>JARQOC010000005.1:8371220-9809011 GCA_033576535.1 Allobates femoralis
CCATGCCATGCAATGTCTGCCTGTAATCACAACGAATGCCCCTACCACCCGCTCTATGCATCTGTTCCCTTCCAAGAGCCCGTATTACCCATTCACTTCTAATCCCCACCATAATCTATTGCCACCCAGTGTCCACCTCTAATCCCCTCCAAGATCTTTGCTACCCAGTCTCCATCTCTAATCCACACCAAGATTGACCATGTGGACTGTTGACCATGAGCTCCTGCCATCTTCTGAGCCTCTGCTAATCCCCATTGTCATAAATGGAGTTATGCTTTATACATATCAGGAGCTGGGGCCTTGGGTCTCAGTTCGCAGCCCCTCTTGGTGTGGACAGGTAATGTAGCAGGTTATCTGCTGGAGAGCAGACATGGAGTGAACACAGAGGATCCCAGCAAGCAGATGATGGTTGTTGGAGGAATAAACTGTGACTTTGTACATCCTAATTACCAAAGAGGTGATTACCAATGTAAAGTGAAGATAATGGCCCTGAAGACAGACGGCGCGGCCCCACATCAGAGGCCTCAGGCGACAATAGGACAATATTTACCATCCTATATGTCTACAATCCGAGTCTCACATAATCCATGGATGTATCCATGAACGGAAACATTCACATCTGTGGAAAAAAAACAGAGGAATTGGTAGCCGGTGACCCAGAGGAGCAGGAATTATGGAAATATCATCAAATTTATGAGTGGTGAGTATAGATGGGTGAGTATGTGGTGAGTATAGATGGGTGAGTATAGAAGGGTGAGTATGTGGTGAGTATAGATGGGTGAGTATGTGGTGAGTATAGATGGGCAAGTATGTGGTAAGTATAGATGGGCGAGTATGTGGTGAGTATAGATGGGCGAGTATGTGGTGAGTATAGATGGGTGAGTATGTAGTGAGTATAGATGGGCGAGTATGTGGTGAGTATAGATGGGCAAGTATGTGGTAAGTATAGATGGGCGAGTATGTGGTGAGTATAGATGGGAGAGTATGTGGTGAGTATAGATGGGTGAGTATGTAGTGAGTATAGATGGGTGAGTATGTGGTGAGTATAGATGGGCAAGTATGTGGTAAGTATAGATGGGCGAGTATGTGGTGAGTATAGATGGGTGAGTATGTGGTGAGTATAGATGGGCAAGTATGTGGTGAGTATAGATGGGCGAGCATGTGGTGCGTATAGATGGGCGAGTATGTGGTGAGTATAGGTGGGTGAGCATGTGGTGAGTATAGATGGGTGAGCATGTGGTGAGTATAGATGGGTGAGTATGTGGTGGGTATAGATGGGTGAGTATGTGGTGAGTATAGATGGGTGAGTATGTGGTGGGTATAGATGGGCGAGTATGTGGTGAGTATAGATGGGCGAGTATGTGGTGAGTATAGATGGGCGAGTATGTGGTGAGTATAGGTGGGCGAGCATGTGGTGAGTATAGGGTGAGTATAGATGGGTGAGTATGTGG
This sequence comes from Allobates femoralis, assembly GCA_033576535.1. Classification (NCBI taxonomy): domain Eukaryota; kingdom Metazoa; phylum Chordata; class Amphibia; order Anura; family Aromobatidae; genus Allobates; species Allobates femoralis. Next base: position 8,372,672 of record JARQOC010000005.1, read on the forward strand.
TGAGTATAGATGGGTGAGTATGTGGTGGGTATAGATGGGCGAGTATGTGGTAAGTATAGATGGGCGAGTATGTGGTGGGTATAGATGGGCGAGTATGTGGTGGGTATAGATGGGCGAGTATGTGGTGAGTACAGATGGGCGAGTATGTGGTGAGTATAGATGGGTGAGTATGTGGTGAGTATAGATGGGTGAGTATGTGGTGGGTATAGATGGGCGAGTATGTGGTAAGTATAGATGGGCGAGTATGTGGTGGGTATAGATGGGCGAGTATGTGGTGGGTATAGATGGGCGAGTATGTGGTGAGTACAGATGGGTGAGTATGTGGTGAGTATAGATGGGTGAGTATAGATGGGCGAGTGTGTGGTGAGTATATATGGATGAGTATGTGCTGAGTATAGATGGGCGAGTATGTGGTGACTATAGATGGGTGAGTATGTGGTGAGTATAGATGGGCGAGTATGTGGTGACTATAGATGGGTGAGTATGTGGTGAGTATAGATGGGTGAGTATGTGGTGAGTATAGATGAGTATGTGGTGAGTATAGATGGGTATGTGGTGAGTATAGATGGATGAGTATAGATGGGTGAGTATAGATGGGAGAGTATGTGGTGAGTATAGATGGGCGAGTATGTGGTGACTATAGATGGGTGAGTATGTGGTGAGTATAGATGGGCGAGTATGTGGTGACTATAGATGGGCGAGTATGTAGTGACTATAGATGGGCGAGTATGTGGTGAGTATAGATGGGCGAGTATGTGGTGAGTATAGTTGAGTATGTGGTGAGTATAGATGAGTATGTGGTGAGTATAGATGGGTGAGTATGTGGTGAGTATAGTTGAGTATGTGGTGAGTATAGTTGAGTATGTGGTGAGTATTGATGAGTATGTGGTGAGTATAGTTGAGTATGTGGTGAGTATAGATGAGTATGTGGTGAGTATAGATGAGTATGTGGTGAGTATAGATGAGTATGTGGTGGGTATAGTTGAGTATGTGGTGAGTATAGTTGAGTATGTGGTGAGTATAGATGAGTATGTGGTGAGTATAGTTGAGTATGTGGTGAGTATAGATGAGTATGTGGTGAGTATTGATGAGTATGTGGTGAGTATAGATGAGTATGTGGTGAGTATAGTTGAGTATGTGGTGAGTATAGATGAGTATGTGGTGAGTATTGATGAGTATGTGGTGAGTATAGATGGGTGAGTATGTGGTGAGTATTGATGAGTATGTGGTGAGTATTGATGAGTATGTGGTGAGTATAGATGAGTATGTGGTGGGTATAGATGAGTATGTGGTGAGTATAGATGAGTATGTGGTGAGTATAGATGAGTATGTGGTGAGTATAGTTGAGTATGTGGTGAGTATAGTTGAGTATGTGGTGAGTATAGATGAGTATGTGGTGAGTATTGATGAGTATGTGGTGAGTATAGATGGGTGAGTATGTGGTGAGTATTGATGAGTATGTGGTGAGTATTGATGAGTATGTGGTGAGTATAGTTGAGTATGTGGTGAGTATAGTTGAGTATGTGGTGAGTATAGATGAGTATGTGGTGAGTATTGATGAGTATGTGGTGAGTATAGATGGGTGAGTATGTGGTGAGTATTGATGAGTATGTGGTGAGTATTGATGAGTATGTGGTGAGTATAGATGAGTATGTGGTGGGTATAGATGAGTATGTGGTGAGTATAGATGAGTATGTGGTGGGTATAGATGAGTATGTGGTGAGTATAGATGAGTATGTGGTGAGTATAGTTGAGTATGTGGTGAGTATAGTTGAGTATGTGGTGAGTATAGATGAGTATGTGGTGAGTATTGATGAGTATGTGGTGAGTATAGATGGGTGAGTATTGATGAGTATGTGGTGAGTATTGATGAGTATGTGGTGAGTATAGATGAGTATGTGGTGGGTATAGATGAGTATGTGGTGGGTATAGATGGGTGAGTATGTGGTGAGTATAGATGAGTATGTGGTGAGTATTGATGAGTATGTGGTGAGTATTGATGAGTATGTGGTGAGTATAGATGAGTATGTGGTGGGTATAGATGAGTATGTGGTGAGTATAGATGAGTATGTGGTGGGTATAGATGAGTATGTGGTGGGTATAGAACACTGTGAGGATGGTCAGTAATATGATGGCCTGACTGTGTCTCCATGAGATTCCTGGGAGATGAGATGACCCAGAGCAAAACGAGGGCTAAACTGGATTATTATCCAATCTATCAGCGACCTCCTCTGATCTCAGCGGGGGGAGACCCCGTATAGCATCTCAATGAATGGCTAATACCAGGGTGAGACCCCATGAGCAGCAGAGTATTACACATCCTGCAGTGACTTCACCCCCAGAGGCTCTCACGGATCCACGGCGAGTGGTAGCGAATAGTGGCAGAGCTGTCTGTGGGGGGCGCTCAGCTCATTGTCAGTCTATGGGTAATACTCCCCACCACCCAGTGCCTCCCTCTTATCCCCTTTATAAAAGACTGAGAGATCAGATTACAGCCCTGATGTCACGTATTGCTCTTGTACGCTGAGTGTAGTGGTATGTGACCCTTTCTTATCCTTCAATATTGGGAGACCTGAATATTGTGTAAGGCGGTGGACTGGCAGTCACGTTCCTCCCTGTATTGTATTCTCATATGAAAGTGTGTTTGTTGCATTGGCTTCTTCCAGGTGGTTGAATGGTCGAGGACGACCATTGTTAAGAGAGGAATGTAAGGAGGGGGCTGAAAAATATTAACATCTGAGACTCCTCAGTGGTTGACACCTTTTAATGGTGAACTGTAAAGGTGGTAATAAATAGCCGCTTTTGAGACTACTCGGGTCTCTTCATCAGTCTGAAACCCTGTTTACACAATAGGGAGACTGAATAATGCAGAACATAAGACACGTGATGTGACGCCGAACACAGAATGGCGGGAGCGGGAGAGCAGCAAATATTGGAGCAGTTCACAGACAAGACGTATGATTGTTTTATTGCCCTTTGATTGGGGTCTGGTCCTGGATTTGAAGATTCTGTAATTGATGTAAAAAGACATAAATCCATGTGACACATTCATTCCTGCTCTGAGGACGGCCATTGTTAAAAATGAGTGAAGAATGTGAGGAGGGGGCTGGAATTGTTGGAGAATACATTGTATTTATTTGTGCTGTGTTGCAATGGTGTCTTCCAGGTCATTGAATGGTCGAGCACGACCATTGTTAAAAAGGAGAGGAATGTAAGGAGGGGGGCTGGCAGTCACGTTTCTTGGCCTTCTGCCATGCCAGCGGGTCACTGTAGCGGCTGATACAGATCAATATGCCCAACAGAGGAAGAAAGAGGAGGCGCTCCCTGTGATAGCGCTGATGGGTGAGACTGGACAGACCATGGAGTGCGGCACAACTCTAATATGTAGAACACAATCCATGGTGGGCGGCTGCTCCAACCGCTGGACACACCCCTGAGGAAGAAAGCCGCCATCTTCCTCTGCTCCCATCATCGCTGGTGACAACAAATCACCCAGAAGTTATCAGACACTTCCCCGGTGTGAGGACATCGCTCCCTCCTGCTCATTCTTCATTATCACTGAGGTGATGGTGACGGGGTGACTCTGAATATAGGAATATTGCAGGATCTCCTCTACACTGGCTGCTCCCAGAATGGCTGCTGGGGGTGGAGCACACAACCCGAACCCCAAGAGTGGAGCAGGCGGCTCAGCCCTTGTGGGATCACACATGACCTAAACCAAGATGGCGGAGAATGGAGCCCAGCCCCCCAAGCGATCAGACATGATGTGAACCCCAAGAGTGGAGCAGGCGGCTCAGCCCTTGTGGGATCACACATGACCTAAACCAAGATGGCGGAGAATGGAGCCCAGCCCCCCCAAGCGATCAGACATGATGTGAACCCCAAGAGTGGAGCAGGCGGCTCAGCCCTTGTGGGATCACACATGACCTAAACCAAGATGGCGGAGAATGGAGCCCAGCCCCCCCAAGCGATCAGACATGATGTGAACCCCAAGAGTGGAGCAGGCGGCTCAGCCCTTGTGGGATCACACATGACCTAAACCTTGCTGGTGGAGCAGATGGCCCAGCTCATGAGGGATCACACACAACCCAAACCTGGATGGTGGAACATGCAGCCCACCCCCACAAGGGATCAGACATGATGTGAACCCAGATGGTGGAGCAGGCGGCCTAACCCCCATGAGATCACATACAACTCAAATCTGGAGGGCAGAGCATGCAGCCCAGCCCCCGAGGGATCACACATTATGCAAATCCAGAGGGTGGAGAAGGCGGCCCAGACCCCGATAGAGCACACGAGGCAATCCCCGTGGGTGGAACAGGTGGCCCAGCCACCGAGGGATCGTGCATGATGAGAACCCAGAGGGTGGAGCAGGTGGCTTAGTACATGAGGCATCATGCATGTTGTGAACCCCGAGGGTGGAGCAGGCGGCTTAGTACATGAGGCATCATGCATGATGTGAACCCAGAGGGTGGAGCAGGTGGCCTGGTCCATGAGGCATCATGCATGATGTGAACCCTGAGGGTGGAGCAGGTGGCCTGGTCCATGAGGCATCATGTATGATGTGAACCCAGAGGGTGGAGCAGGCGGCCTGGTCCATGAGGCATCATGTATGATGTGAACCCAGAGGGTGGAGCAGGCGGCCTGGTCCATGAGGCATCATGCATGATGTGAACCCTGAGGGTGGAGCAGGCGGCCTGGTCCATGAGGCATCATGTATGATGTGAACCCAGAGGGTGGAGCAGGTGGCCTGGTCCATGAGGCATCATGTATGATGTGAACCCAGAGGGTGGAGCAGGCAGCCTGGTCCATGAGGCATCATGTATGATGTGAACCCTGAGGGTGGAGCAGGCAGCCTGGTCCATGAGGCATCATGCATGATGTGAACCCTGAGGGTGGAGCAGGTGGCCTGGTCCATGAGGCATCATGTATGATGTGAACACAGAGGGTGGAGCAGGTGGCCTGGTCCATGAGGCATCATGCATGATGTGAACCCTGAGGGTGGAGCAGGCGGCCTGGTCCATGAGGCATCATGCATGATGTGAACCCAGAGGGTGGAGCAGGTGGCCTGGTCCATGAGGCATCATGCATAATGTGAACCCAGAGGGTGGAGCAGGCGGCCTGGCCCATGAGACATCATGCATAATGTGAACCCAGAGGATGGAACAGGTGGCCTGGTCCATGAGGCATCATGCATGATGTGAACCCAGAGGGTGGAGCAGGCGGCCTGGTCCATGAGGCATCATCCATGATGTGAACACAGAGGGTGGAGCAGGCGGCCTGGTCCATGAGGCATCATGCATGATGTGAACAACCGAGGGTGGAGCAGGCGGTCTGGTCCATGAAGCATCATGCATGATGTGAACCCAGAGGGTGGAGCAGGTGGTATAGCCCCCGTAAGATTGTACACAACCCAAACCTGAAGGGTGAAGCATGCAGTCCAGCCCCCAAGGGGTCACGCATGACCCAAACCCTGAGGACGGAGCAGGCGGCTGAGCCTGGAGATATCACACAAGCATACGTGAGGGAGGAACGTGTGACCAGGTCGGTCCATCAGCCTCCTCGAATTATTGAAGGAAGCATCAACTGCAACCAATGAAAGGACCCGACGTGTCCTGAGTGTGAGTGACGTGCAGGGCTGGGGCTCACAGTGATCACACAGTATCAGGACCATACACACAATGAGACACGGCTGGAGGAGAACGGCTTTATTTGGGCACATTATAGCGGGGTTCACCTGTATTCTGTCCCCTCGGGGTGACAGGAGGGAGGGACAGTGAACTCTCCGCAGACATTGCTGCAGTCACTATAGAAGACGTCCTCACACAATGCACATAGTAGTCATCGAGCGCCAGCTCTGCTGCCCAGTGGTGGGATCCATGTCAGTAGTATACAATCAGTGGCTCCTCCATCCTCGATAGGACACGGAGCGCAGGAACGTGCGGCCGGATCCATCACAGCACGACGCCGACACTCACATCGCGGCAGCAATATACACTTAGCGTTTATTCCTCCCAATTTACAAAATATCTGAATGTAAACCATGATCATCGCCATTCCTGACCGCAAGCAGAGGATGAAGACATACACCGACCCGGTCCAGCCCCCGGAGCTGCGGGGGCGTCACAATGTGTCTCCGGAAGAGGTGAAAATATTAAAAATTCCCAGTGCAGGAAATTGTAATAAAACTGAATGAGAATCGCATAATTCTGTTCTCAGGTATTAATAAAAGGCGTCACCCGTCATCTTCTTTGGTATGCTCTTCAGCGGGGCAGCATCACCACATGATATCGCGGAGCCCAGTCAGCGCAGGAGATGGCGGCCAGCGGATGATGAAGATGACGAGGGCCCATCGAAGACCAGACTGAAGGCAATCAACGTGGGGCTGTGCTGGTCAATATGGAGCTGTTCCAGTCAGCGTGGGGTTGCCCTGGTCAACATGGGGCTGCGACGGTCAGCATATGGCTGCGCCAGTCAACGTGGGTCTGCGACAATGAACGCGGGGCTTCCCTGGTCAATGTAGCACTGTGACGGTCAACATGGGGTTGTCCTGGTCAATGTAGCGCTGTGACGGTCACCATGGGGTTGTCCTGGTCAATGTAGTGCTGTGACGGTCAACATGGGGTTGTCCTCGTCAATGTAGCGCTGTGACGGTCAACATGGGGTTGTCCTGGTCAATGTAGCGCTGTGACGGTCAACATGGGGTTGTCCTGGTCAATGTAGCGCTGTGACGGTCAACAATGGGTTGTCCTGGTCAACGTCGGACTGTGACGGTCAACATGGGGTTGTCCTGGTCAACGTAGCGCTGTGACGGTCAACATGGGGTTGTCCTGGTCAACGTAGCGCTGTGACGGTCAACATGGGGTTGTCCTGGTCAACGTAGCGCTGTGACAGTCAACATGGGGTTGTCCTGGTCAACGTAGCGCTGTGACAGTCAACATGGGGTTGTCCTGGTCAACGTAGCGCTGTGACGGTCAACATGGGGTTGTCCTGGTCAACGTAGCGCTGTGACGGTCAACATGGGGTTGTCCTGGTCAACGTAGCGCTGTGACAGTCAACATGGGGTTCTCCTGGTCAACGTAGCGCTGTGACGGTCAACATGGGGTTGTCCTGGTCAACGTAGCGCTGTGACAGTCAACATGGGGTTGTCCTGGTCAACGTAGCGCTGCGACGGTCAACATGGGGCCGCAACTGTCATTGTGGTGCCGCAACGGTCAACGTGGGGTTGCACCGGTCAACGTGGGGCTGCACTGGTCAACGTGGGCCTACACCAGTCAAATTGTGGCTGCGATGGTCAACGTAGGGCTGCGATGTTCTATTGTTTTTTGTATAATGCAGCAGAATTGTAGCCGGTTGGATCAAAGTGAATTAAAATAAATTTGGATTCTGTCCCATCTTGACTTTTTCTAAAAATCTGACACAATGTGATTGGCTGATCTCTAAGCTGGAGCCGCCGGGGCAGCAGGACCGGGGGTCAGTGTTGGGTTTTCAGCCTCAGAATGTAAACTCGAGTGTTTGTATTCACTGACAGAAGGATCTTGCAAATGGCGAGGAATGGAAAGAATCAAGTCTATTGGAAAGTTCCATAAACTTTCATTGCACAACGAGCATCCCTTTAATTTTGGTCCGTCCTGTATACTGCTCTGCTGGAATGAATCCTAGATATCTAGCATACTACAGTAGGTCGGTGCCAGGAGGAGCAACTGACCGGGCAGCCACCCCAGCACTCGGGTGAGTGGATCCTCCAGGACCGTGGGCCACCATCATTCACAAGGTTTACATACTGCTAAGAAATATACACAGCTATATACAAAAGGTAGAAAAGTCCAGAACTGTCCAGTGCTTCATCCTGCAGGGGAAGCTACAAAATGGCCCATGCGGCCTCCACCGGGAAGATGTTTTCCCCTCCATTGAATAAATTAATGCTGGTGAGGAGTCTTTGGAGCTCGACAAGGACGATGGGTCTTGTAGGTATCGAAGAGGCAGTAGTCATGGCAAAGTCATAAAGGCACAAGTGGGGTTAATCTGTGGTGATGGGTCGGAGGTCAGTACCGTTTCCGAAGGTTCAGTCCATGCAGAGATTTCTTTCTAGTGATATGGAAGTTTCCATGACACAAGTGTCCAGAGAAGCCAACGGTGGAGATTTCCATGTACGACCTTCCATGACACAAGTGACCAGAGAAGCCAACGGTGGAGATTACCATGTACGACCTTCCATGACACAAGTGTCCAGAGAAGCCAACGGTGGAGATTACCATGTACGACCTTCCATGACACAAGTGACCAGAGAAGCCAACGGTGGAGATTTCCATGTCTGACCCTTCCATGACACAAGTGTCCAGAGAAGCCAACGGTGGAGATTTCAATGTACGACCTTCCATGACACAAGTGTCCAGAGAAGCCAACGGTGGAGATTTCAATGTACGACCTTCCATGACACAAGTGTTCAGAGAAGCCAACGGTGGAGATTTCCATGTACGACCTTCCATGACACAAGTGTCCAGAGAAGCCAACGGTGGAGATTTCCATGTACGACCTTCCATGACACAAGTGTCCGGAAAAGCCAACTGTGGAGATTTCCATGTACGACCTTCCATGACACAAGTGTCCAGAGAAGCCAACGGTGGAGATTTCCATGTACGACCTTCCATGACACAAGTGTCCAGAGAAGCCAACAGTGGAGATTACCATGTACGACCTTCCATGACACAAGTGTCCAGAGAAGCCAACGGTGGAGATTTCCATGTACGACCTTCCATGACACAAGTGTCCAGAGAAGCCAACGGTGGAGATTTCCATGTACGACCTTCCATGACACAAGTGTCCAGAGAAGCCAACGGTGGAGATTTCCATGTACGACCTTCCATGACACAAGTGTCCAGAGAAGCCAACGGTGGAGATTTCCATGTACGACCTCTGCAGGGGTTTATGACACAAAGAACGTTATTGGCACCAGATGGAAACACTTGGATCAGGTCTGTGGTCATTTCTTAATAAAAGTTCCTAATTTCCCCAGCAGTTTCCCCACTTTCTTATCCTTGGAGTCATCCTCGCTCTCCTCTACTTCTTCCTTTTTGCAGAACACTTCGAATCTGCTATAAACTCGTTTCTCCTTCCGGATACTCTCCATTCGCCTTAGCAGGTTATCTCTATCCTCAGGAGAGGTCGGAGAAGGGCGTGGAGAACCGGCTCCGGCTTAGGAAGCTTCCCGTTCTGGTGACAGACGTGGAGTCCGGGCTGCCGGCGTCTTCTGCTTTGGTCTCTGTTGAGGTGGAGTTGGCAGTGGTGATGTCTGAATCATTGGTGTTCAGAGCCTGAGACTGTTTGGCCATCTCCGCCCGATTCTTCTGGCTGTTGGCGGATATTTGCTCCAGGATCACCTTAGTGTCGTCCCGCAGATTACTACTGAAGATGACATTTGAGGTCGAAGAGGACAGCCTGGACTGAGAAGTAGAAGTGGCTTTGGGTGGAGAAGTAGACATCATCTTGGCGGTCTTGTCTTCGATGTCCACCGTGGATGTTGGATCTGAGGCCTCGGTTTTGGAGAGACGTCTCAGGGCGTTGTTCTGTTTCTCTACTTTAGCTGCGTCTGATACAGCCTCCTCTTCTGCCTTCTTCTCTGTCTTTGACTGGAGAAATTGCTTGAGTCTCATCGACCCTCTCCGGATGAACTCCATTGGGGTGGGCTCTGTTTTCGCCAGTTCCTCCTCTGGTTTGGGGGTGGTCGGGGATGTGATGATAGGTGTTGGATTTTGGGACATACTCTCTAGAGCGTTTCCGAACAGTAGGCCAGGGTTTATTTTGCTCGAGGGCTTTGGCACGTCAAGGTCTAGAGATTTTGGCGGGTCGATAATTTCGGTGATAATGGGTCCACCTTCTGTTGGCTCTGGGAGAGCAGCTACGTTGCTATCTACTGTCTGGATACTGGAAACCCTTTGTTCCACCTTGGTCATTGTTTGTCTATCTCTGCTAAACAGGTCTTGGAACTGAGAAGTGACCGATGAGCGATACTGCGACTCCAGAAGTGTCCGGCTGAAGGAGTCCTTCTCTAGGAGTTTGGATTCTAGGGATTTGTAGGCCACGGTTTCGGTGGTGCTCTTCTTCTGCCCGTCGTCTGTCTCCTCCTGGATGACTTTCGTGGCGGCTTTGGCTTGCATTACGGAGGTGACTTCATTGTCTTTGTTGCCCCCCCTGTACTTCTCCAGGATCTCGGCTACCTTAGAGGACGTCTTTATGATCTCGTTATCTCTGACCACCTCGCTTGTGCTCTGTTCCTTCTGAATGACCTGCGTGGCCTCGGCGGTGGAGCTGTGCTGCTCCAGCTTCGAGTTGCTAAATATCAGTGATGACCGTAAGCGGGAACTCCTTTGAATCAAGGGGTTAGTCCGCGATCGGAAAGAGTCATGCCGCGACAGGAAGGTGTCCTCTTTCTCCTTCTCTATCAAGGCCACCTCTTTGCTTGCGTCTACTTGCATGGGGGCTTCACTGACCGCCAATATGGGTTTATAGGGGGGGATCGGATCGATGGAATACTTTGCTAATGTCTCGATTGAGGATACCGGTTTATCCACCACCGCCGGGGCTTCCTCGAAAGGTTCTGACTCTATGGCCATCATCATCCCTTCTTCGTCATGGTCCGGTTGAATCCCGCTCAGGTACGAGGAGATGCGCCAGCTGCGCAAGCCTTGTTTGTTGTCTTGAACCTTTTTATCTGCATCTTGGTCTTGGAAAAATTGCTTCTGCTCCGTCCCTGCTTCTGTGTGGGGGACATCTGACACATAAACTTCTGCCGCCCTTGAGATCTCTGTCCAAACCTTCCTTCGTTTCCCAGCACTACCTGGTCTGAGCCGTGTCGGACCTCCCGGGAGGAGTTGGAGGGGTTGTAGCCCGGTCGGGTGTTTGGACCTTCAATAGCATAATTCGTGTCTCCCTGCAAAGCTTTGTAAGAGGGGAACCTGGAGTCCATGTCATCGGTCTCCGGGAAGCCCTGCCGGTTGCCTCGAATCTTCTCGAACAGTCCCTGAGTCCTCCCTGTTCGATCCATCTGGATGAACTGGCTTTTCTGGAACTGGCTTGACTGGTAGCGGTACTCGTTATTGTCGGTGTTCATGAACATCTGCCTGGAGTACTGCTTAGATGCCGAGTAGTTCTCGAAGGTGCCTTCTGCGAAGCTGTGCCTCTTGAAGGCGTCAATGTCCAAGTTTTTGTTCTGCATGAAGGACATCTGCATCTTATCCATTTGGGTCTGCATCTGCATCTGGTCAGGTAACTTTGGCCCGTGGAACCTCATGCCGGTGTTATCCATCGTGTGTCTCACCATGTCCTCTCTGCGGAATGAATGCAGAAAATGGCGATCGGGATCCACGCCGAAGGAGTTGAAGGAGTTTTGGGAGCTGTCATCTCTGGGGTACATGAAGTGAAGCTTCCGGTCGTAGTAAGGACGAGGGCCGGCAAACGGGACCATTCCCATGTAAGGCTTCTCCATCTTGATCAAAGCGTTCTCCGGAGGAATGAGAGGGTCCGACTGAGCGAACAGGATCCGAAACTCTTCATCAAAGCTGGAGACCAGTTCTCCCTGGAAGATGTGAGCGATGCTGCGATGGATCTTCTCAAAGGACCACATAAAGCTGTGAAGACAGAGGAAGAAGGCAATGAAGATCCACAAGAAGATTACACCAGATCCAACCCGCAGAACTCCTCACAAGAGTCAGCGAGGTGAAGGGCGCAGCTCACCTGTATGTGCCACTCAACACCACCGTACAGTCCACCAGCATGAACTTCTCCAGGAGGTTCCCTTGAACGTAGTGCCCGTCCGGCAGAAGTACGTAGGGCCGGAGACCGTCCGCACCCTCAGGAACTGTGGAGGAAAAGAGGGTCACATGAGTGAGATGTGTGATCTGAACCTAAAATATGAGCCCTTGTGATATGGTTAAATACAGTGATCAGGGGAGAGCAGGACCGTGTCAGGGGCAAGGAACCAAAACCTTGTCAGGGGTACGTCACCAGAGCGAAGTCACCAGAACAAGGCCAAGGAACCAACACCACATCGGGGCCAAGGAACCAAGACCACATCAGGACCAAGGAACCAAGACCACATCAGGGCCAAGTAACCAAGACCAAATCGGGGACAAGGAACTAAACTCACATCGGGGGCAAGGAACCAAAACCACGTCGGAGGCAAGAAACCAAAACCTTGTCAGGGGTAAGTCACCAGAGTGAAGTCACCAGAACCAAGTCAGGAGCAAGGAACCAAGACCACATCAGGAGCAAGGAACCAAGAACACGTCGAGGCCAAGGAACCAAGACCACATCAGGGCCAAGGAACCATGACCACATCAGGACCAAGGAACCAAGACCAAATCGGGGACAAGGAACTAAAATCACATTGGGGGCAAGGAACCAAGACCACATCAGGGGCAAGTCACCAGAACAAAGTCACCAGAACCAAGTCAGAAGCAAGGAACCAAGACCATGTCGAGTCCAAGGAACCAAGACCACATCAGGGGCAAGTCACCAGAACGAAGTCACCAGAACCAAGTCAGGGGCAAGGAACCAAGACCACATCAGGACCAAGGAACCAAGACCACATCAGGGCCAAGGAACCAAGACCAAATCGGGGACAAGGAACTAAAATCACATTGGGACAAGGAACCAAAACCACGTCGGGGGCAAGGAACCAAAACCACGTCAGGGGCAAGGAACCAAAACCACGTCGGGGGCAAGGAACCAAAACCACGTCGGGGCCAAGGAACCAAGACCATTCAGGGCCAAGGAACCAAAATCACATTGGGGGCAAGGAACCAAAACCACCTCAGGGGCAAGGAACCAAGACCATGTCGGGGGCAAGGAACCAAGACGACATCAGGGCCAAGGAACCACGACCACGTCGGGGGCAAGTCACCAAATCAAGTAAGAGACAAGTCACCTGAACCAAGCCAGGAGAAATGATCCAGAATGAAATCACGGGCAAAGAACCAGAACCAAGGCAGGGACAAGTGCTGTAACCAAGTGTTGGGCAATTCATCATATCCAAGTGAGGAGCAAGGGACAATAACCAAGTCACCATAACCAAGGCACCATAACCAACTCACCAGAACCAAGGCACCGGAACCTAGCAGGTTTACAGCAGCCGATGTCACTCACATTGAACCATTGAACCCTTCACATCTCCCCTATCCCTCCAAAGAAAAACACAACAATGTCTGTGCTTCATCTGCCATAAAGAGACTTCATGAGAGCAGATTACAGCGCGGCCACCACAAGGTGCAAACCATGAATCAGCCTGAAGATTAAAAGGTCGGATTAGACTTTACCTATAAACATCTACAGCAGCCGCCCAGTGCTGGAAACACAGCAGAGGACGGAAGACTAAGATCAACCTGTACCAGAATGATGGAAGACGAGTCTGGAGAAGGAACGGAGGCTCCAGATCCAGAGCACAGCACGTCCTCTGTAACACATGGCGGAGGCAGTGTGAAGCGCACAGTCCTCTATAACACAGGGCGGAGGCAGTGCACAGAGCGCAGCACGTCCTCTGTAACACATGGCGGAGGCGGTGTGCAGAGCACAGCACGTCCTCTATAACACAGGGCGGAGGCAGTGTGCAGAGCGCAGCATGTCCTCTGTAACACATGGCGGAGGCAGTGTGAAGCGCACAGTCCTCTATAACACAGGGCGGAGGCAGTGCACAGAGCGCAGCACGTCCTCTGTAACACATGGCGGAGGCGGTGTGAAGCGCACAGCACGTCCTCTATAACACAGGGCGGAGGCAGTGTGCAGAGCGCAGCATGTCCTCTGTAACACATGGCGGAGGCGGTGTGAAGCGCACAGCACGTCCTCTATAACACAGGGCGGAGGCAGTGTGCAGAGCACAGCACGTCCTCTATAACACAGGGCGGAGGCAGTGTGCAGAGCACAGCACATCCTCTGTAACACATGGCGGAGGCGGTGTGAAGCGCACAGCACGTCCTCTGTAACACATGGTGGAGGCGGTGTGCAGAGCACAGCACGTCCTCTGTAACACATGGCGGAGGCGGTGTGCAGAGCACAGCTCGTCCTCTGTAACACATGGTGGAGGCGGTGTGCAGAGCACAGTTCGTCCTCTGTAACACATGGTGGAGGCGGTGTGCAGAGCACAGCACGTCCTCTGTAACACATGGCGGAGGCGGTGTGCAGAGCACAGCACGTCCTCTGTAACACATGGTGGAAGCGGTGTCCAGAGCGCAGCTCGTCCTCTGTAACACATGGTGGAGGCAGTGTGCAGAGCACAGCACGTCCTCTGTAACACATGGTGGAGGCGGTGTGCAGAGCACAGCACGTCCTCTGTAACACATGGCGGAGGCGGTGTGAAGAGCACAGCACGTCCTCTGTAACACATGGCGGAGGCGGTGTGCAGAGCACAGCACATCCTCTGTAACACATGGCGGAGGCGGTGTGAAGAGCACAGCACGTCCTCTGTAACACATGGTGGAGGCAGTGTGCAGAGCACAGCACGTCCTCTGTAACACATGGCGGAGGCGGTGTGCAGAGCACAGCACGTCCTCTGTAACACATGGCGGAGGCGGTGTGAAGAGCACAGCACGTCCTCTGTAACACATGGCGGAGGCGGTGTGCAGAGCACAGCACGTCCTCTGTAACACATGGCGGAGGCGGTGTGAAGCGCACAGTCCTCTATAACACAGGGCGGAGGCAGTGCGCAGAGCGCAGCATGTCCTCTGTAACACATGGCGGAGGCGGTGTGAAGCGCACAGCACGTCCTCTATAACACAGGGCGGAGGCAGTGTGCAGAGCGCAGCATGTCCTCTGTAACACATGGCGGAGGCGGTGTGCAGAGCACAGCACGTCCTCTGTAACACATGGCGGAGGCGGTGTGCAGAGCACAGCACGTCCTCTGTAACACATGGCGGAGGCGGTGTGCAGAGCACAGCACGTCCTCTGTAACACATGGTAGAGGCGGTGTGCAGAGCACAGCACGTCCTCTGTAACACATGGAGGAGGCGGTGTGCAGAGCACAGCACGTCCTCTGTAACACATGGCGGAGGCGGTGTGCAGAGCGCAGCACGTCCTCTGTAACACATGGCGGAGGCGGTGTGCAGAGGCACAGCACGTCCTCTGTATCACAAGGTGGAGGCGGTGTGTAGAGCACAGCACGTCCTCTGTATCACATGGCGGAGGCGGTGTGCAGAGCACAGCACGTCCTCTGTAACACATGGCGGAGGCGGTGTGCAGAGCGCAGCACGTCCTCTAACACATGGCGGAGGCGGTGTGCAGAGCACAGCATGTCCTCTGTACCACATGGCGGAGGCGGTGTGCAGAGCACAGCACGTCCTCTGTAACACATGGCGGAGGCGGTCCTCTGTAACACATGGCAGAGGCGGTGTGCAGAGCACAGCACGTCCTCTGTAACACATGGCGGAGGCGGTGTGCAGAGCACAGCACGTCCTCTGTAACACATGGTGGAGGCGGTGTGCAGAGCACAGCACGTCCTCTGTAACACATGGAGAAATTAAAAATGAGACCTTTAGCTTATAAATATGGCCATATCCATAACCTCCCAGTAGCCACCTTGAAGCGTGTCTCTTATACTGCGTCCCCATGCTCAGTCATAGTCTCCATGTGGATTAAAAACCTCCTATTTTATGGCCGAGTAGGAACCTGCTAACAGAGAAAATTGTGATGCTATTGTTTTCTGTTAGCAGGTTACTATTCGCCCATAAAATAGGAGGTTTTTGAAAACACAAAGATTCTGGCCCTAACTGTATAGTCGGTCTGATGATCATTCATACACATGGCTGTGACACTCCTGACCCTCCAGCTGCACAGGTTGCGGAGGTGACAGCTGCGGAGGGTGCGGGGGTGACAGCTCCTGAGGGTGTGGAGGGGGGTTGCAGCTGCAGGGATACAGAGAGAGACAGTAGAACAGACAAGCTCCTGGTCACACTGCAATCTCCCTATAGGAGGGAGTCACACCTGGGTGGGGGAGGGGCAGGATATTTACAGGTAAATAGTGAGAGGAGAAGTCTGCCCCGACCAAAAAGAGACGGCTGCTATAGTTGTGTCCATATACCCCACTCACTCCAACACTCATCGTCTTGTCCCAGTCATTCTCACGCTCTGGTCATCGTCTTGTCCCAGTCATTCTCACTCTCTGGTCATCGTCTTGTCCCAGTCATTCTCACTCTCTGGTCATCGTCTTGCTCCAGTCATTCTCACTCTCTGGTCATCGTCTTGTCCCAGTCATTCTCACGCTCTGGTCATCGTCTTGTCCCAGTCATTCTCACGCTCTGGTCATCGTCTTGTCCCAGTCATTCTCACTCTTTGGACATCGTCTTGTCCCAGTCATTCTCACGCTCTGGTCATCGTCTTGTCCCAGTCATTCTCACTCTCTGGTCATCGTCTTGTCCCAGTCATTCTCACGCTCTGGTCATCGTCTTGTCCCAGTCATTCTCACTCTTTGGACATCGTCTTGTCCCAGTCATTCTCACGCTCTGGTCATCGTCTTGTCCCAGTCATTCTCACGCTCTGGTCATCGTCTTGCCCCAGTCATTCTCACGCTCTGGTCATCGTCTTGTCCCAGTCATTCTCACTCTCTGGTCATCGTCTTGCTCCAGTCATTCTCACGCTCTGGTCATCGTCTTGTCCCAGTCATTCTCACGCTCTGGTCATCGTCTTGCCCCAGTCATTCTCACGCTCTGGTCATCGTCTTGCCCCAGTCATTCTCACGCTCTGGTCATCGTCTTGTCCCAGTCATTCTCACTCTCTGGTCATCGTCTTGTCCCAGTCATTCTCACGCTCTGGTCATCGTCTTGTCCCAGTCATTCTCACTCTCTGGTCAGCGTCTTGTCCCAGTCATTCTCACTCTCTGGTCAGCGTCTTGTCCCAGTCATTCTCACGCTCTGGTCATCGTCTTGCCCCAGTCATTCTCACGCTCTGGTCATCGTCTTGTCCCAGTCATTATCACTCTCTGGTCATCGTCTTGCCTCAGTCATTCTCACTCTCTGGTCATCGTCTTGCCCCAGTCATTCTCACTCTCTGGTCATCGTCTTGTCCCAGTCATTCTCACGCTCTGGTCATCGTCTTGTCCCAGTCATTCTCACGCTCTGGTCATCGTCTTGTCCCAGTCATTCTCACTCTCTGGTCATCGTCTTGCCCCAGTCATTCTCACGCTCTGGTCATCGTCTTGCCCCAGTCATTCTCACTCTGGTCATCGTCTTGTCCCAGTCATTCTCACTCTCTGGTCATCGTCTTGTCCCAGTCATTCTCACGCTCTGGTCATCGTCTTGTCCCAGTCATTCTCACGCTCTGGTCATCGTCTTGTCCCAGTCATTCTCACTCTCTGGTCATCGTCTTGCCCCAGTCATTCTCACGCTCTGGTCAGCGTCTTGCCCCAGTCATTCTCACTCTGGTCATCGTCTTGCCCCAGTCATTCTCACTCTCTGGTCATCGTCTTGCCCAGTCATTCTCACTCTGGTCAGCGTCTTGCCCCAGTCATTCTCACTTAGCGCTGAGTCAGCCGTCTGTAGGCTTCATGACTTGTATGTGTCACACGATCAGACGTCTGCTGCAGTCATCTCTCCTGGATCGTCTTATGCAGCAGACTCACCGGTCTGGGTAAGAGATGAGCTTCTGAGTAGACACCGGGAGTTTGCGTCATGGACTTAGGCCGACTCCAGCACAGGAGCGCCGAGGATAGGGACACGACTCAGACCAGGAGCCCGAGGAGAGAGGCCACTCCAGCACAGGAGCGACCGGGGATGAGAGGAGACTGACTCCGACACAGGAGGAGTCGAGGAGAAGGTAGCCGACTCCAGCACAGGAGCGCCGAGGAGAGAGGAGCCTGACTCCAGCACAGGAGCCCGAGGAGAGAGGAGCCGACTCCAGCACAGGAGCACCGAGGAGAGAGGAGCGACTCCAGCACAGGAGCGCCGAGGAGAGAGGAGCCCGACTCCAGCACAGGAGCACCGAGGAGAGAGGAGCCGACTCCAGCACAGGAGCGCCGAGGAGAGAGGAGCCGACTCCAGCACAGGAGCACCGAGGAGAGAGGAGCCGACTCCAGCACAGGAGCGCCGAGGAGAGAGGGAGCGACTCCAGCACAGGAGCGCCGAGGAGAGAGGAGCGACTCCAGCACAGGAGCACCGAGGAGAGAGGAGCCGACTCCAGCACAGGAGCGCCGAGGAGAGAGCGGACCGACTCCAGCACAGGAGCACCGAGGAGAGAGGAGCCGACTCCAGCACAGGAGCGCCGAGGAGAGAGGAGCCGACTCCAGCACAGGAGCGCCGAGGAGAGAGGAGCCGACTCCAGCACAGGAGCGCCGAGGAGAGGGGAGCCGACTCCAGCACAGGAGCGCCGAGGAGAGAGGACCGACTCCAGCACAGGAGCGCCGAGGAGAGAGGAGCCGACTCCAGCACAGGAGCGCCGAGGAGAGAGGAGCCGACTCCAGCACAGGAGCGCCGGGAGAGAGGAGCCGACTCCAGCACAGGAGCGCCGAGGAGAGAGGAGCCGACTCCAGCACAGGAGCGCGGGAGAGAGGAGCCGACTCCAGCACAGGAGCGCCGAGGAGAGAGGAGCCGACTCCAGCACAGGAGCGCCGAGGAGAGAGGAGCCGACTCCAGCACAGGAGCGCCGAGGAGGAGAGGAGCCGACTCCAGCACAGGAGCGCCGAGGAGAGGGAGCCGACTCCAGCACAGGAGCGCCGAGGAGAGAGGAGCCGACTCCAGCACAGGAGCGCCGAGGAGAGAGGAGCCGACTCCAGCACAGGAGCGCTGAGGAGAGAGGAGCCGACTCCAGCACAGGAGCGCCGAGGAGAGAGGAGCCGACTCCAGCACAAGGAGGGGAGCGCCGAGGAGGAGAGAGGAGCCGACTCCAGCACAGGAGCGCCGAGGAGAGAGGAGCCGACTCCAGCACAGGAGGAGCGCCGAGGAGAGAGGAGCCGACTCCAGCACAGGAGCGCTGAGGAGAGAGGAGCCGACTCCAGCACAGGAGCGCCGAGGAGAGCGGAGCCGACTCCAGCACAGGAGCGCTGAGGAGAGAGGAGCCGACTCCAGCACGGAGCGCCGAGGAGAGAGGAGCTGACTCCAGCACAGGAGCGCCGAGGAGAGAGGAGCCGACTCCAGCACAGGAGCGCCGAGGAGAGAGGAGCCGACTCCAGCACAGGAGCGCCGAGGAGAGAGGAGCCGACCCCAGCACAGGAGCGCTGAGGAGAGAGGAGCCGACTCCAGCACAGGAGCGCGAGGAGAGAGGAGCCGACCCAGCACAGGAGCGCCGAGGAGAGAGGAGCCGACTCCAGCACAGGAGCGCCGAGGAGCGAGGAACTGACTCCAGCACAGGAGCGCCGAGGAGAGAGGAGCCGACTCCAGCACAGGAGCGCCGGGAGCGAGGAACGACTCCAGCACAGGAGCGCGAGGAGAGAGGAGCCGACTCCAGCACAGGAGCGCCGAGGGGAGAGGAGCCGACTCCAGCACAGGAGCGCGAGGAGAGAGGAGCCGACTCCAGCACAGGAGCGCCGAGGGAGAGAGGAGCCGACTCCAGCACAGGAGCGCCGAGGAGGAGGAGCCGACTCCAGCACAGGAGCGCTGAGGAGAGAGGAGCCGACTCCAGCACAGGAGCGCCGAGGGAGAGGAGCCGACTCCAGCACAGGAGGGAGCGCCGCACGGAGCGAGAGAGGAGCCGACTCCAGCACAGGAGCGCCGAGGAGAGAGGAGCCGACTCCAGCACAGGAGCGCCGGGAGAGAGGAGCCGACTCCAGCACAGGAGCGCCGAGGAGAGAGGAGCCGACTCCAGCACAGGGAGCGCCGAGGAGAGAGGAGCCGACTCCAGCACAGGAAGCGCCGAGGAGAGGGCCGACTAGCACGGAGCGCCGAGGAGAGAGGAGCCGACTCCAGCACAGGAGCGCTGAGGAGAGAGGAGCCGACTCCAGCACAGGAGCGCCGAGGAGAGAGGAGCCGACTCCAGCACAGGAGCGCCGAGGAGCGAGGAACTGACTCCAGCACAGGAGCGCCGAGGAGAGAGGAGCCGACTCCAGCACAGGAGCGCCGAGGAGAGCGGAGCCGACTCCAGCATAGGAGCGCCGGGGAGAGAGGAGCCGACTCCAGCACAGGAGCGCTGAGGAGAGAGGAGCCGACTCCAGCACAGGAGTGCCGAGGGGAGAGGAGCTGACTCCGGCACAGGAGCGCCAGCCATGTGGCTTATCTGGAGCCGGTGTATGGATTTGGTTAGATTCTGGTTTAATAGAAAACCCGAGCACGAATTCACCACAAACAGAGCGGAGGTCCGAATAGCGAGAGCAGGAGAAGCCACAGTGTAGAGCACCGGGTCACTGAGAGGGGGGCCCCAATACAACGTGTGACACATTAACCCATGCAGAGGCGTCTGCTGTCTGAACAGGGTTTAGTTTCAGGAATTGATGACCTTTGCACCGCGACGTATCACTGAGCGTCCTGGGCGGTCAGCAGCTGCCGCTCCGTCAGCCGCACCCTGCTGCACCCCACAATGTTTACCAATGGTGGAGCGAAGAGCATCGTCCACCCGGACAGTGACTGCACCGGAGGGCATCAGCGGCTGCGCCCAAATTACAGAGTATATCCCCCCCCCAAATCAGAACCATGACCCTGTGCAGTGGATACAGCAATAGGAGTAACATGAAACTGTGGCCGCAACACAGAATCTGTAACTGCCCCCACAGCTGTGTGCCGGGACCCTCTCTGTCCGTCCGTCTGTCTACACCCCTGTCCTTCTCACCTCCACAAAGTTCAGGTTCACCCGACACTTGGCCGCCATGTCCAGAAAGTGCTGAGAGTTCATCTCATCCAGGATGACGTAGACGGGAACACGTCGGGCCGCAGCGTCTAGGAGGTCGGAGAGGATGTCCACATCCGTGAAGATGTCCATCACAATCCCGATCACCTGAAAGAACGAGAGAGAATCACAACAGGAGGAACAGACCAGACGAGGAGCGACGCTCTGCGGACCAGACGAGGAGCGACGCTCTGCGGACGAGAGAGAATGACAACAGGAGGAACGGTGCAGACCAGAGACAAGGAGCGACGCTCTGCGGACCAGAGACACGGAGCGACGCTCTGCGGACCAGAGACACGGAGCGACGCTCTGCGGACCAGAGACACGGAGCCACACTCTGCGGACCAGAGACACGGAGCCACGCTCTGCGGACCAGAGACACGGAGCCACGCTCTGCGTACGGGAGACACGGAGCCACGCTCTGCGGACCGGAGACACGGAGCCACGCTCTGCGGACCAGAGACACGGAGCCACGCTCTGCGGACCAGAGACACGGAGCCACGCTCTGCGGACCAGAGACACGGAGCCACGCTCTGCGGACCAGAGACACGGAGCCACGCTCTGCGGACCAGAGACACGGAGCCACGCTCTGCGGACCAGAGACACGGAGCCACGCTCTGCGGACCAGAGACACGGAGCCACGCTCTGCGGACCAGAGACACGGAGCCACGCTCTGCGGACCAGAGACACGGAGCCACGCTCTGCGGACCAGAGACACGGAGCCACGCTCTGCGGACCAGAGACACGGAGCCACGCTCTGCGGACCAGAGACACGGAGCCACGCTCTGCGTACGGGAGACACGGAGCCACGCTCTGCGGACCAGAGACACGGAGCCACGCTCTGCGGACCAGAGACACGGAGCCACGCTCTGCGGACCAGAGACACGGAGCCACGCTCTGCGGACCAGAGACACGGAGCCACGCTCTGCGGACCAGAGACACGGAGCCACGCTCTGCGTACGGGAGACACGGAGCCACGCTCTGCGGACCAGAGACACGGAGCCACGCTCTGCGTACGGGAGACACGGAGCCACGCTCTGCGGACCAGAGACACGGAGCCACGCTCTGCGTACGGGAGACACGGAGCCACGCTCTGCGTACGGGAGACACGGAGCCACGCTCTGCGTACGGGAGACACGGAGCCACGCTGCGTACGGGAGACACGGAGCCCGCTCTGCGTACGGGAGACACGGAGCCACGCTCTGCGTACGGGAGACACGGAGCCACGCTCTGCGTACGGGAGACACGGAGCCACGCTCTGCGTACGGGAGACACGGAGCCACGCTCTGCGTACGGGAGACACGGAGCCACGCTCTGCGGACCAGAGACACGGAGCCACGCTCTGCGGACCAGAGACAACGGAGCCACGCTCTGCGGACCAGAGACACGGAGCCACGCTCTGCGGACCGAGAACGACCGGAAGGCCCCGCACGGCCACTTGCGCCAGAGACACGGAGCCACGCTCTGCGGACCAGAGACACGGAGCCACGCTCTGCGGACAAACACGGAGCCACGCTCGCGACCAGAGACACGGAGCCACGCTCTGCGGACCAGAGACACGGAGCCACGCTCTGCGGACCAGAGACACGGAGCCACGCTCTGCGGACCAGAGACACGGAGCCACGCTCTGCGGACCAGAGACACGGAGCCACGCTCTGCGGACAGAGACACGGAGCCACGCTCTGCGTACGGAGACACGGAGCCACGCTCTGCGGACCAGAGACACGGAGCCACGCTCTGCGGACCAGAGACACGGAGCCACGCTCTGCGGACCAGAGACACGGAGCCAGCTCTGCGGACCAGAGACACGGAGCCACGCTCTGCGGACCAGAGACACGGAGCCACGCTCTGCGGACCAGAGACACGGAGCCACGCTCTGCGGACCAGAGACACGGAGCCACGCTCTGCGGACCAGAGACACGGAGCCACGCTCTGCCGGCAGAGAACACGGAGCCACGCTCTGCGGACCAGAGACACGGAGCCACGCTCTGCGGACCAGAGACACGGAGCCACGCTCTGCGGACCAGAGACACGGAGCCACGCTCTGCGGACCAGAGACACGGAGCCACCTAAGCAGTCTGCGGACAGAGACACGGAGCCACGCTCTGCGGACCAGAGACACGGAGCCACGCTCTGCGGACCAGAGACACGGAGCCACGCTCTGCGGACAGAGACACGGAGCCACGCTCTGCGGACCAGAGACACGGAGCCACGCTCTGGAGGGGAGCCAGTGAGACACGGGAGCGCGAGGGAGACAGAGAGTCTGGCGGAGACACAGAGGAGCACTGGAGGGACGAGCAACGCTCTGGCGGACAGAGACACGGAGAGCACGCTCTGGCGGGAGGAGAACGGAGCCACGCTCTGCGGGACCAGAGACAGGAGCCACGCTCTGCGGGACAGAGGACAGGAGGCACGTCTGGGACAGTGAGGACAGGGACCGGAGGACGTCTGGAAGAGACAGGAGCAGCTCTGCGGACCGAGGAGACAGGAGCCAGCTCTGGAGGAGGCAGGAGAGACACGGAGCAGCTCTGCGACGGAGACACGAGAGTCTGCGGACCAGAGGACACGAGGACGCTCTGCGGGACAGAGACAGGAGCACGCTCTGGGCAGAGAAGGACGAGCAGTCTGCGGACCAGAGACACGAGGTTGGGAGAGAGACAGAGCACGTCTGCGGACAGAGACACGGGGAGCTCTAGCGGAACAGAGCGAGAAGGACGAGAGTCTGGAGAGGAGAGACGGAGGAGTCTGGAGAGAGAGACAGGAGCAGTCTGGGACAGAGGACAAGGAGTCGAAGCATGGGACGAGAGACACGGAGCACGGAGGAGAGAGACAGAGGAGTCTGGAGGACAGAGGACAGAGGAGTCTGTGAGGGAGCAGAGGACAGAGAGTCTGGAGGGAGGAGAGGACAGGAGCGTCTGGAGGAGGAGAGGACAGAGGAGTCTGGGGAGAGAGACAGAGGAGTCTGGAGGAGGAGAGGACAGAGGAGTCTGGAGAGGAGGAAACAGAGGAGTCTGGAGGAGGAGGACAGAGGAGTCTGGAGGGAGGAGAGGACAGAGGAGTCTGGAGGGAGGAGAGGACAGAGGAGTCTGGAGGGAGGAGAGGACAGAGGGTCTGGAGGGGGGAGAGGACAGAGGAGTCTGGAGGAGGAGAGAGGACAGAGGAGTCTGGAGGAGGAGAGGACAGAGGAGTCTGGAGGGAGGAGAGGACAGAGGAGTCTGGAGGGAGGGAGAGGACAGAGGAGTCTGGAGGGAGGAGAGGACAGAGGAGTCTGGAGGGAGGAGAGAAGAGGAGTCTGGAGGGAGGAGGAGCAGAGGAGTCTGGAGGAGGAGAGGACAGAGGAGTCTGGAGGAGGAGAGGACAGAGGAGTCTGGAGGAGGAGAGGACAGAGGAGTCTGGAGGGAGGAGAGGACAGAGGAGTCTGGAGGGAGGAAAGGACAGAGGAGTCTGGAGGGAGGAGAGGACAGAGGAGTCTGGAGGAGGAGAGGACAGAGGAGTCTGGAGGAGAGGACAGAGGAGTCTGGAGGAGGAGAGGACAGAGGAGTCTGGAGGAGGAGAGGACAGAGGAGTCTGGAGGAGGAGAGGACAGAGGAGTCTGGAGGAGAGGACAGAGGAGTCTGGAGGGAGGAGGACAGAGGAGTCTGGAGGAGGAGAGGACAGAGGAGTCTGGAGGAGGGAGGACAGAGGAGTCTGGAGGAGGAGATGACAGAGGAGTCTGGAGGGAGGAGAGGACAGAGGAGTCTGGAGGGAGGAGTGAGGACAGAGAGTCTGGAGGGAGGAGAGGACAGAGGAGTCTGGAGGGAGAGGACAGAGGAGTCTGGAGGGAGGAGAGGACAGAGGAGTCTGGAGGGAGGAGAGGACAGAGGAGTCTGGAGGGAGGAGAGGACAGAGGAGTCTGGAGGGAGGAGAGGACAGAGGAGTTCTGGAGGGAGGAGAGGACAGAGGAGTCTGGAGGAGGAGAGGACAGAGGAGTCTGGAGGAGGAGAGGACAGAGGAGTCTGGAGGGAGGAGAGGGCAGAGGAGTCTGGAGGGAGGAGAGGACAGAGGAGTCTGGAGGGAGGAGAGGACAGAGGAGTCTGGAGGGAGGAGAGGACAGAGGAGTCTGGAGGGAGGAGATGACAGAGGAGTCTGGAGGGAGGAGAAGCAGAGGAGTCTGGAGGGAGGAGGAAGCAGAGGAGTCTGGAGGGAGGAGAGGACAGAGGAGTCTGAGGGAGGTGAGGACAGAGGAGTCTGGAGGGAGGAGGAGCAGAGGAGTCTGGAGGGAGGAGAGGACAGAGGAGTCTGGAGGGAGGAGAGGACAGAGGAGTCTGGAGGGAGGAGAGGCAGAGGAGTCTGGAGGGAGGAGAGGACAGAGGAGTCTGGAGGGAGGAGAGGACAGAGGAGTCTGGAGGGAGGAGAGGACAGAGGAGTCTGGAGGAGGTGAGGACAGAGGAGTCTGGAGGGAGTGAGGACAGAGGAGTCTGGAGGGAGGAGAGGACAGAGGAGTCTGGAGGGAGGAGAGGACAGAGGAGTCTGGAGGGAGGAGAGGACAGAGGAGTCTGGAGGGAGGAGAGGACAGAGGAGTCTGGAGGGAGGTGAGGACAGAGGAGTCTGGAGGGAGGAGAGGACAGAGGAGTCTGGAGGGAGGAGAGGACAGAGGAGTCTGGAGGGAGGAGAGGACAGAGGAGTCTGGAGGGAGGAGCTAGAAAGGCTGGGAGGAGGAGAGACAGAGGAGTCTGGAGGGAGGAGTGGGCAAGGAGTTGGAGAGAGTGAGGACAGAGGAGTCTGGAGGGAGGAGATAGCAGAGGAGTCTGGAGGGAGGAGATAGCAGAGGAGTCTGGAGGGAGGTGAGGACAGAGGAGTCTGGAGGGAGGAGATGGCAGAGGAGTCTGGAGGAGGAGAGGACAGAGGAGTCTGGAGGGAGGAGAGGACAGAGGAGTCTGGAGGGAGGAGAGGACAGAGGAGTCTGGAGGGAGGGAGGAGACAGAGGAGTCTGGAGGGAGGGAGGACAGAGGAGTCTGGAGGGAGGAGAGGACAGAGGAGTCTGGAGGAGGAGAGGACAGAGGAGTCTGGAGGGAGGAGAGGACAGAGGAGTCTGGAGGGAGGAGAGGACAGAGGAGTCTGGAGGGAGGAGAGGACAGAGGAGACTGGAGGGAGGAGAGGACAGAGGAGTCTGGAGGGAGGAGATGGCAGAGGAGTCTGGAGGAGGAGGAGGGACAGAGGAGTCTGGAGGGAGGAGAGGACAGAGGAGTCTGGAGGGAGGAGATGGCAGAGGAGTCTGGAGGAGGAGAGGACAGAGGAGTCTGGAGGGAGGAGATGGCAGAGGAGTCTGGAGGAGGAGAGGACAGAGGAGTCTGGAGGGAGGAGAGGACAGAGGAGTCTGGAGGGAGGAGAGGACAGAGGAGTCTGGAGGGAGGAGAGGACAGAGGAGTCTGGAGGGAGGAGAGGACAGAGGAGTCTGGATGAGGAGAGGACAGAGGAGTCTGGAGGAGGAGAGGGCAGAGGAGTCTGGAGGGAGGAGAGGACAGAGGAGTCTGGAGGGAGGAGAGACAGAGGAGTCTGGAGGGAGGAGAGGACAGAGGAGTCTGGAGGAGGAGAGGACAGAGGAGTCTGGAGGAGGAGAGGACAGAGGAGTCTGGAGGGAGGAGAGGACAGAGGAGTCTGGAGGAGGAGAGGACAGAGGAGTCTGGAGGAGGAGAGGACAGAGAGGAGTCTGGAGGAGAACAGAGGAGTCTGGAGGAGGAGAGGACAGAGGAGTCTGGAGGGAGGAGAGGACAGAGGAGTCTGGAGGGAGGAGAGGACAGAGGAGTCTGGAGGAGGAGAGGACAGAGGAGTCTGGAGGAGGAGAGGACAGAGGAGTCTGGAGGGAGGAGAGGACAGAGGAGTCTGGAGGAGGAGAGGACAGAGGAGTCTGGAGGGAGGAGAGGACAGAGGAGTCTGGAGGAGGAGGAGAGGACAGAGAAGAGTCTGGAGGAGGAGAGGACAGAGGAGTCTGGAGGAGGAGAGGACAGAGGAGTCTGGAGGGAGGAGAGGACAGTGGCATGTGGAGGAGGAGAGGACAGAGGAGTCTGGAGGGAGGAGAGGACAGTGGCATGTGGAGGAGAGGGCAAAGGAGTTTGTAAAGGAACAGAGAAGAAGGGGACTCCGGAGGGGAGGCCGGAGAGTCCGGAATGACAAACAAACAATTCTATCAATCTACAACTATTAAGTGTTGATGGCTCAAAGGTGTCTGGAGAGGACAGAGATCTCTGGAGGACAGAGTCATCTAAAAGAGTTCAGAGGATATTGTGGCCGGACATTATACAGTATGAACATTGTGATCAGGTCTACGGACATTGAGATTATGCAGGACTATACTGGTATATGAGGGTACATAGGACTATACTGGTATATGAGGGTATATAGGACTATACTGGTATATGAGGGTATATAGGACTATACTGGTATATGAGTGTATATAGGACTATACTGGTATATGAGGGTACATAGGACTATACTGGTATATGAGGGTACATAGGACTATACTGGTATATGAGGGTATATAGGTCTATACTGGTATATGAGGGTATATAGGACTATACTGGTATATGAGGGTATATAGGACTATAACTGGTATATGAGGGTATATAGGACTATACTGGTATATGAGGGTATATAGGACTATACTGGTATATGAGGGTACATGGGTCTATACTGGTATATGAGGGTATATAGGACTATACTGGTACATGAGGGTACATAGGACTATACTGGTATATGAGGGTTATATAGGACTATACTGGTATATGAGGGTATATAGGACTATACTGGTATATGAGTGTATATAGGACTATACTGGTATATGAGGGTATATAGGTCTATACTTTTATATGAGGGTATATAGGTCTATACTGTTATATGAGGGTATATAGGACTATACTGGTATATGAGGGTATATAGGTCTATACTGGTATATGAGTGTATATAGGTGTATACTGGTATATGAGGGTATATAGGACTATACTGGTATATGAGGGTATATAGGACTATACTGGTATATGAGGGTACATTGGACTATACTGGTATATGAGGGTATATAGGAGTATACTGGTATATGAGGGTATATAGGACTATACTGGTATATGAGGGTATATAGGACTATACTGGTATATGAGGGTATATAGGACTATACTGGTATATGAGGGTATATAGGACTATACTGGTACATGAGGGTACATAGGACTATACTGGTATATGAGGGTATATAGGACTATACTGGTATATGAGGGTATATAGGACTATACTGGTATATGAGTGTATATAGGACTATACTGGTATATGAGGGTATATAGGTCTATACTTTTATATGAGTGTATATAGGTCTATACTGGTATATGAGGGTATATAGGACTATACTGGTATATGAGGGTATATAGGTCTATACTGGTATATGAGTGTATATAGGTGTATACTGGTATATGAGGGTATATAGGACTATACTGGTATATGAGGGTATATAGGACTATACTGGTATATGAGGGTACATTGGACTATACTGGTATATGAGGGTATATAGGAGTATACTGGTATATGAGGGTATATAGGACTATACTGGTATATGAGGGTATATAGGACTATACTGGTATATGAGGGTATAGAGGACTATACTGGTATATGAGGGTACATAGGACTATACTGGTATATAGCCTCTCACCTGTTGTGCGGACCGGATCATCCTCCGTATCTCTTCCTTAATACTGGGGCTATCAGGAGGTGGGGGGTGAATCAGCGTTGTCACCTCGGTCCCTTGGAAGCCGTATGTGGTGGGCCAGCCGAGGTCCAGCTCTGGGGCGGCGGTGTCCGAGTGCATGGGCCAGTAGGTCCCCGAGGAGCCATCGTCCTCCTCTTCTCCGCCGTAGCTGTGATCCGGGTATAGGATTTCCTGGGGGGGCTCTGGGGTCTTTGCAGGTGTTTTTGGATGTGGTTAATTTCAGAATGACACAAGAAGTCTGGCGCCCCCTCCTCGGAGAGGAATCGGTCATACGCCTCAGGCCCATCCTCCGCGAGGACATCTATAGCAATGCGGTAATACTCCTTGTAGTGGGGGGGCAGGTAATTGGGGTCCAGAGGATTATCCCCCTGCGAGGAGCTCTGGGAGCGTCGTGCCATGGGTTTACAGCAGAGAGAGGGGAGGGAAGAGACCTGCAAAGAAGAACAAGAAGGATTACAATGTGGCGCCCTCACAGGGACAGGATCTCCTCCACACCCGGAGTCACACTTCATATCATGTTTGAGAAACTTTTACAAACTTCTGCAGACCCAAGCTACTATTCTCTGTTAGCAGCCAAGACAATATGATTTCAAAGCATTACTCATAATTAACATAAGGCATGCTGGGTAATGTCCATTGTCATTTAATGCATTTTGCCTAAGAACACAACATGCCAGGGTGCTGGACAGAGGGACGTGGAGTAATACGGCAGGGTGCTGGAGAGAGGGACATGGAGTAATATGGCAGGGTGCTGGACAGAGGGACGTGGTGTAATACGGCAGGGTGCTGGACAGAGGGACGTGGAGTAATACGGCAGGGTGCTGGAGAGAGGGACGGGGTACAGAGGCCTGGTTGAGCAGCTCGGGGTGTAGAGGCCTGGTTGAGCAGCTCGGGGTGTAGAGGCCTGGTTGAGCAGCTCGGGGTGTAGAGGCCTGGTTGAGCAGCTGTGGGGGTAGAGGCCTGGTTGAGCAGCTCGGGGTGTAGAGGCCTGGTTGAGCAGCTCGGGGTGTAGAGGCCTGGTTCTGGTTGAGCAGCTCGGGGTGTAGAGGCCTGGTTCTGGTTGAGCCGCTCGGGGTGTAGAGGCCTGGTTCTGGTTGAGCCGCTCGGGGTGTAGAGGCCTGGTTGAGCAGCTCGGGGTGTAGAGGCCTGGTTGAGCAGCTCGGGGTGTAGAGACCTGGTTCTGGTTGAGCAGCTCGGGGTGTAGAGGCCTGGTTCTGGTTGAGCCGCTCGGGGTGTAGAGGCCTGGTTGAGCAGCTCGGGGTGTAGAGGCCTGGTTGAGCAGCTCGGGGTGTAGAGGCCTGGTTGAGCAGCTCGGGGTGTAGAGGCCTGGTTCTGGTTGAGCCGCTCGGGGTGTAGAGGCCTGGTTGAGCAGCTCGGGGTGTAGAGGCCTGGTTGAGCAGCTCGGGGTGTAGAGGCCTGGTTCTGCTTGAGCCGCTCTGGGTGTAGAGGCCTGGTTCTGGTTGAGCAGCTCTGGGGTAGAGGCCTGGTTCTGGTTGAGCCGCTCGGGGTGTAGAGGCCTGGTTCTGGTTGAGCCGCTCGGGGTGTAGAGGCCTGGTTGAGCAGCTCGGGGTGTAGAGGCCTGGTTCTGGTTGAGCAGCTCGGGGTGTAGAGGCCTGGTTCTGGTTGAGCCGCTCTGGGTGTAGAGGCCTGGTTCTGGTTGAGCAGCTCTGGGGGTAGAGGCCTGGTTCTGGTTGAGCCGCTCGGGGTGTAGAGGCCTGGTTCTGGTTGAGCAGCTCTGGGTGTAGAGGCCTGGTTGAGCAGCTCTGGGTGTAGAGGCCTGGTTCTGGTTGAGCCGCTCGGGGTGTAGAGGCCTGGTTCTGGTTGAGCAGCTCGGGGTGTAGAGGCCTGGTTCTGGTTGAGCAGCTCTGGGGGTAGAGGCCTGGTTCTGGTTGAGCCGCTCGGGGTGTAGAGGCCTGGTTCTGGTTGAGCAGCTCTGGGTGTAGAGGCCTGGTTGAGCAGCTCTGGGTGTAGAGGCCTGGTTCTGGTTGAGCCGCTCGGGGTGTAGAGGCCTGGTTCTGGTTGAGCAGCTCGGGGTGTAGAGGCCTGGTTCTGGTTGAGCAGCTCGGGGTGTAGAGGCCTGGTTCTGGTTGAGCAGCTCGGGGTGTAGAGGCCTGGTTCTGGTTGAGCAGCTCGGGGTGTAGAGGCCTGGTTGAGCAGCTCTGGGTGTAGAGGCCTGGTTCTGGTTGAGCAGCTCGGGGTGTAGAGGCCTGGTTGAGCAGCTCGGGGTGTAGAGGCCTGGTTCTGGTTGAGCAGCTCGGGGTGTAGAGGCCTGGTTCTGGTTGAGCAGCTCGGGGTGTAGAGGCCTGGTTCTGGTTGAGCCGCTCGGGGTGTGACCAGGATTTACAGTCAGAGCATTTATGAATGGAATTTACGAGGATTTGCAGATTGTCATCTCCGCTCCTGACACATAACTTGTACAAACATATATACGGCGACTCCACCCAAAACACCACACACCTACCCCATACCTTCTGCACTAAGGCTGGAGGAGGCCCAGGGACCTGCAGGGGCTGACGTTACCCCGGCCTGGAATACTGCAGCACAGAGGCCCTGGGGCACCTGAGGGCCAACACCAATGTGTGGTAGAACCAGGTGTATCACCTCCAGAGATTGACCGGCGGCGGAGCCCACCCTGCACCATCGCTATGTCAGGAATGACCGGCATCCGTCACAACTAGGTGATCGGAGCGAGAAACCCAGAAGAGGCAACGGCTGACAGGAAAAGAGAAGATGAGTGAAGTCTCCACCGGTCACCACGTGTGAGGTTACACCCTGGGCCGTCACTACCTCATTGCCTCGTCAGAAGGTGTGGTACTACAAGTCTCAGCATGTCCTACAGCAGACTGCGCAGGGTTGGGGTAGATAAGCCATAGTCCAGTCATAGCACCAAACACCTAATCCCTGAGGTGCGTCACAATGATGGAGGGCCCATGAGAAGCAGAGATCCACCACGAGGCCTCCATTATTGGTCCTGAAGGTCATCAACAGCTCCACTATCGGGCTGATGGTCCTTGCAGTCCTTATGAAGTCATTGACCCACATGTGGAGCAGAAACCTGAGGAACGTCAACGCCCCAAACACACAGGACCCTTATAAACAGTGCGGCCCGCTATGGAGGGAGACAAAGACCCCCCTGACGTCTATGGGTGACGGCCATATTCTGGTGTCTACAGGGTCCATGACAGGAACCTATATATGGTGGAGCTCAATCACCCCCGGAAGAGGAAAACTTGAGGATCCAGATCCCCCAAATCTTCTACATGACGTGAAAGATTTATTATAGGAGACGAAACTATCAGCAGGACGGACCCCGACCACCAGAGAAACCATGGAGAAGACAGAGGAGGACATAGCGGAGGAGCACGAGATGTGTATGGGCTCAGCACAGGACACCGACCACCAGAGAAACCATGGAGAAGACAGAGGCGGACATAGCGGAGGAGCACGAGATGTGTACGGGCTCAGCACAGGACACCGACCACCAGAGAAACCATGGAGAAGACAGAGGCGGACATAGCGGAGGAGCACGAGATGTGTACGGGCTCAGCACAGGACACCGACCACCAGAGAGATGATGGAGAAGACAGAGGCGGACATAGCGGAGGAGCACGAGATGTGTACGGGCTCAGCACAGGACACCGACCACCAGAGAAACCATGGAGAAGACAGAGGCGGACATAGTGCAGGAGCACGAAATGTGTACGGGCTCAGCACAGGACACCGACCACCAGAGAAACCATGGAGAAGACAGAGGCGGACATGGCGGAGGAGCACGAGATGTGTACGGGCTCAGCACAGGACACCGACCACCAGAGAGATGATGGAGAAGACAAAGGCGGACATGACGGAGGAGCACGAGATGTGTACGGGCTCAGCGCAGGACACCGACCACCAGAGAAACCATGGAGAAGACAGAGGCGGACATAGCGCAGGAGCACGAGATGTGTACGGGCTCAGCACAGGACACCGACCACCAGAGAAACCATGGAGAAGACAGAGGCGGACATAGTGGAGGAGCACGAGATGTGTACGGGCTCAGCACAGGATACCGACCACCAGAGAGATGATGGAGAAGACAGAGGCGGACATAGCGGAGGAGCACGAGATGTGTACAGGCTCAGCACAGGACACCGACCACCAGAGAGATGATGGAGAAGACAGAGCCGGACATGGCGGAGGAGCACGAGATGTGTACGGGCTCAGCACAGGACACCGACCACCAGAGAAACCATGGAGAAGACAGAGGCGGACATAGCGCAGGAGCACGAGATGTGTACGGGCTCAGCACAGGACACCGACCACCAGAGAAATCATGGAGAAGACAGAGGCGGACATGACGGAGGAGCACGAGATGTGTACGGGCTCAGCACAGGACCCCGACCACCAGAGAAACCATGGAGAAGACAGAGGCGGACATAGCGGAAGAGCACGAGATGTGTACGGGCTCAGCACAGGACACCGACCACTAGAGAAACCATGGAGAAGACAAAGGCGGACATAGCGCAGGAGCACGAGATGTGTACGGGCTCAGCGCAGGACACCGACCACCAGAGAAACCATGGAGAAGACAGAGGCAGACATAGCGGAGGAGCACGAGATGTGTACGGGCTCAGCACAGGATACCGACCACCAGAGAGAAGATGGAGAAGACAGAGGCGGACATAGCGCAGGAGCACGAGATGTGTACGGGCTCAGCACAGGACACCGACCACCAGAGAAACCATGGAGAAGACAGAGGCGGACATAGCGGAGGAGCACGAGATGTGTACGGGCTGAGCACAGGACACCGACCACCAGAGAAACCATGGAGAAGACAGAGGCGGACATAGGGGAGGAGCACGAGATGTGTACGGGCTCAGCACAGGACACCGACCACCAGAGAAACCATGGAGAAGACAGAGGCGGACATAGCGGAGGAGCACGAGATGTGTACGGGCTCAGCACAGGACACCGACCACCAGAGAAACCATGGAGAAGACAGAGGCGGACATAGCGGAGGAGCACGAGATGTGTACGGGCTCAGCACAGGACACCGACCACCAGAGAAACCATGGAGAAGACAGAGGCGGACATAGCGGAGGAGCACGAGATGTGTACGGGCTCAGCACAGGACACCGACCACCAGAGAAACCATGGAGAAGACAGAGGCGGACATAGCGCAGGAGCACGAGATGTGTACGGGCTCAGCACAGGACACCGACCACCAGAGAAACCATGGAGAAGACAGAGGCGGACATAGCGGAGGAGCACGAGATGTGTACGGGCTCAGCACAGGACACCAACCACCAGAGAAACCATGGAGAAGACAGAGGAGGACATAGCGGAGGAGCACGAGATGTGTACGGGCTCAGAACAGGACACCGACCACCAGAGAAACCATGGAGAAGACAGAGGCGGATATAGCGGAGGAGCACGAGATGTGTACGGGCTCAGCACAGGACACCGACCACCAGAGAAACCATGGAGAAGACAGAGGCGGACATAGCGGAGGAGCACGAGATGTGTACGGGCTCAGCACAGGACACCGACCACCAGAGAAACCATGGAGAAGACAGAGGCGGACATAGCGGAGGAGCACGAGATGTGTACAGGCTCAGCGCAGGACACCGACCACCAGAGAAACCATGGAGAAGACAGAGGCGGACATAGCGGAGGAGCACGAGATGTGTACGGGCTCAGCGCAGGACACCGACCACCAGAGAAACCATGGAGAAGACAGAGGCGGACATAGCGGAGGAGCACGAGATGTGTACGGGCTCAGCGCAGGACACCGACCACCAGAGAGACGATGGAGAGAGACAGAGGCGGCCATAGCGGAGGAGCACGAGATGTGTACGGGCTCAGCACAGAACACCGACCACCAGAGAAACCATGGAGGAGACAGAGGCGGACATAGCGGAGGAGCACGAGATGTGTACGGGCTCAGCACAGGACACCGACCACCAGAGAAACCATGGAGAAGACAGAGGCGGACATAGCGGAGGAGCACGAGATGTGTACGGGCTCAGCACAGAACACCGACCACCAGAGAAATCATGGAGAAGACAGAGGCGGACATGGCGGAGGAGCACGAGATGTGTACGGGCTCAGCACAGGCCACCGACCACCAGAGAAACCATGGAGAGAGACAGAGGCGGACATAGCGGAGGAGCACGAGATGTGTACGGGCTCAGCACAGGACACCGACCACCAGAGAAACCATGGAGAAGACAGAGGCGGACATAGCGGAGGAGCACGAGATGTGTACGGGCTCAGCACAGGACACCGACCACCAGAGAAACCATGGAGAAGACAGAGGCGGACATAGCGGAGGAGCACGAGATGTGTACGGGCTCAGCACAGGACACCGACCACCAGAGAAACCATGGAGAAGACAGAGGCGGCCATAGTGGAGGAGCACGAGATGTGTACGGGCTCAGCACAGGACACCGACCACCAGAGAAACCATGGAGAAGACAGAGGCGGACATAGCGGAGGAGCACGAGATGTGTACGGGCTCAGCACAGGACACCGACCACCAGAGAAACCATGGAGAAGACAGAGGCGGACATAGCGGAGGAGCACGAGATGTGTACGGGCTCAGCACAGGACACCGACCACCAGAGAAACCATGGAGAAGACAGAGGCGGACATAGCGGAGGAGCACGAGATGTGTACGGGCTCAGCGCAGGACACCGACCACCAGAGAAACCATGGAGAAGACAGAGGCGGACATAGCGGAGGAGCACGAGATGTGTACGGGCTCAGCGCAGGACACCGACCACCAGAGAAACCATGGAGGAGACAGAGGCGGACATAGGGGAGGAGCACGAGATGTGTACGGGCTCAGCACAGGACACCGACCACCAGAGAAACCATGGAGAAGACAGAGGCGGACATAGCGGAGGAGCACGAGATGTGTACGGGCTCAGCACAGGACACCGACCACCAGAGAAACCATGGAGAAGACAGAGGCGGACATAGCGGAGGAGCACGAGATGTGTACGGGCTCAGCACAGGACACCGACCACCAGAGAAACCATGGAGAAGACAGAGGCGGACATAGCGGAGGAGACAGAGGCGGACATAGCGGAGGAGACAGAGGCGGACATAGCGGAGGAGCACGAGATGTGTACGGGCTCAGCACAGGACACCGACCACCAGAGAAACCATGGAGAAGACAGAGGCGGACATAGCGGAGGAGCACGAGATGTGTACGGGCTCAGCACAGGACACCGACCACCAGAGAAATGATGGAGAAGACAGAGGCGGCCATAGCGGAGGAGCACGAGATGTGTACGGGCTCAGCGCAGGACACTGACCACCAGAGAAACCATGGAGAAGACAGAGGCGGACATAGCGGAGGAGACAGAGGCGGACATAGCGGAGGAGCACGAGATGTGTACAGGCTCAGCACAGGACACCGACCACCAGAGAAACCATGGAGAAGACAGAGGCGGACATAGCGGAGGAGCACGAGATGTGTACGGGCTCAGCACAGGACACCGACCACCAGAGAAACCATGGAGAAGACAGAGGCGGCCATAGCGCAGGAGCACGAGATGTGTACGGGCTCAGCGCAGGAGCATTAGTGTACCACGTGCCGCACATGTCCCCACTATCTGACGCCCACAAGTCTATGGATGTGGAATGACATCAGTCCCCCCCGCCATCACCCGCCTGAATCCGGCCTCATGATGCTGTCACTCACCACAGAATGTCAGGAATGGCACACACTATCTGAAAATTGTAAAACCACATTTTTGTTCTGAACAACAAGACATCAAAATGCAGCAAAAATACTCATGAATGAACTGCCCAGAGCCCAACATGTCACCACCCGATACCAGCACCCAACACACGACCACCCAATACCAGTACCCCAACACGCGACCACCCAGTACCCAAACACGTGACCACCCGATACCAGCACCCAAACACACGACCACCCAATAACAGCACCTCAAGACGCGACCACCCGATGCTGGCACCCCAACACACAACCACCCAATACCAGTATCCAAACACGTGACCACCTGATACCAGCACCCCAACACGCGACCACCCGATACCAGCACCTCAACACGTGACCACCCGATACCAGCACCTCAACACGTGACCACCCGATACCAGCACCCCAACACGCAACCACCCTATAGCAGCACCCCAAAACACAACCACCCAATACCAGTACCCCAACACGTGACCACCTGATACCAGCACCCCAACACGTGACCACCTGATACCAGCACCCCAACACGCGACCACCTGATACCAGCACCCCAACACGTCACCACCCGATACCAACACCCCAACACCCGACCACCTGATACCAGCACCCCAACACGCAACCACCCGATACCGGCACCTCAAGACGTGACCACCCGATACCAGCACTCCAACACACAACCACCCGATACCAGTACCCCAACACGCGACCACCCGATAGCAGCACCCCAACACGCGACCACCCAATCCCAGTACCCCAAGACGCGACCATCCGATAGCAGCACCTCAAGACGTGACCACCCAATACCGGCACCCCAACATGTGACCACCCAATACCAGTATCACAACACGCGACCACCCGATACCAGCACCCCAACACGTGACCACCCGATACCAGCACCCCAACACGCAACCACCCTATAGCAGCACCCCAAAACACAACCACCCAATACCAGTACCCCAACACGCGACCACCCTATAGCAGCACCCCAACATGTGACCTCCCGATACCAGTACCTCAAGACGCGACCACCCGATACCAGCACCCCAACACGCGACCACCCGATAGAAGCACCCCAACACGCGACCACCCGATAGCAGCACCTCAAGACGTGACCACCCAATACCAGCACCCCAACACACGACCACCCAATAGCAGCACCTCAAGATGTGACCACCCGATACCGGCATCCCAACATGTGACCACCCGATACCAGTATCCCAACACGCGACCACCCGATACCAGCACCACAACACGTGACCACCCGATACCAGCACCCCAACACACGACCACCCGATACCAGGAACCCAAAACATTATTTCCCCCACCACACCGACATACTCGTACAACTCCTTCTAACCCTAACCCCCAACACGTTACTTTCCCCTCAGCACCCCTACATACAGTTTCCCCCCCAGCATACTAACATATGATTACGGACGGCGAACACCTCACAGTGCGGACACCACATCCGGATCAGAGGGTCGCTCCTGGCTCTGGAGCAGACGGCGGACACCTCACAGTGCGGACACCACATCCGGATCAGAGGGTCGCTCCTGGCTCCGGAGCAGACAGCGGACACCTCACAGTGCGGACACCACATTCGGATCAGAGGGTCGCTCCTGGCTCTGGAGCAGACAGCGGACACCTCACAGTACGGACACCACATCCGGATCAGAGGGTCGCTCCGGGCTCTGGAGCAGACAGCGGACACCTCACAGTACGGACACCACATCCGGATCAGAGGGTCGCTCCTGGCTCTGGAGCAGACAGCGGACACCTCACAGTACGGACACCACATCCGGATCAGAGGGTCGCTCCGGGCTCCGGAGCAGACAGCGGACACCTCACAGTGCGGACACCACATCCGGATCAGAGGGTCGTTCCTGGCTCCGAAGCAGACAGCGGACACCTCACAGTGCGGACACCACATCCGGATCAGAGGGTCGCTCCTGGCTCCGGAGCAGACGGCGGACACCTCACAGTGCGGACACCACATCCGGATCAGAGGGTCGCTCCTGGCTCCGGAGCAGACAGCGGACACCTCACAGTGCGGACACCACATCCGGATCAGAGGGTCGCTCCTGGCTCCGGAGCAGACGGCGGACACCTCACAGTGCGGACACCACATCCGGATCAGAGGGTCGCTCCTGGCTATGGAACACACGGTGGACACCTCACAGTGCGGACACCACATCCGGATCAGAGGGTCGCTCCTGGCTATGGAACAGACGGTGGACACCTCACAGTACGGACACCACATCCGGATCAGAGGGTCGCTCCTGGCTCCGGAGCAGACAGTGGACACCTCACAGTGCGGACACGGTATCCGGATCAGAGGGTCGCTACTGGCTCTGGAGCAGACAGCGGACACCTCACAGTACGGACACCACATCCGGATCAGAGGGTCGCTCCTGGCTATGGAACAGACGGTGGACACCTCACAGTACGGACACCACATCCGGATCAGAGGGTCGCTCCTGGCTCCGGAGCAGACAGTGGACACCTCACAGTGCGGACACGGTATCCGGATCAGAGGGTCGCTCCTGGCTCCAGAGCAGACAGCGGACACCTCACAGTGCGGACACCACATCCGGATCAGAGGGTCGCTCCTGGCTCCAGAGCAGACAGCGGACACCTCACAGTGCGGACACCACATCCGGATCAGAGGGTCGCTCCTGGCTCCAGAGCAGACAGCGGACACCTCACAGTGCCGACACCACATCCGGATCAGAGGGTCGCTCCTGGCTCCGGAGCAGACAGCGGACACCTCACAGTGTGGACACCACTTCCGGATCAGAGGGTCGCTACTGGCTCCGGAGCAGACAGCGGACACCTCACAGTGCGGACACCACATCCGGATCAGAGGGTCGCTCCTGGCTATGGAACACACGGTGGACACCTCACAGTGCGGACACCACATCCGGATCAGAGGGTCGCTCCTGGCTCCGGAGCAGACAGCGGACACCTCACAGTACGGACACCACATCCGGATCAGAGGGTCGCTTCTGGCTCTGGAGCAGACAGCGGACATCTCACAGTGCGGACACCAAATCCGGATCAGAGGGTCGCTCCTGGCTCCGGAGCAGACAGTGGACACCATCACAGTGCGGACACCACATCCGGATCAGAAAGTCGCTCCTGGCTATGGAACAGACGGTGGACACCTCACAGTGCGGACACGGTATCCGGATCGAGAGGGTCGCTCCTGGTTCCGGAGCAGATGGCGGACACCTCACAGTGGGGACACCACATCCGGATCAGAGGGTCGCTCCTGGTTCCGGAGCAGATGGCGGACACCTCACAGTGCGGACACCACATCCGGATCAGAGGGTCGCTCCTGGCTCCGGAGCAGACGGTGGACATCTCACAGTGCGGACACCACATCCGGATCAGAGGGTCGCTCCTGGCTCCGGAGCAGACGGCGGACACCTCACAGTGCGGACACCACATCCGGATCAGAGGGTCGCTCCTGGCTCTGAAGCAGACAGCGGACACCTCACAGTGCGGACACCACATCCGGATCAGAGGGTCGCTCCTGGCTCCGGAGCAGACGGCGGACACCTCACAGTGCGGACACCACATCCGGATCAGAGGGTCGCTCCTGGCTCTGGAGCAGACAGCGGACACCTCACAGTGCGGACACCACATCCGGATCAGAGGGTCGCTCCTGGCTCCGGAGCAGACAACGGACACCTAACAGTGCGGACACGGTATCCGGATCAGAGGGTCGCTCCTGGCTCTGGAACAGACGGTGGACACCTCATAGTACGGACACCACATCCGGATCAGAGGGTCGCTCCTGGCTCTGGAGCAGACAGCGGACACCTCACAGTGCGGACACCACATCCGGATCAGAGGGTCGCTCCTGGCTCTGGAGCAGACAGCGGACACCTCACAGTGCGGACACACACATCCGGATCAGAGGGTCGCTCCTGGCTCCGGAGCAGACGGCGGACACCTAACAGTGCGGACACGTATCCGGATCAGAGGGTCGCTCCTGGCCCCGGAGCAGACAGCGGACACCTCACAGTGGGGACACGACATCCGGATCAGAGGGTCGCTCCTGGCTCCGGAGCAGACAGTGGACACCTCACAGTGGGGACACCACATCCGGATCAGAGGGTCGCTCCTGGCTTGGAACAGACGGTGGACACCTCACAGTGCGGACACGGTATCCGGATCAGAGGGTCGCTCCTGGCTCCGGAGCAGACGGTGGACACCTCACAGTGGGGACACCACATCCGGATCAGAGGGTCGCTCCTGGCTCCGGAGCAGAAGGCGGACACCTCACAGTGCGGACACCACATCCGGATCAGAGGGTCGCTCCTGGCTCTGGAGCAGACAGCGGACACCTCACAGTGCGGACACCACATCCGGATCAGAGGGTCGCTCCTGGCTCCGGAGCAGACGGCGGACACCTCACAGTGCGGACACCACATCCGGATCAGAGGGTCGCTCCTGGCTCTGGAGCAGACAGCGGACACCTCACAGTGCGGACACCACATCCGGATCAGAGGGTCGCTCCTGGCTCCGGAGCAGACGACGGACACCTCACAGTGCGGACACGGTATCCGGATCAGAGGGTCGCTCCTGGCTCCGGAGCAGACAGTGGACACCTCACAGTGGGGACACCACATCCGGATCAGAGGGTCGCTCCTGGCTCCAGAGCAGACAGCGGACACCTCACAGTACGGACACCACATCCGGATCAGAGGGTCGCTCCTGGCTCTGGAGCAGACAGCGGACACCTCACAGTGCAGACACCACATCCGGATCAGAGGGTCGCTCCTGGCTCTGGAGCAGACAGCGGACACCTCACAGTACGGACACCACATCCGGATCAGAGGGTCGCTCCTGGCTCTGGAGCAGACAGCGGACACCTCACAGTGCGGACACCACATCCGGATCAGAGGGTCGCTCCTGGCTCCGGAGCAGACAACGGACACCTAACAGTGCGGACACGGTATCCGGATCAGAGGGTCGCTACTGGCTCCGGAGCAGACAGCGGACACCTCACAGTGCGGACACCACATCCGGATCAGAGGGTCGCTCCTGGCTCCAGAGCAGACAGCGGACACCTCACAGTACGGACACCACATCCGGATCAGAGGGTCGCTCCTGGCTCCGGAGCAACAGCGGACACCTCACAGTGCCGACACCACATCCGGATCAGAGGGTCGCTCCTGGCTCCGGAGCAGACAGCGGACACCTCACAGTGTGGACACCACTTCCGGATCAGAGGGTCGCTACTGGCTCCGGAGCAGACAGCGGACACCTCACAGTGCGGACACCACATCCGGATCAGAGGGTCGCTCCTGGCTATGGAACACACGGTGGACACCTCACAGTGCGGACACCACATCCGGATCAGAGGGTCGCTCCTGGCTCCGGAGCAGACAGCGGACACCTCACAGTACGGACACCACATCCGGATCAGAGGGTCGCTTCAGGCTCTGGAGCAGACAGCGGACATCTCACAGTGCGGACACCAAATCCGGATCAGAGGGTCGCTCCTGGCTCCGGAGCAGACAGTGGACACCTCACAGTGCGGACACCACATCCGGATCAGAAAGTCGCTCCTGGCTATGGAACAGACGGTGGACACCTCACAGTGCGGACACGGTATCCGGATCAGAGGGTCGCTCCTGGTTCCGGAGCAGATGGCGGACACCTCACAGTGGGGACACCACATCCGGATCAGAGGGTCGCTCCTGGTTCCGGAGCAGATGGCGGACACCTCACAGTGCGGACACCACATCCGGATCAGAGGGTCGCTCCTGGCTCCGGAGCAGACGGTGGACATCTCACAGTGCGGACACCACATCCGGATCAGAGGGTCGCTCCTGGCTCTGAAGCAGACAGCGGACACCTCACAGTGCGACACCACATCCGGATCAGAGGGTCGCTCCTGGCTCCGGAGCAGACGGCGGACACCTCACAGTGCGGACACCACATCCGGATCAGAGGGTCGCTCCTGGCTCTGGAGCAGACAGCGGACACCTCACAGTGCGGACACCACATCCGGATCAGAGGGTCGCTCCTGGCTCCGGAGCAGACAACGGACACCTAACAGTGCGGACACGGTATCCGGATCAGAGGGTCGCTCCTGGCTCTGGAACAGACGGTGGACACCTCATAGTACGGACACCACATCCGGATCAGAGGGTCGCTCCTGGCTCTGGAGCAGACAGCGGACACCTCACAGTGCGGACACCACATCCGGATCAGAGGGTCGCTCCTGGCTCTGGAGCAGACAGGGACACCTCACAGTGCGGACACCACATCCGATTAGAGGGTCGCTCCTGGCTATGGAACAACACGGTACACCTCACAGTGCGGACACCACATCCGGATCAGAGGGTCGCTCCTGGCTCCGGAGCAGACAGACGGACACCTCACAGTGCGGACACTATCCGGATCAGAGGGTCGCTCCTGGCTCTGGAGCAGACAGGGACACCTCACAGTACGGACACCACATCCGGATCAGAGGGTCGCTCCTGGCTTGGAACAGACGGTGGACACCTCACAGTGCGGACACCACATCCGGATCAGAGGGTCGCTCCTGGCTCAGAGCAGACAGCGGACACCTCACAGTGCGGACACCACATCCGGATCAGAGGGTCGCTCCTGGCTCGGACAACGGGGACACCTCACAGTGCGGACACCAAATCCGGATCAGAGGGTCGCTCCTGGCTCCGGAGCAGACAGTGGACACCTCACAGTGCGGACACCACATCCGATCAGAGGGTCGCTACTGGCTCCGGAGCAGACAGCGGACACCTCACAGTGCGGACACCACATCCAGATCAGAGGGTCGCTCCTGGCTCGGAGCAGACGTGGACACCTCACAGTGCGGACACACATCCGGATCAGAGGGTCGCTCCTGGCTCCGGAGCAGACAGTGGACACCT
Organism: Allobates femoralis; assembly: GCA_033576535.1. Taxonomy (NCBI): domain Eukaryota; kingdom Metazoa; phylum Chordata; class Amphibia; order Anura; family Aromobatidae; genus Allobates; species Allobates femoralis. The sequence continues at coordinate 8,415,813 of JARQOC010000005.1, forward strand.
CACAGTGCGGACACCACATCGGATCAGAGGGTCGCTCCTGGCTCTGGAGCAGATGGCGGACACCTCACAGTGCGGACACCACATCCGGATCAGAGGGTCGCTCCTGGCTCTGGAACAACAGCGGACACCTCACAGTCGGAACACCACATCCGGATCAGAGGGTCGCTCCTGGCTCGGAGCAGACAGCGGACACCTCACAGTGCGGACACCACATCCGGATCAGAGGGTCGCTCCTGGCTCGGAGCAGACAGCGGACACCTCACAGTGCGGACACCACATCCGGATCAGAGGGTCGCTCCTGGCTCGGAGCAGACAGCGACACCTCACAGTGCGGACACCACATCCGGATCAGAGGGTCGCTCCTGGCTCCGGAGCAGACAGTGGACACCTCACAGTGGGACACCACATCCGGATCAGAGGGTCGCTCCTGGCTCCGGAGCAGACAGGCGGACACCTCACAGTGCGGACACCACATCCGGATCAGAGGGTCGCTCCTGGCTCCGGAGCAGACAGGGACACCTCACAGTGGGGACACCACATCCGGATCAGAGGGTCGCTCCTGGCTCTGGAGCAGACAGCGGACACCTCACAGTACGGACACCACATCCGGATCAGAGGGTCGCTCCTGGCTCCGGAGCAGACAGCGGACACCTCACAGTGCGGACACCACATCCGGATCAGAGGGTCGCTCCTGGCTCCGGAGCAGACAGTGGACACCTCACAGTGCGGACACCACATCCGGATCAGAGGGTCGCTCCTGGCTCCGGAGCAGACGGGGACACCTCACAGTGCGGACACCACATCCGATCAGAGTGTCGCTCCTGGCTCTGGAACAGACGGTGGACACCTCACAGTGCGGACACGGTATCCGGATCAGAGGGTCGCTCCTGGCTCCGAGCAGACAGTGGACACCTCACAGTGCGGACACCACATCCGGATCAGAGGGTCGCTCCTGGCTCCGGAGCAGACAGCGGACACCTCACAGTGCGGACACCACATCCGGATCAGAGGGTCGCTCCTGGCTCCGGAGCAGACAGCGACACCTCACAGTGGGACACCACATCCGGATCAGAGGGTCGCTCCTGGCTCCGGAGCAGACAGGCGGACACCTCACAGTGCGGACACCACATCCGGATCAGAGGGTCGCTCCTGGCTCCAGAGCAGACAGCGGACACCTCACAGTGCGGACAACCACATCCGGATCAGAGGGTCGCTCCTGGCTCTGGACAGACGTGGACACCTCACAGTGCGGACACCACATCCGATCAGAGGGTCGCTCCTGGCTCCGGAGCAGACAGTGGACACCTCACAGTGCGGACACCACATCCGGATTCAGAGGGTCGCTCCTGGCTCCGGAGCAGACGGGCGGACACCTCACAGTGCGGACACCACATCCGGATCAGAGGGTCGCTCCTGGCTCCGGAGCAGACAGCGGACACCTCACAGTGCAGGACACCACATCCGGATCAGAGGGTCGCTCCTGGCTCTGGAGCAGACAGCGGACACCTCACAGTACGGACACCACATCCGGATCAGAGGGTCGCTCCTGGCTTGGAGCAGACGGGACACCTCACAGTGCGGACACCACATCCGGATCAGAGGGTCGCTCCTGGCTCCGGAGCAGACAGTGGACACCTCACAGTGCGGACACCACATCCGATCAGAGGGTCGCTCCTGGCTCTGGAACAACGGTGGACACCTCACAGTGCGGACACCACAATCCGGATCAGAGGGTCGCTCCTGGCTCTAGAGCAGACAGGGACACCTCACAGTGCGGACACCACATCCGATCAGAGGGTCGCTCCTGGCTCCGGAGCAGACAGCGGACACCTCACAGTGCGGACACCACATCCGGATCAGAGGGTCGCTCCTGGCTCCGGAGCAGACAGCGGACACCTCACAGTGCGGACACCACATCCGGATCAGAGGGTCGCTCCTGGCTCCGGAGCAGACAGCGGACACCTCACAGTGCGGACACCACATCGGATCAGAGGGTCGCTCCTGGCTCCGGAGCAGATGGGACACCTCACAGTGCGGACACCACATCCGGATCAGAGGGTCGCTCCTGGCTCCGGAACACACGGTGGACACCTCACAGTGCGGACACCACATCCGGATCAGAGGGTCGCTCCTGGCTCCGGAGCAGACAGTGGACACCTCACAGTGCGGACACCACATCCGGATCAGAGGGTCGCTCCTGGCTCCGGGGCAGACAGCGGACACCTCACAGTGCGGACACCACATCCGGATCAGAGGGTCGCTCCTGGCTATGGAACACACGGTGGACACCTCACAGTGCGGACACCACATCCGGATCAGAGGGTCGCTCCTGGCTCTGGAGCAGACAGCGGACATCTCACAGTGCCGACACCACATCCGGATCAGAGGGTCGCTCCTGGCTCCGGAGCAGACAGCGGACACCTCACAGTGCGGACACCACATCCGGATCAGAGGGTCGCTCCTGGCTCCGGAGCAGACAGCGGACACCTCACAGTACGGACACCACATCCTGATCAGAGGGTCGCTCCTGGCTCCGGAGCAGACAGCGGACACCTCACAGTACGGACACCACATCCGGATCAGAGGGTCGCTCCTGGCTCCGGAGCAGACAGCGGACACCTCACAGTACGGACACCACATCCGGATCAGAGGGTCGCTCCTGGCTCCGGAGCAGACAGCGGACACCTCACAGTGCGGACACCACATCCGGATCAGAGGGTCGCTCCTGGCTATGGAACACACGGTGGACACCTCACAGTGCGGACACCACATCCGGATCAGAGGGTCGCTCCTGGCTATGGAACACACGGCGGACACCTCACAGTGCGGACACCACATCCGGATCAGAGGGTCGCTCCTGGCTCCGGAGCAGACAGCGGACACCTCACAGTGCGGACACCACATCCGGATCAGAGGGTCGCTCCTGGCTCCGGAGCAGACGGCGGACACCTCACAGTACGGACACCACATCCGGATCAGAGGGTCGCTCCTGGCTCCGGAGCAGACGCTGGACACCTCACAGTGCGGACACCACATCCGGATCAGAGGGTCGCTCCAGGCTCCGGAGCAGACAGCGGACACCTCACAGTGCGGACACCACATCCGGATCAGAGGGTCGCTCCTGGCTCCGGAGCAGACAGCGGACACCTCACAGTGCGGACACCACATCCGGATCAGAGGGTCGCTCCTGGCTCCGGAGCAGACAGCGGACACCTCACAGTGCGGACACCACATCCGGATCAGAGGGTCGCTCCTGGCTCCGGAGCAGACAGCGGACACCTCACAGTGCGGACACCACATCCGGATCAGAGGGTCGCTCCTGGCTCCGGAGCAGACAGCGGACACCTCACAGTGCGGACACCACATCCGGATCAGAGGGTCGCTCCTGGTTCCGGAGCAGATGGCGGACACCTAACAGTGCGGACACCACATCCGGATCAGAGGGTCGCTCCTGGCTCTGGAGCAGACAGCGGACACCTCACAGTGCGAATTTTTTTTCAGAAGCAAACTTGCACCAAATACTCCTGACCCTCCACACCTCCTTCTTACGTTCACCCCTTTATTGTCACAATGGAAATGTTCAGCCCTGAACGCCGGCAGGAATAACCCCAGCACAATGCCGCTTCCCCTCCAGAGCGCGGTGCGGGTGTGAACCATCACCAGATCCAGGAGACACCTTGACCTTTACACCAGAGCGATATCAACCTGCGAGGAATCCCAACGAGACCGCACGAGGGCTGCTGAGTCACAACCTACCTACAACACCTGAGATACCTCCAGAGCTGCACTCACTATTCTGCTGTTACATCATGTCTTATCCTCCAGTCACCTCCAGAGCTGCACTCACTATTCTGCTGTTACATCATGTCTTATCCTCCAGTCACCTCCAGAGCTGCACTCACTATTCTGCTGTTACATTGTGTCTTATCCTCCAGTCACCTCCAGAGCTGCACTCACTATTCTGCTGTTACATTGTGTCTTATCCTCCAGTCACCTCCAGAGCTGCACTCACTATTCTGCTGTTACATCATATCTTATCCTCCAGTCACCTCCAGAGCTGCACTCACTATTCTGCTGTTACATCGTGTCTTATCCTCCAGTCACCTCCAGAGCTGCAGTCACTATTCTACTGTTACATTGTGTCTTATCCTCCAGTCACCTCCAGAGCTGCAGTCACTATTCTGCTGTTATATCATGTCTTATCCTTAAGTCACCTCCAGAGCTGCACTCACTATTCTGCTGTTACATCATATGTTATCCTCCAGTCCCCTCCAGAGCTGCACTCACTATTCTGCTGTTACACCGTGTCTTATCCTCCAGTCACCTCCAGAGCTGCAGTCACTATTCTGCTGTTACACCGTGTCTTATCCTCCAGTCACCTCCAGAGCTGCACTCACTATTCTGCTGTTACATCACGTCTTATCCTCCAGTCACCTCCAGAGCTGCACTCACTATTCTGCTATTACATCATGTCTAATCCTCCAGTCACCTCCAGAGCTGCACTCACTATTCTGCTGTTACATCGTGTCTTATCCTCCAGTCACCTCCAGAGCTGCACTCACTATTCTGCTGTTACATCGTATCTTATCCTCCAGTCCCCTCCAGCGCTGCACTCACTATTCTGCTGTTACATCATGTCTTATCCTCTAGTCACCTCCAGAGCTGCACTCACTATTCTGCTGTTAAACTGTGTCTTATCCTCCAATCACCTCCAGAGTGGCACTCACTATTCTGCTGTTACATGGTGTCTAATCCTCCAGTCACCTCCAGAGCTGCACTCACTATACTGCTGTTACATTGTGTCTTATCCTCCAGTCACCTCCAGAGCTGCTCTCACTATTCTGCTGTTACACTGTGTCTTATCCTCCAGTCACCTCCAGAGCTGCACTCACTATTCTGCTGTTACATCGTGTCTTATCCTCCAGTCACCTCCAGAGCTGCACTCACTATTCTGCTGTTACATCATGTCTTATCCTCCAGTCATCTCCAGAGCTGCACTCACTATTCTGCTGTTACATTGTGTCTTATCCTCCAGTCACCTCCAGAGCTGCACACTGACAAGACACTTGCAGCTGCAGACATTTCTTGATTACAGCCTGTAGCCAGTTTGGGGGACACAGTGGGAGGATGGGGGTGATCACATCAATAACAGGAAGGTGCACACAATGCTCCTCTTCCTTTAAGGATTCAGCAGCTGCTCGGATTTAATCACCAGAGGACCAGAAGAATGGGACAAGCCAACATTACTGACATCCAGGAACTCTCCAAGATAGCTGAGGAGGCCAGACAGACGAGGCCAGGCTGAGGAGGCCGGACAGACGAGGCCAGGCTGAGGAGAACGGACAGACGAGGCCAGGCTGAGGAGAACGGACAGACGAGGCCAGGCTGAGGAGGCCGGACAGACGAGGCCAGGCTGAGGAGGCCGGACAGACGAGGCCAGGCTGAGGAGGCCGGACAGACGAGGCCAGGCTGAGGAGGCCGGACAGACGAGGCCAGGCTGAGGAGGCCGGACAGACGAGGCCAGGCTGAGGAGGCCGGACAGACGAGGCCAGGCTGAGGAGGCCGGACAGACGAGGCCAGGCTGAGGAGGCCGGACAGACGAGGCCAGGCTGAGGAGGCCGGACAGACGAGGCCAGGCTGAGGAGGTTGGACAGACGAGGCCAGGCTGAGGAGGCCGGACAGACGAGGCCAGGCTGAGGAGGTTGGACAGACGAGGCCAGGCTGAGGAGGCCGGACAGACGAGGCCAGGCTGAGGAGGTCGGACAGACGAGGCCAGGCTGAGGAGGTCGGACAGACGAGGCCAGGCTGAGGAGGTCGGACAGACGAGGCCAGGCTGAGGAGGTCGGACAGACGAGGCCAGGCTGAGGAGGTCGGACAGACGAGGCCAGGCTGAGGAGGTCGGACAGACGAGGCCAGGCTGAGGAGGTCGGACAGACGAGGCCAGGCTGAGGAGGCCGGACAGACGAGGCCAGGCTGAGGAGGCCGGACAGACGAGGCCAGGCTGAGGAGGCCGGACAGACGAGGCCAGGCTGAGGAGGCCGGACAGACGAGGCCAGGCTGAGGAGGCCGGACAGACGAGGCCAGGCTGAGGAGGCCGGACAGACGAGGCCAGGCTGAGGAGGCCGGACAGACGAGGCCAGGCTGAGGAGGCCGGACAGACGAGGCCAGGCTGAGGAGGCCGGACAGACGAGGCCAGGCTGAGGAGGCCGGACAGACGAGGCCAGGCTGAGGAGGCCGGACAGACGAGGCCAGGCTGAGGAGGCCGGACAGACGAGGCCAGGCTGAGGAGGCCGGACAGACGAGGCCAGGCTGAGGAGGCCGGACAGACGAGGCCAGCTGAGGAGGCCGGACAGACGAGGCCAGGCTGAGGAGGCCGGACAGACGAGGCCAGGCTGAGGAGGCCGGACAGACGAGGCCAGGCTGAGGAGGCCGGACAGACGAGGCCAGGCTGAGGAGGCCGGACAGACGAGGCCAGGCTGAGGAGGCCGGACAGACGAGGCCAGGCTGAGGAGGCCGGACAGACGAGGCCAGGCTGAGGAGGCCGGACAGACGAGGCCAGGCTGAGGAGGCCGGACAGACGAGGCCAGGCTGAGGAGGTTGGATAGACGAGGCCAGGCTGAGGAGGCCGGACAGACGAGGCCAGGCTGAGGAGGTTGGACAGACGAGGCCAGGCTGAGGAGGCCGGACAGACGAGGCCAGGCTGAGGAGGTCGGACAGACGAGGCCAGGCTGAGGAGGTCGGACAGACGAGGCCAGGCTGAGGAGGTCGGATAGACGAGGCCAGGCTGAGGAGGTTGGACAGACGAGGCCAGGCTGAGGAGACCGGACAGACGAGGCCAGGCTGAGGAGACCGGACAGACGAGGCCAGGCTGAGGAGACCGGACAGACGAGGCCAGGCTGAGGAGGCCGGACAGACGAGGCCAGGCTGAGGAGGCCGGACAGACGAGGCCAGGCTGAGGAGACCGGACAGACGAGGCCAGGCTGAGGAGACCGGACAGACGAGGCCAGGCTGAGGAGGCCGGACAGACGAGGCCAGGCTGAGGAGGCCGGACAGACGAGGCCAGGCTGAGGAGGTTGGATAGACGAGGCCAGGCTGAGGAGACCGGACAGACGAGGCCAGGCTGAGGAGACCGGACAGACGAGGCCAGGCTGAGGAGGTTGGATAGACGAGGCCAGGCTGAGGAGGTTGGATAGATGAGGCCAGGCTGAGGAGGCCGGACAGACGAGGCCAGGCTGAGGAGGCCGGACAGACGAGGCCAGGCTGAGGAGGCCGGACAGACGAGGCCAGGCAGAGGAGGCCGGACAGACGAGGCCAGGCTGAGGAGGCCGGACAGACAAGGCGAGGCTGAGGAGGCTGGACAGACGAGGCCAGGCTGAGGAGGTTGGATAGACGAGGCCAGACTGAGGAGGCCGGACAGAGGAGGCCAGGCTGAGGAGGCCGGCAGAGGAGGCCAGGCTGACGAGGCCGGACAGACAAGGCCAGGCTGACGAGGCCGGACAGACAAGGCCAGACAGGCGAGGCCAGGCTGAGGAGGCCGAGCAGAGGAGGCCAGGCAGAGGAGGCCAGGCAGACAAGGCCAGGCTGAGGAGGCCGGAGAGACAAGGCCAGGCTGAGGAGGCCGGAGAGACAAGGCCAGGCTGAGGAGGCCGGACAGATGAGGCCAGGCTGAGGAGGCCAGATAGAGGAGGCCAGGCAGAGGAGGCCAAGCAGAGGGGGCTGAACACCAGAGGCCAGGCCGAGGAGGCCAAGCAGAGGTGGACAAGCAGAGGAGGCCAGGCAGAGGAGGTCAAGCCGAAGAGGCCGGGCTGAGAAGGCTGTGCTGAGGAGACCACGCAAAAGAGGCCGAGCTGAGGAGGCTGAGCAGAGGAAGCCAAGACTGAGAAGGCTGAGTGGAAGAGGCCGAGCAGAGGAGGCCAAGACTGAGAAGGCTGAGTGGAGGAGGCCGAGCAGAGGAGGCCAAGACTGAGAAGGCTGAGCGGAGGAGATCAGGCAGAGGAGGCTGAGCAGAGGAGGCCAGGCTGAGGAGGCCAGGCCGAGGAGGCCGGGCGGAGGAGGCCAGGCCAAGGAGGCCGGGCAGAGGAGGCCAGGCCGAGGAGGCCAAGCAGAGGAGGCCAGGCCGAGGAGGCCAAGACTGAGAAGGCCGAGTGGAGGAGGCAGAGAGGAGCTTCCAATGTTCGAATGTCCCCTGAGCTCTGACCACTGGGATCAATCACTGGATGGAGGATGAAGATACAAGGTACTACCTGCTACATGGGACTGCAGGTGACATCTACTACATGATCTGTACTCAGATATCACTGTGTTATGTGTGGTGTTACATAGGACTGCAGGTAATATCTACTACATTATCTGTACTCAGAGATATCACTGTGTTATCTGTGGTGTTACATAGGACTGCAGGTGACATCTACTACATTATCTGTACTCAGAGATATCACTGTGTTATCTGTGGTGTTACATAGGACTGCAGGTGACATCTACTACATTATCTGTACACAGAGATATCACTGTGTTATCTGTGCTGTTACATAGGACTGCAGGTGACATCTACTACATTATCTGTACTCAGAGATATCACTGTGTTATCTGTGGTGTTACATAGGACTGCAGGTGACATCTACTACATTATCTGTACTCAGAGATATCACTGTATTATCTGTGGTGTTACATAGGATTGCAGGTGACATCTACTACATTATCTGTACTCAGAGATATCACTGTGTTATCTGTGGTGTTACATAGGACTGCAGGTGACATCTACTACATTATCTGTACTCAGAGCTATCACTGTGTCATCTGTGGTGTTACATAGGACTGCAGGTGACATCTACTACATTATCTGTACTCAGAGATATCACTGTGTTATCTGGGTGTTACATAGGACTGCAGGTGACATCTACTACATTATCTGTACTCAGAGATATCACTGTGTTATTTGTGGTGTTACATAGGACTGCAGGTGACATCTACTACATTATCTATACTCAGAGATATCACTGTGTTATCTGTGGTGTTACATAGGACTGCAGGTGACATCTACTACATTATCTGTACTCAGATATCACTGTGTTATCTGTAGTGTTACATAGGACTGCAAGTGATATCTACTACATTATCTGTACTCAGAGATATCACTGTGTTATCTGTGGTGTTACATAGGACTGCAGGTGACATCTACTACACTATCTGTACTCAGAGATATCACTGTGTTATCTGTGGTGTTACATAGGACTGCAAGTGATATCTACTACATTATCTGTACTCAGAGATATCACTGTGTTATCTGTGGTGTTACATAGGACTGCAAGTGATATCTACTACATTATCTGTACTCAGAGATATCACTGTGTTATATGTGGTGTTACATAGGACTGCAGGTGACATCTACTACATTATCTGTACTCAGAGATATCACTGTGTTATCTGTGGTGTTACATAGGACTGCAGGTGACATCTACTACATTATCTGTACTCAGAGATATCACTGTGTTATCTGTGGTGTTGCATAGGACTGCAGGTGACATCTACTACATTATCTGTACTCAGAGATATCACTGTGTTATCTGTGGTGTTACATAGGACTGCAGGTGACATCTACTACATTATCTGTACTCAGAGATATCACTGTGTTATCTGTGGTGTTACATAGGACTGCAAGTGATATCTACTACATTATCTGTACTCAGAGATATCACTGTGTTATATGTGGTGTTACATAGGACTGCAGGTGACATCTACTACATTATCTGTACTCAGAGATATCACTGTGTTATCTGTGGTGTTACATAGGACTGCAGGTGACATCTACTACATTATCTGTACTCAGAGATATCACTGTGTTATCTGTGGTGTTGCATAGGACTGCAGGTGACATCTACTACATTATCTGTACTCAGAGATATCACTGTGTTATCTGTGGTGTTACATAGGACTGCAGGTGACATCTACTACATTATCTGTACTCAGAGATATCACTGTGTTATCTGTGGTGTTGCATAGGACTGCAGGTGACATCTACTACATTATCTGTACTGTTATCACATAGAGGTTACATAGGACTGCCGCTGTCACATGTCCCCTGTCTCGTTCGTGGCTAGTCGTGGAGCCGTCCGGTTTCTCACGTCCACACATGAAGACTCACAGAAGGAGCCATCATTGGAGGGGCCCTATAGGTGACCGGGGGTCCTGTACTCACCAGGCAGCCTCAGTGCGGGGTCGCACCATACGTGTGTGTATGCGGAGCCTCCCTCCTCGCCATGTGCAGCGTACCTGTCTCTGCCTGTCCTCCTGCATACCTCTCTGACAACCTGCCTCTACCTGAGCGCGTCTCCCAGCGGGGACAGTCCTGTGTAATTACCCCCGGCTGGTAACCCCTTCACTGCCGCTCTATACTCCGCTTACACACATTCCGCCTCACAAACGTTCTAGAAATCCGCACACGACAAAGCCGACACCAGGAAGGCTGACAATCGGAGTGTTCCTGACACTCGCTGGGAGTAAGATGCGGCTTTTAGTTAACTGTAAGACAAATTATTCTGTTTTTAATTTTTTAATTGTTTTATATACAAAAAAAAGACCTCAAATAAAAAGCCGGGGACACTTCATGAGGCCCGCCGCACACAGAGGACTCTTCACGGGGACCGCCGCACACAGAGGACTCTTCACGAGGACCGCCGCACGACGGGGACACTTCACGAGGACCGCCGCACGACGGGAACACTTCACGAGGCCCGCCGCACGACGGGGACACTTCACGAGGCCCGCCGCACACAGAGGACTCTTCACGAGGATCGCCGCACACAGAGGACTCTTCACGAGGACCGCCGCACGACGGGGACACTTCACGAGGACCGCCGCACGACGGGGACACTTCACGAGGACCGCCGCACGACGGGGACACTTCACGAGGTCCATCGCATACCAGGGACCCTTCACGAGGCCCATCGCATATAGGGGACCTTTCACGACGCCTGCTGCTTACGAGCGACCCTTCACGAGGCCCACCGCATACAGGGGACACTTCACGAGGCCCACCACATACCAAGGACACTAAAAAGAGCTCAAATAAAAAAAACAATAAAAAATGTACATAACCCAACGTAACCAACAGGTGCCAAAAATCTGCAACATTAAAAGCTCACCAAATCCTCATTGTTTGTATGTGGGACATTTCACGAGGCCCGCCCCATACATAGGACTCTTCACGAGATCCCCGCATACAGATGACTCTTCACAAGACCCACTGCATAGAGAGAACTCTTCACGAGACCCGCCGCATACCAAGCACACTTCACAAGGTTCGCTGCATACCAAGCACACTTCACAAGGTTCGCTGCATACCAAGCACACTTCACAAGGTTCGCTGCATACCGGTGACCCTTCACGAGACCCACAGCATACCAGTGACCCTTCAAGAGTTTTGCCGCATACCAAGGACACTTCACGAGACCCGCCGTATACCGGGGACACTTCAGGAGGTCAGCCGCATACCAAGTACACTTCATAGGACCCAGACCCACCACATATCAGGGACACTAAAAAAAAGAGCTCAAATAAAAAAAACTATTTAAAAAAAATGCACATAACCCAATGTAACCAACAGGTGCCAAAAACCTGCAGCATTTAAAGCTCACCAAATCCTCATTGTGTGTATGTGGGACACTTCACAAGACCCTTTGCATACAGAGGACTCTTCACGAGGCCCACCGCATACAGAGGACTCTTCACGAGGCGCACCGCATACCGGGGACACTTCACAAGGCCCGACGCATACAGAAGACCCTTCATGAAGCCCACCACATACAGAAGAACCTTCACGAGGCCCGATGCATACAGAGGACACTTCACGAGGCCCGCCGCATACAGAAGACCCTTCATGAAGCCCACCACATGCAGAAGAACCTTCACGAGGCCCGCCACATACAGAGGACACTTCATGAGGCCCGCCGCATACCAGGGACACTTCACGAGGCCCGCCGCATACCGGTGACACGTCACGAGGCCCGCAGCATACCGGGGACACTTCACGAGGCCCACAGCATACCGGGGACACTTCATAAGACACAGCACATACCGGGGACACTTCACGAGACCTGCCACATGTCGAGGACACTTCTTGAGGCCCGCCGTATACCTTGGAAACTTCACCAGGCCTACCACATACTGGGGACACCTCACAAGGCCCACCGCACAAGGAGGACACTTCATGAGGCCCTCCACATACTGGGGACACTTCATGAGGCCCTCCACCATACTGAGGACACTTCACGAAACCCTCCACCATACTGGGAACACTTTTAGGCACTTTGAGGCACCTGCTGTATACCCTGATGGTGCAAATGACAGCAGGGCAGCTCTGGACTATGCAGTAGCTGGACCAATCATGGTGTACAGCACATATGGTACATAGGTACCAGAACATCTCTTGGGATTCGCTCGCCGCATTGATGACAATTAGTCACTGATTAACAATATCGGCAGTAAAACCCCCATCAGTACCGTGAGCGTTCACAGTCCACGTTCCAGACATCTACTGGAATTTATATCTACATATATAATCACATACACAGCTTGTAACATGGGAGGATCCATAGAGAATGTACCCCCACCCCTCACGCTCCATCCAAAGAGTTCTAGAATGATGGCACCTACCACAGACTCCTGCCAGGAGCCATCCGAGGAGCACGACGACTCCTGCAGGTTGCCATGTAGAAGGAGGGGCGGCGGGGTCACTGCCATCCACACCTCTCTTCCCCACGCCTTCGCCTCCTGGACCAGTGGCAGGTACAGACTCCATGTTGTTGGCCACCGCGGTTGCATTACCCGGCTGTGGTGTTTGCACACGGGATAAGACATCCTCAGTCCCTTCTTTGGTCAGTGTCCAGACTCGCTGGCCCATAGGTGAGGTGTGAGGCGGGTCAGGGACCGGATAATAGTGTGACACACAGGGAGGGATCGCACTGCAGGACCGGTCTGCTCGCCGGCATGTGTCACTTAATCCTTCACTGCGACCAAACTCTCATTAAAAACTTCAATCAATTTCCTGCGCTGAGTCCTCCAGCTTTTCAAGAAAACTAGAAGTTGCTTGAGAAGCTTCTGCAGAAGTAATCCAACCCTGCCGAGGGGCAAAAGGGTCCAAGAGAATGAAGATCACCTCACAGAGGGTCAAATAGACCAAAGAGAAGAAATCCCACCCCACCAAGGGGCAAAATGGTGCAAGATAAGAAATCCCACCTCACCGAAGAACAAAGGGGTCCAAGAGAAGAAATCCCACCTCACTGAGAAGAAGAAGGGTCCACGAGAAGTAATCCCACCTCACTGAGGGGTAAAAGGGTCCAAGAGAAGAAATCCCACATCACTAAGAAAAAGGGTCCAAGAGAAGTAATCCCACCCCACCAAGGGGCAAAATGGTCCAAGAGAAGTAATCCCACCTCACTGAGGGGTAAAAGGGTCCAAGAGAAGAAATCCCACCCCACCAAGGGGCAAAAGGGTCCAAGAGAAGAAATCCCACCCCACCAAGGGGCAAAAGGGTCCAAGAGAAGAAATCCCACCACACTGAAAAACAAAGGGGTCCAAGAGAAGAAATCCCACCTCACCAAGGGGCAAAATGGTCCAAGATAAGAAATCCCACCACACCGAAGAACAAAGGGGTCCAAGAGAAGAAATCCCACCTCACTGAGAAGAAGAAGGGTCCACGAGAAGAAATCCCACCCCACGAGGGGTAAAAGGGTCCAAGAGAAGTAATCCCACCCCACCGAAGAACAAAGGGGCCCAAGAGAAGAAATCCCACCTCACTGAGAAGAAGGGTTCACGAGAAGTAATCCCACCCCACCGAGGGGTAAAAGGGTCCAAGAGAAGTAATCCCACACCACTGAGAAGAAGGGTCCAAGAGAAGAAATCCCACCCCACCTCACCGAAGGGCAAAGGGGTCCAAGATAAGAAATCCCACCTCACTGAGAAGAAGGGTCCAAAAGAAGAAATCCCACCTCACTAAGAAGAAGAAGGGTCCAAGAGAAGTAATCCCACACCACCGAGGGGCAAAAGGGTCCAAAAAAGGTAATCCCATCCACTGAGGGGGAAAAAGGGTCCATCCCACCTCGCTGAGGGGAAAAAGGACGCAAGAGAAATAATCCCACCACACTAAGGGGCAAAAGGGGCCAGGAGGAGAAATCCCACCCCAATGAGGGGCAAAAGATTTGCCTGTACCAAACTCCCGGGGCAGGCACCATGGCAACCTATGACTGATAAGACATGAGGGCGGCCATGTTGTCTGTGCCCCGAGTGCAGTGTACCAGACTCCTGGGGCAGGCACCATGGCGACCTATGACTGATAAGACATGAGGGCGGCCATGTTGTCTGTGCCCCGAGTGCAGTGTACCAGACTCCCAGGGCAGGCACCATAACGACCTATACCTGATAAGACATGAGGGCGGCCATGTTGTCTGTGCCCCGAGTGCAGTGTACCAGACTCCCAGGGCAGGCACCATAACGACCTATACCTGATAAGACATGAGGGCGGCCATATTGTCTGGGCCCCGAATGCTGTGTACCAGACTCCCAGGGCAGGCACCATAATGATCCATGACTGATAAGACATGAGGGCGGCCATGTTGTCTGTGCCCCGAGTGCAGTGTACCAGACTCCTGGGGCAGGCACCATAATGACCTATGACTGATAAGACATGAGGGCGGCCATGTTGTCTGTGCCCCGAGTGCAGTGTACCAGACTCCTGGGGCAGGCACCATGGTGGGGTGAGGCGATGATGAAGGAGCGGTGACACAGCTCTGAGCAGTGAGGATCTGACTGACTCACTCCTTGTACGAGGCGCAGCGCCTCTGGCCTCATTCCTGTCTGTTCCCACCCAATTATTAGGCAGAGTGTGGAGATGTCACACGACTGAGTCACGGATTATCCAAGGAATCAGCTACCTGCTCCCAGGAAACATGGGTGACAAGCAATATGGCTGCCCTACAGGCCGGACGCTGGGCACTCCCCGTCCCTATGGTGACGGTTGTCAGGGCAGCCATGGCATCCTGATTAGAATTCCCGTGATGAAGTACACATTAATAAAGCTCTGGATACCGGTTTATCAGCCTCAACACGTTACTGCACCGTGTGAGGAGGATGAGGAGTCACCTGGGGATAAACCGGAGTCACACCAGAATGAAGCGTCCCTGTCCTGATCGCTGTGTGAGGAGTATGGGGAGTCACCTGGGGATAAACCGGAGTCACTCCAGAATGAAGCGCCCCTGTCCTGATCGCTGTGTGAGGAGTATGGGGAGTCACCTGGGGATAAACCGGAGTCACTCCAGAATGAAGCGCCCCTGTCCTGATCGCTGTGTGAGGAGGATGGGGAGTCACCTGGGGATAAACCGGAGTCACACCAGAATGAAGCGCCCCTTTCCTGATCGCTGTGTGAGGAGGATGAGGAGTCACCTGGGGATAAACCGGAGTCACTCCAGAATGAAGCGCCCCTGTCCTGCTCGCTGTGTGAGGAGGATGAGGAGTCACCTGGGGATAAACCAGAGTCACACCAGAATAAAGCGCCCCTGTCCTGCTCGCTGTGTGAGAAGGATGGGGAGTCACCTGGGGATAAACCGGAGTCACACCAGAATGAAGCGCCCCTGTCCTGATCGCTGTGTGAGAAGGATGGGGAGTCACCTGGGGATAAACCGGAGTCACACCAGAATGAAGCGCCCCTGTCCTGATCGCTGTGTGAGGAGTATGGGGAGTCACCTGGGGATAAACCGGAGTCACTCCAGAATGAAGCGCCCCTGTCCTGATCGCTGTGTGAGGAGGATGGGGAGTCACCCGGAGAAAAACCGAAGTCACTCCAGAATGAAGCGCCCCTGTCCTGATCTCGGTGTGACGAGGATGGGGAGTCATCTGGGGATAAACCGGAGTCACACCAGAATGAAGTGTCCCTGTCCTGATCACTGTGTAAGGAGGATGAGGAGTCACCTGGAGATAAACCGGAGTCACACCAGAATGAAGCGCCCCTGTCCTGCTCGCTGTGTGAGGAGTATGGGGAGTCACCTGGGGATAAACCAGAGTCACTCCACAATGAAGCGCCTCTGTCCTGATCGCTGTGTGAGAGGAGGATGGGGAGTCACCCGGAGATAAACCGGAGTCACACCAGAATTAAGTGCCCCTGTCCTGATCGCTGTGTGAGGATGGGGAATCACCCAGAGATAAACCGGAGTCACTCCACAATGAAGCGCCTCTGTCCTGATCGCTGTGTGAGAGGAGGATGGGGAGTCACCCGGAGATAAACCGGAGTCACACCAGAATTAAGTGCCCCTGTCCTGATCGCTGTGTGAGGATGGGGAGTCACCCAGAGATAAACCGGAGTCACTCCACAATGAAGCGCCTCTGTCCTGATCGCTGTGTGAGAGGAGGATGGGGAGTCACCCGGAGATAAACCGGAGTCACACCAGAATGAAGCGCCCCTGTTCTGATCGCTGTGTGATAAGGATGAGGTAACCCAAAGATAAACCAGAGTCACTCCAGAATGAAGCGCCCCTGTCCTGATCGCTGTGTGAGAAGGATGGGGAGTCACCTGGAGATAATCCGGAGTCACTCCAGAATGAAGCGCCCCTGTCCTGATCGCTGTGTGAGGAGGATGAGGAGTCACCCGGGGATAAACCGGAGTCACACCAGAATGAAGCGCACCTGTCCTGATCGCTGTGTGAGGAGAATGAGGAGTCACCTGGAGATAAACCGGAGTCACACCAGAATGAAGCGCCCCTGTCCTGATCGCTGTGTGAGGAGGATGAGGAGTCACCTGGAGATAAACCGGAGTCACACCAGAATGAAGCGCTTCTGTACTGATCGCTGTGTGAGGAGGATGAGGAGTCACCTGGAGATAAACCGGAGTCACTCCACAATGAAGCGCCCCTGTCCTGATCGCTGTGTGAGGAGGATGAGGAGTCACCTGGAGATAAACCGGAGTCACACCAGAATGAAGCGCTTTTGTACTGATCGCTGTGTGAGGAGGATGAGGAGTCACCCGGAGATAAACCGGAGTGACACCAGAATGAAGCGCCCCTGTCCTGATCGCTGTGTGAGAAGGATGAGGAGTCATCCAGGGATAAACCGGAGTGACACCAGAATGAAGCGCCCCTGTCCTGATCGCTGTGTGAGGAGGATGAGGAGTCACCTGGGGATAAACCGGAGTCACACCAGAATGAAGCGCCTCTGTACTGATCGCTGTGTGAGGAGGATGAGGAGTCACCCGGAGATAAACCGGAGTGACACCAGAATGAAGCGCCCCTGTCCTGATCGCTGTGTGAGGAGGATGAGGAGTCACCCGGAGATAAACCGGAGTGACACCAGAATGAAGCGCCCCTGTCCTGATCGCTGTGTGAGGAGGATGAGGAGTCATCCAGGGATAAACCGGAGTGACACCAGAATGAAGCGCCCCTGTCCTGATCCCTGTGTGAGGAGGATGGGGAGTCACCTGGAAATAAGCCGCAGTCACACCAGAAAGAAACATCACAATGTGTCAGTGAAGTACACGAGTCTGTCCAGCGCCTGACACATTGTAACAAACCTTCAGCTGTGGTCAGACTGCCTCAAAGGGGAGAGGGAACCAGACATTGACAAGCAAGATGGCGGCGAGTGTGACATAAGGGGCTCATCACACCTGGCGCCATTCATAAACCACTGCAGACCCCATCATGTCTTACAGGTGAAGAGAAAAAACACTCCGCTAACTCACGTAGTTGGACGCTCGGCTGACCCCCATAGTCGGAAGCTCCGCTATCCCCCATAGTCGGAAGCTCCGCTATCCCCCATGGCTGACGCTCCGCGGACCCACATGGCTGGATGCTTCGCTGACCCCCGTAGTCAGATGCTCCGCTATCCCCCATGGCTGGACACTCCGCGGATCCACATGGCTGGACGCTCCACTGACCCCCATGGCCAGACACTCTGCTGACCCCCATTGCCGGACACTCCACTGACCCTGTATACGGACGCTCCGCTATCCTCCATGGCTGGACGCTCCGCTGAGCCCGGTATACGGACGCTCCACTATCCTCCATGGCTGGACACTCTGCTGACCACCGTAGTCGGACGCTCCGCTGACCCCCCGTAGTCGGACGCTCCGCTGACCCCTGTATACGGACATTCCGCTGACCCCCGTAGTCGGACGCTCCGCTGACCCCCTTATACGGACGTTCCGCTGACCCCCGTAGTCGGACGCTCCGCTGACCACCGTAGTCGGACGCTCCGCTGACCCCCCGTAGTCGGACGCTCCGCTGAACCCTGTATACGGACGTTCCGCTGACCCCCGTAGTCGGACGCTCCGCTGACCACCGTAGTCGGACGCTCCACTGACCCCCCGTAGTCGGACGCTCCGCTGACCCCCTGTAGTCGGACGCTCCGCTGACCCCTGTATACGGACGTTCCGCTGACCCCCGTAGTCGGACGCTCCGCTGACCACCGTAGTCGGACGCTCCGCTGACCCCCTGTAGTCGGACGCTCCGCTGACCCCTGTATACGGACGTTCCGCTGACCCCCGTAGTCAGACGCTCCGCTGACCCCTGTATACGGACGCTCCGCTGACCCCCTTATACGGACGCTCCGCTGACCCCCGTAGTCGGACGCTCCGCTGACCCCCCGTAGTCGGACGCTCCGCTGACCCCTGTATACGGACGTTCCGCTGACCCCCGTAGTCGGACGCTCCGCTGACCCCCTTATACGGACGCTCCGCTGACCCCCGTAGTCGGACGCTCCGCTGACCCCCTTATACGGACGTTCCGCTGACCACCATAGTCGGACGCTCCGCTGACCCCTGTATACGGACGTTCCGCTGACCCCCGTAGTCGGACGCTCCGCTGACCCCCGTAGTCGGACGCTCCGCTGACCCCCGTAGTCGGACGCTCCGCTGACCCCCGTAGTCGGACGCTCCGCTGACCCCCGTAGTCGGGCGCTCCGCTGACCCCCGTAGTCGGACGCTCCGCTGACCCCCGTAGTCGGACGTTCCGCTGACCACCGTAGTCGGACGCTCCGCTGACCCCCGTAGTCGGTCGCTCCGCTGACCCCTGTATACGGACGTTCCGCTGACCCCCGTAGTCGGACGCTCCGCTGACCCCTGTATACGGACGTTCCGCTGACCCCCGTAGTCGGACGCTCCGCTGACCCCTGTATACGGACGTTCCGCTGACCCCCGTAGTCGGACGCTCCGCTGACCCCCCGTAGTCGGACGCTCCGCTGACCCCCGTAGTCGGACGTTCCGCTGACCACCGTAGTCGGACGCTCCGCTGACCCCCGTAGTCGGTCGCTCCGCTGACCCCTGTATACGGACGTTCCGCTGACCCCCGTAGTCGGACGCTCCGCTGACCCCTGTATACGGACGTTCCGCTGACCCCCGTAGTCGGACGCTCCGCTGACCCCTGTATACGGACGTTCCGCTGACCCCCGTAGTCGGACGCTCCGCTGACCCCTGTATACGGACGTTCCGCTGACCCCCGTAGTCGGACGCTCCGCTGACCCCTGTATACGGACGTTCCGCTGACCCCCGTAGTCGGACGCTCCGCTGACCCCCCGTAGTCGGACGCTCCGCTGACCCCTGTATACGGACGTTCCGCTGACCCCCCGTAGTCGGACGCTCCGCTGACCCCCGTAGTCAGACGCTCCGCTGACCCCCGTAGTCAGACGCTCCGCTGACCCCCGTAGTCGGACGCTCCGCTGACCCCTGTATACGGACGTTCCGCTGACCCCCGTAGTCGGACGCTCCGCTGACCCCCGTAGTCAGACGCTCCGCTGACCCCCGTAGTCAGACGCTCCGCTGACCCCCCTCCGTAGTCGGACGCTCCGCTGACCCCCGTAGTCGGACGCTCCGCTGACCCCCGTAGTCACTCTCTGCACCTCAAATATTTGGCTATTCTTCACGGTTAACCTCTTCTGTTCTGGACGCCTCAGTGAAGCCTTGTGGGTGCGGTGCCCGGCGTCTGCCAAAAATGCTGCACACAAATCCAGGTCCCGCTGTATGTGGGTCAGGGGTGGGCCTGGCCCGACCAGGCCCCGCGGGGGATCACAGGGAACACAACAGGGGGCTTCACCTGCAGGAGATCCCCCCTCACCGTCACCACGTCCTGCTCTCAGCTGAGGATCTGTTACAGTTGTATCCGGTCCAGGCAATGATCTGGACACAATCATCTCACAGAGGACTGTGCAGACTGGATACAAGAGTAACAAACCCTCAGCTGAGAGCGGACATTCACTGTCAGACAGCAGAGCCCTGGACACGGCCTGAGCCCATGAGATATACAGCGCCTTGTGAAAGTATTCAGCCCCCTATATACAGTGCCTTGTGAAAGTATTCAGCCCCTTATATACAGTGCCTTGTGAAAGTATTCAGCCCCCTATATACAGCGCCTTGTGAAAGTATTCAGCCTCCTATATACAGTGCCTTGTGAAAGTATTCAGCCCCCTATATACAGTGCCTTGTGAAAGTATTCAGCCCCTTATATACAGTGCCTTGTGAAAGTATTCAGCCCCTTATATACAGAGCCTTGTGAAAGTATTCAGCCCCTTATATACAGTGCCTTGTGAAAGTATTCAGCCCCCTATATACAGTGCCTTGTGAAAGTATTCAGCCCCTATATACAGTGCCTTGTGAAAGTATTCAGCCCCTATATACAGTGCCTTGTGAAAGTATTCAGCCCCTTATATACAGTGCCTTGTGAAAGTATTCAGCCCCCTATATACAGGCCTTGTGAAAGTATTCAGCCCCTATATACAGTGCCTTGTGAAAGTATTCACCCCCTATATACAGTGCCTTGTGAAAGTATTCAGCCCCTATATACAGTGCCTTGTGAAAGTATTCAGCCCCTATATACAGTGCCTTGTGAAAGTATTCAGCCCCTATATACAGTGCCTTGTGAAAGTATTCAGCCCCTATATACAGTGCCTTGTGAATAAAGTCATTCAGCCCCCTATATACAGTGCCTTGTGAAAGTATTCAGCCCCCTATATACAGTGCCTTGTGAAAGTATTCAGCCCCCTATATACAGTGCCTTGTGAAAGTATTCAGCCCCTATATACAGCCTTGTGAAAGTATTCAGCCCTATATACAGTGCCTTGTGAAAGTATTCAGCCCCCTATATACAGTGCCTTGTGAAAGTATTCAGCCCCCTATATACATGCCTTGTGAAAGTATTCAGCCCCCTATATACAGTGCCTTGTGAAAGTATTCAGCCCCCTATATACAGTGCCTTGTGAAAGTATTCAGCCCCCTATATACAGGCCTTGTGAAAGTATTCAGCCCCTATATACAGTGCCTTGTGAAAGTATTCAGCCCCTATATACAGTGCCTTGTGAAAGTATTCAGCCCCTATATACAGTGCCTTGTGAAAGTATTCAGCCCCCTATATACAGTGCCTTGTGAAAGTATTCAGCCCCCTATATACAGGCCTTGTGAAAGTATTCAGCCCTATACAGTGCCTTGAAAGTATTCACCCTATATACAGTGCCTTGTGAAAGTATTCACCCCCTATATACAGTGCCTTGTGAAAGTATTCAGCCCCTATATACAGTGCCTTGTGAAAGTATTCACCCCCTATATACAGTGCCTTGTGAAAGTATTCAGCCCCCTATATACAGTGCCTTGTGAAAGTATTCAGCCCCCTATATACAGTGCCTTGTGAAAGTATTCAGCCCCTATATACAGTGCCTTGTGAAAGTATTCAGCCCCTATTACAGTGCCTTGTGAAGTATTCGCCTATATACAGTGCCTTGTGAAAGTATTCAGCCCCCTATATACAGTGCCTTGTGAAAGTATTCAGCCCCCTATATACAGTGCCTTGTGAAAGTATTCAGCCCCCTATATACAGTGCCTTGTGAAAGTATTCAGCCCCCTATATACAGTGCCTTGTGAAATCAGCCCTATATACAGTGCCTGAAGTATCCCCTATATACAGTGCCTTGTGAAAGTATTCAGCCCCCTATATACAGTGCCTTGTGAAAGTATTCACCCCTATATACAGTGCCTTGTGAAAGTATTCAGCCCCCTATATACAGTGCCTTGTGAAAGTATTCAGCCCCCTATATACAGTGCCTTGTGAAAGTATTCAGCCCCCTATATACAGGCCTTGTGAAAGTATTCAGCCCCTATATACAGTGCCTTGTGAAAGTATTCAGCCCCCTATATACAGTGCCTTGTGAAAGTATTCAGCCCCCTATATACAGTGCCTTGTGAAAGTATTCAGCCCCCTATATACAGTGCCTTGTGAAAGTATTCAGCCCCCTATATACAGTGCCTTGTGAAAGTATTCAGCCCCCTATATACAGTGCCTTGTGAAAGTATTCAGCCCCCTATATACAGTGCCTTGTGAAAGTATTCAGCCCCCTATATACAGTGCCTTGTGAAGTATTCAGCCCTATATACAGGCCTTGTAAAGATTCCCCCTATATACAGTGCCTTGTGAAAGTATTCAGCCCCCTAATAGTTTATATTCCAAGTGCCTTGTGAAAGTATTCAGCCCCCTATATACAGTGCCTTGTGAAAGTATTCAGCCCCCTATATACAGTGCCTTGTGAAAGTATTATAAAGTATTCAGCCCCTATATACAGTGCCTTGTGAAAGTATTCAGCCCCCTATATACAGTGCCTTGTGAAAGTATTCAGCCCCTATATACAGTGCCTTGTGAAAGTATTCACCCCCTATATACAGTGCCTTGTGAAAGTATTCAGCCCCTATATACAGCCTTTTGAAAGTATCACCCCCTATATACAGGCCTTGTGAAAGTATTCAGCCCCCTATATACAGGCCTTGTGAAAGTATTCGCCCCCTATATACAGTGCCTTGTGAAAGTATTCAGCCCCCTATATACAGCCTGTGAAAGTATTCACCCCCTATATACAGTGCCTTGTGAAAGTATTCAGCCCCTATAACATGCCTGTGAAAGTATTCACCCCCTATATACAGTGCCTTGTGAAAGTATTCAGCCCCCTATATACAGTGCCTTGTGAAAGTATTCAGCCCCCTATATACAGTGCCTTGTGAAAGTATTCAGCCCCCTATATACAGTGCCTTGTGAAAGTATTCAGCCCCCATATACAGTGCCTTGTGAAAGTATTCAGCCCCTATATACAGTGCCTGTGAAAGTATTCAGCCCCCTATATACAGTGCCTTGTGAAAGTATTCAGCCCCCTATATACAGTGCCTTGTGAAAGTATTCAGCCCCCTATATACAGTGCCTTGTGAAAGTATTCACCCCCTATATACATGCCTTGTGAAAGTATTCAGCCCCCTATATACAGTGCCTTGTGAAAGTATTCAGCCCCTATATACAGTGCCTTGTGAAAGTATTCAGCCCCCTATATACAGTGCCTTGTGAAAGTATTCAGCCCCTATATACAGTGCCTTGTGAAAGTATTCCAAAGCCCCCTATATACAGTGCCTTGTGAAAGTATTCAGCCCCTATATACAGTGCCTTGTGAAAGTATTCAGCCCCCTATATACAGGCCTTGAAAGTATTCAGCCCCCATATACAGTGCCTTGTGAAAGTATTCAGCCCCTATATACAGTGCCTTGTGAAAGTATTCAGCCCCCTATATACAGTGCCTTGTGAAAGTATTCACCCCTATATACAGTGCCTTGTGAAAGTATTCAGCCCCCTATATACAGTGCCTTGTGAAAGTATTCAGCCCCTATATACAGTGCCTTGTGAAGTATTCAGCCTATATATACAGCCTGTGAAAGTATTCAGCCCCCTATATACAGTGCCTTGTGAAAGTATTCAGCCCCTATATACAGTGCCTTGTGAAAGTATTCAGCCCCCTATATACAGTGCCTTGTGAAAGTATTCAGCCCCCTATATACAGTGCCTTGTGAAAGTATTCGGCCCCCTATGTACAGTGCCTTGTGAAAGTATTCATCCCCCTATATACAGTGCCTTGTGAAAGTATTCATCCCCCTATATACAGTGCCTTGTGAAAGTATTCATCCCCCTATATACAGTGCCTTGTGAAAGTATTCAGCCCCCTATATACAGTGCCTTGTGAAAGTATTCGGTCCCTATATACAGTGCCTTGTGAAAGTATTCATCCCCCTATATACAGTGCCTTGTGAAAGTATTCATCCCCCTATATACAGTGCCTTGTGAAAGTATTCAGCCCCCTATATACAGTGCCTTGTGAAAGTATTCAGCCCCCTATATACAGAGCCTTGTGAAAGTATTCAGCCCCCTATATACAGCGCCTTGTGAAAGTATTCAACCCCCTATATACGGTGCCTTGTGAAAGTATTCTGCCCCCTATATACAGTGCCTTGTGAAAGTATTCGGCCCCTATATACAGTGCCTTGTGAAAGCATTCAGCCCCCTATATACAGTGCCTTGTGAAAGTATTCAGCCCCCTATATACAGCGCCTTGTGAAAGTATTCAGCCCCCTATATACAGCGCCTTGTGAAAGTATTCAGCCCCCTATATACAGTGCCTTGTGACTGTATTCAGCCCCCTATATACAGCGCCTTGTGAAAGTATTCAGCCCCTATATACAGCGCCTTGTGAAAGTATTCAGCCCCCTATATACAGTGCCTTGTGAAAGTATTCATCCCCTATATACAGTGCCTTGTGAAAGTATTCAGCCCCCTATATACAGAGCCTTGTGAAAGTATTCAGCCCCCTATATACAGTGCCTTGTGAAAGTATTCGGCCCCCTATATACAGTGCCTTGTGAAAGTATTCATCCCCTATATACAGTGCCTTGTGAAAGTATTCAGCCCCCTATATACAGAGCCTTGTGAAAGTATTCAGCCCCCTATATACAGTGCCTTGTGAAAGTATTCGGCCCCCTATATACAGAGCCTTGTGAAAGTATTCGGCCCCCTATATACAGTGCCTTGTGAAAGTATTCATCCCCCTATATACAGTGCCTTGTGACTGTATTCATCCCCCTATATACAGTGCCTTGTGAAAGTATTCATCCCCTATATACAGTGCCTTGTTAAAGTATTCATCCCCTATATACAGTGCCTTGTGAAAGTATTCACCCCCTATATACAGAGCCTTGTGAAAGTATTCAGCCCCCTATATACAGTGCCTTGTGAAAGTATTCAGCCCCTATATACAGTGCCTTGTGAAAGTATTCATCCCCCTATATACAGTGCCTTGTGAAAGTATTCAGCCCCCTATATACAGTGCCTTGTGAAAGTATTCAGCCCCCTATATACAGAGCCTTGTGAAAGTATTCAGCCCCCTATATACAGTGCCTTGTGAAAGTATTCGGCCCCTATATACAGTGCCTTGTGAAAGTATTCAGCCCCCTATATACACTGCCTTGTGAAAGTATTCAGCCCCTATATACAGAGCCTTGTGAAAGTATTCAGCCCCCTATATACAGTGCCTTGTGAAAGTATTCGGCCCCTATATACAGTGCCTTGTGAAAGTATTCATCCCCCTATATACAGTGCCTTGTGAAAGTATTCAGCCCCCATTACAGTGCTGTGAACGTATTATATACCAGTGCCTTGTGAAAGTATTCAGCCCCTATATACAGTGCCTTGTGAAAGTATTCAGCCCCTATTACAGTGCCTTGTGAAAGTATTCATCCCCCTATATACAGTGCCTTGTGAAAGTATTCAGCCCCCTATATAATGCAGTCGCCATGTTTTGTGAAATGTATTCAGCCCCCTATATACAGTGCCTTGTGAAAGTATTCAGCCCCCTATATACAGTGCCTTGTGAAAGTATTCAGCCCCTATATACAGTGCCTTGTGAAAGTATTCAGCCCCTATATACAGGCCTTGTGAAAGTATTCAGCCCCCTATATACAGTGCCTTGTGAAAGTATTCAGCCCCCTATATACAAGTGCCTTGTGAAAGTATTCAGCCCCTATATACAGAGCCTTGTGAAAGTATTCACCCCCTATATACAGTGCCTTGTGAAAGTATTCAGCCCCCTATATACAGTGCCTTGTGAAAGTATTCAGCCCCCTATATACAGTGCCTTGTGAAAGTATTCAGCCCCCTATATACAGTGCCTTGTGAAAGTATTCATCCCCTATATACAGTGCCTTGTGAAAGTATTCAGCCCCCTATATACAGAGCCTTGTGAAAGTATTCAGCCCCCTATATACAGTGCCTTGTGAAAGTATTCGGCCCCCTATATACAGTGCCTTGTGAAAGTATTCGGCCCCTATATACAGAGCCTTGTGAAAGTATTCGGCCCCCTATATACAGAGCCTTGTGAAAGTATTCAGCCCCCTATATACAGAGCCTTGTGAAAGTATTCAGCCCCCTATATACAGAGCCTTGTGAAAGTATTCGGCCCCCTATATACAGTGCCTTGTGAAAGTATTCAGCCCCCTATATACAGTGCCTTGTGAAAGTATTCAGCCCCCTATATACAGTGCCTTGTGAAAGTATTCAGCCCCCTATATACAGTGCCTTGTGAAAGTATTCAGCCCCCTATATACAGTGCCTTGTGAAAGTATTCAGCCCCCTATATACAGTGCCTTGTGAAAGTATTCAGGCCCCCTATATACAGTGCCTTGTGAAAGTATTCGGCCCCCTATATACAGTGCCTTGTGAAAGTATTCGGCCCCCTATATACAATGCCTTGTGAAAGTATTCAGCCCCCTATTACAGTGCCTTGTGAAAGTATTCAGCCCCCTATATACAAAGCCTTGTGAAAGTATTCAGCCCCCTATATACAGTGCCTTGTGAAAGTATTCAGCCCCCTATATACAGAGCCTGTGAAAGTATTCAGCCCCTATATACAGTGCCTGGTGAAAGTATTCAGCCCCCTATATACAGCGCCTTGTGACTGTATTCAGCCCCCTATATACAGTGCCTTGTGAAAGTATTCAGCCCCCTATATACAGTGCCTGGTGAAAGTATTCAGCCCCCTATATACAGTGCCTGGTGAAAGTATTCAGCCCCCTATATACAGTGCCTTGTGACTGTATTCAGCCCCCTATATACAGTGCCTTGTGAAAGTATTCAGCCCCTATATACAGTGCCTGGTGAAAGTATTCAGCCCCCTATATACAGCGCCTGTGTGAAAGTATTCAGCCCCTTATATACAGTGCCTTGTGAAAGTATTCAGCCCCCTATATACAGTGCCTGGTGAAAGTATTCAGCCCCCTATATACAGTGCCTTGGTGAAAGTATTCGGCCCCCTATATACAGTGCCTTGTGACAGTATTCAGCCCCCTATATACAATGCCTTGTGAAAGTATTCAGCCCCCTATGTACAGTGCCTTGTGAAAGTATTCAGCCCCTATATACAGGGCCTTGTGAAAGTATTCAGCCCCCTATATACAGTGCCTGGTGAAAGTATTCAGCCCCCTATATACAGTGCCTGGTGAAAGTATTCAGACCCCCATATATACAGCGCCTTGTGACTGTATTCAGCCCCTATATACAGCACCTTGTGACTGTATTCAGCCCCCTATATACAGCGCCTTGTGAAAGTATTCAGCCCCCTATATACAGAGCCTTGTGAAAGTATTCAGCCCCCTATATACAGTGCCTTGTGAAAGTATTCAGCCCCCTATATACAGAGCCTTGTGAAAGTATTCAGCCCCTATATACAGTGCCTGGTGAAAGTATTCAGCCCCCTATATACAGCGCCTTGTGACTGTATTCAGCCCCCTATATACAGAGCCTTGTGAAAGTATTCAGCCCCCTATATACAGTGCCTGGTGAAAGTATTCAGCCCCTATATACAGTGCCTGGTGAAAGTATTCAGCCCCCTATATACAGTGCCTTGTGAAAGTATTCAGCCCCCTATATACAGTGCCTTGTAAAAGTATTCAGCCTCCTATATACAGTGCCTTGTGAAAGTATTCAGCCCCCTATATACAGTGCCTTGTGAAAGTATTCAGCCCCCTATATACAGTGCCTTGTGAAAGTATTCAGCCCCCTATATACAGTGCCTTGTGACAGTATTCAGCCCCCTATATACAGTGCCTAGTGAAAGTATTCAGCCCCCTATATACAGTGCCTTGTGAAAGTATTCAGCCCCCTATATACAGTGCCTTGTGAAAGTATTCAGCCCCCTATATACAGCGCCTTGTGAAAGTATTCAGCCTCCTATACACAGTGCCTTGTGAAAGTATTCAGCCCCCTTATATACAGTGCCTTGTGACTGTATTCAGCCCCCTATATACAGTTCCTTGTGAAAGTATTCAGCCCCCTATATACAGTGCCTTGTGAAAGTATTCAGCCCCCTATATACAGAGCCTTGTGAAAGTATTCAGCCCCCTATATACAGAGCCTTGTGAAAGTATTCAGCCCCCTATATACAGAGCCTTGTGAAAGTATTCAGCCCCCTATATACAGAGCCTTGTGAAAGTATTCAGCCCCCTATATACAGTGCCTTGTGAAAGTATTCAGCCCCCTATATACAGTGCCTTGTGAAAGTATTCAGCCCCTATATACAGTGCCTTGTGAAAGTAATCAGCCCCCTATATACAGTGCCTTGTGAAAGTATTCAGCCCCCTATATACAGTGCCTTGTGAAAGTATTCAGCCCCCTATATACAGAGCCTTGTGAAAGTATTCAGCCCCCTTATATACAGTGCCTTGTGACTGTATTCAGCCCCCTATATACAGTGCCTTGTGAAAGTATTCAGCCCCCTATATACAGTGCCTTGTGAAAGTATTCAGCCCCCTATATACAGTGCCTTGTGAAAGTATTCAGCCCCTTGAGTTAATCCCCTGTAGCGCCCCCTTGTGTTCTCTCTTGGGGTTTGTCTCATTCTTCCTTGCAGAACAGCTGGAGCTCAGTGAGGTTGGATTGAGGCGTTTGTGATCAGCAGTTTTCAGCTCTTTCCACAGATTCTCCATTGGATTCAGGTCTGGATGTGACTTGTCCATTCTAACACCTGGAGACGGTGATTTTTGAACCTTTCCATTGTAGATTTTGCTTTATGTTTGGGATCATTGTCTTGTTGGAAGATAAATCTCTGTCCCAGTCTCAGGTCTTTTGCAGACTCCAGCAGGTTTTCTTCCAGAATGATCCTGTATTTTGCTCCGTCCATCTTCTCATCAATTGTAACCATCTTCCTTGTCCCTGCTGAAGAAAAGCCCAAACCATGATGCTGCCTCCACCATGTGTGACAGTGGGGATGGTGTTTTCAGGCCACCACCATGTGTGACAGTGGGGATGGTGTTTTCAGGCCTCCACCATGTGTGACAGTGGGGATGGTGTTTTCAGGCCTCCACCATGTGTGACAGTGGGGATGGTGTTTTCAGGCCTCCACCATGTGTGACAGTGGGGATGGTGTTTTCAGGCCTCCACCATGTGTGACAGTGGGGATGGTGTTTTCAGGGTGATGAGCTTTGTTGCTTTTACACCACATATATCGTTTTGCATTGTGGCCATAGTGTGATTTTGGTTTCCTCTGAGCAGAGCCCCTTATTCCACATGTTTGGGGTCTCCCTTATTCCACATGTTTGGGGTCTCCCTTATTCCACATGTTTGGGGTCTCCCTTATTCCACATGTTTGGGGTCTCCCTTATTCCACATGTTTGGGGTCTCCCTTATTACACATGTTTGGGGTCTCCCCGGCGGCTTGTGGCAAACTTCACACCAGACTTTTTATGGATATCTTTGAGAAATGGCTTCTTCTTGCCGCTCTTCCATAAAGGCCAGATTTGTGCAGTGTACGACTGATTGTTGTCCTATGGACAGACTCTCCCACCTCAGCTGTAAATCTCTGCAGATCATCCAGAGGGATCATGGGTGTTTTGGCCTCATCTCTGATCCGTCTTCTCCTTGTTCCAGATGAAAGTTTAGAGGGACGGCCGGGTCTTGGTAGATTTGCAGTGGTCTGATCCTCCTTCCATTACAATATGATCACTTGCACAGCGGGTCCTTGAGATGTTTAATGCTTGGGAAATCTTTTTGTATCCAAATCCGGCTTTAAACCTCTCCACAACAGTATCTCGGACCTGCCTGGTGGGTTCCTTGGTCTTCATGATGCTCTCTGCACTGGATACAGACCCCTGAGCCTATCACAGAGCAGGTGCATTTATAGAGACTTGATCACACACAGGTGGATCCTATTGATCATTACCAGTCATTTAGGACAACACTGGATCATTCAGAGATCCGCACTGAACTTCTGGAGGGAGTTTGCTGCACTGAAACTAAAGGGGCTAAATAATATCACACGCCCCACGCCTCAGTTTACTTGTTAAAAAAGTTTAAAATCTCCAATAAATTTGGTTCCCCCTCACGATTGTGTCCCACTTGTTGTTGATTCTTCACAAAAAAAATAGAATTTATATCTTTATGTTTGAAGCCCGAAATGTGGCAAAAGGTGGAAAAGTTCAAGGGGGCCACAAGGCAGTGTACAGTTGTGGCCAAAAGTATTGACCCCCCTGCAATTCTGTCAGATAATCCTCAGTTTCTTCCTGACAATGATTGCAATCACAAATTCTTTGCTATTATTATCTTCATTTAATTTGTCTTCAATGAAAAAACACAAAAAATGGGCCGGACAAAAGTATTGGCGCCCTCAGCCTAATACTTGGTTGCACAACCTTTAGCCAAAATAACTGCAATCAGCCGCTTCCGGTAACCATCAATGAGTTTCTTACAATGCTCTGCTGGAATTTTACACCATTCTTCTTTGGCAAACTGCTCCAGGTCCCTGATATTTGATGGGCGCCTTCTCCAAACTGCCATTGTTAGATCTCTCCACAGGTGTTCTATGGGATTCAGGTCTGGACTCATTGCTGCCACCTTAGAAGGCTCCAGTGCTTTCTCTCACACCATTTTCTAGAGCTTTTTGAAGTGTGTTTTGGGTCATTGTCCTGCTGGAAGACCCATGACCTCTGAGGGAGACCCAGCTTTCTCACACTGGGCCCTACATTATGCTGCACAATGTGTTGGTAGTCTTCAGACTTCATAATGCCATGCACACGGTCAAGCAGTCCAGTGCCAGAGGCAGCAAAGCAACCCCAAAACATCAGGGAGCCTCCGCCATGTCTGACTGTAGGGAGCGTGTTCTTTTCTTTGAATGCCTCTTTTTTTCTCCTGTAAACTCTATGTTGATGCCTTTGCCCTTTGCTCTACTTCTGTCTCATCTGACCAGAGAACATTCTTCCAAAACGTTTTAGGCTTTCTCAGGTAAGTTTTGGCAAACTCCAGCCTGGCTTTTTTATGTCTCGGGGTAAGAAGTGGGGTCTTCCTGGGTCTCCTACCATACAGTCCCTTTTCATTCAGACGATGACGGATAGTACGGGTGACACTGTTGTACCCTCGGACTGCAGGGCAGCTTGAACTTGTTTGGATGTTAGTCGAGGTTCTTTATCCACCATCCGCACAATCTTGCGTTGAAATCTCTCGTCAATTTTTCTTTTCCGTCCACATCTAGGGAGGTTAGCCGCAGTGCCATGGGCTTTACACTTCTTGATGACACTGCGCACGGTAGACACAGGAACATTCAGGTCTTTGGAGATGGACTTGTAGCCTTGAGATTGCTCATGCTTCCTCACAATTTGGTTTCTCAAGTCCTCAGACAGTTCTTTGGTCTTCTTTCTTTTCTCCATGCTCAATGTGGTGCACACCAGGACACAGGACAGAGGTGGAGTCAACTTTAATCCATGTCAACTGGCTGCAAGTGTGATTTAGTTATTGCCAACACCTGTTAGGTGCCACAGGTAAGTTACAGGTGCTGTTAATTACACTAATTACAGAAGCATCACATGATTTTTCTAACAGTGCCAATACTTTTGTCCACCCCCTTTTTTATGTTTGGTGGAATTAGATACAATTTGGCTTTAGGACAATTCATTTTGTGTTTTTTCATTGAAGACAAATTAAATGAAGATAAAAATACCAAAGAATTTGTGATTGCAATCATTACAGGAAGAAACTGAGGATTATCTGACAGAATTGCAGGGGGTCAATACTTTTGGCCACAACTGTATATAGGGGGCTGAATACTTTCACAAGGCACTGTATATACACACTTACTCAGGCACAGAAATCTGGAGAATCCCGAGCAGGGGGAAATAGAGTGTCAGCTCTTGTGATATCACACACAGTACTGGCAGACAGACCCAGGATACAGCTCATAGGCCACAGGGGCCCGGTATACAGCTCAGGGGCCCGGCATACAGCTCAGGGGCCCAGTATACAGCTCAGGGGCCCCGTATACAGCTCAGGGGCCCCGTATACAGCTCAGGGGCCCGGCATACAGCTCAGGGGCCCCGTATACAGCTCAGGGACCCGGTATAACAGCTCAGGGGCCCGGCTGCAGTGGAATCTTCCTCTCACGTGTCATTACCGTGTGGATCACTTATCTCTAATTACTGACAAGATAGAAATATTCTCATCATCATCATCATCACTTCCGGCATAATGGAGGGAGTAGTCATCGTCTACAGGTGCCAGGAGCACAACTCTCACCAGGTTCCTGGAGATTCTCCGCTAATGACTGCGAAGATCGTGATATCATAAAATGTAAGAAACATCAATAAACGCAACCAGTGAAGCCTCATCAACACACAGCGTCAGAAATATGTGATCCCGCCGGATCTGACCGGTGATCTGTTCATGAGGAGACGCCGGATCTGACCGGTGATCTGTTCAGGAGGAGACGCCGGATCTGACCGGTGATCTGTTCAGGAGGAGACGCCGGATCTGACCGGTGATCTGTTCAGGAGGAGACGCCGGATCTGACCGGTGATCTGTTCAGGAGGAGACGCCGGATCTGACCGGTGATCTGTTCAGGAGGAGACGCCGGATCTGACCGGTGATCTGTTCAGGAGGAGACGCCGGATCTGACCGGTGATCTGTTCAGGAGGAGACGCCGGATCTGACCGGTGATCTGTTCAGGAGGAGACGCCGGATCTGACCGGTGATCTGTTCAGGAGGAGACGCCGGATCTGACCGGTGATCTGTTCAGGAGGAGACGCCGGATCTGACCGGTGATCTGTTCAGGAGGAGACGCCGGATCTGACCGGTGATCTGTTCAGGAGGAGACGCCGGATCTGACCGGTGATCTGTTCAGGAGGAGACGCCGGATCTGACCGGTGATCTGTTCATGAGGAGACGCCGGATCTGACCAGTGATCTGTTCATGAGGAGACGCCGGATCTGACCGGTGATCTGTTCATGAGGAGACGCCGGATCTGACCGGTGATCTGTTCATGAGGAGACGCCGGATCTGACCAGTGATCTGTTCATGAGGAGACGCCGGATCTGACCGGTGATCTGTTCATGAGGAGACGCCGGATCTGACCGGTGATCTGTTCATGAGGAGACGCCGGATCTGACCGGTGATCTGTTCATGAGGAGACGCCGGATCTGACCGGTGATCTGTTCATGAGGAGACGCCGGATCTGACCGGTGATCTGTTCATGAGGAGACGCCGGATCTGACCGGTGATCTGTTCATGAGGAGACGCCGGATCTGACCGGTGATCTGTTCATGAGGAGACGCCGGATCTGACCGGTGATCTGTTCAGGAGGAGACGCCGGATCTGACCGGTGATCTGTTCAGGAGGAGACGCGGGATCTGACCGGTGATCTGTTCAGGAGGAGACGCGGGATCTGACCGGTGATCTGTTCAGGAGGAGACGCGGGATCTGACCGGTGATCTGTTCAGGAGGAGACGCGGGATCTGACCGGTGATCTGTTCAGGAGGAGACGCGGGATCTGACCGGTGATCTGTTCATGAGGAGACGGCGGATCTGACCGGTGATCTGTTCAGGAGGAGACGCGGGATCTGACCGGTGATATGTTCAGGAGGAGACGCGGGATCTGACCGGTGATATGTTCAGGAGGAGACGCGGGATCTGACCGGTGATCTGTTCAGGAGGAGACGCCGGATCTGACCGGTGATCTGTTCAGGAGGAGATGGCGGATCTGACCGGTGATCTGTTCAGGAGGAGACGCCGGATCTGACCGGTGATCTGTTCAGGAGGAGACGCCGGATCTGACCGGTGATCTGTTCATGAGGAGACGCCGGATCTGACCGGTGATCTGTTCATGAGGAGACCACAGATCTGACCGGTGATCTGTTCAGGAGGAGACGCCGGATCTGACCGGTGATCTGTTCAGGAGGAGACTCGGGATCTGACCGGTGATCTGTTCAGGAGGAGACTCGGGATCTGACCGGTGATCTGTTCAGGAGGAGACTCGGGATCTGACCGGTGATCTGTTCAGGAGGAGACTCGGGATCTGACCGGTGATCTGTTCAGGAGGAGACGCGGGATCTGACCGGTGATCTGTTCAGGAGGAGACGCGGGATCTGACCGGTGATCTGTTCAGGAGGAGACGCGGGATCTGACCGGTGATCTGTTCAGGAGGAGACGCGGGATCTGACCGGTGATCTGTTCAGGAGGAGACGCGGGATCTGACCGGTGATCTGTTCAGGAGGAGACGCCGGATCTGACCGGTGATCTGTTCAGGAGGAGACTCCGGGCTGAACGCTGAGTTCTGATATCGTCTCCGGGCGAACGGCCAAAACCTCCCAACATAAACCACGAGCTAAATCTGTCCCAAATCACAGCCGCCGCCGCCAGGAATATCCCCGCTAATAACAAAACCCAGGAAACAGGGAACCGTCCTCACAGATGTGCTGGACCTGGTGTGGAACTACAACTCCCAGCAACCACTGCAGCCCATCACAGATCCAGAGAACGAGCCATAGAAGAGCCGACATCTACTACATCCAGGAGTATAACCCTCATCCAGCTGACACACGAGAAATCCCCAGAGGATACAACCCACCCCCACCATATATACCCCCGCCATGTATACCCCACACACCCCTGCCATGTGTCCAGCCCGGCCCAGGAGATGTGGTATGATCAGACCATGTCCCTGTACGGTCAGACACATCCATTACACAGTACATAGCAGGGACACATAAGATTATCTCAGCACAGGAGATGTGGTATGATCAGATCATGTCCCTGTATGGTCAGACACATCCATTACACAGTACATAGCAGGGACACATATATAAGATTATCTCAGCACAGCAGATGTGGTATGATCAGACCATGTCCCTGTATGGTCAGACACATGCATTACACAGTACATAGCAGGGACACATATATAAGATTATCTCAGTCCAGGAGATGTGGTATGATCAGACCATGCCCCTGTACGGTCAGACACATCCATTACACAGTACATAGCAGGGACACATATATAAGATTATCTCAGCACAGGAGATGTGGTATGATCAGACCATGTCCCTGTACGGTCAGACACATCCATTACACAGTACATAGCAGGGACACATATATAAGATTATCTCAGCACAGGAGATGAGGTATGATCAGACCATGTCCCTGTATGGTCAGACACATGCATTACACAGTACATAGCAGGGACACATATATAAGATTATCTCAGCACAGGCGATGTGGTATGATCAGACCATGTCCCTGTATGGTTAGACACATCCATTACACAATACATAGCAGGGACACATATATAAGATTATCTCAGTCCAGGAGATGTGGTATGATCAGACCATGTCCCTGTATGGTCAGACACATCCATTACACAGTACATAGCAGGGACACATATATAAGATTATCTCAGTCCAGGAGATGTGGTATGATCAGACCATGTCCCTGTATGGTCAGACACATCCATTACACAGTACATAGCAGGGACACATATATAAGATTATCTCAGTCCAGGAGATGTGGTATGATCAGACCATGTCCCTGTACGGTCAGACACATCCATTACACAGTACATAGCAGGGACACATATATAAGATTATCTCAGTCCAGGAGATGTGGTATGATCAGACCATGTCCCTGTACGG
This sequence comes from Allobates femoralis, assembly GCA_033576535.1. NCBI lineage: Eukaryota > Metazoa > Chordata > Amphibia > Anura > Aromobatidae > Allobates > Allobates femoralis. The sequence continues at coordinate 8,451,571 of JARQOC010000005.1, forward strand.
TCAGACACATCCATTACACAGCACATAGCACAGACACATATATAAGATTATCTCAGCACAGGAGATGTGGTGTGAGCAGACGTGTGCCCACTGTCCGTGTGTAACACTGATTATGAAGAACTGTCCTGTAAAGTTTTATCATAGGAAAGAAAGCTGAGGATTCCTTCTCGGTTCCAGGTATCAGCGGGTCCTGGCCAGACAGCGCCACCGGCAACATGTGGCACACATGGCGAATTACCCCTACAACACATAACCAGGACCCCATCTTCATGTTCCATATTGGGTGCAGAAGACCACCTGCCGACCCCTGGCACCCCCACCCCGGCTGTGTACATCCTCATACACCCCCAGAATGTGGCAGGAAGGCCGCAGCATCTCCACCCCTCGGGGGTGTACCCTGTACATACAATGTAACACTGTCAGACGAGCACCTCTATATGTATTAGGGGGGTCGGTCCAGCCTATGCCTGTGGCACCGGGGACCCTCTGTGACCAGACCACTTACACCCCTCGGGGGTGTCCCCTGTACATACAATGTAACACTGTCAGACGAGCACCTCTATATGTATTAGGGGGACCGTCCAGCCTATGCCTGTGGGGCCGGGGACCCAATAAGACTGAAGACATAGAGGCACACAGACAAGTGTCTACACTGATACATTGTAACAAACCTGCAGCCGGGAGAAATATTATTTCAGGATCTCATTTATTCCATTTATGGACAGCAAGCAGAGGTGTAATGAACCCGCAGGACCCCTGACCCCGCGCCCTCCACGCACAATCCCCTTCTACCAATTTGGATAACCCCTCCATGTTTTTGACACATCTGTAATCCCTTCCCCTCCCATCACATAGTTCGATCCGCTCCTCGGGGGCCGTCACTAGACAAAACATAGTGACGCTATTAAAGGGGCAGCGCAGGTGAACTCCAGGGGTGTTATAGGAGGATCATCTCCTGGGTAATTTGGGGCCCCAGATATAAGAATACAGGGGCCCCTCTACTATGGCCCTTGTATCAGAGCAGAGTGATGGCCGCCATCTTTACACGCGCAGTGGGCAGATATTGTGCATAACTCCAGCAGTTCATTCATTAGATCCTCCACCCATCAAGAGGTGGACGGTGCCCATCGCCCGACCACGGCACAAATCTGATACATTGTAACAAACCTTCAGCCTGTGGGAAGACAGCGAGTCTAGACGTGGGGTGAAAGGTTAGCGAGCCACAATCAGGACATAGACATCCCCCCGCCGCACAACCTGAGCCACGGCTGCCCATCATTGTGTCCAACACACAGGACTCTGCCCCCGCCAGCCGTAAAGTCAAAGCCCCCCCATAAAGACGGAGCCCCACTGCCAGTCAAGAGATGAAGCCTACCGCCAGCCGAAAGATGAAGCCTACCGCCAGCCAAGAGATGAAGACTACCGCCAGCCGAAAGATGAAGCCTACCGCCAGCCAAGAGATGAAGCCTACCGCCAGCCGAAAGATGAAGCCTACCGCCAGCCAAGAGATGAAGCCTACCGCCAGCCAAGAGATGAAGCCTACCGCCAGCCAAGAGATGAAGCCTACCGCCAGCCGAAAGATGAAGCCTACCGCCAGCCAAGAGATGAAGCCTACCGCCAGCCGAAAGATGAAGCCTACCGCCAGCCAAGAGATGAAGCCTACCGCCAGCCAAGAGATGAAGCCTACCGCCAGCCAAGAGATGAAGCCTACCGCCAGCCGAAAGATGAAGCCTACCGCCAGCCAAGAGATGAAGCCTACCGCCAGCCAAGAGATTAAGTCTACCGCCAGCCAAGAGATGAAGCCTACCGCCAGCCAAGAGATTAAGTCTACCGCCAGCCAAGAGATGAAGCCTACCGCCAGCCAAGAGATGAAGCCTACCGCCAGCCAAGAGATTAAGTCTACCGCCAGCCAAGAGATTAAGTCTACCGCCAGCCAAGAGATGAAGCCTACCGCCAGCCAAGAGATTAAGTCTACCGCCAGCCGAAAGATGAAGCCTACCGCCAGCCAAGAGATGAAGCCTACCGCCAGCCAAGAGATGAAGCCTACCGCCAGCCAAGAGATGAAGCCTACCGCCAGCCAAGAGATGAAGCCTACCGCCAGCCAAGAGATGAAGCCTACCGCCAGCCGAAAGATGAAGCCTACCACCAGCCAAGAGATGAAGCCTACCACCAGCCAAGAGATGAAGCCTACCACCAGCCGAAAGATGAAGCCTAAAGTCAGCTGAAAGATGAAGACTACCGCCAGCCGAAAGATGAAGACTACCGCCAGCCGAAAGATGAAGCCTACCGCCAGCCGAAAGATGAAGCCTACCGCCAGCCAAGAGATGAAGCCTACCGCCAGCCAAGAGATGAAGCCTACTGCCAGCCAAGAGATGAAGCCTACCGCCAGCCAAGAGATGAAGCCTACCGCCAGCCAAGAGATGAAGCCTACCGCCAGCCGAAAGATGAAGCCTAAAGTCAGCTGAAAGATGAAGACTACCGCCAGCCGAAAGATGAAGACTACCGCCAGCCGAAAGATGAAGCCTACCGCCAGCCGAAAGATGAAGCCTACCGCCAGCCAAGAGATGAAGACTACCGCCAGCCGAAAGATGAAGCCTACCGCCAGCCGAAAGATGAAGCCTACCGCCAGCCGAAAGATGAAGTCTACCGCCAGCCGAAAGATGAAGCCTACCGCCAGCCAAGAGATGAAGACTACCGCCAGCCAAAAGATGAAGACTACCGCCAGCCGAAAGATGAAGCCTACCGCCAGCCAAGAGATGAAGACTACCGCCATCCGAAAGATGAAGCCTACCGCCAGCCAAGAGATGAAGCCTACCGCCAGCCAAGAGATGAAGCCTACCGCCAGCCAAGAGATTAAGTCTACCGCCAGCCGAAAGATGAAGCCTACCGCCAGCCGAAAGATGAAGCCTACCGCCAGCCAAGAGATGAAGCCTACCGCCAGCCAAGAGATGAAGCCTACCGCCAGCCAAGAGATGAAGCCTACCGCCAGCCAAGAGATGAAGACTACCGCCAGCCAAGAGATGAAGCCTACCGCCAGCCGAAAGATGAAGACTACCGCCAGCCGAAAGATGAAGACTACTGCCAGCCGAAAGATGAAGCCTACCGCCAGCCAAGAGATGAAGCCTAAAGTCAGCTGAAAGATGAAGACTACCGCCAGCCGAAAGATGAAGACTACCGCCAGCCGAAAGATGAAGCCTACCGCCAGCCGAAAGATGAAGCCTACCGCCAGCCGAAAGATGAAGACTACCTCCAGCCGAAAGATGAAGCCTACCGCCAGCCAAGAGATGAAGACTACCGCCAGCCAAGAGATGAAGACTACCGCCAGCCGGGGCACACCGTCAGTCACACAGTGCGGTGCACACAGTCAGTCACACAGTGCGGAGCACACAGTCAGCCAGTCATACAGAGCGGAGCACACCGTCAGTCACACAGAGCGGAGCACACAGTCAGTCACACAGTGCGGAGCACACCGTCAGTCACACAGTGCGGAGCACACAGTCAGTCACACAGTGCGGAGCACACAGTCACACAGTGGGGAGCACACAGTCAGTCACACAGTGGGGAGCACACAGTCAGTCACACAGTGCGGAGCACACAGTCAGTCAGTCACACAGTGCGGAGCACACAGTCAGTCACACAGTGCGGGGCACACAGTCAGTCACACAGTGCGGGGCACACAGTCAGTCACACAGTGCGGAGCACACAGTCAGTCACACAGTGCGGAGCACACAGTCAGTCACACAGAGCGGAGCACACCGTCAGTCACACAGTGCGGAGCACACAGTCAGTCACACAGTGCGGAGCACACAGTCAGTCACACAGAGCGGAGCACACAGTCAGTCATACAGTGCGGAGCACACCGTCAGTCACACAGTGCGGAGCACACAGTCAGTCACACAGTGCGGAGCACACAGTCAGTCACACAGTGCGGAGCACACAGTCAGTCACACAGTGCGGAGCACACAGTCAGTCACACAGAGCGGAGCACACAGTCAGTCACACAGTGCGGAGCACACAGTCAGTCACACAGTGCGGAGCACACAGTCAGTCACACAGAGCGGAGCACACAGTCAGTCATACAGTGCGGAGCACACCGTCAGTCACACAGTGCGGAGCACACAGTCAGTCACACAGTGCGGAGCACACAGTCAGTCACACAGTGCGGAGCACACAGTCAGTCACACAGAGCGGAGCACACAGTCAGTCATACAGTGCGGAGCACACAGTCAGTCATACAGTGCGGAGCACACAGTCAGTCAGTCACACAGTGCGGAGCACACAGTCAGTCACACAGTGCGGAGCACACCGTCAGTCATACAGAGCGGAGCACACCGTCAGTCATACAGAGCGGAGCACACAGTCAGTCATACAGTGCGGGGCACACCGTCAGTCACACAGTGCGGAGCACACAGTCAGTCACACAGTGCGGAGCACACCGTCAGTCACACAGTGCGGAGCACACCGTCAGTCACACAGTGCGGAGCACACCGTCAGTCACACAGTGCGGAGCACACAGTCAGTCATACAGTGCGGAGCACACCGTCAGTCACACAGTGCGGAGCACACCGTCAGTCACACAGTGCGGAGCACACCGTCAGTCACACAGTGCGGAGCACACCGTCAGTCACACAGTGCGGAGCACACCGTCAGTCACACAGTGCGGAGCACACCGTCAGTCATACAGTGCGGAGCACACAGTCAGTCACACAGTGCGGAGCACACCGTCAGTCACACAGTGCGGAGCACACCGTCAGTCACACAGTGCGGAGCACACCGTCAGTCACACAGTGCGGAGCACACAGTCAGTCACACAGTGCGGAGCACACCGTCAGCAGTGCAGCACATTCCCAGGGCCCCGGGCTCCTACCTTGGCTGCAGAGCTCGCTCTCTCCTCTCCTCTTTCTCTCTTTTCCTCAGGACTTTTTCCTTCTCTGAACTTCAGGAAGAGAAAACATAAAGCTCCACCCGGGGGCAGAGATAGAGGACATTCCACACCGCCTCCTCCCCACTGCACCCAGCCAGCACTGTGTGCAACCAGGAACACTGTCCCCTCACCTGTGTGCAACCAGGAACACTGTCCCCTCACCTGTGTGCAACCAGGAACACTGTCCCCTCACCTGTGTGCAACCAGGAACACTGTCCCCTCACCTGTGTGCAACCAGGAACACTGTCCCCTCACCTTCATATGCTATAGGACAGGTGACTACAATCTATTACTCCCTGTTATCAGCCATTACTGGAGGAGGAGACTGTAGGACAGGTGACTACAATCTATTACTCCCTGTTATCAGCCATTACTCGAGGAGGAGACTGTAGGACAGGTGACTACAATCTATTACTCCCTGTTATCAGCCATTACTGGAGGAGGAGGAGACTGTAGGACAGGTGACTACAATCTATTACTCCCTGTTATCAGCCATTACTGGAGGAGGAGACTGTAGGACAGGTGACTACAATCTATTACTCCCTGTTATCAGCCATTACTGGAGGAGGAGACTGTAGGACAGGTGACTACAATCTATTACTCCCTGTTATCAGCCATTACTGGGGAGGAGACTGTAGGACAGGTGACTACAATCTATTACTCCCTGTTATCAGCCATTACTGGAGGAGGAGGAGACTGTAGGACAGGTGACTACAATCTATTACTCCCTGTTATCAGCCATTACTGGGGGAGGAGGAGACTGTAGGACAGGTGATTACAATCTATTACTCCCTGTTATCAGCCATTACTGGGGAGAGACTGTAGGAAGGTGACTACATCTATTACTCCCTGTTATCAGCCATTACTGGGGAGAACTGTAGGACAGGTGACTACAATCTATTATCCTGTTATCGCCATTACTGGGGAGGAGACTGTAGACAGGTGACTACAATCTATTACTCCTGTTATCAGCCATTACTGGAGGAGACTGTAGGACAGGTGACTACAATCTATTACTCCCTGTTATCAGCCATTACTGGGGGAGAGACTGTAGGACAGGGACTACAATCTATTACTCCCTGTTATCAGCATTACTGGAGAAACTGTAGACAGGGACTACAATCTATTATCCTGTTATCAGCCATTACTGGGAGACTGTAGACAGGTGACTACAATCTATTACTCCTGTTATCAGCCTTACTGGGAGGAGACTGTAGGAAGGTGACTACAATCTATTATCCCTGTTATCAGCATTACTGGAGGGGAACTGTAGGACAGGTGACTACAATCTATACTCCCTGTTATCAGCCATTACTGGAGAGGAGACGTAGGACAGGTGACTAAATCTATTACTCCTGTTATCAGCCATTACGGGAGGAGATGTAGGACAGTGACTACAATCTATTACTCCCTGTTTCAGCCATTACTGGGGGGAGACTGTAGGACAGGACTACAATCTTTACTCCTGTTCAGCCATTACTGGGGGAGGGACTGTAGGACAGGTGCTACAATCTATTACTCCTGTTATCAGCATTACTGGGGAGACTGTAGGACAGTGATAATCTATTACTCCTGTTATCAGCCATACTGGGAGGAGATGTAGGACAGGACTAAATCTATTACTCCTGTATCAGCCTTACTGGGGGGGAGACTGTAGAAGGTCTACAATCTATACTCCTGTATCAGCCATTATGGGAGGAGAGTAGGAAGTGACTACAATTATTACTCCTGTTATCGCATTATGGGGGAGGAGACTGTAGGACAGGTGACTACAATCTATTACTCCCTGTTATCAGCCATTACTGGGGAGGGAGACTGTAGGACAGGTGACTACAATCTATTACTCCTGTTATCAGCCATTACTGGGGAGGGAGACTGTAGGACAGGTGACTACATCTATTACTCCTGTTATCAGCCATTACTGGGGGAGGAGACTGTAGGAAGGTGACTACAATCTATTACTCCTGTTATCAGCCATTACTGGGGGAGGAACTGTAGGACAGGTGACTACAATCTATTACTCCCTGTTATCAGCCATTACTGGAGGAGGAGACTGTAGGACAGGTGACTACAATCTATTACTCCTGTTATCAGCCATTACTGGGGAGGAGACTGTAGGACAGGTGACTACAATCTATTACTCCTGTTATCAGCATTACTGGGGAGGAGAGACTGTAGGACAGGTGACTACAATCTATTACTCCCTGTTATCAGCCATTACTGGGAGGAGAGACTGTAGGACAGGTGACTACAATCTATTACTCCCTGTTATCAGCCATTACTGGAGGAGGAGACTGTAGGACAGTGTGACTACAATCTATTACTCCCTGTTATCAGCATTACTGGAGGAGGAGACTGTAGGACAGGTGACTACAATCTATTACTCCCTGTTATCAGCCATTACTGGGAGGAGGAGACTGTAGGACAGGTGACTACAATCTATTACTCCCTGTTATCAGCCATTACTGGGGAGGAGACTGTAGGACAGGTGACTACAATCTATTACTCCCTGTTATCAGCCATTACTGGAGGAGGAGACTGTAGGACAGGTGACTACAATCTATTACTCCCTGTTATCAGCCATTACTGGGGAGGAGAGACTGTAGGACAGGTGACTACAATCTATTACTCCCTGTTATCAGCCATTACTGGGGAGGAGACTGTAGGACAGGTGACTACAATCTATTACTCCCTGTTATCAGCCATTACTGGAGGAGGAGACTGTAGGACAGGTGACTACAATCTATTACTCCCTGTTATCAGCCATTACTGGAGGAGGAGACTGTAGGACAGGTGACTACAATCTATTACTCCCTGTTATCAGCCATTACTGGGGGAGGAGGAGACTGTAGGACAGGTGACTACAATCTATTTCTCCCTGTTATCAGCCATTACTGGAGGAGGAGACTGTAGGACAGGTGACTACAATCTATTACTCCCTGTTATCAGTCATTACTGGAGGAGGAGGAGACTGTAGGACAGGTAACTACAATCTATTACTCCTGTTATCAGCCATTACTGGAGGAGGAGACTGTAGGACAGGTGACTACAATCTATTACTCCCTGTTATCAGCCATTACTGGAGGAGGAGGAGACTGTAGGACAGGTGACTACAATCTATTGCTCCCTGTTATCAGCCATTATATCTTCACCCTCTCTGCGGTATGAAGCCAGTGATGTCAGTCATAGAACAGTATAGAGATAGATGTCAGAACAGGAGGTTGGAGATCTGCATTGTAATGTTGCAGGAAGGTTGAGCTTTGTCAGATCGAAGTCCTCTCAATTCTGTGGCCAATAATGAGAGTTGTAGTACATGTGCAATGGTTTTGTTAGTTGAGCTGTATATGGAGGATGATGTGACTTGTAGTACATGGGAGGGGATCAAAACATTATATAGATCATAGTCTTAACAATAGGGTTCTAAGTAATGGATAATGAGAGTTGTAGTATATGAAGGGGATCAGTCCTTATTCTCTCATCACATTTTTCTTAAGAAGAAACTTGTTACCAAATTTGTAAAAGGAGAAACTGAGTAAAATGGGAGTAGTAGTTCTGTTCATGAGGTCGGTCTTCTATGATCATAGTGGATGGCTGGAGGGTGGTTGTAATTTTCCTCGTTAGGTTTTCTTACATATTGTCCAGCTCACTTAGTCCAGTGTATGTAAGGGTGCGTGCACACGATCAGTGTATGTAAGGGTGCGTGCACACGATCAGTGTATGTAAGGGTGCGTGCACACGATCAGTGTATGTAAGGGTGCGTGCACACGATCAGTGTATGTAAGGGTGCGTGCACACGATCAGTGTATGTAAGGGTGCGTGCACACGATCAGTGTATGTAAGGGTGCGTGCACACGATCAGTGTATGTAAGGGTGCGTGCACACGATCAGTGTATGTAAGGGTGCGTGCACACGATCAGTGTATGTAAGGGTGCGTGCACACGATCAGTGTATGTAAGGCTGCGTGCACACGATCAGTGTATGTAAGGGTGCGTGCACACGATCAGTGTATGTAAGGGTGCGTGCACACGATCAGTGTATGTAAGGGTGCGTGCACACGATCAGTGTATGTAAGGGTGCGTGCACACGATCAGTGTATGTAAGGGTGCGTGCACACGATCAGTGTATGTAAGGGTGCGTGCACACGATCAGTGTATGTAAGGGTGCGTGCACACGATCAGTGTATGTAAGGGAGCGTGCACACGATCAGTGTATGTAAGGGAGCGTGCACACGATCAGTGTGTGTAAGGGTGCGTGCACACGATCAGTGTGTGTAAGGGTGCGTGCACACGATCAGTGTGTGTAAGGGTGCGTGCACACGATCAGTGTATGTAAGGGTGCGTGCACACGATCAGTGTATGTAAGGGAGCGTGCACACGATCAGTGTATGTAAGGGTGCGTGCACACGATCAGTGTATGTAAGGGTGCGTGTGCACACGATCAGTGTGTGTAAGGGGTGCGTGCACACGATCAGTGTTGTAAGGGTGCGTGCACACGATCAGTGTATTGTAAGGTGTGTCGTGCACACGATCAGTGTATGTAAGGGTGCGTGCACACGATCAGTGTATGTAAGGGTGCGTGCACACGATCAGTGTATGTAAGGGTGCGTGCACACGATCAGTGTATGTAAGGGTGCGTGCACACGATCAGTGTATGTAAGGGTGCGTGCACACGATCAGTGTATGTAAGGGTGCGTGCACACGATCAGTGTATGTAAGGGTGCGTGCACACGATCAGTGTATGTAAGGGTGCGTGCACACGATCAGTGTATGTAAGGGTGCGTGCACACGATCAGTGTATGTAAGGGTGCGTGCACACGATCAGTGTAGTATGTAAGGGTAGGCGTGCACACGATCAGTGTATGTAAGGGTGCGTGCACACGATCAGTGTATGTAAGGGTGCGTGCACACGATCAGTGTATGTAAGGGTGCGTGCACACGATCAGTGTATGTAAGGGTGCGTGCACACGATCAGTGTATGTAAGGGTGCGTGCACACGATCAGTGTATGTAAGGGTGCGTGCACACGATCAGTGTATGTAAGGGTGCGTGCACACGATCAGTGTATGTAAGGGTGCGTGCACACGATCAGTGTATGTAAGGGTCTCAGTCGTTGTATCTCACACGATCAGTATATGTAAGGGTGCGTGCACACGATCAGTGTATGTAAGGGTGCGTGCACACGATCAGTGTATGTAAGGGTGCGTGCACACGATCATGTATATGTAAGGGTGCGTGCACACGATCAGTGTATGTAAGGGTGCCGTGCACACCGATCAGTGTATGTAAGGGTGCGTGCACACGATCAGTGTATGTAAGGGTGCGTGCACACGATCAGTATGTGTAAGGGTGCGTGCACACGATCAGTGTGTGTAAGGGTGCGTGCACACGATCAGTGTGTAGTGTAAGGGGTGCGTGCACACGATCAGTATATGTAAGGGTGCGTGCACACGATCAGTTATGTAAGGTGGTGCGTGCACACGATCAGTATATGTAAGGGTGCGTGCACACGATCAGTGTATGTAAGGGTGCGTGCACACGATCAGTGTATGTAAGGGTGCGTGACACACGATCAGTGTATGTAAGGGTGCGTGCACACGATCAGTTATGTAAGGGTGCGTGCACACGATCAGTGTATGTAAGGGTGCGTGCACACGATCAGTGTGTGTAAGGGTGCGTGCACACGATCAGTGTATGTAAGGGTGCGTGCACACGATCATGTATGTAAGGGTGCGTGCACACGATCAGTGTATGTAAGGGTGCGTGCACACGATCATGTGTATGTAAGGGTGCGTGCACACGATCAGTGTATGTAAGGGTGCGTACACACGATCAGTGTATGTAAGGGTGCGTGCACACGATCAGTGTTGTAAGGGGTGCCGATGTGCACACGATCAGTGTTGTAAGGGTGCGTGCACACGATCTGTGTATGTAAGGGTGCGTGCACACGATCAGTGTATGTAAGGGTGCGTGCACACGATCAGTGTATGTAAGGGTGCGTGCACACGATCAGTGTATGTAAGGGTGCGTGCACACGATCAGTGTATGTAAGGGTGCGTGCACACGATCAGTGTATGTAAGGGTGCGTGCACACGATCAGTGTATGTAAGGGTGCGTGCACACGATCAGTGTATGTAAGGGTGCGTGCACTCGATCAGTGTATGTAAGGGTGCGTGCACACGATCAGTATATGTAAGGGTGCGTGCACACGATCAGTGTACGCAGAATCTTGCCGCTGCGTTCAAAACCCTGCGTAGTACAGTAATAGCATAGTGGATGGGACTTCAAGAAATCCCATCCTCACTATGCCTAGCCCGCCCGCAGCGTCTTTGGAGCCGCGGTGCAGGTTGCCGGGAGTCCGCACCTCCCCAGCATGTTCATTTCATGCTGTGGAGTCGGAAGCGGCTCCCATCGGGTGACTGCAAGGAGAAACTGCTCTGCACCCGCCGCATACGGTGAGTGCAGGGTGTCTGCGGTCTCCCTGCGGCCACCCGCAGGTTCCCTCAGGTCCGGAGGAGCCGCGTCCAACACGCAGCCCCTCCAGACCGTGTGCACACACCCTCAGAAGATGTCCCCAGTGCTGGAAGGCAAGTCACTGGTGGACCACAGGAGAGAGTCTACTGAAGGGTAGAGGGGTTCTCCTGAAGGGTAGAGGGGTTCTACCGTAGGGTAGAGAGGGGTTCTTCCATAGGGTAGAGGGTTCTTCCATAGGGTAGAGGGGTTCTACCGTAGGGTAGAGAGGGGTTCTTCCATAGGGTAGAGGGGTTCTACCGTAGGGAAGAGAGGGGTTCTTCCATAGGGTAGAGGGGTTCTTCCATAGGGTAGAGGGGTTCTTCCATAGGGTAGAGGGGTTCTTCCATAGGGTAGAGAGGTTTTCCCATAGGGTAGAGAGGGGTTCTCCCGTAGGGTAGAGAGGGGTATTCCCGTAGGGTAGAGAGGGGTTCTCCCATAGGGTAGAGAGGGGTTCTCCCATAGGGTAGAGAGGGGTTCTCCCATAGGGTAGAGAGGGGTTCTCCCGTAGGGTAGAGAGGGGTTCTCCTGTAGGGTAGAGTTCTTCTCCTGTAGGGTAGAGTTCTTCTCCCGTAGGGTAGAGGCATTGTCCTCTAGGTTAAAGACATTGTCCTGTAGGTAAGTGACGTTCTCTATAGGGTAGAGGCATTCTCCTGTAGAGTAGAGGGGTTTCTAACAGCATGTCGTTCTCCGGCCTGTATTCATGTACTCTATGCAATGCAATGTAAGCTGCTTCACTGTTTCCTGTACTATATCTAGTGGGTAATTCTGTCTTTGTTCTTCTCAGCATGGGACTTATCCACTACAAGCCTGTAGCTTCTGGAAACTTCTCAATGTAGCCACATGATCAAAAGTAGGTGTGAGCCCTCCTCCATCTACGGGCTGATTCCAGGACACAGAACAATAGACTCATGTTTTGGCCCAGTTAGTTGTGTGGTGGCTTCAGACACTGAAGGGTCTGCGGCTGAGGCCAGACCCTCGTGCCCTGTGTGGATTGATAGAAGCTGCCATATGGGATTGTGTTGTGTCCCTCATCTGTTGGATCCATTGAACTAATCCAAGGACTATTTCTATACTTTCCCTGGTGACGGACTACCAGGTGGCGCCCCCGGATCTGTTCCCTTTGTGTGGACTTATTGTGGACTCTAAGGAACAATATTTATATTTGATGTTCTATGCTCTCTGCCTCAATAAAGCTTGTTGGATTGATCATCGGCCTGGTGTCCCTTTCTAATCCGCCTGACGCTCCATCACAAACTGGTTGGCAGCGGAGGGATCAGAGCAGAAGGAATGGGGGACAGCGGCCCATCAATGTCTGGAACCAGAACCTCGGAGTACAAGGACTGGACTGTGGGGAGCCTACAAACAAAGGCCCGTGAATTAGGAATCTGCTACAAAGGACTCTCCAAGGATCAACTGACTGAGGCTTTCGAAGGAGCTTGCCTGCAATATAGCACTGAAGGAGGATTCCCATAGCAAAGGGAGGAGAGATGGGAGCTGGAGGTAAATACCTGAAAAAGTCAGTGGGTTGTGTGGTATGTGGACGAGGTGGCATTGCTAGGGGATGAGGCCACCATAGAAGATAAGAGGGCTGCCATTCATAGAGCTCAGGAGAGGGCATTGCTGGAGAGGCAGCTCGCTGAGAGATCCGGGTAGAGCATTGTGGGTAGGGACTCTCCTGTAGGGTAGAGGCACTCTCCTGTAGGGTAGAGGCACTCTCCTGTAGGGTAGAGGCACTCTCCTGTAGAGTAGAGGCACTCTCCTGTAGGGTAGAGGCACTCTCCTGTAGAGTAGAGGCACTCTCCTGTAGGGTAGAGGCACTCTCCTGTAGAGTAGAGGCACTCTCCTGTAGAGGGAGAGGCACTCTCCTGTAGGGTAGAGGCACTCTCCTGTAGAGTAGAGGCACTCTCCTGTAGGGTAGAGGCACTCTCCTGTAGAGTAGAGGCACTCTCCTGTAGGGTAGAGGCACTCTCCTGTAGAGTAGAGGCACTCTCCTGTAGGGTAGAGGGGTTTTCCTGTAGAGTAGAGGAGTTGTCCCGTAGGTTAGGGGGGTTCTACTGTATAGTAAAGGGGTTCTACTATAAAGTGGAGGGGTTCTTCTACTGTAGGGCAGAGGCGTTCTCCTGTAAAGTACAGATGTTATCCTGTTGGGTAGAAAGACTCTCTTGTAGAAAACAGTGTGCAATGTTCTCAATGCTGGAAATAAAAACTATTAAAAATATTGTGGGCAAAGCTTTATAAAAACCTCCTCTAACCCTGTTCCACAAAGCAGGAGAAGCTATATGATAGCAAAGCATTTTCTCGTTGCCCTTTCCTCAGTCCAAATGTAATTACTTATTAAGAAATGGCAGTTATCAGGAACATTTGGAGGTCAAGATAAGGTCTGGAAGACCAAGCAAAGTTTGCTTGGACACTAAACAAGCCTGATGGATTTTGGAAACAAATCCTGTGGAATGATGAGGTTAAAATAGTACTCTGGCCTCAATAATCAAAGGTATGTGTGGAGAAAAAAGGGCACACAATTTCAGGAAAAGAACATCTCACCAACCATTAAGTATAGGGGTGGATTATTCATGCTTTTGGGCTGTGTTACAGCCAATGGTATGAGGAACATTTCACGTGTAAAGGGAAGTATTAATTCAGTTAAATTTCGAATTCTTGATGCAAGCGAAACACCTTCTGTAAAAAACTTGAAGTTGAAAAGAGGATGGCCTCTACAAATAAATAATGATACTAAACATACATCAGAATCCACAACAGACACCCTGAAAAGGCTCAAGCTGAAAGTTTTACAAGGGCCTCATGGTCCCCTGATGTGAACATCATTGAAAATATGTGACATCACATCAAAAGAGCAGCGCATGCAAGGCGAGCCAGGAATCTCACAGTACTGGAAGACAAGCCAGGAATCTCACAGAACTGGAAGGCGAGCCAGGAATCTCACAGTACTGGAAGACAAGCCAGGAATCTCACAGAGCTGGAAGACGAGCCAGGAATCTCATAGAACTGGAAGACGAGCCAGGAATCTCACAGAACTGGAAGACAAGCCAGGAATCTCACAGAACTGGAAGATGAGCCAGGAATCTCACAGTACTGGAAGACAAGCCAGGAATCTCACAGAACTGGAAGACGAGCCAGGAATCTCATAGAACTGGAAGACGAGCCAGGAATCTCACAGTACTGGCAGACAAGCCAGGAATCTCACAAAACTGGAAGATGAGCCAGGAAACTCACAGTACTGGAAGATGAGCCAGGAAACTCACAGTACTGGAAGATGAGCCAGGAATCTCACAGAACTGGAAGATGAGCCAGGAATCTCACAGAACGGGAAGACAAGCCAGGAATCTCACAGTACTGGAAGATGAGCCAGGAATCTCACAGAACGGGAAGACTAGCCAGGAATCTCACAGAACGGGAAGGCGAGCCAGGAATCTCTCAGACCGGGAAGACAAGCCAGGAATCTCAGAGAACTGGAAGGCGAGCCAGGAGTCTCACAGAACTGAAAGATAAGCCAGGAATCTCACAGAACTGGAAGATGAGTCGGGAATCTCACAGAACTGGAAGACGAGCCGGGAATCTCACAGTACTGGAAAATGAGCCAGGAATCTCACAGAACAGGAAGACGAGCCAGGAATCTCTCAGAACGGGAAGACTAGCCAGGAATCTCACAGAACGGGAAGATGAGCCAGGAATCTCTCAGAACGGGAAGACGAGCCAGGAATCTCAGAGAACTAGAAGACAAGCCAGGAATCTCACAAAACTGGAAGATGAGCCAGGAATCTGACAGAACTGGAAGATGTGACGGGAATCTCACAGAACTGGAAGATAAGCCAGGAATCTCACAGAACTGGAAGACGAGCCGGGAATCTCACAGAACTGGAAGACGAGCCGGGAATCTCACAGTACTGGAAGACAAGCCAGGAATCTCACAGAAATGGAAGACGAGTCGGGGATCTCACAGAACTGGAAGATGAGCCGGGGATCTCACAGAACTGGAAGAGGAGCCAGGAATCTCATAGAACTGGAAGAGGAGCCAGGAATCTCACAGAACTGGAAGATTAGCCTGGAATCTCACAGAACTGGAAGACAAGACAAGAATCTCACAGAACTGGAAAATGAGCCAGAAATCTCACAGAACTGGAAAATGATCCGGGAATCTAACAGAACTGGAAGATGAGCTGGGAATCTCATAGAACTGGAAGAAAAGCTGGGAATCTCAGAGCTGAAAGATGAGCCAGGAATCTCACAGAACTGTAAGATGAGCGAGCCAAGAATTTCACAGAACTGGAAGATAAGCCAGGAGTCTCACAGAACTGGAAGATAAGCCAGGAATCTCACAGAACTAGAAGATGAGCCGGGAATCTCACAGAACTGGAAGACGAGCCAGGAATCTCACAGAACTGGAAGACGAGCCGGGAATCTCACAGTACTGGAAAATGAGCCGGGAATCTCACAGAACAGTAAGACGAGTCAGGAATCTCACAGAACGGGAAGATGAGTCAGGAATCTCTCACAGAACGGGAAGATGAGCCAGGAATCTCACAGAACGGGAAGATGAGCCAGGAATCTCTCAGAACAGGAAGACGAGCCAGGAATCTCAGAGAACTAGAAGACAAGCCAGGAATCTCACAAAACTGGAAGATGAGCCAGGAATCTGACAGAACTGGAAGATGAGCCAGGAATCTGACAGAACTGGAAGATGAGCCGGGAATCTGACAGAACTGGGAGATGTGCCGGGAATCTCACAGAACTGGAAGATAAGCCAGGAATCTCACAGAACTGGAAGACGAGTCGGAGATCTCACAGTACTGGAAGACAAGCCAGGAATCTCACAGAAATGGAAGACGAGTCGGGGATCTCACAGAACTGGAAGATGACCTGGGGATCTCACAGAACTGGAAGAGGAGCCAGGAATCTCATAGAACTGGAAGAGGAGCCGGGAATCTCATAGAACTGGAAGAGAAGCCAGGAATCTCACAGAACTGGAAGATGAGCCTGGAATCTCACAGAACTGGAAGACAAGCCAGGAATCTCACAGAACTGGAAGATGAGCCTGGAATCTCACAGAACTGGAAGACAAGCCAAGAATCTCACAGAACTGGAAGATGAGCCAGGAATCTCACAGAACTGGAAAATGATCCGGGAATCTCACAGAACTGGAAGATGAGCCGGGAATCTCATAGAACTGGAAGAAAAGCTGGGAATCTCACAGAGCTGAAAGATGAGCCAGGAATCTCACAGAACTGGAAGATGAGCGAGCCAAGAACTTCACAGAACTGGAAGATAAGCCAGGAGTCTCACAGAACTGGAAGATAAGCCAGGAATCTCACAGAACTGGAAGACGAGCCAGGAATCTCACAGAACTGGAAGACGAGCCGGGAATCTCACAGTACTGGAAAATGAGCCAGGAATCTCACAGAACAGGAAGACGAGCCAGGAATCTCACAGAACGGGAAGATGAGCCAGGAATCTCACAGAACTGGAAGATAAGCCAGGAATCTCACAGAACTGGAAGACGAGTCGGGGATCTCACAGTACTGGAAGACAAGCCAGGAATCTCACAGAACTGGAAAATGAGCCGGGAATCTCACAGAACTGGAAGATGAGTCGGGAATCTCGCAGAACTGGAAGATGAGCCGGGAATCTCACAGAACTGAAAGATGATCCTGGAATCTCAAAGAACTGTAAGAGAAGCTGGGAATCTCACAGAGCTGAAAGATGAGCCAGGAATCTCACAGAACTGGAAGATGAGCGAGCCAAGAATCTCACAGAACTGGAAGATGAGCCAGGAATCTCATAGAACTGGAAGAGGAGCCAGGAATCTCACAGAACTAGAAGATGAGCTGGGAATCTCACAGAACTGGAAGATGAGCCAGGAATCTCACAGAACTGGAAGACGAGCCAGGAATCTCAAAGAACTGGAAGATGAGCCAGGAGTCTCATGGAACTGGAAGAGAAGCCAGGAATCTCACAGAACTGGAAGATGAGCCGGGAATCTCATGGAACTGGAAGATGAGCCAGGAATCTCACAGAACTGGAAGATGAGCGAGCCAGGAATCTCACAGAACTGGAAGATGAGCCAGGAATCTCATAGAACTGGAAGACGAGCCAGGAATCTCACAGTACTGGCAGACAAGCCAGGAATCTCACAAAACTGGAAGATGAGCCAGGAATGTCACAGAACTGGAAAATGAGCCGGGAATCTCACAGAACTGGAAGATGAGCCGGGAATCTCACAGAACTGAAAGATGATCCTGGAATCTCATAGAACTGGAAGATGAGCCAGGAATCTCTCAGAACTGGAAGATGAGCCAGGAATCTCACAGAACTGGAAGATGAGCGAGCCAGGAATCTCACAGAACTGGAAGATGAGCCAGGAATCTCACAGAACTGGAAGATGAGCCAGGAATCTCATAGAACTGGAAGAGGAGCCGGGAATCTCACAGAACTGCAAGATGAGCTGGGAATCTCACAGAACTGGAAGATGAGCCAGGAATCTCACAGAACTGGAAGATGAGCCAGGAATCTCATGGAACTGGAAGATGAGCCAGGAATCTCACAGAACTGGAAGATGAGCCAGGAATCTCATGGAACTGAAAGAGGAGCCAGGAATCTCACAGAACTGGAAGATGAGCCGGGAATCTCACAGTACTGGAAGTTGAGCCAGGAATCTCACAGAACTGGAAGATGAGCGAGCCAGGAATCTCACAGAACTGGAAGATGAGCCAGGAATCTCACAGAACTGGAAGATGAGCCAGGAATCTCCTAGAACTGGAAGAGGAGCCGGGAATCTCACAGAACTGGAAGAGAAGCCAGGAATCTCACAGAACTGGAAGATGAGCCAGGAATCTCATGGAACTGGAAGAGGAGCCAGGAATCTCACAGAACTGGAAGATGAGCCAGGAATCTCACAGTACTGGAAGGTGAGCCAGGAATCTCACAGAACTGGAAGATGAGCGAGCCAGGAATCTCACAGAAGTGGAAGATGAGCCAGGAATCTCACAGAACTGGAAGATGAGCCAGGAATCTCATAGAACTGAAAGGGGAGCCGGGAATCTCACAGAACTGGAAGATGAGCCAGGAATCTCATGGAACTGGAAGAGGAGCCAGGAATCTCACAGAACTGGAAGATGAGCCAGGAATCTCACAGTACTGGAAGGTGAGCCAGGAATCTCACAGAACTGGAAGATGAGCGAGCCAGGAATCTCACAGAACTGGAAGACGAGCCAGGAATCTCACAGAACTGGAAAATGAGCCAGGAATCTCATGGAACTGGAAGAGGAGCCAGGAATCTCACAGTACTGGAAGATGAGCCAGGAATCTCACAGTACTGGAAGATGAGCCAGGAATCTCACAGAACTGGAAGATGAGCCAGGAATCTCATAGAACTGGAAGACTAGCCAGGAATCCCACAGAACTGGAAGATGAGTCGGGAATCTCATAGAACTGGAAGACGAGCCAGGAATCTCACAGAACTGGAAGACGAGCCAGGAATCTCACAAAACTGGAAGACGACCCGGGAATCTCACAGAACTGGAAGACGACCCGGGAATCTCACAGAACTGGAAGACTTTTCCAAGAAAGAAAGAATGAAATTAACTCAAACAAGAAGTGAAAGACTCTCGGCTGCTACCAAAACCATTTACAAGCTGTGATACTTGCCAAAGGGGGCGCTACTAGGTAATAGCCCCGCAGGGTGCCAAAACATTTGCAACAGCCCATTTTCCTTTTTGTCATTTTTAAAATATGACAATATTCTTTTTTGCCTAAAATACTAAGGAAACATGTCATCTTCATGATTTTTAGATTTTCAACTTGCTTAACTGTTCATAATAACAGTAATTTTGAGGAGGGGTGCCCACACCTTTACAAGCCACTGTATATGTGCTCTCCTGTATAGAGCAGGGGCGTTGCTAGGATCCTAATAGATTCGGGGCCTGAGCCCCAAGTACATGTCTCCCCATACATATATAATTACAGCATTCCATTGTTGCTAACACTAAAACACACAAAAGAAAACCAATATTACCAAAATTACTACTATAAAAGGCGAAAATAATATTGGACCTTTCACTCTCTCCTCAGTCGTAAAGTGCAGGCCCCCATCACTGACCTCTGTGCTGATGATCTGCCCCCTATCACTGACCTCTGTGCTGATGATCTGCCCCCATCACTGACCTCTGTGCTGATGATCTGCCCCATCACTGACCTCTGTGCTGATGATCTGCCCCCATCACTGACCTCTGTGCTGATGATCTGCCCCCATCACTGACCTCTGTGCTGATGATCTGCCCCCATCACTGACCTCTGTGCTGATGATCTGCCCCATCACTGTCCTCTGTGCTGATGATCTGCCCCATCACTGTCCTCTGTGCTGATGATCTGCCCCCATCACTGTCCTCTGTGCTGATGATCTGCCCCCATCACTGTCCTCTGTGCTGATGATCTGCTCCCATCACTGTCCTCTGTGCTGATGATCTGCCCCCATCACTGACCTCTGTGCTGATGATCTGCCCCCATCACTGACCTCTGTGCTGATGATCTGCCCCATCACTGACCTCTGTGCTGATGATCTGCCCCCATCACTGACCTCTGTGCTGATGATCTGCCCCAATCACTGACCTCTGTGCTGATGATCTGCCCCATCACTGACCTCTGTGCTGATGATCTGCCCCCATCACTGACCTCTGTGCTGATTATCTGCCCCCATCACTGACCTCTGTGCTGATGATCTGCCCCATCACTGACCTCTGTGCTGATGATCTGCCCCATCACTGACCTCTGTGCTGATGATCTGCCCCATCACTGACCTCTGTGCTGATGATCTGCCCCCATCACTGACCTCTGTGCTGATGAGCTGCCCCCATCACTGACCTCTGTGCTGATGATCTGCCCCATCACTGACCTCTGTGCTGATGATCTGCCCCCATCACTGACCTCTGTGCTGATGATCTGCCCCAATCACTGACCTCTGTGCTGATGATCTGCCCCCATCACTGACCTCTGTGCTGATGATCTGCCCCCATCACTGACCTCTGTGCTGATGATCTGCCCCATCACTGACCTCTGTGCTGATGATCTGCCCCCATCACTGACCTCTGTGCTGATGATCTGCCCCCATCACTGACCTCTGTGCTGATGATCTGCCCCCATCACTGACCTCTGTGCTGATGATCTGCCCCAATCACTGACCTCTGTGCTGATGATCTGCCCCCATCACTGACCTCTGTGCTGATGATCTGCCCCCATCACTGACCTCTGTGCTGATGATCTGCCCCATCACTGACCTCTGTGCTGATGATCTGCCCCATCACTGACCTCTGTGCTGATGATCTGCCCCCATCACTGACCTCTGTGCTGATGATCTGCCCCATCACTGACCTCTGTACTGATGATCTGCCCCATCACTGACCTCTGTGCTGATGATCTGCCCCCATCACTGACCTCTGTGCTGATGATCTGCCCCCATCACTGACCTCTGTGCTGATGATCTGCCCCCATCACTGACCTCTGTGCTGATGATCTGCCCCAATCACTGACCTCTGTGCTGATGATCTGCCCCATCACTGACCTCTGTGCTGATGATCTGCCCCCATCACTGACCTCTGTGCTGATGATCTGCCCCATCACTGACCTCTGTGCTGATGATCTGCCCCCATCACTGACCTCTGTGCTGATGATCTGCCCCCATCACTGACCTCTGTGCTGATGATCTGCCCCCATCACTGACCTCTGTGCTGATGATCTGCCCCAATCACTGACCTCTGTGCTGATGATCTGCCCCCATCACTGACCTCTGTGCTGATGATCTGCCCCCATCACTGACCTCTGTGCTGATGATCTGCCCCATCACTGACCTCTGTGCTGATGATCTGCCCCCATCACTGACCTCTGTGCTGATGATCTGCCCCCATCACTGACCTCTGTGCTGATGATCTGCCCCATCACTGACCTCTGTACTGATGATCTGCCCCCATCACTGACCTCTGTGCTGATGATCTGCCCCCATCACTGACCTCTGTGCTGATGATCTGCCCCCATCACTGACCTCTGTGCTGATGATCTGCCCCATCACTGACCTCTGTGCTGATTATCTGCCCCCATCACTGACCTCTGTACTGATGATCTGCCCCCATCACTGACCTCTGTGCTGATGATCTGGCCTCTTACTTCTCTAAGAAAATAGAAACATCTGTCAGGAAATCAACTCCCAACCTCATTTCGCTGTTACCCCTATCTCTCGCCACATTTCCTCTGGCTCACTCTCTACTTTTGACCCAGTTACAGAAGAAGAAGTCTCCAGGCTCCTCTCTTCCTCTCGTCCCAACAACATGCACCACTGACCCCATCCCCTCACACCTACTACAGACCCTCTCTCCAGTCATCACCACTCACCTAACCAAAATCGTCAACCTCTCCTTCCCTTCTGGCATCTTCCCCTCCTCCTTCAAACACTCGATCATTACTCCATTATTAAAGCAATCTTCTCTCGACCCTTCCTGCACAAATAACTACAGACCAGTTTCCAATCTCCCCTTCATCTCTAAACTCCTGGAGCGCCTGGTATACTCCGGCCTCACTCATTACCTCTCCGCTCACTCTCTTCTAGATCCATTACAGTCTGGTTTCCGCCCCCTTCACTCTACAGAAATTGCCCTCATCAAAGTGACCAATGACCTTCTGATGGCAAAACGTAATGGTCACCACACTCTGCTTATTCTCCTTGATCTCTCGGCAGCTTTTGACACTGTTGATCACCATCTCCTGCTCTCTATGCTGCATTCCATTGGCATAAATGACACGTCTCTCTCCTGGCTCTCCTCCTATCTTTCTGACCGCTCTTTCAGTGTATCATTTGCTGGCTGCACTTTCCCCCCTCTTCCTCTCACTATTGGGGTCCCTCAGGGTTCAGCCCTAGGACCTCTTCTCTTCTCTCTCTACACGGCCCCGATTGGACAGACCATCAGCAGATTTGGTTTTCAGTACCATCTTTATGCTGATGACACACAACTATACACTTCCTCCCATGACCTTACTCCTGCTCTAATAAAGAACACCAATGACTGTCTAGCTGCTGTTTCCAACATCATGTCCGCTCTCTGTCTGAAACTCAACCTTTCCAAAACTGAACTTCTCCTGTCCCCCCATCCACTAACCTCCCTAAATATGACATCTCTCTCTCAGTATGCGGCACCATGATAACGCCTAGGCAGCAGGCTCACTGTGATGACCCCTAGGCAGCAGGCTCACTGTGATAACGCCTAGTCAGCAGGCTCGCTGTGATAACGCCTAGGCAGCAGGCTCACTGTGATAACGCCTAGGCAGCAGGCTCGCTGTGATAACGCCTAGGCAGCAGGCTCACTGTCTGGGTGTTATGTGACACCGATCTCTCCTTCACCTCCTATATACAATCTCTCGCCCGCTCTTGCCGCTTGCACCTGAAGAACATCTCTAGAGTCCGCCCCTTTCTCACCATGGAAACAACTAAAACCCTCACCGTGGCCCCGATTCACTCCCGCCTTGACTATTGTAATTCTCTTCTAATTGGCCTCCCCCGTACTAGACTCTCCCCTCTCAGTCCATCCTTAACGCAGCAGCCAGGATCACCTATCTGGCCAATTGTTACTCAGACTCTTCTGCTCTGTGCCAGTCATTGCACTGGCTGCCCATACATTATAGGATCCGCTCTGTGCCAGTCATTGCACTGGCTGCCTATACACTATAGGATCCGCTCTGTGCCAGTCATTGCACTGGCTGTCTATACACTATAGGATCTGCTCTGTGCCAGTCATTGCACTGGCTGCCTATACACTATAGGATCCACTCTGTGCCAATCATTGCATTGGCTGTCTATACACTATAGGATCCGCTCTATGCCAGTCATTGCACTGGCTGCCTATACACTATAGGATCTGCTCTGTGCCAGTCTTTGCACTGGCTGCCTATACACTATAGGATCTGCTCTGTGCCAGTCATTGCACTGGCTGCCTATACACTATAGGATCCACTCTGTGCCAGTCATTGCACTGGCTGCCTATACACTATAGGATCCGCTCTGTGCCAGTCATTGCACTGGCTGCCTATACACTATAGGATCCGCTCTGTGCCAGTCATTGCACTGGCTGCCTATACACTATAGGATCTGCTCTGTGCCAGTCTTTGCACTGGCTGCCCGTACACTATAGGATCCGCTCTGTGCCAGTCATTGCACTGGCTGCCCATACACTATAGGATCCGCTCTGTGCCAGTCTATGCACTGGCTGCCCATACACTATAGGATCCGCTCTGTGCCAGTCATTGCACTGGCTGCCTATACACTATAGGATCTGCTCTGTGCCAGTCATTGCACTGGCTGCCCATACACTATACGATCTGCTCTGTGCCAGTCATTACACTGGCTGCCCATACACTATCGGATTCGCTCTATGCCAGTCATTGCACTGGCTGTCCATACACTATAGGATCCGCTCTGTGACAGTCATTGCACTGGCTGCCTATACACTATAGGATCCGCTCTGTGCAAGTCATTACACTGGCTGCCCATACACTATAGGATCTGTTCTGTGCCAGTCATTGCACTGGCTGCCTATTACACTATAGGATCCGCTCTGTGCCAGTCATTGCACTGGCTGCCTATACACTATAGGATCCGCTCTGTGCCAGTCATTGCACTGGCTGCCCATACACTATAGGATTCGCTCTATGCCAGTCATTGCATTGGCTGTCCGTACACTATAGGATCCAATTCAAGGTGCTTGTTCTCACCCACAAAGCTCTTCACAGTGCAGCACCCCCCTACATCTCCTCCCTCATCTGTCTATCACCCCACCCATTCTCTTCACAGTGCAGCACCCCCCTACATCTCCTCCCTCATCTGTCTATCACCTACCCGTCCTCTTCACAGTGCAGCACCCCCATACATCTCCTCCCTCATCTGTCTATCACCCCACCCGTCCTCTTCACAGTGCAGCACCCCATACATCTCCTCCCTCATCTGTCTATCACCTACCCGTCCTCTTCACAGTGCAGCACCCCCATACATCTCCTCCCTCATCTGTCTATCACCTACCCGTTCTCTTCACAGTGCAGCACCCCCCTACATCTCCTCCCTCATCTGTCTATCACCCCACCCATTCTCTTCGCTCTGGAAGTGACATCAGACTCACTTCTGTATTAATCTGATCCTCCCACTCCCGGCTCCAAGACTTCTCTCGAGCTGCACCAATTCTCTGGAATGCTCTACCACAAGAAATTAGGTGTATCCACAACTCACATAGTTTCAGGCGATCCCTAAAAACACATCTTTTTAGGGCGGCCTATCATGATCCCTAGTCAAAGTCATCTAGACATAGCCTATCCGCTCCACCAGTCTCAAGTGGATCACAAATAATGGTTGGTGGCCACTTATGCTGCTCCTATCTGTTCCCCATCTCCTTAAGTTGACTATATGATGGTATCATCATTGTAAATAAGCCCCTGTACTTAGTCACCCCACCTCAGTGTTAGATTGTAAGCTCTTATGAGCAGGGCTGTCATTATTGTATTGTATTTTTGATAACTTTTACTTATGATTGTTTGTATTTGATCCTCTGAATTGTGAAGCTGCGGAACACATTGGTGCTATATAAATAAAGGTTATTATTATATAGTCAGTACATAATATCATATGACCATTTCCTATACAGAACTACACGTTACACATGATCCCACCATACACCGCACACCACACAATGACTAAAATGAACTACCGTAAAAAAGAAGAAAACCTGCTAATAAAAAGCCTAATATTGCCGCCATTAGCTGCCCCTATCATGTCCCAAAGAAAGTAGTAAAGTCCCCACTGTGCTACCTAGCATATAATGATGCCTGAGGGGCTCCTATGAAGGTATTATACCCAAGAGCCCCCTTCAAGCAACAAATACCCTTGAGTGCCCCCTTTAAGTAACAATATCCCACCAAAGAAAGAATGAACTCCCCCTGAAAGCTCCAATCAAGTGAATAGTGCACCCATTTAAAATTAATTATGACTTAAGCGCTCCCACAAGCACCTATACTCTATATGATGGTCCCTACAGCTCTCTATACTCTATATGATGGTCCCTACAGCTCCCTATACACTGTATGATGGTCCCTACAGCTCCCTATACTCTATATGATGGTCCCTACAGCTCTCTATACTCTATATGATGGTCCCTACAGCTCCCTATACACTGTATGATGGTCCCTACAGCTCCCTATACTCTATATGATGGTCCCTACAGCTCTCTATACACTGTATGATGGTCCCTACAGCTCCCTATACGCTGTATGATGGTCCATACAGCTCTCTATACACTGTATGATGGTCCCTACAGCTCTCTATACACTGTATGATGGTCCCTACAGCTCCCTATACACTGTATGATGGTCCCTACAGCTCCCTATACACTGTATGATGGACCCTACAGCTCCCTATACTCTATATAATGGTCCCTACAGCTCCCTATACACTGTATGATGGTCCCTTCAGCTCCCTATACTCTATATTATGGTCCCTACAGCTCCCTATACTCTATATGATGGTCCCTACAGCTCCCTATACTCTATAT
The DNA here is from genome assembly GCA_033576535.1 of Allobates femoralis. NCBI lineage: Eukaryota > Metazoa > Chordata > Amphibia > Anura > Aromobatidae > Allobates > Allobates femoralis. The sequence continues at coordinate 8,477,588 of JARQOC010000005.1, forward strand.
GATGGTCCCTACAGCTCCCTATACTCTATATGATGGTCCCTACAGCTCCCTATACTCTATATGATGGTCCCTACAGCTCCCTATACACTGTGTGATGGTCCCTACAGCTCCCTATACACTGTGTGATGGTCCCTACAGCTCTCTATACACTGTATGATGGTCCCCACAGCTCCCTATACACTGTATGATGGTCCCTACAGCTCCCTATACACTGTATGATGGTCCCTTCAGCTCCCTATACTCTATATTATGGTCCCTACAGCTCCCTATACTCTATATGATGGTCCCTACAGCTCCCTATACTCTATATGATGGTCCCTACAGCTCCCTATACTCTATATGATGGTCCCTACAGCTCCCTATACTCTATATGATGGTCCCTACAGCTCCCTATACACTGTGTGATGGTCCCTACAGCTCTCTATACACTGTATGATGGTCCCCACAGCTCCCTATACACTGTATGATGGTCCCTACAGCTCTCTATACACTGTATGATGGTCCCTACAGCTCTCTATACACTGTATGATGGTCCCTACAGCTCCCTATACACTGTATGATGGTCCCTTCAGCTCCTATACTCTATATGATGGTCCCTACAGCTCCCTATACTCTATATGATGGACCCTACAGCTCCCTATACACTGTATGATGGTCCCTACAGCTCTCTATACTCTATATGATGGTCCCTACAGCTCCCTATACACTATATGATGGTCTATACAGCTCCCTATACTCTATATGATGGTCCCTACAGCTCTCTATACACTGTATGATGGTCCCTACAGCTCCCTATACTCTATATGATGGACCCTACAGCTCCCTATACACTGTATGATGGTCCCTACAGCTCTCTATACACTGTATGATGGTCCCTACAGCTCCCTATACTCTATATGATGGACCCTACAGCTCCCTATACACTGTATGATGGTCCCTACAGCTCTCTATACTCTATATGATAGACCCTACAGCTCCCTATACACTGTATGATGGTCCCTACAGCTCTCTATACACTATATGATGGTCCCTACAGCTCCCTATACTCTATATGATGGACCCTACAGCTCCCTATACACTGTATGATGGTCTCTACAGCTCTCTATACTCTATATGATGGTCTCTACAGCTCTCTATACACTGTATGATGGTCCCTACAGCTCCCTATACACTGAATGATGGTCCCTACAGCTCTCTATACACTGTATGATGGTCCCTACAGCTCTCTATACACTGTATGATGGTCCCTACAGCTCCCTATACACTGTATGATGGTCCCCACAGCTCTCTATACACTGTATGATGGTCCCCACAGCTCCCTATACACTGTATGATGGTCCCTACAGCTCCCTATACACTGTATGATGGTCCCTACAGCTCTCTATACACTATATGATGGTCCCTACAGCTCCCTATACTCTATATGATGGACCCTACAGCTCCCTATACACTGTATGATGGTCTCTACAGCTCTCTATACTCTATATGATGGTCTCTACAGCTCTCTATACACTGTATGATGGTCCCTACAGCTCCCTATACACTGTATACTGGTCGCTACAGCTCCCTATACACTGTATGATGATCCCTACAGCTCTCTATACACTGAATGATGGTCCCTACAGCTCTCTATACACTGTATGATGGTCCCTACAGCTCTCTATACACTGTATGATGGTCCCTACAGCTCCCTATACACTGTATGATGGTCCCCACAGCTCTCTATACACTGTATGATGGTCCCCACAGCTCCCTATACACTGTATGATGGTTCCCACAGCTCCCTATACACTGTATGATGGTTCCCACAGCTCCCTATACACTGTATGATGGTCCCTACAGCTCCCTATACACTTTATGATGGTCCCTACAGCTCCCTATACACTGTATGATGGTCCCTACAGCTCCCTATACACTGTATGATGGTCCTTACAGCCCTCTATACACTGTATGATGGTCCCTACAGCTCTCTATACACTGTATGATGGTCTCTACAGCTCCCTATACACTGTATGATGGTCCCTACAGCTGCCTATACTCTGTATGATGGTCCCTACAGCTCTCTATACACAGTATGATGGTCCCTACAGCTCCCTATACACTGTATGATGGTCCCTACAGCTCCCTATACACTGTATGATGGTCCCCACAGCTCTCTATACACTGTATGATGGTCCCTACAGCTCCCTATACACTGTATGATGGTCCCTACAGCTCTCTATACACTGTATGATGGTCCCTACAGCTCCCTATACACTTTTATGATGGTCCCTACAGCTCCCTATACACTGTATGATGGTCCCCACAGCTCTCTATACACTGTATGATGGTCCCTACAGCTCCCTATACACTGTATGATGGTCCCTACAGCTCCCTATACACTGTATGATGGTCCCCTACAGCTCTCTATACACTGTATGATGGTCCCTACAGCTCCTATACACTGTATGATGGTCCCCACAGCTCTCTATACACTGTATGATGGTCCCTACAGCTCCCTATACACTGTATGAAGGTCCCTACAGCTCCCTATACACTGTATGATGGTCCCTAAGCTCTTATTACACTGTATGATGGTCCTTACAGCACTCTATACACTGTATGATGGTCCCCAGCTCTCTATACACTGTATGATGGTCCCTACAGCTCCCTATACACTGTATGATGGTCCCTACAGCTCTCTATACACTGTATGATGGTCCCTACAGCTTCCTATACACTGTATGATGGTCCCTACAGCTCTCTATACACTGTATGATGGTCCCTACAGCTCTCTATACACTGTATGATGGTCCTCACAGCACCCTATGCACTGTATGATGGTCCTTACAGCTCTCTATACACTGTATGATGGTCCCCACAGCTCCCTATACCCTGTGATGGTCCCTACAGCTCTCTATACACTGTATGATGGTCCTCACAGCACCCTATGCACTGTATGATGGTCCTTACAGCTCTCTATACACGCTCTCTATACACTGTATGATGGTCCCTACAGCTCTCTATACACTGTATGATGGTCCTCACAGCTCCCTATGCACTGTATGATGGTCCCTACAGCTCTCTATACACTGTATGATGGTCCCCACAGCTTTCTATACACTGTATGATGGTCCCCACAGCTCTCTATACACTGTATGATGGTCCCTACAGCTCCCTATACACTGTATGATGGTTCCCACAGCTCCCTATACACTGTATGATGGTCCCTACAGCTCCCTATACACTGTATGATGGTCCCTACAGCTCCCTATACACTGTATGATGGTCCCTACAGCTCTCTATACACTGTATGATGGTCCTTACAGCCCCCTATATACTGTATGATGGTCCCTACAGCTCTCTATACACTGTATGATGGTCCCTACAGCTCCCTATACTCTGTATGATGGTCCCTACAGCTCTCTATACACAGTATGATGGTCCCTACAATCCCTATACACTGTATGATGGTCCCTACAGCTCCCTATACTCTATATGATGGTCCATACAGCTCCCTATATGCTGTATGATGGTCCCTACAGCTCTCTATACACTGTATGATGGTCCCCACAGCTCCCTATACACTGTATGATGGTGACTACAGCTCTCTATACACTGTATGATGGTCCCTACAGCTCCCTATACACTGTATGATGGTCCCTACAGCTCCCTATACACTGTATGATGGTCCCTACAGCTCCCTATACACTGTATGATGGTCCCCACAGCTCTCTATACACTGTATGATGGTCCCTACAGCTCCCTATACACTGTATGATGGTCCCTACAGCTCCCTATACACTGTATGATGGCCTCTACAGCTCTCTATACACTTTATGATGGTCCCTACAGCTCCCTATACACTGTATGATGGTCCCTACAGCTCCCTATACACTGTATGATGGCCTCTACAGCTCTCTATACACTTTATGATGGTTCCCACAGCTCTGTATACACTGTATGATGGTCCTTACAGCACTCTATACACTGTATGATGGTCCCCACAGCTCTCTATACACTGTATGATGGTCCCTACAGCTCCCTATACACTGTATACTGGTCCCTACAGCTCCCTATACACTGTATGATGGTCCCCACAGCTCTCTATACACTGTATGATGGTCCCCACAGCTCTCTATACACTGTATGATGGTCCCCACAGCTCTCTATACACTGTATGATGGTCCCAACAACTCTCTATACACTGTATAATGGTCCCCACAGCTCTCTATTCACTGTATGATGGTGCCCACAGCTCCCTATACACTGTATGATGGTGCCCACAGCTCCCTATCCACTCTATGATGGTCCCTATAGCTCTCTATACACTGTATGATGGTCCCTACAGCTCCCTATACACTGTATGATGGTCCCTACAGCTCTCTATACACTGTATGATGGTCCCCACAGCTCCCTATACACTGCATGATTGTCTCCTGTAGAGGTCCTCTCCTCTAGAGGTGCTCTCTCCTGTAGAGGTGTTCTCTCCTGTAGAGGTGCTCTCTCCTGTAGAGGCGCTTTCTCCTGTAGAGGTGTCCTCTCCTGTAGAGGTCCTCTCTCCTGTAGAGGTGTTCTCTCCTGTAGAGGTGCTCTCTCCTGTAGAGGTGTTGTCTCCTGTAGAGGTGTTGTCTCCTGTAGAGGTGTTCTCTCCTGTAGAGGTGCCCTCTCCTGTAGAGGTGTTCTCTCTTGTAGAGGTGCTCTCTCCTGTAGAGGTGTTCTCTCCTGTAGAGGTGTTCTCTCCTGTAGAGGTGCTGTCTCCTGTAGAGGTGCTCTCCTGTAGAGGTGTTCTCTCCTGTAGAGGTGCTGTCTCCTGTAGAGGTGTCCTCTCCTGTAGATGTGTTCTCTCCTGTAGAGGTGTTGTCTCCTGTAGAGGTGTCTCTTCCTGTAGAGTGTTCTCTCCTGTAGAGTGTTGCTCCTTGCTCTCTGTAGAGGTGTCTCAGTCTTCTGTAGTGGTGTTCTCTCCTGTAAGGTGTTCTCTCCTGTAGAGGTTCCTCTCTCCTGTAGAGGTGTCTCTCTCCTGTAGAGGTGCTTCTCCTGTAGAGGTGCTCTCTCCTGTAGAGGTGTTCTCTTCCTGTAGAGGTGTCTTTCCTGTAGAGGTGTTTCTCCTGTAGAGGTGCTTTCCTGTAGAGGTCCTCTCTGTAGAGGTGCTCTCTCTGTAGAGGTGTCTCTCCTGTAGAGGTGTTCTCTCCTGTAGAGGTCTTCCTGTAGAGGTGTCCTCTGTAGAGGTGCTCTCTGTAGAGGTGTCTCTTCCTGTAGAGGTGCTTCTCCTGTAGAGGTGTTCTCTCTCTGTAGAGGTGTTCCCTCCTGTAGAGGTGCTCTCTCCTGTAGAGGTGCTCTCTGTAGAGGTGCTTCTCTGTAGAGGTTGCTTCTCCTGTAGAGGTGTCTCTCTCTCTGTAGAGGTGTTCTCTCCTGTAGAGGTGTTCTCTCCTGTAGAGGTGTCTCTCCTGTAGAGTGTTCTCTCCTGTAGAGGTGCTCTCTCCTGTAGAGGTGCTCTCTCCTGTAGAGGTGTTCTCTCCTGTAGAGGTGTTCTCTCCTGTAGAGGTCTCTCTCCTGTAGAGGTGCTTTCCTGTAGAGGTGCTTTCCTGTAGAGGTGCTTTCCTGTAGAGGTGTCTCTCCTGTAGAGGTGCTTCCTTGGTCCTCCGTAGAGGTGCTCTCCTGTAGAGGTGCTCTCTCCTGTAGAGGTCTTGTGTCTCTCCTGTAGAGGTGCTCTCTCCTGTAGAGTGCTCTCCTGTAGAGGTGTTCTCTCCTGTAGAGGTGTTCTCTCCTGTAGAGGTGCTCTCTCCTGTAGAGGTTCTATCCTGTAGAGGTGCTCTCTCCTTGTAGAGGTGCTCTCTCCTGTAGGTTCTGTAGGGTGTCTCTCCTGTAGAGGTGCTTCTGTAGACTCTCTCCTGTAGAGGTATTCTCTCCTGTAGAGGTGCTCTCTCCTGTATGTAGAGGTGCTCTCCTGTAGAGGCTCTCTCCTGTAGAGGTGCTTCCTGTAGAGGTGCTCTCTCTCTGTAGAGGTGTTCTCTCCTGTAGAGGTGCTCTCTCCTGTAGAGGTCCTCTCCTGTAGAGGTGCTCTCTCCTGTAGAGGTGCTTCTATCTTCCTGTAGAGTGTTCTCTCCTGTAGAGGTGCTCTCTCCTGGTGTGAGGTCTCTCCTTAGAGGTGCCTCTCCTGTAGGGTGTTCTCTCCTGTAGAGGTGCTCTCTCCTGTAGAGGTTCTCTCTCCTGTAGAGGTGCTCTCCTGTAGAGGTGCTCTCTCCTGTAGAGGTGTTCTCTCCTGTAGAGGTGTTCTCTCCTGTAGAGGTCCTCTCCTATAGAGGTGCTCTCTCCTGTAGAGGTGTTCTCTCCTGTAGAGGTGCTCTCTCCTGTAGAGGTCTTTCCTGTAGAGGTGCTCTCTCCTGTAGAGGTGCTTTCTCTGTAGAGGTCCTCTCCTGTAGAGGTGCTCTCTTCTGTAGAGGTGCTCTCTACTGTAGAGGTGCTCTCTCCTGTAGAGGTGTTCTCTCCTGTAGAGGTGCTCTCTCCTGTAGAGATGCTCTTCTGTAGAGGTGTTCTCTCCTGTAGAGGTGTTTTCCCTGTAGAGGTGCTCTCTCCTGTAGAGGTTTCTCCTGTAGAGGTGCTCTCTATTGTAGAGGTGTCTCTCTCCTGTAGAGGTGTTCTCTCTGTAGAGGGCTCTCTCCTGTAGAGGTGTTCTCTCCTGTAGAGTGCTCTCTCCTGTAGATGTGCTTTCCTGTAGAGGTGTTCTCTCTTGTAGAGGTGTTCTCTCCTGTAGAGGTGCTCTCTCCTGTAGAGGTCCTCTCTCCTGTAGAGGTGCTCTCACCTGTAGAGGTGCTCTCTCCTGTAGAGGTGTTCTCTCCTGTAGAGGTGCTCTCTCCTGTAGAGGTTCCTCTCCTATAGAGGTGCTCTCTCCTGTAGGGGTGTTCTCTCCTGTAGAGGTGCTCTCTCCTGTAGAGGTCCTCTCTCCTGTAGAGGTGCTCTCACCTGTAGAGGTGCTCTCTCCTGTAGAGGTGTTCTCTCCTGTAGAGGTGCTCTCTCCTGTAGAGGTCCTCTCCTATAGAGGTGCTCTCTCCTGTAGGGGTGTTCTCTCCTGTAGAGGTGCTCTCTCTGTAGAGGTCCTCTCTCCTGTAGAGGTGCTCTCACCTGTAGAGGTGCTCTCTCCTGTAGAGGTGTTCTCTCCTGTAGAGGTGTTCTCTCCTGTAGAGGTCCTCTCCTATAGAGGTGCTCTCTCCTGTAGGGGTGTTCTCTCCTGTAGAGGTGCTCTCTCCTGTAGGGGTGTTCTCTCCTGTAGAGGTGCTCTCTCCTGTAGAGATGCTCTTCTGTAGAGGTGTTCTCTCCTGTAGAGGTGCTCTCTCCTGTAGAGGTGTTCTCTCCTGTAGAGGTGTCCTCTCCTGTAGAGGTGTTCTCTCCTGTAGAGGTGCTCTCTCCTGTAGAGGTGTTCTCTCCTGTAGAGGTGTTCTCTCCTGTAGAGGTGTTCTCCCCTGTAGCGGCGCTCTCTCCTGTAGAGGTGTCCTCTCCTGTAGAGGTCCTCGCTCCTGTAGAGGTGTTCTCTCCTGTAGAGGTGTTCCCTCTTGTAGAGGTGCTCTCTCCTGTAGAGGTCCTCTCTCCTGTAGTGGTGTTCTCTCCTGTAGAGGTGTTCCCTCCTGTAGAGGTGCTCTCTCCTGTAGAGGTGTTCTCTCCTGTAGAGGTGTTCTCCCCTGTAGCGGCGCTCTCTCCTGTAGAGGTGTTCTCCCCTGTAGCCTCGCTCTCTCCTGTAGAAGTGTTCTCTCCTGTAGAGGTGTTCTTTCCTGTAGCAGTTTATCCTGCAGGGATGTTCTCCTGTAGAGGTATCCGGTTCTCTCCTGTAGAGGTCCTCTCTCCTGTAGGGATGCTCTCCTGTAGAGGTCCTCTCTCCTGTAGGGATGCTCTCCTGTAGAGGTGCTCTCTCCTGTACAGGTGTAGAGGTGTTCTCTCCTGTAGAGGTATCCGGTGCTCTCCTGTAGGGGTGTTCTCATGTAGAGAGGTGTTCTCTCCTGTACAGGTGTAGAGGTGTTTGGGTGTTTCTGTAGAGGTTTATTTTTGGGTCACCAGTCACAACTCAATATTTTTATATTATTTGCAGCTGAGACGTGATTATGGCTGTGGAGATTTCCAGTAGGTGACGAGTTAAGCGGGGCCGGGGTGGAGCCACCGGTGTTGTTATACCTGGTAACAGGGACAACAGGTTGTATACAGGGTGCGGCCCCGACAGCTGGGAGGGAGCGCCGGTGTTTACCCCCAGGGGCAGCTGTAAAAAGGAGGGGAGACGGGAATAGCGGAAGCTGAGGACTGACAACAGGAAACTCTGGTGCTCCAGAATCATCCTGTACCCCCAGTGTCATTATCCTGTACCCCCAGTGTCATTATCCTGTACCCCCAGTGTCATTATCCTGTACCCCCAGTGTCATTATCCTGTACCCCCAGTGTCAGTGTCATTATCCTGTACCCCAGTGTCATTATCCTGTACCCCAGTGTCATTATCCTGTACCCCAGTGTCATTATCCTGTACCCCAGTGTCATTATCCTGTACCTCCAGTGTCATTATCCTGTACCCCAGTGTCATTATCCTGTACCCCAGTGTCATTATCCTGTACCCCCAGTGTCATTATCCTGTACCCCAGTGTCATTATCCTGTACCCCCAGTGTCATTATCCTGTACCCCAGTGTCATTATCCTGTACCCCCAGTGTCAGTGTCATTATCCTGTACCCCAGTGTCATTATCCTGTACCCCAGTGTCATTATCCTGTACCCCCAGTGTCATGTCATTACCTGTACCCCCAGTGTCATTATCCTGTACCCCCAGTGTCATTATCCTGTACCCCCAGTGTCATTATCCTGTACCCCCAGTGTCATTATCCTGTACCCCAGTGTCATTATCCTGTACCCCAGTGTCATTATCCTGTACCCCCAGTGTCATTATCCTGTACCCCAGTGTCATTATCCTGTACCCCCCAGTGTCATTATCCTGTACCCCCAGTGTCATTATCCTGTACCCCCAGTGTTATTATCCTGTACCCCAGTGTCATTATCCTGTACCCCGAGTGTCATTATCCTGTACCTCCAGTGTCATTATCCTGTACCTCCAGTGTCATTATCCTGTACCTCCAGTGTCATTATCCTGTACCCCCAGTGTCATTATCCTGTACCCCCAGTGTCATTATCCTGTACCCCCAATGTCAGTGTCATTATCCTGTACCCCCAGTGTCATTATCCTGTACCCCGAGTGTCATTATCCTGTACCTCCAGTGTCATTATCCTGTACCTCCAGTGTCATTATCCTGTACCTCCAGTGTCATTATCCTGTACCTCCAGTGTCATTATCCTGTACCCCCAGTGTCATTATCCTGTACCCCAGTGTCATTATCCTGTACCCCCAGTGTCATTATCCTGTACCCCCAGTGTCATTATCCTGTACCCCCAGTATTTGTACCATATTATCCTGTACCCCCAGTGTCATTATCCTGTACCCCCAGTGTATTATCCTGTACCCCCAGTTACTGTTCAGTCTTATCCTGTACCCTCCGTGTCATTATCCTGTACCCCAGTGTCATTATCCTGTACCCCAGTGTCATTATCCTGTACCCCAGTGTCATTATCCTGTACCCCAGTGTCATTATCCTGTACCCCCCAGTGTCATTATCCTGTACCCCAGTGTCATTATCCTGTACCCCAGTGTCATTATCCTGTACCCCAGTGTCATTATCCTGTACCCCCAGTGTCATTATCCTGTACCCCAGTGTCATTATCCTGTACCCCAGTGTCATTATCCTGTACCCCCAGTGTCATTATCCTGTACCCCCAGTGTCATTATCTTGTACCCCCAGTGTCGTTATCCTGTACCCCCCAGTGTCGTTATCCTGTACCCCCAGTGTCTTATCCTGTACCCCCAGTGTCGTTATCCTGTACCCCCAGTGTCATTATCCTGTACCCCCCAGTGTCATTATCCTGTACCCCCAGTGTTATTATCCTGTACCCCCAGTGTCATTATCCTGTACCCCCAGTGTCATTATCCTGTACCCCAGTGTCATTATCCTGTACCTCCAGTGTCATTATCCTGTACCCCCAGTGTCATTATCCTGTACCCCGAGTGTCATTATCCTGTACCTCCAGTGTCATTATCCTGTACCTCAGTGTCATTATCCTGTACCCCCAGTGTCATTATCCTGTACCCCCCAGTGTCATTATCCTGTACCCCCAGTGTCATTATCCTGTACCCCAGTGTCATTATCCTGTACCCCCAGTGTCATTATCCTGTACCCCCCAGTGTCTTATCCTGTACCCCCCAGTGTCGTTATCCTGTACCCCCCAGTGTCGTTATCCTGTACCCCAATGTCATTATCCTGTACCCCCAGTGTCATTATCCTGTACCCCCAGTGTCACTATCCTGTACCCCCAGTGTCATTATCCTGTACCCCCAGTGTCATTATCCTGTACCCCCAGTGTCATTATCCTGTACCCCCAGTGTCGTTATCCTGTACCCCCCAGTGTCGTTATCCTGTACCCCCCAGTGTCGTTATCCTGTACCCCAATGTCATTATCCTGTACCCCCAGTGTCATTATCCTGTACCCCCAGTGTCATTATCCTGTACCCCCAGTGTCATTATCCTGTACCCCCAGTGTCATTATCCTGTACCCCCAGTGTCATTATCCTGTACCCCAGTGTCATTATCCTGTACTGTGTATCATGATCTTGTAAATAGCAGAGATAGATTGAATTAGACATATAAATTCCTGACATTTTATTAGTTCACATTAAAGATTCCTCACGGCTCCACAGACGTCCATATATGAGGCTCCGGAGTCGCGGTTCTGGTGTTTGTAGCTTTTGTGGAATTTTTCATATGAACGAATAAAACTTCGGAATGTTTATTGTTTCAGATGATCCATCTCTGCCTCAGCCGCGACCTCGATCCGTGAACTGGAGAATTACACATTACTGTGGTGAGCCGGGCAACCTTCACTCCATCCTTATACCGAGCATCTATGTCCGTATCCCACTCCCCGAGCGTCTATGTCTGTATCCCACTCCCCGAGCATCTATGTCCGTATCCCACTCCCCGAGCGTCTATGTCCGTATCCCACTCCCCGAGCGTCTATGTCCGTATCCCACTCCCCGAGCGTCTATGTCCGAATCCAACTCCTCGAGCGTCTATGTCCGTATCCCATTTCCCGAGCGTCTATGTCCGTATCCCATTTCCCGAGCGTCTATGTCCGTATCCCACTCCCTGAGCGTCTATGTCCGTATCCCGCGCCCCGAGTGTCAGCGTCCGTATCCCGCGCCCCGAGCGTCTATGTCCAAATCCAACTCCACGAGCGTCTATGTCCGTATCCCACTCCCTGAGCGTCAATGTCCGTATCCCACTCCCTGAGCATCTATGTCCGTATCCCGCGCCCCGAGCGTCTATGTCCGTATCCCCGGCCCAGAGTGTCAGCGTCCGTATCCTACTCCCCGAGCGTCTATGTCCAAATCCAACTCCCCGAGTGTCTATGTCCGTATCCCACTCCCTGAGCGTCTATGTCCATATCCCATTTCCCGAGCGTCTATGTCCGTATCCCACTCCCCGAACGTCTATGTCCGTATCCCACTTCCCGAGCATGTATGTCCGTATCCCACTCCCCGAGCATCAATGTCCATATCCCACTCCCAGAGTGTCTGTGTACATATCCCACTCCCAGAGTGTCTGTGTACATATCCCATTTCCCGAGCGTCTATGTCTGTATCCCACTCCCCGAGCGTCTATGTCCGTATCCCACTCCCCGAGCGTCTATGTCCATATCCCATTTCCCGAGCGTCTATGTCTGTATCCCACTCCCCGAGCATCTATGTCCGTATCCCACTCCCCGAGCATCTATGTCTGTATCCCACTCCCCGAGCGTCTATGTCTGTATCCCACTCCCCGAGCGTCTATGTCCAAATCCAACTCCACGAGCGTCTATGTCCGTATCCCACTCCCTGAGCGTCAATGTCCTTATCCCACTCCCAGTGTGTCTGTGTACATATCCCATTTCCCGAGCGTCTATGTCTGTATCCCACTCCCCGAGCGTCTATGTCCGTATCCCACTCCCCGAGCGTCTATGTCCGTATCCCATTTCCCGAGCGTCTATGTCTGTATCCCACTCCCCGAGCATCTATGTCCGTATCCCACTCCCCGAGCGTCTATGTCTGTATCCCACTCCCCGAGCGTCTATGTCTGTATCCCACTCCCCGAGCGTCTATGTCCGTATCCCACTCCCCGAGCGTCTATGTCCGTATCCCACTCCCCGAGCGTCTATGTCCGTATCCCACTCCCCGAGCGTCTATGTCCGTATCCCACTCCCCGAGCGTCTATGTCCGTATCCCACTCCCCGAGCGTCTATGTCCGTATCCCACTCCCCGAGCGTCTATGTCCATATCCCATTTCCCGAGCATGTATGTCCGTATCCCACTCCCCGAGCGTCTATGTCCGTATCCCACTCTTCGAGCGTCTATGTCCATATCCCACTTCCCGAGCATGTATGTCCGTATCCCACTCCTCGAGCATCAATGTCCATATCCCACTCCCAGAGTGTCTGTGTACATATCCCATTTCCCGAGCGTCTATGTCTGTATCCCACTGCCCGAGCGTCTATGTCCGTATCCCACTCCCCGAGCGTCTATGTCCGTATCCCATTTCCCGAGCGTCTATGTCTGTATCCCACTCCCCGAGCATCTATGTCCGTATCCCACTCCCCGAGCGTCTATGTCCGTATCCCACTCCCCGAGCGTCTATGTCCGTATCCCACTCCCCGAGCGTCTATGTCCGTATCCCACTCCCCGAGCGTCTATGTCCGTATCCCACTCCCCGAGCGTCTATGTCTGTATCCCACTCCCCGAGCGTCTATGTCTGTATCCCACTCCCCGAGCGTCTATGTCTGTATCCCACTCCCCGAGCGTCTATGTCCGTATCCCACTCCCCGAGCGTCTATGTCCGTATCCCACTCCCCGAGCGTCTATGTCCATATCCCATTTCCCGAGCATGTATGTCCGTATCCCACTCCCCGAGCGTCTATGTCCGTATCCCACTCTTCGAGCGTCTATGTCCATATCCCACTTCCCGAGCATGTATGTCCGTATCCCACTCCCCGAGCATCAATGTCCATATCCCACTCCCAGAGTGTCTGTGTACATATCCCATTTCCCGAGCGTCTATGTCTGTATCCCACTCCCCGAGCGTCTATGTCCGTATCCCACTCCCCGAGCGTCTATGTCCATATCCCATTTCCCGAGCGTCTATGTCTGTATCCCACTCCCCGAGCGTCTATGTCCGTATCCCACTCCCGAGCGTCTATGTCCATATCCCATTTCCCGAGCATGTATGTCCGTATCCCACTCCCCGAGCGTCTATGTCCGTATCCCACTCTTCGAGCGTCTATGTCCATATCCCACTTCCCGAGCATGTATGTCCGTATCCCACTCCCCGAGCGTCTATGTCCATATCCCACTTCCCGAGCATCAATGTCCATATCCCACTCCCAGAGTGTCTGTGTACATATCCCATTTCCCGAGCGTCTATGTCTGTATCCCACTCCCCGAGCGTCTATGTCCGTATCCCACTCCCCGAGCGTCTATGTCCGTATCCCATTTCCCGAGCGTCTATGTCTGTATCCCATTTCCCGAGCGTCTATGTCTGTATCCCACTCCCCGAGCATCTATGTCCGTATCCCACTCCCCGAGCGTCTATGTCTGTATCCCACTCCCCGAGCGTCTATGTCCGTATCCCACTCCCCGAGCGTCTATGTCCGTATCCCACTCCCCGAGCGTCTATGTCTGTATCCCACTCCCCGAGCGTCTATGTCCGTATCCCACTCCCCGAGCATCTATGTCCGTATCCCACTCCCCGAGCGTCTATGTCCGTATCCCACTCTTCGAGCGTCTATGTCCATATCCAATTGCCTGAGCATCAATGTCCGTATCCCACTCTTCGAGCATCAATGCTAATATCCCTCCCGCGCCGAGTGTCAGCGTCCGTATCCCACTCCCCGAGCATCAATGTCCATAGCCCATGCCCTGAGTGTCAGCGTCCGTATCCCACTCCCCGAGCGTCTATGTCTGTATCCCACTCCCCGAGCGTCTATGTCCGTATCCCACTCCCCGAGCGTCTATGTCTGTATCCGACGCCCTGAGTGTCAGTATCCCACTCCCCGAGCGCCTATATCCGTATCCCACTTCTCGAGCATCTATGTCCGTATCCCACTCCCCGAGCGTCTATGTCCGTATCCCATATCCCGAGCGTCTATATCCGTATCCCATTTCCCGAGCGTCTATGTCCGTATCCCACTCCCCGAGCGTCTATGTCCGTATCCCACTCCCCGAGCGTCTATGTCCGTATCCCACTCCCCGAGCGTCTATGTCTGTATCCCACTCCCCGAGCGTCTATGTCTGTATCCCACTCCCCGAGCGTCTATGTCTGTATCCCACTCCCCGAGCGTCTATGTCCGTATCCCATTTCCCGAGCATCAATTTCCATATCCCGTGCCCTGAGTGGCAGCGTCCATATCCCATATCCCGAGCGTCTATGTCTGTATCACACTCCCCGAGCCTTAGCATTCCATTTTCAGGGTGTCACGCTATCTTGTTGTGCAGCACCATAGACCTGCACACAATAGCGCCCTCTGCTGGTTTGTGCATGTGGTGCTGTGGATACATTGCTTCGCTTCCTGCAGTGTTGATGGAGTTGGGCTCGTTCCGTCGTCTCTGGTGTTCCAGCGCCTCCTGTGGTTTTCTCGCTGCCTCCTGTGGTTTTCTTGCACCTTCCATAGTGAAGCAGATTTTTGGTCATTCGTGTACAGTTATCGAGATTTTACCAATTTTGATCCAAGTGTCACAACACAATCTGTAATAGAAATCTATAGGATGATGGAAATAATGAGTAATGGGAAAGCGCTGTCTGATTGTCAGACCGACAGCAGCCGCATTAAATAGGACAGACAAACGCAGCTGCATGTTCTGTTGTCATTCTAGCGGTGGGGAGTGAGAATTATCATCTCCCCTGACAGCTGAAGTTGTATAATGGCCTCCTGCTTTCTGGTAAGAGTTACACCTCACCCCAGAGCTGGATTCACAGCTCCACACTGCTGTCCTCCATGCCGCTGTCTAATCTCACTACGGAGATGGATTACCTGGTTTTAGGCCTGCTGCTTTCTAGTATAATGTCCGCCTGCAGCTTTCTAGTATAATGTCCGCCTGCAGCTTTCTAGTATAATGTCCTCCTGCTGCTTTCTAGTATAATGTCCTCCTGCTGCTTTCTAGTATAATGTCCTCCTGCTGCTTTCTGTGGAATATCTTATCTCACTACATGATCATTTCACAGCTGCACTCCTCAGTACTGCTGTATGTGAGAAACAGGGACGACAACAATTTAGACGTAGCTCTGGAGGTGACTGGAGGATAAGATACGATATAACAGAATAGTGAGTGCAGCTCTGGAGGTGACTGGAGGATAAGACCTGATGTAACAGCAGAATAGTGACTGCAGCTCTGGAGGTGACTGGAGGATAAGACATGATGTAACAGCAGAATAGTGACTGCAGCTCTGGAGGGGACTGGAGGATAAGACACGATGTAACAGCAGAATAGTGAGTGCAGCTCTGGAGGTGACTAGAGGATAAGACACGATGTAACAGCAGAATAGTGAGTGCAGCTCTGGAGGTGACTGGAGGATAAGACACGATGTAACAGCAGAATAGTGAGTGCAGCTCTGGAGGTGACTGGAGGATAAGATACGATATAACAGAATAGTGAGTGCAGCTCTGTAGGTGACTGGAGGATTAAACACGATGTAACAGCAGAATAGTGACTGCAGCTCTGGAGGGAACTGGAGGATAATGGTGGGTTTACACACACCAATTTATCTGTTCAATCTCTGAACCAATCTCTGGTTGCAGTGAAATCATGGATACATTGCTCCATGTTGTACACAGCCACAAAATGGAGCAATGTATCCATGATTTCACTGCAACCAGAGATTGGTTCAGATATTGAACAGATAAATTGGTGTGTGTAAACCCACCATGAGACATGATGTAACAGCAGAATAGTGAGTGCAGCTCTGGAGGTGACTGGAGGATTAAACACGGATGTAACAGCAGAATAGTGATTGCAGCTCTGGAGGTGACTGGAGGATAAGACATGATGTAACAGCAGAATAGTGGAGTGCAGCTCTGGAGGTGACTGGAGGATAAGACACGATGTAACAGCAGAATAGTGAGTGCAGCTCTGGAGGTGACTGGAGGATAAGACATGATGTAACAGCAGAATAGTGAGTGCAGCTCTGGAGGTGACTGGAGGATAAGACACTATGTAACAGCAGAATAGTGAGTGCAGCTCTGGAGGTGACTGGAGGATAAAACACTATGTAACAGCAGAATATTGAGTGCAGCTCTGGAGGTGACTGGAGGATAAGACACTATGTAACAGTAGAATAGTGAGTGCAGCTCTGGAGGTGACTGGAGAAGACATAACTTGGCAGTACTATTGTGACCCCCCACAAACTCACTGAGCATCAATATAATGTAAAGTAAACTTTATTGTTTGTGAGCCACAAAATAAAGTTCTTTGGTTGTACAAATATCACTAGTTACAGCCTCAGAGCCCGACGTCTCCAGCGCTTATTGCCCAAGAAGAGGCGAGAACGACCCCGGATTCTCGCCCCAGTATGGGAGGCTCAGTAATAAGAATTCATAGAAAACCCCTCAGAGAAGCCACGTCCGGGGCCCCATCGTCCTTCACACGCCGGCTCCATGGCTGCAGTAAGGCACCACGCGGGGCTGCGGCTCTCGCCTCAGAGGCGGCGGCGGGACGTGGAGATGATCCTGGGGGCCAGTATCAATGCTACCAGACCAGGCTGTGACCTCGCACCTCTCCCCCGGTCCAGTACCACCTCCTGCTGGTCACATGACTTGATAAACCCCTAGAGGAACATAAGGAGGCGAAACGCACAGAACCCCAGAGGAACATAAGGAGGCGAAACATGTGAAGCCCAGCACAGGAATCCCAGGGTTGCTGTGTATTGGGGGGAAAGGTGTTAGTGATGGCTGGTATCTTGGCCTTACAACAGTTGTGTATAGATACAACCGCCAGCAAACCCTGACAGCGCATAGTGAGAGTTGTAACTGTACATCACCTAGAAAAAAAACCCAATAATCATAAAAAAAGATTCCAAATGTCCCTCTACATATAAGAATGCAATCTGAGAGGCAGGCTCGCGGGCGGCAGTGACCTCGGGCCCCGTGCGGACACCTTGTGGCGGCCCCTGCAGACCGGGGGGGGGGTGTAGACTTCTGCAACAACGAGGAACATTTAGTAAGAAAAATGCCGCAAAATTCAACCATCAGCGAACAGCGGCTCTAAGGCAAGTATCTGGCGGCACAACAACGAGAAATGGCCGACGAGGCGCTCCGCCATGACTCTGCCCCGGTCTCGTTCGTCGCCGTCTCTGGATCTGGGAATAAATCTGCCCAAATATAAAATGCGCAACTAAAAAAGGCGAAACCCTAATATATCGTTCTGGTCGTCCTCATCATCTGCACCCGTTCTGTGTCCTCAGCTCCTCCGCGGAGCGACGGCGCCTCCTCACATCGGGGCTGGAGACACGAAACGGACGATCGGGAAATCACAACATCACGTAATTATTCCTTAAAATTAGTGTTGTAAAAAAAGTCCCCCTCCCCCAGTCCATCCCCTGGATCCCTAGTGGATCCTGGGATGGGGCAGTAAGCGGACCGTGCGGGCACAATGGGGGGGGAGGGTATGATCGATAGCCGGTGTCATTACGGACTATGCGGGGCCCCGACACAGTGTCCGGGGCCCCAGGAGGCAGTGAGATCGCCGGCTGCACTCACACACTATAAATAAACTCAGTCACCCATAAATATTCACACCCCACGCGGTCACCATCCTCGCACACTCACACCTAGAAAAGGCGCCGGCTCCTCGCTGCGGCTCCATCTCGGGCCCCGGAAAAGAATTCCTTAAAAAAAAAAAAAAAAAAAGTAATAACCCCATATGGAAGACTCGCTGCGAGAAGCTCAAGCAGAAAGCCAAGTCCACGAGCTAAATCACCCGAAAAATGGTGACGCCACCAGAACCACTGCCCCAATGGACAGAACACCGACCCGCAACACTCCCCGCTGGGGCGACCTCAACTCCAAAATCATCCCTCCTACCATCCCCAGTGACGCTCCCAGGGAAACCCCCAAACTCATCTCTCCAACCACCCCCCCGGGGCGACCCCCAAAATCATCCCTTCTATCACCGCCCAGCAACACCCCCGAGACGACCACCAGAATCATCCCTCCAACCACCCCTCAGGGATGCCCCCGGGGCAATCACCAAAATCATCCTCCAACCACCCCCAATTGACACCCCTGGGGCGTCCCCAAAATCATTCCTCATAGTGCCCTCCAGCGATGCCCTCGGGCGACCCCCAAGATAATCCCTCCTAGGTAATTGCTGGGGATTCTAGGAGACCTCCAAACTCATCCATCCTTCCACCCACCAGCAACACCCCTTGGGGCGACCCCCAAAATAATCCATCCTTCCACCTGTCAGCAACACCAATGGGGCAACCCCCCAACTCTTCCCTCCTCTTACCACTCACTAGTAACCTCCACTTGGCAAAGGCCACAAAGGCCTGAAAACCCCGGCACCCACTGTGCCCCACCAAACAAGCTTCCTCAATGGCATCATCACCAAGAGGCAAATAGACCATGGCCCTCACCTTGCAACTCCCATTTCGGCCCCCATGAAGGTAATGCCCCAGGGGCCCTCACCCTCTAACTCCCATCGCGGCTGTCACCAGGTACGCCCCTCACGGCACTGACGAGGTAAAGCGCCCGTGGCCCTCACCAGGTACGCCCCCCACGCCCTCACCAGGTAACGCCCCCACGGCCCTCACCAGGTAACGCCCCCAGAGAGGTAAAGCCCGCGTGGCCCTGACAAGGTAATGCCCCCCACGGCCCCAATTCATCATAAAAAGCAGGTTATGTACAAACTACAGTCTCATATTATGATCCGCGCCCCCTCCCCCCACTTTTTTTTGGGTCAACCAATTGAAAGCCCAATAAGAACAGTCATTCAGAAGGCAGAGAGCGCCCCCGAGGGCGAGGAGAGCGGCCCCCACTCAGCGGCCCCGAGGGCGAGGAGAGCGCCCCCACTCAGCGGTCCCGAGGGCGAGGAGAGCGCCCCCCACTCAGCGGCCCCGAGGGCGAGGAGAGCGCCTCCCACTCAGCGGCCCCGAGGGCGAGGAGAGCGCCCCCACTCAGCGGCCCCGAGGGCGAGGAGAGCGCCCCCACTCAGCGGCCCCGAGGGCGAGGAGAGCGCCCCCACTCAGCGGCCCCGAGGGCGAGGAGAGCGCCCCCACTCAGCGGCCCCGAGGGCGAGGAGAGCGCCCCCACTCAGCGGCCCCGAGGGCGAGGAGAGCGCCCCCACTCAGCGGCCCCGAGGGCGAGGAGAGCGCCCCCACTCAGCGGCCCCGAGGGCGAGGAGAGCGCCCCACTCAGCGGCCCGAGGGCGAGGAGAGCGCCCCCACTCAGCGGCCCCGAGGGCGAGGAGAGCGGCCCCCACTCAGCGGCCCCGAGGGCGAGGAGAGCGCCCCACTCAGCGGCCCGAGGGCGAGGAGAGCGCCCCCACTCAGCGGCCCCGAGGGCGAGGAAGCGCCCCCACTCAGCGGCCCCGAGGGCGAGGAGAGCGCCCCCACTCAGCGGCCCCGAGGGCGAGGAGAGCGCCCCACTCAGCGGCCCCGAGGGCGAGGAGAGCGCCCCCACTCAGCTGGCCCCGAGGGCGAGGAGAGCGCCCCCACTCAGCGGCCCGAGGCGAGAGACGCCCCACTCAGCGGCCCCGAGGGCGAGGAGAGCGGCCCCCCATTCAGCGGCCCCGAGGGCGAGGAGAGCGGCCCCACTCAGCGGCCCAGGCGAGGAGAGCGCCCCACTCAGCCCGAGGCGGGGAGAGCCCCCACTCAGCGGCCCCGAGGGCGAGGAGAGCGCCCCCATTCAGAGGCCCCGAGGAGACGATCAGCGGAGGAGCGCCCCCACTCAGCGGCCCCGAGGGCGAGGAGAGCACCCCCACTCAGCGGCCCCGAGGGCGAGGAGAGCGCCCCCACTCAGCGGCCCCGAGGGCGAGGAGAGAGGCCCCCACTCAGCGGCCCCGAGGGCGAGGAGAGCGGCCCCCACTCAGCGGCCCCGAGGGCGAGGAGAGCGGCCCCACTCAGCGGCCCCGAGGGCGAGGAGAGCGCCCCAGGCCCCAGTAGACTCCTCACAGGCCCCGCCACTCGGGCCGCGGAGAGGAGAGCGGCCCCCACTCAGCGGCCCGAGGGAGAGGAGAGCGCCCCCATTCAGAGGGCCCGAGAGTGAGGAGAGCGCCCCCACTCAGTGGCCCCGATAGTCAGGAGAGGGCCCCCACTCAGTGGCCGCGAGGGCGAGGGCGCTGCTGGTTATCAGATATCGCACGGCCGCTTTCTTCGGGTCGTCCGTCCATCAGATTGTGAAACTGCCACCAAGAAGAGCGAGAAGCAGGTAAATATCGCACCACAAGCTCTAATCAGAGCGAGTCCCTTCACCGAGCGGCGAGGGGTGCACATGAGCCCCAAAATATTCAGGGTGGGGCGAGCGGCTGGTGTCACAGTGTCTCTGATTGCAGCAGTCCGCGCCGGCGGAGTCCTCAGCGCTCGAGCCGTCTGTGTAGTCAGTGCTTGCTGGTCGGGGACGACCAATCTAAGTGGGGACGGCGGTCTCGAGGCTCCGTCTGCTGTGCCGCAGCTTCCGCTTGTTGCTGTAATTGGCCATTTCCTCCAGTGCAGATGTATTTGGGGCCAACAGGGGCTCGTCCTGTCCCTCCCCGAATTCTTCCAGAACCTCCCTCTGCTGCTGCGCCTCTTCCTCGAAGCTGTACGACGCTGCAAACGGGAAAAAGAGCGAGCGTGAGTGTGAAGAGTACAGAAGATATTCATCAGGTATTATCACCTCACCAAACCGGGCCCCCCTGGAAGAAGGTGCTGCCCCCGAGCACCCGCTAAAAAGGGGGGGGGGGGGGGGGTGTGAAGATCATAGAACATATTCATCAAACACCCCAATATTTCTATATATATTGTCACGTCGGCTCCACACACCTCCCCAAAGTAGAGCAGGAAAGCCTGTGATTAGATACAGAGAAGCCGTACTTGGCATAGATTGGATCCTGCTGGATCCGATGGTACCAGACCCGTACCTCTCAGTGGAAAGTTATGACCCATAGTAGCTTTTGGCATATTTCCGCTCACAGCTCAAGGGTAGAGAGGGGCTGACAACCTAGGGAATAAGAACGACCGGACCCATTCTTCTGGGTTGACTTTTCAATGCAGACTCATCACCACCCACCACTAACCACCAGGAATCCTGTGGCTCTACACCGCCTCCGTGTGGCCACACGGTAATTGACATACCTGACTGCATACACTTGTTGTATCTTACCATCATGTAATTGCATAAATGATAAATATCTGTATAAATCATCTGTACATGTATCTGTACATGTCATCTAGTGTGCCCTTATGGTGAATAAACACACAATTTAATCTTAGGGTTGCTCTTTTATCTCGATCCATGATCCCCAGGCCCATGCCCTCATTTAGTATACGTTACCTGGGTTGGCTTCTGGCCCTGAGTTAATCCTGATAACAGACTGGACTTAAACAAAAAAAACTGGTGGCTGCATTTTGTTCTTGTGTTATTGCGGAACAATGGCAGTGACGGTGTGGAGGTTCTTATATGTACAGTCAGCCTGACACTGGAGTATATATATACCGATCTCACCGGGATCGCCTCAATAATTGGCACATACAGGGCAGCTGTGGCCCCTTCCTTATACTTGGTCAATTCCCTGACTGTCTTGATAACGGGGTGCCAGAGAGCCGCTGTTTTTTACCATCACAGTGAGCCAATGGGCACTAACAAAGGGATAAGGGGACAAGGGGGTAAAGCCAGGACAATCAGCATCATTGTCAGGTAATAGCGAATGAGAAGGAACTTCCTTCGGTTGTTAGCTGTGGCCCATCTATGGTTGTTCCCCCACCCCCAGTATGAGCCAAGGCAATGCATGGTATGTATGGAGGGTCCAGTATCCGCACCGATGGGAACATGTGGCAAAGAGTTAGTTGCACTACATGCAGAAAGCAGCACACAAAAATCCTACCCAGAATGCCGCACTGCCAGGAAGGGCAGACAGAGGAACGGGCTCAATCTGTCAGAGGATAAGGAGAATTAGGAGGAACGAAAGGGAAAAACATAAGAAAAATGGAGGAATCAGGCAGGATACACAGCGTCTCCCCTTACCAGGAGCTCTACATGTAATATAGTCAGGAATCAGGCAGGATACACAGCGTCTCCCTGTACCAGGAGCTCTACATGTAATATAGTCAGGAATCAGGCAGGATACACAGCGTCTCCCCTGTACCAGGAGCTCTACATGTAATATAGTCAGGAATCAGGCAGGATACACAGCGTCTCCCCTGTACCAGGAGCTCTACATGTAATATAGTCAGGAATCAGGCAGGATACACAGCGTCTCCCCTGTACCAGGAGCTCTACATGTAATATAGTCAGGAATCAGGCAGGATACACAGCGTCTCCCCTGTACCAGGAGCTCTACATGTAATATAGTCAGGAATCAGGCAGGATACACAGCGTCTCCCCTGTACCAGGAGCTCTACATGTAATATAGTCAGGAATCAGCCAGGATACACAGCGTCTCCCCTGTACCAGGAGCTCTACATGTAATATAGTCAGGAATCAGGCAGGATACACAGCGTCTCCCCTGTACCAGGAGCTCTACATGTAATATAGTCAGGAATCAGGCAGGATACACAGCGTCTCCCCTGTACCAGGAGCTCTACATGTGTAATATAGTCAGGAATCAGGCAGGATACACAGCGTCTCCCCTGTACCAGGAGCTCTACATGTAATAGTCAGGAATCAGGCAGGATACACAGCGTCTCCCCTGTACCAGGAGCTCTACATGTAATATAGTCAGGAATCAGGCAGGATACACAGCATCTCCCCTGTACCAGGAGCTCTACATGTAATATAGTCAGGAATCAGGCAGGATACACAGCGTCTCCCCTCTACCAGGAGCTCTACATGTAATATAGTCAGGAATCAGGCAGGATACACAGCGTCTCCCCTGTACCAGGAGCTCTACATGTAATATAGTCAGGAATCAGGCAGGATACACAGCGTCTCCCCTGTACCAGGAGCTCTACATGTAATATAGTCAGGAATCAGGCAGGATACACAGCGTCTCCCCTCTACCAGGAGCTCTACATGTAATATAGTCAGGAATCAGGCAGGATACACAGAGTCTCCCCTGTACCAGGAGCTCTACATGTAATATAGTCAGGAATCAGGCAGGATACACAGCATCTCCCCTCTACCAGGAGCTCTACATGTAATATAGCCAGGAATCAGGCAGGATACACAGCGTCTCCCCTCTACCAGGAGCTCTACATGTAATATAGTCAGGAATCAGGCAGGATACACAGCGTCTCCCCTGTACCAGGAGCTCTACATGTAATATAGTCAGGAATCAGGCAGGATACACAGCGTCTCCCCTGTACCAGGAGCTCTACATGTAATATAGTCAGGAATCAGGCAGGATACACAGCGTCTCCCCTGTACCAGGAGCTCTACATGTAATATAGTCAGGAATCAGGCAGGATACACAGCGTCTCCCCTGTACCAGGAGCTCTACATGTAATATAGTCAGGAATCAGGCAGGATACACAGAGTCTACCCTGTACCAGGAGCTCTACATGTAATATAGTCAGGAATCAGGGAGGATACACAGCGTCTCCCCTCTACCAGGAGCTGTACATGTAATATAGTCAGGAATCAGGCAGGATACACAGCGTCTCCCCTGTACCAGGAGCTCTACATGTAATATAGTCAGGAATCAGGCAGGATACACAGCGTCTCCCCTGTACCAGGAGCTCTACATGTAATATAGTCAGGAATCAGGCAGGATACACAGCGTCTCCCCTGTACCAGGAGCTCTACATGTAATATAGTCAGGAATCAGGCAGGATACACAGCGCTCCCCTGTACCAGGAGCTCTACATGTAATATAGTCAGGAATCAGACAGGATACACAGCGTCTACCCTGTACCAGGAGCTCTACATGTAATATAGTCAGGAATCAGGCAGGATACACAGCGTCTCCCTCTACCGGAGCTCTACATGTAATATAGTCAGGAATCAGGCAGGATACACTAGCGTCCTAACCCTTACCAGGAGCTCTACATGTAATATAGTCAGGAATCAGGCAGGATACACAGCGTCTCCCCTGTACCAGGAGCTCTACATGTAATATAGTCAGGAATCAGGCAGGATACACAGCGTCTCCCCTGTACCAGGAGCTCTACATGTAATATAGTCAGGAATCAGGCAGGATACACAGCGTCTCCCCTGTACCAGGAGCTCTACATGTAATATAGTCAGGAATCAGGCAGGATACACAGCGTCTCCCTCTACCGGAGCTCTACATGTAATATAGTCAGGAATCAGGCAGGATACACAGCGTCTCCCCTGTACCAGGAGCTCTACATGTAATATAGTCAGGAATCAGGCAGGATACACAGCGTCTCCCCTCTACCAGGAGCTCTACATGTAATAGTCAGGAATCAGGCAGGATACACAGCGTCTCCCCTCTACCAGGAGCTCTACATGTAATAGTCAGGAATCAGGCAGGATACACAGCGTCTCCCCTGTACCAGGAGCTCTACATGTAATATAGTCAGGAATCAGGCAGGATACACAGCGTCTCCCCTGTACCAGGAGCTCTACATGTAATATAGTCAGGAATCAGGCAGGATACACAGCGTCTCCCCTCTACCAGGAGCTCTACATGAATAGTCAGGAATCAGGCAGGATACACAGCGTCTCCCTGTACCAGGAGCTCTACATGTAATATAGTCAGGAATCAGCAGGATACACAGGTCTCCCTGTACCAGGAGCTCTACATGTAATATAGTCAGGAATCAGGCAGGATACACAGCGTCTCCCCTGTACCAGGAGCTCTACATGTAATATAGTCAGGAATCAGGCAGGATACACAGCGTCTCCCCTGTACCAGGAGCTCTACATGTAATATAGTCAGGAATCAGGCAGGATACACAGCGTCTCCCCTGTACCAGGAGCTCTACATGTAATATAGTCAGGAATCAGGCAGGATACACAGCGTCTCCCCTGTACCAGGAGCTCTACATGTAATATAGTCAGGAATCAGGCAGATACACAGCGTCTCCCCTGTACCAGGAGCTCTACATGTAATAGTCAGGAATCAGGCAGAATACACAGCGTCTCCCCTGTACCAGGAGCTCTACATGTAATAGTCAGGAATCAGGCAGAATACACAGCGTCTCCCCTGTACCAGGAGCTCTACATGTAATAGTCAGGAATCAGGCAGAATACACAGCGTCTCCCCTGTACCAGGAGCTCTACATGTAATATAGTCAGGAATCAGGCAGGAATACACAGCGTCTCCCCTGTACCAGGAGCTCTACATGTAATATAGTCAGGAATCAGGCAGGATACACAGCGTCTCCCCTGTACCAGGAGCTCTACATGTAATATAGTCAGGAATCAGGCAGGATACACAGCGTCTCCCCTTACCAGGGGCTCTACATGTAATATAGTCAGGAATCAGGCAGGATACACAGCGTCTCCCCTGTACCAGGAGCTCTACATGTATATAGTCAGGAATCAGGCAGGATACACAGCGTCTCCCCTCTACCAGAGCTCTACATGTAATATAGTCAGGAATCAGGCAGGATACACAGCGTCTCCCCTGTACCAGGAGCTCTACATGTAGTATAGTCAGGAATCAGGCAGGATACACAGCGTCTCCCCTCTACCAGAGCTTACATGTAATATAGTCAGGAATCAGGCAGGATACACAGCGTCTCCCCTGTACCAGGAGCTCTACATGTAGTATAGTCAGGAATCAGGCAGGATACACAGCGTCTCCCCTCTACCAGGAGCTCTACATGTAATATAGTCAGGAATCAGGCAGGATACACAGCGTCTCCCCTGTACCAGGAGCTCTACATGTAATATAGTCAGGAATCAGGCAGGATACACAGCGTCTCCCCTGTACCAGGAGCTCTACATGTAATATAGTCAGGAATCAGGCAGGATACACAGCGTCTCCCTCGTACCAGGAGCTCTACATGTAATATAGTCAGGAATCAGGCAGGATACACAGGCGTCTCCCCTGTACCAGGAGCTCTACATGTATATAGTCAGGAATCAGGCAGGATACACAGCGTCTCCCCTCTACCAGGAGCTCTACATGTAATAGTCAGGAATCAGGCAGGATACACAGCGTCTCCCCTGTACCAGGAGCTCTACATGTATATAGTCAGGATCAGGCAGATACACAGTCTCCCTTACCAGGAGCTCTACATGTAATATAGTCAGGAATCAGCAGGATACACAGCGTCTCCCCTTACCAGGAGCTCTACATGTAATATAGTCAGGAATCAGGCAGGATACACAGCGTCTCCCCTGTACCAGGAGCTCTACATGTAATATAGTCAGGAATCAGGCAGGATACACAGCGTCTCCCCTTACCAGGAGCTCTACATGTAATATAGTCAGGAATCAGGCAGGATACACAGCGTCTCCCCTGTACCAGGAGCTCTACATGTAATATAGTCAGGAATCAGGCAGGATACACAGCGGTCTCCCCTCTACCAGGAGCTCTACATGTAATATAGTCAGGAATCAGGCAGGATACACAGCGTCTCCCCTGTACCAGGAGCTCTACATGTAATATAGTCAGGAATCAGGCAGGATACACAGCGTCTCCCCTTACCAGGAGCTCTACATGTAATATAGTCAGGAATCAGGCAGGATACACAGCGTCTCCCCTCTACCAGGAGCTCTACATGTAATATAGTAGGAATCAGGCAGGATACACAGCGTCTCCCCTGTACCAGGAGCTCTACATGTAATATAGTCAGGAATCAGGCAGGATACACAGCGTCTCCCCTCTACCAGGAGCTCTACATGTAATATAGTCAGGAATCAGGCAGGATACACAGCGTCTCCCCTCTACCAGGAGCTCTACATGTAATATAGTCAGGAATCAGGCAGGATACACAGCGTCTCCCCCTTACCAGGAGCTCTACATGTAATATAGTCAGGAATCAGGCAGGATACACAGCGTCTCCCCTCTACCAGGAGCTCTACATGTAATATAGTCAGGAATCAGGCAGGATACACAGCGTCTCCCCTGTACCAGGAGCTCTACATGTAATATAGTCAGGAATCAGGCAGGATACACAGCGTCTCCCCTGTACCAGGAGCTCTACATGTAATATAGTCAGGAATCAGGCAGGATACACAGCGTCTCCCCTGTACCAGGAGCTCTACATGTAATATAGTCAGGAATCAGGCAGGATACACAGCGTCTCCCCTGTACCAGGAGCTCTACATGTAATATAGTCAGGAATCAGGCAGGATACACAGCGTCTCCCCTTACCAGAGCTCTACATGTAATATAGTCAGGAATCAGGCAGGATACACAGCGTCTCCCCTGTACCAGGAGCTCTACATGTAATATAGTCAGGAATCAGGCAGGATACACAGCGTCTCCCCTTACCAGGAGCTCTACATGTAATAGTCAGGAATCAGGCAGGATACACAGCGTCTCCCCTGTACCAGGAGCTCTACATGTAATATAGTCAGGAATCAGGCAGGATACACAGCGTCTCCCCTGTACCAGGAGCTCTACATGTAATATAGTCAGGAATCAGGCAGGATACACAGCGTCTCCCCTGTACCAGGAGCTCTACATGTAATATAGTCAGGAATCAGGCAGGATACACAGCGTCTCCCCTTACCAGGAGCTCTACATGTAATATAGTCAGGAATCAGGCAGGATACACAGCGTCTCCCCTGTACCAGGAGCTCTACATGTAATATAGTCAGGAATCAGGCAGGATACACAGCGTCTCCCCTGTACCAGGAGCTCTACATGTAATATAGTCAGAATCAGGCAGGATACACAGCGTCTCCCCTGTACCAGGAGCTCTACATGTAATATAGTCAGGAATCAGGCAGGATACACAGCGTCTCCCCTTACCAGGAGCTCTACATGTAATATAGTCAGGAATCAGGCAGGATACACAGCGTCTCCCCTGTACCAGGAGCTCTACATGTAATATAGTCAGGAATCAGGCAGGATACACAGCGTCTCCCCTGTACCAGGAGCTCTACATGTAATATAGTCAGGAATCAGGCAGGATACACAGCGTCTCCCCTGTACCAGGAGCTCTACATGTAATATAGTCAGGAATCAGCAGGATACACAGCGTCTCCCCTGTACCAGGAGCTCTACATGTAATATAGTCAGGAATCAGGCAGGATACACAGCGTCTCCCCTGTACCAGGAGCTCTACATGTAATATAGTCAGGAATCAGGCAGGATACACAGCGTCTCCCCTTACCAGGAGCTCTACATGTAATATAGTCAGGAATCAGGCAGGATACACAGCGTCTCCCCTGTACCAGGAGCTCTACATGTAATATAGTCAGGAATCAGGCAGGATACACAGCGTCTCCCCTGTACCAGGAGCTCTACATGTAATATAGTCAGGAATCAGCAGGATACACAGCGTCTCCCTGTACCAGGAGCTCTACATGTAATATAGTCAGGAATCAGGCAGGATACACAGCGTCTCCCCTGTACCAGGAGCTCTACATGTAATATAGTCAGGAATCAGGCAGGATACACAGCGTCTCCCCTGTACCAGGAGCTCTACATGTAATATAGTCAGGAATCAGGCAGGATACACAGCGTCTCCCCTGTACCAGGAGCTCTACATGTAATATAGTCAGGAATCAGGCAGGATACACAGCGTCTCCCCTGTACCAGGAGCTCTACATGTAGTATAGTCAGGAATCAGGCAGGATACACAGCGTCTCCCCTGTACCAGGAGCTCTACATGTAATATAGTCAGGAATCAGGCAGAATACACAGCGTCATCCCTGTACCAGGAGCTCTACATGTAATATAGCCAGGAATCAGGCCGGATACACAGCATCTCCCCTGTACCAGGAGCTCTACATGTAATATAGTCAGGAATCAGGCAGGATACACAGCGTCTCCCCTCTACCAGGAGCTCTACATGTAATATAGTCAGGAATCAGGCAGGATACACAGCGTCTCCCCTGTACCAGGAGCTCTACATGTAATATAGCCAGGAATCAGGCCGGATACACAGCGTCTCCCCTCTACCAGGAGCTCTACATGTAATATAGTCAGGAATCAGGCAGGATACACAGCGTCTCCCCTGTACCAGGAGCTCTACATGTAATATAGCCAGGAATCAGGCAGGATACACAGCGTCTCCCCTGTACCAGGAGCTCTACATGTAATATAGTCAGGAATCAGGCAGGATACACAGCGTCTCCCCTGTACCAGGAGCTCTACATGTAATATAGCCAGGAATCAGGCAGGATACACAGCGTCTCCCCTCTACCAGGAGCTCTACATGTAATATAGTCAGGAATCAGGCAGGATACACAGCGTCTCCCCTCTACCAGGAGCTCTACATGTAATATAGTCCGGAATCAGGCAGGATACACAGCGTCTCCCCTGTACCAGGAGCTCTACATGTAATATAGTCAGGAATCAGGCAGGATACACAGCGTCTCCCCTCTACCAGGAGCTCTACATGTAGTA
The DNA here is from genome assembly GCA_033576535.1 of Allobates femoralis. NCBI lineage: Eukaryota > Metazoa > Chordata > Amphibia > Anura > Aromobatidae > Allobates > Allobates femoralis. The sequence continues at coordinate 8,507,299 of JARQOC010000005.1, forward strand.
TAGTCAGGAATCAGGCAGGATACACAGCGTCTCCCCTGTACCAGGAGCTACACATGTAATATAGTCAGGAATCAGGCAGAATACACAGTGTCATCCCTGTACCAGGAGCTCTACATGTAATATAGTCAGGAATCAGGCAGGATACACAGTGTCATCCCTGTACCAGGAGCTCTACATGTAATATAGTCAGGAATCAGGCAGGATACACAGCGTCTCCCCTGTACCAGGAGCTCTACATGTAATATAGTCAGGAATCAGGCAGGATACACAGCGTCTCCCCTGTACCAGGAGCTCTACATGTAATATAGTCAGGAATCAGGCAGGATACACAGCGTCTCCCCTCTACCAGGAGCTCTACATGTAATATAGTCCGGAATCAGGCAGGATACACAGCGTCTCCCCTGTACCAGGAGCTCTACATGTAATATAGTCAGGAATCAGGCAGGATACACAGCGTCTCCCCTGTACCAGGAGCTCTACATGTAATATAGTCAGGAATCAGGCAGGATACACAGCGTCTCCCCTGTACCAGGAGCTCTACATGTAATATAGTCAGGAATCAGGTAGATACACAGCGTCTCCCCTGTACCAGGAGCTCTACATGTATATAGTCAGGAATCAGGCAGGATACACAGCGTCTCCCCTGTACCAGGAGCTCTACATGTAATATAGTCAGGAATCAGGCAGGATACACAGCGTCTCTCCTGTACCAGGAGCTCTACATGTAATATAGTCAGAAATCAGGCAGGATACACAGCGTCTCCCTCTACCAGGAGCTCTACATGTAATATAGCCAGGAATCAGGCAGGATACACAGCGTCTCCCCTCTACCCGGAGCTCTACATGCAATATAGTCAGGAATCAGGCAGGATACACAGCGTCTCCCCTGTACCAGGAGCTCTACATGTAATATAGTCAGGAATCAGGCAGGATACACAGCGTCTCTCCTGTACCAGGAGCTCTACATGTAATATAGTCAGAAATCAGGCAGGATACACAGCGTCTCTCCTCTACCAGGAGCTCTACATGTAATATAGTCAGGAATCAGGCAGGATACACAGCGTCTCCCTCTACCAGGAGCTCTACATGTAATATAGTCAGGAATCAGGCAGGATACACAGCGTCTCCCCTGTACCAGGAGCTCTACATGTAATATAGGCAGGATACACAGCGTCTCCCCTGTACCAGGAGCTCTACATGTAATATAGTCAGGAATCAGGCAGGATACACAGCGTCTCCCCTGTACCAGGAGCTCTACATGTAATATAGTCAGGAATCAGGTACGATACACAGTGTCTCCCCTCTACCAGGAGCTCTACATGTAATAGTAAGGAATCAGGCAGGATACACAGCGTCTCCCTGTACCAGGAGCTCTACATGTAATATAGTCAGGAATCAGGCAGGATACACAGCGTCTCCCCTGTACCAGGAGCTCTACATGTAATTAGTCAGGAATCAGGTACGATACACAGCGTCTCCCCTCTACCAGGAGCTCTACATGTAATAGTAAGGAATCAGGCAGGATACACAGCGTCTCCCCTGTACCAGGAGCTCTACATGTAATATAGTCAGGAATCAGGCAGAATACACAGCATCTCCCCTCTACCAGGAGCTCTACATGTAATAGTCAGGAATCAGGCAGGATGTGTTATTATTAGTATTATTATATACAGTCTCTTTCTTTTCATCAGTATCTAGACCGACCCTGCACCTTCCATAAGTATTCACACTCTTACCTGATATTCTGCCATCTTCTGTGTATTTTGAGCTGGATGTTGCATCTGGGGACTAGAAATCAGAAAGGGGAGATGATTGTTGGGGGGTGCAGATAGGTGGGGGGGACATGCAGCCAATACTTCATAGAAAACCACCACAAGCCGAAGCAAAAAGCACGGCACAAGATATCACCACGTGCACAGACACTCACACCGTTACTCCAGCAATGTTCGGGATCTCTGCAGTCACATCCAGAGCTGCGCTCATAGTTCTGCTCACTGACTGATACAGAGGAGAGGTCCTCAGTGACCATGAGGCCTGAGATAAGACATCGATGTGAGATTCCCAGAACCAAGAGAAGACTGGAAGATGGTGAGCGCAGCTCCGTAGGTGAGTGGAGATGACAGGGTGCAGGGTCCCGTCATGAAGATAAAAGGTGTTAATAAAAGAAAGCCCCTTTCCCCAAAAACCAAACCAGACCCCTGATCCGTCACCACAACCCCCGGTGCTGGCCCGGATCACTATACACAGATCAGTCCTGACCCGATCCTGCGACTTCATGCAGCACGGTACCTGGATCTCATACACGGGTTTGGAAGACGGGATAGCGGCAAACTCTCTGTAGTCAAACTTCTTGTCTGAGTGAGACTGGAAGGCAGAGCAAGCGGTAAGAGAAGGCGACAAGCATGGAGGAGGCACGGGAGGCGGAGAACACGGGGAAGCATGCAGAAGAGCGAGCGGGAATCAGCCGGCCACACACAAGAAAGTGAGCAAGTAGGAATCAGCCGGCGACATACAAGGAAGGAAGGAGAAGGAATCAGCCAGCCACACACAAAGGGAAGTGAGCAGGTATCAGCCGACCACACACAATAAAGGAAGCGAGCGGGAATCAGCCGGCCACACACAATAAAGGAGCGAGCGAGGAATCAGCCGGCCACACACAAGAAAGGGAGCGAGCAGGAATCAGCCGGAAACACACAAGAAAGGGAGCGAATGAGAATCAGCCGGCCACACACAAGAAAGTGAGCAAGTAGGAATCAGCCGGCGACATACAAGGAAGGAAGGAGAAGGAATCAGCCAGCCACACACAAAGGGAGTGAGCAGGTATCAGCCGACCACACACAAGAAAGGAAGCGAGCATAAATCAGCCGGCCACACACAAGGATGGAAGAGAGCGGGAATCAGCCGGCCACACACAAGAAAGAGAGCAAGTAGGAATCAGCCGGCCACATACAAGGAAGGAAGAGAGAAGAAATCAGCCGGCCACACACAAGGAAGGAAGCGAGAAGAAATCAGCCACCACACACAAGGAAGGAAGGGAGCAGGAATCAGCCGGTCACACACAAGGAAGGAAGCGAGAAGAAATTAGCCGGCCACACGCAAGGAAGGAAGCGAGAAGAAATCAGCCGCCCACACACAAGGAAGGAAGGAGAAGGAATCAGCCAGCCACACACAAAGGGAGTGAGCAGGTATCAGCCGACCACACACAATAAAGGAAGCGAGCGGGAATCAGCCGGCCACACACAATAAAGGAAGCGAGCGGGAATCAGCCGGCCACACACAAGAAAGGGAGCGAGCAGGAATCAGCCGGAAACACACAAGAAAGGGAGCGAATGAGAATCAGCCGGCCACACACAAGAAAGTGAGCAAGTAGGAATCAGCCGGCGACATACAAGGAAGGAAGGAGAAGGAATCAGCCAGCCACACACAAAGGGAGTGAGCAGGTATCAGCCGACCACACACAAGAAAGGAAGCGAGCATAAATCAGCCGGCCACACACAAGGATGGAAGAGAGCGGGAATCAGCCGGCCACACACAAGAAAGAGAGCAAGTAGGAATCAGCCGGCCACATACAAGGAAGGAAGAGAGAAGAAATCAGCCGGCCACACACAAGGAAGGAAGCGAGAAGAAATCAGCCACCACACACAAGGAAGGAAGTGAGCAGGAATCAGCCGGTCACACACAAGGAAGGAAGCGAGAAGAAATTAGCCGGCCACACGCAAGGAAGGAAGCGAGAAGAAATCAGCCGCCCACACACAAGGAAGTAAGTGAGCAGGAATCAGCCGGCCACACACAAAAAAGGGAGCGAGTGGGAAACAGCCGGCCACACACAAAAAAGGGAGCGAGTGGGAATCAGCCGGCCACATACAAGAAGATGAGCAAGTGGGAATCAGCCGGCCACACACAAAAAAGGGAGCGAGCGTAAATCAGCCGGCCACACACAAGAAAGGGAGCGAGTGGGAATCAGCCGGCCACATACAAAAAAGGGAGCGAGCTGGAATCAGCCGGCCACACACAAGAAAGGGAGCAAGTGGGAATCGGCCGGTCACACACAAGAAAGGGAGCAAGTGGAAACCAGCCGGCCACACACAAGAAAGGGAGCGAGCAGGAATCAGCCAGCCACACACAAGAAAGGGAGCGAGCGAGAATCAGCCGGTCACACACAAGAAAGGGAGCAAGTGGGAATCAGCCGACCACACACAAGAAAGGAAGAGAGCGGGAAACAGCCGGCCACACACAAGGAAGGAAGCGAGTGAGAATCAGCCGGCCACACACAACAAAGAGAGCAAGTAGGAATCAGCCAGCGACACACAAGGAAGGAAGATAGCAGAAATCAGCCAGCCACACACAAGGAAGCGAGCAGGAATCAGCCGGCCACACACAATAAAGGGAGCAAGCGGGAATCAGCCGGTCACACACAAGAAAGGGAGCGAGCGAGAGTCAGCCGACCACACACGATAAAGGAAGCGAGCGGGAATCAGCCGGCCACACACAAGAAAGGGAGCGAGCGAGAATCAGCTGGCCACACACAAGAAAGGGAGCGAGCTGGAATCAGCCGGCCACACACAAAAAGGAAGCAAGTGGGAATCAGCCGGTCACACACAAGAAAGGGAGCGAGTGGAAACCAGCTGGCCACACACAAGAAAGGGAGCGAGCAGGAATCAGCCAGCCACACACAAGAAAGGGAGCGAGCGAGAATCAGCCGGTCACACACTAGAAAGGGAGCAAGTGGGAATCAACCGGCCACACACAAGGAAGGAAGAGAGCAGGAATGAACCGGCCACACGAGAAAGGGAGCAAGTAGGAATCAACCGGCCACACACAAGGAAGGAAGAGAGCAGGAATCAGCCAGCCACACACAAGAAAGGGAGCAGGAATCAGCCGGCCACACACAAGGAAGCGAGCAGGAATCAGCCGGCCACACACAAGAAAGGGAGCGAGCGAGAATCAGCTGGCCACACACAAGAAAGAGAGCAAGTAGGAATCAGCCAGCGACACACAAGGAAGGAAGCGAGCAGAAATCAGCCAGCCACACACAAGGAAGCGAGCAGGAATCAGCCGGCCACACACAAGAAAGGGAGCGAGCGAGAATCAGCTGGCCACACACAAGAAAGGGAGCAAGCGAGAGTCAGCCGACCACACACGATAAAGGAAGCGAGCGGGAATCAGCCGGCCACACACAAGAAAGGGAGCGAATGAGAATCAGCCGGCCACACACAAGAAAGGGAGCGAATGGGAATCAGCCGGCCACACACAAGAAAGGGAGCGAGCGAGAATCAGCTGGCCACACACAAGAAAGGGAGCAAGCAAGAGTCAGCCGACCACACACAAGAAAGGGAGCGAATGAGAATCAGCCGGCCACACACAAGAAAGGGAGCGAATGAGAATCAGCCGGCCACACACAAGAAAGGGAGCGAATGAGAATCAGCCGGCCACACACAAGAAAGTGAGCAAGTAGGAATCAGCCGGCGACATACAAGAAAGGAAGCAAGCATAAATCAGCCGGCCACACACTAGGAAGGAAGCGAGAAGAAATTAGCCGGCCACACACAAGGAAGGAAGCGAGCATAAATCAGCCGGCCACACACTAGGAAGGAAGCGAGAAGAAATTAGCCGACCACACACAAGGAAGGAAGCGAGCATAAATCAGCCGGCCACACACAAGGAAGGAAGAGAGCGGGAATCAGCCAGCCACACACAAGAAAGAGAGCAAGTAGGATCAGCCGGCCACACACAAGGAAGGAAGAGAGAAGAAATCAGCCGGCCACACACAAGGAAGGAAGCGAGAAGAAATCAGACAGCCACACACAAGGAAGGAAGCGAGAAGAAATCAGACAGCCACACACAAGAAAAGGAGCGAGCGGCAATCAGCCACACACTAGAAAGTGCGAGAAAAGGAGCAAGCGGGAACCAGACAGCCACACAGAAGTACAAGAGCGAGCGGGAATCAACTACACACAAAGTGTGAAAAAAGGACCCAGCGGGAATCAGCCAGCCACACAGAAGAAAGGGAGCAAGCGGGAATCAACTACACACAAGAAAGTGTGAGAAAGGGAGCGAGTAGGAATCAGCCAACCAGAAAGGAGAGCCACAGGAGATGGAGCGGGCAGCGAGGTGAGGGAGACAGAGCAGGCACAGAGTCAGCGAGGTGAGGGAGACAGAGCAGGCACAGAGTCAGCGAGGTGAGGGAGACAGAGCAGGCACAGAGGCAGCGAGGTGAGGGAGACAGAGCAGGCACAGAGGCAGCGAGGTGAGGGAGACAGAGCAGGCACAGAGGCAGCGAGGTGAGGGAGACAGAGCAGGCACAGAGGCAGCGAGGTGAGGGAGACAGTCGGTGGGGATTGGTGGGAGGAGCATATGATAGCGAGGTGGGATGCACAGATAATAGAGGAGGGCAGAGGACCGGCGGTATTCAGGTCTCTGCCTACTAACGCCTCAAATGAAGGGGAGCAGTGGAAGATCTGGTGCCAGAGGGATTTCATGCAACACAACAAGCATCACAGAGCAGCTGGAATGACTGTGGAGGGACGGGGGTCCAGCCAGCAACACGTGTACAAGAGGTCAGTGACCACCAATCATACACCCTATGGATATCATGTCTTAATACCAGCTGGAGAAACTGGAAACTGTATCGGACTGAGAGAGGGAGGAGGGACAAAGAAGAAAAAACAGCTGACGATCAGACCAAGGAGAGCGGCGATGAGGAGGCCAGACACAAGGAGAAGACTAGAAGGGTCAGACACAAAGGAGAAGACGAGAAGGGTCGACACAAGGAGGAGAAGATGGGTACGGAGGTAAAACGGAAAAAGGGAAGGCGAGGAGGAGGATCAGACACGAAGAGAAGGCGAGGAGGAGGTAATACCTGAACATAACTCTGCGCAATCGAACCTCGTGTCGAGGAGGATGGGAAGGGGATCAAAGAAGATACAACAGAGCGACGCAAAGACCAGTGAGAGCGGAACAGATGAGGAGGCCAGACACAAAGGAGAAGCTAGAAGGGTCAGACACAAAGGAGAAGCTGAGAAGGGTCAGACACAAAGGAGAAGGGGGGAGGGTACAACGAAAAAGGAAAGGGAGGAGGAGGGTCAGACACGAAGGGGAAGGCGAGGAGGGTCAGACAAGAGGAGAAGCGAGAGAAGGTCAGAAAAAGAAGACGAGGAGGAGGGTCAGACAAAGGAGAAGGCGAACGAGGAGGATCAGACACGAAGGAGAAGGCGAGGAGAGGATCAGACACGAAGGAGAAGGCGAGGAGGAGGGTCAGACACAAAGGAGAAGGTGAGGAGGAGGGTCAGACACAAAGGAGAAGGGAGGAGGAGGGTCAGACACGAAGGAGAAGGCGAGGAGGAGGGTCAGACACAAAGGAGAAGGCGAGGAGGAGGGTCAGACACAAAGGAGAAGGCGAGGAGGAGGGTCAGACACGAAGGAGAAGGCGAGGAGGAGGGTCAGACACGAAGGAGAAGCAAGGAGAAGGTCAGACACGAAGGAGAAGGCGAGGAGGAGGGTCAGACACGAAGGAGAAGACAAGGAGGAGGTCAGACACGAAGGAGAAGACAAGGAGGGGTCAGACACGAAGGAGAAGGCGAGGAGGAGGGTCAGACACGAAGGAGAAGGCGAGGAGGAGGGTCAGACACGAAGGAGAAGGCGAGGAGGAGGGTCAGACACGAAGGAGAAGGAGGAGGAGGTCAGACACGAAGAGAAGGCGAGGAGGAGGTCAGACACGAAGGAGAAGGCGAGGAGGAGGGTCAGACACGAAGGAGAAGGCGAGAGGAGGGTCGGACACGAAGGAGAAGCGAGGAGGAGGGCCAGGACACGAAAAGAAGGTAAGGAGGGTCAGACAGAAGGAGAAGGCGAGGAGGAGGGTCAGACACAAGGAGAAGGTAAGGAGGGTCAGACACGAAGGAGAAGGAAGGAGGTCAGACACGAAGAGAAGACGAGGAGGAGGTCAGACACGAAGAAGGTGAGGGGAGGGTCAGACACGAAGAAGGCGAGGAGGGTCAGACACGAAGAGCAGGAGAAGGTCAGACACGAATGAAGGTAAGAGGTCAGACACTAAGGAAGACGAGGAGGGTCAGACACGAAGGAAGACGAGAGGTCAGACACGAAGGAGAAGTGAGGAGGGTCGACACAAGGAGAAGTGAGGAGGGTCAGACACCAAGGAGAAGGCAAAAAGAGGGACAGCACGAAGGAGAAGGCGAAAAGGAGGGATAGACACGAAGGAGACTTTAAGGAGGTCAGACAGAATGAGGCAGTATTCGGGGTGTCTCAGCCACCCATCATTTACAGTGGATAATGGGGGTTACTCACCAATCTTCCAGGAGATGTGAGGATCCGGGGACTGTAATCTGTGGATAGAAGTATACATATAGGTCACACTCACTGGCCACATTAATGTCTTCTGCAGAGATATTGTTGGGACTTACCCTCCAGCGGAGTGGGTGATGGGGTGGGAGCCGGGGATGGGGACTCTGCCAGCTGCTCCAAAGTGCTGCGTTTTCTGCCTTCCTTAGAGCGAGCGATGACCACCTGTGCCTTCAGAGCGTCCTGCTCCAGAGACTTCATCCTGAAATGTGGGAGTCTTGAGTGAGAGAAGCGGTGACTGTGAACGCGACGGGGCGGGCCGATGCATAGGCGGGCTCAAGACGGGACGGGCCGGTGCATAGGGCGGGCCTCAAGACGGGACGGGCCGGTGCATGTGACGGGCCTCAAGACGGGACGGGCCGTGCATGTGACGGGTCTTAAGACGGACGGGCCGGTGCATGTGACGGGCCTCAAGACAAGACGGGACGGGGGCGCTGGACGGGCCTCAAGACGGGACGGGCCTGGGCTCAGCGAGGGGCGCGGCGGCTCAAGGCGGGAGCGGGGGGCTGACGGGCCTCAAGGCGGGACGGGGGGCGGTGACGGGCCTCAAGCGGGACGGGCGGGCGGTGACGGGCCTCAAGACGGGACGGGGGCGCGTGACGGCCTCAAGGCGGGACGGGGGCGTGCGATGACGGGCCTCAAGACGGGACGGGCGGGCGGTGACGGGCCTCAAGACGGGACGGCGGGCGGCGCTGACGGGCCTCAAGACGGGACGGGCGGGCGCGTGACGGGCCTCAAGACGGGACGGGGGGCGCGTGACGGGCCTCAAGACGGGACGGGGGCGCGTGACGGGCCTCAAGACGGGACGGGGCGGCGTGACGGGCCTCAAGACGGGACGGGGGCGCGTGACGGGCCTCAAGACGGGACGGGCGGCGGTGTACGGGCCTCAAGACGGGACGGGACGGGTGGACTCAAGAAGAGACAGTGATGGACAAGGCTCAAGACGTGACAGTGTGTGGTACAAGGCTCAACAGGCGCGTGTGATATTGTGGGCTCAAGACATGAAGTGCACGGACGGGGCAAGACGTGGACGGTGCATGAGACAGGGCTGAGATGGGACAAGCTTCGTATCGGGGCCCAAGAGGTGCGCGGCATAGGGGCTAAAGACAGGACAGTGTGCAGATCTGGGCGCAACAGTGTATAGTTAGGACGTAACATGGACGTTGGTACATGTGTAACATGAGACAGTGTGAGGTACGGGGTAACATGGGATGGCAGAGGTGTCAACCTAAATGAGGATACCACCTCACAACTGCCATATAACAGAACGGTGCCGCCATATTGGGGTTGACATACGACAATGATGATGTCATCACTATGACACAAGGCACAGAGCAGAATCCGCTCATATATACATATACACACACATCCCATGCACTGTGGCCACTCATGCACCACATGGACTGTCCTCTCAGGGATCTCCTTGATCGCCCGCAGTAAGTTGAGCAATTCTTTTAGTCTGGATTAATCCCTTGATGTGGATACTGGGTGTTGTCCCTTTAAAGGGAATCTGTCAGGTCAAAAATCCATATGTAACTGCTACCATTTTTTAATTCCTCTGGTGAAGCGCTTTCTTTTATTCGTACTCCCCCCTCATACCCTCTGTAAACTACAAAGACATTCATTCCATCTGTCAATCACAGTGAGTGATCACTTAATTCTCTGCTGTCCACTCCCCATAGAATGAATATGCATGTGGTGACATCACTGCCCTCCTCTGTAACACACAACCAAAGTGAAAATGAAACTAGTAGAGAGACACAGAGCACAGGGCAGAGGGAGGGGATAATAAATATAATTTACATACTGCCGACTACTCAGCAGTGAAAGTAATGAGCCGGACTAGTGAAGCAGCTGCCTGCTGGGCTGTGAAGGTGCTTATAGCAAGAGAACTACAAAGGGTACAGTAATGATTATTACATATTCTGAAAGGGCTGTGCATGGAATAAGGTGATCAACCAATATTCTTATAGCAACCGGTTTCCCATCCAGGAGAGTAGGACAAGTGGCATCCGTTTTTTGATCCGTGGGGCATGTGAATGCAATGCAATTGTGCGGTTTTTTCTCAGCCAACATCCGTGTGGTGTCCCCAGTGCAATCCGTTTTTAACATGGTCTTTCCCATGCTGTATAATGTTAGCAAAGAGTAGACGGATAGGATAGATAGGATAGGACAGATAGGATAGATAGGATAGATAGATAGGATAGGATAGATAAGGATAGGATAGATAGGATAGGATAGATAGGATAGGATAGATAGGATAGGATAGGATAGATAGGATAGGATAGATAGGATGGGAATAGATAGGATGGGATAGGATAGGATAGATAGGATAGGATAGATAGGATAGGATAGATAGGATAGGATAGATAGGATAGGATAGATAGGATAGGATAGATAGGATGGGATAGATAGGATGGGATAGATAGGATGGGATAGATAGGATGGGATAGATAGGATAGATAGGATAGGATAGATAGGATATAGATTAGATAGGATAGATAGATAGATAGGATAAGATAAATAGATAGGATAAGATAAATAGATAGGATAAGATAAATAGATAGGATAAGATAAATAGATAGGATAGATAGATAGATAGATAGATAGATAGATAGATAGATAGATAGATAGATAGAAGTAGGTAGATCGGGTTTACCAGTTCTCCCGCTGCTACTTCCGGGGCCGCCCATTAAGCTACTTGCATATTCACTACATTGACCGGCAATAGCCAATCACAGATGCTCACACTCTGTTCAAATCTGTGATTGGCTGTTGCAATTAGACTTCATCTCCACAATCTGGACAGTGATTGTGCTTGGCTGCACACATTAGTGTAAGGCAACCAACCTGCAGTCAGTGTGTTAAATAATAAAATAATACCACATGAAGCTTCGCGGTATTTTTCAGTCTAGCCCGATGAAAGCGGACAGCTGCGAGCTGCCACCCTCAGCTGCCCAAGCATTTTTAATTGCCAGACAAGGTAAAACTTGGCAGCGGAGGGCTGGTATTTTCAGCGGGGTGAGTGCAGTTTGTTTTAGCCCTCCCCCCCCCCCTCACACTAAAGAATAACAGCCCACAGCTGCCCCCAAAAACAGTGCATTTCTAAGAAGCGCCATTTCCAGGCACTTTACCAGGCTCTTCCAACGGCCCTGGTGGTGGTGGTGGCACGCTGGGTAATAAGGGGTTAATACCAGCTGAGATTAAGCCCTGAGATTCTTAACTGTAGAGAACACCCCGATCTCTTAAAGCCTTGCAGTGGGGTGCAAATTCTCTGCGTCTTGCCAGGGTGAATGGGGAGAGGTCCGGGTAGACAGAGAATGCTGCAAAGCTTTCAGGGAGGCTGGGCGTCCTCCTCAGGGCTAGTAGAAGGGCTAGTAGAACGTCTCTGGGCAATGATTTGTTCACATGAGGCGTCTTAGGCAGTCTATATGTCTTCTTTATATGTGGATCATTCAAGGGGGGGTCTTAGGGAGGACATGCTGGATAAATGCTGTAACAGTAGAAGCAATCTCCTCATCTCCCACTGTTTCAGGGACCCCCCAAAGGCAAAAGTTGCAGTGCCTGGTTTTATTCTCCAAGTCCGACATCTTTCAACTGAAACATCTCCTTCTCCATGATGGAATAGTCGTCTGCCAATGCATTGTGGGCTGAAGCACAGTCGGCCGTCTTCTATGAGAGAAGTGCGCTCCCCCAGTGATGATATATCCTCCTCAGCTCCCCCAGCATACCTTTGAGGTTGTCTTGTAATGATCTCCTGAGTGATCCCAGAAGGAGCTGCATGTGCCTCATGGTGATGGGAGTATCGTCATCATCCTGCTCTGTCCCTGCTGCAGGGCTCCGGGAGGAGGATGAAGGAGAAGCAGGAGCCATGCTGGGGAGGGAGCAGAGGACCTCTTCAGGGCAAAGAAGTTGGTCACTTTCTGTGGCTCCCCCGCTCTCCTGGAGGATCCCCTGGGCATGATGAGGTCACCAGTTAGTCCTCGTTAGATTCTCACCTCACTGGGCTGAAATTTGATCCAGGTGCTTGCTGCTGAAGCTGCTTGTGAGCTGATGCCTGCAGGAGCTCTGTGTTCTAGCGACCAGCACCATGAGCTTGCAGGCCAAGCTCCCCTTGGAGATTCTTAATGGCCAGATCAAACTTGGAGATTAAGAATCTCAGGGTTTAATACCAGCTGGCAATACAAAGCTGGTATTAAACCCTTATTACCCAGCGTGCCACCAGCGCCGCTGGAAGGAGCCTTGGGAATGCGCCATTTTCTGCTGCTGGCTTCTATTCCTTAGCGTGGGGAGGGGGGGGAGAAGCCTTGAAACTATGGGCCCTCACCCCCACTGAGAACACCAGCCCTCAGCTGCCCAATTTTACCTTGGCTGGCAATTTATAACAGGGCGGAGCCCACATTTTTTTTTTTGTTTGCCAGCCAAGCTAAAATTAGGCAGCTGAGGGTGGCAGCTCACAGCTGTCCGCTTTCATCAGGCTAGACTTAAAAATACTGCGAAGCGCCACAAGTTTTTTAGTTATTTATTTACTTAACACCCTATGACAGCAGGTTGGTTGCCATACATTAATGTGTATGGCAACCAAGCATAATCACCATCCAGATTGTGGAAATGCAACAGAGTGTGAGCGTTTGTGATTGGCTGACAGTGTAGTGAATATGCAAGTAGCTTAATGGGCGGCCCCAGGAGTAGTAGCAGAAGACTGGTAAGATTCTATTCCAACATCTTTCTATCTTTCCTGTCTATTGTATTCTAACTTTTTCCAGCAAAAGAAAGCCCATGCTAAAATCGCTGTCCCTATGCGGTCTGTGTGCTGTCAGTGTGATGTGCAGTTTTTTTATTGCACCTATTGACTTGTAACTACTCGCAGCATGTTGCTACTTTTTTCTCATCCAGAATCTCATACGATTTTCAACGCCCGTGTGTCTGAGCCCCTAACCTGAGGATGTTAATTTCCTGACCAACACAAAGAAGGCTAAATAACAAATGGAGTTTGGTGACACATTGGGACAAGAGATAATTATACAAAAAGACTCCCCCACCAAACCTAAATCTGCAGAGAGGTGAGAAGTACTTTTCTTCTGCCAGGAGGTTTCATAGAAAATTCGAAGACGTTTTGGAGCCAGGGAGAGAAGTCTTAATATTTAACACACATCAATACAACACTTCCTTATATATGACAATAATTAATATGACACCTAGAGAGCTATAGGATCATAACACATATTTCTGCATAATTGTGCGACCTTTCTAACTACCTCAAACTTAATAACGGCCAGTGGGATGACCGCAAACAGGTTGTGTGTTCTAACATTGGAAAGCTAAAATCAAAAATATGAGAGAATGACCTTCCACCTACGACACTCCCAGGCAAAGTTATGACCCCATAGTAGCTCTTGAATATATCATATCACAACACAGGGGGTGGGAACTGCACGACAGCCCCTGGGCAATTTACAGAATAAGCATGTCCGACTTCTGCTGGATTTTGTATTACTTTAAGGCGGACCCCCAATTACATCATATGGCAAAGTATACCCAAGGGAACCCGGTGGTTCAACACTGCCTCCGTGTGGCTACCAGCATCTAGGAACAGGTAACTGTTCGCATTTATCTACAAATCTGTGTGTATTTCCATTCATCTTTTATTTGCATAACTGACTGCAACCTCTGTAATATCTTTATAATCCTATGCACAATATCTATTGTGCCCATACGCAATTAAATCCATAATTTAATCTTGAGTAGTTCTTTTATCTCGATCACGGGTTCCCACATCCGTGTGCTCAATTCACATTATATGCTACCTGGGTTGGTTTCTGATCCAATATACGCTCGATCACAAACCAGACTTACATCAAATGAGGAACTGGTGGCAGCAATTGGTTCCTGTGTTATTCAGGGTCTCTATCAGTGACGGGGTGGCGGGTATTATATGTACTTCTGCCCTGGGACTGGAAGGCATATCCCACACTCACTGAGGGACACCTTAATAACCCAGCACTGACACAGTACCTGCGGTCCTTCTCTTATCCTCAGGCAGTTCCCTGACTGTCCTCAGTTTAATAGGCGCTATAGAGCTGCCAGGTTCAATGGCAAATTAGTCACAGGTTGCCCAAGCAGTATTCAAGGGTACTATTAGTATCATGAAGAAAAATGACCTGACAGAGTCCCTTTAAGAGCACCTGGCAGGATGAGCCCAATGCCGGCATTTACCGTGAACAGATACCGGAAGCTCTGAGAAGTAATGAGTGAACACAGTGACAGACAGACGTGGGCCATGCCATGTGCCGCCCAGTGACATGCATGCTGTGCCACCAAGTGCTGCCTCCTGCTGGACATGCGACAGGCTGGGCGCGGTGCACAGTGAGGGCCACACCTGCTGCCATCCTCGGGGGTTCGCGGCCGCTGCTGCCGGGACAGGTAAAGCTTCTTAGCCAAGGACTGTTCATACTGCCTAATACTGTCCTCCATAGAACTGCCCGGAGGGCGAGAGAAGAGAAAGGAGACAGAGTGAGGAGGAGAGACCCCAACAGAGGAGACACCCCAGGAGAACTCCCATAGAATGCCCTAGAAAGGAGAGAGCCCCGGAGAACCCCCAGAAAGGAGAGAGCCCAGGAGAACCCCCAGAAAGGAGAGAGCCCCGGAGAACACCCAGAAAGGAGAGAGCCCAGTAGAACCCCTTATAGATGAGAGAGCCCCAGAGAACCCCTTATAGATGAGAGACCCCCCAGAGAACCCATTATAGATGAGAGAGCCCCAGAGAACCCCTTATAGATGAGAGACCCCCCAGAGAACCCATTATAGATGAGAGAGCCCAGTAGAACCCCTTATAGATGAGAGAGCCCCGGAGAACCCCTTATAGATGAGAGTGTCCCGGAGAACCCCTTATAGATGAGAGACCCCAGAGAACTGCTTATAGATGAGAGACCCCCAGAGAACTGCTTATAGATGAGAGACCCCCCATAGAACCCCTTATAGATGAGAGAGCCCCGGAGAACCCCTTATAGATGAGACAGCCCCACAGAACCTCTTATAGATGAGAGACCCCCCCAGAGAACCCATTATAAATGAGAGAGCCCCGGAGAACCCCTTATAGATGAGAGAGCCCCGGAGAACCCCTTATAGATGAGTGTGTCCCGGAGAACCCCTTATAGATGAGAGACCCCCAGAGAACTTATAGATGAGAGACCCCCCATAGAACCCCTTATAGATGAGAGACCCCCAGAGAACTGCTTATAGATGAGAGACCCCCCAGAGAACCCCTTATAGATGAGAGAGCCCCAGAGAACCCCTTATAGATGGGAGAGCCCCAGAGAACCCCTTATAGATGAGAGAGCCCCAGAGAACCCCTTATAGATGGGAGAGCCCCAGAGAACCCCTTATAGATGAGAGAGCCCCCAGAGAACCCATTATAGATGAGAGAGCCCCAGAGAACCCCTTATAGATGAGTGTCCCGGAGAACCCCTTATAGATGAGAGACCCCCAGAGAACCCATTATAGATGAGAGAGCCCCAGAGAACCCCTTATAGATGAGAGAGCCCCGGAGAACCCCTTATAGATGAGAGAGCCCCGGAGAACCCCTTATAGATGAGAGACCCCCAGAGAACTGCTTATAGATGAGAGACCCCCCAGAGAACTGCTTATAGAGAGGAGAGACCCCTGGAGAATCCCCAGATAGGAGAGACCCCTGGAAAAACTCCCACAGAGAGGAGAGAGCCCCCCACAGGGAGTAGAGACCCACGGAGAACCCCCAACATAAAAGAGATGCCTGGACAGACCCCCATAGAGAGACCCGATATGGGAAAGATGGAGGATGATGGGATTGATGGTTTTGTCTGCACATCTGTGCTGTAACCACACCCAGAACACCCTCCTATAAACCGTGAGGCTGACTGCCCCTGCCCAGCGCCCGCCCCTACCCAATCCTAGATCCTCCCCAGCTCCTCGTGGTCCTCACCTGGCCGCTCTCCACATGGCTCTCTTCTCGGCCTGTAGTGCTCTGCGCTCCGCAGGTGACAGCTGCATCTCCTGCTCGGTGAGCTCCGGGCTCTGCACCCTCAGACGCTCCTGCAGACGACGCTCCGCCTTGGCAGTGCGCACCGGGGCTGCCCCGTCCGTGCCACTGGGGTATACGGGACTCAGACTATGGGGAGAGAAAGGACAGCTATCATACAAGAGGAGGAGCAGGGGGAGCAGGGGAAGGACCCCGAGGAGGAGGAGGAGCAGGGGAAGGACCCCGAGGAGGAGGAGGAGGAGCAGGGGAAGGACCCCGAGGAGGAGGAGGAGAAGCAGGGGAAGGACCCCGAGGAGGAGGAGGAGGAGGAGCAGGGGAAGGACCCCGAGGAGGAGGAGGAGGAGCAGGGGAAGGACCCCGAGGAGGAGGAGGAGGAGCAGGGGAAGGACCCCGAGGAGGAGGAGGAGGAGGAGCAGGGGAAGGACCCCGAGGAGGAGGAGGAGGAGGAGCAGGGGAAGGACCCCGAGGAGGAGGAGCAGGGGAAGGACCCCGAGGAGGAGGAGCAGGGGAAGGACCCCGAGGAGGAGGAGCAGGGGAAGGACCCCGAGGAGGAGGAGCAGGGGAATGACCCCGAGGAGGAGCAGGGGAAGGACCCCGAGGAGGAGGAGCAGGGGAAGGACCCCGAGGAGGAGGAGCAGGGGAAGG
Source organism: Allobates femoralis (assembly GCA_033576535.1). NCBI lineage: Eukaryota > Metazoa > Chordata > Amphibia > Anura > Aromobatidae > Allobates > Allobates femoralis. Next base: position 8,524,316 of record JARQOC010000005.1, read on the forward strand.
ACCCCGAGGAGGAGGAGCAGGGGAATGACCCCGAGGAGGAGCAGGGGAAGGACCCCGAGGAGGAGGAGCAGGGGAAGGACCCCGAGGAGGAGGAGCAGGGGAATGACCCCGAGGAGGAGCAGGGGAGGGATCAGCAGGATAAACTTTTGCGAATGGAGGGGAGGGGGATATTCAAATCTACACTGCCTACAAGTTGTGCCCCCACAGCAATGACTCCAAAATGAAGAACTTATGTCTGACCCAGACATGGAGCTTGGCCGCGGCTCCAGCCGGAAGGCGTCCTCCAGGGAATTCCTCTGAGACTCTGATGGGGAGAACCTGCAAAATACAGACACAATGTAAGCAGCGACCCCCCAACCCCGGAACCCCTAGTCAGAACAGACATACACAGAGGACTCACCCGGTCAGCGAGGATAGACTCCCGCCATCCACACGCTCCACCTTGTACTCCACACCCTCAATGAACACGCTGGTCGGGGTGCTGGGTCCCACAGGCCTCGGACTGGAGTCACCCGGTGTCCCCTCCTCCTCCTCTCGCAAAAGCTGCTCCCGCTTCATCTGGATTTTACGGGCTGAGAAATAAAGACAGAAGAGAAGGTGAAGATGGAGGACGAGAGGCACTGGTGTCACACGGAAGGTCCAAGCTGCCCCCAGAGAGAAGGAGAGGTGCTGGTGTCACATGGAGGGGCCGAGCTGCCCCCAGAGAGAAGAAGAGGCACTGGTGTCACATGGAGGGGCTGAGCTGCCTCCAGAGAGAAGGAGAGGCACTGGTGTCACACGGAAGGTCCAAGCTGCCCCCAGAGAGGAGAGGCGCTGGTGTCACATGGAGGGGCCGAGCTGCCCCCAGAGAGAAGGAGAGGTGCTGGTGTCACATGGAGGGGCCGAGCTGCCCCAGAGAGAAGGAGAGGTGCTGGTGTCACATGGAGGGGCCGAGCTGCCCCCAGAGAGAAGGAGAGGTGCTGGTGTCACATGGAGGGGCCGAGCTGCCCCCAGAGAGAAGGAGAGGCACTGGTGTCACATGGAGGGGCCGAGCTGCCCCAGAGAGAAGGAGAGGCGCTGGTGTCACATGGAGGGGCCGAGCTGCCCCCAGAGAGAAGGAGAAGCGCTGGTGTCACATGGAGGGGCTGAGCTGCCTCCAGAGAGAAGGAGAGGCACTGGTGTCACACGGAAGGTCCAAGCTGCCCCAGAGAGGAGAGGCGCTGGTGTCACATGGAGGGGCCGAGCTGCCCCCAGAGAGAAGGAGAGGCACTGGTGTCACATGGAGGGGCTGAGCTGCCTCCAGAGAGAAGGAGAGGCGCTGGTGTCACATGGAGGGGCCGAGCTGCCTCCAGAGAGAAGGAGAGGCACTGGTGTCACATGGAGGGGCTGAGCTGCCTCCAGAGAGAAGGAGAGGCGCTGGTGTCACATGGAGGGGCCGAGCTGCCCCTAGAGAGAAGGAGAGGCGCTGGTGTCACATGGAGGGGCCGAGCTGCCTCCAGAGAGAAGGAGAGGCACTGGTGTCACATGGAGGGGCTGAGCTGCCTCCAGAGAGAAGGAGAGGCGCTGGTGTCACATGGAGGGGCCGAGCTGCCCCTAGAGAGAAGGAGAGGCGCTGGTGTCACATGGAGGGGCCGAGCTGCCTCCAGAGAGAAGAGAGGCGCTGGTGTCACATGGAGGGGCCGAGCTGCCCCCAGAGAGAAGGAGAGGCGCTGGTATCACATGGAGGGGCCGAGCTGCCCCAGAGAGAAGGAGAGGCGCTGGTATCACATGGAGGGGCCGAGCTGCCCCAGAGAGAAGGAGAGGCACTGGTGTCACATGGAGGGGCCGAGCTGCCCCCAGAGAGAAGGAGAGGCGACTGGTGTCACATGGAGGGGCGAGCTGCCCCAGAGAGAAGGAGAGGCGCTGGTGTCACATGGAGGGGCCGAGCTGCCCCAGAGAGAAGGAGAGGCGCTGGTGTCACATGGAGGGGCTGAGCTGCCTCCAGAGAGGAGAGGCGCTGGTGTCACATGGAGGGGCCGAGCTGCCCCAGAGAGAAGGAGAGGCGCTGGTATCACATGGAGGGCCGAGCTGCCCCCAGAGAGAAGGAGAGGCGCTGGTATCACATGGAGGGGCGAGCTGCCCCAGAGAGAAGGAGAGGCACTGGTGTCACATGGAGGGGCCGAGCTGCCCCAGAGAGAAGGAGAGGCGCTGGTGTCACATGGAGGGGCTCGAGCTGCCCCAGAGAGAAGGAGAGGCGCTGGTGTCACATGGAGGGGCCGAGCTGCCCCCAGAGAGAAGGAGAGGCACTGGTGTCACATGGAGGGGCCTGAGCTGCCTCCAGAGAGAAGGAGAGGCACTGGTGTCACACGGAAGGGTCCAAGCTGCCCCAGAGGAGGAGAGGCGCTGGTGTCACATGGAGGGGCCGAGCTGCCCCCAGAGAGAAGGAGAGGCACTGGTGTCACATGGAGGGGCTGAGCTGCCTCCAGAGAGAAGGAGAGGCGCTGGTGTCACATGGAGGGGCCGAGCTGCCCCTAGAGAGAAGGAGAGGCGCTGGTGTCACATGGAGGGGCTGAGCTGCCTCCAGAGAGAAGGAGAGGCGCTGGTGTCACATGGAGGGCCGAGCTGCCCCCAGAGAGAAGGAGAGGCGCTGGTATCACATGGAGGGGCCGAGCTGCCCCAGAGAGAAGGAGAGGCACTGGTGTCACATGGAGGGGCCGAGCTGCCCAGAGAGAAGGAGAGGCGCTGGTGTCACATGGAGGGGCCGAGCTGCCCCCAGAGAGAAGGAGAGGCCTGGTCACATAGGGCCGAGCTGGTGTCACATGGAGGGGCCGAGCTGCCCCAGAGAGAAGGAGAGGGCTGGTGTCACATGGAGGGGCCGAGCTGCCCCCAGAGAGAAGGAGAGGCGCTGGTGTCACATGGAGGGGCGAGCTGCCCCAGAGAGAAGGAGAGGCGCTGGTGTCACATGGAGGGGCCGAGCTGCCCCAGAGAGAAGGAGAGGCGCTGGTGTCACATGGAGGGGCCGAGCTGCCCCAGAGAGAAGGAGAGTGCTGGTGTCACATGGAGGGGCCGAGCTGCCTCCAGAGAGAAGGAGAGGCGCTGGTGTCACATGGAGGGGCCGAGCTGCCCCAGAGAGAAGGAGAGGCGCTGGTGTCACATGGAGGGGCTGAGCTGCCCCAGAGAGAAGGAGAGGCGACTGGTGTCACATGGAGGGGCCGAGCTGCCCCCAGAGAGAAGGAGAGGGCTGGTGTCACATGGAGGGGCCGAGCTGCCCCAGAGAGAAGGAGAGGCGCTGGTGTCACATGAGGGGCCGAGCTGCCCAGAGGAGAGAGGCCTGGTGTCACATGGAGAGGCCGAGCTGCCCCAGAGAGAAGGAGAGGCCTGTGTCACTAAGGGAGCTGGTGTCACATGGAGGGGCCGAGCTGCCCCCAGAGAGAAGGAGAGGCGCTGGTGTCACATGGAGGGGCCGAGCTGCCCCCAGAGAGAAGGAGAGGCGCTGGTGTCACATGGAGGGGCGAGCTGCCTCCAGAGAGAAGGAGAGGCGCTGGTGTCACATGGAGGGGCCGAGCTGCCCCCAGAGAGAAGGAGAGGCGCTGGTGTCACATGGAGGGGCGAGCTGCCCCAGAGAGAAGGAGAGGTGGCTGGTGTCACATGGAGGGGCCGAGCTGCCTCCAGAGAGAAGGAGAGGCGCTGGTGTCACATGGAGGGGCCGAGCTGCCCCAGAGAGAAGGAGAGGCGCTGGTGTCACATGGAGGGGCCGAGCTGCCCAGAGAGAAGGAGAGGCGCTGGTGTCACATGGAGGGGCCGAGCTGCCCCAGAGAGAAGGAGAGGCGCTGGTGTCACATGGAGGGGCCGAGCTGCCCCAGAGAGAAGGAGAGGCCTGGTGTCACATGGAGGGGCCGAGCTGCCCCAGAGAGAAGGAGAGGCGCTGGTGTCACATGGAGGGGCCGAGCTGCCCCAGAGAGAAGGAGAGGCGCTGGTGTCACATGGAGGGGCCGAGCTGCCCAGAGAGAAGGAGAGGCGCTGGTGTCACATGGAGGGGCCGAGCTGCCCCCAGAGAGAAGGAGAGGCGCTGGTGTCACATGGAGGGGCCGAGCTGCCCCAGAGAGAAGGAGAGGCCTGGTGTCACATGGAGGGGCGAGCTGCCCCAGAGAGAAGGAGAGGCGCTGGTGTCACATGGAGGGGCCGAGCTGCCCCCAGAGAGAAGGAGAGGCGCTGGTGTCACATGGAGGGGCCGAGCTGCCCCAGAGAGAAGGAGAGGGCTGGTGTCACATGGAGGGGCCGAGCTGCCTCCAGAGAGAAGGAGAGGTGCTGGTGTCACATGGAGGGGCCGAGCTGCCCCAGAGAGAAGGAGAGGCGCTGGTGTCACATGGAGGGGCTGAGCTGCCCCAGAGAGAAGGAGAGGCTCTGGTGTCACATGGAGGGGCCGAGCTGCCCCCAGAGAGAAGGAGAGGCCTGGTGTCACATGGAGGGGCCGAGCTGCCCCAGAGAGAAGAGAGGCGCTGGTGTCACATGGAGGGGCCGAGCTGCCCCAGAGAGAAGGAGAGGCCTGGTGTCACATGAGAGGGCCGAGCTGCCCCAGAAGAAGGAGAGGCCTGGTGTCACATGGAGGGGCCGAGCTGCCCCAGAGAGAAGGAGAGGCACTGGTGTCACATGGAGGGGCCGAGCTGCCCCCAGAGAGAAGGAGAGGCCTGGTGTCACATGGAGGGGCCGAGCTGCCTCCAGAGAGGAGAGGCGCTGGTGTCACATGGAGGGGCCGAGCTGCCTCCAGAGAGAAGGAGAGGCGCTGGTGTCACATGGAGGGGCCGAGCTGCCCCTAGAGAGAAGGAGAGGCGCTGGTGTCACATGGAGGGGCTGAGCTGCCTCCAGAGAGAAGGAGAGGCGCTGGTGTCACATGGAGGGGCCGAGCTGCCCCCAGAGAGAAGGAAAGGCGCTGGTGTCACATGGAGGGGCCGAGCTGCCCCTAGAGAGAAGGAGAGGGCGCTGGTGTCACATGGAGGGGCCGAGCTGCCCCCAGAGAGAAGGAGAGGCGCTGGTGTCACATGGAGGGGCCGAGCTGCCCCCAGAGAGAAGGAGAGGCGCTGGTGTCACATGGAGGGGCCGAGCTGCCCCCAGAGAGAAGGAGAGGCGCTGGTTGCACATGGAGGGGCCGAGCTGCCCCCAGAGAGAAGGAGAGGCGCTGGTGTCACATGGAGGGGCCGAGCTGCCCCAGAGAGAAGGAGAGGCGCTGGTGTCACATGGAGGGGCCGAGCTGCCCCAGAGAGAAGGAGAGGCGCTGGTGTCACATGGAGGGGCCGAGCTGCCCCCAGAGAGGAGAGGCACTGGTGTCACATGGAGGGGCCGAGCTGCCCCAGAGAGAAGGAGAGGCGCTGGTGTCACATGGAGGGGCTGAGCTGCCCCCAGAGAGAAGGAGAAGGGCTGGTGTCACATGGAGGGGCCGAGCTGCCCCCAGAGAGAAGGAGAAGCGCTGGTGTCACATGGAGGGGCCGAGCTGCCCCAGAGAGAAGGAGAAGGGCTGGTGTCACATGGAGGGGCCGAGGTGCCCCCAGAGAGAAGGAGAAGGGCTGCTGTCACATGGAGGGGCCGAGCTGCCCCCAGAGAGAAGGAGAGGGGCTGGTGTGACATGGAGGGGCCGAGCTGCCCCCAGAGAGAAGGAGAAGCGCTGGTGTCACATGGAGGGGCCGAGCTGCCCCAGAGAGAAGGAGAGGGGCTGGTGTCACATGGAGGGGCCGAGCTGTCCCAGAGAGAAGGAGAGGCGCTGGTGTCACATGGAGGGGCCGAGCTGCCCCCAGAGAGAAGGAAGAGGCACTGGTGTCACATGGAGGGGCCGAGCTGCCCCCAGAGAGAAGGAGAGGCGCTGGTGTCACATGGAGGGGCCGAGCTGCCCCAGAGAGAAGGAGAGGCCCTGGTGTCACATGGAGGGGCCGAGCTGCCCCCAGAGAGAAGGAGAGGCACTGGTGTCACATGGAGGGGCCGAGCTGCCCCCAAAGAGAAGGAGAGGGGCTGGTGTCACATGGAGGGGCCGAGGTGCCCCAGAGAGAAGGAGAAGGGCTGCTGTCACATGGAGGGGCCGAGCTGCCCCCAGAGAGAAGGAGAGGCACTGGTGTCACATGGAGGGGCCGAGCTGCCCCCAGAGAGAAGGAGAGGTGCTGGTGTCACATGGAGGGGCTGAGCTGCCCCCAAAGAGAAGGAGAGGGGCTGGTGTCACATGGAGGGGCCGAGGTGCCCCCAGAGAGAAGGAGAAGGGCTGCTGTCACATGGAGGGGCCGAGCTGCCCCCAGAGAGAAGGAGAGGGGCTGGTGTGACATGGAGGGGCCGAGCTGCCCCCAGAGAGAAGGAGAAGCGCTGGTGTCACATGGAGGGGCCGAGCTGCCCCAGAGAGAAGGAGAAGGGCTGGTGTCACATGGAGGGGCCGAGCTGCCCCAGAGAGAAGGAGAAGCGCTGGTGTCACATGGAGGGGCCGAGCTGCCCCAGAGAGAAGGAGAAGGGCTGGTGTCACATGGAGGGGCCGATCTGCCCCCAGAGAGAAGGAGAGGGGCTGGTGTCACATGGAGGGGCCGAGCTGTCCCAGAGAGAAGGAGAGGCGCTGGTGTCACATGGAGGGGCCGAGCTGCCCCCAGAGAGAAGGAGAGGCGCTGGTGTCACATGGAGGGGCCGAGCTGCCCCCAGAGAGAAGGAGAGGCGCTGGTGTCACATGGAGGGGCCGAGCTGCCTCCAGAGAGAAGGAGAGGTGCTGGTGTCACATGAAGAGGCCGAGCTGCCCCCAGAGAGAAGGAGAGGTGCTGGTGTCACATGAAGAGGCCGAGCTGCCCCAGAGAGAAGGAGAGGCGCTGGTGTCACATGGAGGGACCGAGCTGCCCCCAGAGAGAAGGAGAGGCGCTGGTGTCACATGGAGGGGCCGAGCTGCCCCTAGAGAGAAGGAGAGGCGCTGGTGTCACATGGAGGTGTCGAGCTGCCCCCAGAGAGGAGGAGAGGCGCTGGTGTCACTCACCCTCTTCTTCCTTCATTTTCCGCAGATCGTCCTCCCCGACCAGGGATACGCGTTTCGGAGGTCGGTCACTCGGCTGCTGCTTCACGTCCATCTCAAAGTATTTCTGTCTCTCTCGGAAGGAGCGCTGCTCGGGGCTGTCCAGACCCTGCAAGACGTAATGGGGGTCACACAACGTAGGTTACACCCCAGACAGTGCCACCCTCAACCTACACTGAGCACTCACCTCCGGGGTCACACAGGGGCGGTCGGGGGTCCGGGGACTTGAAGGGTCCTGAAGGAGACATTGAATGTCACAATCTGGCGGTCACCTGAGCGGATGTAACGTGCGGAGATACCCACCTGCTGCTCGGGGTGCGTGGAGGGGATGGCGGCCAACGTCTTATACACCTGCCTGGTGTTGGCATGGAGGCCATCGCTGGGTGAGGATGGAGTGGTCTGGGGGAAGAAAGAACAGAACGTCAATGCAAGATGGTGGAAATATGAGATCCCCAGACCGGGCCCAGCCGCGTACACCATCATGTGACCACTCACCGGGCGGCTGTCACTGGGGTTCAAAAACGTAATGGACGCCTGAAACAGAAGAGAGAACAGTTAATAAACAGATCTGCTGCGCCCTCCGGAGTACAGGGACCGAGACTACCACCCCCAACATCCAGAGCAAGATGCCACCAGCACCCAGAACGTAAGAGACATGTATGAGTCCAGACCCCCATACATGAGCAGCGGGACCCCCGAATACTGGAGACACCTGATAGCAACCATGCACCACTACCTACGTGTCACTGACAGGAGAGACCCCTGCCCTGTGCCCACCTGCCACTCAGGGGAGATGTCGTCTGCCCGCGTGCCCCTCTACTCTGCAGCTGAACTGTCTCCTGCCTGTGTGCCCCCTTACCCTCCAGCTGAGCTGTCACCTGCCCGTGTGCCCCTCTACCAGTCGCTGAGCTGTCACCTGCCCGTGTGCCTCCCTAACCCCCAGCTGAGCTGTCTCCTGCCCGCGTGCCCCTCTAACCCCCAGCTGAGCTGTCTCCTGCCCGCGTGCCCTCTAACCCCCAGCTGAGCTGTCTCCTGCCCGCGTGCCCCTCTAACCCCCAGCTGAGCTGTCTCCTGCCCGCATGCCCCCTTACCCTCCAGCTGAGCTGTCACCTGCCCGTGTGCCCCTCTACCCCCCGCTGAGCTGCCTCCTGATTGTGTGCCCCTCTACCCTCCAGCTGAGCTGTCCTCTGCCCGTGTGCCCTTCTAACCCCCAGCTGAGCTGTCACCTGCCCGTGTGCCCCCCTACCCCCCGGTGAGCTGTCTCCTGCCTGTGTGCCTCATCTACCTCCCAGCTAAGCCGTCTTTTGCCTGTGTGCCTCCCTACCCTTCAGCTGAGCTGTCCACTGCCAGCTGAGCTGTCTCCTGCCCCTCTAACCCCCAGCTGATCTGTCTCCTGCCCGTGTGCCCCCCTACCTCCCGCTGAGCTGTCTCCTGTCCACGTGCCTATCTACCCTCCAACTGAGCTGTCACCTGCCCGTCTGCCCCCCTACCCCCGCTGAGCTGTCTCCTACCCGTGTTCCCCAATACCCCCGCTGAGCTGTCCTCTGCTCCTGTGCCCCTCTACCCTCCAGCTGAGCTGTCTCCTGTCCACGTGCCTATCTACCCTCCAGCTGAGCTGTCTTCTGCTCATGTGCCCGCCTCTGTACCCACTTTAATGGAGGGACAGGTGATATTCGTCCTGGCATTACACGTCTACTGTCCTCCCCCCCGGCAGTTCTCACATGGCGCCCCAACCTGTTATGAGCCATGCAGGACCCGGCAGCCCCTCCCTCATTACATCAGTATTAGGGTTATGGTGGCGTCAGACAACGGCCGCCGGAAGCAGAAAGCAGGGGCAGATCTGCGCGGCACTTACAAATCGAGTCTCCCTGCCCGCGAGGTGACAGGAGCGAGCCGGGTCCTGAAAATAACACAGTGTAAAGCTGTATACCAGGCTGTGAGAGACGTATAACTGGGAAAAATTCACTACAGTAACAGCAGAGAAGATGTAAACCCTGCGACGGATAACACGGGAATAGGGAAAATCAATACGGGCATGTATGAAATGACTGAAAGGGGCATGAGCTGTGATACAGCATTACAGGGAAGGATTCTCTACAGTAACAGCAGGAAAACCGTGCAATCCTCAGCTGCTGTTATTGATAATGATGAAGTCAATTCAATGGATTCTCCAGGTATTATCAGGTGGAGGGTTCTTTACAGTAACAGCAGCTGCTGCCCCGACGGCTCCCGTCTTACCTGCTGCGGAGTCAATGGGGAGGGAGAGGACGGGCTGTCTCTTCTGCTCCCAGCTGTGAAGTCTGCAGAAGGCGTCTGCAAAGAAAGAAGAGAATCAGCAGCTGTGGCTGTACCAGGCCTGCGCAGAGGTCACCGATCCGCCCTCCCCAGATATACAGAATGGGGCGGCATGCAGCACGAGACACTGCCCCCGCAGGCCAGAGGAGGCATTACAGCCAGACACACCGGACGAGAATCTCAGCGCTGGAAGGACGGAGACAACACAGACAATACTACACAAGTCAGAACTACAACTCCCAGCATCCCGGGGACGCAGGAGGATTGTGGGATTCTGGGTGTTAACAGCGCCAGAGATTAGATAGTCAGCTCTTGGGGTCAGGGATAATGGGGGTCGATGCCTCCAGGATCTCGAACGCCATCACAGAGGATGATGGGAGTGCTCCTCCATGTCCCCTGCAGACCTAACGTCACCCCATGGAGGGAGGACAGCTGCCACCCACCTGCTGACAGCCGTCAGTCTGACCTTCGACGGGGCGACAGGTGCCCGACAGAAGTGGAGGAAGTGACAGGGCAGAGAGAATCCCTGGAATGTGGAGAGATAAGACTGGCACCTTCTAAATGTGGCCCCGTTATCTACAAGGAGACGGCGGGGGCTGAGTGCAGCAAGTGTCTCGAGTGATCACATGGGGGTCCGTGGGCTGACACCAGAGAGCGATGCCTCTACCCACGCAATCCCCAGCAAACGGCCACTCTACCCGCGCCGTCCCCAGCAAACGGCCCCTCTACCCGCGCCGTCCCCATCAAACGGCCACTCTACCCGCGCCGTCCCCAGCAAACGGCCACTCTACCCGCGCCGTCCCCAACAAACGGCCACTCTACCCGCACCGTCCCCAGCAAACGGCCACTCTACCCGCGCCGTCCCCAGCAAACGGCCACCCTACCCGCGCCGTCCCCAGCAAACGGCCACCCTACCCGCGCCGTCCCCAGTAAACGGCCACCCTACCCGCGCCGTCCCCAGCAAACGGCCACCCTACCCGCGCCGTCCCCAACGAGCCACCCTACCCGCGCCGTCCCCAGCATACGGCCACCCTACCCGCGCCGTCCCCAGCATACGGCCACCCTAACGGCGCCGTCCCCAACGAGCCACCCTACCCGCGCCGTCCCCAACGAGCCACCCTACCCGCGCCGTCCCCAACGAGCCACCCTACCCGCGCCGTCCCCAACGAGCCACCCTACCCGCGCCGTCCCCAACGAGCCACCCTACCCGCGCCGTCCCCAGCAAACGCCACTCTACCCGCGCCGTCCCCAACGAGTCACCCTACCCGCGCCGTCGCCAGCAAACGGCCACTCTACCCGCGCCGTCCCCAGCAAACGGCCACTCTACCCGCGCCGTCCCCAGCAAACGGCCACTCTACCCGCGCCGTCCCCAGCAAACGGCCACTCTACCCGCGCCGTCCCCAGCAAACGGCCACTCTACCCGCGCCGTCCCCAGCAAACGGCCACTCTACCCGCGCCGTCCCAGCAAACGGCCACTCTACCCGCGCCGTCCCCAGCAAACGGCCACTCTACCCGCGCCGTCCCCAGCAAACGGCCACTCTACCCGCGCCGTCCCCAGCAAACGGCCACTCTACCCGCGCCGTCCCCAGCAAACGGCCACTCTACCCGCGCCGTCCCCAGCAAACGGCCACTCTACCCGCGCCGTCCCCAGCAAACGGCCACTCTAACCCGCGCCGTCCCCAGCAAACGGCCACTCTACCCGCGCCGTCCCCAGCAAACGGCCACTCTACCCGCGCCGTCCCCAGCAAACGGCCACTCTACCCGCGCCGTCCCCAGCAAACGGCCACTCTACCCGCGCCGTCCCCAGCAAACGGCCACCTTACCCCGCCTTCCCCAACGAGCCACCTTACCCGCGCCGTCCCCAGCAAACGGCCACTCTATCTGCGCCGTCCCCATCGAGCCACCTTACCCGCGCCGTCCCCAACGAGCCACTCTACCCGCGCCGTCCCCAACGAGCCACTCTACCCACGCCGTCCCCAACGAGCCACTCTACCCACGCCGTCCCCAACAAGCCACTCTACCCACGCCGTCCCCAACGAGCCACTCTACCTGCACTGTCCCCAACGAGCCACTCTACCCACGCCGTCCCCAACGTGTCGCTCTAACTGCGCCGCCCCCACGAGCCGCTCTACCCGCGCCGTCCCCAACGAGCCACTCTACCCGCACTGTACCCAACGAGCCACTCTACCTGCGCCACCCACCAAGAAGAGACACCACCCGCGCCGCCCACCACGCTGCCCACAACGAGCCAATCTACCCGCAACGTCCCCATGAGCCACTCTACCCGCACTGTCCCCAATGAGGCACTCTACCCGCACTGTCCCCAACGAGCCACTCTACCCGCACTGTCCCCAACGAGCGACACCACCCGCACTGTCCCCAACGAGCCACTCTACCCGCACTGTCCCCAACGAGCCACTCTACCCGCACTGTCCCCAACGAGCGACAGCACCCGCGCCGCCCTCAACGAGCGACGCCTTTAGTGCCGCCCCAAGCAAGCGACCCACCCATTCCACCCCCAATGAACGATGCCTCCCACGTCACCCCCAGAAAGTGATGCCACCCACGCTGTCTTTAACGAACAATGCGTCCCACGCTGCCCCAGGGAGTGATGTCTCCCGTGCCACCCCCAGCGAGCGATGCCACCCACGCTGTCCTCAGCGAACGATGCGTCCTGCACTGCCATCAGTGAGCAATGCCTCCCGCGAGTGACGCTGTGATTGACCACACACATGAAGGTCGGGGTGTCGTGATTGTTACAGCCAGAAGCATGTGGGGGCACAGATGTGACAATGTAAACATCAGTGCCCACCAAGACGAGCCGGGCACAGAGCCGGTGACTGGCACTTCATGCTGCACACAGACTGCGAGCACCGTGCCTGCCGCCGCCAGCCAGGAGACAGCACAAGCTCACACGTGAGAACAGCACAACACACACACGCTGCCTCTTGCCTTCTTGGAGTACACAGTGGTCTTCAGGACCCCCGAGCTGCCGTATCCCGTGGGAGGACCACCTAGAGAGGGGCCCCCGGAGCCCGAACGCTTCTTGTTCGCCAACACAAAGGGGTTTTCACTGAATAGGATGGACTGGCAGTCCACAAGCGCCTCCTCCTCAACCGCCTGACATGAGGGGGTCACCGGCGAGTCAAAGGGCAGGGCTGAAGGTGGCGGGGTGACAGGAGGGGAAGGAAGGCAGGCCGGGGCAGGGAGGCAGGCCGGGGCAGGGAGGCAGGCTGGGGCAGGGAGGCAGGCCGGGGCAGGGAGGCAGGCCGGGGCAGGGAGGCAGGCCGGGGCAGGGAGGCAGGCCGGGCCATTGGCAACAATTGTAGGGACAGGGTGTACAAGGGCCACAGGGACGGGAGCAGGAGGGCAGGAGGCGTCCATTCCCAGGGGAAGCTGCAAGATCAACAGAGGAGGAAAGGGTAAAAAAAAAGGAATAGAAACTGCGGAGGAAAGAGGGGCATCAAGACAAGAGGGAGAGGAGAGGGAAGGGGGCGACAAGAGGGAGAGGAGAGGGGAGGGGGCGACAAGAAGGAGAGGAGAGGGGGAGGGGGCGACAAGAAGGAGATGAGAGGGGAGGGGAGAGGGAGATGAGAGGGGAGGGGGGCGACAAGAGGGAGATGAGAGGGGAGGGGGCGACAAGAGGGAGATGAGAGGGGAGAGGAGAGGGGAGGGGAGGGGGCTAACAAAAGGGAGATGAGAGGGGAGGGGGGGCGACAAGAGGGAGGGGATAGGGGAGGGGGGGGGCGACAAGAGGGAGAGGAGAGGGGAGGGGTGGGGGGGCGACAAGAGGGAGAGGAGAGGGGAGGGGCGACAAGAGGGAGATGAGAGGGGAGGGGGGCGACAAGAGGGAGAGGAGAGGGGAGGGGAGAGGGAGAGGAGAGGGGAGGGGAGGGGGCTAACAAAAGGGAGATGAGAGGGGAGGGGGGGGCGACAAGAGGGAGGGGATAGGGGAGGGGGGGCGACAAGAGGGAGAGGAGAGGGGAGGGGTGGGGGGGCGACAAGAGGGAGAGGAGAGTGGAGGGGAGGGGGGCGACAAGAGGGAGAGGAGAGGGGAGGGGGGGCGACAAGAGGGAGAGGAGAGGGGAGGGGGGCGACAAGAGGGAGAGGAGAGGGGAGGGGGCGACAAGAGGGAGAGGAGAGGGGAGGGGGCGACAAGACAAGAGGGGGAGGGGGCGACAAGAGGGAGAGGAGAGCGGAGGGGGCGACAAGACAAGAGGGAGAGCAGAGGGGGCGACAATACAAGAGGGAGAGGAGAGGGGGGCAACAAAACAAGAAGGGGAAAGAGATGGAGGGGGCGACAAGACGAGGGGAAGGAGAGGGGAGGGGGTGACAAGACAAGAGGGGGAGGAGAGGGGAGGGGGCGACAAGACAAGAGGGGGAGGAGAGGGGAGGGGGGCGACAAGACAAGAGGGAGAGGAGAGGGGAGGGGGGCGACAAGAGGAGAGGGGAGGGGGGCGACAAGACAAGAGGGGGAGGAGAGGGGAGGGGGCGACAAGACAAGAGGGGGAGGAGAGGGGAGGGGGGCGACAAGACAAGAGGGGGAGGAGAGGGGAGGGGGGCGACAAGACAAGAGGGGGAAGGAGAATGGAGATCAAGACAAAACTGGGTGTAAATAAATCAGGATAGTGCACAGTGGTGACGCGCGACCGCACATAATCCATCTATAATGGCGGCCCCCACACATCTTCCAGTCTGCGGCCCCCCACTCCTACCATTGTTAGGGTCACTGCTTGTCTGGCTCACAGCTGAGAGATGACAAACCACAACGCCCCGATACATGGTGTCAATGTGTCAGTGCAGCAGGGTTTGTACGATGTGGAGCGGTGGGATTTCACCTCTGAATGTAAAGAATCAAGGTAACGGTTCACTGACAGCAAGCGGAGATCCAGAGAACTGACAGGTGAAGCTGCAGAACTTCTCATTCCATTACAAATGTAGGATGGCGACGGCCATCACAGACTATATGTACCCACTGGTTATAACCCGCGCCCCCTGCCCACCAGGACTCACATTCCGCTCAGCCAGAAGGTCCTGGTGAGGGAAGGAAAATAACCAACCCCAAAAACTATAGTGCTCGGCCCCCCCAACCCTAGAGACCCCAGCGCCCAACCTAGAGACCCCAGCGCCCAACCTAGGGACCCCAGCCCCCAACCTAGAGACCCCAGCCCCCAACCTAGAGACCCCAGCCCCAACCTAGAGACCCCAGCCCCCAACCTAGAGACCCCAGCTCTAGTAAGAGGAGTTAGCAGCGCCCCCATACTCTGATAAGAAGCTCCATTACCCCAGTGATTAAAGCACGAGGTGCTCTGAACCTCCCCAATCTTCAGTGGGAACTCCGTTAAATTCAGTATTTACCCAACCTAAAGTGGCGGATACCAGAGAGTAATAGATTGTGTCCCCCGTCCTATAGTCCATCTCTCCACAGCCTGAAATGGCTGATAACAGGGAGCAGTAGCTCACAGCCAGTTGTCCTGTTCTGACCCCTAGAGGTGGCACACACCAGGGGAGCGGACTCTACCCCGTCCCACTGTAACGACAGCACCTACCTACCGAGCAGTGCAGCCCCGCAGGCCGACCCCCCAGAGCCGGGCGCCGGTCACCACACACAGGGACAGGAGGGAAGGTGAGGCAGCGGGTACTCACAGGTCCGGGGTCCGTGCTGTGCCCCTCACACTGCTGTGCCAGGAGGGAAGCAGCCAAAAATAGTGACAGGAGGAGGAGGAGGCCGGGACCGGCAGCTGCCAGCGGAGGGGCAGGAATAGAGCCTGACACAGGGAATGACACATTCCCGAAAAACCAACACATTCCACACCCCTCCCCCGCCCCAAAGTCACAGGATTCACTGGTGCCCACAGTCACCCTCACACCAGGACCCCCAACTGCCCACAGCCACCCTCACACCGGGACCCCCAACTGCCCAGAGCCGCCCTCACACCAAGACCCCAACTTCCTAGAGCCACCCTCACACCGGGACCCCAACTTCCCAGAGCCGCCCTCACACCAGGACCCCCACTGCCCAGAGCCACCCTCCCACCAGGACCCCCACTGCCCAGAGCTGCCCTCACACCAGGACCCCCACTGCCCAGAGCCGCCCTCACACCAGGACCCCCAACTGCCCAGAGCCGCCCTCCCACCAGTACCCCCACTGCCCAGAGCCGCCCTCACACCAGGACCCCCAACTGCCCAGAGCCACCCTCCCACCAGGACCCCCAACTGCCCAGAGCCGCCCTCCCACCAGGACCCCCACTGCCCAGAGCCGCCCTCACACCAGGACCCCCAACTGCCCAGAGCCACCCTCACACCAGGACCCCCAACTGCCCAGAGCCACCCTCACCAGGACCCCCACTGCCCAGAGCCGCCCTCCCACCGGGACCCCCACTGCCCAGAGCCGCCCTCCCACCAGGACCCCCAACTGCCCAGAGCCGCCCTCCCACCAGGACCCCCACTGCCCAGAGCCGCCCTCCCACCAGGACCCCCAACTGCCCAGAGCCGCCCTCACACCAGTACCCCCACTGCCCAGAGCCACCCTCACACCAGGACCCCCACTGCCCAGAGCCGCCCTCACACTGAGACCCCCACTGCCCAGAGCCGCCCACACACCAGGACCCCCAACTGCCCAGAGCCGCCCTCACACCAGGACCCCCAACTGCCCAGAGCCACCCTCACACCAGGACCCCCAACTGCCCACAGCCACCCTCACACCAGGACCCCCAACTGCCCACAGCCACCCTCACACCAGGACCCCCAACTGCCCAGAGCCACCCTCACACCAGGACCCCCACTGCCCAGAGCCGCCCTCCCACCAGGACCCCCAACTGCCCAGAGCCGCCCTCACACCAGGACCCCCAACTGCCCAGAGCCACCCTCACACCAGGACCCCACTGCCCAGAGCCACCCTCACACCAGGACCCCCAACTGCCCAGAGCCATCCTCACACCAGGACCCCCACTGCCCAGAGCCGCCCTCCCACCAGGACCCCCACTGCCCAGAGCCACCCTCACACCAGGACCCCAACTGCCCAGAGCCGCCCTCACACCAGGACCCCCAACTGCCCAGAGCTGCCCTCCCACCAGGACCCCCACTGCCCAGAGCCACCCTCACACCAGGACCCCCACTGCCCAGAGCCGCCCTCACACCAGGACCCCCAACTGCCCAGAGCCACCCTCACACCAGGACCCCCAACTGCCCAGAGCCACCCTCACACCAGGACCCCCAACTGCCCAGAGCCGCCCTCCCACCAGGACCTCCACTGCCCAGAGCCGCCCTCCCACCAGGACCCCCACTGCCCAGAGCCGCCCTCCCACCAGGACCCCCAACTGCCCAGAGCAGCCCTCACAGCAGGACCCCCACTGCCCAGAGCCGCCCTCACAGCAGGACCCCCACTGTCAGTCAGTACACATGCACGGTGCTGCCATCTGCCCTGGCACAAGAAGCCACCCTAGACTGGTACATTTCCCGCTCAGACCTGGGTGCAGTGAATGCTTGCACCCTTTGTATTAACCTACCCGGTTCCCTTTGGGTAGTCCGCTGCTGGGTAGAGCCGCCAGGGTCTTATAGTCGAGTTTCACAGGTTCAGTAGTCGTCGTCGTTGTCGCAGTAAAACCCTGCAAATAACAGAGGAGATGAGAGAAAGGACGGAGCCAGTCTACACCCACTCACCCCCCGAACAAGGAGCAGAGCCCCACTCCAGAGACAGAGCGACCTGCAACTCAGGACAATGGCCGATCTACAGTCACTGAGCACATACATTACTGATCCTGTGTTATACTCCAGAGTTGCAACTCAGGACAATGGCCAGATCTACAATCACTGAGCACATACATCACTGATCCTGTATTATACTCCAGAGCTGCAACTCAGGTCAATGGCCGATCTACAGTCACTGAGCACATACATCACTGATCCTGTATTATACTCCAGAGCTGCACCTCAGGTCAATGGCCGATCTACAGTCACTGAGCACATACATTACTGATCCTGTATTATACCCCAGAGCTGCAACTCAGGACAACGGCTGATCTACAGTCACTGAGCACATACATTACTGATCCTGTGTTATACTCCAGAGCTGCAACTCAGGTCAATGGCCGATCTACAATCACTGAGCACATACATCACTGATCCTGTATTATACTCCAGAGCTGCAACTCAGGACAATGGCCGAACCTACAGTCACTGAGCACATACATTACTGATCCTGTATTATACCCCAGAGCTGCAACTCAGGACAACGGCTGATCTACAATCACTGAGCACATACATTACTGATCCTGTATTATACCCCAGAGCTGCAACTCAGGACAACGGCTGATCTACAATCACTGAGCACATACATTACTGATCCTGTATTAGACCCCAGAGCTGCAACTCAGGACAACGGCTGATCTACAATCACTGAGCACATACATTACTGATCCTGTATTATACCCCAGAGCTGAAACTCAGGACAACGGCTGATCTACAATCACTGAGCACATACATTACTGATCCTGTATTATACCCCAGAGCTGTAACCCAGGACAGCGGCCGATCTACAGTCACTGAGCACATACATTACTGATCCTACATTATACCCCAGAGCTGCAACCCAGGACAGCTGCCGATCTACAGTCACTGAGCACATGAGCACATACATCACCGATCCTGCATTATACCCCAGAGCTGTAACCCATGACAATGGCCGGACCTACAGTCACTGAGCACATACATTATTGATCCTGTGTTATACTCCAGAGCTGCAACTCAGGACAGCGGCCGATCTACAGTCACTGAGCACATACATCACTGATCCTGCATTATACCCCAGAGCTGCAACTCAGGACAGCGGCCGATCTACAATCATTGAGTACATACATCACCGATCCTGCATTATATCCCAGAGCTGTAACCCATGACAATGGCCGGACCTACAGTCACTGAGCACATACATTACTGATCCTGTGTTATACTCCAGAGCTGCAACTCAGAACAGCGGCCGATCTACAGTCACTGAGCACATACATCACTGATCCTGTATAGGGATGAGCGAGCATGCTCGGCGCTACTCGTTACTCGCACGAGTATCCCGGTACTCAGGATGCTGGGTGAGCACCGAGTACTGCCGAGATGATCGGACTCCTCGCTAATAATTATCGATGTGACACAAATACACAGCTCCTTCAGTGCACACAGTGATCTGCACCTCACAGAGAGCAGATTGATTGTTAGGGTCCCTCTGGGGGGCACAGCAAGGTGTTGTATGCTGCGGCAGTTTGAAAAAGCCCAACCTCCCGCCTTTTCCCAGAAATACTCGGTTTATAACCGGAAGTATGTGGGCGGAGCTTGTCACTAATTGACTAACATTGGGCTCGGTGCTCGGGCCGAGTACACGACTATCTTGGGATGCTCGGCCAGAGCACGAGCACCCGAGCATTTTAGTGCTTGCTCATCTCTGATCCTGTATTATATTCCAGAAATACAACACAGCACAATGGCCAGATCTACAGTCACTGAGCACATACATTACAGATCCTGTGTTATACTCCAGAGCTGCAACTCAGGACAGCGGCCGATCTACAGTCACTGAGCACATGAACACATACATCACTGATCCTGTATTATACCCCAGACCTGTAACCCATGACAATGGCCGGACCTACAGTCACTGAGCACATACATCACTGATCCTGTATTATACCCCAGAGCTGCAACTCAGGACAACGGCCGATCTACAGTCACTGAGCACATACATTACTGATCCTGTGTTATACTCCAGAGGTGCAACTCAGGACAATGGCCAGATCTACAATCACTGAGCACATACATCACTGATCCTGTATTATACTCCAGAGCTGCACCTCAGGTCAATGGCCGATCTACAGTCACTGAGCACATACATCACTGATCCTGTATTATACTCCAGAGCTGCACCTCAGGTCAATGGCCGATCTACAGTCACTGAGCACATACATTACTGATCCTGTGTTATACTCCAGAGCTGCAACTCAGGTCAATGGCCGATCTACAGTCACTGAGCACATACATCACTGATCCTGTATTATACTCCAGAGCTGCAACTCAGGACAATGGCCGATCTACAGTCACTGAGCACATGAACACATACATCACTGATCCTGTATTATACCCCAGACCTGTAACCCATGACAATGGCCGGACCTACAGTCACCGAACATATACATCACTGATCCTGTATTACACTCCAGAGCTACAACCCAGGACATTGGCCAGATCTACAATCACTGAGCACATACATTACTGATTTTACATTATACCCCAGAGCTGCAATCCAGGACAATGGCCGGACCTACAGTCACTGAGCACATACATTACTGATCCTGTATTATACTCCAGAGCTGCAACCCAGGACAGCGGCCGATCTACAGTCACTGAGCACATACATCACTGATCCTGTATTATACTCCAGAGCTGCAACACAGGACAATGGGCAATCTACAGTCACTGAGCACATACATCACTGATCCTGTATTATACTCCAGAGCTGCAACACAGGACAACGGCCGATCTACAGTCACTGAGCACATACATCACTGATCCTGTATTATACTCAGGAGCTACAACCCAGGACAGCGGCCGATCTACAGTCACTGAGCACATACATCACTGATCCTGTATTACACTCCGGAGCTACAACCCAGGACATTGGCCAGATCTACAGTCACTGAGCACATACATTACTGATTTTATATTATACTAAAGAGCTGCAACCCAGGACAGCGGCCGATCTACAGTCACTGAGCACATACATCACTGATCCTATATTATACTCCAGACCTGCAACACAGGACAACGGCAGATCTACAATCACTGAGCACATACATCACTGATTCTGTATTAGGCTATGTGCACACAGGAAGGTTTACAGCAGGTTTAGCCGCGGAAACCGCCGGTCGGTTTCCATGAGGTTTATGTAAATTTATGTTAATCCAAAAGCGGCTTTTGGGTTAACATATAGACCTATGGAAACCGACCCCCGGTGTGCACACACCGGCGGTTTCCACATGCTCATCCGTTGCTAACCCGCTGGGTTCCCAGCGGGTTAGCAAAGAATGAGCATGTTCTATAATCCGGCCGGTTCTGCAGCGGCTGCAAGCAGAATCATGTGCTGCTTCCAGCCGCTGCAGAACCGCCGGCGCTAACCCGCTGTGCACCCGCCGCACACCCGCCCGTCTCCCGCCGCACATACCCGACAGGAAGCCGGTGGACGGCTCCGGAGCTTCCTGTCGGGTCCGCCCAGCCGCCCCACGGCACAAAGCCGACGTAGTGTGCACATACCCTTATACTCCAGAGCTGCAACAAAGGACAACGGCCGGACCTACAGTCACTGAGCACATACATCACAGATTCCTGCATTATACCCCAGTGCTGTAACCCATGACAATGGCCGGACCTACAGTCACTGAGCACATACATCACTGATCCTGTATTATATTCCTTAACTACAACACAGCACAATGGCCAGATCTACAAACACTGAGCACATACATTACAGATCCTGTGTTATACACCAGAGCTGCAACACAGGACAGCGGCTGATCTACAGTCACTGAACACATACATTACTGATCCTGCATTATACTCCAGAGCTGCAAAACAGCACAATGGCCGGACCTACAGTCACTGAGCACATACATCACTGATCCTGTATTATACCCCAGATCTGCAACACAGGACAGCAGCCGATCTACAGTCACTGAGCACATACATCACTGATCCTGTATTACACTCCAGAGCTACAACCCAGGACAATGGCCAGATCTACAGTCACTGAGCACATACATTACTGATTTTATATTATACTCCAGAGCTGCAACCCAGGACAGCGGCCGATCTACAGTCACTGAGCACATACATCACTGATCCTGTGTTATACTCCAGAGCTGCAACCCAGGACAATGGCCAGATCTACAATCACTGAGCACATACATTACTGATTTTATATTATACTGCAGAGCTGCAACACAGGACAGCGGCCGATCTACAATCACTGAGCACATACATTACTGATCCTGTATTATACTCTAGAGCTGCAACCTAGGACAATGGCCAGATCTACAGTCACTGAGCACATACATCACTGATCCTGTATTATACTCCAGAGCTACAACCCAGGACATTGGCCGGATCTACAGTCACTGAGCACATACATCACTGATCCTGTATTATACCCCAGAGCTGCAACACAGCACAATGACCGGACCTACAGTCACTGAGCACATACATCACAGATCCTGTATTATACTCCAGAGCTGCAACACAGGACAACGGCCGTGTAAGGAATAAGGGATATATTCTGACTTCTCAATCAATATTACTATAGCATCTATTTTGTCAGGTTTCACCATCGTCCTCTCACTCCAAGGAGAGAGCCCCCTCCTCTGGCCTAAGGGACTGGGTTAATCTCCTGGATCTGTTAATTAACCTAAAGATATCAATTTCCTGGCCAACTGGTTACAAAATGAAGGCTTCCTAATAAATGGAGATAGGTGATACTTGGGAACCAGAGGCAATTATACAGAGGAAGGCGCCCCATGAACCTGCAGAGGGGTGTCCCGCTGCCAGGGGAATTCATAGACTTCGGCCAGACACACCAGTGCCAAAGAAAGAAGTGATAACATTTAATTACACATCACAGTTCCCTAACTGACCTGAGCATAGAGGAGGCGCTATAGAGCTGCCAGGCTCGTCAGAGGCCGGATCTGCACTCACTGAGCACATACATTACTGGTCCTGTCATATACTCCAGAGCTGCAATCATTATTCTGTTTCACAAGACTTCACTGAATGCAAATGACAAAAAACTCCTGTGCAGAAATTGAGCATTCAATGATGGTGGAAGATTTCAGCTCTGAAGTTGCACATTGGTGAATGCAGACAGATGGGGGTTGGTGACTTCTCGGGAGGTTTCTCACCTTGGCCTCTTCCTCGAGGAGCCTCGTTGCCTCCTCACGTTCTTTACGCATTTTCTCCTTCATAGAGACAGGAAAGTCAGAGCAGCGAGCGCCGAAGCCGAGACGAAAGAGAGAAAAGACGTGAAAGCGGGAAACAGAAATGTGCAAGATGGGGTGAGTAACGAGGATTGGAGAAGGGGTTGGGGAGGAGAAAGGACCCGGGGAAGGGGTTGGGGAGGAGAAAGGACCCGGGGAAGGGGTTGGGGAGGAGAAAGGACCCGGGGAAGGGGTTGGGAGAGGAGAAAGGACCCGGGGAAGGGGTTGGGGAGGAGAAAGGACCCGGGGAAGGGGTTGGGGAGGAGAAAGGACCCGGGGAAGGGGAGGGAGGAGAAAGGACCCGGGGAAGGGGAGGGAGGAGAAAGGACCCGGGGAAGGGGTTGGGGAGGAGAAAGGACCCGGGGAAGGGGTTGGGGAGGAGAAAGGACCCGGGGAAGGGGTTGGGGAGGAGAAAGGACCCGGGGAAGGGGTTGGGGAGGAGAAAGGACCCGGGGAAGGGGTTGGGGAGGAGAAAGGACCCGGGGAAGGGTTGGGGAGGAGAAAGGACCGGGGGGGAAGGGGAGGGAGGAGAAAAGGACCCGGGGAAGGAGAGGGAGGAGAAAGGACCCGGGGAAGGGGAGGGAGGAGAAAGGACCCGGGGAAGGGGAGGGAGGAGAAAGGACCCGGGGAAGGGGAGGGAGGAGAAAGGACCCGGGGAAGGGGTTGGGGAGGAGAAAGGACCCGGGGAAGGGGAGGGAGGAGAAAGGACCCAGGGAAGGGGAGGGAGGAGAAAGGACCCAGGGAAGGGGAGGGAGGAGGGTAGGGGAGGAGGGAGGACACAGGGAGGGGAGGAAGGAGAAATGACCGGGGGGGATGGGGGGGGGAAGGAAGGAGAAAGGACCCGGGGGAAGGAAGGACAGGGGGTAGGAGAAAAGACAGGGGGGAGGAGAAAGGACGGGAAGAATGATGAATGGAAGGAGATGGAGGAGAGTCAGGGGGTCTGAAGGTGGTTAAAGGGGCCCTCCACGAGGACACACTGGGGGCTCCGCACCACCACGGACCCCTCCACCAGAATCCTTCCCTTACTTATAGCAGGTCCTATACTGCAGTCACACCCAGAGCTGCGCTCACAATACTGGTAGCCCTGAAGGTGCAGCATCGGTGCAGAACTGCTGCAGCTCTGGATGTGACTGGAGTATGGAGGTGTGATGATGTGATGGCACTGGATGTAGGGGGTGAATGATCCTTCTCACCACTTCCTCCATGTCCTCTCTCTCCCACTTCACCTCCCGACCCATGTCTATCTCCTGTCAGAGAAGAGGAGAGAGTCAGCGGCAACACTGCACACACACCCGGGCACAGCACACCCCCGCGTACACAGCACCCCCCCCCCCCCGGGCACAGCACACACCCCTGGGCACGGCACACACCCCCCGGGCACAGCACACCCCCACCCCATCTATGTACCTTCTGCAGGCGCTCAGCCTCCTCCGGGCTCAGGTCTCGGTCTATGGAGGAGATGCTCTCCATACTGTTCTTCCTCCCAAGACCTGCGGCAAACGGATTGGCGATGACTCCTGGAGAGGCCTGGAGAGAAAGCGGAGGCTGTGAGACCGCAAGACTCCCGGCAGACGGCTTCCCTCCGCGTGACGACCCACGTGCCATGCTGAGGCGGCTGCGGCGCTTCTTACCTCAGTGGAGTTGGTGAAGCCCGGATCGAAGCCATCGCAGACCTGGATGAGCAGCGTGTCCCCGACGCCCCGCAGCGCCTGCACCGCCTCAGTGTGAGTCATCCCCAGCAGACTCTGCTGATTCACCTCCAGGATCCGCATACCGACAGCCAGCCGCCCGTCACGAGCTGCCGCCCCCGAGGAGCTGACCTGGGGGAGGAGTCAGAAGGATCACAGCTCTGCCGCCCCTTAGGAGCCACATCTATACACGAGCTCCCGACACCCCCTCACCTTAGAGATGAACACACCCTCGTCAGTGGGGTCACTCGGGTTTCCAGGGTGGCCCTTCGCTCCGCCACGAATGCTGATTCCGAGCTTCTCACCAGGAGCCTTCACAATGCAGATCTCCTACAGGGAAAAGAACACAAGATAGACAAGGGGGCGGAGCAAACCACCTCACATGTATACATGTAACAGCAGAAGAATGACTGCAGCTCTGGAGGTGACTGGAGGATAAGACATGATGTAACAGTAGAATAGTGAGTGCAGCTCTGGAGGATAAAACATGATGTAACAGCAGAATAGTGAGTGCAGCTCTGGAGGTGACTGGAGGATAAGACACGATGTAACAGCAGAATAGTGAGTGCAGCTCTGGAGGTGACTGGAGGATAAGACACGATGTAACAGCAGAATAGTGAGTGCAGCTCTGGAGGTGACTGGAGGATAAGACATGGTGTAACAGCAGAATAGTGACTTCAGCTCTGGAGGATAAGACACGATGTAACAGCAGAATAGTGACTGCAGCTGTGGAGGTGACTGGAGGATAAGACATAATGTAACAGCAGAATAGTGAGTGCAGCTCTGGAGGTGACTGGAGGATAAGACATGGTGTAACAGCAGAATAGTGAGTGCAGCTCTGGAGGTGACTGGAGGATAAGACATGGTGTAACAGCAGAATAGTGAGTGCAGCTCTGGAGGTGACTGGAGGATAAGACATGGTGTAACAGCAGAATAGTGACTGCAGCTCTGGAGGATAAGACACGATGTAACAGCAGAATAGTGAGTGCAGCTCTGGAGGTGACTGGAGGATAAGACATGGTGTAACAGCAGAATAGTGACTGCAGCTCTGGAGGGTAAGACACGATGTAACAGCAGAATAGTGACTGCAGCTGTGGAGGTGACTGGAGGATAAGACATAATGTAACAGCAGAATAGTGAGTGCAGCTCTGGAGGGGACTGGAGTGATCATCCTATACAGCAGATTAGTTGGGGGCAGGTACCTGCATGCCAGGTGGTGGCGGGTCTCTTCTCACCAGCAGGTGGAGCTCTGGAGCAGGGCACAGCAGAGCTTTTACAGCCTCCTGGTGCGTTGCGTGTCTCAGGTCCAGCCCCGCTGCCTCTAAGATTCGGTCCCCCACCCTGAGACCGCTGCGTGCCGCCACCCCACGAGGGATCACCTGTGGGAGACGAAGAAACATGAGACACCGACATCAATACATAATGTAACCAGAGACGACACAAAGTAACAAGACTCCACTGTCATGGGATGAAAAGTTGGTACCAGACGGCGGGCGCACGGTGGCGTCAGCAGACGGCGAGCACACGGTGGCGTCAGCAGACGGCGAGCACACGGTGGCGTCAGCAGACGGCGAGCACACGGTGGCGTCAGCAGACGGCGAGCACACGGTGGCGTCAGCAGACGGCGAGCACACGGTGGCGTCAGCAGACGGCGAGCACACGGTGGCGTCAGCAGACGGCGAGCACACGGTGGCGTCAGCAGACGGCGAGCACACGGTGGCGTCAGCAGACGGCGAGCACACGGTGGCGTCAGCAGACGGCGAGCACACGGTGGCGTCAGCAGACGGCGAGCACACGGTGGCGTCAGCAGACGGCGAGCACACGGTGGCGTCAGCAGACGGCGGGCGCATGGTGGCGGCGGGGCGCACGGTGGCGTCAGCAGACGGCGAGCACACCGTGGCGTCAGCAGACGGCGAGCACACCGTGGCGTCAGCAGATGGCGAGCACACCGTGGCGTCAGCAGACAGAGAGCGGCAGCAAGTACCAGACGGCGAGCACACAGCGGCAACAGACGGAGGCGACGGCAGATGGCGTGTGCACAACGATGGCAGCACACGGAGGCGGCGGCAGCAGGAACCAGATGGAAGTACATGGCGGCGGCAGCAGACGGTGAGCGTACAGCTGTGGCAGCACATAGCGAGCACACAGCAGCGGAGGAAGCAGACGGCAAGCGACGGCAGTACAAAGTGGTGGTAGCAGACGTTGAGAGCACAGCGGCAGCAGCAGATACCAGATAGCGAGCGCACAGCGGCGGCAGACAGTACCAGATGGCGAGCGGACAGCGGCGGCAGACAGTACCAGATGGAGAGCGCACGGTGGTGTAAGGAAAAAGCAATATATCTTGTTCAGATACAAATATAATCCTTACAAGCAGCCATGTTGTTCAGATAACACTATATCCACTCATAGGAGATAAGCCCCCACCCTTGTTTGGCCGGAGGCAAGTTGTCTCTGAGAAGTGGTGTATGCTAATCAACCTAAGGAAATGGTCATTTAGCAGGTGTATAGGGCTTCCTAGAGAATAACAGCTAGGTGATGCTAGACTCTAGCAGCTAGAGGCACAGAGCCAAAGGAAGACCCCCTGTGTCTTGGCATAGAAGTGTAGAAAGGTATAATTATGTGCTTAATTGTAAAACACTGGGCAAAACTGTCACTGAAAAAGACCTGGGTGTATGGGTAGATGACAAACTCACATTTAGTGGCCAGTGTCAGGCAGCTGCTGCAAAGGCAAATAAAATAATGGGATGTATTAAAAGAGGCATAGATGCTCATGAGGAGAACATAATTTTACCTCTATACAAGTCACTAGTGCGACCACACTTAGAATACTGTGTACAATTCTGGTCTCCAATGTATAAGAAAGACATAGCTGAACTAGAGCGGGTCCAGAGAAGAGCGACAAAAGTCATTAGAGGACTAAGGGGTCTGCAATACCAAGACAGGTTATTAGAGGACTGAGGGGTCTGCAATACCAAGACAGGTTATTAGAGGACTGGGGGGTCTACAATACCAAGACAGGTTATTAGAGGACTGGGGGGTCTGCAATACCAAGACAGGTTATTAGAGGACTGGGGGGTCTGCAATACCAAGACAGGTTATTAGAGGACAGAGGGGGTCTGCAATACCAAGACAGGTTATTAGAGGACTAAGGGGTCTGCAATACCAAGACAGGTTATTAGAGGACTGAGGGGTCTACAATACCAAGACAGGTTATTAGAGGACTGGGGGGTCTGCAATACCAAGACAGGTTATTAGAGGACTGAGGGGTCTGCAATACCAAGACAGGTTATTATAGGACTGAGGGGTCTGCAATACCAAGACAGGTTATTAGAGGACTGGGGGGTCTGCAATACCAAGACAGGTTATTATAGGACTGAGGGGTCTGCAATACCAAGACAGGTTATTATAGGACTGAGGGGTCTGCAATACCAAGACAGGTTATTAGAGGACTGGGGGGTCTGCAATACCAAGACAGGTTATTAGAGGACTGAGGGGTCTGCAATACCAAGACAGGTTATTAGAGGACTGAGGGGTCTGCAATACCAAGACTGGTTATTAGAGGACTGAGGGGTCTGCAATACCAAGACAGGTTATTAGAGGACTGAGGGGTCTGCAATACCAAGACAGGTTATTAGAGGACTGAGGGGTCTGCAATACCAAGACAGGTTATTAGAGGACTGAGGGGTCTGCAATACCAAGACAGGTTATTAGAGGACTGAGGGGTCTACAATACCAAGACAGATTATTAGAGGACTGAGGGGTCTACAATACCAAGACAGGTTATTAGAGACTGAGGGGTCTACAATACCAAGACAGGTTATTAGAGGACTGAGGGGTCTGTTAAACAAGACAGGTTATTAGAGGACTGAGGGGTCTGCATACAAGACAGGTTATTAGAGGAACTGAGGGGTCTGCAATACCAAGACAGGTTATTAGAGGACTGAGGGGTCTGCATACAAGACAGGTTATTAGAGGACTGAGGGGTCTGCATACCAAGACAGGTTATTAGAGGACTAAGGGGTCTGCTATAACAAGACAGGTTATTAGAGGATGGGGGGTCTGCAATACCAAGACAGGTTATTAAACTTGGGGTTATTTAGCATGGTAAAAAGAAGGACTTAGGGGTGATCTTAAAAAAGTTATTAAATATATGAGGGGGGCAGTACAGAGACCTTTCTAATCTTCTTTACTCTTAGCCTGAAGACGGGGACAATGGGGGGCGTCCATCTACAGGCGGGGGACAAGGGGGCGTCCTCTACAGAGACGGGGACAAGGGGGCGTCCTCTACAGAGACGGGACAAGGGGGCGTCCTCTACAGAGACAGGGACAAGGGGGCGTCCTCTACAGAGACAGGGACAAGGGGGCGTCCTCTACAGAGACGGGACAAGGGGGCGTCCTCTACAGAGACGGGGACAAGGGGGCGTCCTCTACAGAGACGGGGACAAGGGGGCGTCCTCTACAGAGAGGGGACAAGGGGGCGTCCTCTACAGAGACGGGGACAAGGGGGCGTCCTCTACAGAGACGGGGACAAGGGGGCGTCCTCTACAGAGACGGGGACAAGGGGGCGTCCTCTACAGAGACGGGACAAGGGGGCGTCCTCTACAGAGACAGGGACAAGGGGGCGTCCTCTACAGAGACAGGGACAAGGGGGCGTCCTCTACAGAGACAGGACAAGGGGGGTCCTCTACAGAGACGGGACAAGGGGCGTCCTCTACAGAGACGGGGACAAGGGGGCGTCCTCTACAGAGACGGGGACAAGGGGGCGTCCTCTACAGAGACGGGGACAAGGGGGCGTCCTCTACGTCTGGAGGAAAGAAGGTTTAATCATAATCACAGACGCGGATTCTTTACTGTAAGAGCAGTGAGACTATGGAGCTCTCTCCACATGATGTTGTAATGAGGGAGTCACTACTAACATTTAAGAAGGGCCTGGATGCCTTTCTTGAAAACTATAATATTACCAGTTATACATACTAGATCCTTTGATCGGGAGTTGATCCAGGGATCTAGTCTGATTGCCGGATCTGGAGTCAGGAAGGAATTTTTTCCCCCAATGTGGAGATTAGTGTTGCCACATGGGTTTTTTTGCCTCCTCTGGATCATGTTAGACTATGGGGGAACTAGATGGACTTAAAGTCTTCCTTCAACCTTAAAAACTATGTTACTATGTTACTATATTGGCCACTAGAATACCATCAGAGTTGAAGTTAAAATCATAATTGAAAATATGAGAGCATTGTCTTCCGCCTATAACAGTCCCAGACAAAGATATGGAAAATAATAACTTTTGTATATCCATATCTCCACTCAGAGCGGTGGGAGGTGTGAGACATCCCAGGGGGGTGAGATGAGTGGGGACAGGGGTCAGCCTTACACTGTATACAAATCGGCTGCCCCTTCTCCATGTTGGTATCCGTCTGAAGGACCATAATTCATCAAGGCCAGCGTATACCCTGTAACCGGGGGGCTCCATGCGGTCCCTTGTGCCATCAGCATTAAGGTAACTGATCACATGTGTGTAATTCTGTGTATTCCATTTATCTTCGTTTTGCATATCTGACTTTAGTATTTGTAATATCTTATAATACCTGCAAATATTAATAATTAATCTAGTGTACCATTAGGGTGATTAAATATATAAATGTAATCTTGAGTTGCTCTTTTTATCTTGATCACGATCCTCACGTCCGTGTGCTCATATAACGCTACCTGGGTTGGTTTCTGACCCAATATAAGCCCGATCACGGCCTCTATCAGTGACGGGGTGGTCGTTACTATATGTGCTTCTGGTTGCAAACCAGCAGGCATATACCACACTCACTGAGAGGTGCCTTAATAAACCAGCACCGACAGGGCAGCTGCGGCTATTCTTTTAGCCTCAGTTAGTCCCCTGACTAGCCTGAGTTTAACAAGAGGCGCTGTAGAGCTGCAAGGTTCGGTGGCCGAGACACCACAGGTGGCGGCAGCAGCAGACGGCGAGCACCCAGCGGCAACAACACATGGAGGCGGGGGCAGCACATGGCAAGCACACGGCGGTGGTGGCACACGCCGGCAGCAGCAAACGGCGAGCACATGGCGGCAGTAGCAGACTGCGAGTACACAGCGGTGGCAGCACATGGCAGCGGCAGTAGCAGACAGCAATCACGGTGGCAGTAGCAGCAGTGATCACACAGCGGCGGCAGCAGCAGACGGCGAGCACACGGTGGCGGCAGCACACAGTGAGCACACAGTGGCAGCAGTAGCAGACTGCAATCACGGTGGCAGTAGCAGCAGACAGTGATCACACAGCGGCGGCAGCAGACGGCGAGCACATAAAGGCGGCGCACACAGCGAGCACGCGACAGTAGCAGACGACGGTGGCCGCAGACGGCAAACACACGACGGCGTTAGCAGCAATGAGCACACGACGTCTGCAGCAGATGGTGGCAGTAGCGCACGGCAGAACTCACATGGTGGTGGGGGACGGCTCGCACACGGCAGAGCGGGGCGGACGGCTCGCACACGGCAGAGCGGGCGGGCGGCTCGCACACGGCAGAGCGGGGCGGGCGGCTCGCACACGGCAGAGCGGGCAGGCGGCTCGCACACGGCAGAGCGGGCGGGCGGCTCGCACACGGCAGAGCGGGCGGGCGGCTCGCACACGGCAGAGCGGGCGGGCGGCTCGCACACGGCAGAGCGGGCGGGCGGCTCGCACCCGGCAGAGCGGGCGGGGCGGCTCGCACCCGGCAGAGCGGGCGGGCGGCTCGCACCCAGCAGAGCGGTGCGGGCGGCTCGCACCCAGCAGAGCGGTGCGGGCGGCTCGCACCCAGCAGAGCGGAGCGGGCGGCTCGCACCCAGCAGAGCGGGCGGGCGGCTCGCACCCAGCAGAGCGGGCGGGGCGGCTCGCACCCAGCAGGAGGCGGTCAGCGGGCGCGCTCGCACCCAGCAGAGCGGCGGGGGCGGCTCGCACACAGCAGAGCGGGCGGACGGCTCGCACACAGCAGAGCGGGCGGACGGCTCGCACACAGCAGAGCGGGCGGACGGCTCGCACACAGCAGAGCGGGCGGACGGCTCGCACACAGCAGAGCGGGCGGATGGCTCGCACACAGCAGAGCGGGGCGGACGGCTCGCACACAGCAGAGCGGGCGGACGGCTCGCACACAGCAGAGCGGCGCGGACGGCTCGCACACAGCAGAGCGGGCGGACGGCTCGCACACAGCAGAGCGGGCGGACGGCTCGCACACAGCAGAGCGGGCGGACGGCTCGCACACAGCAGAGCGGGCGGGACGGCTCGCACACAGCAGAGCGGGCGGACGGCTCGCACACAGCAGAGCGGGCGGACGGCTCGCACACAGCAGAGCGGGCGGACGGCTCGCACACAGCAGAGCGGGCGGACGGCTCGCACACAGCAGAGCGGGGCGGACGGCTCGCACACAGCAGAGCGGGCGGAAGGCTCGCACACAGCAGAGCGGGCGGACGGCTCGCACACAGAGGAGCGGGCGGACGGCTCGCACACAGCAGAGCGGGCGGACGGCTCGCACACAGCAGAGCGGGCGGACGGCTCGCACACACAGTGGCGCTCACACGACAGAGGCGGCGCTCACCTTTGAGATGAACACTCCTGGTTCATTAATTCCGAAGGGATGACTGGAATGGTCGCTGCCCCCCACAATGCTGAGGCCCAGGGGACCCCCAGACTTGATCAGACATATATCCTAGGACATGATAATGGAGGACACTGGTCAGTACCCCCCTGCAGCGCCCGGCACAGGTCCCGCCATCCCCCAGCCTCACCTCGGTGGGATAGTCATCCTCGTCGGCGCTGTGGTTCCGCAGGGAGCCGCCGTCCTCCTCTCCATTCTCCGTCTCTGTCGGGGGCGGCGGGGAGCGCGGCCGAGCTCTGTGCAGGGATGGTGACACTCGGGGGTCTGTGGTGGCCCCGGGTTGGGGGGGCTCTCTCTCCACCAGCAGACTGATGGTGGGGGAGGTGCTGGTAAGCAGGGCTACTGCCTGATCATGTCTGGCTTCTGTCATGTCTACTCCATTGATCTAGAATAACGTGCAGAGCCAGAGTCAGCGCCGAGGACCCCCCCTGTAACGGGGCAATAATGTCATTGGGGGGTAAATATAACTGGGAAGCAATGTAGCTGAGGGGGGGTGGGAAACTGGATGGGGGAAGGTGGGGACGTAACTAGTGGGGGGCAGAAATGTAACCGGGGGAAAATCGGAGGGGGGCAGGAACGTACAGGGAAGGGCAATATTATAACGGGGGGCTCAGTATTTAACTGAGGAGTATTCAATGTGAGGGGCTGTATATAGTGGGATGGGTCAAGTTATACATGGGGGAGAGGGATAGGAAGGGGGAATAGACGCTGCATGTGGTGGGGATGGGGCATCAGGGCTGTACAGGGTGGTGGGGGTTGGGTCGGAGCTGTACATGGTGGTGGTGGTGGGGAATGTGGGGATGTACATCATGGTGGGGAGGTTGTGAGGTTTGGTGCAGGCTCTGCAGCGGCCGGTTCCAGCGGACTAGAGCACACAGAGGTCAGCGCTGACGAGGCAGTACACACTCTTACCAAGACAACAAAGTAAAGGATAGAGAAGCCCCCACCAGAAGAGAACACCGGCAGGAAGGGGAGAGAGCCCGGGGAAGGCAAAGGGGAGAGAGAGCCCGGGGAAGGCAAAGGGGAGAGAGAGCCCGGGGAAGGCAAAGGAGAGAGAGAGCCCGAGGAAGGGAAAGGCGAGAGAGAGCCCGAGGAAGGCAAAGGGGAGAGAGAGCCCGAGGAAGGCAAAGGGGAGAGAGAGCCCGAGGAAGGCAAAGGGGAGAGAGAGCCCGAGGAAGGCAAAGGGGAGAGACACAAATGGACACTGCAGTGAACATTACACAGTCTGATCCCCTCACCCAACAGCCTTGTGCTGAGGAAGAAAAAGGGCGGGAGATGATGATTAGAGATCCAGAGCTCTGTCAGGACAGACTGTGTGGTGTCTCCCGACATAGGGCTCTTTTGCAAAGGGGAGAGAGAGAGAGCCCGAGGAAGGCAAAGGGGAGAGAGAGCCCGAGGAAGGGAAAGGGGAGAGAGAGCCCGAGGAAGGGAAAGGGGAGAGAGAGCCCGAGGAAGGGAAAGGGGAGAGAGAGCCCGAGGAAGGGAAAGGCGAGAGAGAGCCCGAGGAAGGGAAAGGCGAGAGAGAGCCCGAGGAAGGGAAAGGGGAGAGAGAGCCCGAGGAAGGAGAAAGGGGAGAGAGAGCCCGAGGAAGGCAAAGGGGAGAGAGAGCCCGAGGAAGGCAAAGGGGAGAGAGAGCCCGAGGAAGGCAAAGGGGAGAGAGAGCCCGAGGAAGGCAAAGGGGAGAGAGAGCCCGAGGAAGGGAAAGGCGGAGAGAGGAGCCCGAGGAAGGGAAAGGCGAGAGAGAGCCCGAGGAAGGGAAAGGCGGAGAGAGAGCCCGAGGAAGGGAAAGGGAGAGAGAGCCCGAGGAAGGGAAAGGGGAGAGAGAGCCTGAGGAAGGGAAAGGGGAGAGAGAGCCCGAGGAAGAGAAAGGGGAGAGAGAGCCCGAGGAAGGCAAAGGGGAGAGAGAGCCCGAGGAAGGCAAAGGGGAGAGAGAGCCCGAGGAAGGCAAAGGGAGAGAGAGCCCGAGGAAGGGAAAGGCGAGAGAGAGCCCGAGGAAGGGAAAGGCGAGAGAGAGCCCGAGGAAGGGAAAGGCGAGAGAGAGCCCGAGGAAGGGAAAGGCGAGAGAGAGCCCGAGGAAGGGAAAGGCGAGAGAGAGCCCGAGGAAGGGAAAGGCGAGAGAGAGCCCGAGGAAGGGAAAGGCGAGACAGAGCCCGAGGAAGGGAAAGGCGAGAGAGAGCCCGAGGAAGGGAAAGGCGAGAGAGAGCCCGAGGAAGGGAAAGGCGAGAGAGAGAGCCCGGGGAAGGGAAAGGGGAGAGAGAGCCCGAGGAAGGGAAAGGCGGAGGAGAGGAGCCTGAGGAAGGGAAAGGCGAGGAGGAGAGAGCCCGAGGAAGGGAAAGGGGAGAGAGAGCCCGAGGAAGGGAAAGGGGAGAGACTGAGGAGCTCAGAGAAGGCAGAGACAGTTAATATACTATCCGGCAATCATCTCCCACAGGGCACAGACTGCTCCACCTGCTGTACTGACCGCTCATCTATAGAGAACACGAAGTCTGCTCCATCTGCCCAGTGCCCACCACCAGTGACCGCTGCGGACAATTGGCACCAATATTAACCCCTCGCTGACTACTTACAGACAGGACCTGGTCACCAACTCTGAGGTTGCCGTCCCGGTGGGCTGCTCCACCCTCCGCGATCCGAGAGATGAATATACCCTGGAAGGGAAGGGAGATTTCACATCATGGACGACGCGATCTACTGCAGACTGGACGGAGCCTCGATATCCCAAAATACTCCCATCCCAGGTGTCACGTAACAGTGTTATTTTCAGCCCCCGGACACTCGAGAGGCGAGGTCTGCTCCAACTATACTGCTGTGAGAGGTAGACCCTGATCCGACATCTGCACCGAGAAGGCCAGGTCTGCTCCACCTGCACTGACTGATCCCCGGCCCTGAGGTCTGCTCCACCTGCACTGACTGATCCGCGGCCCTGAGGTCTGCTCCACCTGCACTGACTGATCCGCAGCCCTGAGGTCTGCTCCACCTGCACTGACTGATCAGCGGCCCTGAGGTCTGCTCCACCTGCACTGACTGATCCGCGGCCCTGAGGTCTGCTCCACCTGCACTGACTGATCCGCGGCCCTGAGGTCTGCTCCACCTGCACTGACTGATCTGCAGCCCTGAGGTCTGCTCCACCTGCACTGACTGATCCGTGGCCCCCGCCCTGAGGTCTGCTCCACCTGCACTGACTGATCTGCAGCCCTGAGATCTGCTCCACCTGCACTGACTAATCTGCAGCCCTGAGGTCTGCTCCACCTGCACTGACTGATCCGTGGCCCCCGCCCTGAGGTCTGCTCCACCTGCACTGACTGATCCGTGTCCCCCGCCCTGAGGTCTGCTCCACCTGCACTGACTGATCCACAGCCCTGAGGTCTGCTCCACCTGCACTGACTGATCCACAGCCCCCGCCCTGAGGTCTGCTCCACCTGCACTGACTGATCCGCGGCCCCCGCCCTGAGGTCTGCTCCACCTGCACTGACTAATCCGCGGCCCCCGCCCTGAGGTCTGCTCCACCTGCACTGACTGATCCGCAGCCCTGAGGTCTGCTCCACCTGCACTGACTGATCCACAGCCCCCGCCCTGAGGTCTGCTCCACCTGCACTGACTGATCCGCGGCCCCAGCCCTGAGGTCTGCTCCACCTGCACTGACTGATCCGCGGCCCCCGCCCTGAGGTCTGCTCCACCTGCACTGACTGATCCCCGGCCCTGAGGTCTGCTCCACCTGCACTGACTGATCCCCGGCCCTGAGGTCTGCTCCACCTGCACTGACTGATCCGCGGCCCTGAGGTCTGCTCCACCTGCACTGACTGATCCGCGGCCCTGAGGTCTGCTCCACCTGCACTGACTGATCCGCGGCCCTGAGGTCTGCTCCACC
Source organism: Allobates femoralis (assembly GCA_033576535.1). Taxonomy (NCBI): domain Eukaryota; kingdom Metazoa; phylum Chordata; class Amphibia; order Anura; family Aromobatidae; genus Allobates; species Allobates femoralis. The sequence goes on from JARQOC010000005.1 coordinate 8,559,796, forward strand.
TGCACTGACTGATCTGCAGCCCTGAGGTCTGCTCCACCTGCACTGACTGATCCGCGGCCCTGAGGTCTGCTCCACCTGCACTGACTGATCTGCAGCCCTGAGATCTGCTCCACCTGCACTGACTGATCCCCGGCCCTGAGGTCTGCTCCACCTGCACTGACTGATCCGCGGCCCTGAGGTCTGCTCCACCTGCACTGACTGATACGCAGCCCCCGCCCTGAGGTCGGCTCCGCCTGCCCCCGATTCATACTCACAGTGTCTCCCACCCTGTACGGGGTGCTGCCCACACCGCCGGCGATGCTGAACCCGAGGCCTTTATCGTTGCGGATAAGGCAGGTGTTTATGCGCTGGTTGCGGCTCCTTGGAGGCGGCTCCTCTTCCTCCAGATACGGAGCGACAGTGCGTTTTTCATGTGGATTGTAATCGTCCTCGGGGCGCAGCGAGGTCACCGTGATCGGGTTATCAGGCTCCACCATCCGCTCCCTCAACACAGTCATAGAGACCGAGCTGCCCGAGCTGCGCAGCGCCTCCACCGCCATGTGGTGCTCCGCATTGTGCAGGTCCACCGCATTCACCTGTAGAGCACAGAGAGTGGCAATCAATACACTGCTGTGTGCGGGCGCTATGGCCGAGCCTGCACGGAAGGGTTTGGGGTGACATGCAGGAGCCCCCCATACATATCCACATGTACAGGCAGCACGAGGGTGGCACCAACTGTACAAGCTGCACTGCAGGATACAGGGAAACTGAGCGCTGCACTGCAGGGTATAGGAGAACTGAGCACTGTACTGCAGGGTATAGGAGCACTGAGTGCTGCACTGCAGGGTATAGGAGAACTGAGCACAACACTGCAGGCTATTGGAGCACTGAGCGCTGCACTGCAGGGTATAGGAGAACTGAGCACTGCACTGCAGGGTATAGGAGAACTGGGCGCTACACTGCAGGGTATGGGAGAATTGTGAGCACCACACTATTAGGCCGTTCACCATGTGGAAAAAGCAATGATGGCTTTAATTTTGGGGTCAGTACGATTACAGCGATTCTACGTTTATTTTTTCCTATGTTTTGCCGCTTTTACACCATAAAGTTAATGTTATAGGAGAATTATCTTTAAGTCTTAATATTCTCAGAGTAGCAGTAATAATAATAATAATAATAATAATAATAATATGCTGTAGCTTTTTTATTTTTCTGTGGGGTGAGGGGATGAGTTTTGCGGGACAGGACGACGTTTCCAGCGATACATTCGTCTTTTTGGTTGCGTTTTATTGTGCAGTTGTGATGAAAACACATCGGTATTTGCCACAACTTTAATTTCTTTTTCCCGGTGTTTCCTGTGCGAGTAACATAGTGCAACAGAACGAGGCGATGCCAAAATCTTTATTAGGATTTTTACACAAATATTCTCATTTATTGGGGTAATATATTTTGCTATTTATTGGGTATGTTGTAAAGTGTTTCTTGTCTCTTCTTTACTTAGTCCCCGTACAGGACATTAATATTTATTCTTTTGATCTCTTACGTGTCGCCACACAGAGATTAAAGTGACAAAACGCCTGTTAGATGCCGCCCGTGGCTTGGTCTAACAGGCCACCATTCCCAGCACAGCATCGTTTACAGACATTGTTCTACAACTCATCCTCATGTCAGAGGCTCAAAAGTAATCGGACAAAGTAACTTTCCCATAAATATTATGTTAATTTTTAACCCTTTGTGGAGAATTCTTCACAGCGATGGCTGAAGTCTTTCGGGCATCACCATCGCAGGTCTCCTCCGGGGTGATGAGTTTTTGCCACCTTTACTGCGGAGACTTAAGTTGTTTCTTGTTTGTGGCTTTTTCTCCTTAAGTTTTGTCTTAATCCTGTGAAATGCATCTGATGGGCCGAGATCTGGCGAGGGCTCGATGGGGCCGAGAACTGGCGAGGGCTCGATGGGGCCGAGATCTGGCGAGGGCTCGACAGGGCCGAGATCTGGCGAGGGCTCGATGGGGCTGAGATCTGACGAGGACTCGATGGGGCCGAGATCTGGCGAGGACTCGATGGGGCCGAGATCTGGCGAGGGCTCAACGGGGCCCGAGATCTGGGGAGGACTCGATGGGGCCGAGATCTGGCGGGGGCTCGATGGGGCCGAGATCTGGCGAGGGCTCAATGGGGCCGAGATCTGGCGAGGACTCGATGGGGCAGAGATCTGGCGAGGGCTCGATGGGGCAGAGATCTGGCGAGGGCTCAACGGGGCCGAGATCTGGCGAGGACTCGATGGGGCCGAGATCTGGCGGGGGCTCAATGGGGCCGAGATCTGGCGAGGACTCGATGGGGCAGAGATCTGGCGAGGGCTCAACGGGGCCGAGATCTGGCGAGGACTCGACGGGGCCGAGATCTGGCGAGGGCTCAATGGGGCCGAGATCTGGCGAGGACTCGATGGGGCAGAGATCTGGCGAGGGCTCAACGGGGCCGAGATCTGGCGAGGACTCGACGGGGCCGAGATCTGGCGAGGGCTCAATGGGGCCGAGATCTGGCGAGGACTCGATGGGGCAGAGATCTGGCGAGGGCTCGATGGGGCAGAGATCTGGCGAGGGCTCAACGGGGCCGAGATCTGGCGAGGACTCGATGGGGCCGAGATCTGGCGGGGGCTCGATGGGGCCGAGATCTGGCGGGGGCTCGATGGGGCCGAGATCTGGCGGGGGCTCGATGGGGCCGAGATCTGGCGAGGGCTCAATGGGGCCGAGATCTGGCGAGGACTCGATGGGGCCGAGATCTGGCGAGGGCTCGAGGGGGCCGAGATCTGGCGAGGAGTCGACGGGGCCGAGATCCTGCGAGGGGCTCGATGGGGCCCGATATCTGACGAGGAGTCGACGGGGCCGAGATCTGGCGAGGGCTCGAGGGGGCCGAGATCTGGCAAGGGCTCGACGGGGCCGAGATCTGGCGAGGAGTCGACGGGGCGGAGATCTGGCGAGGGCTCGATGGGGCCCGAGATCTGGCGAGGGCTCGACGGGGCCGAGATCTGGCGAGGACTCGATGGGGCCGAGATCTGGCGAGGGCTCGACCATTACAGAATCTTCCTCTTCTTTGCTTTCACTTATTGTTCGTCTGTCTGTGAAGCGTCGTCCAATCATTGCTGCATTTAGTGAATCTGAGCAGAGTCTCGTCCTGTAACTTCACAATTCATCCGCTGCGTCTGTCTTCATTCTCATCATCAATAACCGCTAGAACCCCAGAGCCATTGGAAGCCGTGCATGCCTGGCCTGCACACCGCCTCCGCCATATGTTACAGAGGACGTGCTGTGCTCTGCACACCGCCTCCACCATGTGATACAGAGGACGTGCTGTGCTCTGCACACCGCCTCCGCCATGTGTTACAGAGGACGTGCTGCGCTCTGCACACCGCCTCCGCCATGTGTTACAGAAGACGTGCTGCACTCTGCACACCTCCTCCGCCATGTGTTACAGAGGACGTGCTGCGCTCTGCACACCGCCTCCGCCATGTGTTACAGAGGAAGTCCTGCGCTCTGCACACCTCCTCCGCCATGTGTTACAGAGGACGTGCTGTGCTCTGCACATCGCCTCTGCCATGTTTTATAGAGGATGTGCTGTGCTCTGGATCATGGATCCGCTCGAAACCTTCTCCAGATTCCTCTGTATTTGCACCTTGCGGTGACTCCTCTGTATTTGCACCTTGCGGTGACTCCTCTGTATTTGCACCTTGCGGTGACTCCTCTGTATTTGCACCTTGCGGTGACTCCTCTGTATTTGCACCTTGCGGTGACTCCTCTGTATTTGCACCTTGCGGTGACTCCTCTGTATTTGCACCTTGCGGTGACTCCTCTGTATTTGCACCTTGCGGTGACTCCTCTGTATTTGCACCTTGCGGTGACTCCTCTGTATTTGCACCTTGCGGTGACTCCTCTGTATTTGCACCTTGCGGTGACTCCTCTGTATTTGCACCTTGCGGTGACTCCTCTGTATTTGCACCTTGCGGTGACTCCTCTGTATTTGCACCTTGCGGTGACTCCTCTGTATTTGCACCTTGTGGTGACTCCTCTGTATTTGCACCTTGTGGTGACTCCTCTGTATTTGCACCTTGCGGTGACTCCTCTGTATTTGCACCTTGCGGTGACTCCTCTGTATTTGCACCTTGTGGTGACTCCTCTGTATTTGCACCTCTGTATCTGATCTCATGACGTTTTCTCTTTATGGCAAATATAGTCATCTGAGTGGAATGGACACCCAGCAGTTTATTATTAAATTCTGTGTCACCACACAAAAGGTCACAAGCTATGTTATCTTGAGCACAAAGCTAACTTTCCTGGTCACAGGTACTCCAGTCTCTCCAGGGGGCATCCTGCCAGCACAGCAATGAAAACATTTCACACCTTTAGTGAGCTTCAAATGGTCCTTACTGCCCATGTGTTGGTCTTAAAGATTGTAGTCAGAGAAGAGAAAGAGTATTTTAAATATAATATATGCATGGCTAAATTAGTGAGGGCTCCAATCATAGTTCCAGAATTAGAATATTAAAATGAAGGCTGGTCTAGAAATCTGACCTCCAGGCTGAGCCTATAACTGGACCCTCCAGGCCAAAGACCTTTGTTCACATGTTGACGGCAGCCGAGCTGACTGTGAATCACAATTCATCCACCCTCAGGAGCAGAACACAAGCGGCAAAGTTTAGGTATTTCTGTAAATTTCTCTCTTTTATTTTATGACTCTTTTGCATATTGTATGTCACTTTTTATTTCCATTTTTATATCTATTATTGTAAGCACTGCAGCTTTACTATTAAAAGCTTAAAACTTTATTAAGTTTGAACCTTGTTGTCACGTACCCACTTCTCAGCACGTGACTTCGGATTGTGGCTGCAAGGGTTAATCTATCTCCTCTCACTCAATCCAGCACTCGACCTCTGTCCTATGCTGAAAGGGAGCATCAATCACACCCCGACTCAGACCGCGTACCCCGCTTCACACACGCCGCCACCACTCACTGAATATGGGGCGATGAGTCCCCCTAAACTAAAATGTATCAGACAATCAACAAATCACACCTTCCTCGGGCTGTGGATTCTTAGAGTATACAAGGTTCAGACTTATTAAAGTTTTAAGCTTTAATGAAAAAAGTACAGTGCTTACAGAAAAGATATAAAAATAGAAATAATAAAATGACATACACATATGCAAACAATGAAATAAAAAGGAGAAACTTACAGAAACCTAAACTTTGCTTCTGTTGCCCGATGGGGAGAGCAGAGATAAATGGAAAGAGTTTCACAGCAGCTTAGGCCGACCCATCTCTGTGACACGGAGCAGTAACTGTGTGCCCAGTTATAGACTCAGACTGGGGGTGGGGGGGGTCAGATTCTAGACCGGCCTTCTAGTGTAACATTCTACTTCTGGGTCTATGATTGGACGATCACTCATTTAGCCATGCATTTATTATGTTTTACAATGTTCTTAGTCTTCTGACTAGTTCTCCTGATTTCCCTTCCCATCTGTGGGTCTATTTGAAGTTCACTATTGGAGATGGCGTCTCTCTCATCAATTCTCTTCCTCTTTGAGGCTCCCAATATGTGTGAATGTATTGCCCTGCTGGCAGGATGCCCCCTGGGGAGACTGGAGTCAGTGTGACTGTGAAGTTAGTGTGTGCTTATATAAAGCAGGTTGTGACCTCTTGTGGATGGACATGGGATTTAACCCCTTACTGGTCTAGTGTCCAGTCCCTGAGATACATATTTCACTACACTTGTATCCTCTAAAGAACCCATAACCTTAGAGAGGGTGTGATTCTGTTGATTGTCTTATAGTTTAGGGGAACTCATCAGCACCAAATCCGGTGACTGGTTGCCGCGTGTGAAGCGGGGTGCGCGGTGTGAGTCGGGGTGTGATTGATGCTCCCTTTCAGTATAGGACAGAGGTCAAGTGCTGGATTGAGTGAGAGGAGATAGATTAACCCTTGCAGATGCAAACTGGAGTCATGTGCCGAGACGCGGGTTTATTACAGTGGACATCTATCCTGAAGCTCTGTCTTCCTGGAGATCGTTCTTCCCTTTGGGGGCATGTTATGGTTTTTCTTCACAGAGAGGATCCTGGGATCATTCTCCACTGGGGTCTTCCAGGAACGTCCAGAGATTTGTCACCAAACAGTTGATTCGGCCGCTCCTAACCTTTCTTCACTCTGATGGATAGCTTTTCTTTCAGTCTAATGGTAGGTTTCTAATCTATTGAGAGCTCCTCTGGCCGCATGTTCTGAGCCCACAGCAACAGCCCCAAATCCAAATGCCACACCTGGAATCAGCCCCAGACCTTTTACCTGCTTAATTGATGGATAATGAGGGAATCGCCCATGAGTCAATTAAAGGGCGTCTGAGATTATTGTCCAGTTACTTTAATTCTCTCAAAAAAGAGGTAGATACAAATTAAAGATCTGTACTTCCTCAACTTTCCTCCAATTAGGATGTAAATCCCTCAGATTAAAGCCGAGAGTCGGCACTTTAACCCCAGATTGCTCTAGAGCCGGATCTGGAAGAGGTTTTGGTAAAGCTTCTAACAATCCCAGGCCTGTTTCTCTCCCCCCACCACCACCTTGCTCGTCACTCACCTCCAGGAGTTTGTCGCCCACATCGGACACCCGCACGAGCCGCCGGACCCTCCTCAGCCACTCGTGAGATGAAGATTCCCTGTAAGCAGAGATATGGAGTAAGTACCGTCCCAGTGACCCCCAGATAGACACTCACCCAAAGGACACAGCAGCGTCACCCTCCGCCCCGCGTCATTACCCCCCACCACTCACCTCATCATCTCCCTTGTACGGTGTGGACCCTTTGCCCCCAGCAATGCTGATGCCTAGACCCCCCGTCTGCCGCAGGATGCTGAGAGTAAGCTGCAAGCAGAAGACAGAGCCCGTTACTGGGGTGAGGAGGGGGCAGCGCCGAAAACCCCCGAAAATAAAGCAAGGAGACAACAAACTGCCCCGCGCAGGAGGATCAGGGGGTCCACCCTGTGCAGGAGACCCCATAATAAAGCGCTAATACAATCATTCTACCATCCAGACACCTCCAGAGCCGACATCATACACCACCCAGAGCTGCATACGCCAATCACAGACATCATATACCGCCCTCCAGACACCTCAAGAGCTGCATCTGCCAATCACAGACATCACACACCGCGCTCCAGACACCTCCAGAGCAGCATCCGCTAATCACAGACATCATACACCGCGCTCCATAACACTCCAGAGCAGCATCCGCTAATCACCAATGTAGTGAAATATGTATCTGAGGGAATGGACACCCAGAGGTTAATGGTTAAATTCTGGGTCACAGCCTATGTTATCTGAGCACAAAGCGGCTGTCCTAGATTGAGACTCCAGTCTCTCCAGGGGGCGTCCTGAGAACCCACAGAGTGGAACCATTTTATTCCTCTTATAATTTTGAAGACTCCACCAAATGGGACCTAGTACAGCCTGACCATTGTATATACTGTGGGAAAGAGAATGGGTTAAGACAAAAGAGCATTTTAAATATAATGTATGCATGGCTAAATTAATGAGGGCCCCAATCGTAGTCCCAGAATTAGAATATTAAAATGGAAGGCCGGTCTAGACATCTGACCGCACACCAGACCCTATAAGAACTCACGCCAGCCAGGAGTTCTTGGTCACAGACTTTGGGGCAGCTGAAACACTGCTGTGATCCACATTCCATTTTCCTCCTTCCCCATTGGGATGCAGAATTAAGGCTGCAAAGTTTAGTTATTTCTGTAAGTTTCTCCCTTTTTTATTTTATAACTGTTTTCCATATTGTACGTCACTTTTTATTTCTATATCTTTTATTGCAAGCACTGTACCTTTTATATTAAAGGTTAAACTTTAATAAGGTTGAACCTTGTATAATCTAAAGAACCCATAACCCTAGAGAGGGTGCGATCCTGTTGATTGATAGTCTTAGTTTATGGGGACTCATTGTCCCCATGTCGATGAGTGGTGGCAGCGTGTGTGAAGCGGGGTGCGCGGTGTGTGTCGGGGTGTGATTGATGCTCCCTTTCAGAATAGACAGAGGTCAAGTGCTGGACTAAGTGAATAGATTAACCCTTGCAGGCGCAACCCCAAGGCACGTGCTTTGAAGGGGGTACACGACAACAGACATCATACACCGCGCTCCAGACACTTCTGCTAATGACCGACATCATACACCGCTCTCTGTAATGGTGTATACCTTTCCCTGTCCTGTATTCATGTATACTATGCAATTTAATGTATTGTAATGTAACCTGTGTCCCTCCTCCGGCCTGTGTTTCTGGACTATAATGCAATCAGGCCTTGGTCATCAGCTGTGGGGGATTGTGTCATTTTTCCTCTCAGCAGGAGGTGACTCCAATAAACAGACCTGAAAGCGACAATGGAACCCTGAGTTTCTAGAATCTTCTGACTGGAGCAAACCATTCAATAGTAGGTGTGAACCGCCCTATACATGGGCTGATCCCAAGAGCCCAGACAATACATATGTTTTAGGATCACTCAGTTAGTTGAATACGTAGGTCGAAGAAGCTGAGAACTTAGCTGAGGAAAGATCGTGGTGCCAGTGGGATTGTGCGGTGTCCTTCCTCGGTTGGATCCAGTGGATTCTATGTGGACTATCTCTTCCGTTAACCTGGCGTCAGGATTGCCGAGTGGCGCCCCCGGATCTGTTCCCTTTGTGTGGACTCATTGTGAACTCGGCAGAATTGTCTTCATTTGTACAGTTCCATTTTCCCTGTTCAATAAAACTGGTTGGATCGATCATCGGCCTGGTGTCCCTTCCTGCGCTGTCGCACACCCATCACACTCTCCGCTCCATGATTCAGGAGTGGAGCAGAGATGGCGATGGAGAACGCACAGTCCTGAATCGTGGAGGCGACGGATGACGCGCACTCCTGGATCGTGGAGGCGACGGACGACGCGCACTCCTGGATCGTGGAGGCTCCGGACGACGCGCACTCCTGAATCGTGGAGGCTCCGGATGACGCGCACTCCTGAATCGTGGAGGCTCCGGATGACGAGCACTCCTGAATCGTGGAGGCTACGGATGACGCGCACTCCTGGATCGTGGAGGCTCCGGATGACGCGCACTCCTGGATCGTGGAGGCTCCGGATGACGCGCACTCCTGGAGCGGAGGTGGTGACGGGAGACGCACACCCCTCAATCGTGGAGCGTAGGAAGCGACGGGAGACGCACACCCCTCAATCGTGGAGCGGAGGAGGTGACGGGAGACGCACACCCCTCAATCGTGGAGCGGAGGAGGTGACGGGAGACGCACACCCCTCAATCGTGGACGGAGGAGGTGACGGGAGACGCACACCCCTCAATCGTGGAGCGGAGGAGGTGACGGGAGACGCACACCCCTCAGTCGTGGAGCGGAGGAGGTGACGGGAGACGCACACCCCTCAGTCGTGGAGCGGAGGAGGTGACGGGAGACGCACACCCCTCAATCGTGGAGCGGAGGAGGTGACGGGAGACGCACACCCCTCAATCGTGGAGCGGAGGAGGTGACGGGAGACGCACACCCCTCAATCGTGGAGCGGAGGAGGTGACGGGAGACGCACACTCCTCATCGTGGAGCGGAGGAGGTGACGGGAGACGCACACTCCTCAATCGTGGAGCGGAGGAGGTGACGGGAGACGCACACCCCTCAATCGTGGAGCGGAGGAGGTGACGGGAGACGCACACCCCTCAATCGTGGAGCGGAGGAGGTGACGGGAGACGCACACCCCTCAATCGTGAGCGGAGGAGGTGACGGGAGACGCACACCCCTCAGTCGTGGAGCGGAGGAGGTGACGGGAGACGCACACCCCTCAGTCGTGGAGCGGAGGAGGTGACGGGAGACGCACACCCCTCAATCGTGGAGCGGAGGAGGTGACGGGAGACGCACACCCCTCAATCGTGGAGCGGAGGAGGTGACGGGAGACGCACACCCCTCAATCGTGGAGCGGAGGAGGTGACGGGAGACGCACACTCCTCATCGTGGAGCGGAGGAGGTGACGGGAGACGCACACTCCTCAATCATGGAGCGGAGGAGGTGACGGGAGACGCACACTCCTCAATCGTGGAGCGGAGGTGGTGACGGGAGACGCACACTCCTCAATCGTGGAGCGGAGGAGGTGACGGGAGACGCACACTCCTCAATCGTGGAGCGGAGGCGGTGACGGGAGACGCACACTCCTCAATCGTGGAGCGGAGGAGGTGACGGGAGACGCACACTCCTCAATCGTGGAGCGGAGGCGGTGACGGGAGACGCACACTCCTCAATCGTGGAGCGGAGGAGGTGACGGGAGACGCACACTCCTCAATCGTGGAGCGGAGGAGGTGACGCACTGATCTTTGTACATGATTGATTCTGTAGATTATCTGTTTGTAGATGAGGGATTTAGGTTAATCAATGAGACTAAAGGGCGGCGTGAACCTGCGACAGGATTTTAGCTCATTTCACCACTTCATAATTTTAGGTTCCTTGAAACACACCACTTATGTTTTTTACTTGAGCCGGGTTGTGAATGTTTTGTTGTCGGCGTCACATCATCACTTCAGGCTGATTTTAGTATTGGAATAATAAGGACGAATCATTTTATTGGATTTGCTGGAAAAGACTTTCAGGAGCTTTGACTATTTGACGTTCTCAGTGATGTCACTACTGATCTCCGGTGAGGAATAAGGGATATATCCTGACCTATCAAACAATATTCCAGAACAATAAACCCCTATACTGCATTGTTACACCTGTCCCCGTTACTCTCCACTGTCCCAGAGGGCAGGTGACCTTCCTAATTAGAAGAGGAAACAGGTTGCATTTTGAGCGGTGCCCGGGGAGGGTAGAAGCCAGCCAGAGAAGCCCTATTTGGTCTTCTATGGTAGTGCAGAGCTCACCGGGTTCAATGGTCCAAGGCCGTTCTCCTCAGATCTCCCGGTGGAAAGTTATGACCCATAGTAGCTTTTGTGCATTTCATAGCACAACACAGGGGATGAGGAACTGCAGGATATCCCCCGGGCAGGAGAGCGGCCGGCAACTTACAGAATAAGAATGCCCAAGCTCTGCTGGACTTTGGTATTACTTTGAGGATGACCCCATTACATCACGTGGAAGAGAATACCCAAGAGAACCTGGTGGCTCCACACTGCCTCCAAGACATGGTAACTGATTACATTTGCCTGTATATCTGTGTGTATTTCCATTGACCTCTTATTTGCACAACTAACTAACATCTGTAATATCTTCATAACACCTGTACATAAATTATTATTCTAGTGTGCCCCTACAGCGATTAAATATACATACATTAAATCTTGGGTTGCTCTCTTATCTCGATCGCAAACTCTCATGTCCGTGTGCTGGTTTAACATTATACGCTACCTGGGTTGGTTTCTGAGCCAGGCTTATATCAAACGAGAAACTGGTGGCAGCCATTGGTGCTTGTGTTATTTAGCGCCTCTATCAGTGACGGGGTGGCGGTTATTATATGGGCTTCGATGTCATATACCACACTCACTGAGGGGCGCCTTCATACACCGGCATTGACAGGGCAGCTGCAGTCCTTCATTTATCCCCAGGCAGTTTCCCTGACTGTCCTGAGTATAGAGAAGGCGCTATAGAGCTGCCAGGTACAGGTGACAAATTCCTCATAGGCAGCGTTCACTGTGATGTCACCACTGATCTCTGGTTATAGATGTTCTCAGTGATGCCATCGCTGATCTCTAGGGATAGCGGCCATCTTGGTGGGGTGATTGCCGATCTCTAGGGATAGGTGGTGTAAAGAATAAGGCATATTTTGACCTATTCCTACAGCAGCCATCTTGTTCAGGTGTCACCATATTTTCCCTTACTCCACGGGGAGAGCCCCCACCTTTTGCCTGGGGCTTAATCAATCTCCTGGAATATGTTCACCCCTTCCCGACCTATGGCGTTATACAACGTCATGGGCCGGTAAGGGGTGTTTAATGTGAGCTCCGGTGCGGAGATCACATCAAAGCCCTGACATCTCAGCTGATCCCATCAGCTGAGATGTCAGGGTAACAGGATCCGATCGGCGCTGTTAATCCCTCGGATCCCGCTGTCAATCACTGACTTGACTTGTAGAAAAAAAAAAACCGTCACGTCGGTTTTACCATATAGTGAACATGGCGAATAAAAAACACAAAAAACAAAATGTGTTGCTGCACTTTTTTTGCAATTTCACTGCATTTAGAATTTCTTTGCAGTTTCCCTGTACACTATATGGTAAAATAAATTATTTGTGACTTTGAAGAGTGGAGAAGCGTCACACTCAGCCCAGACACAGGGGAGCCAAAAGATAATTCCTAATATTTCACGGCCCATTGCTCCCCTAAAGATTAGAATTATAAATATAACATCTAGAGATGTAGACGATCATAGCACATATTTTTACATAATTGTGCAACCTTTGTAAGTACCTCAAAATTGATATTGGCTAGTGGGATGACCGCAAAGTGTTTGTGTGTCCCACCATTAGAAAGCTAAAATCACAACCAAAAATATGAGAGCATTATCTTCCACCTACGACGCCCCCAGGCAAAGTTATGACCCTTAGTAGCTTTTGAATAGTTCATATCACAGCCCATGGGGGTGGGAACTGCAGGACATCCCAGGGGCAGGAGATGGGCAGGCGTACAGTATAAGAATTGTGAATGTTGTATTCTTTTGAAGAGGCATTATTACATAGCAAGCTGGAGTATACCCCAGGACCCGGATGGCTCCACGCTGCCCCTTGTGGCGCCACCAACATCAAGGAACCAGTAACTGATCGCATTTGTCTGTAATTCTGTGTGTATCCCATGTATCTTTTATTTGCATAACTGACTGTAATATCTGTAATATCTTTAGAATACCTTAAGGCGATTAAATATATAAATTTAATCTTGAGCTGCTCTTATTCTCGATCACGAGTTCCCACGTCCGTGTGCTCATTAACGTTAACGCTACCTGGGTTGCTTTCTGACCCAGATATATCAAACGAGAAACTGGTGGAAGCAATTAGTGCTTGGGGTTATTGAGGGTCTCCATCAGTGACGGGGTGGTGGTTGTAACATGTGCTTCTGGTCACGGACAAGAAGGCATATATCACACTCACTGGGGGGGGCGCCTTAATAAACCAGCACTGACAGGGCTGCTGCGGCTCTTTTTTTTATCCTCAGGTAGTTCCCTGACTCGCCTGAGTTTAGTAAGAGGCGCTACAGAGCTGCTAGGTTCAGAGGCAATTTGTCACAGGTGGCGTTCAATGTGATATCACTGCTCAGGTCTAGGGACAGGCAAGGCTCTCGGTCATGTCACCGCTGATCTCAGTGAGGTCACTGCTGCTCCCCCACATCACACAATCACTCCCACCACACACACCAGGCACACAGACCCTGAAAATAAGGGACAGACACACAGACCCTGAGGATATAGGACAGACACACAGACCCTGAGGATATGGGACAGACCCGCAGACCCTGAGGATATGGGACAGACCCGCAGACCCTGAGGATATGGGACAGACACACAGACCCTGAGGATATGGGACAGACCCACAGACCCTGAGGATATGGGACAGACCCACAGACCCTGAGGATATGGGACAGACACACACACCCTGAGGATATGGGACAGACACACAGACCCTGAGGATATGGGACAGACACACAGACCCTGAGGATATGGGACAGACACACAGACCCTGAGGATATGGGACAGACCCACAGACCCTGAGGATATGGGACAGACCCACAGACCCTGAGGATATGGGACAGACACACAGACCCTGAGGATATGGGACAGACACACAGACCCTGAGGATATGGGACAGACACACAGACCCTGAGGATATGGGACAGACACACAGACCCTAAGGATATGGGACAGACACACAGACCCTGAGGATATGGGACAGACACACAGACCCTGAGGATATGGGACAGACACACAGACCCTGAGGATATGGGACAGACACACAGACCCTGAGGATATGGGACAGACACACAGACCCTAAGGATATGGGACAGACACACAGACCCTGAGGATATGGGACAGACACACAGACCCTAAGGATATGGGACAGACACCCGAGGACCCCGCAGGGGAGGTGCTGGATTTGCAGAGTGGTCTGGTTGGAGGAGGGAGGACGGGGGGCACGCGGACAGTGCCAGGCTGGGTACACACCTCTTCCTCCTCTATCCGAGCAGGCTCAATCAGAAGATTATTCGCTTGATCAAACGACACACCCTGTTAGAGCGGCAGACAGACAGACGAGGAGGAGACAGAGAGACAGGCATGCGGATTAGTGGAGCAAAATGACCAAAAATACCCATCACCATGAACCCACCTGAACAGCAGCTCCTCCGGGGGCAGACAACAGAGAGCAGCAGCACAGAAGCAACACAATGTGACCCCAGCAATGGAGAAGCTTAAATTAAAGGGAACCAACACCAAAAACTATCTGAGTGTCACCCCGGGGATTGGGGCAGTGGATGTGTCGGCCCCTTTTAAGAGCAGACAGGAATAAGAACAAGGAGCACACGAAGTGGCATAGGCGGCACACGGGGCGCTAGTGGGTTACGTGACAGGCGGCGGCACGTGACAGCGGAGAGGTGCAAGCCGGGTGGTGACGGAAGGCAGCAGGCGACAGTGGAGGGGTGAAGGTCGGGAGGTAATGGGCGGCGGCACATGACAGCAGAGAGGTGAAGGCCGGGAGGTGACGGGAGGCAGGAGGCGACAGCGGAGAGGTGAAGGCTGGGAGGTGACGGGCGACGGCACACAACAGCAGAGAGGTGAAGGCCGGGAGGTGACGGGCGGCAGCACACGACAGCAGAGAGGTGAAGGCCGGAAGGTGATGGCCAGTGGCACGCGACAACGCAGGAGGTGCAGACCGGGAGGTGATGGCTGGTGGCACACGACTGCGCAGAGGTGCAGGCCGGTAAGTGACAGGAGGCGGCACGCGACAGCAGAGAGGTGCAGGCCGGAAGGTGATGGCCGGTGGCACGTGACAGCAGAGAGCTGCAGGCCGTAAGATGATGGGTGAAGGCACGCGACAGCGGAGGGGTGAGGAGGCACTGATGCGGGGGGTGGGATTTGGCAGTGATGCTGGTGGGGGGGGGGCAGTGATGCAGGTCGGGGGTAAGTAGTGTCAGGGCTCCTGCTATCCCCTGTACCTTGACATTCTGCTGGGAGCTGTGGTGCCTCTCCTCCCTGCTCTCGTCTTGGAGCCAGCCCTCCACCTCATCCTCCTCTTGCTGCGGGCACCTGAAGAAGCCTCTGTGGTCACCGTCCTCGTCCAGGGCGTGGGGGCTCTGTCCCTGGAGAAGGGCCACCACCGCCTCAGTGTTAGGCAGCTTGGTGATCTTCGAGTGCTTCTTATAATGGGGGTGTCCTTGCGGATCAGACGTTTCTTCCCCGGAGATCCTCGGTCCTCGTCGAAGTCGTCGTCTTCATCATCGCAGTGTACTAAGGTCTCCTCAGCAAAGTGCACGGAGTGCTGCAGGGAGAGGAGAGCTGTGAGTGAGCATGGAGTGCTGCAGGGAGAGGAGAGCTGTGAGCGAGCATGGCGTGCTGCGGGCAGAGGAGAGCTGTGAGCATGCAAGGAGTGCTGGGGGGAGAGGAGAGCTGTGAGCGAGCATGGAGTGCTGCGGGGGAGGAGAGCTGTGAGCGAGCATGGAGTGCTGCGGGGAGAGGAGAGCTGTGAGCGCGCAAGGAGTGCTGCGGGGAGAGGAGAGCTGTGAGCATGCAAGGAGTGCTGGGGGAGAGGAGAGCTGTGAGCATACACGGAGTGCTGCGGGGAAAGGAGAGCTGTGAGCGAGCATGGAGTGCTGGGGGGAGAGGAGAGCTGTGAGCGAGCATGGAGTGCTGCGGGGAGAGGAGAGCTGTGAACATGCAAGGAGTGCTGGGGGGAGAGGAGAGCTGTGAGTGAGCATGGAGTGCTGCAGGGAGAGGAGAGCTGTGAGTGAGCATGGAGTGCTGCAGGGAGAGGAGAGCTGTGAACATGCAAGGAGTGCTGGGGGGAGAGGAGAGCTGTGAGTGAGCATGGAGTGCTGGGGGAGAGGAGAGCTGTGAGCACGCAAGGAGTGCTGGGGGGAGAGGAGAGCTGTGAGCACGCAAGGAGTGCTGGGGGGAGAGGAGAGCTGTGAGCGCGCAAGGAGTGCTGGGGGGATAGGAGAGCTGTGAGCGCGCAAGGAGTGCTGGAGGGGAGAGGAGAGCTGTGAGCGCGCAAGGAGTGCTGGGGGGGAGGGGAGAGCTGTGAGCGCGCAAGGAGTGCTGGGGGGAGAGGAGAGCTGTGAGCATGCAAGGAGTGCTGGGGGAGAGGAGAGCTGTGAGCATGCACGGAGTGCTGCGGGGAGAGGAGAGCTGTGAGATGTGCATGGAGTGCTGCAGGGAGAGGAGAGCTGTGAGCATGCACGGAGTGCTGCGGGGAAAGGAGAGCTTTGAGCGAGCATGGAGTGCTGGGGGGAGAGGAGAGCTGTGAGCGAGCATGGAGTGCTGCGGGGAAAGGAGAGCTTTGAGCGAGCATGGAGTGCTGCGGGGAGAGGAGAGCTGTGAACATGCAAGGAGTGCTGGGGGAGAGGAGAGCTATGAGTGAGCATGGAGTGCTGGGGGAAAGGAGAGCTGTGAGTGTGCATGGAGTGCTGGGGGGAAAGGAGAGCTGTGAGTGTGCATGGAGTGCTGGGGGGAAAGGAGAGCTGTGAGTGTGCATGGAGTGCTGGGGGGAGAAGAGAGCTGTGAGCGTGCATGGAGTAGAGAGCTGTGAGCGTGCATGGAGTGCTGCTGGGAGAGGGGAGCTGTGAGCGTGCACCGACTGTGGCCTCTGCCACTCCAGATCTATATTGCAGTACCTCCACATATTCCACCTCCATCTCATCCGCCGGCGTCTCATCTTCTTCCTCCGGCTCTGGATGCTCGGCTCGCTGCTCTGGAGGATGATGGTTGTCCTGGTACCCAGCGGAGACGGTGCTGCCACTGCGCTGAGAATCACCGCTCTGACTGGAGACTCCGCTGAGACGCTTGTCCTACAGTGAGAAACCAAACCTCAGGGATCAGGGAGCCATACAGTGCCCTCCCCTTTCCCGATGAGCCGTACAGTGCCGTCCCCTTTTCCCACGAGCAGTACAGTGCCCTCCCCTTTCCCCATGAGTAGTAAAGTGCCCGCCCCCTTTCCCCATGAGCAGTACAGTGCCCTCCCCTTTCCCGATGAGCCATACAGTGCCCTCCCCTTTCCCGATGAGCCATACAGTGCCCGCCCCCTTTCCCCATGTGCAGTACAGTGCCCTCCCCTTTCCCCATGAGCAGTACAGTGCCCTCCCCTTTCCCGATGAGCCGTACAGTGCCCGCCCCCTTTCCCCATGAGCAGTACAGTGCCCTCCCCTTTCCCGATGAGCCATACAGTGCCCCCCCCTTTCCCCATGTGCAGTACAGTGCCCTCCCCTTTCCCCATGAGCAGTACAGTGCCCTCCCCTTTCCCCATGAGCAGTACAGTGCCCGCCCCCTTCCCCCATGAGCCGTACAGTGCCCTCCCCTTTCCCCATGAGCCGTACAGTGCCCGCCCCCTTTCCCCATGAGCCGTACAGTGCCCTCCCCTTTCCCCATGAGCCGTACAGTGCCCTCCCCTTTCCCCATGAGCAGTACAGTGCCCTCCCCTTTCCCCATGAGCAGTACAGTGCCCTCCCCTTTCCCGATGAGCCATACAGTGCCCGCCCCCTTTCCCGATGAGCCGTACAGTGCCCTCCCCTTTCCCGATGAGCCATACAGTGCCCGCCCCCTTTCCCCATGTGCAGTACAGTGCCCTCCCCTTTCCCCATGAGCAGTACAGTGCCCTCCCCTTTCCCGATGAGCCGTACAGTGCCCGCCCCCTTTTCCCATGAGCAGTACAGTGCCCGCCCCCTTTCCCCATGAGCCGTACAGTGCCCTCCCCTTTCCCCATGAGCAGTACAGTGCCCTCCCCTTTCCCCATCAGCCGTACAGTGCCCGCCCCTTTCCCCATGAGCAGTACAGTGCCCTCCCCTTTCCCCATGAGCCGTACAGTGCCCGCCCCCTTCCCCCATGAGCCGTACAGTGCCCTCCCCTTTCCCCATGAGCCGTACAGTGCCCGCCCCTTTCCCCATGAGCCGTACAGTGCCCGCCCCCCTTCCCCCATGAGCAGTACAGTGCCCGCCCCCTTTCCCCATGAGCCGTACAGTGCCCTCCCCTTTCCCCATGAGCAGTACAGTGCCCTCCCCATTCCCCATGAGCCGTACAGTGCCCTCCCCTTTCCCCATGAGCCGTACAGTGCCCTCCCCTTTCCCCATGAGCAGTAGAGTGCCCTCCCCTTTCCCCATGAGCAGTAGAGTGCCCTCCCCTTTCCCATGAGCCGTACAGTGACCGCCCCCTTTCCCCATGAGCCGTACAGTGACCGCCCCTTTATTCATGAGCCGTACAGTGGCCTCCCCTTTCCCCATGAGCCGTACAGTGCCCTCCCCTTTCCCCATGAGCCGTACAGTGCCCTCCCCTTTCCCCATGAGCCGTACAGTGCCCTCCCCTTTCCCCATGAGCCGTACAGTGCCCTCCCCTTTCCCCATGAGCAGTACAGTGCCCTCCCCTTTCCCCATGAGCCGTACAGTGCCCTCCCCTTTCCCCATGAGCAGTACAGTGCCCTCCCCATTCCCCATGAGCCGTACAGTGCCCTCCCCTTTCCCCATGAGCCATACAGTGCCCTCCCCTTTCCCCATGAGCAGTACAGTGCCCTCCCCTTTCCCCCCATGAGCAGTACAGTGCCCTCCCCTTTCCCCATGAGCCGTACAGTGCCCTCCCCTTTCCCCATGAGCCGTACAGTGCCCTACCCTTTCCCCATGAGCCGTACAGTGCCCTCCCCTTTCCCCATGAGCCGTACAGTTCCCGCCCCTTTCCCATGAGCAGTACAGTGCCCTCCCCTTTCCCCATGAGCAGTACAGTGCCCTCCCCTTTCCCCATGAGCAGTACAGTGCCCTCCCCTTTCCCCACGAGCAGTACAGTGCCCTCCCCTTTCCCCACGAGCAGTACAGTGCCCTCCCCTTTCCCCACGAGCAGTACAGTGCCCTCCCCTTTCCCCACGAGCCGTACAGTGCCCTCCCCTTTCCCCACGAGACGTACAGTGCCCTCCCCTTTCCCCATGAGCAGTACAGTGCCCGCCCCTTTTCCCCATGAGCCATACAGTGCCCTCCCCATTCCCCATGAGCCGTACAGTGCCCTCCCCTTTCCCCATGAGCCGTACAGTGTCCTCCCCTTTCCCCATGAGCAGTACAGTGCCCTACCCTTTCCCCATGAGCCGTACAGTGCCCGCCCCTTTCCCCACGAGACGTACAGTGCCGTCCCCTTTTCCCACGAGCAGTACAGTGCCCTCCCCTTTCCCCATGAGCAGTACAGTGCCCTCCCCTTTCCCCACGAGACGTACAGTGCCGTCCCCTTTTCCCACGAGCAGTACAGTGCCATCCCCTTTTCCCACGAGCAGTACAGTGCCCTCCCCTTTCCCCATGAGCAGTACAGTGCCCTCCCCATTCCCCATGCGCCGTACAGTGCCCTCCCCTTTCCCCATGAGCCGTACAGTGCCCGCCCCTTTCCCCATGAGCCGTACAGTGCGCTCCCCTTTCCCCATGAGCAGTACAGTGCCCTACCCTTTCCCCATGAGCCGTACAGTGCCCGCCCCCTTTCCCCATGAGCCGTACAGTGCCCTCCCCTTTCCCCATGAGCAGTACAGTGCCCTCCCCTTTCCCCATGAGCCGTACAGTGCCCTCCCCTTTTCCCATGAGCCGTACAGTGCCCTCCCCTTTCCCCATGAGCCGTACAGCGCCCGCCCCCTTTCCCCATGAGCCGTACAGTGCCCGCTCCCTAACTTCACCCCTTGGTAGTTCAGTGCCCGCCCCTGAGGGGTTCAGTGCCCGCTCCCGAGGGGTTCAGTGCCTGGCCTCTCTGTGACGTCATAGCCTTTTTCAATTCATGCCATGGGTTATTGCTTTAATTTGGCCAAATGTATAGGTCGTTTGTTAACTCATGTTTGTTAAGTCATTGTTTCTTAGCAACTGTGTGGAGCCACTATTGTCTGAGTTTGTGAATTGCTAACTAAACGTAGATTATCTCAGCCCCCTTCTGTGCACATCATTTAGATGACAATTATACACTTGGACTGCCAACCAACAAGAACAGCCGTATCCCATAAAACACCCTGAGATGGGGGCTCAGGATATAAAAAGGAATGCTTCAGTCACCAGGAGATCATATGTTACAGGATGTCAGCCTAAGAACTTCGGTTCCGAATAGAGGATCACATGGCGTCTTCACACTCTGCATGGCCTTAAGCTAGGAGTCTCGGGTCTGACAAGAGGAGCACCAGAAATTGATTATATTCTGCAGGAGTTCAGCCTAGGATCCTAGGATTGGGCAGAAATATCAGACACTACAGAAGATACCGAGGTTTGGACAATTTGGTCACCTGGCTACTGACTTTGCGGTGCTCGGTCAGCTTCCTGATCTTCTCGCTATTCCTCTCTTGATGGGTGCCCGCCAAAAGCAGGGTGCAGCTGGGTTAGAGTAAGTGGCCTGGGAAGCTGCGAATATTCTAATCCCTGGAGAGCCAGAGGAAGGGCGAGACTCTGTTACCTGTTACATTGTATGTTTTGCTTGGTTATGTGTTATATGCCTGTGACTGTTGGGGATCCAATAAAGTCTTCCCATTGTGTGGTTCCCTCACCCGGTGTTGTCTGAGTAGTGTTCTGCCCCCGGGTGAGGAGTTCAGGCGTTCAGTGAGATGAGCCCTGGTCCATGCGGGCTTTATAAAGGTGTCTGTGCCAGTGGATGAGAGCACTCACCAACCCTCCATGTCTCCACAGAGGAGAGCCCCCACTGACCCCCGTGTCTCCACAGAGGAGAGCCCCCACTGACCCCCGTGTCTCCACAGAGGAGAGCCCCCACTGACCCCCGTGTCTCCACAGAGGAGAGCCCCCACTGACCCCCGTGTCTCCACAGAGGAGAGCCCCCACTGACCCCCGTGTCTCCACAGAGGAGAGCCCCCACTGACCCCCGTGTCTCCACAGAGGAGAGAGCCCCCACTGACCCCCGTGTCTCCACAGAGGAGAGCGCCCACTGACCCCCGTGTCTCCACAGAGGAGAGCGCCCACTGACCCCCGTGTCTCCACAGAGGAGAGCACCCACTGACCCCCGTGTCTCCACAGAGGAGAGCACCCACTGACCCCCGTGTCTCCACAGAGGAGAGCACCCACTGACCCCCGTGTCTCCACAGAGGAGAGCACCCACTGACCCCCGTGTCTCCACAGAGGAGAGCACCCACTGACCCCCGTGTCTCCACAGAGGAGAGCACCCACTGACCCCCGTGTCTCCACAGAGGAGAGCACCCACTGACCCCTGTGTCTCCACAGAGGAGAGCACCCACTGACCCCCGTGTCTTCACAGAGGAGAGAACCACTGACCCCCGTGTCTCCACAGAGGAGAGCACCCACTGACCCCCGTGTCTCCACAGAGAGCACCCACTGACCCCCGTGTCTCCACAGAGGAGAGCACCCACTGACCCCCGTGTCTCCACAGAGGAGAGCACCCCCTGACCCCCGTGTCTCCACAGAGGAGAGCACCCACTGACCCCCGTGTCTCCACAGAGGAGAGCACCCACTGACCCTCGTGTCTCCACAGAGGAGAGCACCCCCTGACCCCCGTGTCTCCACAGAGGAGAGCACCCACTGACCCCCGTGTCTCCACAGAGGAGAGCACCCACTGACCCCCGTGTCTTCACAGAGGAGAGCCCCCACTGACCCCCGTGTCTCCACGGCCCCCCAGGAGCGGTCAGCAGCCTCTCACCTCATCGCTGGGGGAGGTGGTGTCCGGCCGGGCCATGTAGCCCTCGTTGCGTCGCTCCTCGATTCCCCTCTTCATCACCTTCAGCTCGCTGGGGTGCGGCGTCGCTCTCCTCTGAAGACCCTGAGAAACCCAAAACAAGGAGTAAAGTAACGGGGCCCCGCAGAGAACGCCCCGGGGCCACACAGCATCGCAACGGCTCGTACCCGACGCTCCGCCGCAGCCTCATCATCCTCATCCTCGGGTTTCAGCTCCTCTTGGAACTGAATGACGCTGACCCGATTCAGGTTCCCATCTATCCAGCTCTCATCCATACTGTTCTGTAGAACCGGACTCTCTGCAAACACAAGGCAAAGGTGAAGGCGCAACTTAATCCATCACAAAAGGTCCACCCCCCCTCTCCTGACATCCTCTGTGCTGCTGTTACAATTCATAATCTGTGATCTCCCCCTCCTCTCCTGACATCCTCTGTGCTGCTGTTGTATGTCATACTCTGTGTGATCTCCCCCTCCTCTCCTGACATCCTCTGTGCGATCTCCAGCCTCCTCTCCTGACATCCTCTGTGCTGCTGTTGTATGTCATACTCTGTGTGATCTCCCCCTCCTCTCCCGACATCCTCTGCGCTGCTGTTGCATGTCATACTCTGTGTGCTCCCCGACCTCCTCCCACCACACGTCGGGGGGTCTCTGTACCGATGCTGGGGGACGGCTGCTGGGGCAGGAGGTAGCAGGTTAACACTTTGGACCCCGTCTTCTCATCGTCTTCTGTCTGGAATTTCAGCATGGGTTGTGACTGGTTCTCCGCCAACCACAGCGCCTTCAGGTTGAGGTTCGTCAGAGCGAAGGGCAGGTTCAGCAGCCTGTGGGGGACACAACCACCCGCCATTTTTAGGCCTCATTTAAAAAGACTTGTTGCCCAAAGCAACCAATCACAGTGCAGTGTTCCTTTTGAAACAGTAGAATAAAGCATGTAAGCTGCGCTCTGATTGGTCGTGAGGCCCGGCGTGACACCGACCTGTTCCCCGCTACGTCCAGCACGTGCAGCTCGGTGGCGTTGGCCAGCTCCGGCGGGAGGGCGCTCAGCTGGTTATCGCGCAGGCACAGCATGTTCAGGCTGGAGCAGCCGCCGATCTCCCCGGGCAGAGAGCACAGACGATTGCGGTCCACATTCAGATTGGTCAATTTGGTGAGGTTCCCGATGGACTTCGGGAGAAACTGGAGGGAAAGAGACAGCGAAGCTGATAACCGGACTGTACACACACGGTGAGAGGTGGTCAGCCCCGCCCAGATACTGACAACCGGACTGTACACACGGTGAGAGGTGGTCAGCCCCGCCCAGATACTGACAGCCAGACTGTACACACGGTGAGAGGTGGTCAGCCCCGCCCAGATACTGACAACCGGACTGTACACACGGTGAGAGGTGGTCAGCCCCGCCCAGATACTGACGACCGGACTGTACACACGGTGAGAGGTGGTCAGCCCAGCCCAGATACTGACAGCTGGACTGTACACACGGTGAGAGGTGGTCAGCCCCGCCCAGATACTGATAACCGACTGTACACACGGTGAGAGGTGGTCAGCCCCGCCCAGATACTGACAACCGGACTGTACACACGGTGAGAGGTGGTCAGCCCCGCCCAGATACTGACAGCCAGACTGTACACACGGTGAGAGGTGGTCAGCCCCGCCCAGATACTGACAACCGGACTGTACACACGGTGAGAGGTGGTCAGCCCCGCCCAGATACTGACAGCCAGACTGTACACACGGTGAGAGGTGGTCAGCCCCGCCCAGATACTGACAACCAAACTGTACACACGGTGAGAGGTGGTCAGCCCCGCCCAGATACTGACGACCGGACTGTATACACGGTGAGAGGTGGTCAGCCCAGCCCAGATACTGACAGCTGGACTGTACACACGGTGAGAGGTGGTCAGCCCCGCCCAGATACTGATAACCGACTGTACACACGGTGAGAGGTGGTCAGCCCCGCCCAGATACTGACAACCTGACTGTACACACGGTGAGAGGTGGTCAGCCCCGCCCAGATACTGACAGCCAGACTGTACACACGGTGAGAGGTGGTCAGCCCCGCCCAGATACTGACAACCGGACTGTACACACGGTGAGAGGTGGTCAGCCCCGCCCAGATACTGATGACCGACTGTATACACGGTGAGAGGTGGTCAGCCTAGCCCAGATACTGACAGCCGGACTGTACACACGGTGAGAGGTGGTCAGCCCCGCCCAGATACTGACAGCCGACTGTACACACGGTGAGAGGTGGTCTGCCCCGCCCAGATACTGACAGCCGGACTGTACACACGGTGAGAGGTGGTCAGCCCCGCCCAGATACTGACAGCCAGCCTGTACACACACGGGAGAGGTGGTCAGCCCCGCCCAGATACTGACAGCCAGCCTGTACACACAGCGAGAGGTGGTCAGCCCCGCCCAGATACTGACAGCCGTACTGTAACACACGGTGAGAGGGTGTCAGCCCCGCCCAGATACTGACAACCGGACTGTACACACGGTGAGAGGTGGTCAGCCCCGCCCAGATACTGACAGCCAGACTGTACACACGGTGAGAGGTGGTCAGCCCCGCCCAGATACTGACAACCGGACCTGTACACACGGTGAGAGGTGGTCAGCCCCGCCCAGATACTGATGACCGGACTGTATACACGGTGAGAGGTGGTCAGCCCCGCCCAGATACTGACAGCCGACTGTACACACGGTGAGAGGTGGTCTGCCCCGCCCAGATACTGACAGCCGTACTGTACACACGGTGAGAGGTGGTCAGCCCCGCCCAGATACTGACAGCCAGCCTGTACACACAGCGAGAGGTGGTCAGCCCCGCCCAGATACTGACAGCCAGCCTGTATACACAGTGAGAGGTGGTCAGCCCCGCCCAGATACTGACAGCCAGCCTGTATACGCGGTGAGAGGTGGTCATCCCCGCCCAGATACTGACAGCCAGCCTGTACACACGGTGAGAGGTGGTCAGCCCCGCCAAGATACTGACAGCCGACTGTACACACGGTGAGAGGTGGTCAGCGCCGCCCAGATACTGATAACCGGACTGTATACACGGAGGGAGGTGGTCAGCCCCGCCCAGATACTGACAGCCAACCTGTGCACACGGTGAGAGGTGGTCAGCCCCGCAATACTGAAGCCCAGCCTGCACACGGTGAGAGGTGGTCGCCCGCCCGATACGACAGCCACCTGCACACGGTGAGAGGTGGTCAGCCCCGCCCAGATACTGACAGCCACCTGTACACACGTGAGAGGTGTCAGCCCGCCCAGATACTGACAGCCACCTGTGCACACGTGAGAGGTGGTCAGCGCCAGATACTGACAGCCGCTGTACACACGGTAGAGGTGTCAGCCCCGCCCAGATACTGACAGCCAGCCTGTCACACTGGTGAGAGGTGGTCAGCCCCGCCCAGATACTGACAGCCACCTGTGCACACGGTGAGAGGTGGTCAGCCCGCCAGATACTGACAGCCAGGTGCACACGGTGGAGGTGGTCAGCCCCGCCCAGATACTGACAGCCAGCCTGTACACAGGTGAGAGGTGGTCAGCCCCGCCCAGATACTGCAGCCAGCCTGTGCACACGGTGAGAGGTGGTCGCCCCGCCCAGATACTGACAGCCAGCCTGTCACACGGTGAGAGGTGGTCAGCCCCGCCCAGATACTGACAGCCGAGACTGTACACACGGTGAGAGGTGGTCTGCCCCGCGCCAGATACTGACAGCCAGCCTGTACACACGTGAGCGCCTGTCAGCCCCGCCCCTCAGAACTGTAGCCAGGTCTCGGTCAGGAGATCGTCGGCTCAGGTCCACAGTCCCCGATGGACTCGGTGATTTGGTTCACACGGCCGATTCAGGTGGTCGATCTTCAGCGATAGAGAGCTGCTTGAGCTGACCCTGCGGAGGAACCACAGGTGAGGACGGACGCGGGGTCAGGATGATGAGGGGTCGGACGCCGGGCCGGGAGAAAGGGGGTCGCGACGGCGGGCCAGGGAGAAAGGGGGCGGACGCGGGCCGGAGGAAAAGGGGGCGGACGCGGGGCCGGGAGAAAGGGGGGCGGACGCGGGGCCGGAGAAAGGGGGGCGGACGCGGGGCCGGGAGAAAAGGGGGGCGACGCGGGGCCGGGAGAAAGGGGGCGGACGCGGGGCCGGGAGAAAGGGGGGCGGACGCGGGGCCTGGGAGAAAGGGGGGCGGACGCGGGGCCTGGGAGAAAGGGGGGCGGACGCGGGGCCTGGGAGAAAGGGAGTGGACGCGGGGCCTGGGAGAAAGGGGGGCGGACGCGGGGCGATACCGCACTGACCAATGCCGGTCGGGATGTTGCATAGCTGGTTCTGGGAGAGCAGCAGGTCGGTCAGGGAGATGAGGCCGCTGATCTCCGCAGGAAGATGCTCCAACTTATTCTCTGACACGTCCAGACAAACCAAACGCCGGAGATTCCCCAGCTCCTGCAACACAGACATGAACCGTCAAAGGCACCGCCACCCGATGCAAACAGGGCCGCACCAGAAACACACTGCCTGAGCCGCAAGAAAAGACGATGCCACCGCCCGAGCCGCACCAGAAACACACTGCCTGAACCGCAAGAAAAGACGATGCCCCCGCCCGAGCCACACCAGAAACACACTGCCTGAGCCGCAAGAAAAGACGATGCCACCGCCCGAGCCGCACCAGAAACACACTGCCTGAGCCGCAAGAAAAGACGATGCCACCGCCCGAGCCGCACCAGAAACACACTGCCTGAGCCGCAAGAAAACACGATGTCACCGCCTGAGCCGCACCAGAAACACACTGCCTGAGCCGCAAGAAAACACGATGCCACCGCCTGAGCCGCACCAGAAACACACTGCCTGAGCCGCAAGAAAACACGATGCCACCGCCTGAGCCGCACCTGAAACACAGCGCCTGAGCCGCAAGAAAACACAATGCCACCACTTGAGCAGCAGGAGGAAGAGACGACGCCACCACCTGAGCCGCAAGAAAAGACGAATCCACCGCCTGAGTTGCAGCAGGAAGAGACGACGCCACTGCCTGAGCCACAAGAAAAGATGATGCCACCGCCTGAGCAGCAGCAGGAAGAGACAACGCCACCGCCTGAGCCGCAAGAAAAAAGATAATGCCACTGCCTGAGCAGCAGCAGGAAGAAACGACGCCACCGCCTGAGCCGCAACAAAAAAAGATGACACCACCACCTGAGCTGCAACAGGAAGAGACGACGCCACCGCCTGAACCGCAGCAGGAAGACGTCGCCACCACCTGAGCCACAGTAGGAAGAAACAACGCCACCGCCAGAGCCGCAGCAGGAAGACGTCGCCACCACCTGAGTTGCAGCACGAAGACAACAGCACTGCCTGACCTCCAAGAAAAGACGACGGCACTGCCTGAGCCGCAGCAGGAAAAGATAATGCCACCACCTGAGCCGCAGGAAGAGACGATGACACCGCCTGAGCTGCAACAGGAAGAGACGAAGCCACCGCTTGAGCTGCAACAGGAAGAGACAATGCCACCGCCTGAGCTGCAACAGGAAAAGAAAACACCACCGCCTGAGCTGCAACAGGAAAAGAAGACACCACGATCTGAGCTGCAGCAGGAAGAGACGACGCCACCGCCTGAGCCGCAGAAGGAAGAGACGAAGCCACCGCCTGAGCCACAGGAAAAGATGCAGTGGTGCTCAGACTCCCAGGAGCGTACGCTGCTCCCAACCCAACCACACAAGCTACAGGAGCAGCCACAACATCCACAACAGCTTTACCACCACCATACCCGCCTATAATGTACATGAGCCTGGCACACTGACCGGAGGTAATGCAGACAGCTGGTTTCTGTCCAGCCACAGCTCCCGCAGGTTGGGCAGCGCCCCGAGCGTGTCCGGCTGTAGAGAGAGAATAGAGGATGATCAGAGCACGGAGGATACGAGCGGCCGACAGAAACCCCTGAGGAGACTTACCAGAACCTGCAGGTCATTGCTCCCCAGGTCCAAATGTTCCAACTTAACCAGGAATGACAGAGAACTGGAAGAAAAATGCAGATAATGAGACTGAAACACAAGGCCCGGACTGTGGGGTCATCACTGTGCACTGGATACAAAAGTCTACACGCCCCAGAGGAGCCCGGCGTGAGGAATAAGGGATACTGTGACCGAGCAAGCAACATTCCAGAAACAGAAATCCCTAATTACTGTTACATTCCCCAAACGCTACCTGGTTTGGTTTCTGACCCTTATATAATCCCGATCACTGGCCGGACTTATACCAAATGGAAAACTGGAGGCAGCGATTGGTACTTGTGTTGTCCAGGACCTTGGTCAGTGACGGGGTGGAGGTTATTACATGTGCTCCTGGCCTGGTAGGAGAAGGCATATACCACACTCACTGAGGGACGCCTTCATACACCAGCACTGACAGGGCAGCTATGGTACCTCTTACCCTCAGGTAGCAGTTCCCTGACCTGAGCATAGAGGAGGCGCTATGGAGCTGCCAGGCCCGGTGGCAAAATTCCTCACACCCAGGATTTTGTCATGTAAACATGATACCAAGACAAAACATTTGTGAACTTTTTCCCCTTTAATTTCGCCCATAATCTTCACAAATCCACTAAGAAAGTAAGTGACCTCATTTCAAGTTAAATATAAAAATAACAGCAAAGGGGCTGCAGAGAGGCGCGACAGCAAAGGGGCTGCAGAGAAGAGCGACAGCGACAGCAAAGGGGCTGCAGAGAAGAGCGACAGCGACAGCAAAGGGGCTGCAGAGAGGCGCGACAGCAAAGGGGCTGCAGAGAGGCACGACAGCAAAGGGGCTGCAGAGAGGCGCGACAGCAAAGGGGCTGCAGAGAGGCACGACAGCAAAGGGGCTGCAGAGAGGCGCGACAGCAAAGGGGCTGCAGAGAGGCGCGACAGCAAAGGGGCTTGTCACGTACCCACTTCTCAGCACGTGACTTGGGGTTGCACCTGCAAGGGTTAATCTATCTCCTCTCACTCAATCCAGCACTCGACCTCTGTCCTATGCTGAAAGGGAGCATCAATCACACCCCGGGTCAGACCGTGCACCCCGCTTCACACACGCTGCCACCACTTACCAACATACAGGGGGTAAGTCCCTGGAATAATACTGTCAGCCAATCACAGGATCACACACTTCTTAGGGCTATGAATCCTTTTAGAACAACAAGGTTCAGACATATTAAAGTTTTAAGCTTTAATATAAAAAGTACAGTGCTTACATAAAAGATATAAAAATAGAAATAATACAATGACATACACATATGCAAACAATGAAATAAAAAGGAGAAACTTACAGAAAACTAAACTTAGCTTCCGTTGCCCGATGGGGAGAGGGGAGTTTTGGAATGATGATCACAGCAGCTTTCACTGACCCATCACTGTGACACAGCCCTGTAGCTGTGAGAGCCCAGATATAGACCCAGACTGGGGGGGGGGGGGGGGGGGGGGGTCAGATTCTAGACCGGCCTTCTAGTGTAACATTCTAATTCTGGCTCTATGATTGGACGATCACTCATTTAGCCATGCATAGGTTATGTTTTACAATGTTCTTTGTCTTCTCATTTCCCTTCAATTCTGTGGGTCTGTTTGAAGCTGCTATCTGAGATGGTTTCTCTGTTATCTATGACCTTTCCCTTTGAAGCTTTCTATATGTGTGATTGTTGTCACTCTCTGCTTTTCCATAATGGCTCCCTGGGGAGACTGGAGTCAGTGTGACTGCTAGTGTGTGCTTATGTATCAGGTCCTGATCTCTCCTGGATGGGCATGGTATTTAACCCCCTCACTGGTCTGTGCCCAGTCCCTCCAATACATATTTGCTACAGGGCTGCAGAGAGGCGCGACAGCAAAGGGGCTGCAGAGAGGCGCAACAGCAAAGGGGCTGCAGAGAAGAGCGACAGCAACAGGAAAGGGGCTGCAGAGAGGCGCGACAGCAAAGGGGCTGCAGAGAGGCGCGACAGCAAAGGGGCTGCAGAGAGGCGCGACAGCAAAGGGGCTGCAGAGAGGCGCAACAGCAAAGGGGCTGCAGAGAGGCGCAACAGCAAAGGGGCTGCAGAGAGGCGCAACAGCAAAGGGGCTGCAGAGAGCCGCAACAGCAAAGGGGCTGCAGAGAGCCGCAACAGCAAAGGGGCTGCAGAGAGGCGCGACAGCAACAGGAAAGGGGCAGCAGAGCGGCGCGACAGCAACAGCAAAGGGGCAGCAGAGCGCCTTTTCTTACAAACACCCAGGCCCGGTTGTGCTCTGGCACAGCCTCCACCCCCGGACACTCACTCAGGCACAGACTTCAGCAGATTTTCTCGCAGTTCCAGCGTCACCAGATTCGCCAAACTGAAAAATTAAAAATTATTATTAACTTCACGAGGAATCGGAGGATCACAATGTCCTCTCAGCCAATAAAAGATATCCCAGGGACGGGGTGGGGTGCACTCACTTGCCGATGTCGTGGGGCAGCGCCTGCAGGGACACGTCGTTCAGTGCCAGGTGCGCCAGGCTGCGGAGCTGCGTAAATCCATCCGGCAACCTGCAAAGAGACACCAACAATCATCCACCGGTGTCTGAAGACCCCGAAATGACAGCAGACCCCAGAGCGGAGCGAGGAAGAGGACGAGGGGCGGCCGATCAACGTACACAGAGTCTGCAGCGCTCACACTGACCACACGAGGGCGATAGTGAGGAATATGCAGCACCGGCTAACACTGACCACACGAGGGTGATAGTGAGGAATATGCAGCACCAGCTAACACTGACCACAGGGGGGCGATAGTGAGGAATATGCAGCACCGGCTAACACTGACCACACGAGGGCGATAGTGAGGAATATGCAGCACTAGCTAACACTGACCACAGGGGGGCGATAGTGAGGAATATCCGGCACCGGCTAACACTGACCACAGGGGGGCGATAGTGAGGAATATCCAGCATTGGCTAACACTGACCACAGGGGGCGATAGTGAGGAATATCCAGCATTGGCTAACACTGACCACAGGGGGCGATAGTGAGGAATATCCAGCATTGGCTAACACTGACCACAGGGGGCGATAGTGAGGAATATCCGGCACCGGCTAACACTGACCACAGGGGGGCGATAGTGAGGAATATCGAGCACCAGCTAACACTGACCACAGAGGGGCGATAGTGAGGAATATCCGGCACCGGCTAACAATGACCATACGAGGGCGATAGTGAGGAATATCCAGCACCAGCTAACACTGACCACACGAGGGCGATAGTGAGGAATATACAGCACCGGCTAACACTGACCACAGGGGGCGATAATGAGGAATATCCGGCATCGGCTACCACTGACCACAGAGGGGCGATAGTGAGGAATATCCGGCACTGGCTAACACTGACCACAGGGGGGCGATAGTGAGGAATATCCGGCACCGGCTAACACTGACCACACGAGGGCGATAGTGAGGAATATCCGGCACCGGCTAACACTGACCACAGGGGGGCGATAGTGAGGAATATCCGGCACCGGCTAACACTGACCACAGGGGGGCGATAGTGAGGAATATCCAGCAACAGCTAACGCTGGCCACAGGGGGGCAATAGTGAGGAATATCCGGCACCGGCTAACACTGACCACAGGGGGCGATAGTGAGGAATATCCGGCACCGGCTAACACTGACCACAGGGGGGGGCGATAGTGAGGAATATCCGGCATCAGCTAACACTGACCACAGGGGGGCGATAGTGAGGAATATCCAGCAACAGCTAACGCTGGCCACAGGGGGGCAATAGTGAGGAATATCCGGCATCGGCTAACACTGACCACAGGGGGCGATAGTGAACAATATCCGGCACCGGCTAACACTGACCACAGGGGGGCGATAGTGAGGAATATCCGGCACCGGCTAACACTGACCACACCGAGGGCGATAGCGAGGAATATCCGGCATCGGCTAACACTGACGACAGAGGGCGATAGTGAGGAATATCCAGCATCGGCTAACACTGACCACAGAGGGGCGATAGTGAGGAATATCCAGCATCGGCTAACACTGACCTCAGGGGGGCAATAGTGAGAAATATCCAGCACCAGCTAACACTGACCACAGGGGGGCAATAGTGAGGAATATCCGGCACCGGCTAACACTGACCACAGGACAGCGATAGTGAGGAATATCCGGCACTGGATAACACTGACCACAAGGGGGCGATAGTGAGGAATATCCGGCACCGGCAAACACTGACCACAGGGGGGAGTTAGTGAGGAATATCCGGCATCGGCTAACACTGACCACAGGGGGCGAGTGAGGAATATCCAGCATCGGCTAACACTGACCACAGGGGGGCAATAATGAGGAATATCCGGGCACCGGCTAACACTGACCACAGGGGGGCGATAGTGAGGAATATCCAGCAACAGCTAACGCTGGCCACACGAGGGCGATAGTGAGGAATATCCAGCAGCGTTTAACACTGACCACAGGGGGCGATAGTGAGGAATATCCGGCATCGGCTAACACTGACCACAAGGGGGCGATAGTGAGGAATATCCAGCACCGGCTAACACTGACCACAGGGGGGTGATAGTGAGGAATATCCGGCACCAGCTAACACTGACCACAAGGGGGCGATAGTGAGGAATATCCGGCACCGGCTAACACTGACCACAGGGGGGTGATAGTGAGGAATATCCGGCACCAGCTAACACTGACCACAGGGGGCGATAGTGAGGAATATCCAGCACCAGCTAACACTGACCACAGGGGGGCGATAGTGAGGAATATCCGGCATCGGCTAACACTGACCACAGGGGGCGATAGTGAGGAATATCCAGCAGCGTTTACCACTGACCACAGGGGGCGTAAGTGAGGAATATCCAGCACCAGCTAACACTGACCACAGGGGGGCGATAGTGAGAAATATCCAGCACCAGCTAACACTGACCACACGAGGGCGATAGTGAACAATATCCGGCACCGGCAAACACTGACCACAGGGGGCGATAGTGAGGAACATCCGGCACCGGCTAACACTGAACACAGGGGGGCGATAGTGAGGAATATCCAGCATCGGCTAACACTGACCACAGGGGGGCGATAGTGAGGAATATCCGGCACCAGCTAACACTGACCACACGGGGGCGATAATGAGTAATATACGGCACTTGCTAACACTGACCACACGAGGGCGATAGTGAGGAATATCCGGCATCGGCTAACACTGACCACAGGAGGGCGATAGTGAGGAATATCCGGCTCCAGCTAACATTGACCACAGGAGGGTGATAGTGAGGAATATCCGGCATCGGCAAACGCTGACCACATGGGGGCGATAGTGAAAAATATCCGGCACCAGCTAACACTGACCACATGGGGGCAATAGTGAGAAATATCCAGCATCGGCTAACACTGACCACAGGGGGGCGATAGTGAGGAATATCCGGCACCGGCTACCACTGACCACAGGGGGGCGATAGTGAGGAATATCCAGCACCAGCTAACACTGACCACAGGGGGGCGATAGTGAGGAATATCAGGTAATGTCCCCAGTCTAGCAGCACTCACCCCCCAGGATCATCACTTGGACAGCGGGCCCCCATAACCCCCCGGGATAATCACCTGGACAGGGGGGCCCCCGTAATTCCCCGGGATCATCACCTGGACAGGGGGGCCCCCGTAACCCCCCGGGATCATCACCTGGACAGGGGGGCCCCCGTAACCCCCCGGGATCATCACCTGGACAGCGGGGCCCTCATAAACCCCCGGAAACATCACCTGGGCAGGGGGGCCCCCGTAACCCCCCCCCTTCCCCCCGGGATCATCACCTGGACAGCGGGTTCCCACTGAAGTCCGCGATCTCCAATGATTTGCAGAACTTGATGCTTTCAGGAATTTCAGGAATGTCTGAGAGAGAAAAAGAGTGTCAGAGACCCCAGACAGCGGGCAGAGACCCCAGACAGCGGGCAGAGACCCCAGACAGCGGGCAGAGACCCCAGACAGGCGGGCAGAGACCCCAGACAGCGGGCAGAGACCACAGACAGCGGGCAGAGACCACAGACAGCGGGCAGAGACCACAGACAGCGGGCAGAGACCCCAGACAGCGGGCAGAGACCCCAGACAGCGGGCAGAGACCCCAGACAGCGGGCAGAGACCCCAGACAGCGGGCAGAGACCACAGACAGCGGGCAGAGACCCCAGACAGCGGGCAGAGACCCCAGACAGCGGGCAGAGACCCCAGACAGCGGGCAGAGACCCCAGACAGCGGGCAGAGACCACAGACAGCGGGCAGAGACCCGTCGCTCCCATCAAAAAGCGGGCAGAGACCCCCCCACACAAAGAAGAACGGGCACAGACCCCCACACAGACAGGAGAGCGGGAAGAGACCCCCCCACACATACAGGAGAGCAGGCAGAGCCCCCCCACACACAGGAGAGCAGGCAGAGCCCCCCCACACACAGGAGAGCAGGCAGAGACCCCCCACACACACAGGAGAGCGGGCAGAGACCCCCCACACACAAGAGTGGGAAGAGCCCCCACACACAAGAGCGGGAAGAGCCCCCCACACACAAGAGCGGGAAGAGCCCCCACACACACAGGAGAGCGGGCAGAGCCCCCCCACACACAGGAGAGCTGGCAGAGCCCCCCCACACACAGGAGAGCTGGCAGAGCCCCCCACACACACACAGGAGAGGGGGCAGAGCCCCCCCACACACAGGAGAGCTGGCAGAGACCCCCCCCACACACACAGGAGAGCTGGCAGAGACCCCCCCCACACACACAGGAGAGGGGGCAGAGCCCCCCCACACACACAGGAGAGCGGGCAGAGACCCCCACACACACAGGAGAGCGGGCAGAGACCCCCACACACAGGAGAGCAGGCAGAGAAATCCCCCCACACACACAGGAGAAGCGGGCAGAGAAATCCCCCCACACACAGGAGAGCGGGCAGAGACCCCCCCCCCACACACAGGAGAGCGGGCAGAGACCCCCCCCCACACACAGGAGAGCGGGCAGAGCCCCCCCACACACACAGGAGAGCGGGCAGAGACCCCCACACACACACAGGAGAGGGGGCAGAGCCCCCCCACACACACAGGAGAGCGGGCAGAGCCCCCCCACACACACAGGAGAGCGGGCAGAGCCCCCCCACACACACAGGAGAGCGGGCAGAGCCCCCCACACACACAGGAGAGCGGGCAGAGCCCCCCCCACACACAGGAGAGCGGGCAGAGCCCCCCACACACACAGGAGAGCGGGCAGAGCCCCCCCACACACAGGAGAGCGGGCAGAGAAATCCCCCCACACACACACAGGAGAGGGGGCAGAGCCCCCCCCACACACAGGAGAGCGGGCAGAGCCCCCCCCCACACACACAGGAGAGCGGGCAGAGCCCCCCCCCCCACACACAGGAGAGCAGGCAGAGCCCCCCCACACACACGGGAGAGCGGGCAGAGCCCCCCCCACACACGGGAGAGCGGGCAGAGACGCCCCCACACACACAGGAGAGCGGGCAGAGAAATCCCCCCACACACACAGGAGAGGGGGCAGAGCCCCCCCACACACAGGGGAGCGGGCAGAGCCCCCCCCCCCCCCCACACACAGGAGAGCTGGCAGAGACCCCTCACACACAGGAGAGCAGGCAGAGAAATCCCCCCACACACAGGAGAGCGGGCAGAGCCCCCCCCACACACACAGGAGAGGGGGCAGAGCCCCCCCCACACACAGGAGAGCGGGCAGAGCCCCCCACACACAGGAGAGCGGGCAGAGCCCCCACACACACAGGAGAGCGGGCAGAGCCCCCCACACACAGGAGAGCGGGCAGAGACCCCCACACACAGGAGAGCGGGCAGAGCCCCCCCCACACACAGGAGAGCGGGCAGAGCCCCCCCCACACACAGGAGAGCTGGCAGAGACCCCCCCCACACACACAGGAGAGCGGGCAGAGCCCCCCCCACACACAGGAGAGCTGGCAGAGCCCCCCCACACACAGGAGAGCTGGCAGAGCCCCCCCACACACAGGAGAGCTGGCAGAGCCCCACACACACAGGAGAGCTGGCAGAGACCCCCCACACACACACAGGAGAGGGGGCAGAGCCCCCCCCACACACAGGAGAGCTGGCAGAGACCCCCCCCACACACACAGGAGAGGGGCAGAGACCCCCACACACAGGAGAGCGGGCAGAGCCCCCCCCACACACACACAGGAGAGCGGGCAGAGACCCCACACACACCAGGAGAGCGGGCAGAGACCCCCACACACACAAGAGAGGGGGCAGAGACCCCCCACACACAGGAGAGCTGGCAGAGAAATCCCCCCACACACACACAGGAGAGCGGGCAGAGAAATCCCCCCACACACAGGAGAGCGGGCAGAGCCCCCCCACACACAGGAGAGCGGGCAGAGCCCCCCCACACAGAGGAGAGCGGGCAGAGCCCCCCCCACACACAGGAGAGCGGGCAGAGACCCCCCCACACACACAGGAGAGCGGGCAGAGCCCCCCCACACACAGGAGAGCGGGCAGACCCCCACACACACAGGAGAGCGGGCAGAGCCCCCACACACACAGGAGAGCGGGCAGAGCCCCCACACACACAGGAGAGGGGGCAGAGACCCCCACACACAGGAGAGCAGGCAGAGAAATCCCCCACACACACAGGAGAGCGGGCAGAGCCCCCACACACACAGGAGAGCGGGCAGAGCCCCCCCCACACACAGGAGAGCGGGCAGAGCCCCCCCCACACACAGGAGAGCGGGCAGAGCCCCCCCCACACACAGGAGAGCGGGCAGAGCCCCCACACACACAGGAGAGTGGGCAGAGCCCCCCCACACACACAGGAGAGCGGGCAGAGACCCCACACACACAGGAGAGCGGGCAGAGACCCCACACACACAGGAGAGCGGGCAGAGACCCCCCACACACAAGAGAGCGGGCAGCGCCCCCCCCACACACAAGAGAGCGGGCAGAGACCCCCACACACACAGGAGAGCGGGCAGAGACCCCCCACACACAAGAGAGCGGGCAGAGCCCTCCACACACAAGAGAGCGGGCAGAGCCCCCCACACACACACAGGAGAGCGGGCAGAGCCCCCCCACACACACAGGAGTGCAGACCCCCAGGACTCACCATTGCGGGAGATGTCCAGCTCCACCAGCTGCATGAAGTTGGCCACCTCGGGCGGCAGCCGCTGGATCTCATTATCACTGAGCCCGAGCTTCCGAAGGTTCAACAACCGGAAGAAAGGCTGAAAGAGAGGAGACGGGTCACAACCAGGATCACTACCCCCATCATCCCTGACCCCGGGAGCTCACAATGTATCACTACTCCCATCATCCCCGACCCTGGGAGCTCACAATCTATCATTACTCCCATCATCCCCAACCCTGGGAGCTCACAATCTATCATTACTCCCATCATTCCCAATCCCGGGAGTTCACAATGTATCACTACTCCCATCATCCCCAACCCCAGGAGCTCAATGTATCCCTACCCCCATCATCCACGACCGCGGGAGCTTACAATGTTTCACTATTCCCATCATCCACGACACCGGGTGCTTACAATGTATCAATACTCCCATCATCCCCAACCCCAGAAGTTCACAATTTCTCATCACAATGTATCACTACTCCCATCATTCGGAGCTGGCGGCCTCCCCTCCCCCGCACTGTGACAACAGCTGTATCAGGTCATCACAAAGCCTTGATCCTCCTCCTTCGTCGCCCATTCAGCCCCACACAATTGTAGCGGCACCTGCCCTGCACCCCTGAGCCCCGGCAGCCATCATCCCCATCCCCCGCACATAGGGGGCTCCGGAGTATAGTATATAGCGGGTACAGAAAGTATTCAGCCCCTATATACAGCAGGTGCGGAAAGTCTTCTCACCCCTATAAACAGCGGGTACGGAAAGTCTTCACACCCCTATATACAGCGGGTACATAAAGTCTTCACACCCCTATATACAGCGGGTACATAAAGTCTTCACACCCCTATATACAGCGGGTACATAAAGTCTTCACACCCCTATATACAGCGGGTATGGAAAGCCTTCACAGCCCTATATACAGCGGGTACGGAAAGTCTTCACACCCCTATATACAGCGGGTACGGAAAGTCTTCACACCCCTATATACAGCGGGTACATAAAGTCTTCACACCCCTATATACAGCGGGTATGGAAAGTCTTCACACCCCTATATACAGCGGGTATGGAAAGCCTTCACAGCCCTATATACAGCGGGTACGGAAAGTCTTCACACCCCTATATACAGCGGGTACGGAAAGTATTCACACCCCTATATACAGCGGGTACGGAAAGTCTTCACACCCCTATATACAGCGGGTACAGAAAGTCTTCACACCCCTATACACAGCGGGTACGGAAAGTCTTCACACCCCTATATACAGCGGGTACGGAAAGCCTTCACACCCCTATATACAGCGGGTACGGAAAGTATTCACACCCCTATATACAGCGGCTACAGAAAGTATTCACACCCCTATATACAGCGGGTACAGAAAGCCTTCACACCCCTATATACAGCGGGTACGGAAAGTCTTCACACCCCTATATACAGCGGGTACGGAAAGTCTTCACACCCCTATATACAGCGGGTACGGAAAGTCTTCACACCCCTATATACAGCGGGTACGGAAAGTCTTCACACCCCTATATACAGCGGGTACAGAAAGTCTTCACACCCCTATATACAGCGGGTACAGAAAGTCTTCACACCCCTATATACAGCGGGTACGGAAAGCATTCACACCCCTATATACAGCGGGTACGGAAAGCATTCACACCCCTATATACAGCGGGTACGGAAAGCCTTCACACGCCTATATACAGCGGGTACGGAAAGTCTTCACACCCCTATATACAGCGGGTACGGAAAGTCTTCACACCCCTATATACAGCGGGTACGGAAAGTCTTCACACCCCTATATACAGCGGGTACGGAAAGTCTTCACACCCCTATATACAGCGGGTACGGAAAGTCTTCACACCCCTATATACAGCGGGTACGGAAAGTCTTCACACCCCTATATACAGCGGGTACGGAAAGTCTTCACACCCCTATATACAGCGGGTACAGAAAGTCTTCACACCCCTATATACAGCGGGTACGGAAAGTCGTCACACCCCTATATACAGCGGGTACATAAAGTCTTCACACCCCTATATACAGCGGGTATGGAAAGTCTTCACACCCCTATATACAGCGGGTACGGAAAGCCTTCACAGCCCTATATACAGCGGGTACGGAAAGTCTTCACACCCCTATATACAGCGGGTACGGAAAGTATTCACACCCCTATATACAGCGGGTACGGAAAGTATTCACACCCCTATATACAGCGGGTACAGAAAGTCTTCACACCCCTATATACAGCGGGTACGGAAAGTATTCACACCCCTATATACAGCGGGTACGGAAAGTCTTCACACACCCTATATACAGCGGGTACAGAAAGTCTTCACACCCCTATATACAGCGGGTACAGAAAGTCTTCACACCCCTATATACAGCGGGTACGGAAAGTCTTCACACCCCTATATACAGCGGGTACGGGAAGTCTTCACACCCCTATATACAGCGGGTACGGAAAGCCTTCACACCCCTATATACAGCGGGTACGGAAAGTCTTCACACCCCTATATACAGCGGGTACGGAAAGTCTTCACACCCCTATATACAGCGGGTACGGAAAGTCTTCACACCCCTATATACAGCGGGTACGGACAGTCTTCACACCCCTATATACAGCGGGTACGGAAAGCCTTCACACCCCTATATACAGCGGGTACGGAAAGTCTTCACACCCCTATATACAGCGGGTACGGAAAGTATTCACACCCCTATATACAGCGGGTACGGAAAGTATTCACACCCCTATATACAGCGGGTACAGAAAGTCTTCACACCCCTATATACAGCGGGTACGGAAAGTATTCACACCCCTATATACAGCGGGTACAGAAAGTCTTCACACCCCTTTACATTTCTCACTCTTTGTTTCATTGCAGTCATTTGGTAAATTCAATAAAGTTCATTTTCCTCATTAATGTCGCTCTGCCCCATCTACACTGGAAAATAGAAATGTAGAAATGTGCAAATGTATTACATAAGAAACACTGAAATCTCCCATGGTGATAAGTATTCAGCCCCTTTGCTCAGTATTGGTGATAAGTATTCAGCCCCTTTGCTCAGTATTGGTGATAAGTATTCAGCCCCTTTGCTCAGTATTGATGATAAGTATTCAGCCCCTTTGCTCAGTATTGATGATAAGTATTCAGCCCCTTTGCTCAGTGTTGGTGATAAGTATTCAGCCCCTTTGCTCAGTATTGATGATAAGTATTCAGCCCCTTTGCTCAGTATTGGTGATAAGTATTCAGCCCCTTTGCTCAGTATTGATGATAAGTATTCAGCCCTTTGCTCAGTATTGATGATAAGTATTCAGCCCCTTTGATCAGTATCGATGATAAGTATTCAGCCCCTTTGATCAGTATCGATGATAAGTATTCAGCCCCTTTGATCAGTATCGATGATAAGTATTCAGCCCCTTTGCACAGTATTGATGATAAGTATTCAGCCCCTTTGCTCAGTATTGATGATAAGTATTCAGCCCCTTTGCTCAGTATTGATGATAAGTATTCAGCCCCTTTGCTCAGTGTTGATGATAAGTATTCAGCCCCTTTGCTCAGTATTGATGATAAGTATTCAGCCCCTTTGCTCAGTATTGATGATAAGTATTCAGCCCCTTTGCTCAGTATTGCTGATAAGTATTCAGCCCCTTTGCTCAGTATTGCTGATCAGTATTCAGCCCCTTTGCTCAGACACTCCTATGTAAGTCACATACTGTCCATTCCCTTGTGATCCTCCTGGAGATGGTTCTACTCTTTCATTGGAGTCCAGCTGTGTTTCATTAAACTGATAGGACTTGATTTGGAAAGGCGCACACCTGTCTATATAAGACCTCACTGCTCACAGTGCATGTCACACCAAATGAGAATCATGAGGTCAAAGGAACTGCCCAAGAAGGAGACAGAATTGTGGCAGCCACAGATCTGGCCAAGGTTACAAAGGAATTTCTGCACTACTCAAGGTTGCTAAGAGCACAGTGGCCTCCATAATCCTTAATGGAAGATGTTTGGGACCACCAGAAATCTTCCTAGTCCTGGCCATCCAGCCAAACTGAGCAATCGTGGGAGAAGAGCATTGGTGAGAGATAAAGAAGAACCCCAAGATCAGTGTGTCTGAGCTCCAGAGATGCAGGAGGGAGATGGAGAAAGTTCCACAAAGTCACCTATCCCTGCAGCCTCCACCAGTCGGCCTTTATGGCAGAGTGGCCCAATAGAAGCCTCTCCTCAGTGCAAGACATAGGAAAGCCGCATAGAGATTACAAGAAAACACATGAAGGATCCCAGACTGTGAGGAATAAGATTCTCTGGTCTGATGAGACGAGGATAGAACTTTCTGGTGATAATTGTAAGCGGTGGAGAAACCCAGGCACCGCTCATCACCTGCCCAACACAATCCCAATGTAAGACATGGTGGAGGCAGCATCATGCTATGGGGGGTTCAGCTGCAGGGACAGGATGACTGGTGGCAGCATCATGCTATGGGGGGGTTCAGCTGCAGGGACCGGACGACTGGTGGCAGCATCATGCTATGGGGGGTTCAGCTGCAGGGACAGGATGACTGGTGGCATCATCATGCTATGGGGGGTTCAGCTGCAGGGACAGGATGACTGGTGGCAGCATCATGCTATGGGGGGGTTCAGCTGCAGGGACAAGACGACTGGTGGCAGCATCATGCTATGGGGAGGTTCAGCTGCAGGGTCAGGACGACTGGTGGCAGCATTATACTATGGGGGGTTTAGCGGCAGGGTCAGGACGACTGGTGGCAGCATCATGCTATGGAGGGGTTCAGCTGCAGGGACAGGATGGCTGGTGGCAGCATCATGCTATGGGGGGGTTCAGCTGCAGGGACAGGACGACTGGTGGCAGCATTATACTATGGGGGGTTCAGCTGCAGGGACAGGACGACTGGTGGCAGCATCATGTTATGGGGGGGTTCAGCTGTAGGGACAGGACGGCTGGTGGCAGCATCATGTTATGGGGGGGTTCAGCTGTAGGGACAGGACGACTGGTGGCAGCATCATGCTATGGGGGGGTTCAGCTGCAGGGACAGGATGGCTGGTGGCAGCATTATACTATGGGGGGTTCAGCTGCAGGGACAGGACGGCTGGTGGCAGCATCATGCTATGGGGGGGTTCAGGTGCAGGGACAGGACGACTGGTGGCAGCATCATGCTATGTGGGGGGGGGGGGTTCAGCTGCAGGGACAGGACGGCTGGCGGCAGCATCATGTTATGGGGGGCTCAGCTGCAGGGACAGGACGACTGGTGGCAGCATCATGCTATGGGGGGTTCAGCTGCAGGGACAGGACGGCTGGTTACAATTGAAGGAATCATGAAAGCGGCCAAGTACAGAGATCTCCTGGATGAAAAACCTCCTCTAGAGCTCTGGACCTCAGACTGGGCTGAAGCTTCACCTTCCAACAAGACAATGACCCTAAGCCACAGCTAAAATAACACCGGAGCGGCTTCACTACACCTCTGTGACCATTCCTGACCGGAGCCACAGCCCGGACCTAAACCCAATGGAGCATCTGTGGAGAGACCTGAAAATGGCTCCACCAGTGTTCACCATCAACCTGACGGGACCGGAGAGGATCTGAAAGAATAATGAGAGGATCCCCAGATCCAGGGGGAAACTGCATCATTCCCAAGAAGACTCAGGGCTGTAAGAGCTCCAAAGGTGCGAATACTCAATACTGAGCAAAGGGGCTGAATACTTATCACCAATACTGAGCAAAGGGGCTGAATACTTATCATCAATACTGAGCAAAGGGGCTGAATACTTATCATCAATACTGAGCAAAGGGGCTGAATACTTATCATCAACACTGAGCAAAGGGGCTGAATACTTATCATCAATACTGAGCAAAGGGGCTGAATACTTATCATCAACACTGAGCAAAGGGGCTGAATACTTATCACCAATACTGAGCAAAGGGGCTGAATACTTATCATCAATACTGAGCAAAGGGGCTGAATACTTATCATCAATACTGAGCAAAGGGGCTGAATACTTATCATCAACACTGAGCAAAGGGGCTGAATACTTATCATCAATACTGAGCAAAGGAGCTGAATACTGATCATCAACACTGAGCAAAGGGGCTGAATACTTATCATCAACACTGAGCAAAGGGGCTGAATACTTATCATCAATACTGAGCAAAGGGGCTGAATACTTATCACCAATACTGAGCAAAGGGGCTGAATACTTATCATCAATACTGAAAAAAGGGGCTGAATACTTATCATCAATACTGAGCAAAGGGGCTGAATACTTATCATCAACACTGAGCAAAGGGGCTGAATACTTATCACCAATACTGAGCAAAGAGGCTGAATACTTATCATCAATACTGAGCAAAGGGGCTGAATACTTATCATCAATACTGAGCAAAGGGGCTGAATACTTATCATCAATACTGAGCAAAGAGGCTGAATACTTATCATCAATACTGAGCAAAGGGGACGAATAGTTATCAGCAATACTGAGCAAAGGGGCTGAATACTTATCAGCAATACTGAGCAAAGGGGCCGAATACTTATCATCAATACTGAGCAAAGGGGACGAATAGTTATCAGCAATACTGAGCAAAGGGGCCGAATACTTATCAATACTGAGCAAAGGGGCTGAATACTTATCATCAATACTGAGCAAAGGGGCTGAATACTTATCATCAATACTGAGCAAAGGGGCTGAATACTTATCATCAATACTGAGCAAAGGGGCTGAATACTTATCAATACTGAGCAAAGGGGCTGAATACTTATCAGCAATACTGAGCAAAGGGGCTGAATACTTATCAATACTGAGCAAAGGGGCTGAATACTTATCAGCAATACTGAGCAAAGGGGCTGAATACTTATCATCAACAATGAGCAAAGGGGCTGAATACTTATCATCAATACTGAGCAAAGGGGCTGAATACTTATCATCAATACTGAACAAAGGGGCTGAATACTTA
This sequence comes from Allobates femoralis, assembly GCA_033576535.1. Taxonomy (NCBI): domain Eukaryota; kingdom Metazoa; phylum Chordata; class Amphibia; order Anura; family Aromobatidae; genus Allobates; species Allobates femoralis. Next base: position 8,603,703 of record JARQOC010000005.1, read on the forward strand.
TCATCAATACTGAACAAAGGGGCTGAATACTTATCATCAATACTGAGCAAAGGGGCTGAATACTTATCATCAATACTGAGCAAAGGGGCTGAATACTTATCATCAATACTGAGCAAAGGGGCTGAATACTTATCAACACTGAGCAAAGGGGCTGAATACTTATCATCAACACTGAGCAAAGGGGCTGAATACTTATCATCAACACTGAGCAAAGGGGCTGAATACTTATCATCAACACTGAGCAAAGGGGCTGAATACTTATCATCAATACTGAGCAAAGGGGCTGAATACATATCAATACTGAGCAAAGGGGCTGAATACTTGTCATCAATACTGAGCAAAGGGGCTGAATACTTATCATCAATACTGAGCAAAGGGGCTGAATACTTATCATCAATACTGAGCAAAGGGGCTGAATACTTATCATCAATACTGAGCAAAGGGGCTGAATACTTATCAATACTGAGCAAAGGGGCTGAATACTTATCATCAATAGTGAGCAAAGGGGCTGAATACTTATCATCAATACTGAGCAAAGGGGCTGAATACTTATCATCAATACTGAGCAAAGGGGCTGAATACTTATCAACACTGAGCAAAGGGGCTGAATACTTATCATCAATACTGAGCAAAGGGGCTGAATACTTATCATCAACACTGAGCAAAGGGGCTGAATACTTATCATCAACACTGAGCAAAGGGGCTGAATACTTATCATCAATACTGAGCAAAGGGGCTGAATACTTATCATCAATACTGAGCAAAGGGGCTGAATACTTATCATCAATCCTGAGCAAAGGGGCTGAATACTTATCATCAATCCTGAGCAAAGGGGCTGAATACTTATCATCAATACTGAGCAAAGAGGCTGAATACTTATCATCAATACTGAGCAAAGGGGCTGAATACTTATCATCAACACTGAGCAAAGGGGCTGAATACTTATCATCAACACTGAGCAAAGGGGCTGAATACTTATCATCAATACTGAGCAAAGGGGCTGAATACTTATCATCAATACTGAGCAAAGGGGCTGAATACTTATCATCAATACTGTGCAAAGGGGCTGAATACTTATCATCAATACTGAGCAAAGGGGCTGAATACTTATCATCAATACTGAGCAAAGGGGCTGAATACTTATCATCAATACTGAGCAAAGGGGCTGAATACTTATCACCAATACTGAGCAAAGGGGCTGAATACTTATCATCAATACTGAACAAAGGGGCTGAATACTTATCATCAATACTGAGCAAAGGGGCTGAATACTTATCAGAATGGGATATTTCAGTTTTTCTTTAATAAATGGCAACATATTTCTGTATTCTCAGTGAAAAATGTAAAGGGTTGCGAAGACTTCCCGTACCCGCTGTATATAGGGGGCTGAATACTTTCCGTACCCGCTGTATATAGGGGGCTGAATACTTCCGTACCCGCTGTATATAGGGGGCTGAATACTTTCCGTACATTGTTTTCTGTAGGATGAGAGTTTCTAATTTCTAACTTCAGACTTTCTTGTGTGCAGGATCAGCTGACAGTGTGTTCGTTACAATGTATCAGTCCAGCAAATAACTGCTGACACAGTGTAACAAACCTTCAGCTTAGACCAGACCAACAGCAAATAGAGGAGCAGAGAAATGATCACCACCGTCCACACAGCAGATTGTCAGCTCTTGTGTTCAGGGATGTGACAATAAAAGACGACAGGAAAGAGACACATCCCAAAACAACCGGAGGAAGGAAACCGAGACGCAGGGGGGCCACACAGGGGAGACGGGTGGGGGGTGGGGGGCGCACTGTGAGGAGGGGGATCTCCTGGGGAGGGGATGCACTGTGGGGAGGGGGGATCTCCTGGGGAAGGGGATGCACTGTGGGGAGGGGGGATCTCCTGGGGAAGGGGCCGCACTGTGGGGAGGGGGATCTCCTGGGGCCGCACTGTGGGGAGGGAGATCTCCTGGGGCCGCACTGTGGGGAGGGGGGGATCTCCTGGGGCCGCACTGTGGGGAGGGGGGGGGATCTCCTGGGGCCGCACTGTGGGGAGGGGGGGATCTCCTGGGGCCGCACTGTGGGGAGGGGGGATCTCCTGGGGCCGCACTGTGGGGAGGGGGGGGGGATCTCCTGGGGCCGCACTGTGGGGAGGGGGGGGATCTCCTGGGGCCGCACTGTGGGGAGGGGGGGGATCTCCTGGGGAAGCACTGTGGGGAGGGGGGGATCTCCTGGGGCCGCACTGTGGGGAGGGGGGGGGGATCTCCTGGGGCCGCACTGTGGGGAGGGGGGGGGGATCTCCTGGGGCCGCACTGTGGGGAGGGGGGGGATCTCCTGGGGCCGCACTGTGGGGAGGGGGGGGATCTCCTGGGGAAGCACTGTGGGGAGGGGGGGGATCTCCTGGGGCCGCACTGTGGGGAGGGGGGGGATCTCCTGGGGCCGCACTGTGGGGAGGGGGGGGATCTCCTGGGGCCGCACTGTGGGGAGGGGGGGGGATCTCCTGGGGCCGCACTGTGGGGAGGGGGGGGGGATCTCCTGGGGCCGCACTGTGGGGAGGGGGGGATCTCCTGGGGCCGCACTGTGGGGAGGGGGGGATCTCCTGGGGCCGCACTGTGGGGAGGGGGGGATCTCCTGGGGCCGCACTGTGGGGAGGGGGATCTCCTGGGGCCGCACTGTGGGGAGGGGGATCTCCTGGGGCCGCACTGTGGGGAGGGGGATCTCCTGGGGCCGCACTGTGGGGAGGGGGATCTCCTGGGGCCGCACTGTGGGGAGGGGGATCTCCTGGGGCCGCACTGTGGGGAGGGGGATCTCCTGGGGCCGCACTGTGGGGAGGGGGATCTCCTGGGGCCGCACTGTGGGGAGGGGGATCTCCTGGGGCCGCACTGTGGGGAGGGGGATCTCCTGGGGCCGCACTGTGGGGAGGGGGATCTCCTGGGGCCGCACTGTGGGGAGGGGGATCTCCTGGGGCCGCACTGTGGGGAGGGGGATCTCCTGGGGCCGCACTGTGGGGAGGGGGATCTCCTGGGGCCGCACTGTGGGGAGGGGGATCTCCTGGGGCCGCACTGTGGGGAGGGGGATCTCCTGGGGCCGCACTGTGGGGAGGGGGATCTCCTGGGGCCGCACTGTGGGGAGGGGGATCTCCTGGGGCCGCACTGTGGGGAGGGGGATCTCCTGGGGCCGCACTGTGGGGAGGGGATCTCCTGGGGCCGCACTGTGGGGAGGGGGATCTCCTGGGGCCGCACTGTGGGGAGGGGGATCTCCTGGGGCCGCACTGTGGGGAGGGGGATCTCCTGGGGCCGCACTGTGGGGAGGGGGATCTCCTGGGGCCGCACTGTGGGGAGGGGGATCTCCTGGGGCCGCACTGTGGGGAGGGGGATCTCCTGGGGCCGCACTGTGGGGAGGGGGATCTCCTGGGGCCGCACTGTGGGGAGGGGGATCTCCTGGGGCCGCACTGTGGGGAGGGGGATCTCCTGGGGCCGCACTGTGGGGAGGGGGATCTCCTGGGGCCGCACTGTGGGGAGGGGGATCTCCTGGGGCCGCACTGTGGGGAGGGGGATCTCCTGGGGCCGCACTGTGGGGAGGGGATCTCCTGGGGCCGCACTGTGGGGAGGGGGATCTCCTGGGCGCCGCACTGTGGGGAGGGGGGGGATCTCCTGGGGCAGCATTGTGGGGAGGGGGGGATCTCCTGGGGCCGCACAGTGGGGAGGGGGGGGATCTCCTGGGGCCGCACTGTGGGGAGGGCGGCGATCTCCTGTGGCCGCACTGTGGGGAGGGGGGGGGGGATCTCCTGGGGCAGCATTGTGGGGAGGGGGATCTCCTGGGGCCGCACTGTGGGGAGGGGGATCTCCTGGGGCCGCACTGTGGGGAGGGGGGATCTCCTGGGGCCGCACTGTGGGGAGGGGGATCTCCTGGGGCCGCATGTTGAGAGACGTCCAGTTCTCGGTAATGTCATCGAGTCAGAAATCCCCTTCTTGATGATGTCCATGGTAGATCTAATCCCTTCCCCTCTCCTGGTCACTTCCCACAATGATCCTTTGCTGTGTTGTCAGCTGTTTATGGAGGAAAATCCTCCTAGAACAGCGACACTTTCTCTGGGGTTAATCAGATGTAATGACGGCGGCCAAGAGCTGATCCTGTGTAACATGGGGGATGTGACCGGTGATTCTGACCCCGATTATAGCAGGGTATGAACACTTATACAATCACATGATTGTAGTTTTGTTATTTTTATTTTCCTTCCCATTTGTTTCTACAGATTTTGGACGACAATCGGTAAACGTCCCGAGATGATTCTTCTTGGCAAGAAGTGGCTGATAACAGGGAGTGATACAGTCCTAGCAGAGAGAGGCAGCACGGAGGAGGCGCGGGGCCAGGAATGTGCAGACGCCTCTTCCTCATTCCACATTTCAGGACATTTCCTTCCCGTCCCCGGGAGTCACATCCACAGGGACAGAACGCGACACTGACACTATGCCTACAATACCCAGGAAAACCCGTCCAAACATCAGAGGACAACAATCATCAACATCAACAATCATCACACAGAAAGAACGGCGCCATCCAGAGGAGCCCAATATTGTAATCACCGCCCCCGTAATGGCACCTAACAGTCTCCTCCTCCCCAGTAATGGCTGATAACAGGGAGTAATAGATTGTAGTCACCTGTCCTACAGTCTCCTCCCCAGTAATGGCTGATAACAGGGAGTAATAGATTGTAGTCACCTGTCCTACAGTCAGTCTCCTCCCAGTAATGGCTGATAACAGGGAGTAATAGATTGTAGTCACCTGTCCTACAGTCTCCTCCCCAGTAATGGCTGATAACAGGGAGTAATAGATTGTAGTCAACCTGTCCTACAGTCTCCTCCTCCAGTAATGGCTGATAACAGGGAGTAATAGATTGTATCACTGTCCTACAGTCTCCTCCCCAGTAATGGCTGATAACAGGGAGTAATAGATTGTAGTCACCTGTCCTACAGTCCCCTCCTCCATGCCTAGATAATAGGACTTATAACCAGGGTGAAGTAATAGATTGTAGTCACCTGTCCTACAGTCTCCTCCCCAGTAATGGCTGATAACAGGGAGTAATAGATTGTAGTCACCTGTCCTACAGTCTCCTCCTCAGTAATGGCTGATAACAGGGAGTAATAGATTGTAGTCACCTGTCCTACAGCTCTCCTCCCCAGTAATGGCTGATAACAGGGAGTAATAGATTGTAGTCACCTGTCCTACAGTCTCCTCCCCCAGTAATGGCTGATAACAGGGAGTAATAGATTGTAGTCACCTGTCCTACAGTCTCCTCCTCCAGTAATGGCTGATAACAGGGAGTAATAGATTGTAGTCACCTGTCCTACAGTCTCCTCCCCCAGTAATGGCTGATAACAGGGAGTAATAGATTGTAGTCACCTGTCCTACAGTCTCCTCCTCCAGTAATGGCTGATAACAGGGAGTAATAGATTGTAGTCACCTGTCCTACAGTCTCTCTCCCCAGTAATGGCTGATAACAGGGAGTAATAGATTGTAGTCACCTGTCCTACAGTCTCCTCCTCCAGTAATGGCTGATAACAGGGAGTAATAGATTGTAGTCACCTGTCCTACAGTCTCCTCCTCCAGTAATGGCTGATAACAGGGAGTAATAGATTGTAGTCACCTGTCCTACAGTCTCCTCCTCCAGTAATGGCTGATAACAGGGAGTAATAGATTGTAGTCACCTGTCCTACAGTCTCCTCCCTCAGTAATGGCTGATAACAGGGAGTAATAGATTGTAGTCACCTGTCCTACAGTCTCCTCCTCCAGTAATGGCTGATAACAGGGAGTTAATAGATTGTAGTCACCTGTCCTACAGTCTCTCCTCCCCTAGTAATGGCTGATAACAGGGAGTAATAGGGAGTAATAGATTATAGTCACCTGTCCTACAGTCTCCTCCCCCAGTAATGGCTGATAACAGGGAGTAATAGATTGTAGTCACCTGTCCTACAGTTCCTCCACCAGTAATGGCTGATAACATGGAGTAATAGATTGTAGTCACCTGTCCTACAGTCTCCTCCTCCAGTAATGGCTGATAACAGGGAGTAATAGATTGTAGTCACCTGTCCTACAGTCTCCTCCCCCAGTAATGGCTGATAACAGGGAGTAATAGATTGTAGTCACCTGTCCTACAGTCTCCTCCTCCAGTAATGGCTGATAACAGGGAGTAATAGATTGTAGTCACCTGTCCTACAGTCTCCTCCTCCCCAGTAATGGCTGATAACAGGGAGTAATAGATTGTAGTCACCTGTCCTACAGTCTTCCCTCTACAACCTCCAGTAATGGCTGATAACAGGGAGTAATAGATTGTAGTCACCTGTCCTACAGTCTCCTCCCTCCAGTAATGGCTGATAACAGGGAGTAATAGATTGTAGTCACCTGTCCTACAGTCCTCCTCCCCAGTAATGGCTGATAACAGGGAGTAATAGATTGTAGTCACCTGTCCTACAGTTCCTCCTCCCAGTAATGGCTGATAACAGGGAGTAATAGATTGTAGTCACCTGTCCTACAGTCTCCTCCCCAGTAATGGCTGATAACAGGAGTAATAGATTGTAGTCCACTGTCCTACAGTCTCCTCCCCAGTAATGGCTGATAACAGGGAGTAATAGATTGTTAGTCACCTGTCCTACAGTCTCCTCCTCCAGTAATGGCTGATAACAGGGAGTAATAGATTGTAGTCACCTGTCCTACAGTCTCTCTCCTCCAGTAATGGCTGATAACAGGGAGTAATAGATTGTAGTCACCTGTCCTACAGCTCTCCTCCCCTCAGTAATGGCTGATAACAGGGAGTATATAGATTGTAGTCACCTGTCCTACAGTCTTCCTCCTCAGTAATGGCTGATAACAGGGAGTAATAGATTGTAGTCACCTGTCCTACAGTCTCCTCCTCCTCAGTAATGGCTGATAACAGGGAGTAATAGATTGTAGTCACCTGTCCTACAGTCTCCTCCTCCAGTAATGGCTGATAACAGGGAGTAATAGATTGTAGTCACCTGTCCTACAGTCTCCTCCTCCAGTAATGGCTGATAACAGGGAGTAATAGATTGTAGTCACCTGTCCTACAGTCTCCTCCTCCAGTAATGGCTGATAAACAGGGAGTAATAGATTGTAGTCACCTGTCCTACAGTCTCTCCTCCTCCAGTAATGGCTGATAACAGGGAGTAATAGATTGTAGTCACCTGTCCTACAGTCTCCTCCTCCAGTAATGGCTGATAACAGGGAGTAATAGATTGTAGTCACCTGTCCTACAGTCTCCTCCTCCAGTAATGGCTGATAACAGGGAGTAATAGATTGTAGTCACCTGTCCTACAGTCTCCTCCTCCAGTAATGGCTGATAACAGGGAGTAATAGATTGTAGTCACCTGTCCTACAGTCTCCTCCCCAGTAATGGCTGATAACAGGGAGTAATAGATTGTAGTCACCTGTCCTACAGTCTCCTCCCTCCAGTAATGGCTGATAACAGGGAGTAATAGATTGTAGTCACCTGTCCTACAGTCTCCTCCCCAGTAATGGCTGATAACAGGGAGTAATAGATTGTAGTCACCTGTCCTACAGTCTCCTCCCCAGTAATGGCTGATAACAGGGAGTAATGATTTAGTCACCTGTCCTACAGTCTCCTCCTCCAGTAATGGCTGATAAACAGGGAGTAATAGATTGTAGTCACCTGTCCTACAGTCTCCTCCCTCCAGTAATGGCTGATAACAGGGAGTAATAGATTGTAGTCACCTGTCCTACAGTCTCCTCCTCCCAGTAATGGCTGATAACAGGGAGTAAATAGATTGTAGTCACCTGTCCTACAGTCTCCTCCCCAGTAATGGCTGATAACAGGGAGTAATAGATTGTAGTCACCTGTCCTACAGTCTCCTCCTCCAGTAATGGCTGATAACAGGGAGTAATAGATTGTAGTCACCTGTCCTACAGTCTCCTCCTCAGTAATGGCTGATAACAGGGAGTAATAGATTGTAGTCACCTGTCCTACAGTCTCCTCCTCCCAGTAATGGCTGATAACAGGGAGTAATAGATTGTAGTCACCTGTCCTACAGTCTCCTCCCCAGTAATGGCTGATAACAGGGAGTAATAGATTGTAGTCACCTGTCCTACAGTCTCCTCCTCCAGTAATGGCTGATAACAGGGAGTAATAGATTGTAGTCACTGTCCTACAGTCTCCTCCTCCAGTAATGGCTGATAACAGGGAGTAATAGATTGTAGTCAATTGTAGTCACCTGTCCTACAGTCTCCTCCTCCCCAGTAATGGCTGATAACAGGGAGTAATAGATTGTAGTCACCTGTCCTACAGTCTCCTCCTCCAGTAATGGCTGATAACAGGGAGTAATAGATTGTAGTCACCTGTCCTACAGTCTCCTCCCCAGTAATGGCTGATAACAGGGAGTAATAGATTGTAGTCACCTGTCCTACAGTCTCCTACTCCCCAGTAATGGCTGATAACAGGGAGTAATAGATTGTAGTCACCTGTCCTACAGTCCTCCTCCTCCCAGTAATGGCTGATAACAGGGAGTAATAGATTGTAGTCACCTGTCCTACAGTCTCCTCCTCCAGTAATGGCTGATAACAGGGAGTAATAGATTGTAGTCACCTGTCCTACAGTCTCCCTCCCCCAGTAATGGCTGATAACAGGGAGTAATAGATTGTAGTCACCTGTCCTACAGTCTCCTCCCCAGTAATGGCTGATAACAGGGAGTAATAGATTGTAGTCACCTGTCCTACAGTCTCCTCCTCCCCAGTAATGGCTGATAACAGGGAGTAATAGATTGTAGTCACCTGTCCTACAGTCTCCTCCTCCAGTAATGGCTGATAACAGGGAGTAATAGATTGTAGTCACCTGTCCTACAGTCTCCTCCCCCAGTAATGGCTGATAACAGGGAGTAATAGATTGTAGTCACCTGTCCTACAGTCTCCTCCCCCAGTAATGGCTGATAACAGGGAGTAATAGATGTAGTCACCTGTCCTACAGTCTCCTCCCCAGTAATGGCTGATAACAGGAGTAATAGATTGTAGTCACCTGTCCTACAGTCTCCTCCTCCAGTAATGGCTGATAACAGGGAGTAATAGATTGTAGTCACCTGTCCTACAGTCTCCTCTCCTCCAGTAATGGCTGATAACAGGAGTAATAGATTGTAGTCACCTGTCCTACAGTCTCCTCCTCCAGTAATGGCTGATAACAGGGAGTAATAGATTGTAGTCACCTGTCCTACAGTCTCCTCCCTCCAGTAATGGCTGATAACAGGGAGTAATAGATTGTAGTCACCTGTCCTACAGTCTCCTCCTCCAGTAATGGCTGATAACAGGGAGTAATAGATTGTAGTCACCTGTCCTACAGTCTCCTCCCCCAGTAATGGCTGATAACAGGGAGTAATAGATTGTAGTCACCTGTCCTACAGTCTCCTCCCCCAGTAATGGCTGATAACAGGGAGTAATAGATTGTAGTCACCTGTCCTACAGTCTCCTCCTCCTCCAGTAATGGCTGATAACAGGGAGTAATAGATTGTAGTCACCTGTCCTACAGTCTCCTCCTCCTCCAGTAATGGCTGATAACAGGGAGTAATAGATTGTAGTCACCTGTCCTACAGTCTCCTCCTCCATTAATGGCTGATAACAGGGAGTAATAGATTGTAGTCACCTGTCCTACAGTCTTCTCCTCCCAGTAATGGCTGATAACAGGGAGTAATAGATTGTAGTCACCTGTCCTACAGTCTCCTCCTCCTCCTCCAGTAATGGCTGATAACAGGGAGTAATAGATTGTAGTCACCTGTCCTACAGTCTCCTCCTCCTCCAGTAATGGCTGATAACAGGGAGTAATAGATTGTAATCACCTGTCCTACAGTCTCCTCCTCCCCAGTAATGGCTGATAACAGGGAGTAATAGATTGTAGTCACCTGTCCTACAGTCTCCTCCTCCAGTAATGGCTGATAACAGGAGTAATAGATTGTAGTCACCTGTCCTACAGTCTCCTCCTCCAGTAATGGCTGATAACAGGGAGTAATAGATTGTAGTCACCTGTCCTACAGTCTCCTCCCCCCCCAGTAATGGCTGATAACAGGTAGTAATAGATTGTAGTCACCTGTTCTACAGTCTCCTCCTCCTCCAGTAATGGCTGATAACAGGGAGTAATAGATTGTAATCACCTGTCCTACAGTCTCCTCCTCCCCCAGTAATGGCTGATAACAGGGAGTAATAGATTGTAGTAACCTGTCCTACAGTCTCCTCCCCTAGTAATGGCTGATAACAGGGAGTAATAGATTGTAGTCACCTGTCCTACAGTCTCCTCCTCCCCCAGTAATGGCTGATAACAGGGAGTAATAGATTGTAGTCCCCTGTCCTACAGTCTCCTCCTCCTCCAGTAATGGCTGATAACAGGGAGTAATAGATTGTAGTCACCTGTCCTACAGTCTCCTCCTCCAGTAATGGCAGATAACAGGGAGTAATAGATTGTAGTCACCTGTCCTACAGTCTCCTCCCCCAGTAATGGCTGATAACAGGGAGTAATAGATTGTAGTCACCTGTCCTAGTCTCCTCCTCCAGTAATGGCTGATAACAGGGAGTAGTAGACTGTAGCCCCCTATCGTCAGTGCGGCACTTACCTCTGGGCTCAGTCTTGCAGTCAGGGAATTCAGGGGTTAACAGTCAAACTCTCAGAACAAAGGCTCCAGTGAGAAGTCACCAGGATCCTCTGCCAAGAAGAGCGGCACAACCACTGCCCGTGTCACCCATCACACCCCGATACCGGGAGCCCCACCCCCGCCCCACAGACCCTACTGTTATTATATAGGGTGAAGCCGCCTTCATCCTCTGCGAGTCTCATAATGCCACAGAGGAGGGCAGGTTGCCCGCCCAATGCCACCCTGAAAACAAACACCCTGAGCCCACATATCAGTCACACCAACCAGGGGCACAGGGCAGCACGGGCCCAGACAGGAAGGGGCACAGGGCAGCACGGACCCAGACAGGGGGGGCACAGGGCAGCACGGACCCTGACAGGGGGGGGGGGCACAGGGCAGCACGGGCCCCGACAGAGGGGGGCACAGGGCAGCACGGACCCCGACAGGCGGAGCACGGGCCCCGACAGAGGGGGGCACAGGGCAGCACGGGCCCCGACAGGGGGGGGACGGGCCTCGACAGAGGGGGGCACAGGGCAGCACGGGCCCCGATAGAGGGGGGCACAGGGCAGTACGGGCCTCGACAGAGGGGGGCACAGGGCAGTACGGGCCCCGACAGGGGGGGGGACAGGGCAGCACGGGCCTCGACAGAGGGGAGCACAGGGCAGCACGGGCCCCGACAGGCGGAGCACGGGCCTCGACAGAGGGGGGCACAGGGCAGCACGGGCCCCGACAGGGGGGACGGGCCTCGACAGAGGGGGGCACAGGGCAGTACGGGCCCCGATAGAGGGGGGCACAGGGCAGTACGGGCCTCGACAGAGGGGGGCACAGGGCAGTACGGGCCCCGACAGGGGGGGGGGACAGGGCAGCACGGGCCTCGACAGAGGGGGGCACAGGGCAGCACGGGCCCCGACAGGCGGAGCACGGGCCTCGACAGAGGGGGGCACAGGGCAGCACGGGCCCCGAAAGGGGGGGGACAGGGCAGCACGGGCCTCGACAGAGGGGGCACAGGGCAGCACGGGCCCCGAAAGGGGGGGGACAGGGCAGCATGGGCCTCGACAGAGGGGGGCACAGGGCAGCACGGGCCCCGACAAGGGGGGGACAGGGCAGCACGGGCCTCGACAGAGGGGGGCACAGGGCAGCACGGGCCCCGAAAGGGGGGGGACAGGGCAGCACGGGCCTCGACAGAGGGGGGCACAGGGCAGCACGGGCCCCGAAAGGGGGGGGACAGGGCAGCATGGGCCTCGACAGAGGGGGGCACAGGGCAGCACGGGCCCCGACAAGGGGGGGACGGGCCTCGACAGAGGGGGGCACAGGGCAGCACGGGCCCCGACAGGGGGGGACAGGGCAGCACGGGCCTCGACAGGCGGGGACAGGGCAGCACGGGCCTCGACAGGCGGGGACAGGGCAGCACGGGCCTCGACAGGCGGGGACAGGGCAGCACGGGCCTCGACAGGCGGGGACAGGGCAGCACGGGCCTCGACAGAGGGGTGCACAGGGCAGCACAGGGCAGCACGGGCCCCGACAGGGGGGGGACAGGGCAGCACGGGCCTCGACAGAGGGGGGCACAGGGCAGCACGGACCCCGACAGTGTGGGGGGGGGGGGACAGGGCAGCACGGGCCTCAACAGAGGGGGGCACAGGGCAGCACGGACCCCAACAGTGGGGGGGGGGGACAGGGCAGCACGGGCCCCAACAGGGGGGGGGGACAGGGCAGCACGGGCCCCGACAGAGGGGGGCACAGGGCAGCACGGACCCCGACAGTGGGGGGGGGTGGGGGGGAGGGGGGGGGGGGGGGGGGGACAGGGCAGCACGGGCCTCAACAGAGGGGGGCACAGGGCAGCACGGACCCCAACAGTGGGGGGGGGGACAGGGCAGCACGGGCCCCAACAGGGGGGGGGGACAGGGCAGCACGGGCCCGACAGAGGGGGCACAGGGCAGCACGGACCCCGACAGTGGGGGGGGGGGGGGGGGGCACAGGGCAGCACGGACCCTGACAGGGGGGGGGGATAGGGCAGCACGGGCCTCGACAGAGGGGGGCACAGGGCAGCACGGACCCCGACTGGGGGTGGGGGCGGGTGGGGGGGGGGAAACAGGGCAGCAGCTGGCAGGATGGACCCTTTTCGTGTCAGGCAGGAGTGACAGTTGTCCCATAAAGGTACAGTCACACACAGCAATAAAATGTAACAATGTGTCCATGATTTCACTGCAACCAGCAAATTACCAGTGACATTACAAGCAATGTTGCCACGTGTGACGGTACCTTAAAAGTGTTTACAAGCAGATGCCAGTGTCGGTGCGCGGCCTGTCCGACCGGTGCCAGGGGGAGGAGCGTCTCCCCATTAATCAGCGCAATTACCAGGGCAGCGCCAGCCACAGACCCGGGGACAACCAGCACCACGGCCGGACCCCCGCCGGCAGACCAGTAAGCACAGCTTAGTGAGGACCAGTCATCCTCAGCCTCCTCGCTCTTCCCAGCCTCCTCCTCTCAGGGCTGTGGAGTCGTGAACTCCGGGTCCAGCAGAATGTGCTGAATATGATCATTACGGAAATATGGTGATTATTGTATTATAATAATGATTAAAGCCCGATGATCACATTGTTCTGCAATAAATGACAGCCATGTATGAGGGGTGAGGGAGTCTGAGGGAATCAGAGTCGGATTCAGGGAACTAGAGGAGTCGGAGGTTTGATTTACCGACTTCCACAGCCCAGCCTCTACCTCCTCTTCAGCCTCCATTCTTTTTGCTTCCACAGCCTCCTCTCTTCAGCCTTTCCTTCCCAACCTCCACTCTGCCCTGGCCTCCCCTCCAGCCTCTCTTTCCTCAGCATCCACCCTGGCCTCCCCTCTCCAGTCTTTCCTCAGCCTCCTCCCTGGCCTCCTCTCCAGCCTCTACTCAGCCTCCTCCCTAGCCTCCCCTCCAGCCTCTCTTTCCTCAGCCTCCTTCCTGGCCTCCCCTCCGGCCTCTCTTTCCTCGGCCTCTGCCTTGGCCTCCCCTCCAGCCTCTCTTTCCTCGGCCTCCCCTCCAGCCTCTCTTTCCTCGGCCTCCCCCCCTCAGCTCCCACTCTTCTTTCTTCCTCCCCGGCCTCTCTTCTCCCCTTCATCAGCCTCCCCTCTCTCCCTGGCCTCACCACTTAAGCCTCTCTTCTGTCTCCACCATGACCTCTCCTCAGCATCCTCTCTTTCCTTCTCAGCCTCCCCTCCTGAGCCTACACTACCCTCGGCCTCTCCTCCTGTCTCCAGTCAGCCTCTTCCCTGGTCTCTCTTCTCCTGCTTCGGCCTCCCCACCTCCAAGTCTTTTCCCCTCAGCCTCTCTTTCCTCCCTGGTCTCCCCTCAGTCTCCCTCAGCCTCCCTTTACAACTCCCTAGCCTGTCTTTCCTTGGCCTCTTTTCCTCATCATCCTCCCCATCTCCCTGGCCTTCCTTTCCTCAGTCTCCCTTCTCCGCCTTTCCTCTTCCCTGGCCTCCTCTCCTCAGCCTCCCGCCTGGTCTCTCTTTCCTCTGCCTCTCCTCTTCCCTCGGTCTCTCCTCTTCCCTGGCCTCTGTTTCTTCAGCCTCACCTCCTCACTGGCCTCATCCTTAGCCTCTCTTTCCTCCCCTACTCCCTGGCCTTTTTCCTCAAAGTCGCTTTCCTACCCTCCTCTCTGGCCTCCGCCTCCCCTCCTCGGTCCTCTCTTTCCTCATTATCCTCCTCAGCCTTCCCTCCAGCCTCTCTTTCCTCGGCCTCCCCCTCCAGCCTCACTTTCCTCGGCCTCCACCCTGGCCTCCCCTCCAGCCTCTTTCCTCGGCCTCCCCTCAAGCCTCTCTTTCCTCGGCCTCCGCCCTGGCCTCCCCTCCAGCCTCTTTTTCTCGGCCTCCGCTCTGGCCTCCCCTCCAGCCTCTTTTTCCTCGGCCTCCGCCCAGGCCTCCCCTCCAGCCTCTCTTTCCTCGGCCTCCGTCCTGGCCTCCCCTCCAGCCTCTCTTTCCTCGGCCTCCGCTCTGGCCTCCCCTCCAGCCTCTCTTTCCTCTGCCTCAACCCTGGCCTCCCCTCCAGCCTCTCTTTCCTCTGCCTCAACCCTGGCCTCCCCTCCAGCCTCTCTTTCCTCTGCCTCAACCCTGGCCTCCCCTCCAGCCTCTCTTTCCTCAGCCTCCACCCTGGCCTCCCCTCCAGCCTCTTTCCTCAGCCTCCACCCTGGCCTCCCCTCCAGCCTCTCTTTCCTCGGCCTCAGCCCTGGCCTCCCCTCCAACCTCTCTTTCCTCGGCCTCCGCCCTGGCCTCCCCTCCAACCTCGCTTTCCTCGGCCTCCGCCCTGGCCTCCCCTCCAGCCTCTCTTTCCTCGGCCTCCGCTCTGGCCTCCCCTCCAGCCTCTCTTTCCTCTGCCTCAACCCTGGCCTCCCCTCCAGCCTCTCTTTCCTCTGCCTCAACCCTGGCCTCCCCTCCAGCCTCTCTTTCCTCTGCCTCAACCCTGGCCTCCCCTCCAGCCTCTCTTTCCTCAGCCTCCACCCTGGCCTCCCCTCCAGCCTCTTTCCTCAGCCTCCACCCTGGCCTCCCCTCCAGCCTCTCTTTCCTCGGCCTCAGCCCTGGCCTCCCCTCCAACCTCTCTTTCCTCGGCCTCCGCCCTGGCCTCCCCTCCAACCTCGCTTTCCTCGGCCTCCGCCCTGGCCTCCCCTCCAGCCTCTCTTTCCTCGGCCTCCGCCCTGGCCTCCTCTCCAGCCTCTCTTTTCTCAGCCTCAGCCCTGGCCTCCCCTCCAGCCTCTCTTTCCTCGGCCTCAGCCCTGGCCTCCCCTCCAGCCTCTCTTTCCTCGGCCTCGGCCCTGGTCTCCCCTCCAGCCTCTCTTTCCTCGGCCTCAGCCCTGGTCTCCCCTCCAGCCTCTCTTTCCTCGGCCTCAGCCCTGGTCTCCCCTCCAGTCTCTCTTTCCTCGGCCTCAGCCCTGGTCTCCCCTCCAGCCTCTCTTTCCTCGGCCTCAGCCCTGGCCTCCCCTCCAACCTCTTTTTCCTCGGCCTCAGCCCAGGCCTCCCCTCCAGCCTCTCTTTCCTCGGCCTCAGCCCAGGCCTCCCCTCTCCAGCCTCTCCCCTGGCCTCCCTCTCCTCAGCCTCCTCCCTGGCCTCCCCTCCAGCCTCTCCTCAGCCACCTCCCTGGTTTCCCCTCCAGCCTTTCCTCAGTCTCCTCCCTGGCCTCCCCTCAGTCTCCTGCCTGGCCTCCCCTTCCTCAGCCTCATCCCCCTCCCCTCTCCAGCCTCTCCTCAGTCTCCTCCCTGGCCTCCCCTCTTCAGTCTCTCTTTCCTCAGCCTCCTTCCTGGCCTCCCCTCCAGCCTCTCTTTCCTCAGACTCCCCTCCTCAGCTCCCACTCTTTTTTCCTTCCCAGCCTCCCCTCTCTCCCTGGCCTCACCACTTAAGCCTCTCTTCACCTCGTCCTCCCTTTCTTCAGCCTCCTCCATGGCCTCTCCTCAGCATCCTCACTTTCCTTCTCAGCCTCCCCTCCTGAGCCTACACTACCCTTGGCCTCTCCTCCTGTCTCCTGTCAGCCTCTTCCCTGGTCTCTCTTCTCCTGCTTCGGCCTCCCCACCTCCCAGTCTTTTCCCCTCAGCCTCTCTTTCCTCCCTGGTCTCCCTCAGCCTCCCTTTACAACTACCTAGCCTCTCTTTCCTTGGCCTCCGTTCCTCACCAGCCTCCCCATCTCCCTGGCCTTCCTTTCCTCAGTCTCCTTCCTCCGCCTTTCTTCTCCACAGGCCTCTTCCTCACCCTCCACTCTGGCCTCCTCCCAGCCTCTCCTCTTTCCTGGCCTCCTCTCCTCGGCCTGCCCCGGTCTCTCTTTCCTCAGCCTCTCCTCTTCCCTGACCTCCCATTCTTCAGCCACTCCTCCTCTCTGGCCTCCTCCTTAGCCTATTCTCCGCCTCCCCTTCTCCCTCGCCTTTTTCCTAAACCTCCCTTTCCTCCTTTCCTCTCTGGCCTCCGCCTCAGCCTCCCGTCATCTCATCGGCCTCCACTCTTGCCTCTCTTCCCTTCCTTCCTGGCCTCCACCTCCTCAGTCTCCCCCTCTGGCCTCCCATTCCTCCTCCTCTCCTCTTCACTTCACTTTCCTCTGGCCTCCTCTTCCTCCTTGGCCTCTCTTTCCTTACCTCTGGCCTCCCATTCCTCTGCCCTCTGGCCTCCTCCTTAGCCTCCTCTCTGGCCTCTCCTCTGACCTCCTCCGACCTCCTCCTCTCCCTTACCTCTCCTCCCTGTCCTTCCCCTCTGGCCTCCCATTCCTCCTCTGCCGCCCCTCTGGCCTCTCCTTCTCAGCCTCCCCGCCTCTGGCCTCTCTTTCCTCTCTGGCCTCTCCTCAGCCTCCCATTCCTCTGCCTCTCCTCTCCCCTCTGGCCTCTCCTCAGCCTCCCATTCCTCCTCCTCTCTGGCCTCTCCTCCCCAGCCTCCCCTCTGGTCTTCCATTCCTCCTCCTCTCTGGCCTCTCCTCCCCAGCCTCCCCTCTGGCCTCCCCCCAGCCTCCCTGGCCTCCTCTGCCTCTCCCCTCCTCCTTAGCCTCCCCTCACCTCTCTGGCCCCTCTGCCCTCTCCTCAGCCTCCCCTCCTCTAGCCTCCCCTCTGGCCTCCTCCTCAGCCTCCCCTCTGGTCTCCCATTCCTCCTCCTCTCTGGCCTCTACTCCCCAGCCTCCCCTCTGGCCTCCTCCTCAGCCTCCTCTGCCTCTCCCCTCCTCCTCAGCCTCCCATCTGGCCTCTCCTTAGCCTCCCCTCCTCTGGCCTCTCCTTAGCCTCCCCTCCTCTGCCCTCTCCTCAGCCTCCCCTCTGGCCTCCTCCCCAGCCTCCCTCTGGCCTCCTCCTCAGCCTCCTCTGCCTCTCCCCTCCTCCTCTGCCTCTCCCCTCCTCCTCAGCCTCCCATCTGGCCTCTCCTTAGCCTCCCCTCCTCTGGCCTCTCCTTAGCCTCCCCTCCTCTGCCATCTCCTCAGCCTCCTCAGCCTCCCCTCTGGCCTCCTCCCCAGCCTCCCCTCTGGCCTCTCCTCAGCCTCCTCTGCCTCTCCCCTCCTCCTCTGCCTCTCCCCTCCTCCTCAGCCTCCCATCTGGCCTCTCCTTAGCCTCCCCTCCTCTGGCCTCTCCTCAGCCTCCCCTCCTCTGGCCTCTCCTTAGCCTCCCCTCCTCTGGCCTCTCCTCAGCCTCCCCTCCTCTGGCCTCTCCTCACCTCTCTGGCCTCCTCCTCAGCCTCCTCTCTGGCCTCCTCCTTAGCCTCCCCTCTGGCCTCCCCTCCGGCCTCTCCTCACCTTGGGCAGCTCCCTCAGCTGGTTGGAGTCCAGGAGCAGCTCCTCCAGGCTGCGGCTGTATCTGTAGATGTCGTCGGGCACGGTGTGCAGGGAGCAGTGCCTCTTGTCCACAGACTCCACATGGCGGTTACAGCGCCACAGCGGGATGCACTTCAGCATGGCGGCTCCGCCGGTCACCGCCCGGACTCACACAACAGCCCGCGGGTCACCGCACACAGCCAGAGGGACGCGGCCGCCGCCGAGCCTGCCGGGAGCTGTAGTCAGACACGGCCTGGACCAGCACAACACTACAACTCCCATCATGCCTCAGCGCGCATGCGCAGGGTTGTGTGTAGAGTCCAGTGACAGACGGCTCCAGGCGCGCACAGGGAATGCCGGGAATTGTAGTGAAGAGACCCGTGTCCTGAAGAATCAAATGTCCGATAAAAACTACAACTTCCGGCATGCTCGTACACGCATGCGCACTGCACTCGATCGAGTCAGGCGACAAAAAGCTCAGAGCGAGCACAAGGGACGCCGGGAGTTGTAGTGAAGAGACCAAGTCCAGAAAAATAAAATATCCACTGTGATCCTACCACTCCCGGCATGCCTCATCACGCATGCGCAATACACTCTGGCGAGTCAGGTGACAGACAACACAAGGAATGCCGGGAGTTGTAGTGAACAGTTCGACTCCAGAAAAATACAATAGCCCCAGAAAGACTACAACTCCCGCCAAACCATGTGCGCGACTGGAGCTACTGTCACCTGACACGACAGACTAACATGCGCATGCGTGCAGAGTCATGCCGGGAGTTGTAGGTTTACAGGGACCATTTTATGTGTCAGGACACTGTATCTTCACTACAACTCCCGGCATGCCTCTGCACATATCCCTGAGCCTCACCAGGGAGGGCGAATTTATCACAGACTACATCTCCCAGCACACCTGGCGGCAGGGCACGCCGGGAGCGGGTAGAGGCGGGTGTTTATCCGTTGAGCTGTCTGTTCCTCTGCAGACTACATATCCCGGCATGCCTCACACTTCTCCAGGCCCCGCCCCTCTGAGACTTAAAGGGGAACTCCACGAAAACACATCAACAATAAGGGAAATCTATGAAACAAGACAACAGCCGGTATCACTGCCTGAAATTAACAAATAAGTACAGAAATGTATTGTCAGCGGATCTGTAAAGTCAGTATCTATATATACTAACATGTAATAAGAGTCCTGGACCACAACCAAGAAGAGGAGACACTGCCGGGACAAGAACCAAGAAGAGGAGACACTGCCGGGACAAGAACAAGAAGAGGAGACACTGCCAGGACAAGAACGAAGAAAAAGAGCCACTGCCGGGACAAGAACCAAGAAAAGGAGACACTGCCGGGACAAGAACCAAGAAAAGAGACACTGCCGGGACAAGAACCAAGAAAGAGACACTGCCGGGACAAGAACCAAGAAGAGAAGACACTGCCGGACAAGAACAAGAAAAGACACTGCGGACAAGAACAAAGAGAGACACTGCCGGGACAAGAACCAAGAAAGAGAGAACACTGCCGGGACAAGAACCAAGAAGAGAGACACTGCCGGGACAAGAACCAAGAAGAGAGACACTGCCGGGACAAGAACCAAGAAGAGGAGACACTGCCGGGACAAGAACCAAGAAAGAGACACTGCCGGACAAGAACCAAGAGAAGAGAGACACTGCCGGACAAGAACCAAGAAAAGAGACACTGCCGGGACAAGAACCAAGAAAAGAGACACCTGCCGGGACAAGAACCAAGAAAGAGACACTGCCGGGACAAGAACCAAGAAAAGAGACACTGCCGGGACAAGAACCAAGAAGAGGAGACACTGCCGGGACAAGAACCAAGAAGAGGAGACACTGCCGGGACAAGAACCAAGAAAGAGAGACACTGCCGGGACAAGAACCAAGAAAAGGAGACACTGCCGGGACAAGAACCAAGAAAAGGAGACACTGCCGGGACAAGAACCAAGAAGAGGAGACACTGCCGGGACAAGAACCAAGAAGAGGAGACACTGCCGGGACAAGAACCAAGAAAAGGAGACACTGCCGGGACAAGAACCAAGAAAAGGAGACACTGCCGGGACAAGAACCAAGAAGAGGAGACACTGCCGGGACAAGAACCAAGAAAAGGGGACACTGCCGGGACAAGAACCAAGAAAAGGAGACACTGCCGGGACAAGAACCAAGAAAAGGAGACACTGCCGGACAAGAACCAAGAAGAGGAGACACTGCCGGGACAAGAACCAAGAAGAGAGACACTGCCGGGACAAGAACCCAGAAAAGAGACACTGCCGGGACAAGAACCAAGAAGAGAGACACTGCCGCGACAAGAACCAAAAAGAGACCACTGCCGGGACAAGAACCAAGAAGAGGAACACTGCCGGGACAAGAACCAAGAAAAGAGCCACTGCCGGACAAGAACCAAGAAGAGGAGACACTGCCGGGACAAGAACCAAGAAGAGGAGACACTGGGACACAAGAACCAAGAAGAGAGACACTGCCGGGACAAGAACCAAGAAGAGGAGACACTGCCGGGACAAGAACCAAAAGAGGAACCTGCCAGGACAAGAACCAAGAAAGGAGACATGCCGGGACAAGAACCAGAAAAGAGACACTGCCGGACAAACCAAGAAGAGGAGACACTGCCGGGACAAGAACCAAGAAAAGAGCCACTGCCCGACAAGAACCAAGAAAGAGACACTGCCGGGACAAGAACCAAGAAGAGAGACACTGCCGGGACAAGAACCAAGAAAGGAGACACTGCCGGGACAAGAACCAAGAAAAGAGACACTGCCGGGACAAGAACCAAGAAAAGAGCCACTGCCGGACAAGAACCAAAAAAGAGCATGCCCGGGACAAGAACCGAGAAAAGGAGACACTGCCGGACAAGAACCAAGAAAAGAGCCACTGCCAGGACAAGAACCAAGAAAAAGAGCCACTGCCGGACAAGAACCGAAAAAGAGACACTGCCAGGACAAGAACCAAGAAAGAGACACTGCCGGACAAGAACCAAGAAAGAGCCACTGCTGGGACAAGAACCAAGAAAAGAGCCACTGCCGGACAAGACCAAAAAGAGACACTGCCGGGACAAGAACCAAGAAAAGGAGACCCGCCGGGACAAGAACCAAGAAAGGAGACACTGCCGAGACAAGAACCAAGAAAAGGAGCCACTGCCAGGATAAGAACCAAGAAAAGACCACTGCCGGACAAGAACCAAGAAAAGAGACACTGCCGGACACAACCAAGAAAAGAGACACTGCCGGACAAGAACCAAGAAAAGGAGACTCTGCGGGACAAGAACCAAGAAAAGAGACACTGCCGGACAAGAACCAAGAAGAGGAGACACTGCCGGGACAAGACCGAAAAGAGACACTGCCGAACAAGAACCAAGAAAGAGACACTGCCGGGACAAAGAACCAAGAAAAGAGACACTGCGGGACAAGAACCAAGAAAAGAGCCACTGCCGGGACAAGAACCAAGGAAAGAGCCACTGCCGGGACAAGAACCAAGAAAAGAGCCACTGCCGGGACAAGAACCAAGAAAAGGAGCCACTGCCGGGACAAGAACCAAGAAAAGAGCCACTGCCGGACAAGAACCAAGAAAAGAGCCACTGCCGGGACAAGAACCAAGAAAAGAGCCACTGCCGGGACAAGAACCAAGAAAAGAGACACTGCCGGACAAGAACCAAGAAAAGGAGACTCTGCTGGGACAAGAACCAAGAAAAGAGACACTGCCGGACAAGAACCAAGAAGGGAGACACTGCCGGGACAAGAACCGAGAAAAGAGACACTGCCGGAACAAGAACCAAGAAAAGAGACACTGCCGGACAAGAACCAAGAAAAGAGACACTGCTGGACAAGAACCAAGAAAAGAGCCACTGCCGGGACAAGAACCAAGGAAAAGAGCCACTGCCGGACAAGAACCAAGAAAAGAGCCACTGCCGGACAAGAACCAAGAAAAGAGCCACTGCCGGGACAAGAACCAAGAAAAGAGCCACTGCCGGACAAGAACCAAGAAAGGAGACCACTGCCGGACAAGAACCAAGAAAAGAGCCACTGCCGGACAAGAACCAAGAAAGAGACACTGCCGGGACAAGAACCAAGAAAAGAGCACTGCCAGGACAAGAACCAGAAAAGGAGACACTGCCGGGACAAGAACCAAGAAAGAGCACTGCAGGACAAGAACCAAGAAAGAGCACTGCCGGACAAGAACCAAGAAAGAGACACTGCCGGGACAAGAACCAAGAAAGAGACACTGCCGGGAACAAGAAAACCAGAAAGGAGACACTGCCGGACAAGAACCAAGAAAGAGACACTGCCGGGACAAGAACCCAAAAAAGAGCACTGCCGGGACAAGAACCAAGAAGGAGACACTGCCGGACAAGAACCAAAAAGAGACACTGCCGGACAAGAACCAAGAAAGGAGACACTGCCGGGACAAGAACCAAGAAAGAGACACTGCGGGACAAGAACCAAGAAAAGAGACACTGCCGGGACAAGAACAGAAAGAGACACTGCAAGACGAAGAGACACGCGGACAAGAACCAAGAAAAGAGCACTGCCGGGACAAGAACCAAGAAAGAGACACTGCCGGGACAAGAACAAGAAAAGGAGACACTGCCGGGACAAGAACCAAGAAAAGAGAACACTGCCGGACAAGAACCAAGAAGAGAGACACTGCCGGGACAAGAACCAAGAAAAGGAGACACTGCCGGGACAAGAACCAAGAAAAGAGACACTGCCGGGACAAGAACCAAGAAAAGGAGACACTGCAGGACAAGAACCAAGAAAGAGACACTGCCGGACAAGAACCAAAAAAGAGACACTGCGGGACAAGAACCAAGAAAAGAACTGCCGGACAAAACAAGAAAGAAACGCCGGGACAAGAACCAAGAAAGAGCCACTGCCGGGACAAGAACCAAGAAAAGAGACACTGCCGGACAAGAACCAAGAAAAGAGCACTGCCGGACAAGAACAAGAAAAGACCACTGCAGACAAGAACCAAGAAAAGAGCCACTGCTGGGACAAGAACCAAGAAAAGAGACACTGCCGGACAAGAACCAAGAAAAGAACACTGCGGGACAAGAACCAAGAAAAGACACTGCCGGGACAAGAACCAAGAAAAGAGCCACTGCCGGGACAAGAACCAAGAAAAGACACTGCCGGACAAGAACCAAGAAAGAGCCACTGCCGGACAAGAACCAAGAAAGGAGACACTGCGGACAAGAACCAAGAAAAGAGACACTGCCGGGACAAGAACCAAGAAAGAGGACACTGCCGGACAAGAACAGAAAAAAAAAAAAAAAAAAAAAAAAACAAGAACCAAGAAAAGAGACACTGCCGGGAACAAGAACCAAGAAAAGAGCCACTGCCGGGACAAGAACCAAGAAAAGAGAAGCCGGACAAGAACCAGAAAGGACCTGCGGACAAGAACCAAGAAGAGAGACACTGCGGAAGACAAAGGAACCAAGAAAAGAAGACCACTGCCGGGACAAGAACCAAGAAAAGAACCACTGCCGGGAACAAGAACCAAGAAAGAGATGAACGAAAAGAGCCACTGGACAAGAACAGAAAGAACCAAGCGGGAAAACCAAGAAAAGAGACACTGCCAGGACAAGCAAACCAAGAAAGAGACACTGCCAGGACAAGAACCAAGAAAAGAGCCACTGCCGGGACAAGAACCAAGAAAAGAGACACTGCCGGGACAAGAACCAAGAAAGGAGACACTGCCGGGACAGAACAAGAAAAGAAGAGAGACACTGCAGGACAAGAACCAAAAAAGAGACACTGCCGGACAAGAACCAAGAAAAGAGACACTGCGGACAAGAACCAAGAAAGAGACACTGCCGGGACAAGAACCAAGAAAGGAGACACTGCCGGGACAAGAACCAAGAAGAGGAGACACTGCCGGGACAAGAACCAAGAAAGGAGACACTGCCGGGACAAGAACCAAGAAAGAGCACTGCCGGGACAAGAACCAAGAAGAGAGACACTGCCGGGACAAGAACCAAGAAGGAGACACTGCCGGGACAAGAACCAGAAAGAGACACTGCGGACAAGAACCAAGAAAGAGACACTGCCGGGACAAGAACCAAAAAAGAGACACTGCCGGGACAAGAACAAGAAGAGAGACACTGCCGGGACAAGAACCAAGAAAAGAGACACTGCGGGACAAGAACCAAGAAAAGACACTGCCGGACAAGAACCAAGAAAAGAGCACTGCCGGGACAAGAACCAAGAAAAGGAGACACTGCCGGGACAAGAACCAAGAAAAGAGACCATGCCGGGACAAGAACCAAGAAAAGAGACACTGCGGGACAAGAACCAAGAAAAAGCCATGCCGGAGACAAGAACCAAGAAAAGAGACACTGCCGGGACAAGAACCAAGAAAAGGAGACACTGCCGGGACAAGAACCAAGAAGAGAGACACTGCCGGGACAAGAACCAAAAAAGAGACACTGCCGGACAAGAACCAAGAAGAAGACACTGCCCGGACAAGAACCAAGAAAAAGAGACACTGCCGGGACAAGAACCAAGAAAAGAGACACTGCCGGGACAAGAACCAAGAAAAAGAGACACTGCCGGGACAAGAACCAAGAAAAGAGACACTGCCGGGACAAGAACCAAGAAAAGAGACACTGCCGGGACAAGAACCAAGAAAAGAGACACTGCCGGGACAAGAACCAAGAAGAGGAGACACTGCCGGGACAAGAACCAAGAAAAGAGACACTGCCGGACAAGAACCAAGAAAGAGACCACTCCGGACAAGAACCAAGAAAAGAGCACTGCCGGGACAAGAACCAAGAAAGAGCCACTGCCGGACAAGAACCAAGAAAAGACACTGCCGGGACAAGAACCAAGAAAAGAGCACACTGCCGGGACAAGAACCAAGAAAAGAGCCACTGCCGGACAAGAACAAGAAAGGACACTGCGGACAAGAACCAAGAAAAGGCCACTGCCGGGACAAGAACCAAGAAAAGAGCCACTGCCGGGACAAGAACCAAGAAAAAGACACTGCCGGGACAAGAACCAAGAAAAGAGACACTGCCGGGACAAGAACCAAGAAAAGAGCACTGCCGGGACAAGAACCAAGAAAAGGAGCACTGCCGGGACAAGAACCAAGAAAGAGCACTGCCGGACAAGAACCAAGAAAAGAGACACTGCCGGGACAAGAACCAAGAAAAGAGACACTGCCGGGACAAGAACCAAGAAAAGAGACACTGCCGGACAAGAACCAAGAAAAGAGCACTGCCGGACAAGAACCAAGAAAGAGCACTGCCTGACAGCCAGAAAACATGGACAAGAACCAAGAAAAGAGACACTGCCGAGGACAAGAACCAAGAAAAAGCCACTGCCGGACAAGAACCAAGAAAAGAGCACTGCCGGGACAAGAACCAAGAAAAGAGCCACTGCCGGACAAGAACCAAGAAAGAGACACTGCCGGGACAAGAACCAAGAAAAGGAGACACTGCCGGGACAAGAACCAAGAAAGAGACACTGCCGGGACAAGAACCAAGAAAAGAGACACTGCCGGGACAAGCAACCAAGAAAAGACCTGCGGACAAAACCAAGAAAAGAACACTGCCGGGACAAGAACCAAGAAAGGAGCACTGCCGGGACAAAACCAAGAAAAGAGCCACTGCCGGACAAGAACCAAGAAAAGAGCCACTGCCGGGACAAGAACCAAGAAAGAGACACTGACGCCGGACAAGAACCAAGAAAAGAGAGACACTGCCGGGACAAGAACCAAGAAGAGACACTGCCGGGACAAGAACCAAGAAAGAGACACTGCCGGGACAAGAACCAAGAAAAGAGACACTGCCGGGACAAGAAACCAAAGAAAAGAGACACTGCCGGGACAAGAACCAAGAAAGAGCACTGCCGGGACAAGAACCAAGAAAAGAGCACTGCCGGACAAGAACCAAGAAAAGAGCCACTGCCGGGACAAGAACCAAGAAAAGAGCACTGCCGGGACAAGAACCAAGAAAAGGAGCCACTGCCGGGACAAGAACCAAGAAAGAGCCACTGCCGGACAAGAACCAAGAAAAGAGACACTGCCGGGACAAGAACCAAGAAAAGAGCCACTGCCGGGACAAGAACCAAGAAAGGAGCCACTGCCGGGACAAGAACCAAGAAAAGAGCCACTGCCGGGACAAGAACCAAGAAAAGAGCCACTGCCGGGACAAGAACCAAGAAAAGAGACACTGCCGGGACAAGAACCAAGAAAAGAGACACTGCGGCGAACAAAGAACCAAGAAAAGAGCCACTGCCGGGACAAGAACCAAGAAAGAGCCACTGCCGGACAAGAACCAAGAAAAGAGCACTGCCGGGACAAAAAGAACCCAAGAAAAAAGAGCCACTGCCGGGACCAAGAACCAGAAAAAGAGACCACTGCCGGGACAAGAACCAAGAAAAGAGCCACTCCGGGACAAGAACCAAGAAAAGAGCACTGCCGGGACAAGAACCAAGAAAAGAGCACTGCGGGACAAGAACCAAGAAAAGAGCACTGCCGGGACAAGAACCAAGAAAAGAGCACTGCCGAGGACAAGAACCAAGAAAAGAGCCACTGCCGGACAAGAACCAAGAAAAAGAGCCACTGCCGGGACAAGAACCAAGAAAAGAGCCACTGCCGGGACAAGAACCAAGACAAAAGAGCACTGCCGGGACAAGAACCAAGAAAAGAGCCACTGCCGGGACAAGAACCAAGAAAAGAGCACTGCCGGGACAAGAACCAAGAAAAGGAGCCACTGCCGGGACAAGAACCAAGAAAAGAGCCACTGCCGGGACAAGAACCAAGAAAAGGAGACACTGCCGGGACAAGAACCAAGAAAAGAGACACTGCCGGGACAAGAACCAAGAAAAGACACTGCCGGGACAAGAACCAAGAAAAGAGACACTGCCGGGACAAGAACCAAGAAAAGAGACACTGCCGGGACAAGAACCAAGAAAAGAGCCACTGCCGGGACAAGAACCAAGAAAAGAGCCACTGCCGGGACAAGAACAAGAAAAGAGACACTGCGGGACAAGAACCAAGAAAAGAGACACTGCTGGGACAAGAACCAAGAAAAGAGACACTGCCGGGACAAGAACCAAGAAAAGAGACACTGCCGGGACAAGAACCAAGGAAAGAGCCACTGCCGGGACAAGAACCAACAAAAGAGCCACTGCCGGGACAAGAACCAACAAAAGAGCACTGCGGGACAAGAACCAAGAAAAGAGCCACTGCCGGGACAAGAACAAGAAAAGAGCCACTGCCGGGACAAGAACCAAGAAAATAGCCACTGCCGGGACAAGAACCAACAAAAGAGCCACTGCCGGGACAAGAACCAAGAAAAGAGCCACTGCCGGGACAAGAACCAAGAAAAGAGCCACTGCTGGGACAAGAACCAAGAAAAGGCCACTGCCGGGACAAGAACCAAGAAAAGAGCCACTGCCGGGACAAGAACCAAGAAAAAGAGCCACTGCCGGGACAAGAACCAAGAAAAGGAGACACTGCCGGGACAAGAACCAAGAAAAGAGCCACTGCTGGGACAAGAACCAAGAAAAGAGCCACTGCCGGGACAAGAACCAAGAAAAGAGCCACTGCCGGGACAAGAACCAAGAAAAGAGACACTGCCAGGACAAGAACCAAGAAAAGAGACACTGCCGGGACAAGAACCAAGGAAAGAGCCACTGCCGGGACAAGAACCAAGAAAAGAGCCACTGCCGGGACAAGAACCAAGAAAAGAGACACTGCCAGGACAAGAACCAAGAAAAGAGACACTGCCGGACAAGAACCAAGAAAGAGCCACTGCCGGGACAAGAACCAAGAAAAGAGACACTGCCGGGACAAGAACCAAGAAAAGAGCCACTGCCGGGACAAGAACCAAGGAAGAGCCACTGCCGGGACAAGAACCAAGAAAAGAGACACTGCGGGACAAGAACCAAGGAAAGAGCCACTGCCAGGATAAGAACCAAGAAAAGAGCCACTGCCAGGACAAGAACCAAGAAAAGAGCCACTGCCGGGACAAGAACCAAGAAAAGACCACTGCCAGGACAAGAACCAAGAAAAGAGCCACTGCCGGGACAAGAACCAAGAAAAGAGCCACTGCCAGGACAAGAACCAAGAAAAGAGCCACTGCCGGGACAAGAACCAAGAAAAGAGCCACTGCCGGGACAAGAACCAAGAAAAGAGCCACTGCCAGGACAAGAACCAAGAAAAGAGCCACTGCCAGGACAAGAACCAAGAAAAGAGCCACTGCCGGGACAAGAACCAAGAAAAGAGCCACTGCCGGACAAGAACCAAGAAAAGAGCCACTGCGGGACAAGAACCAAGAAAAGAGCCACTGCCGGGACAAGAACCAACAAAAGAGCCACTGCCGGGACAAGAACCAACAAAAGAGCCACTGCCGGGACAAGAACCAAGAAAAGAGCCACTGCCGGGACAAGAACCAAGAAAAGAGACACTGCGGGACAAGAACCAAGAAAAGAGACACTGCCGGGACAAGAACCAAGAAAAGAGCCACTGCCGGGACAAGAACCAAGAAAAGGAGCCACTGCCGGGACAAGAACCAAGAAAAGAGACACTGCCGGGACAAGAACCAAGAAAAGAGACACTGCGGGACAAGAACCAAGAAAAGGAGACACTGCCAGGACAAGAACCAAAAAGAGACACTGCCAGGACAAGAACCAAGGAAAGAGCCACTGCCAGGACAAGAACCAAGAAAAGAGCCACTGCCGGGACAAGAGCCAAGAAAAGAGCCACTGCCAGGACAAGAACCAAGAAAAGAGCCACTGCCGGGACAAGAACCAAGAAAACAGACACTGCCGGGACAAGAACCAAGAAAAGAGCCACTGCTGGGACAAGAACCAAGAAAAGGAGCCACTGCCGGGACAAGAACCAAGAAAACAGACACTGCCGGGACAAGAACCAAGAAAAGAGCCACTGCTGGGACAAGAACCAAGAAAAGGAGCCACTGCCGGGACAAGAACCAAGAAGAGGAGACACTGCGGGACAAGAACCAAGAAGAGAGACACTGCCGCGACAAGAACCAATAAGAGGAGCCACTGCCGGGACAAGAACCAAGAAGAGGAGACACTGCCGGGACAAGAACCAAGAAAAGAGCCACTGCCGGGACAAGAACCAAGAAGAGGAGACACTGCCGGGACAAGAACCAAGAAGAGGAGACACTGCCGGGACAAGAACCAAGAAGAGGAGACACTGCCGGGACAAGAACCAAGAAGAGGAGACACTGCCGGACAAGAACCAAGAAGAGGAGACACTGCCGGGACAAGAACCAAGAAGAGGAGACACTGCCGGGACAAGAACCAAGAAAAGAGACACTGCCGGGACATGAACCAAGAAGAGGAGACACTGCCGGGACAAGAACCAAGAAAAGAGCCACTGCCCGGACAAGAACCAAGAAGAGGAGACACTGCCGGGACAAGAACCAAGAAGAGGAGACACTGCGGGACAAGAACCAAGAAGAGGAGACACTGCCGGGACAAGAACCAAGAAAAGGAGACACTGCCGGGACAAGAACCAAGAAAAGAGCCATGCCGGGACAAGAACCAAGAAAAGGAGCCCCTGCCGGGACAAGAACCAAGAAGAGGAGACACTGCCGGGACAAGAACAAGAAAAGGAGACACTGCCGGGACAAGAACCAAGAAAAGGAGACACTGCCGGACAAGAACCAAGAAAGGAGACACTGCCGGGACAAGAACCAAGAAAGGAGACACTGCCGGACAAGAACCAAGAAAAGAGACACTGCCGGGACAAGAACCAAGAAAAGGAGACACTGCCGGGACAAGAACAAGAAAAGGAGACACTGCCGGGACAAGAACCAAGAAAAGGAGACACTGCCGGGACAAGAACCAAGAAGAGAGCACTGCCGGGACAAGAACCAAGAAGAAGAGACACTGCCGGGACAAGAACCAAGAAAAGAGCACTGCCGGGACAAGAACCAAGAAGAGGAGACACTGCCGGGACAAGAACCAAGAAGAGGAGACACTGCCGGGACAAGAACCAAGAAGAGGAGACACTGCGGGACAAGAACCAAGAAGAGGAGACACTGCCGGGACAAGAACCAAGAAGAGGAGACACTGCCGGGACAAAGAAAACCCAAGAAAGAAAGGAGACACTGCCGGGACAAGAACCAAGAAAGAGACACTGCCGGGACAAGAACCAAGAAGAGAGACACTGCCGGGACAAGAACCAAGAAAAGAGCACTGCCGGGACAAGAACCAAGAAGAGGAGACACTGCCGGGACAAGAACCAAGAAAGAGACACTGCCGGGACAAGAACCAAGAAGAGGAGACACTGCCGGACAAGAACCAAGAAGAGGAGACACTGCGGGACAAGAACCAAGAAAGAGACACTGCCGGGACAAGAACCAAGAAGAGGAGCCACTGCCGGACAAGAACCAAAGAGGAGCCACTGCCGGACAAGAACCAAGAAGAGGAGACACTGCCGGGACAAGAACCAAGAAAAGACCACTGCCGGGACAAGAACCAAGAAGAGAGACACTGCCGGGACAAGAACAAGAAGAGAGACACTGCCGGGACAAGAACCAAGAAGAGGAGACACTGCCGGGACAAGAACCAAGAAGAGGAGACACTGCCGGGACAAGAACCAAGAAGAGGAGACACTGCCGGGACAAGAACCAAGAAAGGAGACACTGCCGGACAAGAACCAAGAAAGAGACACTGCCGGGACAAGAACCAAGAAAGGAGACACTGCGGGACAAGAACCAAGAAAGAGCACTGCCGGACAAGAACCAAGAAAAGGAGACACTGCCGGGACAAGAACCAAGAAAAGAGACACTGCCGGGACAAGAACCAAGAAAAGACACTGCCGGGACAAGAACCAAGAAAAGAGACACTGCCGGGACAAGAACCAAGAAAGAGACACTGCGGGACAAGAACCAAGAAAAGAGCCACTGCCGGGACAAGAACCAAGAAGAGGAGACACTGCCGGGACAAGAACCAAGAAAAGGAGACACTGCCGGACAAGAACCAAGAAAAGAGACACTGCCGGGACAAGAACCAAGAAGAGAGACACTGCCGGACAAGAACCAAGAAAGAGACACTGCCGGACAAGAACCAAGAAAAGAGACACTGCCGGGACAAGAACCAGAAAGGAGACACTGCCGGGACAAGAACCAAGAAAAGGAGACACTGCCGGGACAAGAACCAAGAAAAGAGACACTGCCGGGACAAGAACCAAGAAGAGGAGACACTGCCGGGACAAGAACCAAGAAAAGAGACACTGCCGGGACAAGAACCAAGAAAAGAGCACTGCCGGGACAAGAACCAAGAAGAGAGACACTGCCGGGACAAGAACCAAGAAGAGACACTGCCGGGACAAGAACCAGAAAAGAGACACTGCCGGACAAGAACCAAGAAAAGAGACACTGCCGGGACAAGAACCAAGAAAAGAGACACTGCCGGGACAAGAACCAAGAAAAGAGACACTGCCGGGACAAGAACCAAGAAAAGACCACTGCCGGGACAAGAACCAAGAAAAGAGCCACTGCCGGGACAAGAACCAAGAAAAGAGCCACTGCCGGGACAAGAACCAGAAAAGGAGACACTGCCGGGACAAGAACCAAGAAAAGAGCCACTGCCAGGACAAGAACCAAGAAAAGAGCCACTGCCGGGACAAGAACCAAGAAAAGAGCACTGCGGACAAGAACCAAGAAAAGAGACACTGCCGGACAAGAACCAAGAAAAGAGCCACTGCCGGACAAGAACCAAGAAAAGAGACACTGCCAGGACAAGAACCAAGAAAAGAGCACTGCCGGACAAGAACCAAGAAAGAGCCACTGCCAGGGACAAGAACCAAGAAAAGAGCCACTGCCGGGACAAGAACCAAGAAAAGAGCACTGCCGGGACAAGAACCAAGAAAAGAGCCACTGCCGGGACAAGAACCAAGAAAAGAGCCACTGCCGGGACAAGAACCAAGAAAAGAGCCACTGCCGGGACAAGAACCAAGAAAGAGACACTGCCGGGACAAGAACCAAGAAAGAGACACTGCCGGGACAAGAACCAAGAAAAGAGCACACTGCCGGACAAGAACCAAGAAAAGAGCACTGCCGGGACAAGAACCAAGAAAAGAGACCACTGCCGGGACAAGAACCAAGAAAAGAGCCACTGCCGGGACAAGAACCAAGAAAAGAGACACTGCCGGGACAAGAACCAAGAAAAGAGCCACTGCCGGGACAAGAACCAAGAAAAGAGCCACTGCCGGGACAAGAACCAAGAAAAGAGACACTGCCGGGACAAGAACCAAGAAAAGAGCCACTGCCAGGACAAGAACCAAGAAAAGAGCCACTGCCGGACAAGAACCAAGAAAAGAGACACTGCCGGGACAAGAACCAAGAAAAAGAGCACTGCCGGGACAAGAACCAAGAAAAGAGCCACTGCCGGGACAAGAACCAAGAAAAGAGCACTGCCGGGACAAGAACCAAGAAAAGAGCCACTGCCAGGACAAGAACCAAGAAAAGAGCCACTGCCGGGACAAGAACCAAGAAAGGAGACACTGCCGGGACAAGAACCAAGAAAAGAGCCACTGCCGGACAAGAACCAAGAAAAGAGCCACTGCCGGGACAAGAACCAAGAAAAGAGCCACTGCCGGGACAAGAACCAAGAAAAGAGCCACTGCCGGGACAAGAACCAAGAAAAGAGCACTGCCGGGACAAGAACCAAGAAAAGAGCACTGCCGGAGCACTGCCGGGACAAAACCAAGAAAAGAGCCACTGCCGGGACAAGAACCAAGAAAAGAGCCACTGCCGGGACAAGAACCAAGAAAAGAGACCACTGCCGGGACAAGAACCAAGAAAGGAGACACTGCCGGGACAAGAACCAAGAAAAGAGACACTGCCAGGACAAGAACCAAGAAAGAGCACTGCCAGGAAAGAACCAAGAAAAGAGCCACTGCCGGGACAAGAACCAAGAAAGAGACACTGCCGGACAAGAACCAAGAAAAGAGCCACTGCCGGACAAGAACCAAGAAAAGAGACCACTGCCGGGACAAGAACCAAGAAAAGAGCCACTGCCGGGACAAGAACCAAGAAAAGAGCCACTGCCGGGACAAGAACCAAGGAAAGAGCCACTGCCGGGACAAGAACCAAGAAAAAGAGCCACTGCCGGGACAAAAACCAAGAAGAGGAGACACTGCCGGGACAAGAACCAAGAAAAGGAGACACTGCCGGGACTGCCCGCTGTATATAGGGGTGTGAAGACTTTCCGTACCTGCTGTATATAGGGGGCTGAAGACTTTCCGTACCCGCTGTATATAGAGGTGTGAATACTTTCTGTACCCGCTGTATATAGGGGTGTGAAGACTTTCCGAACCCGCTGTATATAGGGGTGTGAAGACTTTCTGCACCCGCTGTATATAGGGGTGTGAAGACTTTCTGCACCCGCTGTATACAGGAGTGTGAAGACTTTCCGTACCCGCTGTATATAGGGGTGTGAAGACTTTCTGTACACACTGTATATAGGGGTGTGAAGACTTTCCGTACCCGCTGTATATAGGGGTGTGAAGACTTTCCGTACACACTGTATATAGGGGTGTGAAGACTTTCCGTACCCGCTGTATATAGGGGTGTGAAGACTTACCGCACCTGCTGTATATAGGGGTGTGAAGACTTTCCGTACCCGCTGTATATAGGGGTGTGAAGACTTTCCGTACACACTGTATATAGGGGTGTGAAGACTTTCCGTACCCGCTGTATATAGGGGTGTGAATACTTTCCGTACACACTGTATGTGTATTACAGATAGGTAATATAGGATTTTTTTTATTTACAGTATTTAAGTGAAGCAATGTTAGAATTTATGGATTTTTAATTTTTGCTCAATTCATTGAAGACACCTTTGTAATTTTAACCTATCTGTTGTGAGTTATTATATATGGATATAATAAAAATGTAATCATTTTAAGAAATATTTTTGATCTGTCTTTTTTCTCATTTAGTGGTAATAACGGAATAGTTGTTTTTTTTTCCCTGAAACATTTTCTGCTTAAAAAACTGCACATTTTCCAAACAGAGATGTGTGCACACCGCCAGAACAGAATCCGGGGGTCAGTCCTCTCTGTACACCCACAACACACAATCAGCATAAATTTATTTCATGTAGTCACAAAACGATTATTGTGTTGAATAAAGGAACAACCTGCAAAAAAGGCAACTGTCTTTAACAAGCTCCCCCTAGTGGTGACTGCAGACAGGATCTTATCATGCACCTCTGTATACAGGGAGCTCCCCCTAGTGGTGACTGCAGACAGGATCTTATCATGTATCTCTGTATACAGGGAGCTCCCCCTAGTGGTGACTGCAGACAGGATCTTATCATGCACCTCTGTATACAGGGAGCTCCCCCTAGTGGTGACTGCAGACAGGATCTTATCATGTATCTCTGTATACAGGGAGCTCCCCCTAGTGGTGACTGCAGACAGGATCTTATCATGCACCTCTGTATACAGGGAGCTCCCCCTAGTGGTGACTGCAGACAGGATCTTATCATGTATCTCTGTATAGAGGGGGAGCTCCCCCTAGTGGTGGCTGCAGACAGAATCTTATCATGTATCTCTGTATACTGGGAGCTCCCCCTAGTGGTGACTGCAGACAGGATCTTATCATGTATCTCTGTATACAGGGAGCTCCTCCTAGTGGTGACTGCAGACAGGATCTTATCATGTATCTCTGTATAGAGGGGGAGCTCCCCCTAGTGGTGGCTGCAGACAGAATCTTATCATGTATCTCTGTATACTGGGAGCTCCCCCTAGTGGTGACTGCAGACAGGATCTTATCATGTATCTCTGTATACAGGGAGCTCCCCCTAGTGACTGCAGACAGGATCTTATCATGTATCTCTGTATACAGGGGGAGCTCCCCCTAGTGGTGGCTGCAGACAGAATCTTATCATGTATCTCTGTATACAGGGAGCTCCCCCTAGTGGTGACTGCAGACAGGATCTTATCATGCACCTCTGTATACAGGGAGCTCCCCCTAGTGGTGACTGCAGACAGAATCTTACCATGTATCTCTGTATACTGGGAGCTCCCCCTAGTGGTGACTGCAGACGAGGATCTTATCATGTATCTCTGTATACTGGGAGCTCCCCCTAGTGGTGACTGCAGACAGGATCTTATCATGCACCTCTGTATACAGGGAGCTCCCCCTAGTGGTGACTGCAGACAGAATCTTATCATGTATCTCTGTATACTGGGAGCTCCCCCTAGTGGTGACTGCAGACAGGATCTTATCATGTATCTCTGTATACAGGGAGCTCCCCCTAGTGGTGACTGCAGACAGCATCTTATCATGTATCTCTGTATACAGGGAGCTCCCCCTAGTGGTGACTGCAGACAGGATCTTATCATGTATCTCTGTATACAGGGAGCTCCTCCTAGTGGTGACTGCAGACAGGATCTTATCATGTATCTCTGTATACAGGGAGCTCCCCCTAGTGACTGCAGACAGAATCTTATCATGTATCTCTGTATACAGGGAGCTCCCCCTAGTGATGACTGCAGACAAGATTCTATGTATCTCTGTATACAGGGAGCTCCCTCTAGTGGTGGCTGCAGACAGGATGTTATCATGTATCTCTGTATACAGGGAGCTCCCCCTAGTGGTGACTGCAGACAGAATCTTATCATGCATCTCTGTATACAGGGAGCTCCCCCTACTGGTGACTGCAGACAGAATCTCATCATGTATCTCTGTATACAGGGACCTCCCCCTAGTGGTGGCTGCAGACAGGATGTTATCATGTATCTCTGTGTACAGGGAGCTCCCCCTAGTGGTGACTGCAGACAAGATCTTATCATGTATCTCTGTATAGAAGGAGCTCCCCCTAGTGGTGACTGCAGACAGGATCTTATGTATCTCTGTATACAGGGAGCTCCTCCTAGTGGTGGCTGCAGACAGAATCTTATCATGTATCTCTGTATACAGGGAGCTCCCCCTAGTGGTGACTGCAGACAGAATCTTATCATGTATCTCTGTATACTGGGAGCTCCCCCTAGTGGTGACTGCAGACAGGATGTTATCATGTATCTCTGTATACAGGGAGCTCCCCCTAGTGGTGACTGCAAACAGGATCTTATCATGTATCTCTGTATACAGGGAGCTCCCCTAGTGACTGCAGACAGAATCTTATCATGTATCTCTGTATACTGGGAGCTCCCCCTAGTGGTGACTGCAGACAGGATCTTATCATGTATCTCTGTATACAGGGAGCTCTCCCTAGTGGTGACTGCAGACAGGATCTTATCATGTATCTCTGTATATAAGGAGCTCCCCCTAGTGGTGACTGCAGACAGGATCTTATCATGTATCTCTGTATACAGGGAGCTCCCCCTAGTGGTGACTGCAGACAGAATCTTATCATGTATCTTGTATACAGGGAGCTCCCCCTAGTGGTGACTGCAGACAGGATCTTATGTATCTCTGTATACAGGGAGCTCCTCCTAGTGGTGGCTGCAGACAGAATCTTATCATGTATCTCTGTATACAGGGAGCTCCCCCTAGTGGTGACTGCAGACAGAATCTTATCATGTATCTCTGTGTACAGGGAGCTCCCCCTAGTGGTGACTGCAGACAAGATCTTATCATGTATCTCTGTATAGAAGGAGCTCCCCCTAGTGGTGACTGCAGACAGGATCTTATGTATCTCTGTATACAGGGAGCTCCTCCTAGTGGTGGCTGCAGACAGAATCTTATCATGTATCTCTGTATACAGGGAGCTCCCCCTAGTGGTGACTGCAGACAGAATCTTATCATGTATCTCTGTATACTGGGAGCTCCCCCTAGTGGTGACTGCAGACAGGATGTTATCATGTATCTCTGTATACAGGGAGCTCCCCCTAGTGGTGACTGCAAACAGGATCTTATCATGTATCTCTGTATACAGGGAGCTCCCCCTAGTGACTGCAGACAGAATCTTATCATGTATCTCTGTATACTGGGAGCTCCCCCTAGTGGTGACTGCAGACAGGATCTTATCATGTATCTCTGTATACAGGGAGCTCTCCCTAGTGGTGACTGCAGACAGGATCTTATCATGTATCTCTGTATATAAGGAGCTCCCCCTAGTGGTGACTGCAGACAGGATCTTATCATGTATCTCTGTATACAGGGAGCTCCCCCTAGTGGTGACTGCAGACAGAATCTTATCATGTATCTCTGTATACAGGGAGCTCCCCCTAGTGGTGACTGCAGACAGGATCTTATGTATCTCTGTATACAGGGAGCTCCTCCTAGTGGTGGTGCAGACAGAATCTTAAGATGTATTTCTGTATACAGGGAGCTCCCCCTAGTGGTGACTGCAGACAGAATCTTATCATGTATCTCTGTATACAGGGAGCTCCCCCTAGTGGTGACTGCAGACAGGATCTTATGTATCTCTGTATACAGGGAGCTCCTCCTAGTGGTGGTTTCAGAGAGAATCTTATCATGTATCTTTGTGTCTGTATGCAAAGTGTCTGTATACAGCCTATTGATCACTCCCATACTATTAGACCAGGCGGACTGCCCAGTACTATGCCTATGCACCACACAATTTAGGTAAGTTTGAAGACGTGCTCCCATCATTTTTGATACTTGATTGTATCTTTTTCTTCCTACGCAGCAGATTTACAACCATAAAGCGTCACCCATTTTCTGCCATGACTCACTGCAGATGGAGTTGTTTTGCAGCAGATGCTGTTTAAGCAGAGACGTCTGCCACAAGATCCTGCTGTTGGTCTTCACTGCAGGGTTTGTCACCCACCTGCTTTCTCAGGAAACTGGCGGCCATCAGTGACATCCTCCACCATTTGCCTATCCAAGTAGTGCAGCTGGTGGCGGCCTCCTCTTTCTGCGCATTGACGTAGAGCAGCCAATGGTCTCTTCTTTCTGCCTGTTCACGTAGCACAGCCAATGGCGGCCTCCTCTTTCTGCCCGTCCAGGTAGCTCAGCCAATGGCGGCCTCCTCTTTACGCCCGTCCAGGTAGCGCAGCCAATGGCAGCCTCCTCTTTACGCCCATCCAGGTAGCGCAGCCAATGGCGGCCTCCTCTTTCTGCCCGTCCAGGTAGCGCAGCCAATGGCGGCCTCCTCTTTACGCCCGTCCAGGTAGCGCAGCCAATGGCAGCCTCCTCTTTACGCCCGTCCAGGTAGCGCAGCCAATGGCAGCCTTCACTTTTTGCCCGTCCAGGTAGCGCAGCCGAAGGCAGCCTTCACCTTTTGCCCGTCCAGGTAGTGCAACTGGTGGCATCATTCTTTTCTGTATGTCCAGGTAGTGCAGCCGGTGCTCCTTTTTCTGCCTGTCCAGGTTGTGCAGGCGGTGGCGGCTTCCTCTTTCTGTCCACCCAGGTAGTTTAGCCAGTGATGGCCTCCTCTCTGTCCATTCAGGTCTTGCAGCCGGTGGCAGCTTCCTTTTTCTGTGCATCTATAGTGTAGTCGTTGGCGGGCTCCTTCTGTCCATTCAGATAAGCCGCGACAGGCTGCACTTATACTTTGTCCGTCCAGAAAGTGCACCTGGTTGTGGCCGCCTCTTTGTCCTCCAAGGTTGTACAGTCGATGATGGTCTCCTATTTACTTCCAGCCAGTGGCAGTCTCGTTTTTCTGCTTGTCCAGGTTGTGCAGCCGGTGGTGGTCGCCTCTTTCTGTGTTCAGTAGTGCAGCCGGTGGCGGCCACCTTTTTCTGTCCATCTAGGTAGTGCAGCTATTAGCAGCTTCCACTTTCTGCCTGTCCAGGTAGTGCAGCCCGAAGGCAGTCTCCTCTTTCTGTCCGCCAAGGTAGTGCAGTCAGTGACTGCCTCCTGTCTGTCTGTTCAGGTCTTGCAGCCAGTGGCGGCCTCCTCTTTCTGCCTGTCCAGATAGTGCAGCCAGCGGCAGCATCCTCTTTTCACCTGTCTAGGTAGTGCAGCCAGTGGCGGCCTTCTCTTTCCGCCCGTCCAGGTAGTGCAGCCAGCGGCAGCATCCTCTTTTCACCTGTCTAGGTAGTGCAGCCAGTGGCAGCCTTCTCTTTCCGCCCGTCCAGGTAGTGCAGCCAGCGGCGGCCTTCTTTTTCCACCCATCCAGGTAGTGCAGCCGGTGGTGGCCTCCTCTTTCCACCCGTCCAGGTAGTGCAGCCGGTGGCAGCATCCTCTTTTCACCTGTCTAGGTAGTGCAGCCAGTGGCAGCCTTCTCTTTCCGCCCGTCCAGGTAGTGCAGCCAGCGGCGGCCTTCTTTTTCCACCCATCCAGGTAGTGCAGCCGGTGGTGGCCTCCTCTTTCCACCTGTCCAGGTAGTGCAGCCGGTGGTGGCCTCCTCTTTCCACCTGTCCAGGTAGTGCAGCCAGCGGAGGCCTTCTTTTTCCACCCATCCAGGTAGTGCAGCCGGTGGTGGCCTCCTCTTTCCACCCGTCCAGGTAGTTCAGCCGGTGGTGGCCTCTTTCCACCCGTCCAGGTAGTGCAGCTGGTGGTGACCTCCTCTTTCCACCCTTCCAGGTAGTGCAGACGGTGGTGGCCTCCTCTTTCCACCCGTCCAGGTAGTGTAGCTGGTGGTGGCCTCCTCTTTCCACCTGTCCAGGTAGTGCAGCCGGTGGTGGCCTCCTCTTTCCACCCGTCCAGGTAGTGAAGCAGGTGGTGGCCTCCTCTTTCCACTTATCCAGTTAGTGCAGCCGGTGGTGGCCTCCTCTTTCCACCTGTCCAGGTAGTGCAGCCGGTGGTGGCCTCCTCTTTCCACCCGTCCAGGTAGTGAAGCAGG
This sequence comes from Allobates femoralis, assembly GCA_033576535.1. Taxonomy (NCBI): domain Eukaryota; kingdom Metazoa; phylum Chordata; class Amphibia; order Anura; family Aromobatidae; genus Allobates; species Allobates femoralis. The sequence continues at coordinate 8,643,286 of JARQOC010000005.1, forward strand.
TGGTGGCCTCCTCTTTCCACCCATCCAGTTAGTGCAGCCGGTGGTGGCCTCCTCTTTCCACCCATCCAGGTAGTGTAGCTGGTGCTCCTTTACGTTCTCTGCTGCTGGATTTCCTCACATCATTCTTGCTTATACAAGTCTCTTTTAACTTTTTGAGCCTAAGAATATTATTGACCTGGAGGCCGCTGCCCATGAGAACTGGGCTGAGATTCGTCAAAAATGCTGCCAGAAGCTGCAGCAGGTTATAACAGCCGGAGAGACTTCTCCAAGTACGAATGTTAGTCATAAAGGGGGAATAACCCTGAGACCAGAGGAATCAGGAAAAGAGGCATCTTGTGCTAAATCTGGAGAATCCATTTGCTCTATTTCTTGTGCTCAGATATTTAATTGGTTTATTGCAAACAACAAAGTTTTTCTGTTTTACTAAAACACAATTTACCCCGGGGAGAGGTGGAGGGCATCTGCCCGTCGGAGCTGCAGTCACAATACTTTAACCTTTGGTATCTGCATCTTCTCCATCTATTTGGCAAGGAGTGATTTTTGATGGTGGAGGGGAGATGGAAACACGACATGAAATATTGATCCCGACCTTCTGCTGCTTTTCAATATTTCATGCACTGACATCTGCTGCTCATGTCTCAGAGATGATTCTACCGACCCCGGGGGGCTTTTATCTTCTTCACGGCATCATGCAAGGGGGTGATTGGCAAGCAGCAGCCGCCCACCCGAAGCCGGCCATTCAGACCATCATTGTGCTCACTGCTATAGCAACCCCTGAAATGAACTTGCGAAGTTGGTATGTCGAGAAAGTGTAGTTGTGACAACACAGCTTTTCTGAATACATGGCATGGGTTACATTTTCTTAATTTGATCAGACATATAAGTCTTTTGTTTATCTCATGCTTGTTTTTTGCCAGTCGTTTCGGAGCCTTTATTGTCTGAGGTTGTTTATTGCTATTTTAATTACCTCACCCCCTCTGTCCACATCACTCAAAGGAGAATTAAGCAATCAGCTTGAATTGCCAACCAATAAGAGAACAGCCGTATTCCACCAATCCTCTAAGACCACAGTACCCTGAGAGGAGTGCTCAAGATTAGTGATGAGCGAGCACTAAAATGCTCGGGTGCTCGACGAAGAGTCCGAGCATCTCAGCGGTACTCACCGAGCATCCTGAGTACCGGGATACTCGTGCGAGTAACGAGTAGCGCCGAGCATGCTCGCTCATCACTACTCAAGATATATAACATGGCCTGCTTCAGTCACATATGCTACATGGCTTCATCCTAGGAACTCCGGTCCCAGTTGGAAGATCACAACCTCAGCAAAGGAATATCGGTTTCGGCTGGAACATCAGACTACTTAAGGAAGATACCCAGACTGGGATAGTTCAGTCACCTGGCTAAGGACTTTGCTGTGCTCTGTCAGCTTCTGAAGCTTGTCACCATTCCTCTCTCGATGAGCGCCTGCCAAAAGCGGGGTGCTGCTGGATTGGCGTAGTTGGCCCTGTAGGCCCCGCAGTAAAGTACAGACCAAATGTTTGGACACACCACCTCATTCAAATTTCTTTATTTTCATGACTATGAACATTGTAGATTCACACTGAAGGCATCAAAACTATGAATTATCACATGTGGAATTATATACTTACCAAAAAAGTGTGAAACAACTGACAATATGTCTTATATTCTAGGTTCTTCACAGTAGCCGCCTTTTGCTTTGATTACTGCTTTGCACACTCTTGGCATTCTCTTGTTAAGCTTCAAGAGGTAGTCACCGGAAATGGTCTTCACTTCACAGGTGCCCTGTCAGGGTTAATAAGTGGGATTTCTTGCCTTATAAATGGGGTTGGGACCATCAGTTGTGTTGTGCAGAAGTCTGGTGGAGTCACAGCTGATCGTCCTACTGAATAGACTGTTAGAATTTGTATTATGGCAAGAAAAAAGCAGCTAAGAAAAACGAGTGGCCGTCATTACTATAAGAAATGAAGGTCAGTCAGTCCGAAAAATTGGGAAAACTTTGAAAGTGTCCCCAAGTGCAAAAACCATCAAGTGCTACAAAGAAACTGGCTCACATGAGGACCACGCCAGGAAAGGAAGACCAGAGTCACCTCTGCTGCAGAGGATAAGTTCATCCGAGTCACCAGCCTCAGAAATTGCAGGTTAACAGCAGCTCAGATTATAGACCAGGTCAATGCCACACAGAGGTCTAGCAGCAGACACATCTCTACAACAACTGTGAAGAGGAGACTTTGTGCAGCAGGCCTTCATGGTAAAATAGCTGCTAGGAAACCACTGCTAAGGACAGGCAACAAGCAGAAGAGACTTATTTGGGCTAAAAAACACAAGGAATGGACATTAGACCAGTGGGAATCTGAGCTTTGGTCTGAGGAGTCCAAATTTGAGATCTTTGGTGCCAACCATCGTGTCTTTGTGTGACGCAGAAAAGGTGAACGGATGAACTCTACATGCCTGGTTCCCACCGTGAAGCATGGAGGAGGAGCTGTGATGGTGTGGGGGAGGAGGAGGTGTGATGGTGTGGGGGGGGGGGGGAAGAGGTGTGATGGTGTGGGGGAGGAGGAGGTGTGATGGTGTGGGGAGGAGGAGGTGTGATGGTGCTGTGCTGGTGACACTGTTGGGGATTTACTTAAAATTGAAGGCATACTGAACCAGCATGGCTACCACAGCATCTTGCAGCAGCATGCTATTCCGTCCGGATTGCGTTTAGTTGGACCATCATTTATTTTTCAACAGGACAATGACACCAAACACACCTCCAGGCTGTGTAAGGGCTACATGACCAAGTAGGAGAGTAATGGGAAGCTACGCCAGATGACCTGGCCTCCACAGTCACCAGACCTGAACCCAATCGAGATGGTTTGGGGTGAGCTGGACCGCAGAGTGAAGGCAAAAGGGCCAACAAGTGCTAAGCATCTCTGGGAACTCCTTCAAGACTGTTGGAAGACCATTTCCGGTGACTACCTCTTGAAGCTCATCAAGAGAATGCCAAGAGTGTGCAAAGTAGTAATCACAGCAAAAGGTGGCTACTGTGAAGACCCTAGAATATAAGACATATTTTCAGTAGTTTCACACTTTTTTGTTCAGTATATAATTCCACATGTGATAATTCATAGTTTTGATGCCTTCAATGTGAATCTACAATTTTCATACTCATGAAAATAAGGAAATCTCTTTGAATGAGAAGGGGTGTCCAAACTTTTGGTCTGTACTGTATATTCTAATCCCTGGTGAGCCAGTGGAAGGGTGAGATTCTGTTGCTTGTCACATTGTGTGTTCAGCTTGGTTATGTGTTATATGCTTCTTACTGTAAAGGTACCGTTACACGTCGCAACATTGCTTGCAATGTCACTGGCAATTTGCTGGTTGCAGTGAAGTCATGGACACATTGTTACATTTCTGCACAGCAACAAAATGGAACAATGTGTCCATGATTTCACTGCAACCAGCAAATTGCCAGTGAAATTGCAACCAATATTGCCGCGTGTGATGATACCTTTAGGGATCCTATAAAGCCTTACTTGGTTCCCTCACCCTGTGTTGTCTGAGTAGTGTTCAGCCCATGGGTAAGGAGTTCAGACGTTCAGTTGTGATGAGCCCTGGTCCATGTAGTCTAAGGATGGCCGGGGCAGCGGAGAGCATCTTCTGACCCCCCACCAAACCACCCCCCTCCTGTGTCTCTATAGAAAAGAGCACCCACTGACCCCCGTGTCTCCACAGAGGAGAGCGCCCGCCGACCCCGTGTCTCCACAGAGGAGAACCCCCGCCGACCCCCGTGTCACCACAGAGGAGAGCCCCCGCCGACCCCCGTGTCACCACAGAGGAGAGCCCCCGCCGACCCCCGTGTCTCCACAGAGGAGAGCCCCCGCCGACCCCCGTGTCACCACAGAGGAGAGCACCTGCTGACCCCCGTGTCTCCACAGAGGAGAGCACCCACTGACCCCCGTGTCTCCACAGAGGAGATCACCCGCCAACCCCCGTGTCTCCACAGAGGAGGGCACCCACTGACCCCCGTGTCTCCACAGAGGAGAGCCCCCGCCGACCCCCGTGTCTCCACAGAGGAGAGCGCCCGCCGACCCCCGTGTCTCCACAGAGGAGAGCGCCCCGCCGACCCCGTGTCTCCACAGAGGAGAGCACCCACTAACCCCCGTGTCTCCACAGAGGAGAGCCCCCACTGACCCCCGTGTCTCCACAGTAGGGAAGGTATTAAACCCCTTAAGGTACCTTTACACGCCGCCTCTGTGCCTAGCAACAGGTATCCACCGCATGCACGTTTTCAGCAGTGGATACCGCTACTGCCACATATACACGCCGCCAATGCGTTGTCCACTGAAGGTATCTTTGTTCCCCGGAAGTTCCGACAGATCCTGCGGATTACTTCCTGTTGAATACCTTCCCTGCTTCACACACCGCTACCACAAAGGAATATGGGCGTACATCTTTCGCGCCGCAAGTACATAGGCGTGACAGAGTTGTGTATTCCGTGACGCACAACCGTTGATTGGACAACGCAATAGCGTCATGATTGGCCAGCCTGCGCTGGAAGGCTGGCTAATACATGACGCCTTTCATATTGTGGACTGTGAATGGACAGCTCTTTAAATATGGCGCCCTGTGAAGGGACAGCCAATGGTTACACAGTAGCCCTCACCAATGATCGCTGATGGGGCGCGGTATCCATAACACCGTGGCACGCCCCTGGGAGTTCACTAGGCGACGAAACATCCATGCCTGTGCCCCGTTTAGATGCCACTACCATAGCAATTGTGCCTTTGTGTTGCCTTCGGTTTTTGAGCACGGCTCAGCAACAGGTATCTGAGTCACCTGCAGGACACCGGGAGGAACTGCCCTATTTACACGCCGCCATTTCGTAGCAATTTCATGGCAACAGGCACAATTATCCCCAATGCCAGGCAGTAGCTACCTTCCTGTGGTGGCGTGTAAAGGGGCCCTTATGAGCAATAATGGAAACCCTAGTACTACAAGGCTCTACCCTGATAATAGCGGGTTCACAGCGGACGCCTCCCTATGACCAAGGAGCTAAAATCTTCAGCGACATAGAGGGAAAGGAGAAAAAAAAAAAAAAAAAAGGGACATTTTATTACCCAGAATTCTACACTGCAGAATAAGGACAAATTCACAATTATTAATAAAAAGAACAAGGACAAATGAGGGAGGATGGGGGTGATAGTCCAGAGATCACGCTGATAGATCGCTGTTGTCGAACCTTTCTTGGTCATAAACTTCCGCCACCACTTTGCGTCCTGCGAACCAGCGTCCATTCAGCGCCTGGATGGCTTTGTGCGTTTCGCTGGCCATGGAGAACTCCACAAATATTTTAACAATGATTTCGGCGTCTTCCTCCTCTCCCTGCTTCTCCTGATAGATGATCACCCGATTCACAGCGCCAAACTTGCCACATTCTTCTGTTACTTCTCCCTCCAAATCGTCATCAATATCTCTGGGATCGACCATGTTACGTAGAACCATGACCGTGGACTGTGGAAGAGACAAGACATATGGTGAATGACAAGCCGCGGCCGTAGATGGAGCCCCCCACTCCCCCAATTGCTCCCTAGATGGAGCCACCGCCCGATCACTCTGCAGATAAAGCCCCCCTAATTGCTCCCTAGATCGATCAACCTCCCTGACTGCTTCCTAGATGGATCCCGCCACCCAATCCCTCCACAGACTAAACCCACTCCTTGATTGCTCCCTAGATGAAGCCCCCTCCCTGTTTGCTCCCTAGATGGAGCCCACCACCGACTCCCTCTGCAAATGGGGTGGTGGGGGCTCCAATTGCTCCCTAGATGGATCCTGTTACCCAATCCCTCTGCATATGGTGCCTCCTCCCTGATTGCTCCCTAGATGGATCCCACTGCCCAATATCTCCGCAGATGGAGCCCGCCCTCCCAATCGCTCCGCGCTAATAGAGCCCGCACCCCCAATCGTTCCACGCAGATGGAGCTGCCCCCTTCCCGATCACTCCACGCATATGGAGGTCCCCCAATTGCTCCGCATAGATGAAGCCCGTGCCCCCTGGTCATTCCACAGCAGCCCCCTGGTCTCACCTCCTGCTTCCGCATCAGCTTCTGCATCACCATGTGGCGGGCACTGCTCCCGGAGATGCTCATGTGCTCCTGCTCGCTTAGCATCTCCGGCCGCTCCGACTCTGGGGCCAGCTCCTCTTCATCCTTGTCCTTCTTAATTTCCAACTGCGCCAGAGCTGGGGGGCTCGAGAGGATGGGGTTCACCAGTCCCACCTGCGGGATCGCCACCGGCAGCGTCGGTCGTACTGGGGTCACACCTAAAGAAAGAAAGTCTGGAACCATTAATTAAAGGAGAAGATACCAAAAAGGCACAGCTACAGCAAGACAAAAGGACACTGCCTTTAAAGCAAAACTGTCAGGCCAAAAATCCATATTCTAATTCCTCTGTCTATTGATGTATTTCTATTATTTATATTTCCCTCCTATCTTCTGTAAACTTCAAAATAAAAGATTACTTCCCCCTGTCACGCTCAATGATTTCTGTGCTGTCCACTCCCCAAGGAATGAATATTCATGATTCATTACACTGTCCTGCCTCCTCTCTGATCTGTCTGTTGTGTGACTCATTCACTGCAGACAGAGAAGGGAGGGAGGGAGAGGAGGGGGGAGTTTATCTTCAGCTCTGACATCTTCATTGTGTGTATGAGACATATGTGTAGCGTTTGCAGTCTGAGACATTTCTTTGTGATCATTTGCTCAGCAGATACACACATTACATGTCTGTAGGAAAACCAAAGTTCACGTATACACATAGAAATCGTACTGGCTGCAGCACAAAACACTTCCCCCTCCCAGCCCAGAGCACAGAGGGGAGGGAAAGAACACAAGCCTGGATGAGTGTAGATATATAAATAAAACTTATACCGCAACTAGACTATTTTGTTGGAAATATAATGGAGAGGACTAATGCACCAGCTCCTTGCGTGGTATGAAGATGCTGACACTGTCCCTTAAGGGGTTCTCTGGATTTCTTACTTTCTTCAGTCACCAGCAGTCACTGTGCTACATGGCTTCAATCTCGGGTCTCCGGTCATGTTTGGTAGAACATAACTTCAGCCTAGGAATTTAAGGTTCTAGGTTCTGCCAAGATAACATCGTGTCTCCTACTCTGCATGGCCTCAATCTAGGAGCTTCGGGTCTGATTGGAGGAGCACCAGAACTGGTTTATATTCTGCAAGAGTTCAGCCTAGGATTTGGCTGGAAGATCAGAGACTATTTATACAAGATACCCAATTTGGGACAATTCCGTCACCGGACTACAGACGTTGCTGTGCTCGGTCAGCTTCCTAAGTTTACCACTATTCCTCTCTCGGTGGGTGCCTGATGAAACCGGGGTGCTGCTGGACTGGAGTAAGTGGCCCTGGGAGCCCCAAATATTCTAATCCCTGGTGACAAGCGGAGGGTGAGACTCTGATGCCTTGTGTGTTGTGCTTGGTTATGTGTTATATGCCTTTGACTGTTGGGGAACTAATAAAGTCTAATAAAGTTCCCTCACCCAGTGTTGTCCAAATAGTGGACTGCCCACGGGTAAGGAGTTTGGGCGTTCAGTTAGGATGAGCCCAGGTCCATGAGGTCTTTCTAAAGGTGGCCGGGTCATCCGATGAGAGGACGGGACTCGGGACTGAGGCGCCCGGCGAGAGGACGGGACTCGGGACTGAGGCGCCCGGCGAGAGGACGGGACTCGGGACTGAGGCGCCCGGCGAGAGGACGGGACTCGGGACTGAGGCGCCCGGCGAGAGGACGGGACTCGGGACTGAGGCGCCCGGCGAGAGGACGGGACTCGGGACTGAGGCGCCCGGCGAGAGGACGGGACTCGGGACTGAGGCGCCCGGCGAGAGGACGGGACTCGGGACTGAGGCGCCCGGCGAGAGGACGGGACTCGGGACTGAGGCGCCCGGCGAGAGGACGGGACTCGGGACTGAGGCGCCGGCGAGAGGACGGGACTCGGGACTGAGGCGCCGCGGGCGATGAGGGCCGGGAGAGGGACTCGGGACTGAGGGCCGCGCGCGAGAGGACGGGACTCGGGACTGAGGCGCCCGGCGAGAGGACGGGACTCGGGACTGAGGCCGGCGCGAGAGGACGGGACTCGGGATGAGGCGCCCGGGAGAGGACGGGACTGGGACTGAGGCCGGCGAGAGGACGGGACGGGACTGAGGCGCCGGCGAGGGGGACGGGACTCGGCGATGAGGCGCCGGCGAGGGACGGTCGGACGAGGCGCCCGGCGAGGGACGGCCGGGACTGAGGGCCCGGGACGAGGACGGGCTCGGGACGAGGCGCGGCGAGAGGACGGGATCGGGACTGAGGCGCCCGGCGAGAGGACGGGACTGGACTGAGGCGCCGGCGAGAGGACGGGACTCGGGACTGAGGCCCGGCGAGAGGACGGGACTCGGGACTGAGGCGCCGGCGAGAGAGGCGGGATCGGGACTGAGGCGCCCGGCGAGAGGACGGACTCGGGACTGAGGCGCCGGCGAGAGGACGGGACTCGGGATAGGCGCCGGCGGAGAGACGGGACTCGGGACTGAGGCGCCGGCGAGAGGACGGGACTCGGGATGAGGCGCCCGGCGAGAGGACGGGATGGGACTGAGGCGCCGGCGAGAGGACGGGACTCGGGACTGAGGCGCCGGCAGAGACGGGACTCGGGACTGAGGCGCCCGGCGAGAGGACGGGACTCGGGACTGAGGCGCCCGGCGAGAGGACGGGACTCGGGACTGAGGCGCCGGCGAGAGGACGGGACTCGGGACTGAGGCGCCGGCGAGAGGACGGGACTCGGACTGAGGCGCCGGCGAGATGGGACGGGACTCGGGACTGAGGCGCCCGGCGGAGAGGACGGGACTCGGGACTGAGGCGCCGGCGAGAGGACGGGACTCGGGACTGAGGCGCCCGGCGAGAGGACGGGACTCGGACTGAGGCGCCCGGCGAGAGGACGGGACTGGGACTGAGGCGCCGGCGAGAGGACGGGACTCGGGACTGAGGCGCCCGGCGGAGGGACGGGACTGGGACTGAGGCGCCGGCGAGAGGAGGGACCGGGACTGAGGACGCGCGGAGAGGGGCCGGGCGTGAGGCGGCCGGGACTGGGGCCCGGGACGAGGGCGGCGGACGAGGACGGGACCGGGATGAGGCGGCGCGGACGAGGCACCGGACGGGACTGGGGCCGGCGAGAGGCGACCGCGGAGAGGGCCGGGCTGAGGCGCCGGCGAGGGCGGCCGGAAGGCCCGAGAGGACGGGACTCGGGACTGAGGCGCCCGCGCGAGAGGACGGGACTCGGGACTGAGGCGCCCGGCGAGAGGACGGGACTCGGGACTGAGGCGCCCGGCGAGACGGACTCGAGAGGACGGGACTCGGGACTGAGGCGCCGCGAGAGGACGGGACTCGGGACTGAGGCGCCCGGCGAGAGGACGGGACTCGGGACTGAGGCGCCCGGCGAGAGGACGGGACTCGGGACTGAGGCGCCCGCGAGAGGACGGGACTCGGGACTGAGGCGCCCGGCGAGAGGACGGGACTCGGGACTGAGGCGCCCGGCGAGAGGACGGGACTCGGGACTGAGGCGCCCGGCGAGAGGACGGGACTCGGGACTGAGGCGCCCGGCGAGAGGACGGGACTCGGGACTGAGGCGCCCGGCGAGAGGACGGGACTCGGGACTGAGGCGCCCGGCGAGAGGACGGGACTCGGGACTGAGGCGCCCGGCGACGGTGGAGAGACCGAGGGACATCGGGACTGAGGCGCCCGGCGAGAGGACGGGACTCGGGACTGAGGCGCCCGGCGAGAGGACGGGACTCGGGACTGAGGCGCCCGGCGAGAGGACGGGACTCGGGACTGAGGCGCCCGGCGAGGAGGACGGGACTCGGGACTGAGGCGCCCGGCGAGAGGACGGGACTCGGGACTGAGGCGCCCGGCGAGAGGACGGGACTCGGGACTGAGGCGCCCGGCGAGAGGACGGGACTCGGGACTGAGGGGGGGGGGGGGGGGGGGGGGGGGGGGGGGGGGGGGGGGGGGGGGGGGGGGGGGGGGGGGGGGGGGGGGGGGGGGGGGGGGGGGGGGGGGGGGGGAGAGGACGGGACTCGGGACTGAGGCGCCCGGCGAGAGGACGGGACTCGGGACTGAGGCGCCCGGCGAGAGGACGGGACTCGGGACTGAGGCGCCCGGCGAGAGGACGGGACTCGGGACTGAGGCGCCCGGCGAGAGGACGGGACTCGGGACTGAGGCGCCCGGCGAGAGGACGGGACTCGGGACTGAGGCGCCCGGCGAGAGGACGGGACTCGGGACTGAGGCGCCCGCGAGAGGACGGGACTCGGGACTGAGGCGCCCGGCGAGAGGACGGGACTCGGGACTGAGGCGCCCGGCCGAGAGGACGGGACTCGGGACTGAGGCGCCCGGCGAGAGGACGGGACTCGGGACTGAGGCGCCCGGCGAGAGGACGGGACTCGGGACTGAGGCGCCCGGCGAGAGGACGGGACTCGGGACTGAGGCGCCCGGCGAGAGGACGGGACTCGGGACTGAGGCGCCGGCGAGAGGACGGGACTCGGGACTGAGGCGCCCGGCGAGAGGAACGGGACTCGGGACTGAGGCGCCCGGCGAGAGGACGGGACTCGGGACTGAGGCGCCCGGCGAGAGGACGGGACTCGGGACTGAGGCGCCCGGCGAGAGGACGGGACTCGGGACTGAGGCGCCCGGCGAGAGGACGGGACTCGGGACTGAGGCGCCGGCGAGAGGACGGGACTCGGGACTGAGGCGCCCGCGAAGGAGGACGGGACTCGGGACTGAGGCGCCCGGCGAGAGGACGGGACTCGGGACTGAGGCGCCCGGCGAGAGGACGGGACTCGGGACTGAGGCGCCCGCGAGAGGACGGGACTCGGGACTGAGGCGCCGGCGAGAGGACGGGACTCGGACTGAGGCGCCCGGCGAGAGGACGGGACTCGGGACTGAGGCGCCCGGCCGACGAGGACGGGACTCGGGACTGAGGCGCCCGGCAGAGAGGACGGACTCGGGACTGAGGCGCCCGGCGAGAGGACGGGACTCGGGACTGAGGCGCCCGGCGAGAGGACGGGACTCGGGACTGAGGCGCCCGGCGAGAGGACGGGACTCGGACTGAGGCGCCCGGCGAGGAGGACGGACTCGGACTGAGGCGCCCGGCGAGGGAGGACGGGACTGACCGCGGACGGGAGGCGGCCCGGCGAGAGGACGGGACTCGGGACTGAGGCGCCCGCGAGAGGACGGGACTCGGGACTGAGGCGCCCGGCGAGAGGACGGGACTCGGGACTGAGGCGCCCGCAGAGAGGACGGGACTCGGGACTGAGGCGCCCGGCGAGAGGACGGGACTCGGGACTGAGGCGCCCGCGAGAGGACGGGACTCGGGACTGAGGCGCCCGGCGAGAGGACGGGACTCGGGGACTGAGGCTCGCCCGCGAGAGGACGGGACTCGGGACTGAGGCGCCCGGCGAGAGGACGGGACTCGGGACTGAGGCGCCCGGCGAGAGGACGGGACTCGGGACTGAGGCGCCCGGCGAGAGGACGGGACTCGGGACTGAGGCGCCCGGCGAGAGGACGGGACTCGGGACTGAGGCGCCCGGCGAGAGGACGGGACTCGGGACTGAGGCGCCCGGCGAGAGGACGGGACTCGGGACTGAGGCGCCCGCCGAGAGGACGGGACTCGGGACTGAGGCGCCCGGCGAGAGGACGGGACTCGGGACTGAGGCGCCCGCCGAGAGGACGGGACTCGGGACTGAGGCGCCCGGCGAGAGGACGGGACTCGGGACTGAGGCGCCGCCGAGAGGACGGGACTCGGGACTGAGGCGCCCGCCGAGAGGACGGGACTCGGGACTGAGGCGCCCGCCGAGAGGACGGGACTCGGGACTGAGGCGCCCCGGCCGATGAGGACGGGAATCGGGACTGAGGCGCCCGCGAGAGGACGGGACTCGGGACTGAGGCATCTGACAAATACATTTCCCTCACTGATTACCTACCTGTAATAACCCCCGGGGCCTGAGCTGCCATGACAGCCTGAGGTAATGCCCCCAGGGGCTGTGCCAGGGTTAGTGCGGGTGTGACAAGACCTGGACTGGTCAGCGTGCCGAGGACCGCTGCTCCGGCTACTGCTTCCTACAGGAGAAAGAAGATAAGGTCAAATATACATCTGTGACCAAGAAGCACAGAGGGCGTAGGGGGCCCCTCCACCATAGGGCGTAGGGGCGCCCCCCCACCACAGGGCGTAGGGGCGCCCCCCCACCACAGGGCGTAGGGGGCCCCACCATATAGGATGCAGCCCATCACAGAATGGACACGCAGCTCTATGGAAACAATCTTCCTTACCTGTGCTGTGATCTTGGCGGTGGCAGCAGCAGCAGCGACGGCAGCAGCAGGCGGCAGACCTCCGGGTGTGGCGGGTGTCAGCAGGGGCATGGGCGGCGTTACTGCTTTTCCTACTCTGAGATACTGACCGCCCAAATCAAACAAGTTCATGGAGGAAACTGCGTCCTGCGAGGACTGAGCCTTATCATACTCTGGAGGTAGGGAGGAAAGATCCGTGAGCTCTCCGTGCAGGGCATGTAAATACAGATGGAGCCCCCCACAATCGCTCCACAGATGGAGCCCTACAAATTGCTCTGCAGATGGAGCCCCCCCATTCGCTCAGCAGATGGAGCCCCCCCCCATTCGCTCTGCAGATGGAGCCCCCCCATTCGCTCAGCAGATGGAGCCCCCCCCATTCACTCTGCAGATGCAGCGCCCCCATTCGCTCTGCAGATGGAGCACCCCCATTCGCTCTGCAGATGGAGCACCCCCATTCGCTCTGCAGATGGAGCACCCCCATTCGCTCTGCAGATGGAGCGCCCCCATTCGCTCTGCAGATGGAGCGCCCCCATTCGCTCTGCAGATGGAGCGCCCCCATTCGCTCCGCAGATGGAGCCCCCCCATTCGCTCTGCAGATGGAGCGCCCTCATTCGCTCCGCAGATGGAGCCCCCCCATTCGCTTTGCAGATGCAGCCCCCCATTCGCTCCCATTTGTGAAGCATCCGCCAGTCACATCTCGCGCAGGTTGCGGGAGGAAGTAAGGAGTCACGCTCACCTATAAAACCGTAACCTTTGTGTTTCCCTGTGGTGGGGTCTCGAGCTAACATACACGACTTTATCTTCCCGAAGGCCTCAAATACGCTCTTGATGTCTTCGTCGGAGAGGTCCTGGTGGACAGAAGCCACGTAGATTCTGTTGAAGGACCGTGCCTCCTCCGCCAGCTGGTCAATGATGGGCTGGGCCTGGCCAATGTTACTGGGTCTGCCCACCTGGAGGGACAGAGACATCATGACAGGGTGGAGGTCCATGATGGAAGCCATCGGAGCCACCAGGCCGCTATAACATGGGCTAAGCACTGATCTAACAGCCGTCCGCTCACCTTAATGTTCCTACCGCCCAACATCACGGAGTTCATTTGCTCCAGCGCCAGCTGTGCCGCCTCCGGGACCTCGTACTCCACAAACGCAAATCCCTGGAGGAAAGCAAAGAGGAGAATGAAGATGCGGCCTAGATGGCCGCCATGTTCTACAACGTCTTGGAAGATCATAAGCATAAAACGAATATGCAGTACTCGATCATAAAGGAGCTGTCTTGTGAGTTTTTACCCCCGTTGACAACAGGATGGACGAACGTGGATGGCTCGAGTCCACTAGACCGGCAGGATCATGGAGGACACGCTTGGAGCAGGGGTAGAGTCCACTAGACCGGCAGGATCATGGAGGACACGCTTGGAGCAGGGGTAGAGTCCACTAGACCGGCAGGATCATGGAGGACACGCTTGGAGCAGGGGAAGAGTCCACTAGACCGGCAGGATCATGGAGGACATGCTTGGAGCATGGGTAGAGTCCACTAGACCGGCAGGATCATGGAGGATACGCTTGGAGCAGGGGTAGAGTCCACTAGACCGGCAGGATCATGGAGGACACGCTTGGAGCAGGGGTAGAGTCCACTAGACCGGCAGGATCATGGAGGATACGCTTGGAGCAGGGGTAGAGGCCACTAGACCGTCAGGGTCATGGAGGACACGCTTGGAGCAGGGGTAGAGTCCACTAGACCGGCAGGATCATGGAGGACACGCTTGGAGCAGGGGTAGAGTCCACTAGACCGGCAGGATCATGGAGGATACGCTTGGAGCAGGGGTAGAGGCCACTAGACCGTCAGGGTCATGGAGGATACGCTTGGAGCAGGTGTAGAGGCCACTAGACCGGCAGGATCATGGAGGACACGCTTGGAGCAGGGGTAGAGTTCACTAGACCGGCAGGATCATGGAGGACACGCTTGGAGCAGGGGTAGAGTCCACTAGACCGGCAGGATCATGGAGGACACGCTTGGAGCAGGGGTAGAGTTCACTAGACCGGCAGGATCATGGAGGACACGCTTGGAGCAGGGGTAGAGTCCACTAGACCAGCAGGATCATGGAGGACACGCTTGGAGCAGGGGTAGAGTCCACTAGACCGGCAGGATCATGGAGGACACGCTTGGAGCAGGGTAGAGTCCACTAGACCGGCAGGATCATGGAGGACACGCTTGGAGCAGTGGTAGAGGCCACTAGACACTTAGGATCATGGAGGACACGCTTGGAGCAGGGGTAGAGGCCACTAGACACGTAGGATCATGGAGGACATGCTTGGAGCAGGGGTAGAGGCCACTAGACCGTCAGGGTCATGGAGGATACGCTTGGAGCAGGGGTAGAGGCCACTAGACCGGCAGGATCATGGAGGATACGCTTGGAGCAGGGGTAGAGTCCACTAGACCATCAGGGTCATGGAGGATACGCTTGGAGCAGGGGTAGAGTCCACTAGACACGCAGGATCATGGAGGACACGCTTGGAGCAGGGTAGAGTCCACTAGACCGGCAGGATCATGGAGGACACGCTTGGAGCAGGGGTAGAGGCCACTAGACCAGCAGGATCATGGAGGACACGCTTAGAGCAGTGGTAGAGGCCACTAGACACGTAGGATCATGGAGGACATGCTTGGAGCAGGGGTAGAGGCCACTAGACCGGCAGGATCATGGTGGACACGCTTGGAGCAGGGGTAGAGGCCACTAGACCGGCAGGATCATGGAGGACACGCTTGGAGCAGGTGTAGAGGCCACTAGACACGTAGGATCATGGAGGGCAAGTCCAGGGCAGGGGTAGGGGCCACTAGACACGCAGGATCAAAGAGGACACGTGTGGAGCAGGGGTAGAGGCACTAGACACACAGGATCATGGAGGGCAAGTCAAGGGCTGGGGTAGGGGTAGGGGCCACCAGACCTGCATGATCCCTAGAGGGCATATCCAGGGCAGAGGGCACTTTTCTGTTACCCTTACCTTGTGCTTCATAGTCACCGAATCCCAGGACATGTCTATACTTTTAATAGGTCCAAAAGGTGCAAAGGCCTGTCGAATGGTGTCTTCTCCCAGCTCGTAGTAGATGGAGCCCACGTAGACGCGGCACATTATGGCGAGTGCACGTTGTCGTTGGGCAGCGATCTAGGAGAAAAGAATCCAGCAATAAGGAGCAGTGCCACAGACAGAAGCCACGAGCAAAACACTGAAATGTCATCATCCTCGACCCCAACCACCGCCCCCATCCACAGGACAATTAACCCCAATACCTCACACACCGCCCAAATGTGAGTGCTGCCAGCGGAGGCCGGCGGACAGCCCGACCCGACCTGCAGGAGGAGGAAACTGGTTAGACACGTGAGAAATCACAGGACCAGGACTCATTACCTCCAGTCTCCGCACCTCCTCAGCCGGCCAATCTGGAGAACCACCTGCCTAAATACGGACCCTTCCCCTCTGAATGGGCACCAGCTCCCTGCCCGGGATACTACACATATGGTCACAGCAATGGTTAAACTGCGGCTAATAAAGGAGCAGCGATTACAACAGCTGGATATAAAGGCCGGAGCGAGCGCCTCACCCTACAGAGAAGACGGGAGTATAAAGGATGGAGCGAGCACCTCACCCTATAGAGAGGACGGGAGTATAAAGGCTAGAGTGAGCGCCTCACCCTACAGAGAGGACGGGAGTATAGAGCGCCTCACCCTACAGAGAGGACGGGAGCATAAAGGCTGGAGTGAGCGCCTCACCCTACAGAGAGGACGGGAGTATAAAGGCTGGAGTGAGCGCCTCACCCTACAGAGAGGACGGGAGTATAAAGGCTGGAGTGAGCGTCTCAACCTACAGAGAGGACGGGAGTATAAAGGCTGGAGTGAGCGCCTCACCCTACAGAGAGGACGGGAGTATAAAGGCTGGAGTGAGCGCCTCACCCTACAGAGAGGACGGGAGTATAAAGGCTGGAGTGAGCGTCTCAACCTACAGAGAGGACGGGAGTATAAAGGCTGGAGTGAGCGTCTCAACCTACAGAGAGGACGGGAGTATAAAGGCTGGAGTGAGCGTCTCAACCTACAGAGAGGACGGGAGTATAAAGGCTGGAGTGAGCGTCTCAACCTACAGAGAGGACGGGAGTATAAAGGCTGGAGTGAGTGCTTCGCCCTACAGAGAGGAAGGGAGTATAAAGGCCGGGAGCGAGCACATCACCCCTCCGAGAGGTCAGGGATATAAAGGCTGTAGCGAGCGCCTCACCCTACAGAGACAACTGGGATAAAAGGGACGGAGTGAGCGCCTCACCCTACAGAGGGGACGGGGATATAAAGACTGGGGCAAGCGCCTCACCCTACAGAGAGGCCGGGAGCATAAAGGCTGGAGTGAGCGACCCCACCCTACAGAGAGGACGGGAGTATAAAGGCCAGAGCAAGCGCCTGCCCCTACAGAGAGGACAGGGATATAAAGGCTGTAGCGAGCGCCTCAGCCTACAGAGACGACGGGGATATAAAGACTGGAGCAAGCGCCTCACCCTACAGAGAGGATGGGAGTATAAAGGCTTGAGTGAGCGCCTCACCCTACAGAGACGGGAGTATAAAGGCTGGAGTGAGCGCCTCACCCTACAGAGAGGACGGGAGTATAAACGCTGGAGTGAGTGCCTCACCCAACAGAGAAGACTGGGATATAAAGGCCAGAGCGAGTGTCACACCCTACAGAGAGGACGGGAGTATAAAGGCTGGAGTGAGCGCCTCACCCTACAGAGACGTGTATATAAAGGCTGGAGTGAGCGCCTCAACCTACAGAGACGTGTATATAAAGGCTGGAGTGAGCGCCTCACCCTACAGAGACGTGTATATAAAGGCTGGAGTGAGCGCCTCAACCTACAGAGACGTGTATATAAAGGCTGGAGTGAGCGCCTCAACCTACAGAGACGTGTATATAAAGGCTGGAGTGAGCGCCTCACCTTACAGAGACGACGGGGATATGAAGGCCGGAGCTAGTGCCTCACCTTACAGGGATATAAAGGCCAGAGCGAGTGTCACACCCTACAGAGAGGACGGGAGTATAAAGGCTGGAGTGAGCGCCTCACCCTACAGAGACGTGTATATAAAGGCTGGAGTGAGCGCCTCAACCTACAGAGACGTGTATATAAAGGCTGGAGTGAGCGCCTCACCTTACAGAGACGACGGGGATATGAAGGCCGGAGCTAGTGCCTCACCTTACAGGGATATAAAGGCCAGAGTGAGTGCCTCACCCTACAGAGGACCGGGATATAAAGGCTGGAGCGAGCACCTCACCCTACAGAGAGGACATGGATATAAAGACCGGAGCAAGCGCCTCACCCTACAAAGAGGATATTGATATAAAGGCCAGAGCGAGCACCTCACCCTACAGGGATATAAAGGCCGGAGGGATCGCCTCACCCTACAGAGAGGACAAAGATATAAAGGCCGGAGCGAATGCCTCCCCCTACAGGGCTATAAAGGCCGGAGCGAGCGCCTCACCCTACAGAGAGGATGGAGACAAAGGCTGGAGCAAGCGCCTCACAATACAGAGAGGATGGGGGTATAAAGGCTTGAGTGAGCGCCTCACCCTACAGAGACGAGAGTATAAAGGGTGGAGTGAGCGCCTCACCCCACAGAGGACGGGAGTATAAAGGCTGGAGTGAGCGCCTTCCCCTACAGAGAGGACGGGGATATAAATGCCGGAGTGAGTGCCTCACCCTACAGAGAGGACGGGCATATCAAGACCGGAGCAAGCGTCTCACCCTACAGAGAGGACAGGGATACAATGGCCGGAGTGAGAACCTCACCCTACAGAGAGGACGGGGGTATAATGGGCGGTGCAAGTGCCTCAGTCTCCATTGAGAACGAGGACATGAAGGCCGGAGCGAGTGCCTGTCTACAGAAAGAATGAGGATATAATGCCTGGTGAAATAAAAGCTAAATCAATGATGGCGTCCCTATAACATTACATACTGTATACAGATCAGGTAAGATCAAATGCACAGACAACCCTCACCTATAATCGAAGTTACAGGGGTCCTGAAACAAGATATATGTTTTTAGACTCATTTAAAAGGGGAACTCCGGGGAAATGTTTTAGTATTGTCTCTGCCCTCCTACGTGATAAAGCAGAGCTGAGCACTAGTTCTAGGATCTATAGATCACTTCTAAATCAATAAAATCATATCTGCTCCTCAGCTTTCACCCGTCCCTCAGTGGACTGAGAAGATCAGCCTCATGCAGCAGCAGTGACAGGAGGTGTGTCAGGGGTGTGGGCCCTGGGAGCTCCAGGATCATCTTACATTCCCTCCCCCTCACACTTCTGCATGAACAGGGTGCGTGGACGCCAGTCCAATGGCCAAAGTACAATTCTGTCCCTGATATACCATTCTATGTAATGTAACAGGGCTGTTCTGGCTTGAAATAGCAATCATGTCACCAAGCAGAGGAGAGATCATGGCAGTGCTTTGCCTGTGCTCCTAGACTGATACATGGCAGTATACATTATGCACCATCACACAGCAAAAGATCACAGCATGTATTTCTATCTGCTTGGTGACATGATTGCTATTTCAAGCCAAAATAGCCCTGATACATTACACAGGATGGTATATCAGGGGCAGGATTGTACTGTGACCATGGGATCGACAGCCACGCCCCCTGCTCATACAGAAGAATGAGGGGGCAAGAATGCAGGATACTCCTGGAGCCTCCAAGGTCCACACTCCCAACACACATCTTGCTTTCTACAACAGCATGAAGCTGTCTGGATGATTTTTCAGACCCCTGAGGGGGAGAGAATGACAACTGAGAAGCAGATATGATTTTATTGATTTATGAGTGATCTATAGATCTTAGAACTGTAGTGGACAGCTCTATTCATCATGTAGGAGGGCAGGGACTGTACAAAAAAACGTTCTCTCCCCAGGGTTCCCCTTTCATATTAAGCAGGAGTAGTGTGCAGGGACCTTGCTGTAGGGAGTATATCCATATATACTATGCTATACACAGTGTGCCCTGTGTCTCTCTGATGATGATGTTATCACTGCTCATCTCCAGGGCAGTCATCAGTGCAGAATGTGAGTAAGGCTGGTCTCACACAGATTTTTTTGGGAATCCGGGGGGGGGGGGATGCAGGTGAAACCCACATTCCCCCTGAACCCACCCTGCAATGATACAATTGGATGCACGTGCACCACCATTATCATTGATGTGTCACAGATCTTAATAATACTGGTGCAGAAGCATCTTGTTGCGTACCTTTTTCCACAGGATCCGCCTAAGGGGACTATCATCTAGAACTATGTTCTGGGCATTGGCAGCTCAATAACCTGGGTACGGATCCAGTGGGATCCAAACTTCGGCAGATCCGGGTTGCATAGAGCCACATTTTAATTCAACTTGGATTGCCCTGGGTAATCGGTTTTTGACATCGACACCCAGATCATTGGGGACTGGAAAGAACTGATGGTCCCGCAAGTGCCTGTGGCCCCACTGAAAGTCAATGGGGTCCAAAACGGATGCAGGTGCGGCTTAAGCTGGAATCACATGGGATTCCAAAAAACGTCCATGTGAAACCAGCCTTATCCTATATAATACTTAACTCATGTGGGTCACGCACTTCCGTCTGAATGTTTCCGAATCCCACAATCCATCGCTCCCACTGGAAGTATGCCGGAAGCCATATTGGGACAAGTGATGGGTCTCCCAATATGGCGATCGCTGCTACAAACCCCAACACCCCCCCCCTTCCCGCCATGTTACAGTGCGGTATAGTAATATATATATAGTAACGGGATGGGGGGATTGTAAGCGGTGTGAGATTAGTGGTGTATATTTTTATTAATTTATTGAATTATACCGCTTACTGAAATTATTGATTACAAATGAGATGGGTTAATTTAAAGCATTTATATAAATGACATTTCTAGTATGTAATAATTTGCCTTCCAGTGATGGATCAATAACCTTGACGTGGCATCTTGGAGATGGCAACGTATAACAGTCTATGTCCAAATGCAGGTTCTGGTAGATAAACTCTCGCTCTATTGGGGGTCTGTCCTTGGGACTTGTTGATGGTCATTGCAAAACCAAGATTGACCGGAAACGGTCGTCGATTTAAAAGGAAGCCCCTCCACAAGTCCGTGCGTGGATACAATGTCACCTCTGGCTGATCTAGTAATCACTTTAGCCTGTATGATAATGCGGTTTAAGGCGGTGACAATCAGCCAAGTACCATTGCAGAGACCTTTGTTGGCGTTTAGATTTCACAGTATAACAATGGTGCCCATGTGGTGGCATTCCGGATGGTGTCAGAGAATGTAGAGTCTACTGGGTAGTGTTCATACTCATCAGCATCCACAGAATGGTTTTCTCCAAAGCTGTCTGTAACTATACAGCCAGTGCACAGCATGTCTGGAGGAACTTCTACATCATCATCTCCAAGGTTGTGTTCATTTGACAGCTCAACGTTTCCTAGTTTGAGCAACTAACTGCTGTATTCCGGATCACTGGAGCGCATGTTATGTAATAGCGGCAGTCTTGTACAGTTTTGAATATGTAACACGGCAATTTGCAAGTACAGGAAGGCATTGTCTGAAGTCTCCTCCGAGAACGAAAACTTCACCACGAAGGGGTGCTTGATTATTGTCAGCGACATGTGTTGTTGTTACAGCTCGTAGAAGTCTATCTATGACGTTCAATGCATGGTTTTGTGCCATTGTGCACTCATCGATGGTAAAATGTTTAGTAGTTTGTAACAGTCTGGCAGCATTTTTTTTTATCAATTTTAATTCTGGAAACAGACGTTTTGTTGATTGGGATTGGTATGCTGTAAAGCAGGGGTGGAAACCTCACGCCCCAGGGTCGCATGGGGCCCTCGAGCAGGGGTGGGGAACCTCACGCCCCAGGGTCGCATGGGGCCCTCGAGCAGGGGTGGGGAACCTCAGGCCCCGGGGTCGCATGGGGCCCTCGAGGAGGGGTGAGGAACCTCAGGCCCCAGGGTCGCATGGGGCCCTCAATGACCTATTGTGCAGCCCCGGACAGATTCTTGAGGCCCGCAGTTTTACCGACTGCCCTTTAGCAGTTTATTCAGCTTCCCAGTGATCTCTATGTTCCAGCATTAGCCTCCACAGTGAAGTATATGCCCCCAGCCTCTCCTGTGATGTCTATGGCCCCAGTAAACCTGCAAAAGCAGTTGAGAAGCCACATGATCAATATCACCGACATCCCATAAGTATAGGTAGGTTATTCCACTGCCACCAGGACTGTCAATAAGGAAGCACTTTGCTGTAAACCTGCTATCTCCTAAAGCTAGAACAATGGCATCATAGGCAAAACGTTGCTCCTGATTGACTTTCCTTTATGTCTCTCGCCAATTCAAGCTTTAGGGCAGTCCTCTCGAGGCTGACTTTTTATTGCTGGTCGTGGTAAAATGAAATCAGCATAGATTTCCCGTGGATCAGCAGCACATCATACATAGCGTAGCCTTCACAATTGATGCACTCTTCTGTGTTGCGGTATCTGTGACTTGGGGAACTCTGGGGAGAGAAACATTAATAGTACAGTCCCTGCCCTCCTCCATGATGAAGCAGAGCCGTACACTGCAGTTCTAGGATTTATAGATCACTTATAAATCAATACAATCATATCTGCTCCTCAGCAGCTCTCACCCCTCCCTCAGGGGACAGAGAAATTAACCCTCATGCAGCAGCACAGAGCAGGAGGTGTCGGGGCGTGGACCCTGGGGCTCCAGGATCATCTTACATTCCTTCCCTCTCACTCTTCTGTATGGGCAGGGGGTATGGTCACAGTACAATTCTGTCCCTGATATAATGTCTTATGTAATGTAACAGGGCTGTTCTCGCTTCAAATAGCAATCATGTCACCAAGCAGATAGAAATACACGCTGTGATCTTCTGCTGTACAATGATATGATGGTGCATAATGTGTGCTGCCATGTATCAGGCTAGGAGCACAGGCAGAGAATTACATTCATTGATGCAGCACGGCCATGGTCTCCCTCCCCCAGAGCAACTTGGTAGATTCCTGTCCCCTGAAACCTTCTATGGATCCAGATTCCTCACTGTCTCCTCGTCACCGCAAAGCATCAAGACTTCAGTGCAGCATCTGTTATACATGGTATGAACCCTAAAGTTCCATATACTGTGCATAAAACATACATGGGCTTAAAAATATCTATGTATCTATTATGTCTTACAGGTCTGTGTATTTATCTATAATCTGTCTTATATATTTTATGTTTTCATCCATAATCTAGCTATGGTGTGTGTCTGTATTCAATTTTAGACAAACTAAAGTGGAACTCTTGATTTGGGTGAATTTCTATGTGCCCTGAAGGAGGGGTGAGAGCTGAGGAGCAGACATGATTTTATTGATTTATTAGTGATCTATAGATCCTAGAACTGTAGTGCCAGCTCTGATTCATCATGTAGGAGGGCAGAGACAGTACCAAAAAGATTTCTCTCCCCAGAGTTCCCCTTTAAACTCATTCCACAACTATAGGGGATTTGTGGGTGGCCTGAAAACACAGATGTAAGCAAACATCTCCTGAAGTTGTTCAGCCATGTTAAGAATGGTGGCATCTATTACAGTACTTCTCCAGACACTGTCATTTATTAATAGTCCTTGTGCTAATTCAGCATCTTTAAATGTTTGATATGTAACACCATTTACGGATATAATATTCTCAAAACTTGTTGCGCCTTTTATATGCAATAACAACAAACGTAAATTATATCATTCTTGGACTTTTGCACTAACAGTATACTTTCTTCCTATAACTTTCTCCTCCTCACTTTCTGGGTTCCCATGTGCCTTGTTTCCAAACATAGTGTTCATCAGGAATTTATCAGCAATATTGATGTGCATTTTGGTGGATCTTGTTAAGGTTGAAGTATGCCATATTAGAGTGGAATTGTTATTGAGCTTTTGTTGGATGTTGTCAACGGGGCTGTCTTCATGAAAACATAATGGGTGAGAGTTAAGCAAGTGTAAGGCTAAGCGAATGCATGACACATGCAAATATCCTCCATGCAGCCTCTGGTGCACTGACATATCTTTAATCCACAAATTTGTTGGTTTCATGGTGTCTTTTGTGTTTGATATCCTTTTGAGCAATTTCAATATTAGCCTTGTTGTGTCCTTTGTATGTGTATTTAAACGAATACTTAACCCTTTGGATGGATGCACAAATTTCCAAATTAATATAACAGTTGTACTTTTTAAGGTTATATGGAACAACCCATGAATTGCCAATTGTCTTTGAATTATGCTGGTATGTTCCCCCAATATTTCTTCGGTAACTTGGGTAGCCGTCCTTTCTTTCATAATGTATTCTTGTGCATTCTTTGAAAAACCTTTGGCAGCATTGCCGTTATCCATACAGGGGGAGTTAGGATTGGCTTCAACACAGGGACCATGAATCATGTTTTTAATAACGTTGTGGAGCTGAGGGTATTTCTGTGAGGACACAGCTTTTCTCAATGCTTGCCATGGGTTAATGTTCTTAATTTGGCCAGGTGTATTGGTCTTTAGTTTGTTAAGACATTGTATCATGCCAGACTTATTTGAAGCCTATATATTGTCTGAGTATGTGTACCGCTCATTTAATGTAAATTACCTCATCCCCTCTGTTTACATCACTCAAAGGAGAATTAAGCATTCAGCTTGAAATGCCAACCGATAATAGAACATCCTTATTTCCACCGAGTCTGGAAACACACAATATACCCTGATGTGTAGGCTTGAGTTATAGAATGGACTTTCTTCAGTCACTATGTATTCATATGCTTGTGGCCTCAGTCTAGGGACTTCGGTCCTGACTAGAGGAGCACCAAAACTGGAATATTTTCTGCAGGAGTTAAGCCTAGGATTTGGCTGAAATATGAGAGACTATTTATGAAAGAAATCCAGATAGGGACAATCCGGTTACCTGGCTACAGACATTGCTGTGCTCGGTCAGCTTCCTATTCTTGCCGCTATTCCTTTCTCGGTGGGTGCCCGCCAAAAGCGGATTCGAGTAAGTGGCCCTGGAAGGCCCAAAGTCATGAAGATTCTAATCCCTGGTGAACCAGTGGAAGCGTGAGACTTAGTTGCCTATTATATAACACATACCGAGCAAAACACACAATATACCTTTGACTGTTGGGGATCCAATAAAGCCTTACCATTGTGTGGTTTTCCTCACCCTGTGTTGTCTGAGTAGTGATCTGTACACAGGTAAGTAGCTCAGGCGTTTAGTTGTGATAAAGCCCTGGTCCAAGGGAGGTCAGTGGGGGCTCTCCTCTGTGGAGACACGGGGGTCAGTGGGTGCTCTCCTCTGTGGAGACACGGGGGTCAGTGGGTGCTCTCCTCTGTGGAGACACGGGGGTCGGTGGGGGCTCTCCTCTGTGGAGACACGGGGGTCAGTGGGGGCTCTCCTCTGTGGAGACACGGGGGGTCAGTGGGTGCTCTCCTCTGTGGAGACACGGGGGTCAGTGGGTGCTCTCCTCTGTGGAGACACGGGGGGTCAGTGGGTGCTCTCCTCTGTGGAGACACGGGGGTCAGTGGGGGCTCTCCTCTGTGGAGACACGGGGGTCAGTGGGTGCTCTCCTCTGTGGAGACACGGGGGTCAGCGGGGGCTCTCCTCTGTGGAGACACGGGGGTCAGTGGGGGCTCTCCTCTGTGGAGACACGGGGGTCAGCGGGGGCTCTCCTCTGTGGAGACACGGGGGTCAGCGGGGGCTCTCCTCTGTGGAGACACGGGGGTCAGCGGGTGCTCTCCTCTGTGGAGACTCGGGGGTCGTGGGTGCTCTCCTCTGTGGAGACACGGGGGTCAGTGGGCGCTCTCCTCTGTGGAGACACGGGGGTCAGTGGGCGCTCTCCTCTGTGGAGACACGGGGGTCAGTGGGCGCTCTCCTCTGTGGAGACACGGGGGTCAGTGGGGGCTCTCCTCTGTGGAGACACGGGGGTCAGTGAGTGCTCTCCTCTGTGGAGACACGGGGGTCAGTGGGTGCTCTCCTCTGTGGAGACAAGGGGGTGTCAGTGGGGGCTCTCCTCTGTGGAGACACGGGGGTCAGTGGGGGCTCTCCTCTGTGGAGACACGGGGGTCAGTGGGGGCTCTCCTCTGTGGAGACACGGGGGTCAGTGGGGGCTCTCCTCTGTGGAGACACGGGGGTCAGTGGGGGCTCTTGTCTCCTGGCCTGGCTGCCATTAAAAAGAATGCTACCAAGTCTGGCCTATGGTCTACCCATTGACTCTGTTCTACATTTTGGGCTATTTCAGTCCACTTGGGATTGCACGTCATGGTCCATCTGGTCAACCATACTTGGTAACTATAGACAATGTGTCCTGGGAGCGCTGGTGCGTATTTCTTGGCCTTCCTTCAAGAAGATGACGACAAAATGACCGTCTTTCCAATTGATTGGTTTACTAAGTGTTCTTGAATAAGTCAGTAACCTTCAACTATTAAATATTTTTGGTCCATTCCGATACAATGAAGACGATCTTCCTCAATTTTGACTGAATATTGCTGTGTCAGTTTGTACCCATTGAGTGGTGGATTTAATCTACTCCTTATAGATATGTCGCTGTAATACAGAGGTTGGGTGATCCTCAGAGCACCATTTCTGTTTTGGACCGTCATGCCAGCCTTGGGTCTCCAAAAGAGAAAGATATTGGATACAGCAGGACACCTAAATTACTACGGAGAATGTGGATTCATGGTGTTTTTGGAGTCAGAGGGTTGCGGGGATCTGGTTTGATATGACTATGTCTCTATTGATGGGCGGCTCACCAGCATCATTCTGAAAGACAACAACTGCCACTTCACTCGCTAGTGATTTATTGTATCGTCTTGGATCGAGTCTAATCTTCCTTAATTGCCATTGTGAGGTTTGGTATAACACTTTGGTCTTGAAGAGCTTTGATGCTCTTGTTTAACATTGTGTAGCATTCGATAGACAGCGGAGAATGGATAAAAAAAAAGTCATCCTACATTATTGAATATAATCGATTTTCTTTTAATTCGAGAGTAGCCCTGGATACAGGAGGTAACTCAGGATCAGTAATGTAATGTATGTACACAGTGACTGCACCAGCAGAATAGTGAGTGCAGCTCTGGAGTATAATACAGGAGGTAACTCAGGATCAGTAATGTAATGTATGTACACAGTGACTGCACCAGCAGAATAGTGAGTGCAGCTCTGGAGTGTAATACAGGAGGTAACTCAGGATCAGTAATGTGATGTATGTACACAGTGACTGCACCAGCAGAATAGTGAGTGCAGCTCTGGAGTATAATACAGGAGGTAACTCAGGATCAGTAATGTAATGTATGTACACAGTGACTGCACCGGCAGAATAGTGAGTGCAGCTCTGGGGTATAATCCAGGAGGTAACTCAGGATCAGTAATGTAATGTATGTACACAGTGACTGCACCAGCAGAATAGTGAGTGCAGCTCTGGAGTATAATACAGGAGATAACTCAGGATCAGTAATGTAATGTATGTACATAGTGACTGCACCAGCAGAATAGTGAGTGCAGCTCTGGAGTATAATACAGGAGGTAACTCAGGATCAGTAATGTAATGTATGTACACAGTGACTGCACCAGCAGAATAGTGAGTGCAGCTCTGGAGTATAATACAGGAGATAACTCAGGATCAGTAATGTAATGTATGTACACAGTGACTGCACCAGCAGAATAGTGAGTGCAGCTCTGGAGTATAATACAGGAGGTAACTCAGGATCAGTAATGTAATGTATGTACACAGTGACTGCACCAGCAGAATAGTGAGTGCAGCTCTGGAGTATAATACAGGAGATAACTCAGGATCAGTAATGTAATGTATGTACAGAGTGACTGTACCAGCAGAATAGTGAGTGCAGCTCTGGGGTATAATACAGGAGGTAACTCAGGATCAGTAATGTAATGTATGTACACAGTGACTGCACCAGCAGAATAGTGAGTGCAGCTCTGGAGTATAATACAGGAGGTAACTCAGGATCAGTAATGTAATGTATGTACACAGTGACTGCACCAGCAGAATAGTGAGTGCAGCTCTGGAGTATAATACTGGAGCTAACTCAGGATCAGTAATGTAATGTATGTACACAGTGACTGCACCAGCAGAATAGTGAGTGCAGCTCTGGAGTATAATACAGGAGGTAACTCAGGATCAGTAATGTAATGTATGTACACAGTGACTGCACCAGCAGAATAGTGAGTGCAGCTCTGGAGGATAATACAGGAGGTAACTCAGGATCAGTAATGTAATGTATGTACACAGTGACTGCACCAGCAGAATAGTGAGTGCAGCTCTGGAGTATAATACTGGAGCTAACTCAGGATCAGTAATGTAATGTATGTACACAGTGACTGCACCAGCAGAATAGTGAGTGCAGCTCTGGAGTATAATACAGGAGGTAACTCAGGATCAGTAATGTAATGTATGTACACAGTGACTGCACCAGCAGAATAGTGAGTGCAGCTCTGGAGGATAATACAGGAGGTAACTCAGGATCAGTAATGTAATGTATGTACACAGTGACTGCACCAGCAGAATAGTGAGTGCAGCTCTGGAGTATAATACAGGAGGTAACTCAGGATCAGTAATGTAATGTATGTACACAGTGACTGCACCAGCAGAATAGTGAGTGCAGCTCTGGAGGATAATACAGGAGGTAACTCAGGATCAGTAATGTAATGTATGTACACAGTGACTGCACCAGCAGAATAGTGAGTGCAGCTCTGGAGTATAATACAGGTGGTAACTCAGGATCAGTAATGTAATGTATGTACACAGTGACTGCACCAGCAGAATAGTGAGTGCAGCTCTGGAGTATAATACAGGAGGTAACTCAGGATCAGTAATGTAATGTATGTACACAGTGACTGCACCAGCAGAATAGTGAGTGCAGCTCTGGAATATAATACAGGAGGTAACGCAGGATCAGTAATGTAATGTATGTACACAGTGACTGCACCAGCAGAATAGTGAGTGCAGCTCTGGAGTATAATACAGGAGGTAACTCAGGATCAGTAATGTAATGTATGTACACAGTGACTGCACCAGCAGAATAGTGAGTGCAGCTCTGGAGTATAATACAGGAGGTAACTCAGGATCAGTAATGTAATGTATGTACACAGTGACTCCACCAGCAGAATAGTGAGTGCAGCTCTGGGACTTGCATCTATGGAACATGTCTGGCATATCCTGAAAAGAATAATAATATAGCAGTTCTCACATACATCATCATCATCATTATTATCATCATCGTCGTCGGCCTCCCCCCATCACCATACTCGCACACCCTTCTTGTGGCATTGGGGTCACAGCTGTCCATAAAAAGGTGCAAATTCCTATTGTAAAGTAAACACCGAGGAGCTGAACATTTACACCACGTTCTACAACTGCCCCAAATACATGATAGAAGCCTGAGCCAATGTGTCATAACCATCCACTGAAGGGGAGAAGACGTCAGTATGTAATGACAGGAGCCAGCACAGGCTGGAGAGCAGGAGGAGTCTGCACCTTACATACAGCGAGCACTGTATATATAACCCTCTTCCTGCAGGTCACCGCGTCTCCCTATCCCATCTATCATCGCAATGTATATAGGGGCGCAGGTCCTGGTACTATGAATCATCACGACTTGGAGGAAGTCTTAGCCAGAGAGGCCACACAAAACACTGCAGAGTCAGAAGCTTCAGAAGAGGTAAAGTGTACATTTCCATTGAAAAAAACAAACACACACTGCCCTGGTTATCAATGATGGGTCACATAGCAGCTAAGATGATGCTTTTTTTATGCCATGTGACTTTTTCACACATTTTTCTGTGCTCTGCATTTTATGGCTGTGTGGGTGCGGCCAGCAGCTGATAGGGGGCAGTGCGATGTGACAGCAGAGAAGGGGTTAAAAGAGATCCTGACTGAGCTGTGTAGAGCCAGATGACAGATCAGAAGCTTGTGCCAAGAGGAGTTTGCACTGATCCGGACATTGCTTAGTAACTGTGCTGTAACCTGAACTAATCTGATACATTGTTTCCTCATGAGCTGCAGTCAGCAGTGTAGGCCACGCCCTTTTCTTCATATGGTTACATGCCCCATAAGGGAACTGAGTGATAAAGAACATATGTCTGCTTCACACACAGTGTAGTGGGGACACCTTGTGGAAGGTTTATGAATGGTATTCAAACAGAATTTTCTAATGAAATATAATCAGTGGCTCTACATTATTCTTTCATAAAAATGTAAACGCCGGTTACACTTTAAAGGTTTATGGATCTCAATTATCTAAATCTAGTTAGTGAAGGAGAGAAAAGTAAATACAACCAGCATTAGGTGACCGCCCGTCTCCTCAGTCCTCAGTATTCAGTGCTCGCCCGTCTCCTCAGTCCTCAGTATTCAGTGCTCGCCCGTCTCCTCAGTCCTCAGTATTCAGTGCTCGCCCGTCTCCTCCATCCTCAGTATTCAGTGATCGCCCGTCTCCTCCATCCTCAGTATTCAGTGACCGCCCATCTCCTCCGTCCTCAGTAGTCAGTGATCGACCGTCTCCTCTGTCCTCAGTAGTCAGTGATCGCCCATCTCCTCTGTCCTCAGAATTCAGTGACCGCCCGTCTCCTCCATCCTCAGTATTCAGTGACTGCCCGTCTCCTCTGTCCTCAGAATTCAGTGACCGCCCGTCTCCTCTGTCCTGACTATTCAGTGACTGCCTGTCTCCTCTGTCCTCAGTAGTCAGTGATCGCCCATCTCCTCTGTCCTCAGTAGTCAGTGATCGCCCGTCTCCTCTGTCCTCAGTAGTCAGTGATCGCCCGTCTCCTCTGTCCTCAGTAGTCAGTGATCGCCCGTCTCCTCTGTCCTCAGTAGTCAGTGATCGCCCGTCTCCTCTGTCCTCAGTAGTCAGTGATCGCCCGTCTCCTCTGTCCTCAGTAGTCAGTGATCGCCCGTCTCCTCTGTCCTCAGTAGTCAGTGATCGCCCGTCTCCTCTGTCCTCAGTAGTCAGTGACCGCCCGTCTCCTCTGTCCTGACTATTCAGTGATTGCACATCACCAACTCAGCATAAGGTTGTTCCAAACATCTTGGAGACCTGCCGCCCGATCTTCTGTGTAGAATTGTGCGGCTCCTTCTGTCTCTTGATCCCAGACAGACCCTTTCCAGCCCTTCCTGAATGATCTGTTTCTGTTACAGCCAAATATTCCACATTTTCCTCCTTAGTCAGGGGACTGCCGACATTATCTGCCTCTGGTTCCTACGCTTTTGTGCAGCGTTAAGTCGCTCAAACTTTTCTCCATGTAGAAGATGAGTGAGTGGTCACCTAATACTGAGGATGGAGGAGACAGGCGGTCACTGAATACTGAGGATGGAGGAGACGGGCGGTCACTAAATACTGAGGATGGAGGAGACGGGCGGTCACTGAATACTGAGGACAGAGGAGACGGGCGGTCACTGAATACTGAGGATGGAGGGGACATACGGTCACTGAATACTGAGGATGGAGGAGACAGGCGGTCACTGAATACTGAGGATGGAGGAGACAGGCGGTCACTGAATACTGAGGACAGAGGAGACGGAGCAGTCACTGAATACTGAGGACAGAGGAGACGGGCAGTCACTGAATACTGAGGACAGAGGAGACGGGCAGTCACTGAATACGGAGGACAGAGGAGACGAGCGTCACTGAATACTGAGGAGGAGGAGAAGGCGGTCACTGAATACTGAGGATGAGGAGACGGGCAGTCACTGAATACTGGACAGAGGAGACAGATGGTCCTGAATATGAGATGAGGAGACGAGCGGTCACTGAATACTGAGGAGGAGGAGACGGGCTGTCACTGAATACTGAGGACAGAGGAGACGTGGTCACTGAATACTGAGGACGGAGAGACGGGTCGGTCATGAATACTGAGGACGGAGATGACGTCGGTCACGAATACTGAGGACGAGGAGAGGGCGGTCACTGAATACTGAGGACAGAGGAGATGGGCGGTCACTGAATACTGAGGACGGAGATGACGGTCGGTCACTGAATACTGAGGACGGAGATGACGGGCGGTCACTGAATACAGAGGAGATAGGCGGTCACTGAATATGGAGAGGATTTTTTTTTTCCTTTTTTCGGTCACTTTGTATTTGATAATTGGGAATAATAAACTATTGTAATATATAAAAATCACATAAGGACATTCACATATGCTGCAGAAGGACCTGTGGTGATGTCATGACCATATTACTAATGTTCGCCCATTATGGTCACATGGTCATGACTTCCACAAAGGTCCTGCAGTGATGTCAGCCTGGTATAATGCAGGGGGCATGACGATATTCAGACAGTAAGCAGAAGGTCCCCCATGACTGAGCCCGGTGTGTGGGCACCTCAGAATAAAGTCTTTTCTTTAAGATAAAACATGTGGAATTTTGTTTTTAGAAAACCATGTTGGTGATGTAGATTGTATCATTTATACACATTGGGGGCTGTTTAAAGGGGAACTCTGGGGAGAGAAAACATTTTAGTGCTGTCCCTGCCCTCCTGCATGATGAAGCAGAGCCGTACACTGCAGATCACTTATAAATCAATAAAATCATATCTGCTCCTCAGCTCTCACCCTCCCTCAGGGGACAGAGAAATTCAGCCTCATGCTGCCGATTAGAACAGGTGTGTGGGGCCTGGGGCTCCAGGACCATCCTGCTTTCCCGCCCTCTCACACTTGTGTATAGGCGAGGGGCATGGCAGGGGGTGCGGCGCCAGCCCCATGGTCACAGTAAACATGTCTGATCAGATCCAACTCATTCAATGACATCAGTCATACAACATTTCTGATAGAATTCAAGAGGTCCACAGGTCCACCTCAAGTTTGTCTAAAATAGGAGTCAGACAAACAGATGATGGATGAATACATGGGATGGACGGGTGAATACATGGGATGGACGGGTGAATACATGGGATGGACGGGTGAATACATGGGATGGACGGGTGAATACATGGGATGGACGGGTGAATACATGGGATGGACGGGTGAATACATGGGATGGACGGGTGAATACACTGGATGGACGGATGAATACACGGGATGGACGGATGGATGAATACACGGGATGGACGGATGGATGAATACATAGGATGGATGGATGAATACATAAGATGGATGAATACATAGGATGGACGGATGGATGGATGGATGAATGAATGAATGCACAGGATGGATGGACGAATACATAGGATGGATGGATGAATACATAGGATGGATGGATGGATGAATATATAGGATGGATAGATGTATGAATACATAGGATGGATGGATGGATGAATATATAGGATGGATAGATGTATGAATACATAGGATGGATGGATGGATGAATATATAGGATGGATAGATGTATGAATACATAGGATGGATGTGTATGGATGGATGGATGGATGGATGAATGTACACAGGATGGATGAATACATAGGATGGATGAATACATAGGATGGATGAATATATAGGATGGATAGATGTATGAATACATAGGATGGAAGAATACATAGGATGGATGGATGAATACATAGGATGGAAGAATACATAGGATGGATGAATACATAGGATGGATGAATACATAGGATGGACGGATGAATATATGATATGGTGGCGTTACACGCAAGGATATCCAGAACGATGTCCTTAGTAAAGTCACGTGACAAACATCGTATGAATGATATAGAATTACCGTTCGTACGTTGTCACACACAAGGATATGGTTAACTATCTCCATTTTGGCAGCGCAGCAGCTAAATAGGAGATCAAGAACTGAAGGATAAACTAAAGTGGCAGGAATAGGAGATATTTGACTGAAATCGTTCATCATGGCGTCACACTGAACGATGCGGCTTCTTCCAGCAGCGTTAATTGGACAACGAATGATAGATTTGAGGTCAGGATCTCTAATCTTGGATGAACGATCTTTTCATCCTATATTGTTTATTTACACACAAGGACGCACAAACGATATCTTTTTAATGATCACAAATCCGTGATGTTGCAAGGATATCGTTCAGGATATCCTAGCGTGTACCGGCACCAATAGACATATTTATAGATAGATGATAAATACACAGACATGTGAGAGATAGATGATGGACACGGAAATATTTTTAGCCCATAAATGTTTGGTGCACAAGATAAGGAACAGATAAATGAACTTTGGGGTTTATACCACGTGTAACAGATGAGGAGACAGTGAGGATCCATAGTGCTACAGTTTCAGGGGACAGGAATGTATCAAGTTGCTATGGGGGAGGGGAGACCATGGCAGTGCTGAATAAATCAATGAAATGCTTTGCCTGTGCTCCTAAGCTGATACATGGCAGCACACATTATACACCAACATACAGCAAAAGATCACAGCGTGTATTTATATTTGCTTGGTGACATGATTGCCATTTGAAGCAAAAACAGCCCCGTCATATTACCTAGGATGGTATATCAGAGGCTGGATTGTAGGATGACCATGGGGCAAGCGGCCATGTCGCCTGTTCATACAATCGTGTGAGAGGGTGGGCATGGAAGATGCTCTATGTACCCCCAGGGTCCACACCCCGACACCTCCTGCCCTCTGCTGCAGCATGAAGCTGATTTTCTCAGACCCCAGAGAGAGGGTAAGAGCTGAGGAGTAGATATGATTTTATTGATTTATAAGTGAACTGTAGTGGACAGCTCTGCCTTATCACATAGAGATAGTAGAAAAACATGTATCTGCCCAGAGATCCCCTTTGATATCACAAAACGACATGACGGGTTCCCTTTAACCCTTTAGTATCTGAAGCTCCTGACTCTGCAGCGCTTGATGCACACGTTAGACCTCTGCTCAGTACTGGATATAGGGGTGCAGGTTCTCTTCATGCGGACATATACTGCAGTGAAGGCCTTTGCCCCCCCCTGTACTACCAGGACATGATCGGATGAATGAGCTGCCCCCTCCTCACCCCTGCCCCATAGACGAACACTAATGACGTGTAATGGAGACTTGCTGTGATGCACGCAGCTGCCGTGCGCCTCTTCTCTCCTACATCTGAAGTGCCGCCACCGTGACCTGTTAACCCCTTACCTTCCGCCTTGATTCTAAGCAGCTGGTGACAAGTTTTTTTTACACCCCAGCCACCCTCCCTCCACAAGATGCATAATACCAGCCCACCCGCCCTTCCCAAAACACATCATGGTGCCCCAGAAGAAGTGAATATTTCTATTGACCGATTGTAAAGGTGAGAGTGGATCTCCAAAGCTCATAGTCACTGCTGCCATCTGAAAGACAGTAAAGACAGAGTTCAGTCCGCTGCCGCTTCTGTGCACTCCGCTCTCTGCTCTAGATTCAAGTAGACACAAGTAACAGAGAACCTGTAGAAACAATGGGGGGCTCTGCGCTTTCCTCCGAGAGGGGCCTATGGCTACTAGTAGATGACAAAAACACTTCATTTGGGGTTGGAGGGTCCGGGGTTGGGGGGGATGAGGCATAGAGCCGTGGGAGGAAAACAATCCACATACAATAGTCTATAGGTGGCCGTGGCATTCACCCATCAGGGGAGGGGGGAGGACCTCTCGGAGTTATAGCACTTCACTCTCAAAAATAATCCACATCACGATAAACATATAAAAAAAAGGAGGAAATAAAAGACAAGAGTAACAGCAATGCATTGTGTGCAGGGCCCCTGCGGGCCCCGGGAGCCTGGGCGGACGCTCCACGTACCTGGAGGTTGGTGAGCTGCTGGTGCTGGTGGGCGATGGTTTGTTTTACTAGCACACTCTTGATACTTTGTTCCATTGCGTATTTCTTCGCCTAAGAAGAAGCCATAAAGAGACATGAGAAGAGGGCGAGACGGGCAGACATCAGCACAAGGGGCACACTCCAGAGGGGGGGGTATCATACTCCAGAGGGGGCGCCGGGGGGTCGATACGTCTCCACGTCCAGCAGTGCCAGCTTCGGTCCAGTCACGCTGCACTACGGGGCGCCCTCACCTTACCTCTATAGGACTTGGGCCAGGAGGGTCACCTGTCCCCTCACGGTGGTCGTCCAGCACTGGGGGGAGCTCTATAAAATAGAAGCGGGAGAAGCCCAAGGAGGTTCTGGTGCTGGGTTTAGTGACAATGAGCTAATTATGTTTCTGACATGATGGTCAGGGGTACGTACCTACAGAAGCAAGGACAGACGGACGCCTGGCTGCTTCTCACCACAGTATGAAACCAATAAACGCCACCAGAGGTGCACGGCGTCAAGAGAATCACTACACCCCCTGCAACATTATCTAATGTGCAACCAGCCGGATGTAGGCAGGCAATGGATCCAGATTCTGTGCAAAACTCCAAATCCCCCACTAAAAGATGACATGCCAGCCACCACTAGGGGGAGCTCCCTGTATACAGAGATACATGATAATATCCTGTCTGCAGTCACCACTAGGGGGAGCTCCCTGTATACAGAGATACATGATAATATCCTGTCTGCAGTCACCACTAGGGGGAGCTTCCTGTATACAGAGATACATGATAAAATCCTGTCTGCAGCCACCACAAGGGGGAGCTCCCCCTGTATACAGATAAATGGTACTCAACAATAGGACAAGTAACTCCTCCTAGTGGTGAAGGTAGGCAGCTGACATGCAATCTTATAAATCACAGTCTACTTGGGGGATTTGGAGCACAAAATTTTAGGCCTACAGTGAAGGAAATAAGTATTTGATCCCTTGCCGATTTTGTAGTTTGCCCCCTGACACAGACATGAACAGTCTATCATTTTAAGGGTTGGTTAATTTTATCTGTGAGAGATAGAAGATCAAAAATAAAATCCAGAAAATCACATTGTGTAAATGATATAAATGTATTTGTATTTTGCAGAGAGAAATAAGTATTTGATCCCCTCCCAACCATTAGGAGTTGTGGCCCCTACAGAGCAGTTATCGGCTCCTAATCCCCTGGTTCCTGCATTACACACAGCTGTGTTACATTGTCACCTGTATAAAGACTCCTGTCCACACAATGTATCAGTCACCTCTAACCTCTACAACATGGGAAGAGCACAGAGCTTTGTAAGGATGTCAGGGAAAAGATCCTAGACCTGCGCAAGGCTGGAATGTGCTACAAGACCATAAGGAAGACAAAGCCGGGGGAGAAGGAGACAACTGTGGGGGCAATAGGAAGAAGATGGAGGAAATACACAATGAGGTCAATCCACATCGATCTGGGGCTCCATGTAACATCTCACCTCGTGGGGGATCCAGGATCATAAGGAGGGGAGAGATCAGCCTAAAACTACATGGGGGGAACTAGTTACTGATCTCAGGGCAGCTGGGACCAAGAAAACCATTGGTAACACATTACACCGGAATGGATTGAAGGTAAATTGTCAGGTCAATAATCCATATATAACCACTATAATTTTCTAATTCCTCGCTCCAAACTCAACTCTCTCTATTGATTTCTTTTATTTATACTCCCCTCCTATCTTCTGTAAACTTCAAATAACGAGGTTGTTTTTATCTGCCACTCACAGCGAATGATCCACTTAGTTCTCTGCTGTCCACTCCCCCGCATACATGAATGTGCATGTCACATATTCACATCACTGCACAGGAGATCACGGGGGTTGAAGTGACTGTATTCTCCTCTCTGTGTCTGCAGCATCACAAGAGGTCAAATACAACACAGAAACTGTCACAGCAGGATTCCTGCTTACAGCAACAAATGGAGTCTAGATAAGGCAGATCTGTAATAGCTCTCTCCCTCTGTGGTATCCTCAACTGAAAAGACCTCCTGTATGTGAAACCTGACACTGCACTGTTAGCAAAGGGAGGAGAGAGCTGCTGAGAGGGAGTGCATAATTACACGACAGTTTATACAGCAGTCGGGACTATTCCTGTTGGATTATAATGGAGAGGACTAATTCAGGAGCTCCCTTCAGGGTCTGACAATGCTGATAACTTGGAAACTACAAACGGTACAATAATGATTTTACATGTTTTTAAAAAGGTCTGGCCAGGCACTATTAAAGGGTAATATTAGTATCATACTGAAAAATAACCTGACACGGTCCCTTTAAAATCCTGCAGTGCCGCAAAGACTCAATGCTCAAGAAGGCACATGTGCCGCCCGTCTGAAGTTTCCCAATTAACACCTTGGTGACTGTGAGAAGGTGCTGTGGTCATTAATTCAACTCTTTGGAGGAAGAGGAAGAGAAATGCTGCCTATGACCCACAGAACACCATCCCCACAGTCAGGCATGGCGGGGGGAACATTATGTTTTGTGGGTGTTTCTCTGCTAAGGGCACAGGACGACTTCACCACATCAATGGGACAATGGATGGAGCCATGTACCGTAAACTCCTGAGTAACAACCTCCTTCCCTCCGCCAGGACATTCAAAATGGGCCGTGGCCAATTCTTCCAGCACCACAATGACCCAAAACATAAAGCCAAGGTGGGGCTGAAAAAGAAGCACTTTAAGGGGATGGAGTGGCCTAGCCAGTGTCCAGACCTTAATCCCATAGGGGTCATTTCATGTCAAGTGAACCAATGATTATTACCTCTTTATTTTGATCTCTTTTGAGATTTTGTTACTTGATAATAGCGTGTCAGACAATGCAAAATGTGAAGAGAAAACATTTTTTTTAATTGATTTTCAAAGTTCGGAAAAAGTGTGATTTTGGGTGTTCCCCGCCTTTACATTCCTCCTCCTAACTCAGGCTAGAAATAAGATAACCCCATTCTACTCAGAACTGTACAGGCTTTCCCCAGATCTGTCACAAGAGGTTCTTTGGTAATATTTTACCCATGCGAAAGCAAATGCAACATTTTAAAACGCATTTAAAAAAAAAAAAACTTTTTATTTTTCCGTCATTATAGACATATGACGGCTTGTTTTTTTGCGGGACGAGATGTACTTTCATATGCAATCATTTATTTTACCATACAGGGAAATTGCAACAAAATTCTAAATGCAGTGAAATTGCAGAAAAAGTGCAATGGCACGTTTGTTTTTTGGGTATTTTAGTCACCATGTTCACTATATGGTAAAACCGACATGACGGGGTGATGCCTCGGATCGGTACGAGTTCATAGACACCCAAAAAATTCAGAAGTTTGGAAAAAAAAACAAAAATGGACTTTTTGCGCCATGTTCTGCGCCCAGTAGCGCCCTCATTTTTCGGGATCTGGGGCTGGGTGACGGCTTATTTTTTGCGTCTTGAGCTAACGTTTCTAATGATACCATTTATGGGGTATTTCTGCAGTTTTGATCGCCCGTTATTGCATTTTATAGCTATGCTGTGGCGACCAAAAATAACGCAATTTTGGCGTTTGGACCATTTTTTCCATTACAGAGTTTACGGCTCATTACCGGATTTAGTACAATGATAGATTGGGAGATTCTGAACGCGGCGATACCAAATGTGTATTTTTTTTCTTTTTTAATACTTTTATTGTGATTGGGGGAAAAGGGGGGTGATTTGAACTTTTATACATTTTTTTTTTTTTTTACATGTTTTTAAAAACTTTATTTTTTTATTAATTCTTATTTTTACACTGCCCCTTTAAGAGGCACCTGCTACACAGTCCGATCGCTTCTGGGAGATACAGATGAGCTGCAGGTTTGTCTCATTCTTCCTTGCAGAACAGCTGGAGCTCAGTGAGGTTGGATTGAGGCGTTTGTGATCAGCAGTTTTCAGCTCTTTCCACAGATTCTCCATTGGATTCAGGTCTGGATGTGACTTGTCCATTCTAACACCTGGAGACGGTGATTTTTGATCCTTTCCATTGTAGATTTTGCTTTATGTTTGGGATCATTGTTTTGTTGGAAGATAAATCTCCGTCCCAGTCTTAGGTCTTTTGCAGACTCCAGCAGGTTTTCCTCCAGAATGATCCTGTATTTGGCTCCGTCCATCTTCCCATTAATTGTAACCATCTTTCCTGTCCCTGCTGAAGAAAAGCCCAAACCATGATGCTGCCACCACCATGTGTGACAGTGGGGATGGTGTTTTCAGGCCTCCACCATGTGTGACAGTGGGGATGGTGTTTTCAGGCCTCCACCATGTGTGACAGTGGGGATGGTGTTTTCAGGCCCCCACCATGTGTGACAGTGGGGATGGTGTTTTCAGGCCTCCACCATGTGTGACAGTGGGGATGGTGTTTTCAGGCCTCCACCATGTGTGACAGTGGGGATGGTGTTTTCAGGCCTCCACCATGTGTGACAGTGGGGATGGTGTTTTCAGGGTGATGAGCTTTGTTGCTTTTACACCAAACATATCGTTTTGCCTTGTGGCCATAGTGTGATTTTGGTTTCCTCTGACCAGAGCCCCTTATTCCACATGTTTGGTGTCTCCCCGGTGGCTTGCGGCAAACTTCACACCAGACTGTTTATGGATATCTGTGAGAAATGGCTTCTTCCATAAAGGCCAGATTTGTGCAGTGTACGGCTGGCTGATTGTTGTCCTATGGACAGACTCTCCCAACTCAGCTGTAGATCTCTGCAGTTCATCCAGAGTGGCCTTGTGGCTGCATCTCTGATCAGTCTTCTCTATGTTTGAGATGAAAGTTTAGAGCAAGGGTCCCTAACCACCGGGCCGCGGGGGTCTGTGTGCCGTTTTCGCGCCGCAGCAGACCAGCACTACACACTGTGCTGATCTCTACAGCAGCGCAAAGCGGTGGATGCTGCCTGCCTCCCGGTGTGATGTCACCGCCCCCGCACCATTACATCCTCTGTGTTGTTTCCTTAGCAGTGTGCATAGAAGCTCTCGGCCAATCACAGTGCAGCAGCCGAGCCCTGATTGGCTAGTGGCTGCTGTACTGTGATTGGCCGAAGGCTTCTGATGTATGTCTCTGCACACAGCTGAGGAAGAGAACAGAGCTGAGGAAGAGAACAGAGGGGGACGTAATGCTGCAGCGACGGACTGGTGATAGAGGCCGCCGGGGGCTGCCGCCAGAGAGGGAGGCCGCCGGGGGCTGCCGCCAGAGAGGGAGGCTGCCGGGGGCTGCCGCCAGAGAGGGAGGCTGGAGCAGCAAAGGGATGGAGAAATAAGACATCCCCCGTAAATAAGATGTAACGCATCTTTCGGGGAAACAGGATACTAAACCCCACCCCTTCTACATGGCCTTGTCTCATATGATCAAAGCCCTGCCCCTATAACACCCCCTACCCCACCCCCGCCGGGCCACGGATGGCCGGGTCTTGGTAGATTTGCAGTGGTCTGATCCTCCTTCCATTTCCTTATGATCGCTTGCACAGCGGCTCCTTGAGATATTTAAAACTTGAGAAATCTTTTTGTATCCAAATCCGGCTTTAAACTTCTCCCACAACAGTATCTCGGACCTGCCTGGTGTGTTCCTTGGTCTTCATGATGCTCTCTGCACTTGAAACAGAACCCTGAGCCTATCACAGAGCAGGTGCATTTATACAGAGACTTGATTACACATAGGTGGATCCTATTTATCATTACCAGTCA
Organism: Allobates femoralis; assembly: GCA_033576535.1. Taxonomy (NCBI): domain Eukaryota; kingdom Metazoa; phylum Chordata; class Amphibia; order Anura; family Aromobatidae; genus Allobates; species Allobates femoralis. The sequence continues at coordinate 8,684,142 of JARQOC010000005.1, forward strand.
TTTAGGAGAACATTGGATCATTCAGAGATCCGCACTGATCTTCTGGAGGGAGTTTGCTGCACTGAAAGTAAAGGGACTGAATAATATTGCACGCCCCACGCCTGAGTTTTTTATTTGTTTAAAAAGTTCAAAATCTAATATATAAAGCTGAAGTGGTTGTGTGTGTGTATGTATGTGTGTTGTATTATGTCCGGGATTGGCATCTACACCGTCGCAACTACAGCCACAACATTTTGCACAGTCACACGTCTGGACCCCGGGAGCGTCATAGGCTATATTGTGAGGCGAAATTTTAACCCCGCGTGTTCCAATTCACCAAACAATTTTGCCCCTATCTACATAATGGGGAAAAAGTGACAGTTACCAGTTGACAGTTGTGAATGAGAGGGGCTTAATGATAGCGCCAAAGACTAACAGCACATACCAGCATATAGTCACTAAGGTGGGGCCCCAACATGAGATATTCACCACGCACGGGGACATGTATACACACCACACGCACACAAAGAGTAACAGCAAGTGTATAGTCGCTAAGGTGCAGCCCCAACATTGGATACTCACCACGCACCCGAACAAACACACACACACGCACACACACACACCACAAAGAGACACACACAACTCACCCTATAGTGACACATGCACTCACCCCACAGGGACACACACCACAGACACAGACACACACACACACCACACAGACTACCCCACAGGGGCACACACACATACACACCCTATAGGGACACATGTACTCACCCCACAGGGACACACACAAAAACCACAAAGAGACACACACGACACAGACACCACACAGACCCCCCCACAGGGACACACACACATACACACCCTATAGGGACACATGTACTCACCCCCACAGGGACACACACACACCACAGGGACACACACACACCACAGAGACACACACACACCACAGAGACACACACACACCACAGAGACACACACACACCACAGAGACACACACACACCACAGAGACACACACACCACAAGCACACACAACACAGATACACACACCACAGATACACACACAACACAGATACACACACAACACAGATACACACACACACACACACCACACAGACCCCCCCACAGGGACACATACATACACACCCTATAGGGACACATGTACTCACCCCACAGGAACACACACCCCAGGGACACACAGACGGACACAGATGTGCACAAATCGTCTCACACAACTCGCCTCATACATGTGCTATCTTTAATTTCCAAACAAAAACATCTGATTAAAAACAGCCAATGTGCAACACATGTGCCATATAGGGAAGTAAGGCAGATGTCAGTCACATGAGCTGTCTATTATGTGTATGTGTGAGGTAACATATACTGCCCGGCCAGGGGGAGGGTTTACTGTTGGCTGGAGATTTATCAGGCTGCCTATAGCAACCAATCACAGCTCAGCTTCTATTTTCTTACAGGTCATTAATATGACATATTCAAATTCTATTTTGTTATAGCTAACAGCAGTTATTTATTAACCCGGGCGTAGCCGGGTACTACAGCTAGAGTATATATATATATATTATATATATAGGGCGTAGCCGGGTACTACAGCCAGTATCCAATAAATTTGGTTCCACCTCACGATTGTGTCCCACTTGTTGTTGATTCTTCACAAAAAAATTAGAATTTATATCTTTATGTTTGAAGCCTGAAATGTGGCAAAAGGTTGAAAATGAAAAGTTCAAGGGGCCGAATACTTTCACAAGGCTCTGTATATAGGGGGCTGAATACTTTCACAAGGCACTGTATATAGGGGGCTGAATACTTTCACAAGGCACTGTATATAGGGGGCTGAATACTTTCACAAGGCAATGTAATATTAAGGGCCGAATACTTTCACAAGGCACTGTAATAAAATGATGTATTAATATCTAAAAATCATGGATTATTTGGTGAATATAGACCCCGCACTTTTACACCACAGGCTGAACAGATGTAAATTCAGGATTTTCCAATTAACACTATAATAGTTAAATACTTTTTAATCTGATCCTATCGTGATCCCAGCTTGTATTTTGGTACAGATGTGGCGAGGAGCACAGCAGGCACAGGCATTTTTGGAAGTTTTTAAATTAAACCTTTTTTAGTAAATGCATTTTAAAATTTAGCGTTTGCGATCACATGGGTAAAACATTAACAAAGCTCCTCTAGTGACAGATCTGGGGAAAGCCTGGACAGTGCTGAGTAGAATGGGGTTTATTGTGTCTCTGTTATTTCTAGCCCGAGATATGATAGAAAATGTAAAGTCAGACCTGGCCAAAATTTGTACTTTTTTTAAACTTTAAAATATGTGTAAAAATTAACTGATTCAACAAAAATTCAACAACTTTTTGTTTGTAATTAACTAAAGTTGTACTTTATATAGAAAAAATAAAAAACATCTGAAGACTTCAGGTAAAAAAAATATTCATATTTGGATCACTTGACATGGAATGACCCATAGAAAACTTATGGAGAAGCCAAAGCTCCTTGTTGCCAAGCGACAGCCTCAAGATATTAATTATTATTATTATTTATTTATATAGCGCCATTAGGTTCCATGGCGCTTTACATGAGGATAAGGGAGACAAGAACAAGTACACTAAATCTAGGCGATCAGGACGTACAGGTACAGGAGGGGCAGGGACCCTGTCCACGAGGGCTCACAGTCTATGAGGGTGGGTTAGGATACAGAGGATGGGGGAATGTCAGGTATGGGGCGTTCGTCCTGGGTCTCATGGCAGGTTGTAGGCTTGACAGAATAGGTGAGTCTTCAGGTGACACTTGAAGCTACTCAGGGTAGGAGAGTGTCTGACGTGTTCGGGCAGGGAGTTCCAGAGTAAGGCAGATGCCTGGGAGAAGTCCTGGACTCGGTTGTGTGAAGAGGTGATGAGGGGGGAGCAGAGGAGGAGTTCTTGGGAGGAGCGGAGGCTGCGTGAGGGTAGGTATCGGGAGACCAGGTTGGAGATGTATGGTGGGGCCAGGATGTGTATGGCTTTGTACGCCATGGTTAGTGTTTTGAATTGGGATCTCTTGGAGACGGGGAACCAGTGAAGGGCTTGGCAGAGGCAGGAGACAGGGGAGTAGCGGGAGGACAGGTAGATGAGTCGGGCAGCGGAGTTGAGGATAGACTGGAGAGGTGTGAGGGAGTTAGCCGGGAGGCCATTGAGAAGGAGGTTGCAGTAGTCAAGGCGGGAGATGATAAGAGCATGGATGAGTGTTTTAGCGGTGTCGTGGGTGAGGAAGGAGCAGATTCGTGAGATGTTCTTGAGCTGGAGCCGGAGGGATGTGGTGAGGGCCTCGATGTGTGGCTTGAAGGATAGGGAGGAATCAAGGATTACCCCGAGGCACTTGGCTTGGGGGACTGGGGAGAGGGCGCAGTCATTGATGCAGATGGATAGGTTGGGAGGTGGGGTGGAATTTCTTGGGGGAAAGACTATGAATTCAGTTTTGTCCATGTTGAGTTTAAGGAAGCGAGCAGAGAAGAAGGATGAGATGGCGGAAAGGCATTGTGGGATTTTGGAGAGTAGGGAGGTGATGTCAGGGCCGGACAGGGTGGTATTGGAGGCCATGGGACTCGATGAGTTGCCCTAGGCCGAGAGTGTAAATGGAGAAAAGTAGGGGTCCCAGGACTGAACCTTGGGGGACTCCGACAGAAAGGGGGTAGGGTGAGGAGGAGGTGTGGAAGTGCGAGAAGTTGAAGCTCCGGTCCGCTAGGTATGAGGAGATCCAGGAGAGGGCAAGGTGGGTGATGCTGAGGGATTCCAGGATCCGGAGAAGAAGGGAGTGGTCAACCGTGTCGAAGGCGGCAGACAGGTCAAGGAGGAGGAGGATGGAGTAGTGGTGTTTGTTCTTGGCGGTCAGTAGGTCGTTGGTGACTTTGGTCAGGGCTGTTTCGGTGGAATGGAGGGGGTCGGAAGCCGGACTGTAGGCAATCGAAGTGGGAGCACGAGGAGAGGTGAGAGGACAGTTCGGAGTGGACGTGCTGTTCAAGTAGCTTAGAGGCGAATGGGAGAAGAGATATGGGGCGATAGTTAGAGACAGAGGTGGAGTCAAGTGAGGTTTTTTTTAGGATGGGCGTGATTAGGGCGTGTTTGAAGGCCGAGGGGAAGGCACCAGTGCTAAGTGAAAGGTTAAAGAGGTGGGTGAGGGCTGGGATGAAAATGGAGGTGTGGTTGGGAATGAGGTGGGATGGGAGCGGGTCGTGGGCGCTGGTGGTGAGGTGTGACTGACAGGAGGGATGAGAGTTGGTCTTCAGTTATGGGGGGGAAGTGGCTGATGGAGGAGGAGGGCAGTGTAGGTGGGAAGGGGAGTTGTGGGGATAGTGGACCGAAGTTGCTTCTGATCTTGTCGATCTTCTCCTTGAAGGTGGTCGCAAAGTCTTCAGCAGAGATGAGGGGAGAAGGGGGAGGAGCAGGTGGGTGAAGTAAGGAGTTGAAAGTTTTGAAGAGCTGTTTGGGGTTGCGGGACAGAGAGGTTATAAGGGATGAGAAGAACACTTGCTTGGCGGTAGTAAGTGCCGTCTTGAAGTCAGTGATGGATTGCTTGAACAGAGCAAAGTGCTCGGGGGTGTGAGACTTTTTCCATCTCCTCTCGGCGACCCTGGACGCCCGTCTCAGGTTTTTAGTGAGGGTGGTGTGCCAGGGTTGCCTGTTAATGCGTGGAGCATGGAGAGTGAGGGGGACGGCTAGGTCGAGAGCGTTCGTTATGGTGGTGTTGTATAGGGTGGTGGCAATGTCAATGTCGTCAGCGGAGGGTATGTCGGTGAGAGGGAGGAGTGATTCAGAGAATAAAGGAAGATCAAGATCTTTTAGGTTTCGGCGAGGGTGATCAAGTTTGCGGAGAGGGGGTAGTGTGGCAGGGGAGGAGAGGGCGGAGAAGGTCAAGAGATGGTGGTCGGACAGTGTGAGTTCCGAGGTTGTGAGGTTAGAGAGGGAGCAAAGGCGGGTAAAGATGATGTCAAGCGTGTGGCCTTGTTCGTGGGTGGGAGAGGAGGACCATTGGGAGAGCCCTAGGGAAGTGGTCAAGGAAAGAAGGTTGGGGACAGTGAAGGATGGGGGCGGGGGGATAGGGCTGAAGGTGCAGGAGCTGGACAGCAGTATGCCGACTCCACCGCCGTGTTTGCCAGAGGGACGGGGGGGGGTGTGGGACAGGCTGAGGCCGCCGTAGGATAGTGCAGCAAGGGAGGCCGTGTTGGAGGGGGTGAGCCAGGTCTCGGTGAGGCCAAAGAATGACAGTTTCCTGGAGATAAGGAGATCATGGATGTCAGGGAGTTTGTTGCACACTGAGCGGGCATTCCAGAGTGCGCCGGGTAGAGCGGTAGGTGGGGCATGGGTTGGGGGAATGGGTCTGATGTTGGTGGGGTTGCGAGGGCTAGTGGTGGTGAGGTTGCGAGGGTTGGCAGTGGGTCGTGGGATGAAGGTTGTTGTGGGGATGTGGTGGGGGGGCCAGGATTGGGGGCGATGTCACCGGCAAGGAGGAGGAGTAGGCAGAGGGTTAGCAGGTGGGAGCATGAGAGCTTGCGAGGCGGGCGTGCTTGTTTGGTGATTGAGGATTGAAAGTGAATGAAAAGGTTGGTGAAGTGGGTGAGGTGGTTCGGCAGGATGGAGGGTGAGAGCAGTATTTTGTTGCTGGGAGGGGGTATAAGTGGGGGTAGTAGGAAGTGGAGAAGGATGGGAGTGAGAGTGAGGAGTAGCGGGAACATTGCATACGGAGAACAGGGAGTGAGTGTGGCAGCAGGGGTCAGACGCAGAGTGGGGAAAGTTGTGGTAGTGGGTGAATGGTCATCAGTGGGGAGCGGTCACGGGATGAGGTGATGACCAGGGATGAGGTGCAAGGTGGGGGGTCGGATGGAGAGGCCAGATGGGGAAGTTGGGGGATCAGTCGAGGCAGTCGGGGTTGACAGAGGCGATTGCGGGGTTGGCTGATGGAGCAGTCGTGGGACAGGTGAGGCATCCAGGGGTCAGTCCGGGGTGGAATGCCATCAAGGTATGAGCTACAGTCCAGGAGAGATGTGGCTGGGGATGAGATCTAGCAGTCCTGGACAGGATGGTGGAGCCGAGGACAAGGTGATGCAGCCAGTATGGGGAGAAATAGTAGTCAAGAGGAGATAAGATAGCTGGGGAGGATGGGTGGACTGATGACTAGTTCCTTACTTGTGGAAGGGATTGAAGGAGTTAATATGAGATGAAGTAGTAAGGGTGGTAGAGATTAGAAGGGAAACATTGAGGGGCTTTATATTCCTTTACCTGACAGTCTTTTCCAGTCCATTTCTAGTCTATTTCTAAGTATTGTACTTAGAAAATGTACTTTGAAAGATACATGGATCAGACTAAAGTCTGGATCAGACTTGTGGTTCTGAATATATGTGCAGCAAAAGAGGTTTCAGGTGTTGATTAGTGGCTGGGTGTGGGTGAAGTGACCACATGATGGGGGTTAGACAGAGGTAATAAAACATGGGAAGGGTTAATGATTTACAGATGATCTGCAAAGAGGAGTGGAGCAAAATCATCAACGACAAGGAACGTCTGACTGCTGTGCTGACAACAAGGGTTTATACCAAGTATTAAGTTTTGTTTGCCAGAGGGATCAAATACTTATTTCTCTCTGCAAAATACAAATTTCATTTATATCATTTACACAATGTGATTTTCTGGATTTTGTTTCTGATCTTCTAGCTCTCAGTTAAAAATTCACCGACCCTTAAAATTGTAGACTGTTCATGTCTGTGTCAGTGGGCAAACTACAAAATCAGCAAGGGATCAAATACTTATTTCCTCCACTGTATAAACTATGTGATGATAGAAGACAGATCAGTAATCATACGGCTGATCAATAATATATCAGATGTCTGATTATTAATATCAAGCATTAACAGCTTAGACTGTAGTTAGACAGCAGAGGATGGCAATAAATGGCAGCCGACCGCACTGAGAACACCCAGTGATGGCCTGAGGCTTTGAAGCCGCTCTCCACCTCGTGGACACATAATGTTACATTGTGTTTACACATAAATCAGATTTCTGACTAATGTCTACCCAATCAGAGCAATATCCAGTCAATCTCTCCTCTAATAGGACTGTGGCGCCTGCAGCATCTGAAAGATACAACTCCATTATACAGAATATGTGGCCACGGTGAAAAGAGACCATGATGGTGATCGCTCCTATCCTGACATCATAAAACTGCCATACACATCAGAAACAGTCCTGACAATAACTTAGTACACCCTCTATGAATTGTATGGTAATACACATCAGGATACAATACAACTAACTGTTCATGTGAGTGTGAGCACCTGTATAAAAGCAGAAGTTCTGGCACTTTGCTGGTCTTAGCCATTCATGCATATACAGTAGTAACACAATGCCTAGGAGGAAACACATCAGCAATGATCTTAAATGGAATTTGTCAGGTCAACAATCCATATGTAACTGGTATCATTTTCTAATTCCTCTCTCTATTCATGTATGTATATCATTTATGCTTCCCTCCTATCCTGTGTAAACTTTAAAATAAAAGATTCATACCATCTCTCAATCACAGTGAATTCTCTGATGCCCACTCCCCAAGGAATGAATATTCATGTATCTACCCCTGTCCTTCCCTCCTCTGGTCTGTTTTCTGTGTGACTCATTGCAGACAGAGAAGAAAGGAGAGGGGAGGTGGTGTGTGCTCCAAGCAGATGCAGCTCTGACATCTTCATTGTGTGCTCTCAGATATTTCTTTGTGTTTATTCAGCAGATACACACATTACATGTCTGCAGGAAAACCAAAGTTCAGAAACAGAAATCTTTTACAGATAGCACAGACTGTAGTGATGTTACCCAGCAGCCTACAGAAGCCTGAGATTCAGAGTAACCAGCACAGAGGGGAGGTACAGACACCAGCTTGGATAGGTGTGGAGATTTAAATAACATTTACATACTGTGACTCTCAGGAGTCAGGACAATTACTTTTATAGCTGCCTGCTGGGTGTGAAGATGCTTATAGCAAGAGAACTACAAAGGGTACAATAATGATTTTTATATATTCTGAAAGCTCTGCCCCAGTACTATTCAAGGGTAATATTAGTATCATGCTGAAAAATGACCAGACAGAGGCCCTTTAAAAAATGCAATTGTTGCTGCCCATCAATCTGAGAAGGGTTAAATCACTGTTTCCAAAACAACCTGAAGCATCAATTATAATGGAAGTCAATGTGCGCCATCCACTTTTACCAAATCCAGTATGACCACTGAGTATGAGGGTCTCCCTAGTAGGTAGACAGACGGAGTTCATCAGTCTTCCGCTGCTGCATCAGGGGCCGCTCATTAAGCTTCATGAATATTCACTGAACTGAAACGGCCAATCACAGATGCGCCCTCTCTCTGACAACATCTGTGATTGGCTATTGCACTGGGACTGCGTCCCCACAATCTGTACCGGTGTCTGTGCTTGCTTGCTATATACATTAGTGTACAAACAACCTGTGATCATACTGTGTAAAATAAATAAATGAGAAAAAAATTACATAGTGGTCCCCTGTATTTTTCATTCTCATTACAGATAAAGCATACAGCTGCGGGCTGCAGCCCCCAGCTGCCTAGTTCTACCTTGGGTGGCAATTAAAAATACAGGGGAAGCCATTATTATTTTATTTAAATAATAATAAAAAAATGTGATGTTTTTGCCCTATTTTTCATTGGCAGCCAAGGTAATAAACAGGCAGCTGTGGGCTGGCATTCTCAGTGTGGTGAGGCCCATAGTTATTGGACCCCCCTCCCACGATATAGAATAGCAGTCAGCAACTGCCCCAGAAAATTGTCCACTTCATTAGAAGAGCCAATTCTCTGCGTTTTACCCGGCTCTTCCCCTAGTGCGGTGGCATCTAGGTGAAAAATAGGGTTCATGACAGCTGAGTATTGACAGCTTGTCATTAAGCCCAAATTGGTAATGGTTAGGAGTCTATGATAGCCGCCCATTACCAATCCGACAAGTGAATACACACACACACTGACAACCCTAATTTTCCCATTTATTAACCTCAAGCATACCCTTCAACAATATTACACAACGAGGTCCAATGAAGCACAATCAGCTCTGCTGAATCGGAGGTCCCAATGAAGAAGCATCCTATCAGCGGGACCTCATAGCACACAATGAGCGCCTCGAGAGCTTCAGACGTGTCAGCTGACAGCTACCATGGTGATCTCACACTGCACTGCTGACAGGGTCAAAGCTCTAGGGGTACTGTGTGCTCAGAGGCCACACCGATAGGATGCTTCTTCAGCGCGACCTCTGATGCAGCAAAGCGAAGTGTGCTTTGTGAGACATCACCTTACCGGATTGGTAATAGGCAGGTATCAGACGCCTGACCATTACCAATATGGGTTTAGTGACACGCTGTCAATCATCAGCTGTCATTAACCCCTTCTATCACCCCATTGCCACCGCACCAGGGTATCGGGAAGCGACGGGGGAAGCGCCAGAAATTACACTTCTAATGAATGCACCAACTTATGGGGTGGCTGCAGGCAGCTATTCTGTAGCATGGGGGGGGGTCCAATAACCATGGGCTGATCACGCTGACAATTCTAGCCCCGAACTGTCTGGTTTTAACTTGACTGACAATCAAAAATAGGGCAAGGCCCGCATTTTTTAAAATTATTTAAGTAATGAATAAAATAAATAAAATAATGGGCTTCCCCGTATTTTTAATTGGCAGCCAAGGTAAAACTGGGCAGCTGGGGCGGCAGCCCGTAGCTGGCTGCTTTATCTGTGCTGTGAATGAAAAAATAATATGGAAGACCCCTACAGATTTTTTTCTCATTATTTATTTATTTTATACACATGATGGCAGGTTGGTTGCCGTACACTAATGTATATGGCAACCAAGCACAGACATCAGTACAGATTGCAGATGCACAGTCTGAGTCCAACAGCCAATCACCTGTACTATCCTCTCTGCCTGGAGTGGAGCACGCACGCTCCTCCTCACCTGTACTATCCTCTCTGCCTGGAGTGGAGCACACACGTTCCTCCTCACCTGCACTATCCTCTCTGCAGGGAGTGGATACACGCTCCTCCTCACCTGCACTATCCTCTCTGCAGAGAGTGGAGCACGCAGGCTCCTCCTCACCTCCACGATCCTCTTTGCAGGGAGCAGACCATGCATACTCCTCCTCACCTGTACTATCTTCTCTGTGGGGAGCGGAGCATGCACGCTCCTCCTTCTCACCTGTATACTCTTCTATGCATAGAGTGGAGCACGCAGGCTCCTCCTCACCTCCGCGATCCTCTTTGCAGGGAGCAGACCATGCATACTCCTCCTCACCTGTACTATCCTCTCTGCAGGGAGCGGAGCATGCACGCTCCTCACTAGTACTATCCTCTCTGCGGGGAGCAGAGCACGCACGCTCCTCCTCACCTGTACGATCCACTCTGCAAGGAGCGGAGCACACACGCTCCTCCTCACCTGTACTATCCTCTCTGCAGAGAGTAGAGCACGCACGCTCCTCCTCACCTGTACGATCCACTCTGCAGGGAGCGGAGCACACACGCTCCTCCTCACCTGTACTATCCTCTCTGCGGGGAGCAGAGCACGCACGCTCCTCCTCCTCCTCACCTGTACGATCCTCTCTGCAGGGAGCGGAGCACACACGCTCCTCCTCACCTGTACTATCCTCTCTGCAGAGAGTAGAGCACGCACGCTCCTCCTCACCTGTACGATCCACTCTGCAGGGAGCGGAGCACACACGCTCCTCCTCACCTGTACTATCCTCTCTGCGGGGAGCAGAGCACGCACGCTCCTCCTCACCTGTACGATCCACTCTGCAGGGAGCGGAGCACACACGCTCCTCCTCACCTGTACTATCCTCTCTGCGGGGAGTAGAGCACGCACGCTCCTCCTCACCTGTACGATCCTCTCTGCAGGAAGCGGAGCACACACACTCCTCCTCACCTGTACGATCCTCTCTGCAAGGAGTAGAGCACGCACGCTCCTCCTCACCTGCACTATCCTCTCTGCAGGGAGTGGAGCACACAGGCTCCTCCTCACCTCCACGATTCTCTTTGCAGGGAGCAGACCATGCATACTCCTCCTCACCAGTACGATCCTCACTGCAAGGAATAGAGCACGCACGCTCCTCCTCACCAGTACGATCCTCACTGCAAGGAGTAGAGCACGCACGCTCCTCCTCACCTGTACGATCCTCTCTACGGGGAGCAGAGCACACACGCTCCTCCTCACCTGTACTATCCTCTCTGCAGGGAGCGGAGCACGCACGCTGCTCACCTGTACTATCCTCTCTGCGGGGAGCGAAGCACGCAGGTTCCTCACCTGTACTATCCTCTCTGCAGGGAGCGGAGCACACACGCTCCTCCTCACCTGTACTATCCTCTCTGCAGGGAGCGGAGCACACACGCTCCTCCTCACCTGTACTATCCTCTCTGCGGGGAGCAGAGAACGCACGCTCCTCCTCCCCTGTACGATCCTCTCTGCAGGGAGCGGAGCACGCACGCTCCTCCTCCTCACCTGTACTATCCTCTCTGCAGGGAGCGGAGCACACACGCTCCTTCTCACCTGTACGATCCACTCTGCAGGGAGCGGAGCACACATGCTCCTCCTCAGTAAGATAATCTGAGCGTGCATGTGCATTTCTGGCGTGAAGGAAATTTCCACCACAGCTCATCCTTCAATCTGTCTGAAAGGGGTTTTCCGGCAAAATTAATTTTAATCAATAGATCTAAAAAAAAAAAAAAAAAAAAAAAAAAAACAAACAAACAGGAGGCAAAGGTGTTACCTCACAGAAAGAATAATCTATGATCCGATGCTGTCCTGTCTATATACTGCACCACCCCAGTCCTCCACACACCACACCCCCTACTACCTCCGACCCTTTGCCACTACCTCACTCCCATCCGGGAATTGGCGCCCCCTCCAGCTCTATGTGCCCGCATTTGGCACTTTGCATACGCCTCCTGGTTCACGTCCGGCCCTGTGCACCTGCCTCCTCCGTCTCTACACGCCCGCCCCCCCTCTGCTCATGTGTGCCCGCCCACCCAACACTCTTCTGTGCCCACTCCTCCCTTTGGCCCTTCGCACCCACCCCCGGCCCCTTGCCACCACCTCCCATTCTCCCCTTCAGCCCTTTTCATTGTGAATCAGCATCTTCACAAATCCACACCCCGTCCCAGCTCCCCCGGCCCTTTGCACCTGCCATCCCCCCACTTTGCGTCCCAGGTTGTGCCCCCCATTTTCCAAGAGCTGTAATAGTTTAATTTTTTGGTGAATGGAGCCGTGTGATGGCTTATTTTTGCAGGGTGAGACGAGGTTTTTATGGATACCATTTTAGGACGGATAGGACATTATGATTGCTTGCTATACACCCGGTCTGGCTTGTGGTGCACATGTGCGGCGGATTTCATGAAGGGGTTAAAGTGCTGGGATCGGAGCTTGCTTCAGTCCTGGTACACGCAGCATGAGCTCATATGCGTATCTATATCTCGCCCATTATTGTCTCGTGTACGCCTATAAATCTGTACTTATTATTTCTTACTATATTTTGGCAAACTTATGTCATTTATATCCAAAAAATAAAAAAACAAACTCAGTTGACCAAATTCTTTCAGTTTGAAATAACATGTGACAGTCAATATATAAAAATATCCAAAGATTTACCAACGTGCTTGTATCCAGTATTATCCTGTGTTGTACGGCATATCTAGCATCAATGCCTTGAAGAGGAATAAGTAGGCTGAGTACATAAAAAGTGTTGCTTATTGCAAGTTATAGACTGTGTTTAGAGAAACGGTGAAGGCCACTTGCTCTGGGAGTGAAGCCAATGTCTAGCATGTTTTGGTAAGAAGGGAAGATGTTCCAAAACACCAGATAATGCAGAAGTGTGATGGGTCAATAACAACAACAATATATATCTGTATTTAAAATAGATTTGCATAATCCAATCCGCTCTTAGCCATTAGTAACCAATGATTAGTTGTTTAATATTTTGCAACCAATTAAGCAGAGGGACATATTGATGTCCCAACCAACCATCCATGACACATGTACACTACGTTATTCTGTATAGGATGACAAAGCAGTCCCCACCCATGAGCCTCCACGTACAGGCACTGCATGTCACCTTCTGCCCAGAGCCATCCCGCGTATATAGTACAGCAGAGCCGGGGTGCAGACATTACACAGGGTCCCACAAGCCCCTGCAGAGAATAGTCAGCTCCATGGACAAAAGGAGAGCAAGAGGCATCGAGGCACAGAAAACGTCACATGACGGGTGCTGCCGTTCCCCCTCACATCAGTGAGTGCGAGCAGAACAGGCTCAGGACATAGACGAGCACTCATTTCATTCATTTCATTCATTCATTCCTTCAGTTTTTTTTTTTTCCACAAAAGTCCGGAAAATAGTGAGTCATTTGCTGCAGAAAACTGTAGACGGCCAGAAAGCATCCAGCTCTACCGGAGACGAAACACCCAGCCGGGACGATCTATAGGAAAACCATCACTCATCCATCCGGCTTCATGATCAGCGAGGAGCAGCGGCAACGTGCGGGGGGCTTCACATCTCTTCTACAAGGGTGTGGGGTGGGGACTTACCTTCTGTAACGCCTCCTGCTGCTCCGGTGTGAGAGGCGGAAGCCCAAGCTTAGACGAGGTGCTCTGTCCATTATCCAATTTAATGGTGTCACCACCCTATAAAGAAGGGAAAAGGCAAATTAGAAATCACATCTCCACAGAACAAAAACCACTGGAAGCCACGCCACAGAGCGCGGCGGGGACCGCCGGAAGCCACGCCACAGAGCGCGGCGGGGACCGCCGGAAGCCACGCCACAGAGCGCGGCGGGGACCGCCGGAAGCCATGACAGAGAGCGGCGGGGACCGCCGCCAACAATGTTGCCAGACACGAGACCACAATGTGCACATACAGCTGTAAGTGCAGAGCACCAGAAAGAATAGCAGCCCTCCTCCCCTCACAACTCCACCGACCTCGGTCTCCCCTTGCTTCTCTCCACTCTCCCCCATCTCTCCTCCTCTATGCTGCCCCATGATCTCCCCTCACTCCACTCACCTCCGTTCCCCCCTCCACCTCCCCTTGCTCTTCTCTGCAACCACCCTCTACCTCCTCCTCCAGTATCTTCTCGCTCCTCCCCGCGACCCCCGGTATTCCCTCATTTTTCTCCGCCACGTCACCCGCCCTCTCACTACACTACTCTCCCTGCCATGCCTCGCTCATCTCCGCCACCCCCAGTCTCCCCTCTCTGCCGCCCATACTCCATCCTGCAGCTCACACCTATCCCTCCCCCAGGTCTCTCCTCCTCACTTCTCTCTCCCCCGGGTCTCTCCTCCTCCATGCTCCTCTCTCCCTCCGGGTCTCCTCTTCAATCCTCTCCCCCGTCTCTCCCCTCCTCATCACTCCTCCACTTCCCCAGGTCTTCTTCTCCTCCTCCCCCAGTCTTCTCCTCCCACACCCCCGGTCTCTCCTCCTCCTCCTCACTCTTCTACCCCCACCCCCGTCTCCCCTCCTCCCCACTCCTCTCTCCCTGCGGGTCTCTCCTCCTTCCCCTCGCTCCTCTCCCCCCAGTCCCTAATCCTCCTCGCTCCTTCTCTCCTCTGGTCTCTTCACCCTCACTTCTCTCCCCCCCGTTCCTTTTCTCATTCCTCAGGCCTCGGTCTCTCCTGTCCTTTCTCCCCGCTCCTCCCTCCTCAGGCCTTGATCTCTCCTCTCCTCCCTCCTCAGGCCTCAGTCCCTCCTCGGTCTCTCCTCGCTCCTCCCTCCTCAGGCCTCGGTCTCTCCTCTCCCCCCGCTCCTCCCTCCTCAGCTCTCGGTCTCTCCTCGCTCCTCCCTCCTCAGGCCTCGGTCTCTCCTCGCTCCTCCCTCCTCAGGCCTTGGTCTCTCCTCTCCTCTCTCCCCGCTCCTCTTTCCTCCCTCCTCGGTCTCTCCTCTCCTCAGCTCTCGGTTTCTCCCCACTCCTCTCTGCTCAGTCTCTCCTCTCCTCTCTCCCCGCTCCTCCCTCCTCAGGCCTCGGTCTCTCCTCTCCTCAGGCCTCGGTCTCTCTCCTCCCC
Source organism: Allobates femoralis (assembly GCA_033576535.1). Lineage (NCBI taxonomy): Eukaryota > Metazoa > Chordata > Amphibia > Anura > Aromobatidae > Allobates > Allobates femoralis. Next base: position 8,699,222 of record JARQOC010000005.1, read on the forward strand.
CCCGCTCCTCCCTCCTCAGGCCTCGGTCTCCCCGCTCCTACCTCCTCGCTCCTCCCTCCTCAGGCCTTGGTCTCCCCGCTCCTCCCTCCTCAGGCCTCGGTCTCCCCGCTCCTACCTCCTCGCTCCTCCCTCCTCAGGCCTCGGTCTCCCCGCTCCTCCCTCCTCAGGCCTCGGTCTCCCCGCTCCTCCCTCCTCAGGCCTCGGTCTTCCCCGCTCCTCTCTCCTCAGGCCTCGGTCTCTCCTCTCCTCTCTCCCCGCTCCTCCCTCCTCAGGCCTCGGTCTCTCCTCAGGCCTCGGTCTCTCCTTTCTCCCCGCCCCTCCCTCCTCGGTCTCTCCTCTCTCCCCACCCCTCCCTCCTCGGTCTCTCATCGCTCCTCCCTCCTCAGTCTCTCCTCTCCTCCGGCTCCTCCCTCCCTCAGGCCTCGGTCTCTCCTCGCTCCTCCCTCCTCAGTCTCTCCTCTCCCTCTCCCCCGGCTCCTCCCTCCTCAGGCCTCGGTCTCTCCTCTCCTCTCTCCCCACTCCTCCCTCCTCAGGCATCGGTCTCTCCTCTCCTCTCTCCCCACTCCTCCCTCCTCAGGCATCGGTCTTTCCTCTCCTCCCTCCTCAGGCCTCGGTCTCTCCTCTCCTCTCTCCCCGCTCCTCCCTCCTCAGGCCTCGTCTCTCCTCTCTCCCCCGCTCCTCCCTCCTCAGGCCTCGGTCTTTCCTCTCCTCTCTCTCCCCACTCCTCCCTCCTCCGGCCTCGGTCTCTCCTCCCTCCTCAGGCCTCGGTCTCCCCGCTCCTCTCTCCCCGCTCCTCCCTCCTCAGGCCTCGGTCTCTCCTCTCCTCTCTCCCCGCCTCTCCTCCTCGGTCTCTCCTCTCCTCTCTCCTCCCTCCTCAGGCCTCGGTCTCTCCTCTCCCCACTCCTCCCTCCTCAGGCCTCGGTCTCTCCTCCCTCCTCAGGTCTCGGTCTCTCCTGTCCTCTCTCCCCGCTCCTCCCTCCTCAGGCCTCGGTCTCTCCTGTCCTCTCTCCTCAGGCCTCGGTCTCTCCTGTCCTCTCTCCTCAGGCCTCGGTCTCTCCTGTCCTCTCTCCTCAGGCCTCGGTCTCTCCTGTCCTCTCTCCTCAGGCCTCGGTCTCTCCTGTCCTCTCTCCTCAGGCCTCGGTCTCTCCTCCCCCCCGCTCCTCCCTCTAGCCTCGGTCCCCCGTCCTCCCTCCTCAGGCCTCGGTCTCCCCTCCTCCCTCCTCAGGCCTCGGTCTTCCCCGCTCCTCTCTCCTCAGGCCTGGGTCTCTCCTCTCCTCCCTCCTCAGGCCTCTGTCTCTCCTCTCCTCCCTCCTCAGGCCTCGGTCTCTCCTCTCCTCTCTCCCCGCTCCTCCCTCCTCAGGCCTCGGTCTCTCCTCTCCTCTCTCCCGTCCCTCGTCCTCCTCCCTCCCTCAGGCCTCGGTCTCTCCTTCCTCCTCTCCTCAGCCCCGCTCCTCACCTCCTCAGTCGGTCTCTCTCGTCCTCTCCTCTCGCCTCCCGCTCCTCCCTCCTCAGGCCTCGGTCTCTCCTCTCTCCCGCTCCTCCCCCTCCTCAGGCCTCGTCCCTCTCCGCTCCTCACCCCTCGCTCTCCTCTCCTTCCTCTCTCCCCAGTCCTCAGGTCTCTCCTCTCTCCCCGCTCCTCACCCTCAGGCCTCGGTCTCTCCTCTCCTTCTCCCCACTCCTCCCTTCCTCAGGCCTCGGTCTCTCTCTCCGCTCTCCCTCCTCAGGCCTCGGTCTCTCTTTCCCTCTCTCCCAGTCCTCAGGTCGTCTCTCTCCTCTCCTCCCCGCTCCTCCTCTCCTCAGGCCTCGGTCTCTCCTCCTCTCCTCTCCCCGCTTCCTCCCTCCTCAGCCGTCCTCCTCAGGCTGCTCTCCTCCCTCTCTCTCTCCCTCCTCCCTCCAGGCCTCGGTCTCTCCTTCCTCTCTCCACCTCTCCTCTCCTCCTCAGGCCTCGTGTCTCTCCTCTCCTCCTCTCCGCTCCTCCTCCTCAGGCCTCGGTCTCTCCTCTCTCCCTCCTCCCTCTCAGGCCTCGGTCTCTCCTCTCCTTCCTCTCTCCCCGCTCCTCAGGCCTCGGTCTCTCCTCTCCTCTCCCTCCTCGCCTCGGTCTCCTCCTCTCCTCCCCGCTCTCTCAGCGCTCCTCTCTCCCCGCTCCTCCCTCCTCAGGCCTCGGTCTCTCCTCTCTCTCCCGCTCTCTCCCTCAGGCCTCGGTCTCTCCCTCTCCTCTCTCCCCGCTCCTCACCCCTCAGGCCTCGGTCTCTCCTTCTCCCTCTCCTCTCCTCCTCAGGCCTCGTCTCTCCCCTCCCGCTCTCCTCCTCAGGCCTCGGTCTCCTCCTCTCTCTCTCCCTCGCTCCTCCCTCTCCTCAGGCCTCGGTCTTCCTCTCTCTCCCTCGTCCTCTCTCCTCAGGCCTCGGCTCTCCTCTCCCGCTTCCTCTCCTCCTCACCTCGCTCGTCTCTCTCCTTCCTCTCCCCGCTCCTCTCTCCTCAGGCCTCGGTCTCTCCTCTCTCCCCGCTCCTCCTCCTCAGGCCTCGGTCTCCTCCTCCTCTCCTCTGTCTCCTCTCGTCCTCCTCCTCAGGCCTCGGTCTCTCCTCGTCCTCCCTCCTCGCCCGCTCCTCCTCCCGCCCTCTCTCTCCTCTCTCCCGCTCCTTCTCCTCAGGCCTCGGTCTCTCCTCGTCTCTCTCAGCCTCGGTCCTCCTCTCAGCCTCGTCTCTCCTCAGCCTCGGTCTCTCCCCTCTCTCTCCTTCCCTCTCCCCGCTCCTCTCCTCCTCAGGCCTCGGTCTTCCTCTCCTCTCTCCCCTCCTCTCTCCTCAGGCCTCGGTCTCCTCCTCGCTCTCCGTCTCTCCTCCTCAGGCCTCGGTCTCTCTCTCCTCAGGCCTCGTCTCCCTCCCTCGTCCTCTAGGCCTCGGTCTCTCCCTCTCCTCTCCTCCTCAGCTCTCGGTCCTCTCCTCCTCCTCGGTCTCCTCGCCTCTTTCCTCTCTCCCCCTCCTCTCTCCTCAGGCCTCGGTCTCTCCTCCGCTCCTCTCTCCTCGGCCTCGGTCTCCTCCTGTTCTCTCTCTCTCCCCGCTCCTCTCTCCTCAGGCCTCGGTCTCTCCTCCCGCTCTCTCTCCCTCGGTCTCTCCTCCTCTCCGCTCCTCCTCCCTCCTCAGGCCTCGGTTCTCCTCTCTCCCCGCTCCTCTCTCCTCTCCTCGGTCTCTCCTCTCCTCTCTCCTCTCGCTCGTTCTCCTCTCCCGCTCCTCTCTCCTCAGCCTCGTCTCTCACTCGCCTCGGTCTTCCTCTCCTCTCTCCCCGCTCCCTCTCTCCTCAGGCCTCGGTCTCTCCTCTCTCTCTCCTCGTCCTCTCTCCTCAGGCCTCGGTCTCTCCCCGCTCCTCCTCGCTCAGGTCTCTCTCAGGCCTCGGTCCTCTCTCTCAGGCCCGTCTCTCTCTCAGGCCTCGTCTCTTCTCCTCCCCGCTCCTCTCTCCTCAGGCCTCGGTCTCTCCTCTCTCCCCGCTCCTCTCTCCTCAGGCCTCGGTCTCTCCTCTCCTCTCTCCTCGTCTCTCCTGTCCTCTCTCCCCGCTCCTCTCTCCTCAGATCTCGGTCTGTCACTCACCAACATCACCGCAGCCGCCATCCGATGCTCCGGGCTCAAAAGCAGCAAATCCATGAATATCGCGATATCTGCAGACAAACGACAGGAGGCGGAAACAGGAAGTGACGTCACATAACGTGAGCGAGATCCCGCGAGACAAGAACGGCCCGAGGAGGAGGATTATTTTTTTTAACTCTAACTTTATTTATAATAGACAAAAATAACTGACAGAAAACAACAGTGATACACACCCACACACACTACACACACTACACACACCACACACTACACAATACACTACACACCACACACTACACAATACACTACACACCACACACTACACACCACACACTACACACCACACACTACACACCACACACCACACACTACACACCACACACACACACCACACACTACACACCACACACTACACACTACACACCACACACTACACACCACACACCACACACACACACACCACAACACACACTCACCACACACACACAACCACACACACACCACACACAACACCAACACAACCACCACACAACCAACCACCACACACACACCACAACACAACACCACCACACACAACACCACACCAACCACAACACAACACACACAACACCAACACCAACACACACCCACCACAACACACACAAACACACCACACACACACCACAACCACAACCACAACCACACCACAACATCCACACCAACACACACACACCACCAACCACAAACACACACACACACACCACACACAAACACACACACAACACACCACACACACACTACAAACACCAACCACACACAAACCACACCACACCACCACAACACACATACACCACCAACCACACACACCCACACACACAACCACACCCACCAACCAACCACACCAACCACAACACACACACAACCACACACACACACAACACAACACCACACACAACACCCACCACACACACAACACACACACACAACACACCACACACCACACACACCACAACAACACAACCACACCACACACAACACCACCACACCAACACACCACACACCACACACCACACACACACACAACCACACACAACACCACCACACACACACACACACCCCCACACACACACACACCAAACCACACAACACACACACACCCACCCAAACACCCACATACCACACACACACCACAACACACACAACCACCAACACCCACCACAACACCACACACACACACACCACACATCCCACCACACACAACCACAACAACCCCCTACCACACACACACAACACCACACACACACAACACACACCACCAACACCACCACTACACACACCAACAACACAAACACAACAACACCCAACACAACCCACCACAACAAACCACAACACACCACCAACACACCACACCAAACCCACAACCACACACACCAACACAACACCACCAACACACAAACAAACACAACCCACACAACATCACACAACACACAAACCAACACACACACACACCACACACCAACATACACCACACAACACACCAAACACAAAACACACACACTACCAACACACACACAACAACCCAACCAACACACAACACCAACACACAACCCCACACACAAACACCAACAACCACCCACCCAAACACAACACACACACACTCACACACCACACACCACTACACACCACACACTACACACACCACACTACACAATACACTACACACCACACACACACACCACACACACACCAACACACACACACTACACACACTACCACAATACACCACACACTACACACACACACACACACACCACACACACTACACACCACACACACTACACACCCACACACTACACACCACACACACTACACACACAAACACACTACACACCACATACTACACACCACACACACTACACACCACACACACTACACACCACACACACACCCAACACACACACCACTACACATACTACACACCACACACACATACACACCACACACTACACACCACACACACTACACACCACACACTACACACCACACACACAATACACACACCACACAACCACACACACATACACACCACACACACACACACTACACACACACACACACACACACACACACACACACACACCACACACACACTACACACCACACCACACACACACACACACACTATACACACACCACACACACTACACACCACACACACACTACAACACACACACACCACACACTACACAGACACTACACACCACACACACACTACACACACACTACACAGACACTACACACCACACACAATACACACTACACACCACACACACTACACACCACACACACTACACACCACAGACACTACACACACACCAAACACACTACACACCACACACACTACACACCACATACACTACACACCACACACACACTACACACCACACACACTACACACACACTACACAAACTACACACACTACACACCACATACACACTACATACCACACACAATACACCACACACACTACACACCACATACAATACACCACACACAATACACACTACACACAATACACACCACATACAATACACAACACATACAATACACACCACACAATACACAGTACACACCACATACAATACACAGTACACACAATACACACCACATACAGTACACACTACATACAATTCACGCCACATACAATACACTCCACATACAATACACAATACACACCACAAACAATACTACATACAATACACACTGCATACAATACACACCACACAATACACACCACATACAATACACAGTACACACAATAAACACTACATACAATACACACCACATACAATACACACTACATACAATACACACCACATACAATACACGCCACAAACAATACACGCCACACACAATACACGCCACATACAATACACACCACATAGTTCAAGATAATCCAGGGATAAGGGAGAGGGGATAGGTGCTACTACTGGTATTTACCTTGGAGGCCGGTTTGTGCTGAGGAGTGAGGCGTCTGTGATCCACTGATTAGATTAGCATGAGGAAACTCCAGCATTTAAATCATTTCTTTATTAATGCAGGTTAAAATCATTGACAAGTGTCACAGGGTGCATGGTCCCTTACGCTGGACGCGTTTCGGATACCATCCTTTATCAACAGCTCACAGAAACTAAACCCCCCACTCTTTAAATACAATAAAACAATCCTTAAGGCTGCCTTCAGATTTGCAGATGCCTCCGCAGCGTTTTGCAGAGGCATCTGCAAGCATCTGCATGCAGACCGCAGCCTCTATGTTTATAATGGAGCACACGGCGGTCTGCAGATGCTTGCAGATGCCTCCGCAAAACGCTGCGGAGGCATATGCAAATCTGAAGGCAGCCTAATTACACGTGCAAAGTAAAAGACAATTAGTTTGAGCCGAAGACTTGGGCTCCATCTAGTGGTATAGAAATGTAAGGACACTTCACTATAAGACATATATAATACTAGTAACTCTTATAGATCCCATAATTTCAACGGGTTAATCACAGGTCCGCATTAGGGAATCAAAATATAACCTGACATCAAATTCAGGCACATGTGTTGCATGACCTGTGACACGTGGATTTTTCGGCTAAAGGCACACCACATACAATACACACTACACACAATACACACCACATACAATACACACCACACACAATACAGAGCACACATCATACAATACACACTACATACAATACACACTACATACAATACACACCACTTACAGTACACACAATACACACTACATACAATACACAGTACACACACTACATACAATAGACAGTACATACAATACACACCACACACACAATACACACTACATACAATGCACACCACATACAATACACACTACACACAATACACACCACACACAATACACACCACACACAATACACACCACATACAATACACACCACTTACAGTACACACAATACACACTACATACAATACACAGTACACACAATACACAATACATACAATAGACAGTACATACAATACACACCACATACAATACACACCACACACAATACACACTACATACAATACACACCACACACAATACACACCACACACAATACACACCACATACATTACACACCACACACAATACAACACCACACACAACATACACACACACTACAAATACACACACTACCACACAATACACACCACGTACAATACACACTACATACAATACACACTACACAAAATACACACCACATACATAACACAACCACATACAATACACAGCACACAATACACACACACATACAATACACACCACATACAATATACACACCACACAATACACCCTACATACAATACACACAGTACACAATACACACCACATACAATACACACAGTACACACAATTCACACCACATACAATACACACACACATACACCTACATACAATACACACAGTACACATCAATACACACCACATACAATACCACACAGTACAAAACAATACACACCACTATACAATACACAGCACCTCAGGAGGGTAACCAGCAGGTGCAGGTTGCAATTGCTCCGGGCCCTGGAGCCTAGGGGTCCCCAAAGTCCCTTTGGCCTCTAGAGAAAGACTAATACTATTAAAGACTTTGCAATATTGGGGGCCCCGCTGGAGCTATCACATTGGGGCCCTGCTGGAGCTTTCACATTGGGGGCCCTGATAGAGCTTTCACATTGGGGTCCTGCTGGAGCTTTCACATTGGGGCCCTGCTGGGGCTTTCACATTGAGGGCCCTGCTGGAGCTTTCACATTGATGGCCCTGCTGGAGCTTTCACATTGAGGGCCTGCTGGAGCTTTCACATTGGGGGCCCTACTTGAGCTTTCACATTGGGGGTCCTGCTGCAGCTTTCACATTGGGGGCCCTGATGGAGCTTTCACATTGGGGGCCCTGATGCAGCTTTAACATTGGGGGTCCTGAGGGAGCTTTCACATTGGGGCCCTGCTGGAGCTTTCACATTGGGGGCCCTGATGCAGCTTTAACATTGGGGGGCCTGATGGAGCTTTCACATTGGGGGCCCTGATGCAGCTTTAACATTGGGGGTCCTGAGGGAGCTTTCACATTGGGGGCCCTGCTGGAGCTTTCACATTGGGGCCCTGATGGAGCTTTCACATTGGGGCCCTGATGGAGCTTTCACATTGGGGGCCCTGATGGAGCTTTCACATTGAGGCCCTGCTGGAGCTTTCACATTGAGGGCCCTGCTGGAGCTTTCACATTGATGGCCCTGCTGGAGCTTTCACATTGAGGTCCCTGCTGGAGCTTTCACATTGGGGTCCTGATGGAGCTTTCACATTGGAGTCCTGATGGAGCTTTCATATTGGGGGCCCTGATGAAGCTTTCACATTGATGGCCCTGCTGGAGCTTTCACATTGGGGGCCCTACTTGAGCTTTCACATTGGGGGTCCTGCTGGAGCTTTCACATTGGGGGCCCTGATGGAGCTTTCACATTGGGGGCCCTGATGCAGCTTTAACATTGGGGGTGCTGAGGAGCTTTCACATTGGGGGTCCTGATGAGCTTTCACATTGGGGGTCCTGATGGAGCTTTCACATTGGGGGCCTGATGGAGCTTTCACATTGGGGCCCTGATGGAGCTTTCACATTGGAGTCCTGATGGAGCTTTCATATTGGGGCCCTACTTGAGCTTTCACATTGGGGCCCTGATGGAGCTTTCACATTGAGGGCCCTGATGGAGCTTTCACATTGAGGGCCCTGCTGGAGCTTTCACATTGGGCCTGATGGAGCTTTCACATTGGATCCCTGATGGAGCTTCCACATTGGGGGCCCTGATGGAGCTTTCACATTGGGGGCCCTGATGGAGCTTTCACATTGATGGCCCTGCTGGAGCTTTCACATTGGGGGCCCTGATGGAGCTTTCACATTGATGGCCCTGCTGGAGCTTTCACATTGGGGGCCCTACTTGAGCTTTCACATTGGGGGTCCTGCTGCAGCTTTCACATTGGGGGCCCTGATGGAGCTTTCACATTGGGGGCCCTGATGCAGCTTTAACATTGGGGGTCCTGAGGGAGCTTTCACATTGGGGCCCTGCTGGAGCTTTCACATTGGGGGCCCTGATGCAGCTTTAACATTGGGGGCCTGATGGAGCTTTCACATTGGGGGCCCTGATGCAGCTTTAACATTGGGGGTCCTGAGGGAGCTTTCACATTGGGGCCCTGCTGGAGCTTTCACATTGGGGCCCTGATGGAGCTTTCACATTGGGGGCCCTGATGGAGCTTTCACATTGGGGCCCTGATGGAGCTTTCACATTGAGGGCCTGCTGGAGCTTTCACATTGAGGGCCCTGCTGGAGCTTTCACATTGATGGCCCTGCTGGAGCTTTCACATTGAGGGCCCTGCTGGATGCTTTCACTTGGGGTCCTGATGGAGCTTTCACATTGGAGTCCTGATGGAGCTTTCATATTGGGGGCCCTGATGAAGCTTTCACATTGATGGCCCTGCTGGAGCTTTCACATTGGGGGCCCTACTTGAGCTTTCACATTGGGGGTCCTGCTGGAGCTTTCACATTGGGGGCCCCGATGGAGCTTTCACATTGGGGGCCCTGATGCAGCTTTAACATTGGGGTGCTGAGGGAGCTTTCACATTGGGGCCCTGCTGGAGCTTTCACATTGGGGCCCTGATGCAGCTTTACATTGGGGGGCCTGATGGAGCTTTCACATTGGGGCCCTGATGGAGCTTTCACATTGGAGTCCTGATGGAGCTTTCATATTGGGGGCCCTACTTGAGCTTTCACATTGAGGGCCCTGATGGAGCTTTCACATTGAGGGCCCTGATGGAGCTTTCACATTGAGTGGCCCTGCTGGAGCTTTCACATTGGAGTCCTGATGGAGCTTTCACATTGGAGTCCTGATGGAGCTTCCACATTGGGGGCCCTGATGGAGCTTTCACATTGGGGGCCCTGATGGAGCTTTCACATTGATGGCCCTGCTGGAGCTTTCACATTGGGGGCCCTGATGGAGCTTTCACATTGATGGCCCTGCTGGAGCTTTCACATTGGGGGCCCTACTTGAGCTTTCACATTGGGGGTCCTGCTGCAGCTTTCACATTGGGGGCCCTGATGGAGCTTTCACATTGGGGGCCCTGATGCAGCTTTAACATTGGGGGTCCTGAGGGAGCTTTCACATTGGGCCCTGCTGGAGCTTTCACATTGGGGGCCCTGATGCAGCTTTAACATTGGGGGGCCTGATGGAGCTTTCACATTGGGGGCCCTGATGCAGCTTTAACATTGGGGGTCCTGAGGGAGCTTTCACATTGGGGGCCCTGCTGGAGCTTTCACATTGGGGGCCCTGATGGAGCTTTCACATTGGGGGCCCTGATGGAGCTTTCACATTGGGGGCCCTGATGGAGCTTTCACATTGAGGGGCCCTGCTGGAGCTTTCAACATTGGGGCCTGCTGGAGCTTTCAATTGATGGGCCTGCTGGAGCTTTCACATTGGGGCCCTGTGGAGCTTTCACATTGGGGCCTGATGGAGCTTTCACATTGGGCCCTGATGGAGCTTTCAATTGGGGGTCCTGATGAAGCTTTCACATGGGGGCCCTGTGGAGCTTTCACATTGGGGGCCCTATGGAGCTTTCACATTGGGGTCCTGCTGGAGCTTTCACATTGGGGGCCTGATGGAGCTTTCACATTGTGGCCCTGTGAGCTTTACATTGGGGGTCCTGAGGAGCTTTCACATTGGGGGCCCTGCTGGAGCTTTCACATTGGGGGCCCTGATGAGCTTTAACATTGGGGGCCTGATGGAGCTTTCACATTGGGGCCTGATGGAGCTTTCACATTGGGTCCTGATGGAGCTTTCATATGGGGGCCCTACTGAGCTTCAATGATGCCCATGGAGCATCACATAGAGGGTGATGGGTCAATTGTAGGCCCTGCTGGAGCTCTTCAATGGAGTCTGATTAGCTTTCCACAATGAGTCCTGATGGATTGAGCTTCCCCGGGGCGCCTGATGAGCAATTCACATTTCTGATGGTTTCACATTGATCTTGCTTGGAGATGACCATTGGGGACCGATGGAGTTTACATTTTGACCCTGTGAGTTTCACTGAGGGGAATATTGAGTTTCACATTGGGTCCCTCAGCTTTCACATGGGGGGGGCCCTGAGGACGCTTTCCACATTGGGCCCTGATGCAGCTTTAACATTGGGGGTCCTGATGGAGCTTTCACATTGGGGCCCTGCTGGAGCTTTCACATTGGGGGCCCTGATGCAGCTTTAACATTGGGGGCCTGATGGAGCTTTCACATTGGGGGCCCTGATGCAGCTTTAACATTGGGGGTCCTGAGGGAGCTTTCACATTGGGGCCCTGCTGGAGCTTTCACATTGGGGGCCCTGATGGAGCTTTCACATTGGGGGCCCTGATGGAGCTTTCACATTGGGGGCCCTGATGGAGCTTTCACATTGGGGGCCCTGATGGAGCTTTAACATTGGGGGTCCTGATGCAGCTTTAACATTGGGGGGCCTGATGGAGCTTTCACATTGGGGGCCCTGATGGAGCTTTAACATTGGGGGCCCTGATGGAGCTTTCACATTGGGGGCCCTGATGGAGCTTTCACATTGGGGGTCCTGATGGAGCTTTCACATAGGGGGCCCTGATGGAGCTTTCACATTGGGGGCCCTGATGGAGCTTTCACATTGATGGCCCTGCTGGAGCTTTCACATTGGGGGCCTTGATGGAGCTTTCACATTGATGGCCCTGCTGAAGCTTTCACATTGGGGGTCCTGATGGAGCTTTCACATAGGGGGTCCTGATGGAGCTTTCACATTGGGGGCCCTGATGGAGCTTTCACATTGGGGGCCCTGATGGAGCTTTCACATTGGGGTCCTGATGGAGCTTTCACATTGGGGGCCCTGATGGAGCTTTCACATCGGGGCCCCTGAGCTTCATGTTACCCCACTGCACACACAATACAGGGGGAGGGGTAGATTGTCAGCTCTTGCTATGCTCTAGAAAAATGGTAGATATTTTCATATTTTCTGACAAGCACCAAATGTCATCTACTACATTAGTATTGAGTAAAGAGAAGGCTCAGGAGCCGGAGGAGCGGATCTCTCCGATCAGACACATTACAACCTTTCTGATTTTCACGTTCACTATTGGCTAATGGAATGAGAACTCGATGGTGAAACGCGTAGGAAATGCTACATTTCTGTATCCCTCGTGTGTTCACCTGCAAAGAATAGAAAAATGAATAATGATATTCACTAAGCACAGTGATCCCCTACAGATTATGGGGGCTCCCAGGTGGAGAGAGGGGATCAGGATCTGTACTTCCTCCACCTGCGGCAGATATCAGCTGTCTAACAGCTGCAATTGAGCACTGATCTTGGCTGTTAACCATTCAACTGCTGCTGTCTACCTACTGACTCCTATTCACCCCTGGACATAATGGTGGGGCATTGATTGCTTATTATAACACCTGTGGACTACTGAAGACCCCTATTACTGCTATAGACTGAGCTTCAAAAGAGGTGATTACGATCTGCACTCCCTCCACTGGCGGATGATACCGGCTGTGTTATATCGCTGGCACTGGTTGTCACGTACCCACTTCTCAGCACGTGACTTGGGTTTGCACCTGCAAGGGTTAATCTATCTCCTCTCACTCAATCCAGCACTTGACCTCTGTCCTATGCTGAAGGGGAGCATCAATCACACCCCGGGTCAGACCGCGCACCCCGCTTCACGCACGCTGCCACCACCCACCGGATTTTGGGGGGCCGATAAGTTCCCCTAAACTAAGACTTATCAGACAATCAACAAATCACACCTTCCTCGGGCTGTGAATTCTCTAGAGTATACAAGGTTCAGACTTATTGAAGTTTTAAGCTCTAATATAAAAAGTACAGTGCTTACATAAAAAGATATAAAAATAGAAATAATACAATGACATACACATATGCAAACAATGAAATAAAAAGGAGAAACTTACAGGAACCTAAACTTTGCTTCTGTTGCCCGATGGGGAGAGCAGAGGTATATGGAAAGAGGTTCACAGCAGCTTTCACTGACTCATCTCTGTGACATGAAGCAGTAGCTGTGTGAGTCCAGATATAGGCTCAGACTGGGGGGGTCAGATTCTAGACCGGTCTTCTAGTGTAACATTCTACTTCTGGGTCTATGATTGGACGATCACTCATTTAGCCATGCATAGATTGTGTTTTAAATGTTCTTTGTCTTGTGACTAGGTCTCCTGATTTCCCTTCCCATCTGTGGGTCTGTTTGAAGTTCACTATTGGAGATGGCTTCTCTCTCTTATCAATTCTCTTCCTCTTTGAAGCTCCCAATATGTGTGAATTTTGTCACTCTCTGCTTTTCCCATCATGGCCCCCTGGGGAGACTGGAGTCAGTGTAACTGTGAAGTTAGTGTGTGCTTATATAAAGCAGGTTGTGACCTCTTGTGCATGGACATGGGATTTAACCCCTTACTGGTCTAGTGTCCAGTCCCTGAGATACATATTTCACTACACTGGTGTCTTAACAGCTGGAGATGAATGATGACTGCAGCTATTAACCATTCAACTGCTGCTGTCAACTGCTGTCTACCGACCAACTGACTCCTTTTATCACCCCCTGACACAACGATAAGGCATCTACAGTTTGTTATGACAGCTGGAGGCTGCTGAAGACCCCCGTCGCTGCCACCTTGGCAGTCCTCTGATGTATGGCTATAGAATGATCTTCAGAAGAGATAACAATGGTCACAGTATCCTGCCGTCCGGTGCTATATCCTGCAGTAGTGTAATATATAACTGATGGAACCATCGCAGCCTCAGGTTCCCTAAGGGACAAAAAAATATACTGAAAAGATGACTAGCCCAAAATCCATGCCGTTCTGTACCCAGGAGGGTCCTCCCTCTGCTCCTTATTATCTCCCAGCCAATAGTGATGAAGAAACTTGGCTGCAGAACTCAGCGGCAATAAGTGCAATAAATCGGGATGACATATACAGTGGCATATAAATGTTGGGGCGCCCTCCATGGTTAGTAACTAGTAGCACCCCCTTTTGCAAGTATCACAGCTTGAAAAATGCTTTGATAGCAGCCAAATGTTTTTCAATGTTTCAGAAATTTTCTTCCATTCTTACTTGGAAAAGATTTCTAGTTCTGTGAGATTCCCGGCTCATCATCCAGTTCTGTGAGATTCCTGGCTCATCATCCAGTTCTGTGAGATTCCTGGCTCATCATCCAGTTCTGTGAGATTCCTGGCTCATCTTCCAGTTCTGTGAGATTCCCAGCTCATCTTCCAGTTCTGTGAGATTCCCAGCTCGTCTTCCAGCTCTGTGAGATTCCTGGTTCGTCTTCCAGTTCTGTGAGATTCCTGGCTCATATTCCAGTACTGTGAGATTCCTGGCTCATCTTCCAGCTCTGTGAGATTCCTGGCTCATCTTCCAGCTCTGTGAGATTCCTGGCTCATCTTCCAGTTTTGTGAGATTCCTTGCTCATCTTCCAGCTCTGTGGGATTCCTGGCTCATCTTCCAGCTCTGTGAGATTCCAGGCTCATCTTCCAGCTCTGTGAGATTCCTGGCTCATCTTCCAGCTCTGTGAGATTCCTGGCTCATCTTCCAGTTTTGTGAGATTCCCTGCTCATCTTCCAGCTCTATGAGATTCCTGGCTCGTCTTCCAGTTCTGTGAGATTCCCGACTCCTGTTCCTGTTCTGTGAGATTCCTGGCTCGTCTTCGAGTTCTGTGAGATTCCTGGCTCATCTTCCAGTTCTGTGAGATTCCTGGCTCGTCTTCCAGCTCTGTGAGATCCTGGCTCATCTTCCAGTTTTTGTGAGATTCCTGGCTCATCTTCCAGTTCTGTGAGATTCCTGGCTCATCTTTCATTCTTTGAGATTCCTGGCTCATCTTCCATTCTGGGAGAATCCTGGCTCATCTTCCAGTACTGTAAGATTCCTGGCTCATCTTCCAGTTCTTTGAGATTCCTGGCTCATCTTCCAGCTCTGTGAGATTCCTGGCTCATCTTCCAGTTTTGTGAGATTCCCTGCTCATCTTCCAGCTCTGTGAGATTCCTGGCTCATCTTCCAGTTCTGTGAGATTCCTGGCTCATCTTCCAGCTCTGTGAGATTCCTGGCTCATCTTCCAGTTCTGTGAGATTCATGGCTTGTCTTTCAGTTCTGTGAGATTCCCGGCTCATCTTCCAGTTCCGTGAGATTCCTGGCTCGTCTTCCAGTTCTGTGAGATTCCTGGCTCATTGTCCAGTAATGTGAGATTCCTGGCTTGTCTTCCATTTCTGTGAGATTCCCAGCTCATCTTCCAGTTCTTTGAGATTCCTGGCTCGCCTTCCAGTTCTGTGACATTCCTGGTTCATCGTCCATTGATGTGAGATTCCTGGCTCGTCTTCCAGTCCTCTGAGATTCCCGGCTAATCTTCCAGTTCTTTGAGATTCCTGGCTCATCTTCCAGCTCTGTGAGATTCCCAGCTCATCTTCCAGTTCTTTGAGATTCCTGGCTCGCCTTCCAGTTCTGTGACAATCCTGGTTCATCGTCCATTGATGTGAGATTCCTGGCTCGTCTTCCAGTCCTCTGAGATTCCCGGCTAATCTTCCAGTTCTTTGAGATTCCTGGCTCATCTTCCAGCTCTGTGAGATTCCCAGCTCATCTTCCAGTTCTTTGAGATTCCTGGCTCGCCTTCCAGTTCTGTGACATTCCTGGTTCATCGTCCATTGATGTGAGATTCCTGGCTCGTCTTCCAGTCCTCTGAGATTCCCGGCTAATCTTCCAGTTCTTTGAGATTCCTGGCTCATCTTCCAGCTCTGTGAGATTCCCAGCTCATCTTCCAGTTCTTTGAGATTCCTGGCTCGCCTTCCAGTTCTGTGACAATCCTGGTTCATCGTCCATTGATGTGAGATTCCCGGCTAATCTTCCAGTTCTTTGAGATTCCTGGCTCATCTTCCAGCTCTGTGAGATTCCCAGCTCATCTTCCAGTTCTTTGAGATTCCTGGCTCGCCTTCCAGTTCTGTGACATTCCTGGTTCATCGTCCATTGATGTGAGATTCCTGGCTCGTCTTCCAGTCCTCTGAGATTCCCGGCTAATCTTCCAGTTCTTTGAGATTCCTGGCTCATCTTCCAGCTCTGTGAGATTCCCGGCTCATCTTCCAGTTCTGTGAGATTCCTCTCTCATCTTCCAGTTCTGTGAGATTCCTAGTGTGACGACCATCCGCTGTGAGGCTGAGCTGCTGGTAAGGCAGCACCCCGAGAAACCCCGAGACCCTTAACCCCTATACAGGGATCTGGAATTACAGCGGAGCCCATGGGGTAGCTGAATATATGAGCAACCGAGCAGGAAGGTCACCAGGGGAAAAAATCAAGACCCGAAAAACGAAGTCAGAAGTCCGAGTCAAAACCGAGAGGGCAGCAAAGGTACAAAATCATCAGGCAGTAGCAGAGTTGAAAATCCAGGCAAGGGTCAAGGGCAAAACCAAGAGGGCAGCTGAGGTACAAAATCGACAGGAGAAGCAGAGTGAGAAATTCAGGCCAAGGTCAAAGACAAAACTACACACACACTATATCACTGGGAGACCAAAACTATATCTGGCGGCCTGCAAGCCAGGCTCCAATGTATTTGAATGGCGCTGTTCCCTCCCATAGGCTGGAGCTCACAGCCTGATGATCTCATCTGGACTGCCCCTAGAACCAGGCCAGATGGTGATGCACGACTGGCTCCGCCCCACTTCTGACAGAAGAACGAAGGCTGCGCCTAACGGACACCTCTGCAGGGCCCGCTCCTCTGCTACCAACACCACCCAAAGGAGAAACACGGCGGCGCTCAGCAACAGAGGCAGACGTCGCAGGAGCAGGTCCATGTGAGGACAAGGCCCTCCTATCACCGGCGCCATCAGCCGAAGGAAACCGGCTCCTCCCAGTGGCCAAGGCAGGAACACCAGCCATTGAGTCAAATGGCGATGTGACACCTGGTTTGTCTTCCTGTTCTATGAGATTCCTGGCTCATCTTCCAGTTCTGTGAGATTCCTGGCTCATCGTCCAGTTATGTGAGATTCCTGGCTCATCTTCCAGTTCTGTGAGATTCCTGGCTCATCTTCCAGTTCTGTGAGATTCCTGGCTCATCTTCCAGTTCTATGAGATTCCTGGCTCGTCTTCCAGCTCTGTGAGATTCCCAGCTCCTCTTCCAGTTCTATGAGATTCCTGGCTCGTCTTCCAGTTCTATGAGATTCCCGACTCCTGTTCCAGTTCTGTGAGATTCCTGGCTCATCTTCCAGCTCTGTGAGATTCATGGCTCATCTTCCAGCTCTGTGAGATTCCTTGCTCATCTTCCAGTTCTGTGAGATTCCTGGCTCCGCTTCCAGCTCTGTGAGATTCCTGGCTCGTCTTCCAGTTCTGTGAGATTCCTGGCCCTTCTTCCAGCTCTGTGAGATTCCCGGCTCATCTTCCAGTTCTGTGAGATTCCTCTCTCATCTTCCAGTTCTGTGAGATTCCTGCCTTGTCTTCCAGTTCGGTGAGATTCCTGGCTCATCTTCCAGTTCTGTGAGATTCCTGGCTCATCTTCCAGTTCTATGAGATTCCTGGCTCGTCTTCCAGCTCTGTGAGATTCCCGGCTCCTCTTCCAGTTCTATGAGATTCCTGGCTCGTCTTCCAGTTCTGTGAGATTCCCGACTCCTGTTCCTGTTCTGTGAGATTCCTGGCTCGTCTTCGAGTTCTGTGAGATTCCTGGCTCATCTTCCAGTTCTGTGAGATTCCTGGCTCGTCTTCCAGCTCTGTGAGATCCTGGCTCATCTTCCAGTTTTGTGAGATTCCTGGCTCATCTTCCAGTTCTGTGAGATTCCTGGCTCATCTTTCATTCTTTGAGATTCCTGGCTCATCTTCCATTCTGGGAGAATCCTGGCTCAACTTCCATTCTGGGAGAATCCTGGCTCATCTTCCAGTACTGTAAGATTCCTGGCTCATCTTCCAGGTCTGTGAGATTCTTGGCTCATCTTCCATTTCTGTGAGATTACTGGCTCGTCTGTCATATTTGTGCAGGTGTCTCTGAACAGTAGAACAATGTACCACAACTACAGAGTCTAAATCTTCCTGAAGGTCTTTTGCAGTTAAGCGGCGGTTCTGATTTGCCTCTCTAGCAATCCTATAAGCAGCTGTCTCTCTCTGAAATTTTCTTGGTCTTCCAGACCTTATCTTGACCTCCGCTGTTCCTGGTAACTGCCTGTTAGGTTTCTAGGTTCTCCATAGAATTGCTGTAGCTTCTTGCCCTCGTCTAAAATGGAGTCTGGTGTTTCGCCTTGCCCTTGAACGTCCTGTCAGTCCTGCTTATAAGTGCAGTTCCTGGCTTTATTCTTTTCTTGAGTATTTTGTGCTAGCTCCTCTCACAGTCTCCTGGTTGCTTCTGATCTTCCTGCAGCCACTTGTTAGCTCTGTGCTCTGCCTCATTACTCTCAGCTGCCTGAAATCTATGGTGCATTATCCTGATCCTGGCTGTTGGTTCTCTTCCTTTAAGACCTCTAGGAGAAGAGCTCCATTACTTCTGGACATCCAGGGTCTGTGAGAACTTTGATTCTCTGTTTAAGTTATCAGTATTCTTAATCCGGGACTAACTCAGTACGGGCTGTGAGCGGGACTTTTTCAGACTTAACAAGTATACTGGTACCCAACTGTCTGCTGGATACTTCCCTGCATATTATTTCTGGACATTCACATATTAGTGCTGGTTGCATTCTTGTACATTATTTCTGGACATTGACATATTAGTGCTGGTTGCATTCCTGCATATTATTTCTGGACATTCACATAATAGTGCTGGTCGCACTTAATTTTAGGATTTACTTTGTTAGTTTCTGTATCTTAAACTGTTTGATTATCATTTGCAATATAAATTATTTACCCAAAACCCTGGTCTCAGTTTTGTCATGTCTCACGCTATCAGATTCCAAAGTATCTACATAATTGTTACACTGCCATTTGTTAATGACATTTCCAGCTGAGGAAAGGACAATTAATAAACACTTTGCTATCTTCTTATAGCTTCTCCTGCTTTGTGGTCTCCACCGTTTTCAGAGTGCTCGGCAGCTGCTTAGAGGAACCCATGGCTGCTGTTTATGGCACAAGGTTTTTACATCACCTGATAGTGAACAAGCCATAACCCGAACAGGCTAATAAAGGTCTGAAGCCTTCACCGAGGCTTATCTGATCCATTATTAACTGTCCTGCCCTGTTATGGGGAGAAAATGATCTGTGAAAGTCAGAATTGTCCGAATTCTCATCACGATCTTCAGATTTATATATATAAAATACGTAGAAAACCAAATATCATTCCCTGTACACTTTCACATAAAATCCCAATAAAATACATGAAGGTTTGTGGCAGGAACTTAAATAAATGTGGAGAAGTCCATGGGGTATGAATATTATATCAACGCGTTTGTATTGTGCGGTATTATATTTGCATGGAATGATATATGTGGGCAGTATGCAGTGTTATATGTGTGCGGTATTGTATATAGGAGTGGTATTATATGTTTACGATATTGTATATAGGAGTGTATTGTATGTATGCTGTATTGTATATAGGAGTGTATTGTATGTATGCTGTATTGTATATAGGAGCGGTATTGTATGTGTGCTGTATTGTATATAGGAGTGTATTGTATGTATGCTGTATTGTATATAGGAGTGTATTGTATGTATGCTGTATTGTATATAGGAGCGGTATTGTATGTGTGCTGTATTGTATATAGGAGTGTATTGTATGTATGCTGTATTGTATATAGGAGTGTATTGTATGTATTCTGTATTGTATATAGGAGTGTATTGTATGTATGCTGTATTGTATATAGGAGTGTATTGTATGTATGCTGTATTGTATATAGGAGTGTATTGTATGTATGCTGTATTGTATATAGGAGCGGTATTGTATGTGTGCTGTATTGTATATAGGAGTGTATTGTATGTTATGTGTATTGTTGTATGCTGTATTGTATATAGGAGTGTATGTGTATTGTATGTATGACTGGTGTATTGTATGTATGCTGTATTGTATATAGGAGGGATTGTAGTATTTATTGTAATGTATGATGCTGTATTGTATATAGGAGTGTATTGTATGTATGCTGTATTGTATATAGGAGTGGTATTGTATGTATGCTGTATTGTATATAGGAGTGTATGTATGTATGCTGTATTGTATATAGGAGTGTATTGTATGTATGCTGTATTGTATATAGGAGTGGGATTGTATGTATGCTGTATTGTATATAGGAGTGTATTGTATGTATGCTGTATTGTATATAGGAGTGTATTGTATGTATGCTGTATTGTATATAGGAGTGTATTGTATGTATGCTGTATTGTATATAGGAGTGTATTGTATGTATGCTGTATTGTATATAGGAGTGTATTGTATGTATGCTGTATTGTATATAGGAGTGGTATTGTATGTATGCTGTATTGTATATAGGAGTGGTATTGTATGTATGCTGTATTGTATATAGGAGTGTATTGTATGTATGCTGTATTGTATATAGGAGTGGTATTGTATGTATGCTGTATTGTATATAGGAGTGTATTGTGTGTATGCTGTATTGTATATAGGAGTGTATTGTGTATGTAATGCTGTATTGTATATAGGAGTGTATTGTATGTATGCTGTATTGTATATAGGAGTGTATTGTGTGTATGCTGTATTGTATATAGGAGTGTATTGTATGTATGCTGTATTGTATATAGGAGTGTATTGTATGTATGCTGTATTGTATATAGGAGTGTATTGTATGTATGCTGTATTGTATATAGAGTGTATTGTATGTATGCTGTATTATATAGGAGTGTATTGTATGTATGCTGTATTGTATATAGGAGTGTATTGTATGTATGCTGTATTGTATATAGGAGTGTATTGTATGTATGCTGTATTGTATATAGGAGTGTATTGTATGTATGCTGTATTGTATATAGGAGTGTATTGTAATTATGCTGTATTGTATATATAGTGTATGTATGGTATTGTATATAGGAGTGTATGTATTCTGTATTGTATATAGGAGTGTATTGTATGTATGCTGTATTGTATATAGGAGTGTATTGTATGTGTCTTTACTCCACTGCGATGATGGCAGCACTGTGGGGCATTGTGTGTTCACGGAGTGGCGCCAGCTTTACCCGACTCATGATGACCCCGGTATGGCTTTGTTCGTTCATGTCTGTGGTCTTGGGGTTCGCTAATGCCGCGATCACTTTGACAGATGCATCACAGGAGATACAAAGCCTTGGTGTTTTGACTTCTGTGGATGGCACAGGAGCATAAGCTCTTCGGTCAAGGCTTCGAGAGCCTTTCTCCACTCGGCCCCCAGATCTGCTCTTTCTGCTGGAAGTGGATTGTCCCAATCGGATGTGTCTTGGGTGAAGTCCCTTAGCATCATTTTGCCTTGGACGGTTACTGGAGGCACGAACCCCAAGGGGACAGAAGTACAGCACTCCTCTGCTCGTCAAGGGTTGATTTGACAGGTGAAGGCGTCTGTCTTCAAATCCCAAAGTATTCCTAGGCTCTGCTGCATGGGCAGGGAGTCGATGCTTAGGTCTAACTCCTTCAGATCACTGGAATAGTCTTGAGAAGGAAAGGCTTCCATCTATTCTCTGCTGTTGGAGGCGATCTTATGTAACCTCAGCTTAGAGTGAGCATCTCTTGAGCCTCTTCAGGAGGCCGATTGCAACCTCAGTTGTTGGTGTGGACTTCAGACAGTCATCAACGTAGAAGTCCTTTTCTACGAAGGATCTGACATCTGACCTGTACTCTTCTTCGCGCTCTTTGGCAGAGATTCGAAGGCCGTAGATAGCGCCTGCTCGGGATAGACTGTTCCCGAAGATGTGGACCCTCCTTATCCGGGTCATTGTCGCGGTACCAGGAGAACCTCAAGTAGTCTCTCTGTTCCTCCTTGACGAGAAGACAGTGGAACATCTGCTGTATGTCAGCCATGAATGCCACCGTATCTCTGCGGAAACAAAGTAGCACTTCTAGAAGTCTGGTGTTGAGGTCTGGGCCTGACAGTAGGACATCGTTCAACGAGACGTCTTCGCTTTTGGCGTTTGAGTCGAATACCACTCTTATCTGACCTTAGGGTGATACACTCTGAAGATGGGTAAGTACCAACAACACTCCTCTGAGTGTCGCAGTGCATAGTTATTGTGGAATACCTTCCCCATGAAGGTAAAGAAATGTCCCTTCATCTCAGGTGTCTTCTGGAGCTTGTGTCTGAGGGAGATGAATCGATTGAAGAGCAGTTCCCTGTTGTTGGGTAGACGTCTTCTCCGGGGTCAGAATGGTAGAGGTGCGACCCAACTGTTTGATTTGTCTTTGACTATCTCTCGATCCATGACCATCCTGTGATCTATGGACATCGCTGTCTTGTTGTCTTACTTTGTCCATCCTACGTGGTCTTGTTCCACTTCGCAGGCGCGTGTCTTCGTTGGAAGGAGCCGAGAAAGGGCGAGGCAGGGGAGTGCTGTCCGGTAACTCCTTTACCGGCAGTCTATTCTGACATGGCTGGAAGAGAGATGGACGTCCATTTTCTAGTGTGCCGGTGAGCCTACTGTTGACTAAGGTCGGCTTGTGTGCTCCTCCTAGACCAGGGGCAGGGAACCATTTTTCTGCCGAGGGCCATTTGGAGATATCACCCATCCTTCGGGGGCCGTACAAAATGATCAACTTGACAATTACTCGCTATACTTGGTTAACCAATCAACTCACCCGTACTGTGGTGGCTGAGGCTGCTTCTCTTTGGCATGGGTGATATTGGTCACTTTGCTTCTCAACTGCTTTTCCAGGTTTGCTAGAGCCTTAGACATCACAGGAGAGGCTGGGAGCATATACCTCACTCGGGAGGCCGAGGATAGAGATCACTGGGGAGCTGGATTTAAAGGGTTGGCAAAACGCGTCTGCCAGTCTGAGCACTAGGGGCAGCAAAAAAGTAATCGGGGGCCGCATTCGGCCCTGGGGCCTGAGGTTCCCCACCCCTGTCCTAGAAAGACGTCTCCTATAATGACCCATCCAAGGTCAAGTCTCTGTGCACATGGAGCGTTGTGCAAGCCATTGATATACTAAAGTCCAAAAGTCTAGAGAGTCTATGTCTTTCCAAGAGTAGAGCTATTGGAGCTTTTGGGTACAACTCAGGTGAGCTATACGCTTCAGATGGGGGTGATGTATCGCCACCTCCGGTGAAGGTATCTTAGACCTGTTGTCGGGAATCTGGTTGCATTCCAGGATGGTCAGTAGTGATAGGCAGGTCTGGCCATCTATGGACTCCACTGTGTATCCAGTGCTTTTCTCCCTCTCAACGGTACCTGAACACGTCTTCAGGGAGTAGGGAGAACCGGGGCTAACAATGCTGAAACTGTCGAAGAAGATGGACTTGGCTAGAGACCTGTTGCTTTGGTCATCCAGGATCACTTCTATCTTGATCGCTTTGTCCCTGCGGCCTGCTGGGTACACTCGGACAAGGCAGATTTTTAAACAGGATCTTCCACCCACGAATCCTCCGCAGATCTCAGTATATTGAGAGGTGACCTCGGGGGTGCCTTCGTCAGTGTTCTACTGCTTCCCATCGTGCTTGTGACAACACTTGAAGGGGTGGTCCAGGGGTGCAAGGCTGCATTGTGATCTGTGCTGCTGCATTCTGCACATTTCACACTAGCTTCACAGTTCCTGGCAAGGTGAGAGGTTGTGGCACAGCATTTGAAGCAGATGTTGTTTTCCTTGAGGAAACCTTTGTGATCTTCTAAAGACTTCTCCCTGAAGGCTCTGCATGAGGTTTCCTGTGTAGAGGACATTGCTTGCTGACATCCTGAGGTTTGGCCTCTTCTAGAGGGGGCTTATTTGTATTGTGAGGAGGACCTGTGGAAACAATATTAGTTTTGTGGCCTGCCACGGGTGTCCTACTAGGTTTGACACCGGAGGGCAGTGAAAACTAGGGTCATTTCTGATTTTAGCTTGTTGGATAATAAATTCTGTTTATTCTGTGTTGGCACAAGCCAGTGTGATATAGTCATGTCTAGTGTGTGGTGCATCACCGTACCTGTTGGACGCTTCTGACTTCGGATAGTCTGTACAGTACCTCCCTGGAGAGGGAGGTGTCTCTTTAAGGTGGGACAGATGCTGTACCTTCTGCTCGGTGGGGCAGTAACTGTGGCCGACATCTCCATGTTCGGCGTCTTCTCATTTGAAGTAGCAAAGTTCAGGGTTGGATCGCTGGTAGTCGATGTGGTGCATTAAGGCTGTCGTCTATGCCGGAATGTTGATGCTGATGGACGTACTCTGCGATGCGACGTGCTGGATTCTGCTGGTCTACATCCGCGCCAAGAACGTTGCTGCGTCTTTCATAGCCAGAGTTCTAAGCACTCTGCTGTAGCTATTGCAGCTGATGTCTCTTTGTCTATGGCAAGTCTTTCTAGAGACGCTCACTTTTTGCTTCTTGCTCTGCCTGGCTCAGCTTTAGTTGCATCTCTCATGCAGCGAAGGAGGATCTCGCTTTGGCCGCCTCGGCTTCGGCGCGAGCGACAGCAGCAAGCTCTGCTATTGATGACTTGCTAGAGCTTGCTCGTCACCTCGTTTTGAGTGAGGATGTGAGGCTTCGAGACATGGTGCGCTTAGCTGCTGACTGATGAATGCTTTGGTGGAAACTGAGTCTATAAGCGGGCGGGAATAACGTTGCACTTGCTGGGGGCTGGGCTCTTGTTTCCCCGAGGCTGTATGGCGGCTGCTGTAATACCCGCATGCGATGCAGCGTGGGCGTTAACGGTCTGGTACAGGCTGTTCAACTACCGCCTGCGGCCAGAGTCCATGTTTACTGTTCTGCCTTCTTCCACATGTGGAGCTATGGATAACAAGCATACAGCTTAACCCTCGTTCACTCCCCCAAGGAACAGACTGTAGGATTTCTGGAGTCTATATTTATGAGTGAGATGTTGTTCCCTTGAGAAATTTGTATTTGCTAAAGATCACTGAAGAATCATGAGTATACTATGTACTGTGGTGATCTAAAGAAACCTAGCACTAAGCATTGTATAACAGGTAGGTCAACAATAGTATGGGGTCAAGAGGTGTCAAGTTGAGCACCGGAGTCTATACGAAAACTAGTCTATTTGCATTTACTAGTGCGTAAAAATTACTCAATAGTGTGTATCAGCAGCGAATAACTTCACTTTATGTATCACCAGAAATACCTTTTCTACATACATGCAAACAGCTGGCATAGAATGAGCAGTGTAACACTCTTCTAATCACCAGCGTTCTTCTGTCTGGGGTATATAACCTGTTACACAGATTCTACAGAAAAATGTAACTGCATTGCTCTGTTTGAATCATGAAGTAGGGAAAGTTGGTAACGGAATGAAGGACAAGAAACACTTTTCTTTATCTTCTCACTACGAATGGCAAAACTGACTATGAAGAGTGCGATGCACGGCTGAATATCGCCGTGCACGCGAAGTCGCTGCGTCTTTATGCAGGATTTGACCTTGCTGTACTATTACTAGCTCAACCAGCGATAATCGCTGTTTTATGACGCCAGGTCACCAGCTCTGAAACCTGGCGTTGTCGCCCGGCTAGTTACACTGCATCATCGCTGCGGGGACACCGTTGGCCGCTCGGACATTCCAGCTCCAGCGCTGTCACAAGCGCTGGCTGTGACTTCCAAGACACTGCGGTACTTTAGGCGTGAGGATGTCGCCTAGTACACGTGTTTACCTAGTACCAGCATGCTTCCGCGAACTGGTCTAGGCGTAAGCATCATGTGGCCTGGCCATGTTTGCCCCATGCAGTAAGTGGGCTCAGTACTCATGTAGGTGCCCCACAACAGTCCACCATGTTAGTAGTGCCCATTCTACATGGACCGTGGGATGTATGCTCCCTACACATCTCCCTTGTGTCTCCAGAACCGTCACGGGATTCTCGTGCAGACTCATAGGAAGCAGTGAACTCGATGGCTTGACGGCTCTGTCAGACTGGTGAATGATGATCAGCAGGACCGCATAGAGCCGGCACAAGCAGGCTCAGCACACATAACCAGGAGATTACCATGTCACTGACTACGGTCACTGCAGCAGCGAAAGGAGGTGATCTACTAATACACAAGGGCATTAGCAAGCGGCTCTAGGCATTACCCGCAGTTTACCTTGGAGACCACCTGCATCCTTTTCACACAGGCGGCATGCGGGCAGACATCGTGAAACGATATTAAATCTTTTCCCATGATGTCTCTGGTCAATTGATCGCTGGTTTACTGTTCGACAGTCTCACCAGAATCAGTACCTCAATGTCGTCAGGATCTCTGCTGACGACATGACAGCGTAGGATGGAACACCTAAAGCACTCTTTCTTCTCATGAAGATGGAAAGGATGAGGGCTCTTCTTGGAGCAGATCGTTAAAGGGCAGACTTTTTAAAGCTGCAGACTAAGACTGTTACCATCTAAACATACTAAACATGACAAGGCATAATGACCTCTACAGGCGTAACTAGTATAACTTTATGAATATTTTCTTAGCTGCTCATGAATGGGCAGAACATCATGTAACTTTCTATATTATATTGTATTTCGTCTCCCTTGTAATCACTGCCTATTCATTCAGATTAAATGTATTAATCTTAATAGCATCGCTCTTCTTGCTTTATAATGAAACCCCACCGCCCCCCTGCACGCGGCACTTTACCAGTAACGGGTGTCCAATCAGCCTGATAAGTGATTGGTGGTGGCAGCATAATTTTTGTACTTATATCATCAAAAATCAATATCTTATTGCCATGTATCTGGGAGCCCTGAAACGCGTTGACTAATAAATCAATATTATATTCTCCCTTTGATGTCTGGTGGAATACGGCTAGCGTGGTGTTTAACCTTTCATCCTTCCTACTTTAATTTTCTGAGAAACCTTTGGATTTTCATTAATCATCAACATTAACAGAAATAAAGACATGAAATAGATCCCTCTGTGTGTAATGACTCTATATAATAGATGGGTCTCACTTTATGTATTGAATTAGTGGAATTAATTAACTTTTTGATGATACTTCTAATTCATTGAGATGCTCTAGAATATGTTCCTAGCTGACACCGGTGTATACATAGAGTCTGTCATGTTGAATGCCTCAATATTCTGCATTAATGCCATTAATACCCTGATTGTCCAGCAGGATAGGGGGGCGCCAGAGAGCTGCGTATGACAGGCTATAGATTATGCAGACGGCAGAGGAGGAGGCTACCTTAGATGTTTATACCATAGACTATTACCATGAGGAAGGAGAAGACGACTCCTGTTATTCAGGGCGACTTATGGGTCCGCGTTCGCTCTTGGGATGGTTTCGGCTCTGGTATCTGGACCAGCCTGGGGCTCCCAGAGCCATTAAGACGATGTTCTGTGCACAGTGACGGGGAAACAAAGTCCTCACTGTTCTCCAAGGGCAAAACAAAGAGGCTCTGAGCCGGGAGCGGTGGTGGGTGATCAGGGAATAACAGCCGGTTTATAATACACCCAATATCACTATAAATCGATCTGTCCACCAGAGGGCACCACTGCTCTCCACATTACAACATAGCTCCAGATAACAACAACACTACAACACTACAACTCCCAGCATACTGGGGACGGTGAGGAGTACTGGGGACGGTGAGGAGTACTGGGGACGTGAGGAGTACTGGGGACGGTGAGGGATACTGGGGACGGTGAGGAGTACTGGGGACGGTGAGGAGTACTGGGGACGGTGAGGAGTACTGGAGACGGTGAGGAGTACTGGGGACGGTGAGGAGTACTGGGGACGGTGAGGGATACTGGGGACGGTGAGGAGTACTGGGGACGGTGAGGAGTGCTGAGGACGGTGAGGGTACTGGAGACGGTGAGGGGTACTGGGGACGGTGAGGAGTACTGGGGACAGTAAGGAGTACTGGGGACGGTGAGGAATACTGGGGACGGTGAGGAGTACTGGGGACGGTGAGGAGTCTGGGGACGGTGAGGGTACTGGGGACGGTGAGGAGTGCTGGGGACGGTGAGGGTACTGGGGACGGTGAGGAGTACTGGGGACGGTGAGGAGTACTGGGGACGGTGAGGATGCTGGGGACGGTGAGGAGTACTGGGGACGGTGAGGGGTACTGGGGACGGTGAGGAGTGCTGGGGACGGTGAGGGGTACTGGGGACGGTGAGGAGTGCTGGGGACGGTGAGGGGTACTGGGGACGGTGAGGATACTGGGGACGGTGAGGGGTACTGGGGACGGTGAGGAGTACTGGGGACAGTAAGGAGTACTGGGGACGGTGAGGGGTACTGGGGACGGTGAGGGGTACTGGGGACGGTGAGGAGTACTGGGGACGGTGAGGAGTACTGGGGACGGTGAGGGGTACTGGGGACGGTGAGGAGTACTGGGACGGTGAGGAGTACTGGGGACGGTGAGGGATACTGGGGACGGTGAGGAGTACTGGGGACGGTGAGGGATACTGGGGACGGTGAAGGATACTGAGGACGGTGAGGAGTACTGGGGACGGTGAGGAGTACTGGGGACGGTGAGGGGTACTGGGGACGGTGAGGGGTACTGGGGACGGTGAGGGGTACTGGGGACGGTGAGGAGTACTGGGGACGGTGAGGGGTACTGGGGACGGTGAGGGGTACTGGGGAGGGTGAGGAGTACTGGGGACGGTGAGGAGTACTGGGGACGGTGAGGGGTACTGGGAACAGTGAGGGGTACTGGGAACAGTGAGGAGTACTGGGGACGGTGAGGAGTACTGGGGACGGTGAGGAGTACTGGGGACGGTGAGGGGTACTGGGGAGGGTGAGGAGTACTGGGGATGGTGAGGAGTGCTGGGGACGGTGAGGGGTACTGGGGACAGTGAGGAGTACTGGGGACGGTGAGGAGTACTGAGGACGGTGAGGGGTACTGGGGACGGTGAGGGGTACTGGGGAGGGTGAGGAGTACTGGGAGGGTGAGGAGTACTGGGGACGGTGAGGAGTACTGGGGACGGTGAGGGGTACTGGGGACGGTGAGGAGTACTGGGGACGGTGAGGAGTACTGGGGACGGTGGAGAGTACTGGGGACGGTGAGGAGTACTGGGAACAGTGAGCAGTACTGGGGACGGTGAGGAGTACTGGGAACAGTGAGCGGTACTGGGGACGGTGAGGGGTACTGGGGAGGGTGAGGAGTACTGGGGACGGTGAGGGGTACTGGGGACGGTGAGGGGTACTGGGGAGGGTGAGGAGTACTGGGGACGGTGAGGAGTACTGGGGACAGTGAGGAGTACTGGGGACGGTGAGGGGTACTGGGGAGGGTGAGGAGTACTGGGGACGGTGAGGGATACTGGGGACGGTGAGGGGTACTGAGGACGGTGAGGAGTACTGAGGACGGTGAGGAGTACTGGGGACGGTGAGGGGTACTGGGGAGGGTGAGGAGTACTGGGGAGGGTGAGGAGTACTGGGGACGGTGAGGAGTACTGGGGACGGTGAGGGGTACTGGGGACGGTGAGGAGTACTGGGGACGGTGAGGAGTACTGAGGACGGTGAGGAGTACTGGGGATGGTGAGGGGTACTGGGAACAGTGAGCAGTACTGGGGACGGTGAGGGGTACTGGGGAGGGTGAGGAGTACTGGGACGGTGAGGAGTACTGGGGACGGTGAGGGGTACTGGGGAGGGTGAGGAGTACTGGGGACGGTGAGGAGTACTGGGGACAGTGAGGAGTACTGGGGACAGTGAGGGGTACTGGGGAGGGTGAGGAGTACTGGGGACGGTGAGGGATACTGGGGACGGTGAGGGGTACTGAGGACAGTGAGGAGTACAGGGGATGGTGAGGAGTACAGGGGATGGTGAGGAGTACTGGGGACGGTGAGGGATACTGGGGATGGTGAGGGGTACTGGAAACAGTGAGGAATACTGGGGAGGGTGAGGAGTACTGGGGACAGTGAGGAGTACTGGGGACGGTGAGGGGTACTGAGGACAGTGAGGAGTACAGGGGATGGTGAGGAGTACTGGGGACGGTGAGGGATACTGGGGATGGTGAGGGGTACTGGAAACAGTGAGGAGTACTGGGGAGGGTGAGGAGTACTGGGGACAGTGAGGAGTACTGGGGACGGTGAGGAGTGCTGGGGACGGTGAGGAGTGCTGGGGACGGTGAGGAGTACTGGGGACGGTGAGGAGTGCTGGGGACGGTGAGGAGTGCTGGGGACGGTGAGGAGTTGAGGAGTGCCGGGGACGGTGAGGAGTTGAGGAGTGCCGGGGACGGTGAGGAGTGCCGGGGACGGTGAGGAGTGCCGGGGACGGTGAGGAGTGCCGGGGACGGTGAGGAGTGCTGGGGACGGTGAGGAGTACTGGGGACAGTGAGGAGTACTGGGGACGGTGAGGAGTGCTGGGGACGGTGAGGAGTGCTGGGGACGGTGAGGAGTTGAGGAGTGCCGGGGACGGTGAGGAGTGCCGGGGACGGTGAGGAGTGCCGGGGACGGTGAGGAGTGCTGGGGACGGTGAGGAGTGCTGGGGACGGTGAGGGATACTGGGGACGGTGAGGAGTGCTGGAGACGGTGAGGGATACTGGGGACAGTGAGGAGTACTGGGGACGGTGAGGGATACTGGGGACAGTGAGGAGTACTGGGGACAGTGAGGAGTACTGGGGATGGTGAGGAGTGCTGGGGACGGTGAGGAGTACTGGGGACGGTGAGGAGTACTGGGGACGGTGAGGGATACTGGGGACGGTGAGGAGTACTGGGGACGGTGAGGAGTGCTGGGGACGGTGAGGAGTTGAGGAGTGCCGGGGACGGTGAGGAGTGCCGGGGACGGTGAAGAGTACTGGGGACGGTGAGGAGTGCCGGGGACGGTGAGGAGTACTGGGGACGGTGAGGAGTACTGGGGACGGTGAGGGATACTGGGGACGGTGAGGAGTACTGGGGACGGTGAGGGATACTGGGGACGGTGAGGAGTACTGGGGACGGTGAGGGATACTGGGGACGGTGAGGAGTGCTAGGGACGGTGAGGAGTGCTAGGGACGGTGAGGAGTGCTGGGGACGGTGAGGAGTGCTGGGGACGGTGAGGAGTGCTAGGGACGGTGAGGAGTGCTGGGGACGGTGAGGAGTGCCGGGGACGGTGAGGAGTACAGGGGACGGTGAGGGGTACTGGGGACGGTGAGGGGTGCTGGGGACGGTGAGGAGTGCTGGGGACGGTGAGGAGTGCTGGGGACGGTGAGGGTACTGGGGACAGTGAGGAGTACTGGGGACAGTGAGGAGTACTGGGGACAGAGAGGAGTACTGGGGACGGTGAGGGATACTGGGGACGGTGAGGAGTACTGGGGACAGTGAGGGATACTGGGGACGGTGAGGAGTACTGGGGACGGTGAGGGATACTGGGGATGGTGAGGGATACTGGGAACGGTGAGGAGTGCTGGGGACGGTGAGGAGTACTGGGGACGGTGAGGAGTACTGGGGACGGTGAGGAGTACTGGGGACAGTGAGGCTTGCTGGGGACGGTGAGGAGTGCTGGGGACAGTGAGGAGTACTGGGGACGGTGAGGAGTACTGGAGACAGTGAGGAGTACTGGGGACGGTGAGGAGTGCCGGGGACGGTGAGAGATACTGGGGACGGTGAGGAGTGCTGGGGACGGTGAGGTGTACTGGGGACGGTGAGGAGTAATGGGGACGGTGAGGAGTACTGGGGACGGTGAGGGATACTGGGGACAGTGAGGAGTAATGGGGACGGTGAGGAGTACTGGGCACAGTGAGGCGTACTGGGGACGGTGATGGGATACTGGGGACAGTGAGGAGTAATGGGGACGGTGAGGGATACTGGGGACGGTGAGGAGTACTGGGGACGGTGAGGAGTACTGGGGATGGTGAGGAGTACTGGGGACGGTGAGGAGTACTGGGGACGATGAGGAGTACTGGGGACAGTGAGGAGTACTGGGGACGATGAGGAGTACTGGGGACGGTGAGGAGTGCTGGGGACGGTGAGGGATACTGGGGACGGTGAAGGATACTGGGGACGGTGAGGAGTACTGGGGACAGTGAGGGATACTGGGGACGGTGAGCAGTACTGGGGACGGTGAGGAGTACTGGGGACGGTGAGGGATACTGGGGACGGTGAGGAGTGCTGGGGACGGTGAGGGACACTGGGGACGGTGAGGAGTACTGGGGACGGTGAGGAGTACTGGGGACAGTGAGGAGTACTGGGGACAGTGAGGAGTACTGGGGACAGTGAGGGATACTGGGGACCGTGAGGGATACTGGGGACGGTGAGGAGTACTGGGGACCATGAGGGATACTGGGGACGGTGAGGAGTACTGGGGACGGTGAGGAGTACTGAGGACGTGAGGAGTACTGGGGATGGTGAGGGATACTGGGGACGGTGAGGAGTACTGGGGACGGTGAGGGATACTGGGGACGGTGAGGAGTACTGGGGACGGTGAGGGATACTGGGGACGGTGAGGAGTATTGAGGACGGTGAGGAGTATTGAGGACTGTGAGGGGTACTGGGGACGGTGAGGGATACTGCGGACGGTGAGGGATACTGGGGACGGTGAGGAGTACTGGGGACAGAGAGGAGTACTGGGGACGGTGAGGGATACTGGGGACGGTGAGGAGTACTGGGGACAGTGAGGGATACTGGGGACGGTGAGGAGTACTGGGGACGGTGAGGGATACTGGGGATGGGACAGTGAGGAGTACTGGGGACGATGAGGAGTACTGGGGACAGTGAGGAGTACTGGGGACGATGAGGAGTACTGGGGACAGTGAGGAGTACTGGGGACAGTGAGGAGTACTGGGGACGATGAGGAGTACTGGGGACAGTGAGGAGTACTGGGGACGATGAGGAGTACTGGGGACAGTGAGGAGTACTGGGGACGATGAGGAGTACTGGGGACGATGAGGAGTACTGGGGACAGTGAGGATTACTGGGGACGATGAGGAGTACTGGGGACGATGAGGAGTACTGGGGACGATGAGGGATACTGGGGACGGTGAGGAGTAATGGGGACGGTGAGGAGTACTGGGGACGGTGAGGGACACTGGGGACGGCGAGGAGTACTGGGGACGGTGAGGAGTACTGGGGACAGTGAGGAGTACTGGGGACCGTGAGGGATACTGGGGACCGTGAGGGATACTGGGGACGGTGAGGAGTACTGGGGACCATGAGGGATACTGGGGACGGTGATGAGTACTGAGGACGGTGAGGAGTACTGGGGACGGTGAGGGATACTGGGGACGGTGAGGAGTACTGGGGACGGTGAGGAGTATTGAGGACGGTGAGGAGTATTGAGGACTGTGAGGGGTACTGGGGACGGTGAGGGATACTGCGGACAGTGAGGGATACTGCGGACGGTGAGGAGTACTGCGGACAGTGAGGGATACTGCGGACGGTGAGGAGTACTGCGGACAGTGAGGGATACTGCGGACGGTGAGGAGTACTGCGGACAGTGAGGGATACTGGGGACGGTGAGGGGTCAGACCTGACTGCTAGACAACTAAAACTAGGAAGAGTCTGAATGCCGGACGCTCCAGAATTGAGGGGCCACATAGTCATGGGTGAAAGTGTTGGCACCATTGCAATTGTCCGGAATATCATCACAATCACACATATGTTGTCACACGTTTATTGCCTTTTTGTGTATTGGAATAACACAAACATGGAGAAGTGAGATATTATTCTGGAGAAACCCTCCATTGTCTGGGGCAATGTTAAGGTGATGACCCATCATGACGGTAACCTCAGGGATCAATGGCCTCCATCCGTCCTGCCCGACATCTCAGTGCGCCCCCGACAGCCCCGAGCAGAAGCCACCATATAAAGGGATCATAGGGGCACATGTGGCCATTCGTCCCCCCCTCCCCGAGAACATGGTGCCCCATACACCCGCTACTAAGTCCCAGGAGGGACATTCCAGACGGACTTCGGTATCTATAGACTTCTATGAGGCAGACATGTCCTGTACATTATCTATAGACTTCTATGGGGCAGACGTATGGTATCTATAGACCTCTGTGGGGTAGACACGTCCAGTACAGCATCTATAGACCTCTATGGGGCAGACGTGTCCTGTACAGTATCTATAGACCTCTATGGGGCACACGTGTCCTGTACAGTATCTATAGACCTCTATGGGGCAGACACATCCAGTAAAGCATCTATAGACCTCTATGGGGCAGACGTGTCCTGTACAGTATCTATAGACTTATATGGGGCAGACATGTACTGTATTGTATCTATAGACCTCTATGGGCCAGACACGCCTTGTACAGTATCTATAGATCTCTATGGGGTAGACACGTCCAGTACAGCATCTATAGACCTCTATGGGGCAGACGTGTCCTGTACAGTATCTATAGACCTCTATGGGGCAGACGTGTCCTGTACAGTATCTATAGACCTCTATGGGGCAGATGTGTCCTGTGCAGTATCTATAGACCTCCATGGGGCAGACGTGTCCTGTGCAGTATCTATAGACCTCTATGGGGCAGACGTGTCCTGTGCAGTATCTATAGACCTCTATGGGGCAGACGTGTCCTGTGCAGTATCTATAGACCTCTATGGGGCAGACGTGTCCTGTACAGTATGTATAAGCTCCTATGATCGTTTCCTCTTGATATTCGGGAGGGGCAGTGGAGGACTCTGCTGTTCTCAGAATCTTCCGCACATTCTTGGCTCTTTTCTTGTTTTTGAGAAGAGAACAAATATGACCCAGAATCCTGCCGATGAAAGGCGTCCGCCCCATAACCCGACAGATCAGCGGGACTCAGGTCCTCGCCAGCAACAAACCCGCTCTCACCAGATTATTAACCCATGAGATCCCAGTATACACTCAAATCTGGATCCCGAGCACCCGGCCTGAGGTCCGAGATCACGTGAGATCCAGAATCGCTCAACTCCAGAACCAATAGACCAGACGGGAAAAGTCCAAGATTCCTCCGGGGCTGATGATTGGCAGCACGGATAGAGGGGCCCCCGCCTGCTGCAGGACGCAGATATTGGGGCCCGCTCCATGTCGGCGGCTGGCACAAATCTGTCACCACAAACTAATAATAGTGAGAAGCAGCGGATTTCACGAGGCCTCGCTGGACCTGGACACCGTTCACACAAACAACATTTCACTGGTGGAGTGACCGAGTCCTGACCCCCAAAACACTGGGATTATAGTGCCCCCAGAGCTGTAATCACAATTCTACAGATACATCACTTCTATTACTCCAGCAACATCCTGTCACAAACTAGTCAGGAGCTCTCTGGCGCCCCCTTATCATGCTGGCCAATCAGGTGTCACAATGGTCTTTCTTACCTGGGAGACTTATGACAGGTTTGGGACCGCTGTCTCATTCCTATGTTGGAAC
Source organism: Allobates femoralis (assembly GCA_033576535.1). Classification (NCBI taxonomy): domain Eukaryota; kingdom Metazoa; phylum Chordata; class Amphibia; order Anura; family Aromobatidae; genus Allobates; species Allobates femoralis. Next base: position 8,735,130 of record JARQOC010000005.1, read on the forward strand.
GTCATATTAAATGTGTTTCTCTCCTTTGCCAGTTTAGGAGTTAATGTCAGTTTCTGTTCCTAGCACGCTAGCTAGTTCTTTGTCCAGGTGTGACTACTTTGTGATTACTCCCATCCCCTTCATATGGTCACATGGTTCCAGCATCCTTTGCTCGTGATTGCACTTATTCCCGGACAAGCTTCCTGAGGTGAAGGATGTCCTCTGGAGAACCTGACCATTGCCAAGTCATCTGCTGCCTAGGAGAGTGGATGCAGGCGAGAAGCTGTTTTTGTCATCCTCCTGTCTGTCTCGCCTTCCCTATTGTTGTTATTAGTGCAGCGGTTGGGACTAGTGCTCCCGCCGGCCACCTCCCTATTGAGGGCTAACATCAGGGTCAGCAAAGGAGTAGGTATCCTGCTCGGCGATGGGTTGAAAGAACCCATATATGGAGATCAAGGCACAGCCGCAGGTGAGTGCAGGAGGTCACATCTTCCTCATTCCTGATGAGCAGGGACCTCCTCTGTATTTGTTCCACCCCCAGTGTTTCCACGCTGGATGCCGTTGGTCCATGCTCCACTGTCATGCACGGTAGCCGGACACCCCTTAGTTCAGCATGGCATCAGGGTATTGACAGAGAATAAGAAAAATTAGCACTACCGCTCCAATTTTTGCAAAATATTGAGGCAGTTGGTGCGACGGAATGTGCAAAGTATATAGCACCAGCTTAGAATATATATATACCTCGGTCCGGTCACCACCAAGTCCTCAATAACACATAAATACCAAAACTATGCTGCTACCACCAATCACAGGCAGACTGGACACCTGCTGGGAAATGTGAGGCGAGCACCGGGGTCGTGCGGTTTACAAAAAGAGACAATTTACAGTACGTTATAGAAAGTTACATTACAATAACAGGGATTAAAACAGAAACGTATTAAATCTGCATCACAGGGATGAGTTTCAGATAAAGGGATGCGAGAATCCTTTGAAGAAATGGGATTCAGACCCCAGCAGGGGTGTCCGCTGTCAATCCTTGGATCTGAATATCCTTCTATTCTGCCTGTGATTTTATCTTTTGATTGAGACTAAAAATGAATGGGCAGAAATTAGTTTCCGAGGTTTCTGGCGCCCCTCAGTGAAGCAAAACAATGCTGTGCCTTCCCCGAGATGTGTGGAGTCTGGAAATCTAACTATTATAATTCTGCAAATCTTGTGAGATGCTGCATCTGCCTTTGAGTGTTTCGGCTCAGCAGACAAAGGATTCAGCGTCTGTATTTTGGAGGGAAAAACAGACTCAGAGTTGCTTGTTTTCAGAATCATAAAACTAGCCTTCCTTCAAGTTGTAAATGGGCATTCTTTCTCAAGGGGAGGGAGAGTGAGAAAGAGCTGCTTGTATTACACACAAATCACGAGGAGGAGGGGTAGATTTTCAGCCCTTGAGGAACCCAAAAACATATTTTAGCATATTTTCCGGACACATCCATAACACTAGGGGGAGCTCCCTGTATACAGAGATACATGATAAGATCCTGTCTGCAGACACCACTAGGGGGAGCTCCCTGTATATAGAGACACATGATAAGATTCTGTCTGCAGTCAGCAGTAGGAGGAGCTCCCTGTATACAGAGATACATGATAAGATCCTGTCTGCAGTCACCACTAGGGGGAGCTCCCTGTATACCTAGATACATGATAAGATTATCTCTGCAGCCACCACTAGAGGGAGCTCCCTGTATACAGAGATACATGATAAAATCCTGTCTGCAGTCACCACTAGGGGGAGCTCCCTGTATACCTAGATACATGATAAGATTCTGCCTGCAGCCACCACTAGAGGGAGCTCCCTGTATACAGAGATACATGATAAGATCCTGTCTGCAGTCAGCAGTAGGGGGAGCTCCCTGTATACAGAGATACATGATAAGATCCTGTCTGCAGCCACCACTAGGGGGAGCTCCCGGTATACAGAGATACATGATAAGATTCTGTCTGCAGCCACCATGAGGGGGAGCTCCCTGTATACAGAAATACATGATAAGATCCTGTCTGCAGTCACCACTAGGGGGAGCTCCCTGTATACAGAGATACATGATAAGATCCTATCTGCAGCCACCTCTAGGGGGAGCTCCCTGTATACAGAGATACATGATAAGATCCTGTCTGCAGCCACCACCAGGGGAGCTCCCTGTATACAGAGATACATGATAAGATCCTGTCTGACTCCACCACGAGGGGGAGCTCCCTGTATACAGAAATACATGATAAGATCCTGTCTGCAGTCACCACTAGGGGGAGCTCCCTGTATACAGAGATACATGATAAGATCCTGTCTGCAGTCACCACTAGGGGAGGCTCCCTGTAGAGATACATGATAAGATCCTGTCTGCAGCCACCACTAGGGGGAGCTCCCTGTATACAGAGATACAGGATAAGATCCTGTCTGCAGCCACCACTAGGGGGAGCTCCCTGTATACAGAAATACATGATAAGATCCTGTCTGCAGTCACCACTAGGGGGAGCTCCCTGTATACAGAGATACATGATAAGATCCTGTCTGCAGTCACCACGAGGGGGAGCTCCCTGTATACAGAGATACATGATAAGATCCTGTCTGCAGTCACCACTAGGGGGAGCTCCCTGTATACAGAGATACATGATAAGATCCTGTCTGCAGTCACCACTAGGGGGAGCTCCCTGTATACAGAGATACATGATAAGATCCTGTCTGCAGTCACCACTAGGGGGAGCTCCCTGTATACAGAGATACATGATCTCCCGCCCTCCTCTCCTATGATGCACCGGCCGGTACATCACATCCAGCCCGGTGCATTGTGGGGGCGCATCAAGTGGTACGGCCCGGATTCTGGCACATGTGCAGTGCGCATATTGAAGCCGGCGTGGTCACGTGGTACAAGCCAGCTTCAATATGCGCACTGCACATGCGGCAGAAGCCGAGGCCATACCACGTGGTGCGCTCCCACAATGCATCGGGCCTGATGTGATGTACCATGCCGGTGCATCATAGGAGGAGAAGAGGGCGGCAGATTCAAAGAGAGGAGGAGAATAAGAAACAATAATGCCGCCCAGCGAGGCTTGCGGTGATGCAGCGAGGAAGGGGGAATGGAGCCTGGAGCCGCCTTTCCAGTCTCCTGAGAGCGACCGGCAGTAAGTTATGTCATTTTTCTTACTCTTTATAGGACGGATTTACAGTAGAGAGGGATGGTTAGGGAGCAGCTAAGAAGGTGTAGGGACAGCTAGTGATAGGTCATGAGGCTTGAATGAGGTGACAGATTCCCTTTAATGTCAGTCTCTGCTACTAGCAAGCTAGCAAGTTCTTGCCCAAGTGGCTACTCTGTGATTACTCCCATCACCTTTATGCGGTCACATGGTTCCAGCATGCTTTGCTGGTGATTGAACCAAATTCCTAGCCAAACTTCCTGAGGAGGCGGTTCTCTGGAGAACTGACTACTGCTAAGCTGTCTGCTGCCAAGGAGCTAGGCAGCAGTCGTGAAGCTGCCTTGGTGTTCCTCTGCCTTCCCGTCCCTCTTGTTGTATTATTACAGTGGTTCGGGCTAGTGCTCCTGCCGGCAATTTGCTGTTGAGGGCTAACGTCAGGGCCAGCGAGGCACTAGATATCCAGCTCGATAACAGGTTGAAAGAACCCGTACAGGGACGGTAGGGAGATCAGGGCACAACCACATCAGAACACTTCTTCCCCTTCCCTATCAGCAGGACCCTTTGCTGTATTTGTCCGCCCTGGTATCTCGTCTATTTTGTGTAGTGCGCTGGACATCGTTGGTCCGTGAGCCACTGTCAGAAGGCTGCCGATCTTCTCTATAAAGCCTCCAGCAGTTGTCCTCCATTCTGTTCACATTCTATCTTTCTCTTATAGAAGGCTGCAGATCTTCTCTGTGAAGCCTCCAGCAGTCGTCCCCCATCATGTTCACCTTCCATCTTTCTCTTATAGAAGGCTGCAGATCTTCTCTGTGAAGCCTCCAGCAGTCGTCCCCCATCATGGTCACCTTCCATCTTTCTCTTATAGAAGGCTGCAGATCTTCTCTGTGAAGCCTCCAGCAGTCGTCCCCCATCATGGTCACCTTCCATCTTTCTCTTATAGAAGGCTGCAGATCTTCTCTGTGAAGCCTCCAGCAGTCGTCCTCCATCATGGTCACCTTCCATCTGTCTCTTATAGAAGCTGCAGATCTTCTCTGTGAAGTGTCCAGCAGTCGTCCTCCATCATGTTCACCTTCCATCTTCCTCTTATAGAAGGCTGCAGATCTTCTCTGTGAAGTGTCCAGCAGTCGTCCTCCATCATGGTCACCTTCCATCTTTCTCTTATAAAAGGCTGCAGATCTCCTCTATGAAGTCTCCAGCAGTCGTCCTCAATCATGTTCACCTTCCATCTTTCTCTTATAGAAGGCTGCAGATCTTCTCTGTGAAGCCTCCAGCAGTTGTCCTCCATCCTGTTCACCTTCCATCTTTCTCTTATAGAAGGCTGCAGATCTTCTCTGAAAGTGTCCAGCAGTCGTCCTCCATCATGGTCACCTTCCATCTTTCTCTTATAGAAGGCAGCAGATCTTCTCTGTGAAGCTCCAGCAGTCGTCCTCCATTATGGTCACCTTCCATCTTTCTCTTATAGAAGGCTGCAGATCTTCTCTGTGAAGCCACCAGCAGTCGTCCTCCATCATGTTCACCTTCCATCTCTCTCTTATAGAAGGCTGCAGATCTCCTCTGTGAAGTGTCCAGCAGTCGTCCTCCATCATGTTCACCTTCCATCTCTCTCTTATAGAAGGCTGCAGATCTTCTCTGTGAAGTCTCCAGCAGTCGTCCCCCATCATGTTCACCTTCCATCTTTCTCTTATAGAAGGCTGCGGATCTTCTCTGTGAAGCCTCCAGCAGTCGTCCCCCATCATGTTCACCTTCCATCTTTCTCTTACAGAAGGCTGCCGATCTTCTCTGTGAAGCCTCCAGCAGTCATCCCCCATCATGGTCACCCTCCATCTTTCTCTTATAGAAGGCTGCAGATCTTTTCTGTGAAGTGTCCAGCAGTCGTCCTCCATCATGTTCACCTTCCATCTTTCTCTTATAGAAGGCTGCAGATCTTCTCTGTGAAGTGTTCAGCAGTCGTCCTCCATCATGGTCACCTTCCATCTTTCTCTTATAGAAGGCTGCAGATCTTCTCTGTGAAGCCTCCAGCAGTCGTCCTCCATCATGGTCACCCTCCATCTTTCTCTTATAGATGGCTGCAGATCTTTTCTGTGAAGTGTCCAGCAGTCGTCCTCCATCATGTTCACCTTCCATCTTTCTCTTATAGAAGGCTGCAGATCTTCTCTGTGAAGCCTCCAGCAGTCGTCCTCCATCATGTTCACCTTCCATCTTTCTCTTATAGAAGGCTGCAGATCTTCTCTGTGAAGCCTCCAGCAGTCGTCCTCCATCATGTTCACCTTCCATCTTTCTCTTATAGAAGGCTGCAGATCTTCTCTGTGAAGCCTCCAGCAGTCGTCCTCCATCTTGTTCACCTTCCATCTTCCTCTTATAGAAGGCTGCAGATCTTCTCTGTGAAGTGTCCAGCAGTCGTCCTCCATCATGTTCACCTTCCATCTTTCTCTTATAGAAGGCTGCAGATCTTCTCTGTGAAGCCTCCAGCAGTCGTCCTCAATCATGTTCACCTTCCATCTTTCTCTTATAGAAGGCTGCAGATCTTCTCTGTGAAGCCTCCAGCAGTTGTCCTCCATCCTGTTCACCTTCCATCTTTCTCTTATAGAAGGCTGCAGATCTCCTCTATGAAGTCTCCAGCAGTCGTCCCCCATCATGGTCACCTTCCATCTTTCTCTTATAGAAGGCAGCAGATCTTCTCTGTGAAGCCTCCAGCAGTCGTCCTCCATTATGGTCACCTTCCATCTTTCTCTTATAGAAGGCTGCAGATCTTCTCTGTGAAGCCTCCAGCAGTCGTCCTCCATCATGTTCACCTTCCATCTCTCTCTTATAGAAGGCTGCAGATCTCCTCTGTGAAGTGTCCAGCAGTCGTCCTCCATCATGTTCACCTTCCATCTCTCTCTTATAGAAGGCTGCGGATCTTCTCTGTGAAGCCTCCAGCAGTTGTCCCCATCATGTTCACCTTCCATCTTTCTCTTACAGAAGGCTGCAGATCTTCTCTGTGAAGCCTCCAGCAGTCATCCCCCATCATGGTCACCCTCCATCTTTCTCTTATAGAAGGCTGCAGATCTTTTCTGTGAAGTGTCCAGCAGTCGTCTCCATCATGTTCACCTTCCATCTTTCTCTTATAGATGGCTGCAGATCTTCTCTGTGAAGTGTTCAGCAGTCGTCCTCCATCATGGTCACCTTCCATCTTTCTCTTATAGAAGGCTGCAGATCTTCTCTGTGAAGCCTCCAGCAGTCGTCCTCCATCATGGTCACCCTCCATCTTTCTCTTATAGAAGGCTGCAGATCTTCTCTGTGAAGCCTCCAGCAGTCGTCCTCCATCATGTTCACCTTCCATCTTTCTCTTATAGAAGGCTGCAGATCTCCTCTGTGAAGTGTCCAGCAGTCGTCCCCCATCATGTTCACCTTCCATCTTTCTCTTATAGAAGGCTGCAGATCTTCTCTGTGAAGTGTTCAGCAGTCGTCCCCCATCATGGTCACCTTCCATCTTTCTCTTATAGAAGGCTGCAGATCTTCTCTGTGAAGCCTCCAGCAGTCGTCCACCATCATGGTCACCCTCCATCTTTCTCTTATAGATGGCTGCAGATCTTTTCTGTGAAGTGTCCAGCAGTCGTCCTCCATCATGTTCACCTTCCATCTTTCTCTTATAGAAGGCTGCAGATCTTCTCTGTGAAGCCTCCAGCAGTCGTCCTCCATCATGTTCACCTTCCATCTTTCTCTTATAGAAGCTGCAGATCTTCTCTGTGAAGCCTCCAGCAGTCGTCCCCCATCATGTTCACCTTCCATCTTTCTCTTATAGAAGGCTGCAGATCTTCTCTGTGAAGCCTCCAGCAGTCGTCCTCCATCATGTTCATCTTCCATCTTTCTCTTATAGAAGGCTGCAGATCTTCTCTGTGAAGCCTCCAGCAGTCGTCCCCCATCATGGTCACCTTCCATCTTTCTCTTATAGATGGCTGCAGATCTTCTCTGTGAAGCCTCCAGTAGTCGTCCTCCATCATGGTCACCCTCCATCTTCCTCTTATAGAAGGCTGCAGATCTTCTCTGTGAAGCCTCCAGTAGTCGTCCTCCATCATGGTCACCCTCCATCTTTCTCTTATAGAAGGCTGCAGATCTTCTCTACAATGCCCTGCAGGCATTGATCATACTTGCGGCCATTGTTCAGTGTTTGGATGAATCAATAGTTTCTGCTCGCTCATATTGTACTCAATGGTGCATTGTTCCAGGAACATCACTGTGATACCGTAGACTGTGCATCGTCTTGAGAAAGGTATGGAGGAGATTCCTTTTCTCAGGTATCCGGAGCCGCAGGTTCTTTTCCTTTAGTCCGGAGCCTGAAAGTTCTGCAGAACGTCTAGGAAGGTCCAAGTCTCTGACCAAGCCATGTGACTACAGCTGTGTCTAAGTCCTCCGTCTCATTTTTAAGGTTGAATCCCTCCATGTTGTCCGTACAAAAGTAGCTTTATTGTCCATAACAACCAATCACAGCGCAGCTCTCAGTTCTTCTACTGCTGAGGTAAAGTGAAAGCCATGCTCTGGTTGCTATGGAAACCACTCTCTCTCTGCGGCCATTAATGTCAATGTAATGACACCAAAATCATTCACCAAAGGGTCAGAGTGCAACAATAAGCCGATGGCGTCAGTGTGAAAACACTCTACGTGATGGCACCTGTGAATGTGAAGATATCATGTATAATATAATGTATATAATGCTACATGACAAGACACAGTTCAGTTATTTTATTATTGTCACAGAAAATGTCATCACTGCAGACTGCGAGCGCCACCATATTGTTAGGCCTCATCCCACCCGCCCCACGCTCCACCGCCGGCCTCGACCCTCCCGCCCCACCGTGAACATCACCCCTCCCGCCCCACACTCCACCTCCCGACATCACCCATCCCGCCCCACACTCCACCGCCGACATCACCCATCCCGCCCCACGCTCTACCGCCGGCCTCACCCCTTTCACCTCATGTTCCATCGCCAACATCGCCTGTCCCGCCCCACACTCCACCGCCAGCCTAACCCTCCCACCCTACGTTCTACCGCCGGCCTCACCCCTCCCAACCCACACTCCATCACCAGCCTCACCCTTCCCGTCCCACCGCCGGCCTCACCCCTCGCTCCACTGCCGGCCTCACCCCTCCCGCCCCGCTGCTGGCCTCGCCCCTCTTGCCTCACCCCTACTCCCCCCAGTTAATGTCTGTCCTCACCCCTCCCAGCCCATTACTGGTCTCACCCCTCCCACCCCAAGCTCAACCGCAGGCCACACTTTTTCTGCTACACACTCCACCGCCGGCCTCACCCCTCCTGCCTAAGCACTGGTCTCATCCCTCCTGCCCCATGTTCCAGCGCCAGCCTTGCCCTTCCCACCCATGCTTCATGGCTGGCCCTCCATCCCACCACTGGCCTTGCTCCTCCCACCCTACGCTCAACTGTTGGTCCCGACCCTCCCGCCCTGCACTCTGCCATGGTCCTTGCCCCATGCCCGCCTCACTCCTCTTACACCACAGTCAACCACCTACCTCGCTCGCCCCCCACAGTCACCTGCTGGACTCACTCCATGCTCCACCGCGGCCTCGTCCACCTGCCCTATGCTCCACGCCGACCTTACCCCTTCAACCCCGTTCCTCGCCCCTCCACCCATCACTCCGCCACCAACCATGCCCCTTATTGCTTCGCCAGCCTTCGCCACAAACTGCACTGCTGGCCTCACCCTTCTGCCTCATATTCCTTTGCCGGCCCACCCTTGTTCCTTGGATGGCCTCGCCCATCTTGCCCTACGTTCCTCTGTTGGCCTCACTTATTTGGCTCCATGTTTGTCCACAAGCCTCAACCCTCTCGCCCCACGGTTTTCTGCCAGCCTCGCTCCTCTTGCCCCTCATTCCTTCACCAGCCTCACCCACTTCCTCCACCAGCCTCACCCCTGGTGCCATCCAGTAGACTCCCCCAAGTTGTGGCCCTGTGACTGTCATGGGCAGGCCGTGAACTTTGAGGCCTTTCCTTTATTTTGGGGCCACTGAGCCCGTTCTCTGAGAACCCGGGAGCAGACGGCTCATTAGCTTTTCTAATCACAGGACATGTGTTTCACGGCCAGGCGGCACGAGGTTACAGCCGTTACAGGCCATTGGGTCCTTGTTTGTGAAGACAGTTACGATACAATGCAATTAATAAGCGATGGACGGTGCAGAGAACTTCTCCTCCGGGGGCGTCAGCCCTCATCAGTGCCGCAGCCCCTCAAGCCATTTGCCCCCATCTCCACCACCTGACAACAGTGCCAAGCGTGGACACCTGCAGGGGTCAGTTCAGGGGAGAACGATGATTGTGTAGGGCGTCTTCTAGGAAATTGGCCATCTTCTGACAATCATCCTGCAGAAACCAAAGAAAGAAAAAAAATAGAGAAGATGGGGTTTATTACCACCCACCCACTGTGCATGCCCTCCTTCCAACCCCCTCGTACACCTGCTTCCCGCCCTGCACCCCCCGTACGTTCGACTCCCACCATGCACCCACCCATACACCCCCTCCCACCATGCACCCTCCCTTCCACTGTCCTCCTTTCTTGCACCTACCTATTTGCCCGACTCCTACCTTGCATCCCCCATATGCCCACCTCCTGCCGTGCACCCCCCTATTTGCCCACCTCCCACCATGCAAATTTCCTAAGCCCGCTCCTGTTACGCACTCCTCATGCACCCACCTCCCATCATGCACCCCCATACACCCACCTTCCGCCGTGCAATCCTTCTATGCCCACCTCCTACCATGCATGCATCTTCCACCGTGCACACCTCGTACACTGAACTCACCTCACTGATGAAGCCATAGTGTACAAGCTCTGCGGCCAGCGTCTGTGAACTCTCATCTGCAGAAGGAGGAACACCACATATAAGACAAAACCACGGGGGTCCTCAGTCCTCATCGGCACCCACCATCTAGTCAGAAACCAGCAGCCACTGCAAGGTGCACAGCAGCACTGAGGATTTAAGGAGAACCCATTAAATAAGCTGGTTATGGCCAGGACAGCGCCTCCTGGTGGTGTCACTTAGAATAGAGTAAAGGGCATTGAGGACAACACCAACAAAATGTGCAACTCATCATATCCGAGCTGATGGGAGTTATCTCTCTTAGAGAGCGTCGCAGGGTGAGGGCACTTACTGGGCAGCAGGTCGCAGCTCAGGTGTCGGTGTAACTTGTCTTCCAACTTCAGGTACAAGGTGAGCTGAGAATGAAAAAGACAAAGTGAAAGGTAAAAGGTGGACACGGACCGGGCAAGGGTACTGCGGTCGTGCTACAGGCACTTAGGCACAGTCCGGGGACACTACAGGTGCGGGAGGGTGTCAGCCTGCCCATGAACCGTATTACATCTATAATTAGAGAATAATAATATCACACCTACAACATCTTGTAATCGGATCTTGGAGATGGGAAGAACTCTTTAAGTTTTGACTCGACGGGGAGTAAATCTGCAGGACTCGATGGGGCCGAGATCTGGCGAGGACTCGATGGGGCCGAGATCGGCGAGGGCTCGATGGGGCGGAGATCTGGCGAGGGCTCGAGGGGCCGAGATCGGCGTGGACTCGATGGGGCGAGATCCGGCGAGGGCTCGATGGGGCCGAGATCGGCGAGGGCTCGAGGGGCCGAGATCGGCAGGCTCGAGGGGCCGAGATCGGCGAGGGCTCGATGGGGCCGAGATCTGGCGAGGGCTCGATGGGGCCGAGATCTGGCGAGGGCTCGATGGGGCCGAGATCGGCGAGGGCTCGAGGGCCGAGATCGGCGGGCTCGACGGGGCCGAGATCTGGCGAGGGCTCGATGGGGCCGAGATCTGGCGAGGGCTCGATGGGGCCGAGATCTGGCGAGGGCTCGATGGGGCGGAGATCTGGCGAAGGCTCGATGGGGCCGAGATCTGGCGAGGGCTCGATGGGGCCGAGATCTGGCGAGGGCTCGATGGGGCCGAGATCTGGCGAGGCTCGATGGGGCCGAGATCTGGCGAGGGCTCGATGGGGCCGAGATCTGGCGAGGGCTCGATGGGGCCGAGATCTGGCGAGGGCTCGATGGGGCCGAGATCTGGCGAGGGCTCGATGGGGCCGAGATCTGGCGAGGGCTCGATGGGGCGAGATCTGGCGAGGGCTCGATGGGGCCGAGATCTGGCGAGGGCTCGATGGGGCCGAGATCTGGCGTGGACTCGATGGGGCCGAGATCGGCGAGGGACTCGATGGGGCCGAGATCTGGCGAGGGCTCGATGGGGCCGAGATCTGGCGAGGGCTCGATGGGGGAGATCGGCGTGGACTCGATGGGGCCGAGATCTGGCGAGGGCTCGATGGGGCCGAGATCTGGCGAGGGCTCGATGGGGCCGAGATATGGCGAGGACTCGATGGGGCGAGATCGGGAGACTCGATGGGGCCGAGATCTGGCGAGGACTCGATGGGGCGAGATCTGGGAGGACTCGATGGGGCCGAGATCTGGCGAGGGCTCGATGGGGCGAGATCTGGCGAGGGCTCGATGGGCCGAGATCTGGCGAGGGCTCGATGGGGCCGAGATCTGGCGAGGGCTCGATGGGGCCGAGATCTGGCGAGGACTCGATGGGGCCGAGATCTGGCTGAGGACTCGATGGGGACCGAAGACTGATGGACGTGGGACTCGATGGTGGCTGGTGTCTGGTGAGGACTCGATGGGGTGAATCTCGAAAACTCGATGGGGAGATCTGGTGAGACTCGATGGGCTGAGATCTGGTGGTCTGGTGAGGGACTCGATGAGCTGTAGACATCTCTTGAACCTGCAATAGGGGAGCGAGCTCCAAAGATCTCTGGCATTTAAAGGAAAAAAGGGCTGTATTCTGTGAGGATTCGATGGGGTGTGAGAGGAGGCACGGATGAGACTGTAGAGGTCACTCTGTCCCGAGCGTGGATGAACCCATGCAACTAGGAGGAGCGACGCCTCCAAAGTTTCTTCTGGCATTTACCAAGGAAAAAAAAGAGGGGTCTGTTTTTCTGTAGTAAAAGGGGCCATTTTATTGGAGCCTGCCCTCTGTTCCTAAACAGAGTGGAATACCTTGGGTTACCATGGGTGGTGTGGAGGTAAATGAGCGGGAGGCGTTGAAGGCTCAGGGGGGCGCTCCTATCTCCTGCCCTTTAGGGAGCCTCTTTGCACCACCTGCTTTGTGCCTCAAGGTAATTAAGGAACATCATGATTCTGTACCGGCAGGTCATCCGGGTAGTAGGGCCACCTTGGATCTTTTGTTTTTGGTGACCAGGGTTGCAGAAGGATGTGACTAACTTCGTGTCTGCTTGTAGTGTTGGCGCACGCGCTAAGGTTCCTCATACCCGTCCGTCTGGATCTCTCATGCCATTGTCCATTCCCGATAGACCATGGACACATCGTCTATGGATTTTATCAGGATCTCCCTTGTCTGCCGGCAAGTCGGTGATTTTGGTAGTGGTTGATAGGTTCAGCAAGATGGTACACACTGTGGCACTACCAGCACTTCCTAATGCCAAGACACCGGCACAGGTTGTCATGAGATGGTGAGCTTCATGGGGCTCCCTCCGATGTGGTCTCGGATCGCGACATTTGTTTCAGGTTTGGAAAGCCTTTTATACTCTATTACGGGTAAAGTTGTCCTAGTCTTCTGCTTTCCATCCTCAGTCAAATGGGCAGACTGAGCACACATCAAAATTTGGAGACTTATCTTCGGTGTTTTATCTCTGAAAACCAGGAGGATTGGGCTTCCTATTTACCTTTAGCCGGATTTGCCATAACTAATCGTCACCAGGAGTCCACCGGCAAGTCACTATATATTTATATGGGTTCCATCTTCAGTTTGGTACCTTTAGTGGTAAAGGTTCTTCGGGAGTTCCTGAGGACCGATTTGCCTCTTCCCTCTCCTCTGTTTGGCAAGGGGGTGCAGAGTAACTTGGGTCTCTTGGGTGACAGATACAAAGGTATGGCTGACAAGAATCGCCTGCCAGGTCCGGACCTGAGTGTGAATGATTGTGTGGTTGTCTACCAGGAATATTAAGCTGAAGGTGCCTTCATGGAAGCTGGGCCCTAGGTCTATTGGTCCTTATAAGATAACCGCCGTCATTAACCCTGTAGCTTTTCGTCTAGAGTTGCCCCGAGCACTCAGGATTCATAGATCTCTTCTCACACCATATGTGCCTTCATCTGAGCCGTCTCCTTTGCCGCCTGAACCGATCTGTGTGGATGTGAATTTGGAATTTCACATTTCTAAGGTTCTGGATTCTCACATGTTGCGCCGTTCCCTTCAGTATTTGGTGCACTGGCGGGGTCACGGTCCCGAGGAGAGGATGTGGGTGCCAGCGTCAGAGGTGAACGCTGCCAGGCTGGTCCTCTCCCATCCTGACAAGCCTGGTCCTGAGTGTCCGGAGACCACTCGTAGAAGGGGGGGGGGGGGTACTGTCACGGGTGTGTCAAGAGGCACGGGTGAGACTGTACAGGTCACTCGCAGAAGGTCCCAGCGTTTGGCCAAACAGTTCACATCCTAAATAAAAATGTCTCTGTCGCTTTAAGAGGCATTTCCCTTTTAGTTAAAGCTGGAGGTCACTAGGACCCAGCTGATTCCTTACCTTGGAGCTGCCTATATATTTCCCCTGATTCCCAGAATGCACTGCTGGTGATAGCCTCAGGTGTTCCTGATTGTTTCTTGGATCAAAGCAGTGTTTTCTGGAGTCTGCTGGTTTGCTGCTTGGATCTGCTAAAGCTAAGTGTATCTCTCCCCTCTTTGTATGTTTTCCTTGTGTGTTTCTCTAGTTGCTAGCCGGGCTGACTAGTGATCACCTGCTCTGATCCCTGTGTACTGGTAGTCCTGGGACAGTGAGGGAATAGGTATCCTGGCAGCGACAGTTATGGAAACTGTATAGGGACGTTTTTGCCCTTAACATCAGGGACACCTTTCCTCTCCCCTGTCATCGTCCAGCGCTGGGTGTCTCCCTACACCCAGCGTGACAGTGAGATCGGGTAAGGACTCGGCCACCACAGAATATTCCACTTTTGCAGATGTTTTGGGTTATTGTCCGTCTGTCTGTGAAGCGTCGTCCAATCATTGCTGCATTTAGTGAATCTGAGCAGAGTCTCGTCCTGTAACTTCAGAATTCATCCGCTGCTTCTGTCTTCATTCTCATCATCAATAACCACTAGAGCCCCAGAGCCATTAAAAATCCAGCATGTACAACCAGCACACCGCCTCCACCGTGTGTTACAGAGGACGTGCTGTGCTCTGCACACCGCCTCCTCCATGTGTTACAGAGGACGTGCTGCGCTCTGCACACCGCCTCCGCCATGTGTTACAGAGGACGTGCTGCGCTCTGCACACCTCCTCCTCCATGTGTTACAGAGGACGTGCTGTGCTCTGCACACCGCCTCCGCCATGTGTTACAGAGGACGTGCTGTGCTCTGCACACCGCCTCCGCCATGTGTTACAGAGGATGTGCTGCGCTCTGCACACCACCTCCGCCATGTGTTACACAGGACGTGCTGCGGTCTGCACACCGCCTCCTCCATGTGTTACAGAGGACGTGCTGCGCTCTGCACACCGCCTCCGCCATGTGTTACAGAGGACGTGCTGTGCTCTGCACACTGCCTCCACCATGTGTTACAGAGGACGTGCTGTGCTCTGCACACCGCCTCCACCATGTGTTACAGAGGACGTGCTGCGCTCTGCACACCTCCTCCTCCATGTGTTACAGAGGACGTGCTGTGCTCTGCACACCGCCTCCGCCATGTGTTACAAAGGACGTGCTGCGCTCTGCACACCACCTCCGCCATGTGTTACACAGGACGTGCTGCGGTCTGCACACCGCCTCCGCCATGTGTTACACAGGACGTGCTGTGCTCTGCACACCGCCTCCCCCATGTGTTACAGAGGACGTGCTGTGCTCTGCACACCTCTCCACATGTGTTACAGAGGACGTGCTGTGCTCTGCACACCGCTCCACCATGTTACAGAGATGTGCTGCGCTCTGACACGGCCTCCACATGTGTTACACAGGACGTGCTGTGCTCTGCACACCGCCTCCCCCATGTGTTACAGAGGACGTGCTGTGCTCTGCACACCTCCTCCACCATGTGTTACAGAGGACGTGCTGTGCTCTGCACACCACCTCCTCCAATTAGGATGTAAATCCTCAGATTAAAGCTGAGAGTCAATACTTTAACCCCAGACTGTTCTAGAGCCGGATCAGGAGGAGATTTTGGTAAAAAACTAAAATGCCAAGAAGCTTTTGTGTGACAAACAATTAACGTCAAATTTACTAATGCCCGTTCATGTGACAATTTCATAAATCATATTTTTGGATTACTTACATTTTGCAGATTTAATGGTATATCTTACTTTTCTGGAAACAGGTGAGAACCCTGGGAAATGAGTTCTGGCCTTCCGCACATCACAGACATATCATATTTGGAGTCAAACAGCACCAAAAATCACAATGAAAAACATGATGTCCATATCTTTGACGTGGGAGCGTCTAAGCCAAAGATATGGGAAAAATGGAGGTTTTGAGACTTGTGCAGCTGGGTGGGTTTACTGTACAGATCGGAGGTGGCAGCATAATTTTTGTATTTATGTGATATTGTGGTCTGAGGGTGGTTGGATTGAGGTGTATATATATGTTCCTGGCAGGAACTGGTGGTATATATACATCTCATCACATCACGTGCTCCAATAGTCGACATAAATTAGAGCAGCTGTGCTCCTTTTCTTATCCTCTGGCAATACTGTGTTTGGCCAGCAGGATAAGGGGGTGCCAGAGAGCTGCAGGTTCTGACTACGTTTTCATGACAGCAGGTGTATGACAGGTCATGTAACATACGTGTATTCGGGCCTTGTCCTCGCGGCGCTCCAGGTTGCAGTGCATCTGTGTGACCTGCAGGGGGAGGGGACATATGAAGCAGTCTTCAGTATATGATAAGGTGCAGGGTCTGGGCCCCCAAATATCAGCCTGAAAGTCCCAGCCAAGGGGCCCATATTCCTGGCACACTCGGACTCTCCTGGTCTTCTCTCTCCTCTTTGCTCAGTTGTGATGACTCTGGTGTGACACTCACCTTCCGGGTCTCCACCTCCATGGGTTCGGGTGTGGGGGTCTTTGTGGCCTGTAAGTCTTCCTGGGACTGTGAGAGGGCACGCGGCAACATATGAGGGCGAGAATCCGCGAAGTTCATGAGGGGGTAGATCCCATTCCTGCAAAACCAAAAGAGAGGGAGGCACTAGAGAATGAGAAGGCAGAGGTGCCAAACACCGAGCCACAGGGGTAGACGGTGCCACAGATCCAGCCAGAGGGGGGCTGCAGTGCTACAGATCCAGCCAGAGGGGGGCGGCGGAGGGACACATACTGAGCCAGAGGGGGGCGGCGGAGGGACACATACTGAGCCAGAGGGGGGCGGCGGCACGACACATACCGAGCCAGAGGGGGCGACAGCATGACATACCAAGCCAGAGGGGGGTGGCGGGGACACATATAGAGCCAGAGGGGGGCAGCGGCACGACACATACCGAGCCAGAGGGGTCGACAGCATAACATACCGAGCCAGAGGGGGGCGGCGGGACATATACTGAGCCAGAGGGGGGCGGCGGCACGACACATACTGAGCCAGAGGGGGCGACAGCATGACATGCCAAGCCAGAGGGGGCGGCGGGGACACATACCGAGCTAGAGGGGGGTGGCAGCACGACACATACCGAGCCAGAGGGTGGTGGCAGCACGACACATACCGAGCCAGAGGGTGGTGGCAGCACGACACATACCGAGCCAGAGGGTGGTGGCAGCACGACACATACCGAGCCAGAGGGTGGTGGCAGCACGACACATACCGAGCCAGAGAGTGGTGGCAGCACGACACATACAGAGCCAGAGGGGGGTGGCAGCACGACACATACTGAGCCAGAGAGGGATGGCGGCATGACACATACCGAGCCAGAGGGGGCGACAGCATAGCATACCAAGCCAGAGTGGGGCGGCGGCGGGACACATACCGAGACAGAGGAGGCGACAGTATGACATACCAAGCCAGAGGGGGCGGCAGGGACACATACCGAGCCAGAGGGTGGTGGCAGCACGACACATACAGAGCCAGAGAGGGGCGGCGGCGGGGACACATACTGAGCCAGAAGGGGGTGGCGGCACGACACATACTGAGCCAGAGGGGATGGTGGCACGACACCCAGCCAGAGGGGCGACAGCATAATATACCGAGCCAGAGGGGGGCGGCAGAATCACAGACACAGCAAGAGGGGGCGGATGCTTGGTGAGAAGCACAATGAAGGAAAGAGAGGACACAGACTTCGGTAATCACCTCACATCCTCCAAGAACTTGTCCAGCTCCACGGAAGAGACCTGAGAAAACCTGCGAGATGTGGAGGAGAGGAGAGAAGGGGAGTGAGGGGGTCATCTCTGTGGCTCCAGAGATCATGTGTGGCCCCTAGAGACGCCATATACATGTAACCAGCAGATGGCGCTCACCTCCACAGTACGGGCGTCTGTCCTCTCAGCGGGATGGACGCCATGACAGCCTGTGGGTCAATCAGCTTGGTCTTCTCCTCCAGAAGGTTGTCATGTAAGAGGTCTGCAGAGGAGGAAGACATTCCCGACTCATAACACCAAAAACTGTCCTCTGCACCCGCCCAGAGCTGCAATCACTGCATACAACACTGCACATCACTATTCTACTGTTACATCGTGTCTTATCCTCCAGTCACCTCCAGAGCTGCACTCACTATTCTACTGTTACATCTTGTGTTATCCTCCAGTCCCCTGCAGAGCTGCACTCACTATTCTGCTGTTACATCATGTCTTATCCTCCAGTCCCCTCCAGAACTGCACTCACTATTCTGCTGTTACATCATGTCTGATCCTCCAGTCACCTCCAGAGCTGCACTCACTATTCTGCTGTTACATCGTGTCTTATCCTCCAGTCACCTCCAGAGCTGCACTCACTATTCTGCTGTTACATCGTGTCTTATCCTCCAGTCCCCTCCAGAGCTGCAGTCACTATTCTGCTGTTACATCGTGTCTTATCCTCCAGTCCCCTCCAGAGCTGCAGTCACTATTCTACTGTTACATCGTGTCTTATCCTCCAGTCACCTCCAGAGCTGCACTCACTATTCTGCTGTTACATCGTGTCTTATCCTCCAGTCCCCTCCAGAGCTGCGGTCACTATTCTGCTGTTACATTGTGTATATACAGGCGTTCATACTCACAGGGGGAGCTGAGGAAGCAGTGAGCCGACAGCAGCTTCAGTGAATGAACCTCAAACAGAACCTGGTGGAAGAGCAGATTATGTGCGGACGGGCGCAGCTCCGGGAGGACAGACACTGGAGGATGAACTCCTGGCAGACAAGAAGAGACACATATATATACAGTGTATACAGAGAGAGCGCGACCCCAAATATATACACTGTATGGAGCGGGAGGGGGGTGCATGCATCACTAATGAATGGAGAACGTGACCCCGGGGCCCCTCACCTTCATGTTGGCGTCCTCCAAAGAAGAGATGGACTTGTTGATGTTTTCCTCAGTGACTCTCTCCCCATTGGACTGAATCTCCAGAACGGCCATCTGTGAGGAGAGCAGAACTGGAGTATATACTATATACATCACTACAGGACTAGAAGCCTCCGCTCCTGGAGTATATACTATATACATCACTACAGGACAGGACTAGAAGGGTCCGCACCTCCTCACCTCCTCCTGGAGTATATACTATATACATCACTACAGGACAGGACTAGAAGGGTCCGCTCCTCCTCACCTCCTCCTGGAGTATATACTATATACATCACTACAGGACAGGACTAGAAGGGTCCGCACCTCCTCACCTCCTCCTGGAGTATATACTATATACATTACTACAGGACAGGACTAGAAGGGTCCGCTCCTCCTCACCTCCTCCTGGAGTATATACTATATACATCACTACAGGACAGGACTAGAAGGGTCCGCTCCTCCTCACCTCCTCCTGGAGTATATACTATATACATCACTACAGGACAGGACTAGAAGGGTCTGCTCCTCCTCACCTCCTCCTCCTGGAGTATATACTATATACATCACTACAGGACAGGACTAGAAGGGTCCGCTCCTCCTCCTGGAGTATATACATCACTACAGGACAGGACTAGAAGGGTCTGCTCCTCCTCACCTCCTCCTGGAGTATATACTATATACATCACTACAGGACAGGACTAGAAGGGTCCGCTCCTCCTCACCTCCTCCTGGAGTATATACTATATACATCACTACAGGACAGGACTAGAAGGGTCTGCTCCTCCTCACCTCCTCCTGGAGTATATACTATATACCTCACTACAGGACAGGCCTAGAAGGGTCCGCTCCTCCTCACCTCCTCCTGGAGTATATAATATATACATCACTACAGGACAGGACTAGAAGGGTCCACTCCTCCTCCTGGAGTATATACTGTATACATCACTACAGGACAGGACTAGAAGGGTCCGCTCCTCCTCACCTCCTCCTGGAGTATATACTATATACATCACTACAGGACAGGACTAGAAGGGTCCACTCCTCCTCACCTCCTCCTGGAGTATATACTATATACATCATACAGGACAGGACTAGAAGGGTATCGCTCCTCCTCACCTCCTCCTGGAGTATATACTATATACATCACTACAGGACAGGACTAGAAGGGTCCGCTCCTCCTCACCTCCTCCTGGAGTATATACTATATACATCACTACAGGACAGGACTAGAAGGGTATGCTCCTCCTCACCTCCTCCTGGAGTATATACTATACACATCACTACAGGACAGGACTAGAAGGGTCCGCTCCTCCTCACCGCCTCCTGGAGTATATACTATATACATCACTACAGGACAGGACTAGAAGGGTCCGCTCCTCCTCACCTCCTCCTGGAGTATATACTATATACATCACTACAGGACAGGACTAGAAGGGTCCGCTCCTCCTCCTTGGAGTATATACATACATCATACAGGACAGGACTAGAAGGGTCTGCTCCTCCTCACCTCCTCCTGGAGTATATACTATATACTCACTACAGGACAGGACTAGAAGGGTCCGCTCCTCCTCACCTCCTCCTGGAGTATATACTATATACATCACTACAGGACAGGACTAGAAGGGTCGCTCCTCCTCACCTCCTCCTGGAGTATATACTATATACCTCACTACAGGACAGGACTAGAAGGGTCCGCTCCTCCTTCCTGGAGTATATACTATATACATCACTACGGAATACGGACAGGACTAGAAGGGTCCGCTCCTCCTCACGCCTCCTGGAGTATATACTATATACTTAGTGTAGTTCAGCAGGACTTATGAGGGTCGCCTCCTCTGGAGTATATATACACTCCATTCTTCAGCTGGAAGGAGGAGGGGGGCGTGAGATTTCAACTCGTGTAATGTTTAGTGTCGTTGTTATCTCGTGGTCTAATATATATAACACTGCCAATGGACACTAGAGAGGTGCGTAAGTGACAGATCGGATGTGTCCCAGCTCTGTATATCATTCCTTACATATATACAGGTGCCGCTCTATAATCGGTGTCCCGCTCCTATATATCGGTGTCCCAGCTCCTATATATCGGTGTCCCAGCTCCTATATATCAGTGTCCCCGCTCCTATATATCGGTGTCCCCGCTCCTATATATCGGTGTCCCCGCTCCTATATATCGGTGTCCCCGCTCCTATATATCGGTGTCCCGCTCCTATAATCGGTGTCCCCCTCCCCTTATAAATCGGTGTCCCCGCTCCTATAAATCGGTGTCCCCGCTTCCCGCTTATACATCGGTGTCCCCGCTCCTATACATCGGTGTCCCCGCTCCTATATATCGGTGTCCCCGCTCCTATATATCGGTGTCCCCGCTCCTATATATCGGTGTCCCCGCTCCTATATATCGGTGTCCCCGCTCCTATATATCGGCGTCCCCGCTCCTCTATATCGGCGTCCCCGCTCCTCTATATCGGCGTCCCCGCTCCTCTATATCGGCGTCCCCGCTCCTATACATCGGTGTCCCCGCTCCTATATATCGGTGTCCCCGCTCCTATATATCGGTGTCCCCGCTCCTATATATCGGTGTCCCCGCTCCTATATATCGGTGTCCCCGCTCCTATATATCGGTGTCCCAGCTCCTATATATCGGTGTCCCAGCTCCTATATATCGGTGTCCCCGCTCCTATATATCGGTGTCCCCGCTCCTATATATCGGTGTCCCCGCTCCTATATATCGGTGTCCCCGCTCCTATATATCGGTGTCCCCGCTCCTATAAATCGGTGTCCCCGCTCCTATAAATCGGTGTCCCCGCTCCTATAAATCGGTGTCCCCGCTCCTATACATCGGTGTCCCCGCTCCTATACATCGGTGTCCCCGCTCCTATATATCGGTGTCCCCGCTCCTATATATCGGTGTCCCCGCTCCTATATATCGGCGTCCCCGCTCCTATATATCGGCGTCCCCGCTCCTCTATATCGGCGTCCCCGCTCCTCTATATCGGCGTCCCCGCTCCTCTATATCGGCGTCCCCGCTCCTCTATATCGGCGTCCCCGCTCCTATACATCGGTGTCCCCGCTCCTATATATCGGTGTCCCCGCTCCTATATATCGGTGTCCCCGCTCCTATATATCGGTGTCCCCGCTCCTATATATCGGTGTCCCCGCTCCTATATATCGGTGTCCCCGCTCCTATATATCGGTGTCCCCGCTCATACATCTATTGTGTTCCTGGACCCATATGTGTCCCTGGACCTATATTTGTGTACCCCATATACCGGTTCCTTACAGCCGGACTCTGGAGGGAAGTAATACTTGGTTCGCTGTTCTTCCCGCAGACATTTCAGTGGAGCGCGGAGATCATCAGGGACCGGCAACTCTGGAAAACAAGAATCATGGAGAGGATCCAGTGAGACGGGACGCAGATATGTGATATATACATCATATACAACAGAGGAGCAGAGCGATCTGCGCCCATCCACAGAGGAGCAGAGCGATCGCCGTCCATCCACAGAGGAGCAGAGCGATCTGCGCCCATCCACAGAGGAGCAGAGCGATCTGCGCCCATCCACAGAGGAGCCGAGCGATCGGCGCCCATCCACAGAGGAGCAGAGCGATCTGCGCCCATCCACAGAGGAGCAGAGCGATCTGCGCCCATCCACAGAGGAGCAGAGCGATCTCCGGTCATCCACAGAGGAGCAGAGCGATCTGCACCCATCCACAGAGGAGCAGAGCGATCACCGCCCATCCACAGAGGAGCAGAGCGATCTCCGGTCATCCACAGAGGAGCAGAGCGATCACCGCCCATCCACAGAGGAGCAGAGCGATCTGCGCCCATCCACAGAGGAGCAGAGCGATCTCCGGTCATCCACAGAGGAGCAGAGCGATCTCCGGTCATCCACAGAGGAGCAGAGCGATCTCCGGTCATCCACAGAGGAGCAGAGCGATCTCCGGTCATCCACAGAGGAGCCGAGCGATCTCCGGTCATCCACAGAGGAGCCGAGCGATCTCCGGTCATCCACAGAGGAGCCGAGCGATCTCCGGTCATCCACAGAGGAGCCGAGCGATCTCCGGTCATCCACAGAGGAGCCGAGCGATCTCCGGTCATCCACAGAGGAGCAGAGCGATCTCCGGTCATCCACAGAGGAGCAGAGCGATCACTGAGAATAAATAAACTTACCATTGACAAACACCCGATGCCAAACTAAGGAATGTAATTTTCACCATCCACGAAAAAGACATGAAAGAGAAAAAAAAAAATTTGTCAACATCTAAATGACTTTTAAACAACAAAAGATGAATCCTGGAGGATAAAAAAAGCGGTCACACTATAGAGGTCTGTACTGTAAGAGCGGTCACACTATAGAGCTGTGTACTGTAAGAGCGGTCACACTATAGAGCTCTGTACTGTAAGAGCGGTCACACTATAGAGCTGTACTGTAAGAGGCGTCACACTATAGAGCTGTACTGTAAGAGTGGTCACACTATAGAGCTGTACTGTAAGAGCGTCACACTAGAGTCGTACTGAAGCGGTCACTATAGAGCTGTACTGTAAGAGCGGTCACACTATAGAGCTGTACTGTAAGAGTGGTCACACTATAGAGCTGTACTGTAAGAGCGGTCACACTATAGAGCTGTACTGTAAGAGCGGTCACACTATAGAGCTGTACTGTAAGAGCGGTCACACTATAGAGCTCTGTACTTAAGAGCGCGTCCACACTATAGAGCTGTACTGTAAGAGCGGTCACACTATAGAGCTGTACTGTAAGAGCGGTCACACTATAGAGCTGTACTGTAAGAGCGGTCACACTATAAACTGTATGTAGGCGCACTTGAGCTGTACTGTAAGAGCGGTCACACTATAGAGCTGTACTGTAAGAGCGGTCACACTATAGAGCTGTACTGTAAGAGCGGTCACACTATAGAGCTGTACTGTAAGAGCGGTCACACTATAGAGCTGTACTGTAAGAGCGGTCACACTATAGAGCTGTACTGTAAGAGCGGTCACACTATAGAGCTGTACTGTAAGAGCGGTCACACTATAGAGCTGTACTGTAAGAGCGGTCACACTATAGAGCTGTACTGTAAGAGCGGTCACACTATAGAGCTCTGTACTGTAAGAGCGGTCACACTATAGAGCTGTTTCTGTAAGAGCGGTCACACTATAGAGCTGTACTGTAAGAGCGGTCACACTATAGAGCGTGTACTGTAAGAGCGGTCACACTATAGAGCTGTACTGTAAGAGCGGTCACACTATAGAGCTCTGTACTGTAAGAGCTGTCACACTATAGAGCCCGTACTGTAAGAGCGGTCACACTATAGAGCTGTACTGTAAGAGCGGTCACACTATAGAGCTGTACTGTAAGAGCGTCACAGGTCAACAACTATAGAGCTGTGTACTGTAAGAGCGGTCACACTATAGAGCTGTACTGTAAGAGCGGTCACACTATAGAGCTGTACTGTAAGAGCGGTCACACTATAGAGCTGTACTGTAAGAGCTGTCACACTATAGAGCTCTGTACTGTAAGAGCGGTCACACTATAGAGCTGTGTACTGTAAGAGCGGTCACACTATAGAGCTGTACTGTAAGAGCGGTCACACTATAGAGCTGTACTGTAAGAGCGGTCACACTATAGAGCTGTTGTACTGTAAGAGCTGTCACACTATAGAGCTGTACTGTAAGAGCGGTCACACTATAGAGCTGTACTGTAAGAGCGGTCACACTATAGAGCTGTACTGTAAGAGCGGTCACACTATAGAGCTTGTACTGTAAGAGCGTCACACTATAGAGCTGTACTGTAAGAGCGGTCACACTATAGAGCTGTACGTAAGAGCGGTCACACTATAGAGCTGTACTGTAAGAGCGGTCACACTATAGAGCTGTACTGTAAGAGCGGTCACACTATAGAGCTGTACTGTAAGAGCGGTCACACTATAGAGCTGTACCGTAAGAGCGGTCACACTATAGAGCTGTACCGTAAGAGCGGTCCACACTATAGAGCTGTACCGTAAAGAGCGGTCACACTATAGAGCTGTACCGTAAGAGCGGTCACACTATAGAGCTGTACCGTAAGAGCGGTCACACTATAGAGCTGTACCGTAAGAGCGGTCACACTATAGAGCTGTACCGTAAGAGCGGTCACACTATAGAGCTGTAACGTAAGAGGGTCACACTATAGAGCTGTACGTAAGAGCGGTTCACACTATAGAGCTGTACGTAAGAGCGGTCACACTATAGAGCTGTACCGTAAGAGCGGTCACACTATAGAGCTGTACGTAAGAGCGGTCACACTATAGAGCTGTACGTAAGAGCGGTCACACTATAGAGCTGTACCGTAAGAGCGGTCACACTATAGAGCTGTACCGTAAGAGCGGTCACACTATAGAGCTGTACCGTAAGAGCGGTCACACTATGAGCTGTACTGTAAGAGCGGTCACACTATAGAGCTGTACCGTAAGAGCGGTCACACTATAGAGCTGTACCGTAAGAGCGGTCACACTATAGAGCTGTACGTAAGAGCGGTCACACTATAGAGCTGTACTGTAAGAGCGGTCACACTATAGAGCTGTACTGTAAGAGCGGTCACACTATAGAGCTGTACGTAAGAGCGGTCACCACTTAGAGCTGTACGTAAGAGCGGTCACACTATAGAGCTGTACGTAAGAGCGGTCACACTATAGAGCTGTACGTAAGAGCGGTCACACTATAGAGCTGTACTGTAAGAGCGGTCACACTATAGAGCTGTACTGTAAGAGCGGTCACACTATAGAGCTGTACGTAAGAGCGGTCACACTATAGAGCTGTACGTAAGAGCGGTCACACTATAGAGCTGTACGTAAGAGCGGTCACACTAAGAGCTGTACTGTAAGAGCGGTCACACTATAGAGCTGTACTGTAAGAGCGGTCACACTATAGAGCTGTACGTAAGAGCGGTCACACTATAGAGCTGTACTGTAAGAGCGGTCACACTTAGAGCTGTAAAGATTAAAGAGCGCACACTATAGAGCTGTACGTAAGAGCGGTCACACTATAGGCTGTACGTAAGAGCGGTCACACTATAGAGCTGTACGTAAGAGCGGTCACACTATAGAGCTGTATGTAAGAGCGGTCACACTATAGAGCTGTATGTAAGAGCGGTCACACTATAGAGCTGTACTGTAGAGCGGTACACTATAGAGCTGTATGTAGAGCGGTCACACTATAGAGCTGTACTGTAAGAGCGGTCACACTATAGAGCTGTACTGTAAGAGCGGTCACACTTAGAGCTGTACTGTAGAGGCGGTCAACTGAGAGCTGTACTGTAAGAGCGTCACACTATAGAGCTGTACTGTAAGAGCGGTCACACTATAGAGCTTGTACTGTAAGAGCGGTCACACTATAGAGCTGTACTGTAAGAGCGGTCACACTATAGAGCTGTACTGTAAGAGCGGTCACACTATAGAGCTCTGTACTGTAAGAGCGGTCACACTATAGAGCTGTACTGTAAGAGCGGTCACACTTAGAGCTGTACTGTAAGAGCGGTCACACTATAGAGCTGTACTGTAAGAGCGGTCACACTATAGAGCTGTACTGTAAGAGCGGTCACACTATAGAGCTGTACTGTAAGAGCGGTCACTAACTGTAGTAGAGCGTACGTAAGAGCGTCGTAGCTCACACTTAGAGCTGTTACTGTAAGAGCGGTCACATATAGAGCTGTACTGTAAGAGCGGTCACACTATAGGCTGTACTGTAAGAGCGGTCACACTATAGAGCTGTACTGTAAGAGCGGTCACACTATAGAGCTGTACTGTAAGAGCGGTCACACTATAGAGCTGTACTGTAAGAGCGGTCACACTATAGAGCTGTACTGTAAGAGCGGTCACACTATAGAGCTGTACTGTAAGAGCGGTCACACTATAGAGCTGTACTGTAAGAGCGGTCACACTATAGAGCTGTACTGTAAGAGCGGTCACACTATAGAGCTGCTGTAACTGTAATGAGCGGTCTACACTATAGAGCTGTACTGTAAGAGCGGTCACACTATAGAGCTGTACTGTAAGAGCGGTCACACTATAGAGCTTGTACTGTAAGAGCGGTCACACTATAAGCTGTACTGTAGACTCACACTTAGAGCTGTACTGTAAGAGCGGTCACACTATAGAGCTGTACTGTAAGAGCGGTCACACTATAGAGCTTGTACTGTAAGAGCGGTCACACTATAGAGCTGTACTGTAAGAGCGGTCACACTATAGAGCTGTACTGTAAGAGCGGTCACACTATAGAGCTGTACTGTAAGAGCGGTCACACTATAGAGCTGTACTGTAAGAGCGGTCACACTATAGAGCTGTACTGTAAGAGCGGTCACACTATAGAGCTGTACTGTAAGAGCGGTCACACTATAGAGCTGTACTGTAAGAGCGGTCACACTATAGAGCTGTACTGTAAGAGCGGTCACACTATAGAGCTGTACTGTAAGAGCGGTCACACTATAGAGCTGTACTGTAAGAGCGGTCACACTATAGAGCTGTACTGTAAGAGCGGTCACACTATAGAGCTGTACTGTAAGAGCGGTCACACTATAGAGCTGTACTGTAAGAGCGGTCACACTATAGAGCTGTACTGTAAGAGCGGTCACACTATAGAGCTGTACTGTAAGAGCGGTCACACTATAGAGCTGTACTGTAAGAGCGGTCACACTATAGAGCTGTACTGTAAGAGCGGTCCACCTATAGAGCTGTACTGTAAGAGGGTCACACTATAGAGCTGTACTGTAAGAGCGGTCACACTATAGAGCTGTACTGTAGAGCGGTCACACTATAGAGCTGTTACTGTAAAGAGCGGTCACACTATAGAGCTGTTACTGTAAGAGCGGTCACACTATAGAGCTGTACTGTAAGAGCGGTCACACTATAGAGCTGTACTGTAAGAGCGGTCACACTATAAGCTGTGTACTGTAAGAGCGGTCACACTATAGAGCTGTACTGTAAGAGCGGTCACACTATAGAGCTTGTACTGTAAGAGCGGTCACACTATAGAGCTGTACTGTAAGAGCGGTCACACTATAGAGCTGTTACTGTAAGAGCGGTCACACTATAGAGCTGTACTGTAAGAGCGGTCACACTATAGAGCTGTACTGTAAGAGCGGTCACACTATAGAGCTGTACTGTAAGAGCGGTCACACTATAGAGCTGTGTACTGTAAGAGCGGTCACACTATAGAGCTGTACTGTAAGAGCGGTCACACTATAGAGCTGTACTGTAAGAGCGGTCACACTATAGAGCTGTGTACTGTAAGAGCGGTCACACTATAGAGCTGTGTACTGTAAGAGCGGTCACACTATAGAGCTGTACTGTAAGAGCGATCACACTATAGAGCTGTACTGTAAGAGCGGTCACACTATAGAGCTGTGTACTGTAAGAGCGGTCACACTATAGAGCTGTACTGTAAGAGCGGTCACACTATAGAGCTGTACTGTAAGAGCGGTCACACTATAGAGCTGTACTGTAAGAGCGGTCACACTATAGAGCTGTGTACTGTAAGAGCGGTCACACTATAGAGCTGTGTACTGTAAGAGCGGTCACACTATAGAGCTGTGTACTGTAAGAGCGGTCACACTATAGAGCTGTACTGTAAGAGCGGTCACACTATAGAGCTGTACTGTAAGAGCGGTCACACTATAGAGCTGTACTGTAAGAGCGGTCACACTATAGAGCTGTACTGTAAGAGCGGTCACACTATAGAGCTGTACTGTAAGAGCGGTCACACTATAGAGCTGTACTGTAAGAGCGGTCACACTATAGTCCCTGAGGACGGGGGGCGGCGAGTCTTGCGCTCCGAGGACGGGGGGGCGGCGAGTCTTGCGCTCCGAGGACGGGGGGCGGCGAGTCTTGCGCTCCGAGGACGGGGGGCGGCGAGTCTTGCGCTCCGAGGACGGGGGGCGGCGAGTCTTGCGCTCCGAGGACGGGGGGCGGCGAGTCTTGCGCTCCGAGGACGGGGGGCGGCGAGTTTTGCGCTCCGAGGACGGGTGGGGCGGCGAGTCTTGCGCTCCGAGGACGGGTGGGGCGGCGAGTCTTGCGCTCCGAGGACGGGGGGCGGCGAGTCTTAAGGATACTTCACACACTGCAACATCGCTAGCGATATCGCTGAAACATCACAGGTTTTGTTACGTAACAGCATCGCTGTGTGTGACAGCAAGAGGCCAACAATCAGCGACCTCCCAGCCAATCCCCAGCGCTGCACATTAGATGCTGGGCACTGGTAACCAGGGTACATATGGGGTAGCTAAGCAGCGCTCTCTGCTTAGTTACCCGCCGTTTACCCTGGTTACCAGCGTCCTCCTGCTTATCTCAGCCTGAGAGTGGGAGGACACTGGTAAACAGGGTAAATACTGGGTAACTAAGCAGAGCGCGCTGCTTAGTTACCCGGTGTTTACCCTGGTTACCAGTGATGTCGATGCTGACTGGTCGCTGGTGAGTCTGCCCATTTCACAGCTCACCAGCGACTGCATAGAGACTTTCAAGTGATCCTGGCCAGGTCGCATCACTGGTGGGATCACTGGAAAGTCTCAGTGTATAAAGGGGCCCTTACACTCACTGTCTGAAGACACATTACACATCACAATCTGCTAAACCAAACTATCCCTGCAGAGCTGCTCCCGCTGACACACTGTAACGCACACTCACCGGATCCGATCTTGATGAGGCCGTTGTGCTGGATGAAGATGGTGTCGTTAGTCAGGTTTCCATGAATAATCACCGGGTCACAAGAGTGGAGATAACTGAGGAAAGATGGAGGCAGAGTCCACATGTGAAGGTCCGGGCTCTGTACATCGTGCCGTCCTAATCGCCCTCCATACACACGTCCCATCCCTGGCCTCCTCCATACATACAGCCCCATCCTGATCCATACAAACCCCGGCCCCTTCCATCACTTGGCCACGTCCCCGTCCCCAGCCTCCTCCATACATACGTCCCCGGCCTCCTCCATACATACGGCCCCGTCCCCGGCCTCCTCCACACATCTGACCCCGTCCCCGGCCTCCTCCACACATCTGACCCCGTCCCCGGCCTCCTCCATACATACGGCCCCGTCCCCGGCCTCCTCCATACATACGGCCCCGTCCCCGGCCTCCTCCATACATACGGCCCCGTCCCCGGCCTCCTCCATACATACGGCCCCGTCCCCGGCCTCCTCCATACATACGTCCCCGTCCCCGGCCTCCTCCATACATACGTCCCCGTCCACGGCCTCCTCCATACATACGTCCCGTCCACGGCCTCCTCCATACATACGGCCCCGTCCCCGACCTCCTCCATACATACGGCCCCGTCCCCGGCCTCCTCCATACATACGGCCCCGTCCCCGGCCTCCTCCATACATACGGCCCCGTCCCCGGCCTCCTCCATACATACGGCCCCGTCCCGGCCTCCTCCATACATACGGCCCCGTCCCCGGCCTCCTCCATACATACGGCCCCGTCCCGGCCTCCTCCATACATACGTCCCCGTCCACGGCCTCCTCCATACATACGGCCCCGTCCCCGGCCTCCTCCATACATACGGCCCCGTCCCCGGCCTCCTCCATACATACGGCCCCGTCCCCGGCCTCCTCCATACATACGTCCCCGTCCACGGCCTCCTCCATACATACGTCCCCGTCCACGGCCTCCTCCATACATACGTCCCCGTCCACGGCCTCCTCCATACATACGGCCCCGTCCACGGCCTCCTCCATACATACGGCCCCGGCCGCCTCCATACATACGGCCCCGTCCCCGGCCGCCTCCATACATACGGCCCCGTCCCCCTCGATACATACGGCCCCCTCCACACATCTGACCCAGTCCCCGGCCTCCTCCATACATACGGCCCCGTCCTCCTCCATACATACGGCCCCGTCCCCGGCCTCCTCCATACATACGGCCCCGTCCCCGGCCTCCTTCATACATACGGCCCCGTCCCCGGCCTCCTCCATACATACGGCCCCGTCCCCGGCCTCCTCCATACATACGGCCCCGTCCCCGGCCTCCTCCATACATACGGCCCCGTCCCCGGCCTCCTCCATACATACGGCCCTGTCCCCGGCCTCCTCCCACTATATGTCGGGGGTCTCACCTCAGCGCTGACAGGATCTGTGTGCTCCATCTCTTCCAGGCCTGTGACACAGCAGAGTTAGGGGGGCGCAGAGGACATTACATCACTCTGGGGGCACACGGGGTGCAGCGTCTCCTTACCTTGGCATTCATTGTTTTACGATTCTTCTTTGTCTTCTTGAGGAACTGTCTAAGGCTCCCGGAGGAGACGTATTCTGTAATGAAGACCACCTGAGGGGCACAGAGATGTCAGGGTATATTGGTGAGGGAGCCCCCCCTTTACACACACACACACACAGTGAAGGATAGCGCCCCTGTGAGGACACAGCCTTATTTTTGTAGATTGTAATCTAAATGTAAATTTCCTCGGCTTCCCCCCTGTCTACATCATCCGGAGGAGAATTGTGCAGTCGGATTGAAATGCCGACCAATAAGAGAGCAGCCTTATCCCACCAGTCCTGTAAATGTACAAAAAAGAAGAGTTCAGCTCACCCCTTTGCGTTCCAGGCTTGCATGGTCCAAACCTTGCTCACACCGAGCCGCCTCGGTCCCAGCGGGTAACAATCCAAAACAAAAGAAATCTCCGGCAAAGACAGACAGGGCGGATGAATTAAAAACCAAATATCCTTTCTTCTTCCATTCAGAACATCATCCAGCAGATAGCAGAATGATCCCAGGTGTTGTGACTTCAAGAAGTCTTAATGATGGATAAGTCTGTCTTCACTGGCGATTTCTCTTCCTTTGGATTGTTACCGATCCTGTAAAACCACAATACCCGGAGGTGTGGGCCTGAGATTTAGAAAGGGCCTGCTTCACTCACCAGTAGTTCATATGCCACATGGCTTCAGTCTAGGGACTTCGGTCCCGGCTGGAGGGTCACATCTACATGACTTTGGCCTAGGAATTTCGGTTCCGATTGCCAGATTTTTGCTACAGGACTTCAGTCTAGGAGTCTCGGGTCTGACTAGAGGAGCACCAAAACTGGATTATATTCTGTAGGAATTCAGCCTAGGATTCTAGGATTTGGCTGGAATATCAGAGACTACAGAAGATATCCAGGTTGGGTCAATCCAGTCACCTGGCTACAGACTTTATTGTATCCCATCAGTCAGAGACATATGACACATAACCAGCACAACACACAAAGTCTTACCATTGTGTGCTTCCCTCACCCTGTGTTGTCTGAGTAATGTTCTGCCCACGGGTAAGGAGTTCAAGCGTTCAGTGGGAACCCACTGACCTGCGTGTCTCAGCCCACCCCCCCAAACACACAGAAAGCGAGCGAGACCCCCAACACATAGGGGACTCCCTCCTTGTATGGGTGGAGGTGGGCTCCTTTCCTAACACCCAGTGAGGGAAACCCCCCAACACACAGGGAAGGAGCCCACCTCCCCCCATACAGGGAGGGAATCCCCAACACAAGGTGAGGGAGACCCCCAACATATAGGGAAGGAGCCCCCACCACACAAAGGAGACCCCCCCCACAGTCAGTCCTGCTCACCCGTGCTGACGTCTCCTTCACATCCAGCCAGTGTTTGTGGAACTTTACAACGTTGGGATGATCCACGACCATCAGATTCTGGAAGGTGGAGCGGATCTTATCCTAAAAGAGAATGGGGTCAGCTGAGAGGAGCGGAGGAAAACCCCCAACATAAGGACAGAACTGGAGGGGATCTCTACTGTATATAGAGAGCGGGGTCAGCGGAGAGGAGGAAAACCCCCCAACAAGAGGACAGAACTGGAGGGGATCTCTACTGTATATAGAGAGCGGGGTCAGCGGAGAGGAGGAAAACCCCCCAACAAGAGGACAGAACTGGAGGGGATCTCTACTGTATATAGAGAGCGGGGTCAGCGGAGAGGAGGAAAACCCCCCAACAAGAGGACAGAACTGGAGGGGATCTCTACTGTATATAGAGAGCGGGGTCAGCGGACAGGAGCGGAGGAAACCCCCGCCCCCCCCCTCCCCAACATGAGGACAGGACTGGAGGGGATCTCTACTTTATACGCAAAGCCGCGACAGCCTCCTCCCTGTATATACAGAGTAGTGACACCCCCCTGTATATACAGAGCAGCGACGCCCCCCCCCTGTGTATATATAGAGCAGCGACGCCCCCCCCTGTATATACAGAGCAGTGACGCCCCCCCCCTGTATATACAGAGCAGTGATGGTGTCTCCGGGCCCCGGCGCGTGTTTCGTACCTCGTGAGACTTGAAGATCCTTTTGTCTGGTGACTGCAGCTCGTTACGCACACGCACTGTCTACTCCTCCCTGTGATCATGCAGAGACACGCACCCAGGCATGTACACTGGTCACCTGACAAGGTGATCATGGTAGAGAGGAACAGAGCGCAGCCCACCAGGACCACAGAGAGGGCAGAGCGCGGCCCACCAGGACCAAGAGAGAGAGAGGGACAGAGCGCGGCCCACCAGGACCAAGAGAGAGACAGAGCGCGGCCCACCAGGCCACAGAGAGAGAGGGACAGAGCGCAGCCCACAGGACCCAGAGAGGACAGAGCGCGGCCCACCAGGCCAGAGAGAGAGAGAGGACAGAGCGCAGCCCACAGACCACAGAGAGGACAGAGCGCGGCCCACCAGGCCCAGAGAGAGAGAGAGAGGACAGAGCGCAGCCACAGGACCACAGAGAGGACAGAGCGCGGCCCACCAGGCCCAGAGAGAGAGAGAGGACAGAGCGCAGCCCACCAGAACCACAGAGAGGACAGAGCGCGGCCCACCAGGCCCAGAGAGAGAGAGAGGACAGAGCGCGGCCAAGCACCCACCACAGAGAGAAGAGAGGACAGAGCAGGCGCCACCAGGCCCAGAGAGGAGAGAGAGGACAGAGCGCGGCCCACCAGGCCCAGAGAGAGAGAGAGAGAGGACAGAGCAGCGGCCCACCAGGCCCAGAGAGAGAGAGAGGACAGAGCGCGGCCCACCAGGCCCAGAGAGAGAGAGAGAGAGGACAGAGCCGGCCCACCAGGCCCAGAGAGAGAGAGGACAGAGCGCGGCCCACCAGGCCCAGAGAGAAGAGAGAGAGAGAGGACAGAGCCGGCCCACCAGGCCCAGAGAGAGAGGACAGAGCGCGGCCCACCAGGCCCAGAGAGAGAGGACAGAGCGCGGCCCACCCAGGCCCAGAGAGAGAGGACAGAGCGCGGCCCACCAGGCCCAGAGAGAGGACAGAGCGCAGCCCACCAGGCCAGAGAGAGAGAGAGAGAGAGAGGACAGAGCGCGGCCCACCAAGCCCAGAGAGAGAGAGAGGACAGAGCGCGGCCCACCAGGCCCAGAGAGAGAGAGAGAGAGAGAGAGACGAGGACAGAGCGCGGCCCACCAGGCCCAGAGAGAGAGAGAGAGAGAGAGAGCGAGGACAGAGCGCGGCCCACCAGGCCCAGAGAGAGAGCGAGGACAGAGCGCGGCCCACCAGGCCCAGAGAGAGAGAGGACAGAGCGCGGCCCACCAGGCCCAGAGAGAGAGAGGACAGAGCGCGGCCCACCAGGCCCAGAGAGAGAGAGAGAGAGAGAGAGAGGACAGAACGCGGCCCACCAGGCTCAGAGAGAGAGAGGACAGAACGCAGCCCACCAGGCCCAGAGAGAGAGAAGAGAGGACAGAGCGCAGCCCACCAGGCCCAGAGAGAGAGAGAGAGAGAGAACAGAGCATAGCCCACCAGGCCCAGAGAGAGAGAGAGAGAGAGAGAACAGAGCATAGCCCACCAGGCCCAGAGAGAGAGAGAGAGAGAGAGAGAGAGAGAGAGAGAGAGAGAGAGAGAGAGAGAGAGAACAGAGCATAGCCCACCAGGCCCAGGTTCAGGTAATGCATTACAAGTGCAGGACTGCAGGTGAGCCAAAAGATAGGGGCAGGTCTGGCCAACCGGATTCCTCCCACACCTGGGGTCTGAGGGAATATAATCTCTGTGATAATGGGATTAGATACTTCTGTGCATTTGGGAGCAGGAGCCGCCCTGGAAGAGGTATGAGCTCAGGTTTAGGAGAACGCGTCCATGGAAGGCCGGAGGGTCAGGGACCTCTCTTTTTTGGGACCATCTGGTGCCCTGGAAGGCGTGAAGTGTGGAGATCACATGCAGATCCTGGGGCTGGCCAGAGCCCTGGGGCTGGTGCTGGCCAGAGCCCTGGGGCTGGTGCTGGCCAGAGCCCTGGGGCTGGTGCTGGCCAGAGCCCTGGGGCTGGTGCTGGCCAGAGCCCTGGGTGGCTCTCGATGCTTGGAGCGACCGCTGTCCTGGAAGGTACGAGGAGACCACAGGGGCATTGAGGAATCCACAGTCCTGCTGAGGATCTGGGACTGACAGGTGTTGGTGATCCCTGAGAGGCAGATCCTAAATGATGGAGTGGAGTCAGTGAAGGGGACTGGGCACAGCTCCTGTAAGGTAACCATGTGCCTATAAGAGACTATGTATATAATGCCAGGCGGGCAGATCCGCCATTGGGACAGACTGAGGGGCATATCGAGTTCCACTGATGAACACACACTGCACGCTTTATGTTATGTACTTTATGATGTAATAAACCAATGGACTTTGTTTTACTGCAAAGTAAAAGTGCCTCAATCCTGCTACAATATGAGAGTCCCCAACACACTCAGTGAGCAAATCACTGCTATATATATATATATACATATAATATATCATACATGTATAAAGCTGCAGCTATGGGAGGTGAGCGCCTCTGCTCAGGAGCTGATAAGGACGACGTTCAAATCAGATAAAGTGCTGGACACAGAGCGGCACCAGCCCTAGGACAACACAGTATAGTGTGCAGCACACCAGGGACAGTCCCAGGGTGCACTGCTCCACCGCACCGCCATATACACAGCCAGAGCCAAGGAGGCCGAGACACTAAATGGAGCAGAAGTAATACAGAGCGTGAGGGGGAGCATCACTGAGCCAATGTATGTACACAGTGACTGCACCAGCAGAATAGTGAGTGCAGCTCTGGAGATAATACAGGAGTAACTCAGGATCAGTAATGTAATGTATGTACACAGTGACTGCACCAGCAGAATAGTGAGTGCAGCTCTGGAGTATAATACAGGAGGTAACTCAGGATCAGTAATGTAATGTATGTACACAGTGACTGCACCAGCAGAATAGTGAGTGCAGCTCTGGAGTATAATACAGGAGGTAACTCAGGATCAGTAATGTAATGTATGTACACAGTGACTGCACCAGCAGAATAGTGAGTGCAGCTCTGGAGTATAATACAGGAGATAACTCAGGATCAGTAATGTAATGTATGTACACAGTGACTGCACCAGCAGAATAGTGAGTGCAGCTCTGGAGTATAATACAGAGGTAACTCAGGATCTAAGTAATGTATGTACACAGTGACTGCACCAGCAGAATAGTGAGTGCAGCTCTGGAGGATAATACAGGAGGTAACTCAGGATCAGTAATGTAATGTATGTACACAGTGACTGCACCAGCAGAATAGTGAGTGCAGCTCTGGAGTATAATACAGGAGGTAACTCAGGATCAGTAATGTAATGTATGTACACAGTGACTGCACCAGCAGAATAGTGAGTACAGCTCTGGGGTATAATACAGGAGGTAACTCAGCATCAGTAATGTATGTACACAGTGACTGCACCAGCAGAATAGTGAGTGCAGCTCTGGAGTATAATACAGGAGGTAACTCAGGATCAGTAATGTAATGTATGTACACAGTGACTGCACCAGCAGAATAGTGAGTGCAGCTCTGGAGTATAATACAGGAGGTAACTCAGGATCAGTAATGTAATGTATGTACAGAGTGACTGTACCAGCAGAATAGTGAGTGCAGCTCTGGGGTATAATACAGGAGGTAACTCAGGATCAGTAATGTAATGTATGTACACAGTGACTGCTTTAGCAGAATAGGGAGTGCAGCTCTGGAGTATAATACAGGAGGTAACTCAGGATCAGTAATGTAATGTATGTACACAGTGACTGCACCAGCAGAATAGTGAGTGCAGCTCTGGAGTATATTACAGGAGGTAACTCAGGATCAGTAATGTAATGTACCGTGTTGGCCAAAAGTATTGACCCCCCCTGCAGTTCTGTCAGATAATACTCAGTTTCTTCCTGACAATGATTGCAATCACAAATTCTTTGCTATTATTATCTTCATTTAATTTGTCTTCAATGAAAAAACACAAAAATAATTGTCCTAAAGCCAAATTGTATCTAATTCCACACCAAACATAAAAAAGGGGGTGGACAAAAGTATTGGACTGTTAGAAAAATCATGTGATGCTTCTGTAATTAGTGTAATTATCAGCACCTGTAACTTACCTGTGGCACCTAACAGGTGTTGGCAATAACTAAATCACACTTGCAGCCAGTTGACATGGATTAAAGTTGACTCAACCTCTGTCCTGTGTCCTTGTGTGCACCACATTGAGCATGGAGAAAAGAAAGAAGACCAAAGAACTGTCTGAGGACTTCAGAACCCAAATTGTGAGGAAGCATGAGCAATCTCAAGGCTACAAGTCCATCTCCAAAGACCTGAATGTTCCTGTGTCTACCGTGCGCAGTGTCATCAAGAAGTGTAAAGCCCATGGCACTGTGGCTAACCTCCCTAGATGTGGACGGAAAAGAAAAATTGATGAGAAATTTCAACACAACATTGTGCGGATGGTGGATAAAGAACCTCGACTAACATCCAAACAAGTTCAAGCTGCCCTGCAGTCCGAGGGTACAACAGTGTCAACCCGTACTATCCGTCAGTGTCTGAATGAGAAGGGGCTGTATGGTAGGAGACCCAGGAAGACCCCACTTCTTACCCCGAGACATAAAAAAGCCAGGCTGGAGTTTGCCAAAACTTACCTGAGAAAGCCTAAAACGTTTTGGAAGAATGTTCTCTGGTCAGATGAGACAGAAGTAGAGATTTATGGGCAAAGGCATCAACATAGAGTTTACAGGAGAAAGAAAGAGGCATTCAAAGAAAAGAACACGCTCCCTACAGTCAGACATGGCGGAGGCTCCCTGATGGTTTGGGGTTGCTTTGCTGCCTCTGGCACTGGACTGCTTGACCGTGTGCATGGCATTATGAAGTCTGAAGACTACCAACACATTGTGCAGCATAATGTAGGGCCCAGTGTGAGAAAGCTGGGTCTCCCTCAGAGGTCAGGGGTCTTCCAGCAGGACAATGACCCAAAACACACTTCAAAAAGCTCTAGAAAATGGTGTGAGAGAAAGCACTGGAGACTTCTAAGGTGGCAGCAATGAGTCCAGACCTGAATCCCATAGATCACCTGTGGAGAGATCTAACAATGGCAGTTTGGAGAAGGCGCCTTCACATATCAGGGACCTGGAGCAGTTTATCAAAGAAGAATGGTGTAAAATTCCAGCAGAGCATTGTAAGAAACTCATTGATGGTTACCGGAAGCGGCTGATCGCAGTTATTTTGGCTAAAGGTTGTGCAACCAAGTATTAGGCTGAGGGTGCCAATACTTTTGTCCGGCCCATTTTTGGAGTTTTGTGTGAAATGATCAATGTTTTGCTTTTTGCTTCTTTCTCTTTTGTGATTTTTCATTGAAGACAAATGAAATGTAGATAATAATAGCAAAGAATTTGTGATTGCAATCATTTTCAGGAAGAAACTGAGGATTATCTGACAGAATTGCAGGGGGTCAATACTTTTGGCCACTACTGTATGTACATGTCGCTGATTTCTTGTGGATTCGAGTCAAACATTTCCCTGTTTTGTATATGGTGAAGGCTCTCGGCACCGGATCCACAGAAATAGAATCAGGAGACAGAAAACTAAACATCTGCAGCCTCATATCCCCGAGCAAAGGGGTCTCCTGACACCCCCTCCCCCGCACACCAGTATATAGTATATGTACAGGGGTCTACGTCCTGATACCCCTCCCCCGCACAGCAGTATACAGTATATGTACAGGGGCCTATGTCTCCCGCACAGCAGTATACAGTATATGTACAGGGGTCTATGTCCCCCGCACAGCAGTATACAGTATATGTACAGGGCCTATGTCTCCCGCACAGCAGTATACAGTATATGTACAGGGGCCTATGTCCCCCGCACAGCAGTATACAGTATATGTACAGGGGTCTATGTCCCCCGCACAGCAGTATACAGTATATGTACAGGGGTCTATGTCCCCCGCACAGCAGTATACAGTATATGTACAGGGGCCTATGTCCCCCGCACAGCAGTATATAGTATATGTACAGGGGCCTATGTCCCCCGCACAGCAGTATACAGTATATGTGCAGGGTCTATGTCCCCCGCACAGCAGTATACAGTATATGTACAGGGGCCTATGTCTCCCGCACAGCAGTATACAGTATATGTACAGGGGTCTATGTCCCCCGCACAGCAGTATACAGTATATGTACAGGGGCCTATGTCCCCCGCACAGCAGTATATAGTATATGTACAGGGGCCTATGTCTCCCGCACAGCAGTATATAGTATATGTACAGTGGTCTACGTCCCCCGCACAGCAGTATACAGTATATGTACAGGGGTCTACGTCCCCCACACAGCAGTATACAGTAGATGTACAGGGGTCTATGTCCCCCACACAGCAGTATATAGTATATGTACAGGGGTCTATGTCCCCCGCACAGCAGTATACAGTATATGTACAGGGGTCTATGTCCCCCGCACAGCAGTATACAGTATATGTACAGGGGTCTATGTCCCCCGCACAGCAGTATACAGTATATGTACAGGGGTCTATGTCCCCCGCACAGCAGTATACAGTATATGTGCAGGGGTCTATGTCCCCCGCACAGCAGTATACAGTATATGTGCAGGGGTCTATGTCCCCCGCACAGCAGTATACAGTATATGTACAGGGGTCTATGTCCCCCGCACAGCAGTATACAGTATATGTACAGGGTCTATGTCCCCCGCACAGCAGTATACAGTATATGTACAGGGGTCTATGTCCCCCGCACAGCAGTATACAGTATATGTACAGGGGTCTATGTCCCCCGCACAGCAGTATACAGTATATGTCAGGGGTCTATGTCCCCCGCACAGCAGTATACAGTATATGTGCAGGGGTCTATGTCCCCCGCACAGCAGTATACAGTAATGTACAGGGGTCTATGTCCCCCGCACAGCAGTATACAGTATATGTACAGGGGTCTATGTCCCCGCACAGCAGTATATATGCAGATGTACAGGGGTCTATGTCCACCGCACAGCAGTATATAGCAGATGTACAGGGGTCTATGTCCACCGCACAGCAGTATATAGTATATGTACAGGGGTCTATGTCCTGACACCCCCCTCCCCCGCACAGCAGTATATAGTATATGTACAGGGGTCTATGTCCTGACACCCCCCTCCCCTGCACAGCAGTATATAGTATATGTACAGGGGTCTATGTCCTGACACCCCCCCCCTGCACAGCAGTATATAGTATATGTACAGGGGTCTATGTCCTGACACTCCACCTCCCCTGCACAGCAGTATATAGTATATGTACAGGGGTCTATGTCCACCGCACAGCAGTATATAGCAGATGTACAGGGGTCTATGTCCCCCGCACAGCAGTATACAGTAGATGTACAGGGGTCTATGTCCCCCGCACAGCAGTATATAGTATATGTACAGGGGTCTACATCCCCCGCACAGCAGTATACAGTATATGTACAGTGGCCTATTCCCCCGCACAGCAGTATACAGTATATGTACAGGGCCTAGTCCCCCGCACAGCAGTATACAGTATATGTACAGGGGTCTATGTCCCCCGCACAGCAGTATACAGTATATGTACAGGGGTCTATGTCCCCCGCACAGCAGTATATAGAATGTATACAGGGTCGGGTCTGTAGGAGTTTATACAAGAAAGATATGCAGAATTCTCCATGTAATCCGGGACGTCGGCCGGTCACACGGGTGCAGGACAATGTCCTATTGTTGTAACTAAACTTCCCAATCTGCTACAATGTATCAGTGCAGGAACAATAGATGAGAGGTTCTGCCCCGGACCCTATATGTATTGTATGAATATAATCTCCCATCTGGTCACCGCTGATCAATGTCCAGCTCTCCCTTCCCCCACAACGAGGCCGGAGGATTTATCTGTTTGACTTGGATCTCACTGATCTCTGTACAAGAGAAAGTGGGAAAACCGTGATCAGAGACCGCCAGGAGGGACAACTGCAGTCACACAGCTCACACTCCACCATAGAGGGATAACCGTGATCAGAGACCGCCAGGAGGGACAACTGCAGTCACACAGCTCACACTCCACCATAGAGGGATAACCGTGATCAGAGACCGCCAGGAGGGACAACTGCAGTCACACAGCTCACACTGCACCATACAGGGATAACCGTGATCAGAGACCGCCAGGAGGGACAACTGCAGTCACACAGCTCACACTCTACCATAGGGGGACAACCATGATCAGAGACCGCCTGGAGGAACAACTGCGGTCACCCAGCTCACACTCCACCATAGAGGGATAACCGTGATCAGAGACCGCCAGGAGGGACAACCGCGGTCACACAGCTCACACTGCACCATACAGGGATAACCGTGATCAGAGACCACCAGGAGGGACAACCGCGGTCACACAGCTCACACTCCACCATAGAGGGATAACCGTGATCAGAGACCGCCAGGAGGGACAACCGCAGTCACACAGCTCACACTCCACCATAGAGGGATAACCGTGATCAGAGACCGCCAGGAGGGACAACTGCAGTCACACAGCTCACACTCCACCATAGAGGGATAACCGTGATCAGAGACCGCCAGGAGGGACAACAGCGGTCACACAGCTCACACTCCACCATAGAGGGATAACCGTGATCAGAGACCGCCAGGAGGGACAACTGCAGTCACACAGCTCACACTCTACCATAGGGGGACAACCATGATCAGAGACCGCTAGGAGGGACAACCGCAGTCACACAGCTCACACTGCACCATACAGGGATAACCGTGATCAGAGACCACCAGGAGGGACAACTGCAGTCACACAGCTCACACTCCACCATAGAGGGATAACCGTGATCAGAGACCGCCTGGAGGAACAACCACAGTCACACAGCTCACACTCCACCATAGAGGGATAACCGTGATCAGAGACCGCCAGGAGGGACAACCGCAGTCACACAGCTCACACTGCACCATACAGGGATAACCGTGATCAGAGACCACCAGGAGGGACAACTGCGGTCACACAGCTCACACTCCACCATAGGGGGATAACCGTGATCAGAGACCACCAAGAGGGACAACCGCGGTCACACAGCTCACACTCCACCATAGGGGGACAACCATGATCAGAGACCGCCAGGAGGGACAACTGCGGTCACAAAAGCTCACACGGCACCATAGAGGGATAACCGTGATCACAGACCGCCAGGAGGAACAACCACAGTCACACAGCTGACACTGCACGATAGAGGGATAACCGTGATCAGAGACCGCCAGGAGGGACAGCCGCGGTCACACAGCTCACACTCCACCATAGGGGGACAACCATGATCAGAGACCGCTAGGAGGGACAACCGCAGTCACACAGCTCACACTCCACCATAGGGGGACAACCGTGATCAGAGACCACCAGGTGGGACAACCGCAGTCACACAGCTCACACTCCACCATAGAGGGATAACTGTGATCAGAGACCGCCAGGAGAGACAACCGCAGTCTCACAGCTCACACTGCACCATAGAGGGATAACCGTGATCAGAGACCGCCTGGAGGAACAACGCGGTCACCAGCTCACACTCCACCATAGAGGGATAACCGTGATCAGAGACCGCCAGGAGGGACAACCGCAGTCACACAGCTCACACTCCACCATAGAGGGATAACCGTGATCAGAGACCGCCAGGAGGGACAACTGCAGTCACACAGCTCACACTCCACCATAGAGGGATAACCGTGATCAGAGACCGCCAGGAGGGACAACTGCAGTCACACAGCTCACACTCCACCATAGAGGGATAACCGTGATCAGAGACTGCCTGGAGGAACAACCACAGTTACACAGCTCACACTGCACCATAGAGGGATAACCGTGATCAGAGACCGCCAGGAGGGACAGCCTGCGGTCACACAGCTCACACTCTACCATAGGGGGACAACCATGATCAGAGACCGCTAGGAGGGACAACCGCAGTCACACAGCTCACACTCCACCATAGGGGACAACCGTGATCAGAGACCGCCAGGTGGGACAACCGCAGTCACACAGCTCACACTCCACCATAGAGGGATAACCGTGATCAGAGACCGCCAGGAGGACAACGCAGTCTCACAGCTCACACTCACCATAGAGGGATAACCGTGATCAGAGACCGCCTGGAGGAACAACTGCGGTCACCCAGCTCACACTCCACCATAGAGGGATAACCGTGATCAGAGACCGCCAGGAGAGACAACCGCAGTCCACAGCTCACACTCCACCATAGAGGGATAACCGTGATCAGAGACCGCCAGGAGGGACAACCGCAGTCACACAGCTATACAGGAAAGATATGCAGAATCTCATGTAATCCGGGACGTCGCCGGTCACACGGTGCAGACATGTACTGTTGTTGT
Source organism: Allobates femoralis (assembly GCA_033576535.1). Lineage (NCBI taxonomy): Eukaryota > Metazoa > Chordata > Amphibia > Anura > Aromobatidae > Allobates > Allobates femoralis. The sequence continues at coordinate 8,778,360 of JARQOC010000005.1, forward strand.
AACTAAACTTCCATTGCTACATGTATCATGTAGAGGTTCTGTCCGGACCTATATGTATTGTATGAATATAATTCCGTCTGGTCACCGCTGATCAATGTCCAGCTCTCCCTTCCCCAAACGAGGCGGAGGATTTACTCTGTTTGACTTGGATCTTACTGATCTCTGTACACAAGAAAGAGGGAAAACCGTGATCAGAGACCGCCAGGAGGGACAACGCGGTCACCCAGCTCACACTCCACCATAGAGGGGAAACCATGATCAGAGACCACCAGGAGGGACAACTGCAGTCACACAGCTCACACTCCACCATAGAGGGATAACGTGATCAGAGACCGCCAGGAGGGACAAGTGCAGTCACACAGCTCACACTCCACCATAGAGGGATAACCGTGATCAGAGACCGCCTGGAGGAACAACCACAGTCACACAGCTCACACTGCACCATAAGGGATAACCGTGATCAGAGACCACCAGGAGGGACAGCCGCGGTCACACAGCTCACACTCCACCATAGGGGGACAACCATGATCAGAGACTGCCAGGAGAGACAACCGCAGTCTCACAGCTCACACTGCACCATAGAGGGATGACCGTGATCAGAGACCGCCAGGAGAGACAACCGCGGTCACACAGCTTACATCTCCACCATTAGAGGGATAACCGTGATCAGAGACGCCTGGAGGAACAACCACAGTCACACAGCTCACACTCCACCATAGAGGGATAACCGTGATCAGAGACTGCCTGGAGGAACACCACAGTCACACAGCTCACACTCCACCATAGAGGGATAACCGTGATCAGAGACCGCAGGAGGGACAGCCGCGGTCACACAGCTCACACTCCACCATAGGGGGACAACCATGATCAGAGACCGCTAAGAGGGACAACCGCAGTCACACAGCTCACACTCCACCATAGAGGGATAACCGTGATCAGAGACCGCCAGGAGAGACAACCGCAGTCTCACAGCTCACACTGCACCATAGAGGGATACCGTGATCAGAGACCACCTGGAGGAACAACTGCGGTCACCCAGCTCACACTCCACCATAGAGGGATAACCGTGATCAGAGACCGCCAGAGAGACAACCGCAGTCTCACAGCTCACACTCCACCATAGAGGGATAACCGTGATCAGAGACCGCCAGGAGGGACAACCGCAGTCACACAGCTATACAGGAAAGATATGCAGAATTCTCCATGTAATCCGGGACGTCGGCCGGTCACACGGGTGCAGGACAATGTCCTGTTGTTGTAACTAAACATCCCAATCTGCTACAATGTATCAGTGCAGGAACAATAGATGAGAGGTTCTGCCCCGGACCCTATATGTATTGTATGAATATAATCTCCCGTCTGGTCACCGCTGATCAATGTCCAGCTCTCCCTTCCCCCACAACGAGGCCGGAGGATTTATCTGTTTGACTTGGATCTTACTGATCTCTGTACACGAGAAAGCGGGAAAACCGTGATCAGAGACCGCCAGGAGGGACAGCTGCGGTCACACAGCTCACACTCCACCATAGAGGGATAACCGTGATCAGAGACCGCCAGGAGGGACAACTGCAGTCACACAGCTCACACTCCACCATAGAGGGATAACCGTGATCAGAGACCGCCAGGAGGGACAACCGCGGTCACACAGCTCACACTGCACCATAGAGGGATAACCGTGATCAGAGACCACCAGGAGGGACAACCGCGGTCACACAGCTCACACTGCACCATAGAGGGATAACCGTGATCAGAGACCACCAGGAGGGACAACCGCGGTCACACAGCTCACACTCCACCATAGAGGGATAACCGTGATCAGAGACCACCAGGAGGGACAACTGCAGTCACACAGCTCACACTCCACCATAGAGGGATAACCGTGATCAGAGACCGCCAGGAGGGACAACTGCAGTCACACAGATCACACTCCACCATAGAGGGATAACCGTGATCAGAGACCGCCAGGAGGGACAACTGCAGTCACACAGATCACACTCCACCATAGAGGGATAACCGTGATCAGAGACCACCAGGAGGGACAACCGCGGTCACCCAGCTCACACTCCACCATAGAGGGATAACCGTGATCAGACACCACCAGGAGAGACAACCGCAGTCACCCAGCTCACACTCCACCATAGAGGGATAACCGTGATCAGAGACCGCCAGGAGGGACAACTGCAGTCACACAGCTCACACTGCACCATAGAGGGATAACCGTGATCAGACACCACCAGGAGGGACAACCGCGGTCACACAGCTCACACTCCACCATAGAGGGATAACCGTGATCAGAGACCACCAGGAGGGACAACTGCGGTCACACAGCTCACACTCCACCATAGAGGGATAACCGTGATCAGAGACCGCCAGGAGGGACAACCGTGGTCACACAGCTCACACTCCACCATAGAGGGATAACCGTGATCAGAGACCGCCAGGAGGGACAACTGCAGTCAACATCCACACCACAAGAGATAACTATCAAGACCCAGAGAGACTAACCGAATCACATCACATACAAGAGGGATAACCGTGATCAGAGACCGCCAGGAGAGACAACCGAAGTTACACAGCTCACAATTGCTCTCCTGCCCGCTCTTCCGCCGTCCTCCCACTGTTACGTCCTACGGTAAGTGTGAGCTGCAGGTAGCACAGATTGTCTGACATACGGACTCCTGTCTCTCCCTGTGCCCTCCTGTGCACACTGTGCCCCACATGCTGGCACTTGCAGATGTAGGGCGTGTTACATGTGATATCACATGTGGTGACAGAATAATGGTGGTTATATAACACTGATCCGGTTACGTCTGTATAGAAGCTGATAATCTTCAGACACCTCTGCCAAACATGAATATCTTCTGCACAAACTCCGGTGGAGCCACATGAAGGCCGAGCCGTGTAGGAGCCTGTGATCTGCTGCCCGGGCATGTCACCCGCGGGTAATGTATGTCATCAGCAAGGACCCCCCCTACAACAGGACGCAGCAGGGACCCCCCTGCAACAGGATCCAGCAGGGACCCTCCAGGCTAAGCAGGGTGCCCGGTGCCAGCGTTTCATTCACAGACTAATACTGCACAGTGGCGGCGCGGGCAGCAGGACGTTGCGATGAGGCGGTTTGTATTGACAACATACAACTCTGACTCAGTGTCCTTCATGGGAGTCACACTGCCATAACAATCCAAGAAAACTTCATGGAGGAGAACAACTAGAAGAATTCGATCTAATGGTAGAAAATCCCCCCAGGAAGGCGCCGATGGTCGATCCGAGTACGATCAAGACGCACCAGGATCAACGGCAGGACGTCTGGACGCCGATACCACTTGGTCGAAAGGGAAAATGAAAAGCTGCAGAGATACAAGACCTCCTCCTCTCCTCCTCTCCTCCACACTTGTACGTTCCTCATCTAACCGCCTGCAAGACTTCTCCCGAGCATCCCCCATCCTCTGGAATTCTGCACCCCGAAATGTCCGACTGTCCCCTACACTCAGAACCTTTAAAAGGAACCTGAAAACCATCTCTTCAGAACAGCCTACAGCCTGCAATGACCACAGTGCCACCTCATCACCACTGGATCCGGCGCTCCGCCACCACCGGACCCGGAGCTCCGCCACCACCGGACCCGGCGCTCCGCCACCACCAGACTCGGCGCTCCGCCACCACCGGACACGGCGCTCCGCCACCACCGGACACGGCGCTCCGCCACCATCGTACACGGCGCTCCGCCACCATCGTACACGGCGCTCCGCCACCACCGTACACGGCGCTCCGCCACCACCGGACCCGGCGCTCCGCCACCACCGGACCCGGCGCTCCGCCACCACCGGACTCGGCGCTCCGCCACCACCGGACACGGCGCTCCGCCACCACCGGACACGGCGCTCCACCACCATCGTACACGGCGCTCCGCCACCATCGTACACGGCGCTCCGCCACCACCGGACCCGGCGCTCCGCCACCACCGGACACGGCGCTCCGCCACCACCGGACACGGCGCTCCGCCACCACCGGACCCGGCGCTCCCCCACCACTGGACCCGGTGCTCCACCACCACCAGAGCAGACCCATCCTACTGTCTCTCCCATTATCCTGTAGAATGTAAGCCCACAAGGGCACAGTCCTCTCTCCCCTCTGTATCGGTCTGTCACTGTTAGTTTGCTTGTTGTATTTATAACTTGTCTGTATGTGTCCCTTTCTCATGTACAGACCATGGAATCAATGGTGCTCTATAAATAATAATAATAATAATACAAAGTTTGGAACGTTTGAACCATAAACAAAAGCAAAGTCAACATCATCACAGCCAAAATGGACAGAACCAGACTCCACTTACTCAGAATTAGTGAACTGGACTCAATCTGGACATTCCCAGACACATGAACACTGGATCTACTATTCCGGCAATGACAGCCGTAGAAGAAACCGTGTCGCTTTTACTCTAAACTGGAAACTGTCCGGCACAGTCCTGAAGAGCAATGTTCTAGAGTCATCTAGATCAGACTACAAGGAGGCGATCCGGGTCACCATTACACAAGTCTACCAACAACAGAGGACGAGGACGAGGACGGAGAACTATTCTACGATCAAGACACAAACACAAGACTCATTATCGTGGGAGACTGGAATACCAGTGGGTCATGTCACACATGGGACTGCTCGTCACCAGGGTCTCTCTTACCTGGAGACTTGTGCTAGGTTTGGGATCTTTGTCTCATGTCTACACTGAGACTTCATATTAAACATGTTGCTTTTCTTTGGCAGTGGAGGAGTTAAAGTCAGTCTCTGCTGCTACCAAGCTAGCTAGTTCTTGTCCAGGTGTGGCTACTCTGTGATCAGTCCCATCCCCTTTATGTGGTCACATGGTTCCAGCATGCTTTGCTGGTGATTGAATATTCCTAGCCAAGCTTCCTGAGGTGAAGGAGTTTCTCTGGAGAGATGTCTACTGCCAAGCCATCTGCTGTTAAGAAGCGTGAAACTGCCTTGTTGTTCCCCTGTCTGTCTCCCCTTCGCTCTTGTTGCATTATTGCAGCAGTTGAGACTAGTGCTCCCGCAGGCCATTTCCCTATTTAGGGTAAACTTCCATCAGGGTCAGCAAGGGACTAGGTATCCTGCTCGGCGACAGGTTGAAAGAACTCATATACAGACAGTACAGAGGTCAGGGCACAGGTTCAGGTGAGTGCAGGATTAACAGGTCCCTGCGCTGAATTTCTACCTCTCGGTGTCTCCCCGACTGTTGTTTTGTGTTGTGCACTGGTTGGTCCGTGCGTCACTGTCACACACAGTAGCTGGGCACCCCGTGTCCAGCGTGGCACTGTTGTTGGAGACGTTGGACTTAGTGAAAGAAGCAAGGCTGGAGGAAGATTCAATGACTTTTGTACAACAAATCAACTGTCCATCATGAACACCTTCTTCCAACATCACAAACGGAGACTGTGCACATGGACATCACCGAATGGGGCCTATAAGAATCAAATTGACTACATATGTGTTCAAAGATGGAGGTTGTCAATCATTAATGCAAAAACAAGAGCAGGAGCTGACTGTGGAACTGATCATGACCTTCTGACAGCAAACATTAGAGTCAACCTGCGCAAACAGGCAAGACAACAGATCGATTTGACCAACATACGGAACTGTGTAAATTTAAAGCACTGGACACATATAAAACGAAGCCTGAGGAATTATGGATAAAGACAAGGAAGAAGCCAGAAAGACCATAAACCAGAGGCAGAAGAGACCTAAGCAGTCAATAGAAGAGACTCTAAAGATCATCGAAGAAAGAAGAATGGCAAAAGCAAAAAAGATAAAAAGCAGGATACAGACAACATCAGTAAAAAACTAAAGAGAGCCATCCGAGCAGACAAAGAACCTTATTACCAGAAGATATGTACAGAGATAGAAAATGAACATCTGAAGGGCAAGACCAAGAAGACACCAAAAGATCAAATACAATATAAGTTTCAACTAAGAGTGAAAGAGGCCAACAGGAACAACCAAACTGAGCCAGAACAGATCAATAAAAGATGGAAAGAGTACATGGAGCATCTCTGCAAAAATGAGTAATTGATAATGGAAGAAAGACTGGAAATTCAGTCCTTGCTGCAATATAGAGTCTGCAACACTCAAAACACCTGTATGTGACAATATTCCAATAAAGATAATAAAGTCTTCTGAAGCAGCAGCGAAGTCATCACATGCCTGTGTCAACAGATATGGACTACGGGTAAACGGCTCAAGGACTGGACAAGATCGGTGTTTATTCCTATTCTGAAGACTGGGGATGCTACTAATAGTTTCCACAATCGGACTACTCATGCCTCATGCCAGCATAATACTGCTGAAGATCCTACAAAGACAACTACAGCCTTACTGTGACCAAGAGCTGCCAGAGGAACAAGCAGGAGTCAGAAAAGACAGGGGAACAAGAGATGGAATTGCTAACATGAGATGATTAATGGAAAAGACCAAAGAATGGAACAAGATGATTTGATTTCTGTTTCATCAACTCAGCAAAGCCTTCGACTGTGTTAAGAACCAGAAACTTTGGAACCATGAAGGATATGGGTGTGCCGAACCATCTGATCAGCCTCATTGTGACACAGCATGACTCTACAAGGCGTCAGACAAGGCAGCAACCGGTCACCATTTCTCTTCAATTTATATGTAGAAGCTACTGTCAGGAAGGCTGGACTTGCCGAAAAAGAAGGAATCAAAATTGGTGGAAGAATCATCAACAATCTAAGAAATGCAGACGATGCAACAAGTGTAGATGGTTTGAAGGACTTAATACGGAGAGTCAAAATGGAAAGCTCCAACATAGGACCGATACTAAACACAAAGAAGATAAAGATACTTACTACTGCCAGGTACAACCGGGACACGTGTGACTACTGCCAGGTACAACCGGGACACGTGTGACTACTGCCAGGTACAACCGGGACACGTGTGACTACTGCCAGGTACAACCGGGACACGTGTGACTACTGCCAGGTACAACCGGGACACGTGTGACTACTGCCAGGTACAACCGGGACACGTGTGACTACTGCCAGGTACGGCCAGGACACGTGTGACTACTGCCAGGTACGGCCAGGACACGTGTGACTACTGCCAGGTACAACCGGGACACGTGTGACTACTGCCAGGTACAACCGGGACACGTGTGACTACTGCCAGGTACAACCGGGACACGTGTGACTACTGCCAGGTACAACCGGGACACGTGTGACTACTGCCAGGTACGGCCAGGACATGTGTGACTACTGCCAGGTACGGCCAGGACACGCGACTACTGCCAGGTACGACCGGGACACATGTGACTTCTGCCAGGTACGACCGGGACACATGTGAGATGGACAGTGACTAGATACTGACTACTGCCAGGTACGGCCAGGACACGTGTGAGATTGACGGCGACAAACTGGAAGTGGTAAAGACTTCACCCTACTTGGATCGATGATCACTCAAAATGCAGCGACGACACCGGAAGTCAATAGGAGAAAAGCTATGGGTAAATCAACAATGAAGTCACTGGACGAGGTCTTCACATCAAAGAACATTTCACTGGTGATGAAGACACGGATCGTACATAGTCTGGTCTACTCTGTAGTAACATTTCACTGGTGATGAAGACACGGCTCGTACATAGTCTGGTCTATTCTGTAGTAACATTTCACTGGTGATGAAGACACGGCTCGTACATAGTCTGGTCTATTCTGTAGTAACATCTCACTGGTGATGAAGACACGGCTCGTACATAGTCTGGTCTATACTGTAGGAACATTTCACTGGTGATGAAGACACGGCTCGTACATAGTCTGGTCTATTCTGTAGTAACATTTAACTGGTGATGAAGACACGGCTCGTACATAGTCTGGTCTGTTCTGTAGTAACATTTCACTGGTGATGAAGACACGGCTCGTACATAGTCTGGTCTACTCTGTAGTAACATATCACTGGTGATGAAGACACGGCTCGTACATAGTCTGGTCTACTCTGTAGTAACATATGGAAGTGACACCTGGACGATAAAGGAACCAGACAGAAGAAGAATCATCACCTTCAGAATGTGGATCTGGAGAAGAATGTTATCAATACCATGGATGGCAAGAAGATCAAGAACCCACCAGACATGTCACTGGAAGGAAGATCACCAAGATACGACTTCTCTACACATCATACAAAGAGCAATCACTGGAGAAGACATCATGGTCAGAAGAATAGAAGGAAAAGGCGAAGAGGAAGACCAGCAACAGTGGAGAAGACCCGGGTGGACTTATCTAAGATTGGAGAAGACCCTGGTAAGCATCATGAAAACCAAGGAACCAACCAGACAGGCCAGGGATAAAGTTGTTGAGAAGAGTAGAACAGGGTTAGGTTATAAAAAATTAGCCCAAGCTCTTACCATCTCATGGAGCTCTGTACAATCCATCATCCAAAAATGGGATGAGAACGGCACAACTGCAAACCTACAAGACTGAGACATGGCTGTCCTCCAAGACTGACACCCCGAGAAGAGCCAAGAGGAGGAGCCGCAGAGGTCACAGCTCAGGGGGGAATCTGTCCACAGGGTGACTATAAGTCAGACTGCACAAATCTGCCCTTTATGGAAGAGCAGCAAGAAGAAGCCATGTAGAGGACACAGCGAGCAGTGGAGGACGGGGCAAGAAGGAGCCATGTAGAGGACACAGCGAGCAGTGGAGGATGGGGCAAGAAGGAGCCATGTAGAGGACACAGCAAGCACTGGAGGACGGGGCAAGAAGGAGCCATGTAGACGACACAGTGAGCAGTGGAGGACGGGCAAGAAGCCGCCATGTAGACGACACAGTGAGCAGTGGAGGACGGGGTAAAAAGGAGCCATGTAGAGGACACAGTGAGCAGTGGAGGACAGGACAAGAAGAAGCCATGTAGAGGATACAGCGAGCAGTGGAGGATGGGGCTCTGGTCAGAGGAGACCAAAGGAGAACTGAGTAAATACAAAACACCATGTGTGATGGAAACTAACCCTGCTCATTATCCTGAGAACCTCATCCCCACCATCACACATGGTGGAGGCAGCATCCTGCTGTGGGGAGGCTTTTCTTCAGCAGTGGCAGGGAAGCTGGTCAGAGGTGATGGAAGATGGATGGAGCTAAAATACAGGACAATCCTGGAGGAAAACCTGTTAGTTTGTAGAAGACCTGAGACTGGGGCGTAGGTTCACCTTCCAGCAGGACAACAGCCCTCAGCATCCTACAAATCTACAATGGAGGGTTTAGATCAGAGCAGATCCCTGTGTGTGAACAGTCACCGTCTAGACCCAAATCCACCCAGAATCTGTGACATCACAGACGTCTCCGTCCAATCACTGAGTGAGAACAAAGAGGAAAAAGTCACCTCTAATGAGCGAAGCTGGAGAGACCCCAAAAGACAGAGAAAGGTGGTTCTACAAAGTGCTGACTCAGGGGCTGAATACTAATACAAGACAAAGGTCGTTCTACAAAGTGCTGACTCAGGGGGGTGAATACTAATACAAGACAAAGGTGGTTCTACAAAGTGTTGACTCAGGGGCTGAATACTAATGCAAGACAGAGAAAGGTGGTCCTACAAAGTGCTGACTCAGGGGGTGAATACTAATACAAGACAGAGAAAGGTAGTCCTACAAAGTGCTGACTCAGGGGGTGAATACTAATACAAGACAGAGAAAGGTGGTCCTACAAAGTGCTGACTCAGGGGGTGAATACTAATGCATGATAGAGAAAGGGGGTCCTACAAAGTGCTGACTCAGGGGCTGAATACTAATGCAAGACAGAGAAAGGTGGTCCTACAAAGTGCTGACTCAGGGGGTGAATACTAATACAAGACAGAGAAAGGTGGTCCTACAAAGTGCTGACTCTGGGGGTGAATACTAATACAAGACAGAGAAAGGTGGTCCTACAAAGTGCTGACTCAGGGGGTGAATACTAATACATGATAGAGAAAGGTGGTCCTACAAAGTGCTGACTCAGGGGATGAATACTAATACAAGACAGAGAAAGGGGGTCCTACAAAGTGCTGACTCAGGGGGTGAATACTAATACAAGACAGAGAAAGGGGGGTCCTACAAAGTGCTGACTACAGGGGGTGAATACTAATACAAGACAGAGAAAGGTGGTCCTACAAAGTGCTGACTCAGGGGGTGAATACTAATACAAGACAGAGGAAGGTGGTCCTACAAAGTGCTGACTACAGGGGGTGAATACTAATACAAGACAGAGAAAGGTGGTCCTACAAAATGCTGACTCAGGGGGTGAATACTAATACAAGACAGAGAAAGGGGGTCCTACAAAGTGCTGACTACAGGGGGTGAATACTAATACAAGACAGAGAAAGGTGGTCCTACAAAGTGCTGACTCGGGGTGAATACTAATACAAGACAGAGGAAGGTGATCCTACAAAGTGCTGACTCAGGGGGGTGAATACTAATACAAGACAGAGAAAGGTGGTCCTACAAAGTGCTGACTCAGGAGGCTGAATACTAATACAAGACAGAGAAAGGTGGTCCTACAAAGTGCTGACTCAGGGGGGGGTGAATACTAATACAAGACAGAGAACGGTGGTCCTACAAAGTGCTGACTCAGGGGGTGAATACTAATACAAGACAGAGAAAGGTGGTCCTACAAAGTGCTGACTCAGGGGGCTGAATACTAATACAACACAGAGAAAGGTGGTCCTACAAAGTGCTGACTCAGGGGGCTGAATACTAATACAAGACAGAGGAAGGTGGCCCTACAAAGTGCTGACTACAGGGGGTGAATACTAATACAAGACAGAGAAAGGTGGTCCTACAAAGTGCTGACTCAGGGGGTGAATACTAATACAAGACAGAGGAAGGTGGTCCTACAAAGTGCTGACTACAGGGGGTGAATACTAATACAAGACAGAGAAAGGGGGTCCTACAAAGTGCTGACTACAGGGGGTGGAATACTAATACAAGACAGAGAAAGGGGGGTCCTACAAAGTGCTGACTACAGGGGGTGAATACTAATACAAGACAGAGAAAGGTGGTCCTACAAAGTGCTGACTCGGGGTGAATACTAATACAAGACAGAGGAAGGTGATCCTACAAAGTGCTGACTCAGGGGGGTGAATACTAATACAAGACAGAGAAAGGTGGTCCTACAAAGTGCTGACTCAGGGGGTGAATACTAATACAAGACAGAGAACGGTGGTCCTACAAAGTGCTGACTCAGGGGGTAAATACTAATACAAGACAGAGAAAGGTGGTCCTACAAAGTGCTGACTCAGGGGGTGAATACTAATACAAGACAGAGAACGGTGGTCCTACAAAGTGCTGACTCAGGGGGTAAATACTAATACAAGACAGAGAAAGGGTGGTCCTACAAAGTGCTGACTCAGGGGGCTGAATACTAATACAACACAGAGAAAGGTGGTCCTACAAAGTGCTGACTCAGGGGGCTGAATACTAATACAACACAGAGAAAGGTGGTCCTACAAAGTGCTGACTCCAGGGGTGAATACTAATACGAGACAGAGGAAGGTGGTCCTACAAAGTGCTGACTCAGGGGGGTGAATACTAATACAAGACAGAGAAAGGTGGTCCTACAAAGTGCTGACTCAGGGGGTGAATACTAATACAAGACAGAGGTGGTCCTACAAAGTGCTGACTCAGGGGCTGAATACTAATACAAGACAGAGAAAGGTGGTCCTACAAAGTGCTGACTCAGGGGCTGAATACTAATACAAGACAGAGGAAGGTGGTCCTACAAAGTGCTGACTCAGGGGGTGAATACTAATACATGATAGAGAAAGGTGGTCCTACAAAGTGCTGACTCAGGGGGCTGAATACTAATACAAGACATAGAAAGGTGGTCCTACAAAGTGCTGACTCGGGGTGAATGCTAATACACGACAGAGAAAGGTGGTCCTACAAAGTGCTGACTCAGGGGGCTGAATACTAATACATGATAGAGAAAGGTGGTCCTACAAAGTACTGACTCAGGGGGTGAATATTAATACAAGACAGAGAAAGGTGGTCCTACAAAGTGCTGACTCAGGGGCTGAATACTAATATATGACAGAGAAAGGTGGTCCTACAAAGTGCAGACTCAGGGGGTGAATACTAATACAAGACAGAGAAAGGTGATCCTACAAAGTACTGACTCAGGGGGTGAATATTAATACAAGACAGAGAAAGGTGGTCCTACAAAGTGCTGACTCAGGGGGGTGAATACTAATACTAAAGTATCAGATCTCTATATAATATGTAGCAGACCATGTATCATTAGCATATATAATATGTGTGTGTGTGTATATATGTGTGTGTGTACATATATATAATATATATACACATACTGCAGTGTAGCACTGTGGGGCGCGTCCTCTGGTGTCAGCATCCTCTTATCTCACATCTACAGCTGGTGATCATCAGACACAGAGGAGACGCTGAGCCCAGAGCGGCAACTGGAACACCGCATCTACGAGCCACAGAGAAAAGAGTCTAGACACTGGATGTTATACACCTGGGAGGGGGATAAAGGGCCACATGTTATACACCTGGGAGGGGGGTAAAGGGCCACATGTTATAAACCTATAAACCTGGGAAGAGGGTAAAGGGCCACATGTTATACACCTGGGAGGGGGGTAAAGGGCCACATGTTATAAACCTATAAACCTGGGAAGAGGGTAAAGGGCCACATGTTATACACCTGAGAAGGGGTTAAAGGGCCACATGTTATTCACCTGGGAAGAGAGTAAAGGGCAACATGTTATAGACCTTGGGGGCGGGTAAAGGGCCATATGTGTTTAGACCTTGGGGGTGGATAAAGGGCCACATGTTATACACCTGGGAAGGGGGTAAAGGGCCACATGTTATACACCTGGGAAGGGAGTAAAGGGCAACATGTTATAGACCTTGGGGTCGGGTAAAGAGCCATATGTGTTTAGACCTTGGGGTCGAGTAAAGGGCCACATGTTATACACCTTGAGGTGGATAAAGGGCCACGTGTTATACACCTTGGGGTGGATAAAGGGCCACGTGTTATACACCTTGGGGTGGATAAAGGGCCACATGTTATACACCTTGGGGTGGATAAAGGGCCACATGTTATACACCTTGGGGTGGATAAAGGGCCACATGTTATACACCTGGGAGGGGAGTAAAGGGTCACATGTTATACATCTGAATAGGAGATGACAGATTCTGAGATCATCATATTCTGGTTTCTCTGCACTTTACAGCGACACAAGGTATAAGAAACTGCAGGAATAGAATATACATCCGGATATGTATACAGAGGCTGGGAACGTATATACACACAGATACTGTGCAGTATATACACACAGCCGGAACATAATATGCTCCTGGAGAAATAAAGGCTTCACTGGAATCCACACGTGTTTGTATGTATCCTGACATCCTATAATGGGCCCTTATGTGTTATCTGGTGTGGATACAACTGTTACAAACCCCCAGCTGTGACAGGTGTAGAGCTGAAGCCAGCGTGATGGGAACCTTTCATTTCATTGGCTGCGGCAGTGTCACGGGTGTGTCAGGAGGCACGGATGAGACTGTAGAGGCCATTTGCAGAAGGTCCTAGCCTTTGACCAAACAGTCAAAATCCTAAAAAATGTCTGTCGCTTTAAGAGGCATTCCCCTTTTATTTAAAGCTGGAGGTCACTAGGACCCAGCTGATTCCTTACCTTGTGCAGCCTATATATTTTCTTGACTCCCAGGATGCACTGCTGGTGATAGCTGTTCAGGTGTTCCTGATTGCATCTTAGGTCAGAGCAGTGTTACCTGGAGCCTGCTGGTTTGCTGCTTGGACCTGCTCAAGGTAAGTGTAGTAGCAGCGGCAGCGGTTGGTAAGTGGCGGTGTCGCTCCCGGTGTAGTAGCAGCGCAGAGAGCGGCTGTAGTCTAGTTATAATGCGCGGTTATTACACACCTGCTCTCGCCTCTTGTGCCAGCGGCCGCATGGACTCTCCTCCAGGACTTCACTCTCATCCTCGCTCTCCTCATCCTTCTTCTCTGGCTTCTTCTGTGAAGAAAGAGAAGTGTCAGAGACAAGAAGCTATAGATGGAGGTCAGAGCTGCGCTGAGTGGGTGTGCAGAGCTGCGCAGAGCGTGAATGTGCGTGCGGAGCTGCGCAGAGCGTGAATGTGCGTGCGGAGCTGCGCAGAGCGTGAATGTGCGTGCGGAGCTGCGCAGAGCGTGAATGTGCGTGCGGAGCTGCGCAGAGCGTGAATGTGCGTGCGGAGCTGCGCAGAGCATGTGTGTGTGTGTGTGTGTGTGTGTGTGTGTGTGTGTGTGTGTGTTGTGTGTGTGTGTGTGTGTGTGTGCGCGCTCGCGCGGAGGTGTAAAGAACATGGAGGGCCCGGGGTCAGCACAGGTGAGACACCGCCAGAGGGCCCGGGGTCAGCACAGGCGAGACACCGCCAGAGGGCCCGGGGTCAGCACAGGCGAGACACCGCCAGAGGGCCCGGGGTCAGCACAGGCGAGACACCGCCAGAGGGCCCGGGGTCAGCACAGGCGAGACACCGCCAGAGGGCCCGGGGTCAGCACAGGCGAGACACCGCCAGAGGGCCCGAGGTCAGCACAGGCGAGACACCGCCAGAGGGCCCGAGGTCAGCACAGGCGACCTGGGCCCAGACTCTCTCTGGTGTGTATTCCCGGGGTCCGGCCTCCTCCCTGGTGTGTATTCCCGGGGCCCGTCCTCCTCTCTGGTGTGTATTCCCGGGGGCCCGTCCTCCTCTCTGGTGTGTATTCCCGGGGGCCCGTCCTCCTCTCTGGTGTGTATTCCCGGGGGCCCGTCCTCCTCTCTGGTGTGTATTCCCGGGGGCCCGTCCTCCTCTCTGGTGTGTATTCCCGGGGGCCCGTCCTCCTCTCTGGTGTGTATTCCCGGGGGCCCGTCCTCCTCCCTGGTGTGTATTCCCGGGGGCCCGTCCTCCTCCCTGGTGTGTATTCCCGGGGGCCCGTCCTCCTCTCTGGTGTGTATTCCCGGGGGCCCGTCCTCCTCTCTGGTGTGTATTCCCGGGGGCCCGTCCTCCTCTCTGGTGTGTATTCCCGGGGGCCCGTCCTCCTCTCTGGTGTGTATTCCCGGGGGCCCGTCCTCCTCTCTGGTGTGTATTCCCGGGGGCCCGTCCTCCTCTCTGGTGTGTATTCCCGGGGGCCCGTCCTCCTCTCTGGTGTGTATTCCCGGGGGCCCGTCCTCCTCCCTGGTGTGTATTCCCGGGGGCCCGTCCTCCTCCCTGGTGTGTATTCCCGGGGGCCCGTCCTCCTCCCTGGTGTGTATTCCCGGGGGCCCGTCCTGCTTTGAGTTGTGTGTGGACGATGGCTGGAGACGCCACTCGCCTGTGCGCCTGCTGAGGGATCAGTCGGTTCATATCACGGCTCCTGGTAAGATTCTGTATATTCACCTGCAGTATAAAGCACGGAGGACAAACTGACAGTGACCATACCAGTGTTCACAGGGAGTAAATCCAGGACTGATAGACGCTGGGGCCATTGATAAAACGGCCCCAATAGAGGAAGGAAGGATGGGCCCCCCGGAGCCCATGGAAAGGGCTCAGTCACTTGCTGCTGTGTCTACCACGTGCAGTACCACCAGTCACCACCACACCAGAACATATCACTTTCCATAGAGACCAATACAAATAGCGCCCCCCAACCCAGCGTGAGCAGCACTCCGCACAGGAGCTGCGTACAGGAGCGGACACATCAGTGCTGCAGGGGCCCCGGGATTGCAGGGGCCCAGGGAGTGCGGGGGGCCACTATCACCCAACAGCTTCTGTCACACACTGTGCGTGGTCTGCTGTGTACAGTGACAGCTCAGACACTAGAGGGTTAATCAAGACCAGGAGCCGCGCACCGACATGAGGGGCCACACACACATATATATACACTGACAGAGGGAGGAGACGACACCACATATATATATACACTGACAGGAGGAGACACACACAATATTATACACTGACAGGAGGAGACACACACATATATACACTGACAGGAGGAGACACACACACATATATACTACAAGCACTATACACAGGAGGAGACCACACATATATACACTGACAGGAGGAGACACACACATATATACACTGACAGGAGGAGACACACACATATATACACTGACAGGAGGAGACACACACATATATACACTGACAGGAGGAGACACACACATATATACACTGACAGGAGGAGACACACACATATATACACTGACAGGAGGAGACACACACATATATACACTGACAGGAGGAGACACACACACATATATACACTGACAGGAGGAGACACACACATATATACACTGACAGGAGGAGAGACACACACATATATACACTGACAGGAGGAGACACACACACATATATACACTGACAGGAGGAGACACACACATATATACACTGACAGGAGGACGACACACACATATATACACTGACAGGAGGAGACACACACATATATACACTGACAGGAGGAGACACACACACATATATACACTGACAGGAGGAGACACACACATATATATACACTGACAGGAGGAGACACACACACATATATACACTGACAGGAGGAGACACACACACATATATACACTGACAGGAGGAGACACACACACATATATACACTGACAGGAGGAGACACACACACATATATACACTGACAGGAGGAGACACACACATATATACACTGACAGGAGGAGACACACAAATATATACACTGACAGGAGGAGACACACACATATATACACTGACAGGAGGAGACAACACATATATACACTGACAGGAGGAGACACACACATATATACACTGACAGGAGGAGAACACACATATATACACTGACAGGAGGAGACACACACATATATACACTGACAGGAGGAGACACACACATATATACACTGACAGGAGGAGACACACACTATATATACACTGACAGGAGGAGACACACACATATATACACTGACAGGAGGAGACACAACATATATATACACTGACGGAGGAGACACACATATATACACTGACAGGAGGAGACACACATATATACACTGACAGGAGGAGACACACATATATACACTGACAGGAGGAGACACACATATATACACTGACAGGAGGAGACACACATATATATACACTGACAGGAGGAGACACACACATATATACACTGACAGGAGGAGACACACAATATATACACTGACAGGAGGAGACACACATATATATACACTGACAGGAGGAGACCACACATATATACACTGACAGGAGGAGACACACTATATATACACTGACAGGAGGAGACACACATATATACACTGACAGGAGGAGACACACACATATATACACTGACAGGAGGAGACAGCACACCATATATACACTGACAGGAGGAGACGACAACATATATACACTGACAGGAGGAGACACACACATATATACACTGACAGGAGGAGACACACACATATATACACTGACAGGAGGAGACACACACATATATACACTGACAGGAGGAGACCACACATATTATACACTGACAGGAGGAGACGACACACATATATACACTGACAGGAGGAGACCACACAATATATACACTGACAGGAGGAGACACACACATATATACACTGACAGGAGGAGACACACACACATATATACACTGACAGGAGGAGACACACACATATATACACTGACAGGAGGAGACACACACATATATACTACACTGACAGGAGGAGACACACACATATATACACTGACAGGAGGAGACCACACACATATATACACTGACAGGAGGGAGCACACAAAACATATATACACTGACAGGAGGAGACACACACATATATACACTGACAGGAGTGACTGACAGGAGGACAACACACATATATTACACTGACAGGAGGAGACACACACATATATACACTGACAGGAGGAGACACACACATATATACACTGACAGGAGGAGACACACACACATATATACACTGACAGGAGGAGACACACACATATATACACTGACAGGAGGAGACACACACATATATACACTGACAGGAGGAGACACACACATATATACACTGACAGGAGGAGACACACACATATATACACTGACAGGAGGAGACACACACATATATACACTGACAGGAGGAGACACACACACATATATACACTGACAGGAGGAGACACCACACATATATACACTGACAGGAGGAGACACACACACCATATATACACTGACAGGAGGAGACACACACACATATATACACTGACAGGAGGAGACACACACATATATACACTGACAGGAGGAGACACACACATATATACACTGACAGGAGGAGACACACACATATATAACAACTGTACAGACAGGAGGAGACACACACATATATACACTGACAGGAGGAGACACACACATATATACACTGACAGGAGGAGACACACACATATATACACTGACAGGAGGAGAACACACAATATATACACTGACAGGAGGAGACACACACACATATACACTGACAGGAGGAGACACACACATATATATACACTGACAGGAGGAGACACACACATATATACACTGACAGGAGGAGACACACACATATATACACTGACAGGAGGAGACACACACATATATACACTGACAGGAGGAGACACAAAATATATACACTGACAGGAGGAGACACACACATATATACACTGACAGGAGGAGACACAACACATATATACACTGACAGGAGGAGACACAACACATATATACACTGACAGGAGGAAGACACACATATATACACTGACAGGAGGAGACACACACATATATACACTGACAGGAGGAGACCACACATATTACACTGACAGGAGGAGACACACACATATATACACTGACAGGAGGGGCCGCACATATATACTCTGCACCGGGGCAGCAGCTGTCATACAGGAGGCGGCAGTGTGGAGGGTTATGAGGGGCCCCGGACTCACCTCAGCCTGTGCCATGTGCAGCGCCATCCGCCCGGACAGATGTGGAGTGCGGCCCCCGGTGCTCCGGTTCTGGCTCCGGTTCTGGCTCCGGCTCTGGCTCCGGCTCTTGCTGTCTCTTCCTCTCCGTCCTCCGCCCCCGGCTCCGCCGTCTCCAGGATTCGGGCAGTTCGGGGATTGTCGAGGACGAGTCTGCAGCGGCCTCTGCTGGAGAGAGAGGTGAACTGCGGCTCATCCAATCATATCCCGCAATCATCAACACAGGAGGAGAGTCCCCGCCCCCGCCGTGCTCCAAACCACGCCCTCCACCTCCCTCCTCACTCCGCCCACACTATGCTCCTGACCCCGCCCCCGCCATGCTCTCCACCAATCAGCAGTATAGTCTTTTGTACAGATCGGCTCCTCTGTCTTTTATGAAGGACAAGGCTGAAAAAGTAAATCAGCGCAGGCGAGGCCTCACCTGGAGGATGAACGGTGAGAAGATGAAGTTTCCCCTTCCAGGATTCTCTCCTTTATCTTTATTGTGTGACGTCACGGTGTTTGTAACCAGCAGCCAATCAGAAGTCTTGGCTGAGCAACCAATGAGGACAGAGCCGCCCATCCCCCCATCTCAAATAACTTACAGTCTTATCTTATGTGGGCGGAGACAGCAGAGCTAAGTATCCAATCAGGTGTCTGCTATTATCTGAGTGGAGGAGAATGGTTACTGTGGTAACAGATAACAGCACAACCGACAGCCGCTTCACCGACAGCCGCTACACCGACAGCCACTACACCGAGAGCTCCACCCACAGCCGCTACACCGACAGCCACTACACCGAGAGCTCCACCCACAGCCGCTACACCGACAGCCACTACACCGAGAGCTCCACCCACAGCCGCTACACCGACAGCCACTACACCGAGAGCTCCACCCACAGCCGCTACACCGACAGCCACTACACCGAGAGCTCCACCCACAGCCGCTACACCGACAGCCACTACACCGAGAGCTCCACCCACAGCCGCTACACCGACAGCCACTACACCGAGAGCTCCACCCACAGCCGCTACACCGACAGCCACTACACCCACAGCCGCTACACTGACAGCCGCTACACCGACAGCTCCACCCACAGCCGCTACACCGAGAGCTCCACCGACAGCCACTACACCGAGAGCTCCACCCACAGCCGCTACACCGACAGCCACTACACCGAGAGCTCCACCGACAGCCACTACACCGAGAGCTCCACCCACAGCCGCTACACCGACAGCCACTACACCGAGAGCTCCACCCACAGCCGCTACACCGACAGCCACTACACCACACCACAGACAGCCGTACACTACACTGACAGCCGCTAAGACACCGAACAGCTCCACCCACAGCCGCTAACACAGCCTCACGAGAGCTCCACCGACAGCCACTACACCGAGAGCTCCACCCACAGCTCCGCCATACACCGACAGCCCACTACACCGAGAGCTCCACCCACAGCCGCTACACCGACAGCCCCAAGCCTACACCGAGAGCTCCACCCACAGCCGCTCACACCACCAGACACAGCCACTACACCGAGAGCTCCACCCACAGCCGCTACACCGACAGCCACTACACCGAGAGCTCCACCACAGCCGCTACACCGACAGCTCACACACGAGGCTCACCCGACAGCGCTACACCGACAGCCACTACACCGAGAGCTCCACCCACAGCCGCTACACCGACAGCCACTACACCGAGAGCTCCACCACAGCCGCTACACCGACAGCCACTACACCACACAGCCGCTCACCACTACACCGAGACTACACCGACAGCATACCACACCACCAGCCGTACACCGAGAGCTCCACCGACAGCCACTACACCGAGAGCTCCACCCACAGCCGCTACACCGACAGCCACTACACCGAGAGCTCCACCGACAGCCACTACACCGAGAGCTCCACCCACAGCCGCTACAAACCGACAGCCACTACACCGAGAGCTCCACCCACAGCCGCTACACCGACAGCCACTACACACACCACAGCCGCTACACTGACAGCTCCGCATCCACCGACACGCTCCACCCGACAGCCGCTACACCGAGAGCTCCACCGACAGCCCTACACCGAGTCACGCAGCTCAACCCAACCCACAGCCGCTACACCAACACCGCCCCTTCACCGAGAGCTCACCACACCGAACAGCCACTACACCGAGAGCTCCACCCACAGCCGCTACACCGACAGCCACTCACCACAGCGCTCCCGACAGCCGTACGAAGCGCTACACCGACAGCTTCCACCACAGCCGCTCACACCGAGAGCTCCACCACAGCCACTACACCGAGAGCTCCACCCACAGCCGCTACACCGACAGCCCTACACCGAGAGCTCCACCGACAGCCACTACACCGAAGCGCTCCACCCACAGCCGCTCACCGACAGCCCTACACCGAGAGCTCCACCACAGCCACTCACCACAGCTCCACCCACAGCCGCTACACCGACAGCTCCACCACAGCCACTACACCGAGAGCTCCACCACAGCCGCTACACCGACAGCCACTCAACACCACGAGAGCTCACACCGACAGCCACTACACCGAGAGCTCCACCCACAGCCGCTACACCGACAGCCACTACACCGAGAGCTCCACCGACAGCCACTACACCGACAGCTCCACCCACAGCCGCTACACCGAGAGCTCCACCGACAGCCACTACACCGAGAGCTCCACCCACAGCCGCTACACCGACAGCCACTACACCGAGAGCTCCACCGACAGCCACTACACCGACAGCTCCACCCACAGCCGCTACACCGAGAGCTCCACCGACAGCCACTACACCGAGAGCTCCACCCACAGCCGCTACACCGACAGCTCCACCTACAGCATCACCGACAGCCACTATTTTGACAGCTGCTACACCAACAGCTCCACCGACAGCCGCTCCACCGACAGCCGCTACACCGACAGCCGCTACACCGACAGCCGCTACACCGACAGCCGCTCCACCGACAGCTGCTCCACCGACAGCTCCACCCACAGCCGCTACACCCACAGCCGCTACACCCACAGTCGCTCCACCGACAGCTGCTCCACCAACAGCTCCACCCACAGCCGCTCCACCCACAGCCGCTACACCGACAGCTCCACCCACAGCCGCTACACCGACAGCCGCTCCACCCACAGCCGCTCCACCGACAGCCGCTCCACCGACAGCTGCTCCACCGACAGCTGCTCCACCGTACCACGCCAGCCTCCACCCACAGCGCTACACGCGCTCCACCCACAGCCGCTCACCACAGCCCTACCGACAGCTCCACCCACAGCCGCTACACCCACAGCCGCTACACCGACAGCTCCACCCACAGCCGCTACACCGACAGCTGCTCCACCCACAGCCGCTCCACCGACAGCCGCTCCACCGACAGCTGCTCCACCCAGCCGCTCCACCCACAGCCGCTCCACCCACAGCCGCTCACCCACCGACAGCATCCACCCACAGCCGCTACACCGAGAGCTCCATCCACAGCCGCTACACCGCACAACCCACACCACCACAAGCCGCTACACTGTACCAAGCCGCTACACCGAAGCTCCACCGACAGCCACTACACCGAGAGCTCCACCCACAGCCGCTACACCGACAGCCACTACACCGAGAGCTCCACCGACAGCCACTACACCGACAGCTCCACCCACAGCCGCTACACCGAGAGCTCCACCGACAGCCACTACACCGAGAGCTCCACCCACAGCCGCTACACCGACAGCCACTACACCGAGAGCTCCACCGACAGCCACTACACCGACAGCTCCACCCACAGCCGCTACACCGAGAGCTCCACCGACAGCCGCTACACCGAGAGCTCCACCCACAGCCGCTACACCGACAGCTCCACCTACAGCATCACCGACAGCCACTATTTTGACAGCTCCACCGACAGCTGCTCCACCGACAGCTGCTCCACCGACAGCCGCTACACCGACAGCCGCTACACCGACAGCCGCTACACCCACAGCCGCTCCACCGACAGCTGCTCCACCGACAGCTCCACCCACAGCCGCTACACCCACAGCCGCTACACCCACAGTCGCTCCACCGACAGCTGCTCCACCAACAGCTCCACCCACAGCCGCTTCACCCACAGCCGCTACACCGACAGCTCCACCCACAGCCGCTCCACCGACAGCCGCTCCACCGACAGCCGCTCCACCGACAGCCGCTCCACCGACAGCTGCTCCACCGACAGCTGCTCCACCAACAGCTCCACCCACAGCCGCTCCACCCACAGCCGCTACACCGACAGCTCCACCCACAGCCGCTCCACCCACAGCCGCTACACCGACAGCTCCACCCACAGCCGCTACACCCACAGCCGCTACACCGACAGCTCCACCCACAGCCGCTACACCGACAGCTGCTCCACCCACAGCCGCTCCACCGACAGCCGCTCCACCGACAGCTGCTCCACCAGCCGCTCCACCCACAGCCGCTCCACCCACAGCCGCTACACCGACAGCTCCACCCACAGCTGCTACACCGACAGCTCCACCTACAGCATCACCGACAGCCACTATTTTGACAGCTGCTACACCGACAGCTCCACCGATAGCTGCTCCACCGATAGCTGCTACACCGACAGCTGCTACACCGACAGCCGCTACACCGACAGCTCCACCCACAGCCGCTACACTGACGGCAGTTCCACCCACGGCCACTACACCCACAGTTTCTACACCGATGCCAGCTCCATCCACAGCCGCTACACTGACAGCAAGGGTACCTTTACACGCCGCCACTGCGTGGTAGCATTGGGGATTTTTGTGTCTGTTGCCATGAAATTGCTACAACATGGCGGCGTGTAAATTGGGAAGTTGATACCCGCTGTTCATTCGGATACCTGTTGCTGAGCTGTGCTCAAAAATCCAAGGCAACACAAAGGCACAATTGCCCTGGTTTGGCGTCTAAACGGGGCACAGGGATGGAATTTCCGTCGCCTAGTGAACTCCCAGGGGTGTGCCACAGTGTGCTGGATACCGCGCCCCATCAGCGATGATGTGGGGCTACTGTGTAACCATTGGCTGTCCCTTCACAGGGCGCCATATTTAAAGAGCTGACCAGTCACACTACACAATATGAATGGCGTCATGTATTAGCCATCCTCCTGCGCAGGCTGCCCAATCATGAGCTATTGCGTTGTCCAATCAGCGTGTTAGCGTCACGGAATACACAACTCTGTCACGTCTATGTACTTGTGGCGTGAAATATATACGCCCAGATTCCTTTGTGGATAGCGGCGTGTAAAGTGGTGACGGATTCACAGAAAGTTATCTGTAGGATCTGTGGGAACTTCCGGAACAAAGATACCTTCAGTTGACAACGCAATGGCGGCATGTACATGCGGTATCAGCGATCGGTATCCACCGTTAAAAACGTGCACGTGTGGTTGATACCTGTTGCTAGGCACAGTGGCGGCGTGTAAGGTACCTTACACGCCACAAGGAAGGCAGCAACTGCTGGCAATGGGAAATTGTGCCCGTTGCATGAACTGCTACGAATGGCGGCGTGTAAATAGGCAGTTCTCCGGTGCCTGCAGGTGACTCGATACCTGTTGCTGAGCGTGCTCAAAACACAAAGGCACAATTGCCCTGGGAGTGGTGTGTAAACGGGGCACATGCATGATGTTGCGTCGCCTAGGATTTCCCGGGCATGCACATGTGCTGATACGGCCCATCAGCGATGATATTGGGGCTACTGTGTTATGATTGGCTTCCTGAATGGGCGCCATATTTAAAGAGCTGACCATTCACAGTCCACAATATGATGCTATGTATTAGGCCCTTTCACATCAGAGTTTTCATAATTCGCGGCAGATGCGTGAAAAAAAACGCATCTGCCGCGTTGCGATAACGGTTCACTTGCGGCACGGTTGCGTTTTTCAATGTAAAGTATAGGCGTACTTGCGGCAGTGCGGCAAGTGCGGTTGCACTTGCGGCAGGTGCGGCCGCGAAAAACCGCAGCAAGCCGCACTTGCCGGCAAGTTACGCCTATACTTTACATTGAAAAACCGCAACGGTGCCGCAAGTGAACGTTATGCGGCAAACGGCAGATGCGTTTTTTTCACGCATCTGCCGCGAATTATGAAAACGCTGATGTATAAGGCCCTTATCACCTTCCAGCGCAGGCTGCCCAATCATGACGCTATTGTGTTGTCCAATCAGCGTGTTAGCATCACGGAATACACAACTCTGTCACACCTATGGACTTGCAGCGCAAAATATGTACGCCCATATTCTTTTGCGGTAGCGGCGTGTAAAGCAGGGAAGGAATTCAACAGGAAGTAAGCCGCGGCACCTGTCGGCACTTCCGGGGAACAAAGATACCTTCAGTGGAGCACGCAATGGCGGCGTGTATATGCAGCATCAGCGATCGGTATCCACCGTTAAAAACGTGCGCGTGCGGTGGATACATGTTGCTAGCCACAGTGGTGGCGAGTAAAGGTACCTTAAAGGTACCTCAACTCCACCTACAGCCACTACACCGACAGCAACTCCCACCTACAGCCACTACATCCACACCACTACATCCACAGCAACTACACCTACAGCACACTCATCCACAGCAACTACACCGACAGCAACTCCACCTACAGCCGCTACACCAACAGCAACTCCATCCCAGCCACTACAACAATAGCTCCAACAGCCACTACACTGACAGCAACTCCATTGACAGCCACTACACTGACAGCAACTCCATTGACAGCCACTACACTGACAGCAACTCCACCCACAGCCGCTACATCAACACCAGCTCCTCCCACAGCTGCTACACTGACGGCAGCTCCTTTGATAGCCACTTTAGGGTACCTCTACACGTCGCCACTATCCCTGGCAAACGGTATCCACCGCACATGCACGTGCACGATTTTAACGATTGCTAACGATCGCTGATACCGCATGTACTCGCTGCCATTGCGTTGTCAACTGACAGTATTGCGGTTCCCCGGAAGTTCCCACAGATCCTTCGGATAACTGCCTGTTGAATCCCGTCACCACTTTACACGCCGCTATCCACAAAGGAATCTGGGCGTACATATTTCGCGCCGCAAGTACATAGACGTGACAGAGTTGTGTATTCCGTGACGCTAACACGCTGATTGGCCAACACAATAGCGTTATAATTGGGCAACCTGCGCAGGAAGGCTGGCTAATACATGACGCCATTCCAATTGTGTAGTGTGAATGGACAGCTCTTTAAATATGGCGCCCTGTGAAGGGACAGCCAATGGTAACACAGTAGCCCCCACCAATCATCGCTGATGGGGCGCGGTATCCATGACGCTGTGTGACGCCCCTGGGAAATCACTAGGCGACGCAGATTCCATGCCTGTGCCCCGTTTACACACCAATACCAGGGCAATTCTCCCTTTGTGTTGCCTTGGATTTTTGAACACGGCTCGGAAACAGCAACCGGGAGCAACTGCAGGACACCGGGAGCAACTGCGAAAAACCCGATCACTTTCCCAATTTACACGGCGCCACTTCGTAGCAATTTCAAGGCAACAGTCACAAAAATCCCCATTGCCAGGCAGTTGCTACCACGCAGTGGCGGTGTGTAAAGGTACCCTAAAACAACACCAGCTCCACCCACAGCTGTTACTGTGCAACAGGAGGGCACCTCTTAGGAGAGGGGTGACCCAGACTTGAAAGGGGGTTACTCCAGGACTGGTTGGAGACAGCTGGAGGCCCAGTTCACCACCGGCATACCGGAGCCGAGGCAGCTAGTAAAAGGTCTAACCCTAACTGCAGACCGGCAAGCTGAGGGCCCGACACAAGGGAGCCACAGCACCCCTAAAGAAGCCCAACATAAGTCCCGCAGCCGGGTCCACGACACCGACAAGTGAGAGACTTTAGGTAACAGACCCCGAGGATTAGAGACTTGGCTCAAGAGGGGCAAATACAGACAGCGACAGAGGGACAGGACCAGGAACGCCATATTGAAGGCACCACTGCCAGTCCTCCAAGATCTGCGACTACCAACCCTGTTACTGCAGACTGTACTGTGCACCTTAACATCTGCCCGCTACCAGTAAAGAACTGTTCGAGCTAATCTGGACTCTGTCTGAGTTATTCGCCGCCCGGAGGGCTCCTACAGCATCACAAGAGGTGAGGACTACAACTCCCCTCATCCACCCCGCTGCCCTGAGGTAAAGCTCCACCTGTAGGGAGTTGTACTAGCAAAGCTGCACTCCCATCACCTCAGCGGCTGGCCACAGTGCTGGTAACTACATTACCAGCTACCACAGGTGGAGTCACGATACCATTTTCCCCCATCATCAGCACCCCCACCCTGCCATTGAGGGTCCTGGGCACGGAGCCGGAAACCGACCAGCCGTGATCCCCAACGAAGTAACCACCTGTCTCAGTATCAGAGTACCCCCTACCCTGTAGACCAACTCATTACACTGACAGCAGCTCCTGACAGCCACTACACCGACTGCAGCTCCACCGACAGCCGCTACACCAACAGCTGCACCCACAGCCGCTACACCAATGCCATCTTCATCCACAGCTGCTAACACCGACAACCGCTCCACACACAGCTGCTACACCGAAGCCAGGTCCACTCACAGCCACTCCATCCACAGCCGCTACACTGATGCCAGCTTCACCAACAGCAGCTTTGTTCTAACAGGCCCCAAATTACAGCCGCCCTTCCCTAATGTGCCCTATGATTACTGCTCTGCCCCTATGATGACCACTCTGCCCTATGATGACCACTATGCACCATGATGACCGCTTTGCCCCATGATGTCCTCTCTGCCCCATGATATCCGCTCTGCCCCATGATGACCGCTCTGTCCCATGTTGACCGCCTTGCCCCATGATTGTCCCTGCCTTCTGCCGCCATGATGTCCGCTCTGCCCCATATGTCCTCGCTCTGCCCCATGATGTCCGCTCTGCCCCATGATGTCCCTCTGCCCCATGATGTCCTCTCTGCCCCATGATGTCCTCTCTGCCCCATGATGTCCCTCTGCCCCATGATGTCCGCTCTGCCCCATGATGTCCCTCTGCCCCATGATGTCCTCTCTGCCCCATGATTGTTCCTCTCTGCCCATGATCCTTCTGCCCCATTATGACCGTTCTGCCCCATGATGACCGCTCTCCCCATGATGTCCCTCTGCCCCTTGATGACCACTCTTGACTGATGTCTCTGCCCATGTAGTCCTCTGGCCCATATGAGTGCTCTGCCCATGATAGTGCTTCTGCCCTGATGTCCCGTCTGCCCATGATGTCCGCTCTGCCCATGATGTCCGTCTGCCCCATGATGTCCGTGCTGCCCCATGATGTCCTCTCTGCCCCATATGACCCTATGCCCATGATCCTGCTCTGCCCATGATATCCTCTCTGCCCATGATGTCCCTCTCCCCATGATGACCTTTCTGCCTCCATGATGCCCTCTGCCATGATGCCGCTCTGCCCATGATGTCTTCTGCCTTGATGTCCCTCTGCCCCATGATGACACTCTGCCCATGATGCACTCTGCCCCATGATGAAGCCTCTGCCCATGATGACGCTCTGCCCATGTCCGTCTGCCCATGATTCCTCTCTGCCCATGATGACCATATGCACCATGATGACCGCTTCTGCCCCATGATATCCCACCTATCCCCAGATTCCTCTCTGCCCCATGATGTCCTTCTCTGCCCATATGTCCGCTCTGCCCCATGATGTCGCTCTGCACCCATGTGTCCCCTGCCCCATGATGTCCTCTCTGCCCCATGTCCTCTCTGCCCATGATTCCTCTCTGCCCATTATGCCCTCTGCCCCATGTTTGCTCTGCCCATGATGCGTTCGCCCATGATGCCCTCTGCCCATGATGTCCCTCTGCCCCATGATGTCCCTCTGCCATGATGTCTCCTGCCCCATGATGCCTCTCGCCCAATGTGTCCTCTCCATGATTCTCTCTGCCTGATGTCCTCTCCCCTATCTCTCCTGTGTCCCCTCTGCCCATTGTCTCTCTGCCCATGATGTCCCTCTGCCCATGATGTCCTCTCTGCCATGATGTCTCTCTGCCCATGATGTCCTCTGCCCATAGCCTCTGCCCATGAGCCGTTCTGCCCATGATGTCCTCTCTGCCCATGATGTCCTTTCCCATGATTCCTGCCCCATGATTCCTTGCCCTGATTCCCCTGCCCCAATGCCTCTGCCCGATCTTCCCGATGTCCTTTCCCATGATGTCCCTCTGCCCTGATGTCCTCTCGGCCCATGAGTCCTCTCGCCATATGTCCCTCGTCGCCCCATGATGTCTCTGCCCATGTGCCTCTCGCCCATGATGTCCTCTCTGCCCATATGCCTCTCTGCCCATGTGTCTGCCCATGATGTCCCTTGCCCATGTTCCCTTGCCCATGATGTCCTTCTGCCCATGTTTGCCTTTCGCCTGCCTCTCATATCTCTCCCATATGACCTCTGCCCCTGCCCTTCACCCTGAACTTGCCATGTGTCTCCTGATTCTTGCCCTGTTTGCTCTGCCCCATGATGTCGTCTGCCCATGATGCGCTCTCCCATGATGTCCTCTCCCATGATTCTCTCCCCTATGCCCGTGCCCCATGATGTCTTCTGCCATGTGACTCCTGCCATTTCCCATGACATCCCTCTGCCCCATGATGTCCTCTCGCCCATGATGTCCTCTCTGCACCATATTGACCGCTCTGCCCCATGATTGCTCTGCCCCATGATGTCCGTTCTGCCCATGATGACCGCTCTGCCCCATGATGTCTCTCTGCCTGATGCCCTGCCATGATGTCCTCTCTGCCCCATGATGTCCTCCGCTCTGCCTCCATGATGTCCTCTCTGCCCCATGATGTCCGCTCTGCCCCATGATGTCCTCTCTGCCCCATGATGTCCGCTCTGCCCCATGATGTCCTTCTGCCCCATGATGTCCCTCTGCCCTGATGTCCCTCTGCCCCATGATGTCCGCTCTGCCCATGATGTCCGCTCTGCCCCATGATGTCCCTCTGCCCCTGATGTCCTCTGCCCATGATGTCCTCTGCCTCTGCCCAATGTCCTCTCTGCCCCATGATGTCCGTCTCATGCCCCTTGCCCTAGTCTCTCTGCCCATGATGTCCTCTCTGCCCCATGATGTCCTCTCTGCCCCATGATGTCCGCTCTGCCCCATGATGTCCGCTCTGCCCCATGATGTACCGCTCTGCCCCATGATGTCCTCTCTGCCCCATGATGTCTGCTCTGCCCCATGATGTCCTCTCTGCCCCATGATGTCCTCTCTGCCCATGATGTCCTCCATTATGATGTCTCTCTGCCCCATGATGTCCGTCTGCCCCATGATGATCTGCTCTGCCCCATGATGTCCTCTCTGCCCCATGATGATCCGCTCTGCCCCATGATGTCTACCTCCATGATGCCCTCTGCCCCATGATGTCCTCTCTGCCCCATGATGTCCCTCTGCCCCATGATGTCCTCTCTGCCCCATGATGTCCTCTCTGCCCCATGATGTCCTCTCTGCCCATGATGTCGCTCTGCCCATGATGCCTCTCTGCCCCATGATGTCCTCTCTGCCCATGATGCCTCTCTGCCCCATGATGTCCCTCTGCCCATGATGTCCCTCTCGCCCATGATGTCCTCTCTGCCCCATGATGTCCTCTCTGCCCCAATGACCTCTCGCCCCATGTTTCTCTGCCCCATGATGTCCGCTCTGCCCATGATGTCCGCTCTGCCCATGATGTCCGCTCTGCCCCATGATGTCTCTCTGCCCATGATGTCCCTCTGCCCATGATGTCCGCTCTGCCCCATGATGCCTCTCTGCCCATGATGCCTCTCTGCCCATGATGCCCTCTTGCCCATGATGTCCTCTCTGCCCCATGATGTCCTCTCTGCCCCATGATGTCCTCTCTGCCCATGATGTCGCTCTGCCCCATGATGTCCTCTGCCCCATGATGTCCGCTCTGCCCCATGATGTCCCTCTGCCCCATGATGCCGCTCTGCCCCATGATGTCCTCTTCGCCCCATGATGTCCCTCTGCCCCATGATGTCCTCTCTGCCCATGATGTCTCTCTGCCCCATGATGTCCTCTCTGCCCCATATGTCCTCTCTGCCCCATGATGTCTCTCTGCCCATTATGCCTTCTGCCCCATGTTTGCTCGCCCCATGATGTCCTCTGCCATATGCCTCTCCCATGATGTCGCTCTGCCCCAGATGTCTCTCTGCCCATGATGTCCTCTGCCCCATGATGTCCTCTCTGCCCCATGATGTCCTCTCTGCCCATAGCCTTCTCCCCATGATGTCCGCTCTGCCCATGATGCCTCTCTGCCCCATATGCCCTCTGCCCATATGCCTCTCCCATGATGCCTCTGCCCATGATGCCCTCTGCCCCATGATGTCCTCTGCCCATGATGTCCTCTCTGCCCATGATGTCCTCTGCCCATGATTCCCTCGCCCCATGATGTCCTCTCTGCCCATATCGTTCCTTCCTCTGCCCCATGATGTCCTCTGCCCCATGATGTCCTCTCTGCCCCATGATGTCCTCTCTGCCCCATGATGTCCTCTCTGCCCCATGATGTCCTCTCTGCCCCATGATGTCCTCTCTGCCCCATGATGTCCTCTCTGCCCATGGCCTTCTCTCCCATGATGTCCTGCTCTGCCCCATGATGTCCTCTCTGCCCCATGATGTCCCTCTGCCCCATGATGCCTCTCTGCCTCCATGATGTCCCTCTGCCCATGATGTCCTCTCTCCATGATGTCCCTCTCTGCCCCATTCTGCCCATGATGTCCTCTGCCCCATGATGTCCTCTCTGCCCCATGATGACCTCTGCCCCATGATGTCTGCTCTGCCCCATGATGTCCTCTCTGCCCCATGATGTCCCGCTCTGCCCCATGATCCGCCCCATGATGTCCTCTCTGCCCCATGATGTCCTCTCTGCCCCATGATGTCCTCTCTGCCCCATGATGTCCTCTGCCCCATAATGTTCGCCATATGTTCTGCCCCATGATGTCCGCTCTGCCCCATGATGTCCCTCTGCCCCATGATGTCCGCTCTGCCCATGATGTCCGCTCTGCCCATGATGTCCTCTCTGCCCCATGATGTCCTCTCTGCCCCATTGATGTCCTCTCGGCCCCATGATGTCCTCTCTGCACCATTATGACCGCTCTGCCCCATGTTTGCTCTGCCCCATGATGTCCATTCTGCCCCATGATGTCCGCTCTGCCCCATGATGTCCGCTCTGCCCCATGATGTCCTCTCTGCCCCATGATGACCGCTCTGCCCCATGATGTCCGCTCTGCCCCATGATGTCCGTCTGACCAGAACCTCTGCCATGATGTCCTCTCTGGCCCCATTGATGTCCTCTCGGGCCCCATGATGTCCTCTCTGCCCCATGATGCCTTCTGCCCATGATGCCCTCTCTGCCCATGATGTCCCTCTCGGCCCAATGATGTCCTCTCGGCCCCATGATGTCCTCTCTGCCCCATGATGTCCTCTCTGCACCCTTATGACCGCTCTGCCCCATGTTTGCTCTGCCCCATAATGTCCATTCTGCCCTTTTGATGTCCGCTCTGCCCCATGATGTCACTCTGCCCCATGATGTCCTCTCTGCCCCATGATGTCCTCTCTGCCCCATGATGTCCTCTCTGCCCCATGATGTCCTCTCTGCCCCATGATGTCCTCTCGCCCCATGATGTCCTCTCTTCACCATTATGACCGCTCTGCCCCATGTGTCCTTCTGCCCATGATGTCCATTCTGCCACCATGATGTACCGCTCTGCCCCATGATGTCCTCTGCACCATGATGACCGCTCTGCCCCATGTTGTCGCTCTGCCCCATGATGTCCGCTCTGCCCCATGATGTCCGCTCTGCACCTTTTTCTGCTCTGCCCCATGATGTCCTCTCTGCCCCATGATGTCCTCTCTGCCCCATGATGTCCGCTCTGCCCCATGATGTCCGCTCTGCCCCATGATGTCCGCTCTGCACCTTTATACTGCTCTGCCTCATGTCTGCTCTGCCCCATGATGTCCGCTCTGCCCTCTAATGTCCCACCTGCCCCATTATATTCGCTCTGATGTTATTCCTATCCTGAATGCAGGGTGAGATCGTCCGGTACTCCACCGTGGTCTGTGCTGGAGTTGTAGGGCCTGGACTGTGGCACAAATTCCTAGAGCAATAGTCATCATACCCCCAAAACAGGAGCCCCCCACTGCCGCCCTCACACATGGGCTGATTGTAGCCGCCGCTGCACCTCTGATCCACCCCACAGCAGCGGGCAAGAGAAGGCTGTGCCATTATTATGGCTCTATGGTGGTTATTGTGTGGGGGCATATAATCACCCCCAGACCTCACGCGTTCTGTGATCCAACCTCCTAGTATGGAGGACGCAGCCTCAAGTATTATAGCGTCATCTGGTCTGGGGACAGCGCGGATTGAGGAGTCCGATAGCGGATCAAGATATTCAGCTGTTACCATTTAGTTGGGTGATAATTTGGGGTCCCATGAGGCTGAATTGAAGACGCCCCTGTTTGGCCGGTCACATAATCTCTCTGATATCCCCAGATGGATACCGGGATCAGGTCCTGGATCTGTATGTGACTGGGCCGAGCACGTGGTCCGCGCATCATGGATGGCAGCGGGGTGAACATTGTGTGGGTTCTCATGAATTGTGGGGATATTTTTGCAGCGTGTATCTCACCATCATCGGCTAGGACGCAGCGCCATCACTGGTGACGATAGATGACCACATACAACATACGGTGGGTGACCACAGCTAATCAATGAGTATCATACCCAGATCCTACAATCCCAATCCATAGCGTATCTCAGTCCAAGTCTAGGACTGCTCGTGTGGACAATCTAAACCTGGCCCCACAGCTGCCCGCCACCCCACAGTCCCCACGCCTCACAGCCATCCTCTGCCCCACAGCCACCCGCCACATCACAGCAACCCGCAGACCCACAGCTGCCCATCGCCACACAGCCACCCGCGCCTCTAAGCCACCACAGCCACACGCATCTCACAGCCACCTGTTGCCTGCTTCCTCACCACCACCCGCCACCACACAGCCGCGCACCCCCCACAGCCTTCCACCGCCTTAAAGCCGCCTCACAACCACATCGTCGCCCACAGCCACCCAACACCTCGCAACCACTCACCTGCCAGCCTACAGCCCCACACCAACCGCCGTCTAACAGCCACCTGTCGCCTGCTGCCCACCACCACCCGCCGCTCCACAGCCGCACACCGCCTTACAGCCTTCCACACCTTACAGCCGCCTCACCCAATTACTCACACCGCCGCCTCACAGCATCCGCCACCTACAGCCCTCACACAGCCACCCCACCTCCGCCACCACACCTCTCTCACAACGCTTCTCCGCCCACCATTACACAGCTTGCTGCTGCCTCCACAGTCCTAACCCCACACCACCCTACCACAGCCACCCACACCCACCCACTGCCACCCACCCCAGCCTCCACCACCGCTCAGCACTGCCCCTCACAGCCACCCACCGCCCGCCCACTGCCCAGCTCCACCACCTCACGCCACCCGTGCACCACCTCACAGGCCATCCACCCGCCCCCACTGCCACCCACCACCTCACTGCCACCCACCACCTCACCAGCCATCCACCACCTCACAGCCACCCTGCCACCTCACAGCCTTCCGCCGCGCTATTCATCCTTAGAAGCTGACTTGCTTCCATATATTTCAAACCCCATTCCTAAAAAGAGAAAGGTCGGGGAGCACCGCCAAGCCACCAGTCTTATCTCTGCCACTCAGCATGGATTGTGGAGATTGGGTGGTGCTGATAGCGGGCAGACGACACTGGACTATGGTGACTGTGATGCCCTGTGCCCTCACTGCTGCCCGTGGCACCTGTAGACATTGTCAGTGGAGGCTGACGCTCACCCGCCCGGCTCTGCCGCTGCACTCAGTGTAAGCCTTGGCTGTGTGAGTTTGCTCCAGTGACTGCACTCTCCATTGACCTAGAGTAAGGAGGTATTACTATTTCTTACTGTATGTCATGTATAGTAGATGAGGCTCCCCAACGAGACCTGGTCACATTCAGCTCTCAGGTGAGAAGTGGTCACAAATCCCACCACAAATCCAACAACTCATGAAAGCCTTATTCTCAGGACAGACGCAGGTCCCTTGGGTTGGATTCACATTTACAGCACATGTTGTGACTACATCATTAAGTAACTGAGATGGGAATACTTCCATGACCCTTATTGGGGCCAACAGATCACCAAGTCACAGGATAAAGGGGCAGAGGATCACCGAAGTCACAGGATGAAGGGTCAAGAGAGCACCAAGGTCACAGGATGAAGGGTCAGCAGAGCACCAAGGTCACAGGATGAAGGGTCAGCAGAGTACCAAGGTCACAGGATGAAGGGTCAAGAG
Source organism: Allobates femoralis (assembly GCA_033576535.1). Lineage (NCBI taxonomy): Eukaryota > Metazoa > Chordata > Amphibia > Anura > Aromobatidae > Allobates > Allobates femoralis. The sequence continues at coordinate 8,813,676 of JARQOC010000005.1, forward strand.
AGCACCAAGGTCACAGGATGAAGGGTCAGCAGAGCACCAAGGTCACAGGATGAAGGGTCAGCAGAGTACCAAGGTCACAGGATGAAGGGTCAGCAGAGTACCAAGGTCACAGGATGAAGGGTCAGCAGAGTACCAAGGTCACAGGATGAAGGGTCAGCAGAGCACCAAGGTCCCAGAATGAAGGGTCAGCAGGTCACCAAGGTCCCAGGATGAGAGGTCAGCAGAGCACCAAGGTCACAGGATAAGTGGTCAGCAGAGCACCAAGGTCACAGGATGAAGGGTCAGCAGAACACCAAGGTCACAGGATAAAGGGTCAGCAGAGCACCAAGGTCACAGGATAAGGAGTTAGCAGGTCACCAAGGTCACAGGATAAGGAGTCAGCAGAGCACCAAGGTCACAGGATAAGGAGTCAGCAGATCACCAAGGTCACAGGATGAAGGGTCAAGAGAGCACCAAGGTCACAGGATGAAGGGTCAGCAGAGCACCAAGGTCACAGGATGAAGGGTCAGCAGAGTACCAAGGTCACAGGATGAAGGGTCAGCAGAGCACCAAGGTCCCAGAATGAAGGGTCAGCAGGTCACCAAGGTCCCAGGATGAGAGGTCAGCAGAGCACCAAGGTCACAGGATAAGTGGTCAGCAGAGCACCAAGGTCACAGGATGAAGGGTCAGCAGATCACCAAGGGCACAGGATGAAGGGTCAGCAGAGCACCAAGGTCACAGGATGAAGGGTCAGCAGAACACCAAGGTCACAGGATAAAGGGTCAGCAGAGCACCAAGGTCACAGGATAAGGAGTTAGCAGGTCACCAAGGTCACAGGATAAGGAGTCAGCAGAGCACCAAGGTCACAGGATAAGGAGTCAGCAGATCACCAAGGTCACAGGATGAAGGGTCAAGAGAGCACCAAGGTCACAGGATGAAGGGTCAGCAGAGCACCAAGGTCACAGGATGAAGGGTCAGCAGAGTACCAAGGTCACAGGATGAAGGGTCAGCAGAGCACCAAGGTCCCAGAATGAAGGGTCAGCAGGTCACCAAGGTCCCAGGATGAGAGGTCAGCAGAGCACCAAGGTCACAGGATAAGTGGTCAGCAGAGCACCAAGGTCACAGGATGAAGGGTCAGCAGAACACCAAGGTCACAGGATAAAGGGTCAGCAGAGCACCAAGGTCACAGGATAAGGAGTTAGCAGGTCACCAAGGTCACAGGATAAGGAGTCAGCAGAGCACCAAGGTCACAGGATAAGGAGTCAGCAGATCACCAAGGTCACAGGATGAAGGGTCAGCAGAACACCAAGGTCACAGGATAAAGGTTCAGCAGAGCACCAAGGTCACAGGATAAGGAGTTAGCAGGTCACCAAGGTCACAGGATGAAGGGTCAACAGATCACTAAGGTCATAAAATGAAGGGTCAGCAGATCACCAAGGTCACAGGATGAAGGGTCAGCAGAACACCAAGGTCACAGGATGAAGGGTCAGCAGAGCACCAAGGTCACATGGTGAAGGATCAACAGAGCACCAAGGTCACAGGATGAAGGATCACCAGGTCACCAAGGTCACAGTATGAAGGGTCAGCAGAGCACCAAGGTCACAGTATGAAGGGTCAGCAGAACACCAAGGTCACAGGATGAAGGGTCAGCAGAGCACCAAGGTCACAGGATAAGGAGTTAGCAGGTCACCAAGGTCACAGGATGAAGGGTCAACAGATCACTAAGGTCATAAAATGAAGGGTCAGCAGAACACCAAGGTCACAGGATAAGGGATCAGCAGAACACCAGGGTCCCAAGATGAAGGGTCAGCAGACTACCAAGGTCACAGGATGAAGGGTCAGCAGAGCACCAAGGTCACAGGATGAAGGGTCAGCAGATCACCAAGTCACAGGAAGAAGGGTCAGCAGAACACAAAAGTCACAGGTTGAAGGGTCAGCAGAGCACCAAGTCACAGGTTGAAGGGTCAGCGGATCACAAAAGTCACAGGTTGAAGGGTCAGCAGAGCACCAAGTCACAGGTTGAAGGGTCAGCAGATCACCAGGGTCCCAGGATGAAGGGTCAACAGATCACTAAGGTCATAAAATGAAGGGTTAGCAGAACACCAAGATCACAGGATAAGGGATCAGCAGAACACCAGGGTCCCAGGATGAAAGGTCAGCAGAGCACAAAGATCACAGGATTATTAGATCACCAAAGTCCCAGGATGAAGTGTCAGCAGATCACCAAGGTCACAGGATGAAGGGTCAGCAGAGTACCAAGGTCACAGGATGAAGTGTCAGCAGATCACCAAGGTCACAGGATGAAGGGTCAGCAGAGTACCAAGGTCACAGGATGAAGGGTCAGCAGAACACCAGGGTCGCAGGATGAAAGGTCAGCAGAACACCCAGGTGGACTTTATAAATCAGAATCTTCTATCATATTCCTACATTTGTCTCAACTATACAAAAATAAAACATTTTAAGAAAAGTGCGAGACGTCAAAGCATAAAATGAAATTACAAGTTTATTCAAAATGTGAGGAACAAGCAGGATAAAGACCAGGGGACGATGCTTTGCTTCATCTGGTCTTTAAGTTAGGAACATAGTGAACAGTAGAAGAAACAATCATCATTGGAATGGTCTAGTCCACTTCTTTGACTCCGGAACCTAGAACCTCGTTTGCACAATGACAGATATAATCAATCACTTAGGAGAAGAGCAGCGGATGGAACGTTGGGTCTTCCAAGGTTTGGTCATTCTTGGCCGCCCAACCCTGACTATGCTTTACTTTTGACTTTTTGGGCCAAGTTTGTGGCTCAATGATGACGTTACGACAATAACCGGTGGGCACCAAACTTCGCATCAAGATATAAGTTGTCCTGAGATAGGAGCCATAAGCTAAAAAAGCCCAAACACCAGATCCCCCCCACAAAGAAAGTTCAAGATGTCACGGAAACACATGCAATATAGAATGGTTGTCTTTTGTTAGTAAAACTGAGGGACACAGTAATCTTTATGGCTGGAAATGTAAAACTAATGTTTTCATAAGGAAAACTTGCAAATGTGACTTTATTTGTTGGCCACCACCAACATGAGCAGTCCTGTGTCGGGGTCCTCCACCGCCTTCTGGAGCAGCTGCAGGTAGGTCAGATTTTCATGAGTGTTCGGGTCGAAGAAACCTTTGGTGTCGTCAGTGGGATCAGACAGGATCTTGTTCATGGCCTCATCGAAGTAACCTCGCCTATAGGCCACGTCCACTGGGACTCGGTGACTGTTCAGTGGGTCGATGATGCCACCGGTCGCAATCTGAGCCTCCAGCAGGCGAATACCGTGATCCTTGACGATGAGGTCTTTCTGCATTGCCTGGAACAAGGAGATCTTCTGGTTTGTGGTGGGGTCATTGTAGCCCGTCACGGCCCTCTCCGCGGACAGGAGTTTTGAGTGAAGCTCTTGGCCGAATACGCGACTTGCTACAGCTTCGTCTACGGAGAGTTTGGCATTTTTGATTGGGTCAACAATGAATCCAGTGGCTGCTTGAGCCTCGAGTAACACCAGTGCGGTCCCTGGTCTCAGTATACGCTTCAGCATGGCATCATAGATGCTCATCTTCTCCTTGACGGTTGGGTCGGCTTTAGACGGCACAAGGACGCCGGCAATGGATCGGCTTCCCTCCAGATATCTCTTCACAGAGTTCATCTGAGTCACTTCTTGTAGGGATTTGGTTCCATGAGCCAGCTGGAGAAGCGTGTCTTGGTCAATGATTTCCGATTTCAGCAGCTCGGAGGCGGACACTTGCTTCCGTAGACCGGTGAACTTGATATTTCGGCTCTTCTCCTCGGTTTCCTTTATGACCGTGGTAATGTTTTTGAACATCTCTTCCCACCTTATAGACTTGGATTCGTACTTCTCGATCAGCTCTCTTCTTTTGTCTACTGTGAGATACTTTGAGTGAAGGAGATCCCAGAGCGAGTGAGTTTTGCCTTCCAACTTGAATTCGCCAATGCTGACCTGGACTTTGACCGATTTGAGGAACGTCTCGGTGTCCGGTTTGATGATGAAGGTTTTCTTGTGGACCACCTCGATCAGTGTGGTAACAATGGTTCTGACCGTGGTATAGTACTTTCTGAGCAGGTGACTGCGTAGGCTTTGGGTAATGGCTCCCGAGTGTAGAAAACCCATAAGGTAGTACTCTGTCCGGTAAAGTCAACGCTGTAATTATCAAGAGAAAATACTTGCAGTGACTTCCGGACGGCCTCTGGATACTCTATATCGGTGTTCTCAGATGATACCGAGATTGTATGACTTGACACTTGTACGGTTGATGCCTCAGCTTTCATAATGATTTCCATGATGATTTTCATAAGCTCTGCAAGAGACAGCCGGCCACCTTCATAGCCCTCAATGAGTTCATTCCTCTTCTCAGGTGTGACATATGAAGAATGTAGAACGTCCCATACAGAACTTTTGTGATCCTTCAGTTGACCTACGCTCATCGTGAGGTCCACCGTCTTAAGAAAGTCCTGTGTCGGAAGGTTCTTTGCTTCACTTCCGGTGGTGACAGTCTGACTTACGGAGACCGTGGACGTGGAGGACTGGACGGTCCTTTGCTGTTCTCCGCCTACAGTGATAACTTCGGAAACGTTGAAAGAAGGGTCTTGAAGGACGCGGAATACAGGTGCTCATAACCTCTCTGACGGAAGATGTGAAGGTCTGTAGAAGCTCATTCTTCTTATCCTTGGGCAATTGTTCGCTGTTCAGAAGGTCCCAGGTGGAAACGCTATCCTGCTGTGGCTTCCTTTTCTGACACGGCACTGGGAATGACTAGAGAGCATTTTGGATTTGTTGCTCCGACGGCCAATGGTCAACCTGGATGGGAGCGGACGTTACTTTGACCTCCTTCTTTACAATCACTTCAGTCTGTTGTGGTTTTCTTGATCATAGTCAGGACGATGTTGATGATCTCTTCGATGGTCAATGTTGCTGCCATGTACTTCTCGATCAGTTCTTCCCTCTGTCCTCCGGGATGTACTTAGAGTGTAGAAGGTCCCAGAGGGACATGGATTCTTCGTCAAGGTTTCCTGTTGATATTTTTACGGTAACGATTGGAAAGACTTTTTAATTGAGCTTCTTTCACGGTTGACACAGATCTAGTGTAGGTTTCGGTGATAATGGTTATCAGGATGGTTATCAGCTCCTCAATGGTCAGGTGCTGAACGATACTTCTTCAGAAGTTCTTCTCGTCTTTCCACCGAGATGTACTCGGAATATAGAAGATCCCACACGGACGTTTCTTTTCCTTTAAATGCACCGACGTCGACCTGTACGCTCTTAGACTGCAGAACAGATTGCACTTTGTGTTCTTCTTGTACAGCCACCTTGCTGTCACTTACATCTAACAAATGCAGGCCGGTGTCGGGGTCCGTGACGCACCTCTGGAGGAGCTGAGGTAGGTGAGGTTCTCATTAGTGTTTGGATCAAAGAATCCCTTTGTGTCGTCACTGGGATCGGCAAGGATCTGGTTCATCTCTTCATCAAAGTATCCTCGTTTGTATGCCACCTCCACGGGGACGCGGTGACTGTGTATTGGGTCGATGATGCCTCCGGTGGCTATCTGGGCTTCCAGAAGGCGGATCCCGTGATCTTTCACTATCAGTTCTTTTTTCATGGCTTGGAATAACGAGATCTTCTCATCCGTGTAGGGATCTTTGTAGCCGGTGACTCCTCTTTCGGCTGACAAGAGTTTATCATATATCTCCCGCCCGATCAGTCCGGCAGTCAACGCTTCATCTACAGAAAGCTTCTTGTTCTCAATGGGATCATCACAAATCCGGTAGCCGCCTGAGCTTCGAGAAGGATCAAAGCCGTCCCAGGTCTTAGGATCCCACTCAACATGGCCTTGTAAATGGTCACCTTTTCTTTTTTGGAGGGATCTTGCTTTGAGGTCACGAATACGCCAGCGATGAGCTGCTTCCTTCAAGGTACCTCTTCACGTTGTCCATCTTGGTGACCTCCTCGACGGTCTTGCTGCCCTCGGTCAGCTCGTTCAGGGTGTTCTGATCAATGATCTCAGATTGGAGCAGTTCGGTGGCGGTCACCTGTCTCCGGAAGCCCTTAAATTTCAAGCTGCGAATTCTTTCGGTCTCTTCGATAATTATTATGATGGATCTCAGAAGTTCCTCCAAGGTGATTGCCCCCGACCGGTACTTCAGAATGAACTCTTGCCTCTTCTCTTCTGTAATATACTTGGAATAGAGAAGGAACCACACCGAGACATTCTGACCCCTTAAATTCCCCCGTGGTTACTTCGGTGAATTTAAGCTCCAGTTGATTTTGGATTTCTTGGTCGCTCCGGAGTTCAGAATCATCTATTAACTGTAGGATCGCTTGCTTCACTTCTCTGTATATGACCTGGTGCTTGCTCAGCTGTTCCTTCCTCTTGACCTCGGAGAGATACTTGGAGTGGAGAACCTTCCACAGGGACGGTCTTCGGTTTCCGAATTCGTGACTAGTGATGTTGACGGAGATGGCGTTCAGAGCTTGGTGGAGTTCACCATTAATACGTCTTGTGTTCTCATCAGACACTACTATGTTCTCGATAGTAACAGTGATAATTCTTATGATCTCCTCCAAGTTCCAGATCCCGGTAGAGTAATTCTGTAAGATCTCAATCTTTTTGCTCTCTGGGATGAATTCGAGTGCAGAAATTCCCACACGGAGACCTTTTGTCCATGGAATAGGTCTGCGGAGGCATTCACCAATTCAGACTTCAGTAGATCCTCCTGCGGTTTGGGTCCAGCCTACTTGCGTTGCGGAGAATCCGCTTGTTGGGTTGCTGTTTGCTCGAACTCTTGATAGGACTGGGCGACTATCTGCATGATGTCTTCTACCGTCAACTTGTAGTTGCCGAGAATTTCTTGCCTTTTAGTCTCCGTTATGTATTTGAGTGAATGAGATCCCACACAGAGATCGCTGGGCGGCATATTGACCTCTCGTGACTTCCATGTGGATGCTTTGTAGGGCCTTCTGGATCCCCTCCTCCGGTATAGTGGGGTCAGCGTTTATTAGCAGATCCGCGGCCAGATCTTGCTCAGGAGTCAGAGTGAAGTCTGTAAGGTCTGTGCTTGAGGTTACCTCCTGTATAATTACCCTTCTTGACTTCAATATATTTTCTTGCTTATCTGGGTGGAAGCCACCTTATTCCCAGAGATGTCCAACAAGGTTAGGCCGGGTGTCGGGGTCTGTGACGCACCTCTGGAGGAGCTGAGGTAGGTGAGGTTTCTTGAGTGTTTGGATCAAGAATCCCTTTGTGTCGTCACTGGGATCGGCAAGGATCTGGTTCATCTCTTCATCAAAGTATCCTCGTTTGTATGCCACCTCCACGGGGACGCGGTGACTGTGTATTGGGTCGATGATGCCTCCGGTGGCTATCTGGGCTTCCAGAAGGCGGATCCCATGATCTTTCACTATCAGGTCTTTTTTCATGGCTTGGAATAATGAGATCTTCTCATCCGTGTAGGGATCTTTGTAGCCGGTGACTCCTCTTTCGGCTGACAAGAGTTTATCATAGATGTCATGGCCAATCAGTCCGGCAGTCAACGCTTCATCTACAGAAAGCTTCTTGTTCTCAATGGGATCGATCACAAATCCGGTAGCCGCCTGAGCTTCGAGAAGGATCAAAGCCGTCCCAGGTCTTAGGATCCCATCAACATGGCCTTGTAAATGGTCACCTTTTCTTTTTTGGAGGGATCTTGTTTGAGGTCACGAATACGCCAGCGATAGAGCTGCTTCCTTCAAGGTATCTCTTCACGTTGTCCATCTTGGTGACCTCCTCGACGGTCTTGCTGCCCTCGGTCAGCTCGTTCAGGGTGTTCTGATCAATGATCTCAGATTGGAGCAGTTCGGTGGCGGTCACCTGTCTCCGGAAGCCCTTAAATTTCAAATTGCGACTTCTTTCGTCTCTTCGATAACGATTGTGATGGTTTTCACGAGTTCCTCCAAGGTGATGGCCCCGGACCGGTACTTTTCCAGCAGTTCGTTCCTCTTCTCCTCGCTGAAGTATTTTGACTGAAGTAGAAACCAGACGGAAAGGTTTTGCTCCTTGAACTTTCCGCGGTGACCGCGGTGAACCGACTTCTAATTCTTCTTGTAGGTTTTCTGACCCCTTTTGTTTCGGAACCTTCTACTAATTTTAGGATGGTTTGTTTGACTCTTTCTAAAGAGATCTGGTATTTGTTGATCTGGGCCTTTCTCTGCGCTTCGGAGATGTATTTGGAGTGAAGGACGTCCCAGAGAGACACTCTTTTGTTGTGGAACTCTTCTTTTTCGATGTGGACGGTGAATATATTTAACGTTTTGTGGAGGTCTCCATCGACTGGTTTTTCCGGCACAGACGAGACGCCGGTGGTCTTTTGCGAGTCACAGTCGTCTCTTTGGTCACCGAGACCCTTGGCTCCTGGACCTTGTCTTGGGAAACCTTCAGTATTTCAGACTTGACTGGAAAGGACAAGAGAGCATCAACCTCTTCAGAAGATTGGGACACCGGACCTTTTCCTCCTTTGTGACCTGCACTGACTCAGACTTTAGTTGTGTTGTGCCGGATCCGTTCACGATCTGCCGGATTCTTTGTTGCTCTCCTTTCTAACGGTCGTTACGACGGTTCTGGTAAGTTCTTCTACGGTTACGGTTTTGGTTCTGTATTTCGTCAGGAGTCCCTTGCCTCGTCTCTTCGTGAATGTTCAGACTGGAGGAGTTCCCCGATGGATTTAGTCTGGCCTATGAATTGGCCACTTTTAACTTCAACGTTTGGGGTGGTCAACGCGGCTTCCAGGGTCTTTTCGCTTGCCAGGGTGGCTTTATCTTTCATCTCCAGCATGTAGAGTCCGGTCTCTGGATCTTGAACGCATCGACCAAGCAGTTGAAGATAGGTGAGGTTTTCGTTAGTATTCGGGTCAAAGAAACCTTTAGTGTCGTCTGTAGGATCGGAAAGGATCTGATTCATCTCCTCGTCGAAGTAGCCACGTTTTGAAGCCACTTCCACGGGACACGGTGACTGTGCACTGGGTCATGATCCTCCGGTGGCTATCTGGGCCTCGAGGAGGCGGATGCCGTGCTCTTTTACTATCAGTTCTTTCTGCATGGCTTGGAAGAGGGAAATCTTATCTCCGGTGTATGGGTCGTTGTACCCAGTGACGGCTTTTTCTGCGGACAGGAGCTTCTTGTGAAGTTCTGACCCAATCAAACCAGTGGCGGCAGGCTTCGTCCACTGAAAGCTTCTTATTATTCACTGGGTCGATCATAAATCCAGTAGCTGCCTGAGCTTCGAGCAAAACGAGCGCGGTCCCCGGTCTAAGAATGTTCTTTAACGTGGCGTTATAGATGGTCATCGTCTCTTTCTTTGAAGGATCTTTAAGAGTTGGCACCAGTCAGTCCTGCAATACAGCTTGTTCCTTCCAGGTACCTCTTGACGTTGTCCATTTGGGTCACCTCTTCTAAGGTCTTTCTCCCTTGAGCCAGCTCCGTCAGCAAGGCCTGGTCAATGATTTCTGACGTCACGAGTTCAGTGGCTGTGACTTGTCTTCGGAGGCCCTTAAATTTTAATTTTCTGGTGCGTTCTTCGGTCTCGGAGATAATGGTGATGATGACTTTGATCAGTTTGTCTACAGTATCGCGCCAGAGTTGAATTGGTCGAGAAGCTCGCGCTTCTTCTCCTCCGTAAAGTACTTGCTCATCAGTAGATCCCACAGGACATGGGTCTGGCCCTTAAACTCGCCTTCGATTATTTCAATCTTGACCGTCTGCAAAATCTTATAGACCTCCTCCTTTAAGTCATACTGGAGCCGCCATGCTTCTCGGCCTCCTTCACCACACTGTACGACCATCTCCATGATGCCTTGGACTGTCGCCTTGTAATCTTCCAACAGTCCATGTTGTGTCTCGTTGGGGACGTGTCTGGAGTGGAGAAGGTCCCACACGGACACCTCCTGTCCGGCGTACTCCCCTTTCTCCACGTACATGCTTATACTTTGCAGGGCTTTCTGGATTTCATCCTCTTGTCTAGATGTCTCAGTTACCGTCACCGGTGCACTTTGTTGCAGGGTATCGGTCTTGACGGTCTCGGCCTCGGTGATGACTTTGATGATGTATGTAATAATTTCCTGAATGGTTAGTGTCCCGTATCTCAGCCTCTGCAGGATTTCGATCCTCTTATGTTCGGTGAAGTATCGTGAATTTAGAAGGGTCCACAAGGATACGCTCTGTCCTTGGAAGTCGCCCACAGACACGTCCACTTGTTCCGCCTTGAGGTTCTCTTGAAGTTGGACGTCTTGACCGGCCGAGTCTGTTGTGTCGGCTTGGGACACGTTCACTATCTCTTCTGTATTGATTTTGATGACTATAGTTGTAATGTCGTGAACACTCAATACTCCAGATTCATATTTCTTCAGCAGCTCCTCTCTTTTCTCCTTTGCGATGTGTTCGGAGTTGAGGAACTCCCATATGGAGACGCTCTTGCCTTTGAACTCTCCGGTGTTGACCTGAATCATCCTGGTTTTCAATGTGCTTTGGATTTGGGCTATGGAGTACCTGCTGGGCTTTAATTCTAGCATGTATAATCCAGTTTCGGGGTCTTGAGTGCATCTCTGAAGAAGCTGAAGGTAAGTGAGGTTCTCGTGAGTGTTGGGGTCGAAGAATCCCTTAGTGTCGTCGGTAGGGTCAGACAGGATCTGGTTCATCTCTTCATTGAAGTAACCTCGTTTGTAGGCCACCTCCACAGGGACGCGATGACTGTGGACCGGGTCGATGATGCCACCGGTGGCGATCTGGGCTTCCAATAAGCGAATGCCATGTTCCTTTACGATTAAGTCTTTCTGCATGGCTTGGAACAAGGAGATTTTGTCGCCCGTGTAGGGGTCTGTGTAGCCGGTCACTCCTTTCTCTGCAGTTAGAAGCTTCTCGTAGATCTCATGGCCAATTACTCCCGCGGGTAAAGCTTCATCCACTGAAAGTTTCCGGTTCCGTACGCTGTCGATCACAAAGCCGGTAGCTGCCTGCGCTTCCAGCAGGACCAGAGCAGTTCGGGTCTCAGTAAGCGTCTCAGCATGGCGTCGTAGATGTTCAACTTGTCATGTTTGGTGGGATCATTTTTGGATGGAATAAGCACGCCGGCAATGCAGCTGGTCCCCTCGAGGTATCTCTTAATGGAGTCCGTCTTTGCTACATCGACCGCCGTCGTTGGCTCCTGCTGCAATCCATCGAGAGTCTCTTTGCTGATTATACCGGCATCGAACAGCTCTGCCGCGGTGACTTGTTTCCTCAATCCCTGGAACCAGATGTCGTTCTGACCTTTCTCCTTGTCTTCGATGATTGACAGAATTAGATTTCCTATCTCGTTAATGGCACTTGAGGTCTTCAACTTGTATTTCTTTATCAGCTCTTTTCGATTTTCTTCCGAAATGTAAGTGAGCGTAAGAGTTCCCATAATGAAACATCTTGACCTTGAACTTGCCTTCGGTCATCTTCACGGCAGTGGAGATGAGGATGTTCTTAGTTGGTTCGTCAATGTAGAAGTAGTCGTCACGTTTTTCCGCCACTTGTAGCAGGTACGTTCCGGTATTGGCGTCCTTGACGCATCGCTCCAGTAAGTCTTTGTACGGGATCCTTTCATGGGTGTTGGGGTCAACAAACCTTCCCTTTCCGTGAACGGAATCGAAAGTCAGAATGTAGAAGTCTTCATCCAGATAACCCTTTCTGTAGGCCACGTGTAACGGAAGTCTGTAATGGTGAATGGGATCTACGATACCCCCTGTGGCCAGCTGGGATTCCAAGAGGAGGATTCCTTGCTCTTTCGGTACGATTCCCTTCTTGATTGCTTGGAAGAGAGAGATGATTTGGCCAGATTCTGGATCGATAAATCCATTGAATGCTTTTTCGGCAATGTCAAGTTGTTGGTGCTCTTCCTCGCTAACGAGACCTGAGGACAATGCCTCGGAGATACTCAGACTCTGATTAGTTGAGGGATCCACTAGGAAGCCTGTTGAGATTTGAGCCTCCAGAAGTTTCAAGCCAATGTCTCTGGATATTACACCTCTCTTTATAGCCTCGAAAATGCTTATGGTCTCATTGTTGGGTAGGGTTAGAATCCCAGCTATGTAGCCAGTTCCTCTAAGGGACTTCTTAACATTCTCTTGTTGGAAGACGGCTTCTAGAGTCCTTCTGCCTTCCTTCAGGTCGTCTACGGTCTTGGCGTCAATGACGTCGGCGTTGTACAGCTCCGTGACGCTCACGTCGCCCTTGATCCCTTGGAATTTCAGGAGGCTACTTTTGGCTTCGTACTCCTCGATGATGGTGGTGAGGCTGGAGATCAGGAACTCAATGTTGAGAACACCCAAGGTGTAGAGTTTGATCAACTCTCTCCTTTTCAGCTCCGTAAAGTAATGGGAGGAGATGATCTCCCAGACGGTCACCGTCCGATTGGCGAATTTCCCGACCTGCAGTTTGATGTGTCTGGAGGTCAGATCTGATTTCATTCGGTCGGTGATGTAGAAATAGTTCTCTCCCTTCTTTACAACCTGTAGGAGATACAATCCAGTTTCGGGGTCCGGGATACATCGCTCTACCAGCTGGAGGTAGGTGAGGTTCTCGTGAGTGTTGGGGTCAAAGAACCCTTTAGTATCATCCGTGGGATCTGATAAGATTCTATTCATCTCCTCATTGAAGTATCCCCGCTGATAGGCAACCTCTACAGGAACTCGGTGACTATGCACTGGATCGATGATACCTCCGGTGGCAATCTGAGCTTCCAGAAGACGGATTCCATGGCATTCAACTATTAGTTTTTTCTGCATGGCTTGAAATAGGGAGATTTTGTCTCCTGTGTACGGATCCTTATAACCAGTTACTGCTTGTTCAGCAGAAAGCAACTTAGCATGCACATCAAGCCCTATCATCCCTTCCGTGAAGGCCTCGTCCACCGATAGCTTCCTATTCTTAACCGGGTCCACGATGAACCCAGTGGCTGCCTGAGCTTCTAGGAGGACCAGGGCAGTTCCCGGCCTGATGATCCGTTTCAGCATGGCCTCGTATATACTCATCTTGGTGTTGGTGGACTGTAGGAGAATTCCCGCAATGCAGTTTGTACCTTGTAGATAGCGCTTCACGTTGTCCATCTCGGTCACTTCGTTGATGGTCTTCTTTCCCAGATTTAGGTCGTCCAGGGTCTGCTTGTCTATGACGTTGGACTGGAAGAGGTCGCTGGCAGACACTTGTTTGCGAAAGCCTTTAAACTTGATTTTGGTGCTGCTTGCATCAGTCTCCTCAATGATGGTGGTGACGGTCTTGACGATCTCTTGCAGAGCCTCAGAACTGCTGGTTTTGTATAGCAGAAGTAGTTCCTTCAGTTTTTCCACACTCACGTACTCCGAGTTCAGAAGTTCCCACAGAGAGACGCTTTGGCCGTTGAATCTTCCACCCCTGACAGTGACGGTGACCGATCTGAGCACATCCACGACGTGTTTCTCAGCGTACGACGCCGCACTTTCCGACAGAGACAGTAGCAGGGATCCGGTTTGTGGGTCGGTGTAGGATCTGTCTTTCAGCTGCTGGTAACTCAGTTTCTCTTTAGTGTTCGGATCAAAGTAGATTTTCAGAGCGTCCGTCTGTTTGGCCAGATCTTCGTCCAGGAAGCCCATCTTGTAAGCCACTTGCAACGGAACGTAGTGACAATGGAGAGGATCTAGGATTCCTCCGCTGGCCAGTTGGGCTTGTAGGAGCGGGAGACCTTCCTTTTTGGGAATAAGCTCTTTGTTTATGGCTTCACCCAGCGATATCTTGTTGCCGGTGTAAGGATCGACGTATCCGGTCACCGCACTTTCCGCCATCAGGAGTTTTTCATGAAGTTCCGGACCAACGAGACCAGACTTCACGGCGCCGTCCACCGTGAGTTTCTCGTTCTTCACTGGGTCAATGATGAACCCGGTTGCAGCCTGAGCTTCTAGGAGCATCAGACCGAAGCCGGGCATGATCAGGTTCCTTTTCATGGCTTGGTAAATGCTCAACTTCTCCTGTGTTGACGGTAGGAATATTCCGCTGATGCATCCGGTGCCTTGCAGATATTTCTTCACGCTGCTCAGTTCCGAGACTTCCTCAATGGACGTGATCCCTTGGACCACTTCATCGAATGTCTTCTGTGTGATAATTCCCAGGTCCAGAAGCCACACCAGCGGCACCGGTCCCCGCAGCCCTTGGAAACTCAGGTGGGTCGTCATGCGGATTTCATTGTTCTTGACGGTTTGCACAATTTCTCCGATCAGCTCTTCCATGGACACTTTCTTTGACCTAAATTTTATTAGAATTTCCAATCTTTGTTCTTCGGTGAAGTATCCGGAGTAAATCAGTTCCCAAATGGTCATGTTTCTTTCTTCGATTCTGGTGTTCTTGAACAATCGGTGCACCTCCTCTTCAGAGTAAATGTTCTGCACCGGAACCTCAGCAAAGTCTTGGCTCAGTGGAAGTAAGTAGACGCCGGTGGCTTCATCCTTCTGTGACCGACTGAGGAGGTCGGAGTAAGTGACGTTCTCTTTGGTGCTCGGGTCGTAGAAGGACTTGGAGTCGTCGGTAGCGTTAGACAGGCTTTCCTGCACTTCTTCACTGATGTAGCCCAGTTTTCTGGCCACTGAATTAGGGAGGTGGAAGTTGTGTACGGGGTCGATTATTCCACCGGTGGCTAGTTGTGCTTCCAGGAGCTGTTTGGCGTGCTTTTCTTCTATCAGGCCTTTCTGCATGGCTTGGAAGAGGGAGATTTCTTTCCCGAGATTGGATCCTTGTAGCCAGTGACGGCTCCTTCTGCAGAGACGAGTCTGGTGTAAGTGTGGGGGTCAATGACGTCGGCTTTGAGGGCTTCGTCCACAGACAGTCTTTGGTTGCTCACGGGGTCGATAATATTCCCCGTGGCTGCTTGAGCCTCTAGCAGTGGCAGAACTGTACTCGGCTGTAGGATATTCTTTTTTGTTGCTTCATAGAAACTGATTCTTTGGTTAGAGGGTTGTATGAGGATTCCACCAAGGACACCGGATCCACGTAGATACCTCTGGACGTTCCCCATCTTGAAGACGTCGTCTGCTGTTATTTTACCTTCTAAAACTTGTTCGAACAGATCTTTGTCAATGATCTCATACTCCAATAGGTCGTGAATGTTCACCTGTCCCCTCAATGTGGGGACCCGGATCTCCGTCCATTTCTTGATCTCTTCCTCGATCCATACGATGACTTGTTCGATGGTCAACTTCTTCAGTCTAAACTGCTCCAGGATCTCTCTCCTTCTCCATTCACTGAAGTATTCCGAATTGATCAGAACCCAGGCCGAGACCGTCTGCCCCTTCAATCTTCCATATCGTACGAAGATCTCCAGGTTTCTGAAGGAATCTTTGATGTAGGAGTTGATGTTGAGTTGATACTTTCTGCTCTGCAGTGGAAGGAGACATAGGCTGGTGGAAGGGTCGGTGATGCAACGTTCCTTCAGCTGCAGTAAGTCAAGTTTTCGTTGGTGTTTGGATCAAAGAAGCCTTTGGTGTCATCGCCGGGATCGGAGAGGATCACATTCATCTTTTTGTCGAAATACCCTCGTTTGTAGGCCACTTCCACTGGAATCCGATGGCTGTTGATGGGGTCTATGATCCCTCCGGTGGCAATCTGAGCTTCGAGGAGTCGGATACCGTGATCCTTCACGATCAAGTCCTTGCTCATGGCCTGAAACAGAGAGATGACGTCTCCAGTGTACGGATCTTTATAACCAATGACTGATTTTTCTGCAGACAGAAGCTTTTCGTAGAACTCCGGGCCGATGATATTCGCCTTCAGAGCCTCGTCGACTGAATGTTTTTTGTTTTTTACAGGGTCAATTATAAATCCGGTTGCCGCTTGAGCTTCAAGGAGGATTAAGGAGGTCCCCGGCCTTAGTAGACCCTTCCTCCTTGCTTGGTAGATGCTAATCTTCTCTTGAGTATCAGTCAGGATGAGTCCGCCGATGCTTCCCGTACCCTGCAGGTATTGTTTCACCGTATCGATGTTCACCACGTCCTTGGGCAGAAGCTTCTCCTTGTTGCAACTTTTGGAACAGATCCTTGTCGATAATCTGGGACTCAAGGAGTTGGCCGGGAGTGACGGCTTCTCTCAGCCTTGAAGGTGACTTTAGCGGAGGACGCCAGATTCTGAATGGCGCCATCCACTTTGGCGGACAGGTCTTGTATGGAGAGACTCCCGGATTTGTACTGACTGAAGAGGATTTTCTGAAGTCAAAGGTGAAATATTCGGAGAACAGGAGCTGCCACATTGTGATGCCGGCCTTTAAACTTCCCGTAGGTTCCGGTGAATTTGATCTGCTCCAAGGTCTTTTTGACTTGGTAATCTATGAAGGAGTGGGGCGTCTTCAGAGCGTCGTAGGTGTTGTCAAACACCGGGATCAGGTAGAGTCCTGTATGGAGGTCAATCACGCATCTCTCCAGTAATTGTCCGTAGGTTAGGCTTTGTTTTGCACTTGGATCAAAGAATCCTTTGATGTCATTCGTTGGCTCGAGAAGAGAACTATTGATCTCTTTGTCGAAATATCCCCGTGTGTACGCCACCTCCTCCGGGACACGATGCTTCTTGGAAGGATCTATGATTCCACCGGTGGCGAGTTGGGCTTCCAGAAGATGGATACTATGGTTTCGCTCCACAAAGCCTCTTCTCATGGCTTGAAATAGGGAAATTTTTCTCCTGAAGAAGGGTCCTTGTATCCGATAGCGGCTTTTTCAGCAGATAGGAGTTTTTCGTAGACCTCTGTCCCAATCAGTCCATTTTTCACGGCATCTTCCACGAGAATTTCAGATTCTTTACAGGGTCGACCAGATACCCGGTGGCAGCCTGAGCTCCAACAAGGCTATAGAGGTCCCTGGCATAAGGAGGTGCTCTTTCATTGCTTGGTAAATGGTTTTCCTCTCATTAGTAGACACTACGGCCACCCCTGAGATACCGCCAGTCCCCTGAAGGTACCGGCTTACATTCTCCAGCGCAGACACATCTTGGACGGAGATCTTGCCCTGCTGTAGATCATCATAAGTGATCTATCGATGATCAGCGAGTCAAGAAGTTCATCACTTGTAACTTTCCCTCTTAAGCCGTTGAGTGTGATCTTCACGGTAAAGATGAAAGTATTGGAGTCGGGGTCCAGGGTGCAGAGCTTCTGAAGTTCTTGGTAGGTTAACAGGTCATCCGTGTTGGGATGAGGAACCCACGAGAGTCATTTTGGGCGGCAAAGTCTTTATTGAATAAGCCACGCTGGTAGGCAACCTCTAGTGGGACATGGAAGCTGTGGACTGGGTCGATGATGCCTCCGGTTGCAATTTGGGCTTGGAGCAAGTTAACTCCCAACTTTTTGTCAATTAGTTCTTTCTTTATGGCTTGGAACAGGGAAATCTTGTTACCGTGTAAGGATCGTCGAATCCGGTGGCCGCCCTTTCAGCCTTCAGGAGTTTCTCTTTGAGCTCAAGTCCGATTATCTCCTCCTGAACGGCTTCAATGACGGTGAACCGTTTATTCTTTACCGGATCATAATGAAGCCGGAGGCAGCCTGGGCTTCCAAAAGAGCAACTGCGATGTCCGATGGAAGGAAGTTCCTCTTCATGGCTTGGTACACGCTCATCTTTTCTTTTACGCTTTCTATGTAGACTCCGCCAATGCTCGCTTGACCCTGTAAGGTATTGCTTACCTCTTGCAGTCCTCCCAGGCTTTGTAGGTCAGCTTGCCTTGAATGATTTCGTCATACTGGACTTGGCTAATGATCTTGGCGTTGAAGAGCTGCTCGTACGTTTACCGACTTTCTCAGTCCTCGAAGGGTTTCTTGTAGCGGTAGAAGGAGCACCCCGGTGCGGCATCTTTGAGCTTCTGGACAGGAGCTCTGGTATGTGGAGTAGTCTTTAGTATTGGGGTTCAGGTACAACTTGGCAACAGAGAACTTTGGGTAACAGTTTTTAGCAGTTGCTCGTCTATGTAATTAAGCTTCAGAGCCTCAGAGACAGATACACGGTCGCCATTCAGATAATCAATGATTCCACCAGTGGCCACTTGTGCCTCCAAGAAACGCAAGGCATCGTTTTTACTAACCAACCCCTCTTGAATGCCTGATACAGAGACACGGTGTCTTCTTTGTCTTTATAGCCCAGGGCTGCACCCGTATGCAATAATCAATTTTTCTTGGTACTCGGGTCCGACAACGCCTTGTTGTACCGCTGCCTCTAGAGTCAGTTTCTGGTTATCGGACAGCTGGATTATGCCACCGGTAGCAGCTTGGGCTTCCAGAAGTGCCACGCGACCCCCTCAGACACAAGGTTTGTCACGATGCCTGGTAGAGGCTCACCTTCTCCTTTGGTTTGAGCTACTATGAAACCGCCAATGCTGGGGGAGACTTTAATAGGTTCAGGTGTTTCTATAGCATCCTGAAGGGTCAAGGATTCGTTCATGTCAACTTGGTCAGTTTTGAGAGCTTGGGAAACCTCAAGAGTTTGGTGGGCTTCATGACCATGGAGAGCTCCGTGAGCATGGTGAGAAAGGTGAGCTCCTGGAGCATGATGAGCATGGTGAGCTCCATGGGCATGATGGCTTTCGTGGATCTGGACACCACCTTGAGCATGGTGAGCTCCATGGGCATGATGGCTTTCGTGGATCTGGACACCACCTTGAGCATGGTGAGCTCCATGGGCATGATGGCTTTCGTGGATCTGGACACCACCTTGAGCATGGTGAACTCCATGGGCATGATGGCTTTCGTGGATCTGGACACCACCTTGAGCATGGTGAGCTCCATGGGCATGATGGCTTTCGTGGATCTGGACACCACCTTGAGCATGGTGAGCTCCATGGGCATGATGGCTTTCGTGGATCTGGACACCACCTTGAGCATGGTGAGCTCCATGGGCATGATGGCTTTCATGGATCTGGACACCACCTTGAGCATGGTGAGCTCCATGGGCATGATGGCTTTCGTGGATCTGGACACCACCTTGAGCATGGTGAGCTCCATGGGCATGATGAGATCCATGAACCTCAAGACTATGGTGAGCTCCATGGGCATGGTGAGCCCCGTGAGCTTCAAGAGAATGCTGCTTGCTGAATTCGGCACCATGTTTGGACTCCGAATGGAAACTCATAGAATGAGATGAATGATGAGACTCCATCTTGCCGGACGACGTCTGCTTCATGGAGTGACTTGACGAGCTTTGCTTCATTGAGTGACTGAGTTTTCGCTCCATGGTTGTTGGTGTTCTTTGGGTCTTGGTTAATATTGTCTGTAAGAGATAAAAGAACAATGGTGTGAGATCATTGGAGCAATGATGAATTTGGCGGTAAATACTAATAGAACCATCTATGCATGGTCGGACTCTGTCTCACGTCTAATATGATCCCAATAATCCATCGTTACCTTTATCTTAGAAGACTGAACTAACAGTCACCTACTTCACTTAGGACTTTATAAGGGAATATAAAGCATGGTGGACGCAGCTTCTGTAAATGGGTTACTTGTGACATGTGGGAGGAGATGGTAGCTAACGGGAAATCTCCTGTGTAATGCTGCAGGACGGGTTATGTCCAGTAGAGGGCGCCACAGTCTTAGCGCTGATCAGGAGATTATGGCTGTAGCGTATTCATTTATGTTAACGATTTATTACACTAATGTTTTTAGAAAACATTACAAGCAATGCAATCCAGCAAGGGAGAAGGCGGCATGTCGGGGCGCATGCTCTCTAGGGCAGCATGACGGGGGCGCACACTCTCTAGGGCGGCATGACGGGGGCTCACACTCTCTAGGCAGCATGACGGGGCTCACACTCTCTAGGGCGGCATGACGGGGCTCACACTCTCTAGGGCGGCATGACGGGGCTCACACTCTCTAGGGCGGCATGACGGGGGCTCACACTCTCTAGGGCAGCATGACGGGGCACACACTCTCTAGGCAGCATGATGGGGCGCACACTCTCTAGGGCAGCATGACGGGGCGCACACTCTCTAGGGCAGCATGACGGGGGCTCACACTCTCTAGGCAGCATGACGGGGGCTCACACTCTCTAGGCAGCATGACGGGGCGCACACTCTCTAGGGCGGCATGACGGGGGCGCACACTCTCTAGGGCGGCATGACGGGGGCTCACACTCTCTAGGCAGCATGACGGGGCGCACACTCTCTAGGCAGCATGACGGGGCTCACACTCTCTAGGGCAGCATGACGGGGCTCACACTCTCTAGGCAGCATGACGGGGCGCACACTCTCTAGGCAGCATGACGGGGCTCACACTCTCTAGGGCAGCATGACGGGGCTCACACTCTCTAGGCAGCATGACGGGGCTCACACTCTCTAGGGCAGCATGACGGGGCTCACACTCTCTAGGCAGCATGACGGGGCGCACACTCTCTAGGGCAGCATGACGGGGCTCACACTCTCTAGGCAGCATGACGGGGCGCACACTCTCTAGGCAGCATGACGGGGCTCACACTCTCTAGGGCAGCATGACGGGGCTCACACACTCTAGGCAGCATGACGGGGCTCACACTCTCTAGGGCAGCATGACGGGGCTCACACTCTCTAGGCAGCATGACGGGGCTCACACTCTCTAGGGCAGCATGACGGGGCTCACACTCTCTAGGCAGCATGACGGGGCTCACACTCTCTAGGGCAGCATGACGGGGCTCACACTCTCTAGGCAGCATGACGGGGCTCACACTCTCTAGGGCAGCAGGACAGGGGTGCACAGTCTCTAGGCGGTTTGACGGGGGCGCACACCCTCTAGGGCGACATGACAGGGACGCACACTCTCTAGGGCAGCATGACGGGGGCGCACACTCACTAGGGCAGCATGACTGGGGAGCACACTCTCTAGGACGGCATGACGGGGGCGCACACTCTCTAGGCAGCATGACAGGGGCGCACACTCTCTAGGGCAGCATGACGGGGGCGCACACTCACTAGGGCAGCATGACGGGGAGCACACTCTCTAGGACGGCATGACGGGGGCGCACACTCTCTAGGCAGCATGACGGGGGCGCACACTCTCTAGGACGGCATGACGGGGGCGCACACTCTCTAGGCAGCATGACGGGGGCGCACACTCTCTAGGCAGCATGACGGGGGCGCACACTCTCTAGGGCAGCATGACGGGGGCGCACACTCTCTAGGCAGCATGACGGGGGCGCACACTCTCTAGGCAGCATGACTGGGCGCACACTCTCTAGGCAGCATGACGGGGGCGCACACTCTCTAGGCAGCATGACGGGGGCGCACACTCTCTAGGGCAGCATGACGGGGCGCACACTCATACCTCTCTAGGCAGCATGACCAGCGCAGGTCCACAGGTTCACGTCAGCCGCTCTGCTCCCATCTATCTGCAGATCTATTTACATATTAAATGTTAATTATTAAGAGGAAGATTCAGATGAACGATTAGCAGATTCTCAGGAACCAGATCTGGGTCATGTAATAATGATTTATCCTTGGAATCTCGTCACAGATATATGTTCTTTTAATTAAGATGTTGTACTGTGATAGGCAAAAATCTGTTCCCAGGAACGCCGGTGGCCATGAGAAACGCGCCCGTGCCTATGACAAACATGCTGGCGCCAATGAGAACCACGCCGATGCCAATGAGAACCGCCCCGGTGCCCATGAGAACCGCCCCAGTGCCCATGAAAACCGGTGCCGATGTGAACCGCACCGGTGTCCATGAGAACCACGCCGGTGTCCATGAGAACCACGCCGGTGTCCATGAGAACCACGCCGGTGTCCATGAGAACCACGCCGGTGCCCATGAGAACCACGCCGGTGCCCATGAGAACCACGCCGGTGCCCATGAGAACCACGCCGGTGCCCATGAGAACCACGCCGGTGCCCATGAGAACCGCGCCGGTGCCCATGAGAGCCGCGCCGGTGCCCATGAGAACCACGCCGGTGCCCATGAGAACCACGCCGGTGCCCATGAGAACCGCGCCGGTGCCCATGAGAACCACGCCGGTGCCCATGAGAACCACGCCGGTGCCCATGAGAACCACGCCGGTGCCCATGAGAACCACGCCGGTGCCAACCATAACCAGGTGCAATTGGCTGATGGCGATTTCACCAATTAAAAGAAAACAAACAAAAAAAAGAAACACACACGTAACTCAGCATTATATGGTCTGTTGCAAAAGAAGATAAAACCATGGCCGAACCCCTCTATCCTCCTCCTTTTCCAGACCCCTCTATCCTCCTCCTTCTCCAGACCCCTCTATCCTCCTCCTTCTCCAGACCCCTCTATCTTCCTCCTTCTCCAGACCCCTCTATCCTCCTCTTCTTCCTTCTACCCCTTCTGTCCTTCTCTTCCTCCTTCATCCTGTTCTGTCCTCCTTTATCCCCCTCTGTCCTCCTCTTCTTCCTTCATCCCCTCTGTCCTTCTCTTCCTTCTTCATCCCCTTCTGTACTCCTTCATCTCCCTTTGTCCTCTTCTTCTTCCTTCATTTCCCTCTGTCCTCGTCTTCTTCCTTCATCCCCCCTCTGTCCTGCTCTTCCTTCTTCATCCCCTTCTGTCCTCCTTCATCCCCCTCTATCCTTCTCTTCCTCCTTCATCCCCTTCTCTTCCTCCTTCATCCCCCTCTGTCCTTCTCTTCTTCCTTCATCCCCTTCTGTCCTCCTTCATCCCCCTCTGTCCTTCTCTTCTTCCTTCATCCCCTTCTGTCCTCCTTCATCCCCCTCTGTCCTCCTCTTCTTCCTTCATCCCCCTCTGTCCTTCTCTTCCTCCTTCATCCCTCTCTGTACTCCTTCATCCCCCTCTGTCCTCCTTCACCTCCCTTTGTCTTCCTCTTCTTCCTTCATTTCCCTCTGTCCTGCTCTTCCTCCTTCATCCCATTCTGTCCTCTTCTTCCTCCTTCATCCCTCTCTGTCCTCCTTAATCTCTCTCTGTCCTCCTCTTCTTCCTTAATCCCCCTCTGTCCTCCTCTTCTTCCTTAATCCCCCTCTGTCCTCCTCTTACTTAATCCCCCTCTGTCCTCCTCTTCTTCCTTCTGCCCCTTCTGTCCTTCTCTTCCTCCTTCATCCTGTTCTGTCCTCCTTCAACCCCCTCTGTCCTTCTCTTCTTCCTTCATCCCCCTCTGTCATCCTCTGCCTCCTTCATCCCCCTCTGTCCTTCTCTTCCTCCTTCATCCCCTTCTGTCCTCCTTCATCCCCCTCTGTCCTCTTCTTCCTTCATCCCCCTCTGTCCTCCTTAATCCCCCTTGTCCTCCTTCACCCCCCTCTGTCATCCTCTTCTTCCTTAATCCCCCCTCTGTCCTCCTCTTCTTCTTTCTGCCCCTTCTGTCCTTCCTTCATCCCCCTCTGTCCTCCTCTTCCTCCTTCATCCCCCTCTGTCCTCCTCTTCCTCCTTCATCCCCCTCTGTCCTCCTCTTCCTCCTTCATCCCCTTCTGTCCTCCTTCATCCCCCTCTGTCCTCCTCTTCTTCCTTCATCCCCCTCTGTCCTCCTCTTCTTCCTTAATCCCCCCTCTGTCCTCCTCTTCTTCCTTCTGCCCCTTCTGTCCTTCTCTTCTTCCTTCATCCCCTTCTGTCCTCCTTCATCCTCCTCTTCTTCCTTCATCCCCTTCTGTCCTCCTTCATCCTCCTCTTCTTCCTTCATCCCCCTCTGTCCTCCTCTTCTTCCTTAATCCCACCTCTGTCCTCCTCTTCTTCCTTCATCCCCCTCTGTCCTCCTCTTCTTCCTTCATCCCCCTCTGTCCTCCTCTTCTTCCTTCATCCCCCTCTCTCCTTCTCTGTCCTCCTTCATCCCCCTCTGTCCTCCAGCAGTGGTAGGGTTACTCTTGTGTAATAACACCACAGTGAACCATGATATTGTCTGAACCTGTCCACATTCCTGCTCTGAATTGGGAAGTGGAGGAAGGCGACCATCGGATATTACAGATAGGAGAACGGCCAATTCTTGAAGGGGGTCTCCATGGATAACAGCCATTCGGATACATTACACTTTGGACTATAGTGAGATATCTGCACTTTTATATTGTTATTTCTGTTTCCGTAGATTCATTAGACAAGCACAGCCCAATGTCCGGTAACAAATCTGGAGGAAGCAGTTACAAGCGTCGTCATCCTATGACTATTTCTCCATGCTGCATTCACCTTATAATCCCCTGCATGAAGGAATTAGGAATCTATAGGGATGATTGTAGAATAGCAGCAGGCAGGGGTAATGTACAGTGATTCCAGTCTGCTATCTCTGCACAAAAGGCATAACCTCTCCTTATCTTGATTACAGGAACTGAGAACAAAGGGGTCTCCAGAAGACAGAGGGTGAATTTTGTCACACATCTGCAAGCTTCAAAAGGACGGAACAAACGATCATTGGTGGCAGGGCCTCAAATTCTCTATTTACTATTGGAAAGGGGTACTTGGAAAAAAACAGGGCATTTAATATGCCATGTATTCATTACTAAATTAGCCATGGTCCAGTCACAGACCTGAGATTAGAATATTAAAATCAGAGGCTGTCCTGGAAACCCGAGCCAAAGGCAAAACATATAAAAGCTAGGTGGCACAAGAGAAAGTTGTTCACATGTGGAGGTCAGCCAATGCTGATGTGATCCATATTCCATGTCTCCTTCCCTTAAGGAAACAGAAGAATAACCTTAGACTGGAAGTTAGGTATTTCTGTATAGCTCCCATTTTATTTTATGACTGTTTTGCATATCTATGTGTCCTTTTTATCCATTATACCTTTTTATTGTAAGCACTGTAACATTTATATTAAAACTTAAAACTTTAATAAGTTTGATCCTTGTATGCTCTAAAGAATACATAGTCTTATAGAGAGTGTGTGACCTGTTGATTGTCACACAGTAGTATATTTCAGGGACTCATCACTCCATGTGTTTGATGAATGTTGAATGTGGCAACGTGTTGTGCAGCTTGGGGTGTATGAGCCTGCTGATTGTCAGAGAGTAGTATATTTCACAAACTCATCATCCCATGTGTTTGATGAGTGGTGGCAGCGTGTGATGTAGCTGGGGTGTGTGAGCCTACTGATTGTCAGTCAGTAGTATATTTCAGGGGTTCATCACCCCATGTGATTGATGAGTGGTGGCAGCTTGTTGTGTAGCTGGGGTGTGTGAGCCTTATGATTGTTAGACAGTAGTATATTTTAGGGACTCATCACCCCATGTGTTTGATGAGTGGTGGCAGTGTGTTGTGTAGCTGGGGTGTGTGAGCCTGCTGATTGTCAGGCTAGTAGTATATTTCAGGGCTCATCACCCCATGTGTTTGATGAGTGGTGGCAGTGTGTTGTGTAGCTGGGGTGTGTGAGCCTGCTGATTGTCAGGCAGTAGTATATTTCAGGACTCATCACCCTGTGTGTTTGATGAGTGGTGGCAGTGTGTTGTGTAGCTGGGTGTGTGGACTTAGTCGGGGTGTGATTTATGCTCACTTTACAGCCTATAACAGATGTAGAGTGCTGGACTGAGTGAGAGGAGATAAATTATTTAGACAATGCACTGCTTTTTACTGTATATGTCGACATCACATGCTGAGGTTTGGGGACATTTCAACCTAGACAGGTAAAATTCCTTCTGTTGATTAGTGGAGCCCTCCAATATACATATATTATCTCCAGTGTTATAATGCATTTGTGCAGACCCCTTGGCGGTAACTGTAGACCCCACCTTACATTGTATGATAAGTATTATAAACTCTCAGCTCGTTACATGTCAGTGCATGAACACAGAACTTTGCATTGGCTTCTATATACACACATTGATATACAGGCAATTTCTGAATGTTATTTTAGGTGATGACGCCCGGCAGGGTGTACGAGCAGAAACTCCCTTCTCCAGCTGTCAATTTATTTATATGGAAAGTGAATGTAGAATTGTGCAATGCATTGTGGGTAAGAGCACAAATATAATAACAATAATGGCTGTGCTATCATGTAATGTAAATAACCCTTAACCTTGTGTAGATATCGGCTCCTTCATCTTGTCCCGTCTGCCTCAGCCAGGTAATTAATCGTTAGTGAACTCCACCTAATGATAAGTGATGATTCACAAAATGCTGCGGAATAATAATTACACCCCACAGCACATTCACTGCAGACAGGGATTGACAAATCCTGCAGGTACCGCAGTGAGGTCCACATGAGCCCTCAGGTACAGCAGGTGGGTCCACATGAGCCCTCAGGTACCGAAGTGGGATCCACATGAAGCTCTCAGGTACCACAGTGGGGTCCACATGAAGCCCTCAGGTACCACAGTGGGGTCCACATGAAGCCCTCAGGTACCACAGTGGGGTCCACATGAAGCCCTCAGGTACCACAGTGGGGTCCACATGAAGCCCTCAGGTACCACAGTGGGGTCCACATGAAGCCCTCAGGTACCACAGTGGGGTCCACATGAAGCCCTCAGGTACCACAGTGGGGTCCACATGAAGCCCTCAGGTACCACAGTAGGGTCCATATGAAGCCCCCAGGTACTGGAATTGGGTCCACATGAAGCCCTCAGGTACCGCTGTGGGGTCCACATGAGCCCTCAGGTACCACAGTGGGGTCCACATGAAGCCCTCAGGTACCACAGTGGGGTCCACATGAAGCCCCCAGGTACTGGAATTGGGTCCACATGAAGCCCTCAGGTACCGCTGTGGGGTCCACATGAGCCCTCAGGTACCACAGTGGGGTCCACATGAAGCCCTCAGGTACCACTGTGGGGTCCACATGAGCCCTCAAGTACCGCAGTGGGGTCCACATGAAGCTCTCAGGTACCGTGATGGGGTCCACATGAAACCATCAAGTACCGCGATGGGGTCCACATGAGCCCTCAGGTACCGCAGTCGGGTCCACATAAAGCCCTCAGGTACCACGATGGGGTCCACATGAAACCCTCAGGTACAGTGATGGGGTCCACATGAGCCCTCAGGTACCAAAGTGGGGTCCACATGAAGCCCTCAGGTACCACAATGGGGTCCACATGAGCCCTCAGGTATTGCAGTCAGGTCCACATGAAGCCCTCAGGTACCTCGATGGGGTCCACATGAGCCCTCAGGTACCTCGATGGGGTCCACATGAGCCCTCAGGTACCGCAGTGGGGTCCACATGAGCCCTCAGGTACCACCACGGGTCCACATGAGCCCTCAGGTACCCACCACGGGTCCACATGAGCCCTCAGGTACCGCCACGGGGTCCACATGAACCCTCAGGTACCATAGTCGGGTCCACATAAAGCCCTCAGGTACCGCAATGGGGTCCACATGAAACCCTTAGGTACAGTGATGGGGTCCACATGAGCCCTCAGGTACCACAGTGGGGTCTACATGAAGCCTTCAGGTACCACAGTGGAGTCCACATGGACCCCTCAGGTAAGGCAGAGGGTCAACCCAAAGCCCTCATGTACCACAATGGGGTTCATATGAAGACCTCAGGTACCACAGTGGGGTCGACATGAGCCCTCAGGTACCGCGATGGGGTCCACATGAGCCTTCAGGTACCACGATGGGGTCCACATAAGCCCTCAGGTACCATAGTCGGGTCCTTATGAAGCCCTCAGGTACCGCGATGGGGTCCACATGAAACCCTCAGGTACAGTGATGGGGTCCACATGAGCCCTCAGGTACCACAGTGGGTCTACATGAAGCCCTCAGGTACCACAGTGGGGTCTACATGAAGCCCTCAGGTACCACAGTGGAGTCCACATGGACCCCTCAGGTAAGGCAGAGGGGTCTTCCCGAAGCCCTCATGTACCACAATGGGGTTCATATGAAGACCTCAGGTACCACAGTGGGGTCGACATGAGTCCTCAGGTACCGCGATGGGGTCCACATGAGCCCTCAGGTACTATAGTCGGGTCCTTATGAAGCCCTCAGGTACCTTGATTGCATCCATATGAAACCCTCAGGTGCAGTGATGGGGTCCACATGAGCCCTCAGGTACCACAGTGGGGTCTACATGAAGCCCTCAGGTAAGGCAGAGGGTCCACCCGAAGCCCTCATGTACCACAATGGGGTCCATATGAAGCCCTCAGGTACCACAGTGGGGTCCACATGAGCCCTCAAGTACAGCGATGGGGTCCACATGAGCCCTCAGGTACCATAGTGGGGTTCACATGAGCCCTCAGGTACTGAGATGAGGTCCAAATGAGCCCTCAGGCACCACAGTGGGCTCCACATGAAGCCCCCATGTACTGCAATTGGGTCCAAATGAAGCCCACAGGTACCGTGATCAGGTCCACATGAGCCCTCAGGTACCACAGTGGGGTCCACATGAAGCCCCCAGGTACTGCAATTGGGTCCAAATGAAGCCCTCAGGTACAGTGATCAGGTCCACATGAGCCCTCAGGCCCTGCAGTGGGTCCACATGAAGCCCCCAGGTAATGCAATTGGGTCCAAATGAAGCCCTCAGGTACCGTGATCAGGTCCACATGAGCCCTCAGGTACCACAGTGGGGTCCACATGAAGCCCTCAGGTATCGCAGTGGGGTCCACATGAAGCCCTCAGGTACCTCGATGGGTCCACATGAGCCCTCAGGTACCGCAGTGGGGTTCACATGAGCCCTCAGGTACCACCACGGGGTCCCACATGAGCCCTCAGGTACCACCACGGGGTCCACATGAGCCCTCAGGTACCGCCACGGGGTCCACATGAGCCCTCAGGTACCGCCACGGGGTCCACATGAGCCCTCAGGTACCGCCACGGGGTCCACATGAACCCTCAGGTACCATAGTCGGGTCCACATAAAGCCCTCAGGTACCGCAATGGGGTCCACATGAAACCCTCAGGTACAGTGATGGGGTCCACATGAGCCCTCAGGTACCACAGTGGGGTCTACATGAAGCCCTCAGGTACCACAGTGGGGTCTACATGAAGCCCTCAGGTACCACAGTGGAGTCCACATGGACCCCTCAGGTAAGGCAGAGGGGTCTTCCCGAAGCCCTCATGTACCACAATGGGGTTCATATGAAGACCTCAGGTACCACAGTGGGGTCAACATGAGTCCTCAGGTACCGCGATGGGGTCCACATGAGCCCTCAGGTACTATAGTCGGGTCCTTATGAAGCCCTCAGGTACCTTGATTGCATCCATATGAAACCCTCAGGTGCAGTGATGGGGTCCACATGAGCCCTCAGGTACCACAGTGGGGTCTACATGAAGCCCTCAGGTAAGGCAGAGGGGTCCACCCGAAGCCCTCATGTACCACAATGGGGTCCATATGAAGCCCTCAGGTACCACAGTGGGGTCCACATGAGCCCTCAAGTACAGCGATGGGGTCCACATGAGCCCTCAGGTACCATAGTGGGGTTCACATGAGCCCTCAGGTACTGAGATGAGGTCCAAATGAGCCCTCAGGCACCACAGTGGGGTCCACATGAAGCCCCCATGTACTGCAATTGGGTCCAAATGAAGCCCACAGGTACCGTGATCAGGTCCACATGAGCCCTCAGGTACCACAGTGGGGTCCACATGAAGCCCCCAGGTACTGCAATTGGGTCCAAATGAAGCCCTCAGGTACAGTGATCAGGTCCACATGAGCCCTCAGGCCCTGCAGTGGGGTCCACATGAAGCCCCCAGGTAATGCAATTGGGTCCAAATGAAGCCCTCAGGTACCGTGATCAGGTCCACATGAGCCCTCAGGTACCACAGTGGGGTCCACATGAAGCCCTCAGGTATCGCAGTGGGGTCCACATGAAGCCCTCAGGTACCTCGATGGGGTCCACATGAGCCCTCAGGTACCGCAGTGGGGTTCACATGAGCCCTCAGGTACCACCACGGGGTCCACATGAGCCCTCAGGTACCACCACGGGGTCCACATGAGCCCTCAGGTACCGCCACGGGGTCCACATGAACCCTCAGGTACCGCCACGGGGTCCACATGAACCCTCAGGTACCATAGTCGGGTCCACATAAAGCCCTCAGGTACCGCAATGGGGTCCACATGAAACCCTTAGGTACAGTGATGGGGTCCACATGAGCCCTCAGGTACCACAGTGGGGTCTACATGAAGCCTTCAGGTACCACAGTGGAGTCCACATGGACCCCTCAGGTAAGGCAGAGGGGTCAACCCGAAGCCCTCATGTACCACAATGGGGTTCATATGAAGACCTCAGGTACCACAGTGGGGTCGACATGAGTCCTCAGGTACCGCGATGGGGTCCACATGAGCCCTCAGGTACTATAGTCGGGTCCTTATGAAGCCCTCAGGTACCTTGATTGCGTCCATATGAAACCCTCAGGTGCAGTGATGGGGTCCACATGAGCCCTCAGGTACCACAGTGGGGTCTACATGAAGCCCTCAGGTAAGGCAGAGGGGTCCACCCGAAGCCCTCATGTACCACAATGGGGTTCATATGAAGCCCTCAGGTACCACAGTGGGGTCGACATGAGCCCTCAGGTACCGCGATGGGGTCCACATGAGCCTTCAGGTACCACGATGGGGTCCACATGAGCCCTCAGGTACCATAGTCGGGTCCTTATGAAGCCCTCAGGTACCGCGATGGGGTCCACATGAAACCCTCAGGTACAGTGATGGGGTCCACATGAGCCCTCAGGTACCACAGTGGGGTCTACATGAAGCCCTCAGGTACCACAGTGGGGTCTACATGAAGCCTTCAGGTACCACAGTGGAGTCCACATGGACCCCTCAGGTAAGGCAGAGGGGTCTTCCCGAAGCCCTCATGTACCACAATGGGGTTCATATGAAGACCTCCGGTACCACAGTGGGGTCGACATGAGTCCTCAGGTACCGCGATGGGGTCCACATGAGCCCTCAGGTACTATAGTCGGGTCCTTATGAAGCCCTCAGGTACCTTGATTGCATCCATATGAAACCCTCAGGTGCAGTGATGGGGTCCACATGAGCCCTCAGGTACCACAGTGGGGTCTACATGAAGCCCTCAGGTAAGGCAGAGGGGTCCACCCGAAGCCCTCATGTACCACAATGGGGTCCATATGAAGCCCTCAGGTACCACAGTGGGGTCCACATGAGCCCTCAAGTACAGCGATGGGGTCCACATGAGCCCTCAGGTACCATAGTGGGGTTCACATGAGCCCTCAGGTACTGAGATGAGGTCCAAATGAGCCCTCAGGCACCACAGTGGGGTCCACATGAAGCCCCCATGTACTGCAATTGGGTCCAAATGAAGCCCACAGGTACCGTGATCAGGTCCACATGAGCCCTCAGGTACCACAGTGGGGTCCACATGAAGCCCCCAGGTACTGCAATTGGGTCCAAATGAAGCCCTCAGGTACAGTGATCAGGTCCACATGAGCCCTCAGGCCCTGCAGTGGGGTCCACATGAAGCCCCCAGGTAATGCAATTGGGTCCAAATGAAGCCCTCAGGTACCGTGATCAGGTCCACATGAGCCCTCAGGTACCACAGTGGGGTCATCATAGTAGGATCTTCATGAAGCCCTCAAGTACCGCAGTGGGGTCCACATGAAGCCCTCAGGTATCGCAGTGGGGTCCACATGAGCCCTCAGGTACCACAGTGGAGTCCACATGAGCCCTCAGGTACTGCAGTGAGGTCCACATGAAGCCCTCAGGTACCGCGATGGGGTCCACATGAAGCCCTCAGGTAACGCGATGGGGTCCACATGAAGCCCTCAGGTACCGCGATGGGGTCCACATGAAGCCCTCAGGTACCGCGATGGGGTCCACATGAAGCCCTCAGGTACTGCAGTGAGGTCCACATGAAGCCCTCATGTACCACAGTAGGGTCCACATGAGCCCTGAGGTACTGTGACGAGGTTCACATGAGCCCTCAGGTACCATAGTGGGTTCTATATGAGCCCTCAGGTACTGAGATGAGGTCCACATGAGCCCTCAGGCACGGCAGTGGGATCCACATGAAGCCCCCAGGTACTGCAATTGTGTCCAAATGAAGCCCTCAGGTACCGTGATCAGGTCCATATGAGCCCTCAGGTACCACAGTGGGGTAACCACAGTGGGGTCTACATGAAGCCCTTAAGTACCGCAGTGAGGTTGACATGAAGCCCTCAGGTACCGCAGTAGGGTCCACATGAGCGCTCAGGTACCACAGTGGAGTCCACATGAGCCCTCAGGTATCGCAGTCAGGTCCACATGAAGCCCTCAGGTACCGCAATGGGGTCCACATGAGCCCTCAGGTACCGCAGTGGGGTCCACATGAGCCCTCAGGTACCGCAGTGGGGTCCACATGAGCCCTCAGGTATCGCAGTCAGGTCCACATGAAGCCCTCAGGTACCGCAATGGGGTCCACATGAGCCCTCAGGTACCGCAGTGGGGTCCACATGAGCCCTCAGGTACCGCAGTGGGGTCCACATGAGCCTCTATGTTTTTGTGCTGAGGATAGAAAAATCTAAATATTAATACCTATAACTGCACAAGAAGGGGTGCATGCAGATATTGTGCTGGCAACCAAAGGTTTACAATAATATATAATAATATAATCCGATTGGCAAGGAAGAGGTTACTGTCGCCTGCACTGTGTGTATTTCACGGGCTCTTGGCGTAGAGTGGCCCTGTTGATTTTGGGCTCTGTGATGGGAGGCGACTGGCAACAGTGACCAGGGCACATTCCTGGGGTTCAAGGGAAACACCCAGCCGACACAGGATTGACGCCTGATATATAGGGAAGCACTGAAAGCACCCTATAGGAAAGCACTGGTAGGACCCTATATAGAGTCATTGAAAGGACCCTATAGAGAAGCACTAACAGGGCCCTATAGAGAAGCACTGACAGGTCCCCATGGGGAAACACTGAATGGACCCTACAGGGAAACAGTGACTGATCCCCATAGGGAAACACTAGGATCGGGCGGTCACTGAATACTGAGGATGGAGGAGACGGGCGGTCACTGAATACTGAGGATGGAGGAAACAGGCAGTCACTGAATACTGAGGATGGAGGAGACGGGCGGTCACTGAATACTGAGGATGGAGGAAACAGGCAGTCACTGAATACTGAGGATGGAGGAAACAGGAGGTCACTGAATACTGAGGACGGAGGAGACGGGCGGTCACTGAATACTGAGGACGGAGGAGACGGGCGGTCACTGAATACTGAGGACGGAGGAGACGGGCGGTCACTGAATACTGAGGACGGAGGAGACGGGCGGTCACTGAATACTGAGGACAGAGGAGACGGGCAGTCACTTAATACTGAGGACAGAGGAGACGGGAGGTCACTGAATACTGAGGACGGAGGAGACGGGCGGTCACTGAATACTGAGGACAGAGGAGACAGGCAGTCACTGAATACTGAGGACGGAGGAGACGGGCAGTCACTGAATACTGAGGACGGAGGAGACGGACGGTCACTGAATACTGAGGACGGAGGAGACGGGAGGTCACTGAATACTGAGGACGGAGGAGACGGGAGGTCACTGAATACTGAGGATGGGGGAGACGGGAGGTCACTGAATACTGAGGATGGGGGAGACGGGAGGTCACTGAATACTGAGGACGGAGGAGACAGGCGGTCACTGAATACTGAGGACGGAGGAGATAGGCGGTCACTGAATACTGAGGACGGAGGAGACGGGAGGTCACTGAATACTGAGGACGGAGGAGACGGGAGGTCAGTGAATACTGAGGACGGAGGAGACGGGCGGTCACTGAATACTGAGGACGGAGGAGACGGGCGGTCACGGAATACTGAGGACAGAGGAGACGGGAGGTCACTGAATACTGAGGACGGAGGAGACGGGCGGTCACTGAATACTGAGGACGGAGGAGACGGGCGGTCACGGAATACTGAGGACAGAGGAGACGGGAGGTCACTGAATACTGAGGACGGAGGAGACGGGCGGTCACTGAATACTGAGGACGGAGGAGACGGGCGGTCACTGAATACTGAGGACGGAGGAGACGGGGGTCACTGAATACTGAGGACGGAGGAGACAGGTGGTCACCAAATACTGAGGACAGTAAACCCCTTCTGTGACGAGCCTCTGTTTGTGAGCAGACAGCGTATATAGTGATGGTTACTGATGTAGTGTACGGTATGTACTTTTACATCCCTCATACACTGCAGTGCTGTCTCTGATGACCCTGTATAACACCGGTCTCTGATGACCCTTGATTATAACACCCGTCTATGATGACCCCTTTGTATAACACCGGTCTCTGATGACCCTGTATAACACCCGGTCTATGATGACGCTGTATCACCCGGTCTTGATGACGCCTGTATAACACCGGTCTCTGATGACGCCTGTATAACACCCGGTCTCTGATGACGCCTGTATAACACCCGTCTCTGATGACGCCTGTATAACACCGGTCTATGATGACGCCTGTATAACACCCGGTCTATGATGACGCCTGTATAACACCCCGGTCTCTGATGGCGCCTGTATACAACCCGGTCTCTGATGCGCCTGTATACACCGGTCTCTGATGCGCCTGTATAACACCCGGTCTCTGATGACGCCTGTATACACCGGTCTCTGATGACGCCTGTATAACACCCGTTCTGATGACGCCTGTATAACACCCGTCCTGATGACGCTGTATAACACCGGTCTCCTGATGACGCCTGTATAACACCACCACCCGGTCTCTGATGACGCCTGTATAACACCCGGTCTGTATAACACCTGGTCTCTGATGACCCTGTATAACACCCGGTCTATGATGGCGCCTGTATATCACGCGTCTCTGATGACGCCTGTATAACACCCGGTCTCTGATGACGCCTGTATAACACCCGGTCTCTGATGACGCCTGTATAACACCGCTCTCTGATGACGCCTGTATAACACCCGGTCTATGATGACGCCTGTATAACACCCGGTCTATGATGACGCCTGTATAACACCCGGTCTCTGATGGCGCCTGTATAACACCCGGTCTATGATGGCGCCTGTATATCACGCGGTCTCTGATGGCGCCTGTATAACACCCGGTCTCTGATGACGCCTGTATAACACCCGGTCTCTGATGACGCCTGTATAACACCCGTTCTATGATGACGCCTGTATAACACCCGGTCCCTGATGACGCCTGTATAACACGCGGTCTCTGATGACGCCTGTATAACACCCGGTCTCTGATGACGCCTGTATAACACCCGGTCTCTGATGACGCCTGTATAACACCCGGTCTCTGATGACGCCTGTATAACACCCGGTCTCTGATGACGCCTGTATAACACCCGGTCTCTGATGACGCCTGTATAACACCCGGTCTCTGATGACGCCTGTATAACACCCGGTCTCTGATGACGCCTGTATAACACCCGGTCTCTGATGACGCCTGTATAACACCCGGTCTCTGATGACGCCTGTATAACACCCGGTCTCTGATGACGCCTGTATAACACCCGGTCTCTGATGACGCCTGTATAACACGCGATCTCTGATGACGCCTGTATAACACCCGGTCTCTGATGACGCCTGTATAACACCCGGTCTCTGATGACGCCTGTATAACACCCGGTCTCTGATGACGCCTGTATAACACCCGGTCTCTGATGACCCTGTATAACACCCGGTCTCTGATGACGCCTGTATAACACCCGGTCTCTGATGACGCCTGTATAACACCCGGTCTATGATGGCGCCTGTATATCACGCGGTCTCTGATGGCGCCTGTATAACACCCGGTCTCTGATGACGCCTGTATAACACCCGGTCTCTGATGACGCCTGTATAACACCCGGTCTCTGATGACGCCTGTATAACACCCGGTCTATGATGGCGCCTGTATATCACGCGGTCTCTGATGCTCCTGTATAACACCCGGTCTCTGATGACGCCTGTATAACACCCGGTCTCTGATGACGCCTGTATAACACCCGGTCTCTGATGACGCCTGTATAACACCCGTTCTATGATGACGCCTGTATAACACCCGTCCTGATGACGCCTGTATAACACGCGGTCCCTGATGACGCCTGTATAACACCCGGTCTCTGATGACGCCTGTATAACACCCGGTCTCTGATGACCCTGTATAACACCCGGTCTCTGATGACGCCTGTATAACACCCGGTCTCTGATGACGCCTGTATAACACCCGGTCTAGATGATGCCTGTATAACACCCGGTCTCTGATGACGCCTGTATAACACCCGGTCTATGATGACGCCTGTATAACACCCGGTCTATGATGACCCTATATAACACCCGGTCTATGATGACCCTATATAACACCCGGTCTATGATGATGCCTGTATAACACCCGGTCTATGATGATGCCTGTAAAACACCCGGTCTCTGATGATCCTATATAACACCCGGTCTCTGATGATCCTATATAACACCGGTCTCTGATGACGCCTGTATAAACACCCGGTCTCTGATGACGCCTGTATTACACCCGGTCTCTGATGACGCCTGTATTACACCCGGTCTATGATGACGCCTGTATACACACGGTCTCTGATGACGCCTGTATAACACCCGGTCTCTGATGACCCTATATAACACCGGTCTCTGATGACGCCTGTATAACACCCGGTCTTGATGACGCCTGTATAACACCCGGTCTATGATGACGCCTGTATAACACCCGGTCTCTGATGACGCCTGTATTACACCCGGTCTCTGATGACGCCTGTATAACACCCGGTCTCTGATGACGCCTGTATTACACCCGGTCTATGATGATGCCTGTATAACACCCGGCTGGGGTGAGAGTATAGAAAGTGATGTTTTGTTATTATAGGCAGAGAACAATGTCAGGCGGTGGCAGCTGTCACTGACAGCCTCACCCCGCTCAGCTATGCCAACACTTCTCACACATCGGTGCTAATAACGAGCCGAGACCTGCAGGACGACATCACCCGGCCCCGAGTGTAACGTGCGACATCCCGGGGCGCAGGGGCCCCCAATATCACAGTGGACTTCACATGGCGCCGGCATCTACAGCAGCAGAGGGGACGCACCCAGCACCGGTGTAAAGGAATTCAGCTCATAGATCCCAACAAACCGTCACCGGCCACCAGAATGTCGCCATCATAGACCATGGCCCCGCACTGGAGACATCACTCTATAGTGGACGTCCGAGGGCGACATAAGGCAGCGCATTGTCTAAATATTACTGCCATACAGTGCGCAAAGTAATCTAACAACCATATTATCACTAATACTGTACAATAAAGTCCTTATAATACCGCCATACTGTGTGCTATCATCACAGTTATATATGACTATAATAATACCGCCATACAGTCCCCAGATATCACAGCTATATGACTAATAATAATACCGCCATACAGTCTCCAGGTATCACAGCTATATACTGACTATAATAATACCGCCATACAGTCCCCAGATATCACAGCTATATAATGACTAATAATAATACCGCCATACAGTCTCCAGATATCACAGCTATATAATGACTAATAATAATACCGCCATACAGTCCCCAGATATCACAGCTATATACTGACTAATAATAATACCGCCATACAGTCCCCAGATATCACAGCTATATAATGACTAATAATAATACGCCATACAGTCCCAGATATCACAGCTATATAATGACTAATAATAATACCGCCATACAGTCTCAAATATCACAGCTATATAAATGATTAATAATAATACCGCCATACAGTCCCCAGATATCACAGCTATATAATGACTAATAATAATACCGCCATACAGTCCCCAGATATCACACAAGCATAATAAATAATACTAATAATAATACAGCAATAAGTCCCCAGATATCACAGCTATAATAATATGATTGAATAAATAATACCGCCATACAGTCCCCAGATATCACAGCTATATAATGATATAATAATACCGCCATACAGTCTCCCCAGATATCACAGCTATATAATGAATAATAATAATCCACCGCCATAATACAGTCCCCGATATCACACTATTAAATGACTAATAATAAATACCGCCATACAGTCCCCAGATATCACAGCTATATAATGACTAATAATAATACCGCTACCCATACACGTTCCAATAATACACAGCTATAAATTGACCTAATAATAATACCGCCATACAGTCCCCAATACACAGCTATCATAATGATATTAAATAATACCGCCATTACATCCCCCAAGTATCCAACACATATATAATGACTAATAATAATACCGCCATACAGTCCCCAGATATCACAGCTATATAATGACTAATAATACATACCGCCCAACTAGTCCCCAATATCACAGCTATATAATGACCATAATAATAATACCGCCATACATCCCAGTATCACAGCTATATAATGATATAATAATACCGCCATACAGTCCCAGATCACAGCTATAAATGACTAATAAAATACCCCATACATCCCAGTATCACGCTATATAATGACTAATAATAATACCGCCAACATCCCCATACAGCTATAAATGATATATAATACCGCCATACATCCCAGATCACAGCTATATAATGATATAATAATACCGCCATACAGTCCCATATCACAGCTATATAATGATAATAATACCGCCATACAGTCCCAATATCACAGCTATATAATGACTAATAATAATACCCATACAGTCTCCAGATATCACAGCTATATAATGACTAATAATAATACCGCCATACAGTCCCAATATCAAGCTATATAATGATATAATAATACCGCCATACAGTCCCAATATCACAGCTATATAATGACTATAATAATACCGCCATACAGTCCCCAGTATCACAGCTATATAATGACTAATAATAATACCGCCATACAGTCCCCAGATATCACAGCTATATAATGAGTGATAATAATACCGCCATACAGTCCCCAGATATCACAGCTATATAAGATATAATAATACCGCCATACAGTCCCCAGATATCACAGCTATATAATGACTGATAATAATACGCCATACAGTCCCCAGATATCACAGCTATATAATGACTAATAATAATACCGCCATACAGTCCCAGATATCACAGCTATATAATGACTAATAATAATACCGCCATACAGTCCCCAGATATCACAGCTATATAATGACAATAATAATACCGCCATACAGTCCCAGTATCACAGCTATAATATAATAATAATACCGCCATACAGTCCCAATATCACAGCTATATAATGACTAATAATAATACCGCCATACAGTCCCAGATATCACAGCTATATAATGACTAATAATAATACCGCCATAATAGCCCCAATATCACAGCTAATAATGACTAATAATAATACCGCCATACAGTCCCCAGATATCACAGCTATATAATGACTAATAATAATACCGCCATACAGTCTCCAGATATCACAGCTATATAATGACTAATAATAATACCGCCATACAGTCCCCAATATCACAGCTATATAATGATAAAAATAATACCGCCATACAGTCCCAGATATCACAGCTATATAATGATATAATAATACCGCCATACAGTCCCAGATATCACAGCTATATAAGACTAATAATAATACCGCCATACAGTCCCAGTATCACAGCTATATAATGACTAATAATAATACCGCCATACAGTCCCAGATATCACAGCTATATAATGATATAATAATACCGCCATACAGTCCCCAGTATCACAGTTAAAATGACTAATAATAATACCGCCATACAGTCCCAGTATCACAGTTATAATGATATAATAATACCGCCAACAGTCCCAGATATCACAGCTATATAATGACTAATAATAATACCGCCATACAGTCCCCAGAATCACAGCTATATAATGACTAATAATAATACCGCCAACAGTCCCAGTATCAAGCTAAATGAATAAAATACCGCCATACAGTCCCCAGATATCA
Source organism: Allobates femoralis (assembly GCA_033576535.1). Classification (NCBI taxonomy): domain Eukaryota; kingdom Metazoa; phylum Chordata; class Amphibia; order Anura; family Aromobatidae; genus Allobates; species Allobates femoralis. The sequence continues at coordinate 8,853,377 of JARQOC010000005.1, forward strand.
CAGCTATATAAGACTATAATAATACCGCCATACAGTCCCAGATATCACAGCTATATAATGACTAATAATAATACCGCCATACAGTCCCAAATATCACAGCTATATAATGACTAATAATAATACCGCCATACAGTCCCAATTCACAGCTATATAATGACTAATATAATCCGCATCAGTCTCCAGATTACACAGCTATATAATGGATATAATAACACCGCATACGTCCCAATATCACACTATATAATGCTAATAATACCGCATCAGTCCCCAATACACAGTAATAATGACAAAAAATACCGCCATCATCCCAGATCACAGCAATTGATATAAAACCGCCAACAGTCCCCAAATCACAGCAAAACTGAGATAATACCGCCATACAGTCCCAATACACGCAATAATCAATAAAACCCACCTCACCCCAATACACAGCAAAGGCAATAAAATCCCCAAACACCAGAATCACAGCAATAAACTAAAAAACGCCAAACAGCCCAAACACACAAAAGACTAATAAAATACCCCAACACCCAGTACACAGCAATGACAAAAAAACCGCCCACCCAGATCCCAAAAACAAAATAAACCGCAACATCCCAAATCACAGCAATAATGACAAAAAATACCGCCAACAGTCCCCAAAACACAGCTAAATACAAAAAATCCGCCATACAGTCCCAGTACACACTTAAAGATAAAATATACCCAACACCAGACAAGCATTAATCAAAAATACCGCCTACAGTCCCAAACACGCAAATACAAAACCGCCAACAGCCAACCAGCTTAAATGACTAAAAAGCTCAGCTATATAATGACTAATAATAATACCGCCATACAGTCTCCAGTATCACAGCTATATAATGACTGAATAATAATACCGCCATACAGTCCCCAGATATCACAGCTATATAATGACTAATAATAATACCGCCATACAGTCTCCAGATATCACAGCTATATAATGACTAATAATAATACCGCCATACAGTCTCCAGATATCACAGCTATATAATGACTAATAATAATACCGCCATACAGTCCTCCAGATATCACAGCTATATAATGACTAATAATAATACCGCCATAACAGTCCCAGATATCACAGCTATATAATGATAATAAAAAATACCGCCATACAGTCCCCAGATATCACAGCTATATAATGACTAATAATAATACCGCCATACAGTCCTCCAGATATCACAGCTATATAATGACTAATAATAATACCGCCATACAGTCTCCAGATATCACAGCTAATAATGACTGAATAATAATACCGCCATACAGTCCCCAGATATCACAGCTATATAATGACTAATAATAATACCGCCATACAGTCCCCAGATATCACAGCTATATAATGACTAATAATATACCGCCATACAGTCCCCAGATATCACAGCTATATAATGACTAATAATAATACCGCCATACAGTCCCCAATATCACAGCTATATAATGACTATAATAATACCGCCATACAGTCCCAATATCACAGCTATATAATGACTGAAATATAATACCGCCATACAGTCCCCAGATATCACAGCTATATAATGACTAATAATAATACCGCCATACAGTCCCAGATATCACAGCTATATAATGACTGATAATAATACCGCCATACAGTCCCCAGATATCACAGCTATATAATGACTATATAATAATACCGCCATACAGTCCCCAGATATCACAGCTATATAATGACTAATAATAATACCGCCATACAGTCTCCAGATATCACAGCTATATAATGACTAATAATAATACCGCCATACAGTCCCCAGATATCACAGCTATATAATGACTAATAATAATACCGCCATACAGTCCCCAGATATCACAGCTATATAATGAGTGAGATAATAATACCGCCATACAGTCCCCAGATATCACAGCTATATAATGACTAATAATAATACCGCCATACAGTCTCCAGATATCACAGCTATATAATGACTAATAATAATACCGCCATACAGTCCCCAGATATCACAGCTATATGATTGATGATAATACCGCCATACAGTCCCCAGATCTCACACCAGTGCTGGGTGGATTCCTCCGGCTCCTCCAGTCACTCCCTGCATTCTCGGCACATTCCTCCCATTCTGAGGATCTTCACATCTCCAGTTAGTCAGTGACAGAGGAATATAGGAGAAAAGCCAAACAACATAATGTCCAAAATTCAGATCACCATGGAGACTGCACGAGGGGCCCGGGGCCCCAAAGACCCCGATTTTGCAAACTGCAACGCACCAACCTGCAGCAGCACAGTGCAGAACTACAGATCCCCGACACACAGCAGCACAGCGCCAACCTGCAGATCCCCCCCAACACACAGCAGCACAGCGCCAACCTGCAGATCCCCCCAACACACAGCAGCACAGCGCCAACCTGCAGATCCCCCCCAACACACAGCAGCACAGCGCCAACCTGCAGATCCCCCCCAACACACAGCAGCACAGCGCCAACCTGCAGATCCCCCCAACACACAGCAGCACAGCGCCAACCTGCAGATCCCCCCAACACACAGCAGCACACGCGCCAACCTGCAGATCCCCCCAACACACAGCAGCACAGCGCCAACCTGCAGATCCCCCCAACACACAGCAGCACAGCGCCAACCTGCAGATCCCCCCCAACACACAGCAGCACAGCGCCAACCTGCAGATCCCCCAACACACAGCAGCACAGCGCCAACCTGCAGATCCCCCCAACACACAGCAGCACATCGCCGACCTACAGATCCCCCCCAACACACAGCAGCACAGCGCCAACCTACAGATCCCCCCAACACACAGCAGCACAGCGCCAACCTGCAGATCCCCCCAACACACAGCAGCACAGCGCCAACCTGCAGATCCCCCCAACACACAGCAGCACAGCGCCAACCTGCAGATCCCCCCAACACACAGCAGCACAGCGCCAACCTGCAGATCCCCCCCAACACACAGCAGCACAGCGCCAACCTACAGATCCCCCAACACACAGCAGCACAGCGCCGACCTACAGATCCCCGACACACAGCAGCACAGCGCCAACCTACAGATCCCCCCAACACACAGCAGCACAGCGCCAACCTACAGATCCCCCCAACACACAGCAGCACAGCGCCAACCTACAGATCCCCCCCACACACAGCAGCACAGCGCCAACCTGCAGATCCCCCCAACACACAGCAGCACAGCGCCAACCTACAGATCCCCCAACACACAGCAGCACAGCGCCAACCTACAGATCCCCCCCACACACAGCAGCACAGCGCCAACCTGCAGATCCCCCCAACACACAGCAGCACAGCGCCAACCTGCAGATCCCCCCAACACACAGCAGCACAGCGCCAACCTGCAGATCCCCCAACACACAGCAGCACAGCGCCAACCTACAGATCCCCGAAAGAATCCTTGCCCTCACCTGACACTGGGGCACTCCTGACTCCCGCAGCACTCCCCTCCCTCCACATATAGCAGAGCTCAAAGCTTCACACATTTACACAAGGACGAGTTGCTATGAAATTCTGCTTCTTTCTTCAGGTAAAACTGGTTACGACACATCGGTGACATTTTCAGGGCTGTTTGTACAAAACTGTACAAAGATGGGTGAAAAGAATAGTGCTGCAGAGGGGGAGATGAGTGAGGGATGGAGAGCACCACCATCTACTGTAGAGAACAGATCATGTGGGATGAACCAGAGCTGCACTCACTACTCTGCTGGTGGAGTCACTGTGTACATACATTACATTACTGACCCTGAGTTACCTCCTGTATTATACTCCAGAGCTGCACTCACTACTCTGCTGGTGGAGTCACAGTGTACATACATTACATTACTGATCCTGAGTCACCTCCTGTATTATACCCCAGAGCTGCACTCACTATTCTGCTGGTGCAGTCACTGTGTACATACATTACATTACTGATCCTGAGTCACCTCCTGTATTATACTCCAGAGCTGCACTCACTATTCTGCTGGTGCAATCACTGTGTACATACATTACATTACTGGTCCTGAGTTACCTCCTGTATTATACTCCAGAGCTGCACTCACTATTCTGCTGGTGCAGTCACTGTGTACATACATTACATTACTGATCCTGAGTTACCTCCTGTATTATACTCCAGAGCTGCACTCATTATTCTGCTGGTGCAGTCACTGTGTACATACATTACATTACTGATCCTGAGTTACCTCCTGTATTATACTCCAGAGCTGCGCTCACTATTCTGCTGGTGGAGTCACAGTGTACATACATTACATTACTGATCCTGAGTTACCTCCTGTATTATACTCCAGAGCTGCACTCACTATTCTGCTGGTGGAGTCACAGTGTACATACATTACATTTACTGATCCTGAGTTACTCCTGTATTATCCTCCAGAGCTGCACTCACTATTCTGCTGGTGCAGTCACTGTGTTACATACATTACATTATTGATCCTGAGTTACTCCTGTATTATACTCCAGAGCTGCACTCACTATTCTGCTGGTGCAGTCACTGTGCACATACATTACATTACTGATCCTGAGTTACCTCCTGTATTATACTGCAGAGCTGCACTCACTATTCTGCTGGTGCAGTCACTGTGTACTACATTTATTACTGATCCTGAGTTACTCCTGTAATTATACTGCAGAGCTGCACTCACTATTCTGCGGTGCAGTCACTGTGTACTACATTACATTACTGATCCTGAGTTACCTCCTGTATTATACTGCAGAGCTGCAACTCACTATTCTGCTGGTGCAGTCCACTGTGTACATACATTATATTACTGATCCTGAGTTACCTCCTGTATTATACTGCAGAGCTGCACTCACTATTCTGCTGGTGCAGTCACTGTGTACATACATTACATTACTGATCCTGAGTTACCTCCTGTATTATACTGCAGAGCTGCACTCACTATTCTGTGGTGCAGTCACTGTGTACATTACTATTACATTACTTGATCTCTGAGTTACTCCTGTATTATACTCCAGAGCTGCACACTCACTATTCTGCTGGTGCAGTCACTGTGTATATACTTACATTACTGATCCTGATTTACCTCCTGTATTATCCTCCAGAGCTGCACTCACTATTCTGCTGGTGCAGTCACTGTGTACATACATTACATTACTGATCCTGAGTTACCTCCTGTATTAATACTCCAGAGCTGCACTCACTATTCTGCTGGTGCAGTCACTGTGTACATACATTACATTACTGATCCTGAGTTTACCTCCTGTATTATACTCCAGAGCAGCACTCACTATTCTGCGGTGCAGTCACTGTGTACATACATTACATTACTGATTCTGAGTTTACCTCCGTATCATACTCCAGAGCTGCACTCACTATTCTGCTGGTGCAGTCACTGTGTACATACATTACATTACTGATCTGAGTTACCTCCGGTATTATACTCCAGAGCTGCACTCACTATTCTGCTGGTGCAGTCACTGTGTACATACATTACATACTGATCCTGAGTTACCTCCGGTATTATACTCCAGAGCTGCACTCACTATTCTGCTGGTGCAGTCATGAGTACATACATTACATACTAGTCCTGAGTTACCTCCTGTATTATACTCCAGAGCTGCACTCACTATTCTCCTGGTGCGTCACTGTGTACATACATTACATTACTGATCCTGAGTTACCTCCTGTATTATCCTCCAAGCTGCACTCACTATTCTGCTGGTGCAGTCACGTGTACATACATTACATTACTGATCCTGAGTTACCTCCTGTATTATACTCCAGAGCTGCACTCACTATTTGCTGGTGCAGTCCTGTGTACATACATTACATTACTGATCCTGAGTTACCCCTGTATTATACCCAGAGCTGCACTCACTATTCTGCTGGTGCAGTCACTGTGTACATACATTACATTACTGATCCTGATTCCTCTGTATTATCTCCAGAGCTGCACTCACTATTCTGCTGGTGCAGTCACTGTGTACATACATTACATTACTGATCCGGTTACCTCCTGTATTATACTCCAGAGCTGCACTCACTATTCTGCTGGTGCAGTCACTGTGTACATACATTACATTACTGATCCTGAGTTACCTCCTGTATATCTCCAGAGCTGCACTCACTATTCTGCTGGTGCAGTCACTGTGTACATACATTACATTACTGATCCTGAGTTACCTCCTGTATTATCCTCAGAGCTGCACTCACTATTCTGCTGGTGCAGTCACTGTGTACATACATTACATTATGATCCTGAGTTACCTCCTGTAATTATACTCCAGAGCTGCACTCACTATTCTGCTGGTGCAGTCACTGTGTACATACATTACATTACTGATCCTGAGTTACCTCTGTATTATCTCCAGAGCTGCACTCACTATTCTGCTGGTGCAGTCACTGTGTACATACATTAATTACTGATCCTGAGTTACCTCCTGTATTATTACTCAGAGTGCACTCACTATTCTGCTGGTGCAGTCACTGTGTACATACATTACATTACTGATCCTGAGTTACCTCCTGTATTATCTCAGAGCTGCACTCACTATTTGCTGGTGCAGTCACTGTGTACATACATTAATTACTGATCCTGAGTTACCTCCTGTATTAATACTCCAGAGCTGCATCACTATTCTGCTGTGCAGTCACTGTGTACATACTTTACTTACTGATCTGAGTTACCTCCTGTATTATACTCCAGAGCTGCACTCACTATTCTGTGGTGCAGTCACTGTGTACATACATTACATTATGATCTGAGTTACTCCTGTATTATATCCAGAGCTGCACTCACTATTCTGCTGGTGCAGTCACTGTGTACATACATTACATTACTGATCCTGAGTTACCTCCTGTATTATCTCCAGAGCTGCACTCACTATTCTGCTGGTGCAGTCACTGTTACATACATTACATTACTGATCCTGAGTTACCTCTGTATTATACTCCAGAGCTGCACTCACTATTCTGCTGGTGCAGTCACTGTGTACATACATTACATTACTGATCTGAGTTACTCTTGTATTATACTCCAGAGCGCACTCACTATTCTGCTGGTGCAGTCACTGTGTACATACATTACATTACTGATCTGAGTTACCTCCTGTATTATACTCCAGAGTGCACTCACTATTTGTGGTGCGTCATGTGTACATACATTAATTACTGATCTGAGTTACCTCCTGTATTATCTCCAGAGCTGCACTCACTATTCTGCTGGTGCAGTCACTGTGTACATACATTACATTACTGATCTGAGTTACCTCCGTATTAACTCCAGAGCTGCACTCACTATTCTGCTGGTGCAGTCACTGATACATACATTACATTACTGATCCTGGTTACCTCCTGTATTATACTCCAGAGCTGCACTCACTATTCTCTGGTGCAGTCACTGTGTAATACATTACATTACTGATCCTGAGTTACCTCTGTATTATACTCAGAGCTGCACTCACTATTCTGCTGGTGCAGTCACTGTGTACATACATTACATTATGATCCTGAGTTACCTCTGTATTATACTCCAGAGCTGCACTCACTATTCTGCTGGTGCAGTCACTGTGTAATACATTACATTACTGATCCTGAGTTACTCCTGTATTATACTCATACATTACATTACTGATCCTGAGTTACCTCTGTATTATATCTCCAGAGCTGCACTCACTATTCTGCTGGTGCAGTCACTGTGTACATACATTACATTACTGATCCTGAGTTACCTCCTGTATTATACTCCAGAGCTGCACTCACTATTCTGCTGGTGCAGTCACTGTGTACATACATTACATTACTGATCCTGAGTTACCTCCTGTATTATCTCCAGAGCTGCACTCACTATTCTGCTGGTGCAGTCACTGTGTACATACATTACATTACTGATCCTGAGTTACCTCCTGTATTATATACTCCAGAGCTGCACTCACTATTCTGCTGGTGCAGTCACTGTGTACATACATTACATTACTGATCTGAGTTACCTCCTGTATTACCTCCAGAGCTGCACTCACTATTCTGCTGGTGCAGTCACTGTGTACATACATTACATTACTGATCCTGAGTTACCTCCTGTATTATACTCCAGAGCTGCACTCACTATTCTGCTGGTGCAGTCACTGTGTACATACATTACATTACTGATCCTGAGTTACCTCCTGTATTATACTCCAGAGCTGCACTCACTATTCTGCTGGTGCAGTCACTGTGTACATACATTACATTACTGATCCTGAGTTACCTCTCTGTATTATACTCCAGAGCTGCACTCACTATTCTGCTGGTGCAGTCACTGTGTACATACATTACATTACTGATCCTGAGTTACCTCCTGTATTATACTCCAGAGCTGCACTCACTATTCTGCTGGTGCAGTCACTGTGTACATACATTACATTACTGATCCTGAGTTACCTCCTGTATTATCTCCAGAGCTGCACTCACTATTCTGCTGGTGCAGTCACTGTGTACATACATTACATTACTGATCCTGAGTTACCTCCTGTATTATACTCCAGAGCTGCACTCACTATTCTGCTGGTGCAGTCACTGTATACATACATTACATTACTGATCCTGAGTTACCTCCTGTATTATACTCCAGAGCTGCACTCACTATTCTGCTGGTGCAGTCACTGTGTACATACATTACATTACTGATCCTGAGTTACCTCCTGTATTATACTCCAGAGCTGCACTCACTATTCTGCTGGTGCAGTCACTGTGTACACACATTACATTACTGATCCTGAGTTACCTCCTGTATTATACTCCAGAGCTGCACTCGCTATTCTGCTGGTGCAGACACTGTGTACAGTGAGTAGAGTCTCACACAGCTGATGGTTTGCTGCAATGTATCAGTGTACATACAACAGCAGAACAAATCTCTTCAGGATAAAATGGTGTATAATGTATACTGACACATTGTAACAAAGCCGTGGGCACCAGTTATCAGCGTGTTGCAGTTACCTGTGTCAGACGCGATCTCCGGGTCTCAGTTCAGGGCGACCGTGTGCTGCGGAGACACCGACTGCGAAGACCTGGGAGGAACCTGAAAGATAAAGAAACGGGTCAGAACCGAGGGTCCGCCAGAGAACCAGCGAGAGCAAGAAACGGGTCAGAACCGAGGGTCCGCCAGAGAACCAGCGAGAGGAAGAAACGGGTCAGAACCAATGGTCAGGGAACCAGCGAGAGCAAGAAACGGGTCAGAACTGAGGGTCCGCCAGGAGAACTAGCGAGAGGAAGAAACGGGTCAGAACCGAGGGTCTGCCAGAGAACCAGCGAGAGGAAGAAATGGGTCAGAACTGAGGATCCACCAGAGAACCAGCGAGAGGAAAAAAACGGGTCAGAACTGAGGGTCCACCAGAGAACCAGCGAGAGGAAGAAACGGGTCAGAACCAATGGTCAGGGAACCAGCGAGAGCAAGAAACGGGTCAGAACTGAGGGTCCGCCAGAGAACTAGCGAGAGAAGAAACGGGTCAGAACTGAGGGTCCGCCAGAGAACCAGCGAGAGGAAGAAACGGGTCAGAACTGAGGGTCCGCCAGAGAACTAGCGAGAGGAAAGAAACGGGTCAGAACTGAGGGTCCGCCAGGGAACCAGCGAGAGGAAGAAACTGGTCAGAACCGAGGGTCCACCAGAGAACCAGCGAGAGGAAGAAACGGGTCAGAACTGAGGGTCCGCCAGAGAACCATGGAGAGGAAGAAACGGGTCAGAACCGAGGGTCCACCAGAGAACCAGGGAGAGGAAGAAACGTGTCAGAACCGAGGGTCCACCAGAGAACCAGGGAGAGGAAGAAACGTGTCAGAACGAGGTCCACCAGAGAACCAGGAGAGGAAGAAACGTGTCAGAACGGAGGTCCCCAGAGAACCAGCGAGAGGAAGAAACGGGTCAGAACTGAGGTCCGCCAGAGAACCAGCGAGAGGAAGAAACGGGTCAGAACTGAGGGTCCGCCAGAGAACCAGCGAGAGGGAAGAAACGGGTCAGAACTGAGGGTCCCCAGGAGAACCAGCTGAGAGGAGAAACGGGTCAGAACCGAGGGTCCACCAGGAACCAGGAGAGGAAGAAACGGGTCAGAACCGAGGGTCCGCCAGGGAACCAGCGAGAGGAAGAATCGGGTCAGAACCGAGGGTCCGTCAGAGAACCAGCGAGGGAAGAAAGGGTCAGAACGAGGGTCCCCAGGGAACCAGCGAGAGGAAGAAACGGGTCAGAACTGAGGTCCACCAGGGAACCAGCGAGAGGAAGAAACGGGTCAGAACGAGGGTCCCCAGAGAACCAGCGAGAGGAAGAAATGGGTCAGAACGAGGGTCCGCCAGAGAAACAGAGTAGTGAGAAGGAGAGGAAGAAACGGGTCAGAACCGAGGGTCCCCAGAGAACCAGCGAGAGGATAGAAACTGGTCAGAACGAGGGTCCGCCAGAGAACCAGCGAGAGGAAGAAGCGGGTCAGAACCGAGGGTCCACCAGAGAACCAGCGAGAGGAAGAAACGGTTCAGAATGAGGGTCCGCCAGAGAACAGCGAGAGGAAGAAACGGGTCAGAACTGAAGGGTCCGCAGGAGAACAGCGAGAGGAAGAAACGGGTCAGAACTGAGGGTCCGCCAGAGAACCAGCGAGAGGAAGAAAGCGGGTCAGAACTGAAGGGTCCGCCAGGGAACCAGCGAGAGGAAGAAACAGGTCAGAACTGAGGGTCCGCCAGAGAACCAGCGAGAGGAAGAAACGGGTCAGAACTGAGGGTCCGCCAGAGAACCAGCGAGAGGAAGAAACGGGTCAGAACTGAGGGTCCGCCAGAGAACCAGCGAGAGGAAGAAACGGGTCAGAACTGAAGGTCCGCAGGGAAACAGCGAGAGGAAGAAACAGGTCAGAACTGAGGGTCCGCCAGAGAACCAGCGAGAGGAAGAAACAGGTCAGAACCGAGGGTCCACCAGAGAACCAGCGAGAGCAAGAAACGGGTCAGAACCGAGGGTCCACCAGGGAACCAGCGAGAGGAAGAAACAGGTCAGAACCGACTGTCCGACAGAGAACCAGCAAGAGGAAGAAACGGGTCAGAACCAAGGGTCCGCCAGGGAACCAGCGAGAGGAAGAAACGGGTCAGAACCGAGGGTCCGCCAGAGAACCAGTGAGAGGAAGAAATGGGTCAGAACCGAGGTTCCGCCAGAGAACCAGTGAGAGGAAGAAACGGGTCAGAACCGAGGGTCCACCAGAGAACTAGCGAGAGGAAGAAACTGGTCAGAACTGAGGGTCCGCCAGAGAACCGGTGAGAGGAAGAAACGGGTCAGAACTGAGGGTCCGCCAGAGAACCGGTGAGAGGAAGAAACGGGTCAGAACTGAGGGTCCGCCAGAGAACCAGTGAGGGGAAGAAATGGGTCAGAACCGAGGGTCCGCCAGAGAACCAGCGAGAGGAAGAAACGGGTCAGAACTGAGGGTCCGCCAGGGAACCAGTGAGAGAAACTGGTCAGAACCGAGGGTCTGCCAGAGAACCAGCGAGAGGAAGAAACGGGTCAGAACCCTCAGTTCTGACCCATTTCTTCCTCTCACTGGTTCCCTGGCGGACACTCGGTTCTGACCCATTTCTTCCCCTCCCTGGTTCCCTGGCGGACCGAGGGTCTGTCAAAAAACCAGCGAGAGGAAGAAATGGGTCAGAACAGAGGGTCCGCCAGAGTCTTCTGAGACCGATGCATTGTGGGGCGCGCGGTTCCCAGCATTATTATAACATTACATCAGCTGATGACATCATCGCTGTTCCTGGCAGTCGATGATGTCACCATCGGGTTGGGTGTGACACCAGGAGCGGCACCGGGAGCCGGTTGCTATTGGTTATGGCGGCCATGACACCTGTGAGGTGTTGGTTTTGGCAGCGGAGCACATTGCAATTTGTTATTGTGGTGAATGGTGAATCAGGAGAGGGCAGGGCGCGAACACGAGGCAACAACTGCCACTGTCACCCGCTCTGCCCAAGATCACTGCTCCAGTCACCTCCAGAGCTGCAACTCAGAAGAATAGTGAGTGCAGCTCTGGAGGTGACTGGAGGATAAGACACGATGTAACAGCAGAATAGTGAGTGCAGCTCTGGAGGTGACTGGAGGATAAGACATGATGTAACAGCAGAATAGTGAGTGCAGCTCTGGAGGTGACTGGAGGATAAGGCACAATGTAACAGCAGAATAGTGACTGCAGCTCTGGAGGTGACTGGAGGATAAGACATGATGTAACAGCAGAATAGTGAGTGCAGCTCTGGAGGTGACTGGAGGATAAGACACGATGTAACAGCAGAATAGTGAGTGCAGCTCTGGGGGTGACTGGAGACATGATGTAAGGGAGCAGTGTGGAGTTCTGCTCCAGTATGTGGGGGCTCTTGATGTCAGTAACGTGCAGCATCGTCTCAGGATCGAGTGATAAATATTTCTATACCTGAATCACCGGATTTCTGTCATTTCCATGGAATGAAATTCTCCCTGAAGCAAATTTAAGAAACTAAAATAGATCAGACACTTATCCTAATCCTGACTGACATCATCACCACCCCCAGAGCTGCACTCACTATTCTGCTGTTACATCATGTCTTATCCTCCAGTCACCTCCAGAGCTGCACTCACTATTCTGCTGTTACATCGTGTCTTATCCTCCAGTCACCCCCAGAGCTGCACTCACTATTCTGCTGTTACATCGTGTCTTATCCTCCAGTCACCTCCAGAGCTGCACTCACTATTCTGCTGTTACATCGTGTCTTTCCTCCAGTCACCTCCAGAGCTGGACTCACTATTCTGCTGTTACATCATGTCTTATCCTCCAGTCACCTCCAGAGCTGCACTCACTATTCTGCTGTTACATGTCTTATCCTCCAGTCACCTCCAGAGCTGCACTCACTATTCTGCTGTTACATCGTGTCTTATCCTCCAGTCACCCCCAGAGCTGCACTCACTATTCTGCTGTTACATCGTGTCTTATCCTCCAGTCACCTCCAGAGCTGCACTCACTATTCTGCTGTTACATCGTGTCTTATCCTCCAGTCACCCCCAGAGCTGCACTCACTATTCTGCTGTTACATCATGTCTTATCCTCCAGTCTCCTCCAGAGCTGCACTCACTATTCTGCTGTTACATCGTGTCTTATCCTCCAGTCACCTCCAGAGCTGCACTCACTATTCTGCTGTTACATCGTGTCTTATCCTCCAGTCACCTCCAGAGCTGCACTCACTATTCTGCTGTTACATCATGTCTTATCCTCCAGTCACCTCCAGAGCTGCACTCACTATTCTGCTGTAACATCGTGACTTATTCTCCAGACACCTCCAGAGCTGCACTCACTATTCTGCTGTTACATCGTGTCTTATCCTCCAGTCACCTCCAGAGCTGCACTCACTATTCTGCTGTAACATCGTGACTTATTCTCCAGACACCTCCAGAGCTGCACTCACTATTCTGCTGTTACATCGTGTCTTATTCTCCAGACACTCCCAGAGCTGCACTCACTATTCTGCTGTTACATCATATCTTTCCTCCAGTCACCTCCAGAGCTGCACTCGCTATTCCGCTGTTTCATCGTGTCTTATCCTCCAGTCACCTCCAGAGCTGCACTCACTATTCTGCTGTTACATCATGTCTTATCCTCCAGTCACCTCCAGAGCTGCACTCACTATTCTGCTGTTACATCGTGTCTTATCCTCCAGTCACCCCCAGAGCTGCACTCACTATTCTGCTGTTACATCGTGTCTTATCCTCCAGTCACCTCCAGAGCTGCACTCACTATTCTGCTGTTACATCGTGTCTTTCCTCCAGTCACCTCCAGAGCTGGACTCACTATTCTGCTGTTACATCGTGTCTTATCCTCCAGTCACCCCCAGAGCTGCACTCACTATTCTGCTGTTACATCGTGTCTTATCCTCCAGTCACCTCCAGAGCTGCACTCACTATTCTGCTGTTACATCGTGTCTTTCCTCCAGTCACCTCCAGAGCTGGACTCACTATTCTGCTGTTACATCATGTCTTATCCTCCAGTCACCTCCAGAGCTGCACTCACTATTCTGCTGTTACATGTCTTATCCTCCAGTCACCTCCAGAGCTGCACTCACTATTCTGCTGTTACATCGTGTCTTATCCTCCAGTCACCCCAGAGCTGCACTCACTATTCTGCTGTTACATCGTGTCTTATCCTCCAGTCACCTCCAGAGCTGCACTCACTATTCTGCTGTTACATCGTGTCTTATCCTCCAGTCACCCCCAGAGCTGCACTCACTATTCTGCTGTTACATCATGTCTTATCCTCCAGTCTCCTCCAGAGCTGCACTCACTATTCTGCTGTTACATCGTGTCTTATCCTCCAGTCACCTCCAGAGCTGCACTCACTATTCTGCTGTTACATCGTGTCTTATCCTCCAGTCACCTCCAGAGCTGCACTCACTATTCTGCTGTTACATCGTGTCTTATCCTCCAGTCACCTCCAGAGCTGCACTCACTATTCTGCTGTAACATCGTGACTTATTCTCCAGACACCTCCAGAGCTGCACTCACTATTCTGCTGTTACATCGTGTCTTATTCTCCAGACACCTCCAGAGCTGCACTCACTATTCTGCTGTTACATCGTGTCTTATCCTCCAGTCACCTCCAGAGCTGCACTCACTATTCTACTGTTACATCGTGTCTTATCCTCCAGTCACCTCCAGAGCTGCACTCACTATTCTACTGTTACATCGTGTCTTTCCTCCAGTCACCTCCAGAGCTGGACTCACTATTCTGCTGTTACATCATGTCTTATCCTCCAGTCACCTCCAGAGCTGCACTCACTATTCTGCTGTTACATCGTGTCTTATCCTCCAGTCACCTCCAGAGCTGCACTCACTATTCTGCTGTTACATCATGTCTTATCCTCCAGTCACCTCCAGAGCTGCACTCACTATTCTGCTGTTACATCGTGTCTTATCCTCCAGTCACCCCCAGAGCTGCACTCACTATTCTGCTGTTACATCGTGTCTTATCCTCCAGTCACCTCCAGAGCTGCACTCACTATTCTGCTGTTACATCGTGTCTTATCCTCCAGTCACTCCCAGAGCTGCACTCACTATTCTGCTGTTACATCATATCTTTCCTCCAGTCACCTCCAGAGCTGCACTCGCTATTCCGCTGTTTCATCGTGTCTTATCCTCCAGTCACCTCCAGAGCTGCACTCGCTATTCCGCTGTTTCATTGTGTCTTATCCTCCAGTCACCTCCAGAGCTGTTGTTCCTGTTGTATAGATATATGTGCTGTATGTGGGGGAGGTGATGTCACTCCTGTACATTACACAGTGTGATATCATAGTGATACTATTACAGATATACCCTGGAGGATCATCACGTCCTCTGTCCTCATCACTGTCTTGTGTAATAATCATTTTCACACACGATCTCTTGTAATACAGAGGCCGCACCCAGCGGACAGAAAACTGACGAGACTATAATCACAGAGGACAGGAGGACGAGGCAGACACAACATACATCACCTTATTATTATGTCTCCAGAGCAGCGCTCACAATTCTGCCAATATGTCTCTACACTCTACACAGATACTGAGGATTACACCCAGTATACAGGACAGGAGAAGTGGTACTGTGCAGTGTATATATACAGAATAATACAGATACTGAGGATTACACCCAGTATACAGGACAGGAGAAGTGGCACTGTGCAGTGTATATATACAGAATAATACAGATACTGAGGATTACACCAGTATACAGGACAGGAGAAGTGGTACTGTGCAGTGTATATATACAGAATAATACAGATACTGAGGATTACACCCTGTTGTGATACAAATGAGACAAGTATGAGTGTGTGACTGGGTTACGATAGGTATTCAGTTTTCAGAATAGGTGATTATGGAGGTCATGATGCCCATATGCTACCATCTTAGAGCGTTATGCTATGATCATGAAGATTTAACTTTGTGACAAGCAATATTTTGGAGAACCTTGAAATGTTATACTAGAACATTCCTAAGGTTTTTTGTAATCAGTAACGGACAACTTTTGAAGCACTGGGCTATTGTCAAAAGACAGGCCAGTGGCAAACAGACCTTGAGGCAGTTCAAACAAAATGTAACCTTGAAGCATTGTGCTGTGGTCAGAAGACATGAGAGTGTCAAACAGACCCTGAGTCTGTTTGAACAGACCCAGGTGGTGTTATCAGTAAGCACCGGGCCCATGTCAAACAACCTACTGCGCAGTTGCAAGATTCTGATGATCTGGCCTAAACATATTGCACAAGATGTGTTAGGGGAGGATGTGGGAGCTGTATATAAAAATGAGGGCCCAGTACTACGAGTTAGGGACATTCCAGAACGTATCGTGGACGCACGGTTTCTGTGATGACAAGACCAGAGTATTCCTTCTCGTAGACACTGTGGTCCCTCCGGTGGAGAAGTGATGTTGCAATACTCCGGTATGTATTGATACTTATTTCTCCATATACTATGATTCACCGTAATTGTATGATTTACATGAACTGAATTATAGAAACAGGGTAATATTGTATCTGCCATTCCATACTTGAGCATTATCCTGATGTAATCTTAATAAATTGTTATATTGTTTTACCATAAAACTGTATTCAGTGTGCCTAATTCGTATATTAGTGAGCGCTACGTAAGTAAGGGCGTATCCGCCCTGTCACTCTGACGCGGTAAAACACCTGTATACAGGACAGGATTAGTAGTACTGTGCAGTGTGTATATACAGAATAATACAGATACTGAGGACTACACCCAGTATACAGGACAGGAGAAGTGGTACTGTGCAGTGTATATATACAGGATAATACAGATACTGAGGATTACACCCAGTATACAGGACAGGAGAAGTGGTACTGTGCAGTGTATATATACAGAATAATACAGATACTGAGGATTACACCCAGTATACAGGACAGGAGAAGTGGTACTGTGCAGTGTATATATACAGAATAATACAGATACTGAGGATTACACCCAGTATACAGGACAGGATTAGTAGTACTGTGCAGTGTGTATATACAGAATAATACAGATACTGAGGACTACACCCAGTATACAGGACAGGAGAAGTGGTACTGTGCAGTGTATATATACAGAATAATACAGATACTGAGGATTACACCCAGTATACAGGACAGGAGAAGTGGTACTGTGCAGAGTATATATACAGAATAATACAGATACTGAGGATTACACCCTGTATACAGGACAGGAGAAGTGGTACTGTGCAGTGTATATATACAGAATAATACATATACTGAGGATTACACCCAGTATACAGGACAGGAGAAGTGGTACTGTGCAGAGTATATATACAGAATAATACAGATACTGAGGATTACACCCAGTATACAGGACAGGAGAAGTGGTACTGTGCAGAGTATATATACAGAATAATACAGATACTGAGGATTACACCCAGTATACAGGACAGGAGAAGTGGTACTCTGCAGAGTATATATACAGAATAATACAGATACTGAGGATTACACCCAGTATACAGGACAGGAGAAGTGGTACTGTGCAGTGTATATATATATAGAATAATACAGATACTGAGGATTACACCCAGTATACAGGACAGGAGAAGTGGTACTGTGCAGTGTATATATACAGAATAATACAGATACTGAGGATTACACCCAGTATACAGGACAGGAGAAGTGGTACTGTGCAGTGTATATATACAGAATAATACAGATACTGAGGATTACACCCAGTATACAAGACAGGAGAAGTGATACTGTGCAGTGTATATATACAGAATAATACAGATACTGAGGATTACACCCAGTATACAGGACAGGAGAAGTGGTGCTGTGCAGTGTATATATACAGAATAATACAGATACTGAGGATTACACCCAGTATACAGGACAGGAGAAGTGGTACTGTGCAGTGTATATATACAGAATAATACAGATACTGAGGATTACACCGAGTATACAGGACAGGAGAAGTGGAACTGTGCAGTGTATATATACAGAATAATACAGATACTGAGGATTACACCCAGTATACAGGACAGGAGAAGTGGTACTGTGCAGTGTATATATACAGAATAATACAGATACTGAGGATTACACCGAGTATACAGGACAGGAGAAGTGGTACTGTGCAGTGTATATATACAGAATAATACAGATACTGAGGATTACACCGAGTATACAGGACAGGAGAAGTGGAACTGTGCAGTGTATATATACAGAATAATACAGATACTGAGGATTACACCCAGTATACAGGACAGGAGAAGTGGCACTGTGCAGTGTATATATACAGGATAATACAGATACTGAGGATTACACCCAGTATACAGGACAGGAGAAGTGGTACTGTGCAGTGTATATATACAGAATAATACAGATACTGAGGATTACACCCAGTATACAGGACAGGAGAAGTGGTACTGTGCAGTGTATATATACAGAATAATACAGATACTGAGGATTACACCCAGTATACAGGACAGGAGAAGTGGTACTGTGCAGTGTATATATACAGAATAATACAGATACTGAGGATTACACCCAGTATACAGGACAGGAGAAGGGGTACTGTGCAGTGTATATATACAGAATAATACAGATACTGAGGATTACACCCAGTATACAGGACAGGAGAAGTGGTACTGTGCAGTGTATATATACACAATAATACAGATACTGAGGATTACACTCAGTATACAGACAGGAGAAGTGGTACTGTGCAGTGTATATATACAGAATAATACAGATACTGAGGATTACACCCAGTATACAGGCAGGAGAAGTGGTACTGTGCAGTGTATATATACAAGAATAATACAGATACTGAGGATTACACCCAGTATACAGGACAGGAGAAGTGGTACTGTGCAGTGTATATATACAGAATAATACAGATACTGAGGATTACACCCAGTATACAGGACAGGAGAAGTGGTACTGTGCAGTGTATATATACAGAATAATACAGATACTGAGGATTACACCCAGTATACAGGACAGGAGAAGTGGTACTGTGCAGTGTATATATACAGAATAATACAGATACTGAGGATTACACCCAGTATACAGGACAGGAGAAGTGGTACTGTGCAGTGTATATATACAGAATAATACAGATACTGAGGATTACACCCAGTATACAGGACAGGAGAAGTGGTACTGTGCAGTGTATATATACAGAATAATACAGATACTGAGGATTACACCAGTATACAGGACAGGAGAAGTGGTACTGTGCAGTGTATATATACAGAATAATACAGATACTGAGGATTACACCCAGTATACAGGACAGGAGAAGTGGTACTGTGCAGTGTATATATACAGAATAATACAGATACTGAGGATTACACCCAGTATACAGGACAGGAGAAGTGGTACTGTGCAGTGTATATATACAGAATAATACAGATACTGAGGATTACACCCAGTATACAGGCAGGAGAAGTGGTACTGTGCAGTGTATATATACAGAATAATACAGATACTAGGATTACACCCAGTATACAGGCAGGAGAAGTGGTACTGTGCAGTGTATATATATACATCCCAGTATACAGGACAGGAGAAGTGGTACTGTGCAGTGTATATATACAGAATAATACATGATACTGAGGATTACACCCAGTATACAGGACAGGAGAAGTGGTACTGTGCAGTGTATATAGACAGAATAATACAGATACTGAGGATTACACCCTGTATACAGGACAGGAGAAGTAGGTACTGTGCAGTGTATATATACAGAATAATATGAAACATATTAGCCAACACGGCCCCAGAATTCTGATCAGGCTGATAACAGAGAACACAACCTCACAATTAGATGTAGAATGTGTCCCAGGGACATTCCTGTGTGCAGTAAATGGTGGGGGAGCCGCAGTCTGAGGTTGTACAGGAAAGTCCAGCTCATTCTGAGGGCCTGCAGGAAGCTTTATCTGATGAATGCCCAGCTGTGGGGCCACTGGTCAGTCTGGTTAGAGGTCGCCCCAGGACATGTGATAATGGAGGGGACACAGAATTAATTACTAATCTCCATTATTTTGTCTTGTGCCTCCAGTGACTCACCACTCTCCGGACATCCACATATAACCTATGACGTCACCACTCTCCGATGTAACCTTGACGTCACCACTCTCCGGATATAACTAGACGTCACCACTACGATAACTATACCACACTCTCCGGAATAACCTATGACGTCACCACTCTCCGGATATAACCTATGACGTCACCACTCTCGGATGTAACCTATGACGTCACCACTCTCCGGATGTAACCTATGACGTCACCACTCTCCGGATGTAACCTATGACGTCACCACTCTCCGATGTAACCTATGATGTCACCACTCTCGATTACCTTGACGTCACATTCGATTAACCTATGACATCACCACTAGTGCCGGGTGTCAGTGTAAGTCCAGACTGGCAGGTCGGGTCGGGCGCGGTGCCAGGTCCACATTCCTGTGGCCCATATTTACTAAGATCCCTGAATTCTTTGGTGAGGAAGGTCCTGAGTCTCCAACCAAACCTGAATGATGGGGCTCTGTTTACTGAATGCATGAGAGAGGAGGACATACCTGCAGGGCCGAGGGTGAGGGGCTCCGAGCAAGAGGAGCAGACAAAACGAGACCCAGATGAACTAACGACAAAAAAAAGCAGAGGAAAGGGGACAACGGTAAAGAGCAGGAGGAAAGGGGACAACGGTGCAGAGAGCAGAGGAAAGGGGACAAGGGTGCAAAGAGCAGAGGAAAGGGGACAACGGGTCAGAGAGCAGAGGAAAGGGGACAACGTGTAAGAGCAGAGGAAAGGGGACAACGGTGCAGAGAGCAGAGGAAAGGGGACAACGATGCAAAGAGCAGAGGAAAGGGGACAACGATGCAAAGAGCAGAGGAAAGGGGACAACGATGCAAAGAGCAGAGGAAAGGGGACAACGGTGCAAGAGCAGAGGAAAGGGGACAACGGTGCAGAGAGCAGAGGAAAGGGGACAACGATGCAGAGAGCAGAGGAAAGGGACAACGATGCAGAGAGCAGAGGAAAGGGGACAACGATGCAGAGAGCAGAGGAAAGGGGACAACGATGTAAAGAGCAGAGGAAAGGGGACAACGATGTAAAGAGCAGAGGAAAGGGGACAACGATGTAAAGAGCAGAGGAAAGGGGACAACGATGTAAAGAGCAGAGGAAAGGGGACAACGATGTAAAGAGCAGAGGAAAGGGGACAACGATGCAAAGAGCAGAGGAAAGGGGACAACGATGCAAAGAGCAGAGGAAAGGGGACAACGATGCAGAGAGAGAGAAAGGACAACGATGCAGAGAGAGAGAAAGGGGACAACGATGCAGAGAGCAGAGGAAAGGGGACAACGATGCAGAGAGCAGAGGAAAGGGAACAACGACCAGAGAGCAGAGGAAAGGGGACAACGACGCAGAGATGAGAGGAAAGGGAACAACGATGCAGAAGAGTGAGGAAAGGGAACAATGACGCAGAAAGACAGAGGAAAGGGGACAACGATGCAGAAGAGTGAAGGAAAGGGAACAACGACACAAAGAACAGAGGAAAGGGGACAAGCAATGCAGAGAGCGGAGGAAAGGGGACAACGACGCAGAGAGCAGAGGAAAGGGGACAGCGATGCAGAAGAGCGGAGGAAAGGGGACAACGATGCAGAGAGCAGAGGAAAGGGGAGAAACGACAGAGAGCAGAGGAAAGGGGACAACGATGCAGAGAGCAGAGGAAAGGGGACAACATGCAGAGAGCAGAGGAAAGGGAACAACGATGCAGAGAGCGAGGAAAGGGGACAACGACGCAGAGAGAGGAGGAAAGGGAACAACGATGCAGAAGAGTGAAGGAAAGGGGAACAAGACGCAAGAACAAGGAAAGGGACAACGATGCAGAAGAGTGAAGGAAAGGGAGCAACGACACAGAAGAACAGAGGAAAGGGGACACGCAATGCAGAAGAGCGGAGGAAAGGGGACAACGACCAAAAGAGCAGAGGAAAGGGGACAACACGCAGAGAGCGGAGGAAAGGGGACAACGACGCAGAGAGCGGAGGAAAGGGGAGAACGATGCAGAAGAGCGGAAGGAAAGGGACAACGACCAGAAGACAGAGGAAAGGGGACAGCAATGCAGAAGAGCGAGGAAAGGGGACAACGACGCAGAGAGAAAGAGGAAAGGGACACACGATGCAAAGAGCGAAGGAAAGGGAACAATGACGCAAGAGGGGAGGAAAGGGGACAACGATGCAGAAGAGTGAAGGAAAGGGACAACGACGAAGAAGACAGGAGGAAAGGGGACAGCAAGATGCAAAGAGGAGGAAAGGGACAACGACACAGAGAAGCAGAGGAAAGGGGACAACGACGCAGAAGAGCGGAGGAAAGGGGACAACGACGCAGAGAGCGAGGAAAGGGGAAACGATGCAGAAGAGTGAGGAAAGGGGACAAACGACAGAAGAGCAGAGGAAAGGGGACAGCAATGAAGACGGAGGAAAGGGACAACGACCAGAGACGAGGAAGGAAGAAAGGGGGACAACGACGCAGAGAGCGGAGGAAAGGGGACAACGACGCAGAGAGCGGAGGAAAGGGGACAACGATGCAGAGAGCGGAGGAAAGGGGACAACGATGCAGAGAGGGAGGAAAGGGGACAACGATGCAGAGAGCGGAGGAAAGGGGACAACGATGCAGAGAGGAGAAAGGACAAGGCGAGAGGAGGAAAGGGGACAACGACGCAGAGAGCGGAGGAAAGGGGACAACGACGCAGAGAGCGGAGGAAAGGGGACAACGATGCAGAGAGGGGAGGAAAGGGGACAACGATGCAGAGAGCGGAGGAAAGGGGACAACGATGCAGAGAGCGGAGGAAAGGGGACAACGATGCAGAGAGCGGAGGAAAGGGGACAATGAGGACATCAACGGAAACTAATGATCAAGAGCAGGTGAGTACAGCTGTAGAGAAACCACCAGAGGTACAAGAGAGAGCACTGGAGACGACAGAGATATCAACATCACCAGAGATGTCAGCAGCACACAGACACCAGAGAGGACAGTGAGGACCAGCACCAGGCGCAGCGTCCCCAGAGCAGAGTCGTCTCCTGCACAGGTCTCTGCGGCGTCCTCACGCTGTCATTATATCGTGGATTCACCGCTTTGTTTGAACAAGTTGAAATCTCCATCAAAATCCAAGAGTAACAGCGGCGGACATCAGTGACCGCACAGTGCAGCAAACCCTCAGCTGTGTGACTGCACAGTGCAGCAAACCCTCAGCTGTGTGACTGCACAGTGCAGCAAACCCTCAGCTGTGTGACCGCACAGTGCAGCAGACCCTCAGCTGTGTGACCGCACAGTGCAGCAAACCCTCAGCTGTGTGACCGCACAGTGCAGCAAACCCTCAGCTGTGTGACCGCACAGTGCAGCAGACCCTCAGCTGTGTGACCGCACAGTGCAGCAGACCCTCAGCTGTGTGACCGCACAGTGCAGCAGACCCTCAGCTGTGTGACCGCACAGTGCAGCAGACCCTCAGCTGTGTGACCGCACAGTGCAGCAGACCCTCAGCTGTGTGACCGCACAGTGCAGCAGACCCTCAGCTGTGTGACCGCACAGTGCAGCAGACCCTCAGCTGTGTGACCGCACAGTGCAGCAGACCCTCAGCTGTGTGACCGCACAGTGCAGCAGACCCTCAGCTGTGTGACCGCACAGTGCAGCAGACCCTCAGCTGTGTGACCGCACAGTGCAGCAAACCCTCAGCTGTGTGACCGCACAGTGCAGCAAACCCTCAGCTGTGTGACCGCACAGTGCAGCAAACCCTCAGCTGTGTGACTGCACAGTGCAGTAAACCCTCAGCTGTGTGACCGCACAGTGCAGCAAACCCTCAGCTGTGTGACTGCACAGTGCAGTAAACCCTCAGCTGTGTGACCGCACAGTGCAGCAAACCCTCAGCTGTGTGACCGCACAGTGCAGCAAACCCTCAGCTGTGTGACCAGGACTGGGCAGAGCGACCATTATAAAGAGACCATATACAACACTACAATCCCCAGCATTACCTCTAATGTACAAGACAGATAGTAGTGTATCCAGGCTTCATGTGGTACGGTCAGTACTGTATCTAATCCTCTCGTGTGGTACTGTTAATCTCTCATTTGTTGTACAGTATCTGTTATTTTGGTACAGTCTGTGGTGTATCTCAGCCCAGTGTATCTCAGCCCCAGCTGCAGTGCAGTCAGTGGTGTATCTCAGCCCACTGCATCTCAGCCCAGACTATCTCAGCCAGGTGTATCTCAGTCAAGACTATCTCAGTCCAGTGTACCTCAGCCCTGTGTACGTCAGCTCGATGTATCTCAGTCCAATGCATGCTGACATGGTGTATCTAAGTCTGGTGTATCTCAGCCCGGTGTATCTAAGCCTGGTGTATCTCAGCCCAGTGCATCTCAATCTGGTGTATCTCAGCTTGGTGTATCTCAGCCCAGTGCATCTCAGCCTGGTGAATCTCAGCCTGTGAATCTCAGCCCGGTAAATCTCAGCTTGAAGAATCTAAGCTCGGTGTATCTCAACCCGGTATATCTCATCTCAGAGTATCTAAGCTCAGTGTATCTCAGCCCAGTGCATCTGAGCCCGGTGTATCTCAGTCTGGTGTACCTCACCCCGGTGTATCTCTCACCTGTGGTCAGTGTATCTCAGCCGGTGTATCCCCTCACCTGTGGTCAGTCTATCTCAGCCGGTGTATCTCAGCCCGGTGTACCTCCTCACCTGTGGTCAGTGTATCTCAGCCCGGTGTATCCCCTCACCTGTGGTCAGTGTATCTCAGCCGGTGTATCAGTGTATCTCAGCCCGGTGTACCTCCTCACCTGTGGTCAGTGTATCTCAGCCCGGTGTACCTCCTCACCTGTTTTCAGTGTATCTCAGCCCGGTGTATCCCAGCCCGGTGTATCCCAGCACAGTGCATCTCAGCCCGGTGTATCTCCTCACCTGTGGTCGTGTACTCTCAGCCCCCGGTGTATCTCCTCACCTGTGGTCAGTGTACCTCAGCCCGGTGTATCTCCTCACCTGTGGTCAGTGTACCTCAGCCCGGTGTATCTCCTCACCTGTGGTCAGTGTACCTCAGCCCGTTGTATCTCCTCACCTGTGGTCAGTGTATCTCAGCCCTGTGTATTCCTCACCTGTGGTCAGTGTACCTCCAGCCCGGTGTATCTCAGCCCGGTGTACCCCTCACCTGTGGTCAGTATATCTCAGCCCGGTGTACCTCCTCACCTGTGGTCAGTGTACCTCAGCCCGGTGTACCTCCTCACCTGTGGTCAGTGTACCTCAGCCCGGTGTACCTCCTCACCTGTGGTCAGTGTACCTCAGCCCAGTGTACCTCTCACCTGTGGTCAGTGTACCTCAGCCCAGTGTACCTCCTCACCTGTGGTCAGTGTACCTCAGCCCGGTGTACCTCCTCACCTGTGGTCAGTGTACCTCAGCCCGTTGTACCTCCTCACCTGTGGTCAGTGTACCTCAGCCCGGTGTACCTCCTCACCTGTGGTCAGTGTACCTCACCCGGTGTACCTCACTACACCTGTGGTCAGTGTACCTCAGCCCGGTGTACTCCTCACCTGTGGTCAGTGTATCAGCCCTGTGTATCTCAGCCGGTGTATCTCCTTCACCTGTGGTCAGTGTACCTCTCACCTGTGGTCAGTGTATCTCAGCCTGGTGTACCTCCTCACCTGTGGTCAGTGTATCTCAGCCTGGTGTACCTCTCACCTGTGGTCAGTGTATCTCAGCCCGGTGTATCTCAGCCCAGTGTACCTCCTCACCTGTGGTCAGTGTATCTCAGCCCGGTGTATCTCAGCCCGGTGTACCTCCTCACCTGTGGTCAGTGTATCTCAGCCTGGTGTATCTCAGCCCGGTGTACCTCAGCCCGGTGTACCTCAGCCCGGTGTATCTCCTCACCTGTGGTCAGTGTATCTCAGCCCGGTGTATCTCAGCCCGGTGTACCTCAGCCCGGTGTACCTCAGCCCGGTGTATCTCAGCCCGGTGTACCTCAGCCCCGGTGTACCTCCTCACCTGTGGTCAGTGTATCTCAGCCCGGTGTATCTCAGCCCGGTGTACCTCAGCCCGGTGTATCTCCTCACCTGTGGTCAGTGTATCTCAGCCCGGTGTATCTCAGCCCGGTGTATCTCAGCCCGGTGTATCTCAGCCCGGTGTACCTCAGCCCCGGTGTACCTCCTCACCTGTGGTCAGTGTATCTCAGCCCGGTGTATCTCAGCCCGGTGTACCTCAGCCCGGTGTACCTCAGCCCCGGTGTATCTCCTCACCTGTGGTCAGTGTATCTCAGCCCGGTGTACCTCAGCCCTGTACCTCCTCACCTGTGGTCAGTGTACCTCAGCCCCGGTGTATCTCAGCCTGGTGTATCTCCTCACCTGTGGTCAGTGTATCTCAGCCCGGTGTATCTCAGCCCGGTGTACCTCAGCCCGGTGTACCTCAGCCCGGTGTATCTCAGCCCGGTGTATCT
The DNA here is from genome assembly GCA_033576535.1 of Allobates femoralis. Taxonomy (NCBI): domain Eukaryota; kingdom Metazoa; phylum Chordata; class Amphibia; order Anura; family Aromobatidae; genus Allobates; species Allobates femoralis. The sequence goes on from JARQOC010000005.1 coordinate 8,879,802, forward strand.
CCTCACCTGTGGTCAGTGTATCTCAGCCCGGTGTATCTCAGCCCGGTGTATCTCAGCCCGGTGTACCTCAGCCCGGTGTACCTCAGCCCCGGTGTACCTCCTCACCTGTGGTCAGTGTATCTCAGCCCGGTGTATCTCCTCACCTGTGGTCAGTGTATCTCAGCCCGGTGTACCTCAGCCCGGTGTACCTCAGCCACGGTGTACCTCAGCCACGGTGTACCTCAGCCCGGTGTACCTCAGCCCAGTGTATCTCAGCCCCGTGTACCTCAGCCCCGGTGTACCTCAGCCCCGGTGTATCTCCTCACCTGTGGTCAGTGTATCTCAGCCCGGTGTACCTCAGCCCGGTGTACCTCAGCCAGTGGTACCTCAGCCACGTGTACCTCAGCCACGGTGTACCTCAGCCCGTGTATTTCAGCCCGTGTATCTCCTCACCTGTGGTCAGTGTATCTCAGCCCGGTGTACTCAGCCCGGTGTACCTCAGCCCCGGTGTACCTCAGCCCGTGTATTCCTCACCTGTGGTCAGTGTATCTCAGCCCGGTGTACTCAGCCCTGTACCTCCTCACCTGTGGTCAGTGTACCTCAGCCCCGGTGTACCTCAGCCCGGTGTATCTCAGCCCTGTATCTCCTCACCTGTGGTCAGTGTACCTCAGCCCCGGTGTACCTCAGCCCCGTGTATCTCAGCCCCGGTGTACCTCAGCCCTGTACCTCCTCACCTGTGGTCAGTGTACCTCAGCCCCGGTGTATCTCAGCCTGGTGTATCTCCTCACCTGTGGTCAGTGTATCTCAGCCCGGTGTATCTCAGCCCGGTGTATCTCAGCCCGTGTACCTCTACCCTGTGGTATTACTCAGCCCGGTGTACCTCTGCCCGGTGTATCTCAGCCCGGTGTATCTCCTCACCTGTGGTCAGTGTATCTCAGCCCGGTGTATCCTCAGCCCGGTGTACCTCAGCCCGGTGTACCTCAGCCCGGTGTATCTCAGCCCGGTGTACCTCACCCCTGTGTCAGTCCTCACCGTGGTCAGTTATCTCAGCCCGGTGTATCTCAGCCCGGTGTACCTCAGCCCGGTGTAGTGTCTCCTCACCTGTGGTCAGTGTATCTCAGCCCGGTGTACCTCAGCCACGGTGTACCTCAGCCACGTGTACCTCAGCCACGGTGTACCTCAGCCCGGTGTACTCAGCCCCGGTGTACCTCAGCCCTGGTGTACCTCAGCCCCGGTGTACCTCAGCCCCGTGTATCTCCTCACCTGTGGTCAGTGTATCTCAGCCCGGTGTACCTCACCCGGTGTACCTCAGCACGGTGTACCTCAGCCCCGGTGTACCTCAGCCCGGTGTATTTCAGCCCGGTGTACCTCAGCCCGGTGTATCTCAGCCCCGTGTACCTCAGCCCGTGTACTCAGCCACGGTGTACCTCAGCCCCGGTGTACCTCAGCCCGGTGTATCTCAGCCCGGTGTACCTCAGCCCCGGTGTATCTCCTCACCTGTGGTCAGTGTACTCAGCCCGGTGACCTCAGCCCGGTGTACCTCAGCCCCGGTGTACCTCAGCCCCGGTGTATCTCCTCACCTGTGGTCAGTGTATCTCAGCCCGGTGTACCTCAGCCCGGTTACCTCCTCACCTGTGGTCAGTGTACCTCAGCCCCGGTGTACCTCAGCCCCGGTGTATCTCACCCCGTGTATTCTCAGCCCTGTATCTCTCCCCCTGTGTCATTTATCTCCTCACCTGTGGTCAGTGTATCTCAGCCTGGTGTATCTCAGCCCCGGTGTATCCTCACCTGTGTCATGTATCCTCAGCTGGTTGTACCTCAGCCCCGGTGTATCTCCTCACCTGGTCGTGTATCTCAGCCTGGTGTACCTCAGCCCGGTGTACCTCCTCACCTGTGGTCAGTGTATCTCAGCCCGGTGTATCTCAGCCCTGTACCTCCTCACCTGTGGTCAGTGTATCTCAGCCCCGGTGTACCTCTCACCTGTGTCCGTGTATCTCAGCCCCGGTGTACCTCAGCCCGGTGTACCTCCTCACCTGTGGTCAGTGTACCCTCAGCCCGGTGTATCTCAGCCCTGTACCTCCTCACCTGGTCAGTGTATCTCTCAGCCCGTGTATCTCAGCCCGGTGTATCTCAGCCCTGTACCTCTCACTGTGGTCAGTGTATCTCAGCCCGGTGTATCTCAGCCCGTGTACCTCCTCACCTGTGGTCAGTGTCGCCTCCGCTGCACTGAGTCCCTTCTTCTCCGCGGTCCCGCACGTTATATACCGGCCGTGGATGCCCCGCCCCCCTCAGGTGAGACCACGCCCACGAGCTGTGACCGCCAGAGGGCGCTGCTGTGCGCCGGAGATCAGGAGAGAGCAGGAAATCTGCGGCCGGGCTACAAGGGGTTAATGCGGAGACACTGCGGAGGAAGGGGTTAATGTGTCCAGGAGCTTACACCACCCAACTTTATACACACTCACATCAGGGAACAATCCTCCAAACACAGGAAAAACGCAAGCAAGTGCAAAGAAAAAACCGCAGCGATAACTCCAGAGATCTGATATCACAAAATATACAGCAACATCCACTATATACACCCCAATATACACCCCTATATACACACACTATATACACCCCTATATACACCACTATATACACCCCTATATAACACCCAATATACACCCATATAACACCACTATATACACCACTATATACACCCTATATACACCCTATATACACCCCTATATATACACCCTATATACACCCCAATATACACCCTATATACACCCTATATACACCCACTATATACACCCACTATATACACCCCAATATACACCCCTATATACACCCCTATATACAACCCTATATACACCACTATAATATACCACTATATATACACCCCTATATACACACCCTATATACACCCCTATATACACCCCAATATACACCCTATATACACCACTATATACACCCTATATACACCACTATATACACCCTATATACACCACATATACACCCCTATATCTACACCACTATATACACCCCTATATACACCCACTATATACAACCCTATATACACCACTATATACACCACTATATCACTACACCCCTATATTACACCCATATATACACCCCTATATACACCCCAATATACAACCCATATACACCACTATATACACCCCTATATACACCACTATATACACCCCTATATACACCACTATATACACCCCTATATCTACACCCCTATATACACCCCTATATACACACCAATATACACCCTATATACACCACTATATACACCCTATATAACACCACTATATACACCCTATATACACCACTATATACACCCCTATATACACCCACATATATACACCCCTATATACACCCTATATACACCACTATATACACCCCTATATACACCCCTATATACACCCCTATATACACCACTATATACACCCCTATATACACCCCTATATACACACCAATATACACACCAATATACACCACTATATACACCCCTATATACACCCCTATATACACACCAATATACACACCAATATACACCACTATATACACCCCTATATTCACCACTATATACACCCCTATATACACCCCAATATACACCACTATATATACCCCTATATACACCACTATATACACCCCTATATACACACCAATATACACCACTATATACACCACTATATACACACCAATATACACCACTATATACACCCCTATATTCACCACTATATACACCCCTATATTCACCACTATATACACCCCTATATACACACCAATATACACACCAATATACACCACTATATACACCCCTATATTCACCACTATATACACCCCTATATACACACCAATATACACACCAATATACACCACTATATACACCCCTATATACACCCCTATATACACACCAATATACACACCAATATACACCACTATATACACCCCTATATTCAACACTATATACACCCCTATATACACCCCAATATACACCACTATATACACCCCTATATACACCACTATATACACCACTATATACACCCCTATATACACACCAATATACACCACTATATACACCCCAATATACACCCCAATATACACCACTATATACACCCCTATATACACACCAATATACACCACTATATACACCACTATATACACCCCTATATACACACCAATATACACCACTATATACACCCCTATATACACACCTATATACACCACTATATACACCCCTATATACACACCAATATACACCACTATATCTACACCCCAATATACACTCCTATTTCTACACCCCAATATACACCCCTATATCTACACCCCAATATACACCACTATATACACCCCTATATACATCCCCCAATATACACCACTATATACACCCCTATATACATCCCCCAATATACACCCCTATATACACCCCAATATACACCCCTATATACATCCCCCAATATATACCCCTATATACACCCCAATATACACCCCTATATACATCCCCCAATATACACCCCTATATACATCCCCCAATATACACCCCTATATACATCCCCCAATATACACCCCTATAGATTCAAGATTCAAAGAAGCTTTAGGCCACGTCACACACACAGATATTTGTGCAGATATTGTTTGCAGATCTCTGGTTGCAGCTCATTCAACCCCGATATCGTTTTGGCATCGTTCCAGCATCGCGTTGTACGTTCAAACCGTACAACGCGCCAACGATATCGGGTCCAACTCTCGAACCACGTGACTTTTGGTCGGAGTTGGGTCGGAGTTGGACGCCGATATCGCGACGTGTAAACCCGCCATAAGGCTATGTGCCCACAGGAAGGTTTTGCTGTCTTTGAGATCAGGTTTTGCCTTGGTTTTATGTAAATCTTTGCTAATCTACGGTAATCCTGAGATTTTAGTGTCCATCAAAACCTATGTGATCAGGGAAAAGCTTTCACACACACACTGGTTTTTGTTCTCTGCAGACAGTGTAAACACCACAGGATTCGCTGCATTTTTGTTTTCCAGCAAAACCTGTGATTCTAGGATTAAGGCGGCCGTCACACGGTGAGATATCTTTAGCGATATTGTAAGCGATCACGTGCACGCGCAATCGCTTACAATATCGCTCACATCGCTGGTGAGATGTCACACAGACAGACTCACCAGCGATGTGGAGCAGCGATCTCGCTCGTTACTATGGTACACATCGGGTAACTAGGCGCCGCGCGTCGCTTAGTTACCCGACGTGTACCATAGTTACCATCTCCCAGCATAGGCGCGGTCGCTGGGAGATGGATCATCGTGGTGTCACACACCACGATGATGCAGATCGTTGCATCGTTCATCGCTAGATCTGAGAACCGAACCTCAGATCAGCGATGTCACGATCAAGCGATTTACCATCGTAAATCGCTTGATTACATGCAACGATATCTTGCCCGATATCGCTTAAGCGATCAAAAAGGAGATCACATAAACGATATCTGGCAAGATATCTCACCGTGTGACGGCCGCCTAACTGTGTCTCGCCCTGTGTGCACATACCCTAAGGGTATGTGCACACTGGCCGGGTTAGGGTCGGTTTAGGTGTGTAAACCGCCGGTCGGTTTACATAAATGTCATGTAAATTTATGTTAATCCAAACCGACGTTTGGATTAACATTGAAACCTATGTAAACCGACACCCGCTGTGCACACACCGGCGGTTTACACATGCTCATCCGTTGCTAAGCCGCTGGGTTCCCAGCGGGTTAGCAAAGAATGAGCATGTTCTATAATCCGACCGGTTCTGCAGCGGCTGCAAGCAGAATCATGTGCTGCTTCCAGCCGCCACAACACCGCCGGCGCTAACCCGCTGGCCACCCCGCCCGGCACCCGCCGCACATACCCGTCAGGATGCCGGTGGACGGCTCCGGAGCTTCCTGGCGGGTCCGCCCAGCCGCCGCCGACCAACCCGCCGGCCAGTGTGCACCTAGCCTAACTGTCCCAACACATTGGTTTTTGTTTGGTGAAGAAACACCTCAGGTTTTGCTGCGTTTTAGAAAGAAGGAGCATCAATTCTTTGCTGTGGTATCTCCATTTTCTGTAGAGAAAAAAAAAGTGTGTGTGTGAAAGCTTTTCCCTGATCTCATAGGTGTTGATGGAAACCAAAAACTCAGGATTAGATTAGCATAGATTTACATAAGGCCTCGTGCACACGCTGAGTATTTGGTGAGTTTTTACCTCAGTATCTGTAAGGCCTCGTGCACACGCTGAGTATTTGGGGAGTTTTTACCTCAGCATCTGTAAGGCCTCGTGCACACGCTGAGTATTTGGTGAGTTGTTACCTCAGTATCTGTAAGGCCTCGTGCACACGCTGAGTATTTGGTGATTTTTACCTCAGTATTTGTAAGGCCTCGTGAACACGCTGAGTATTTGGTGAGTTTTTACCTCAGTATCTGTAAGGCCTCGTGCACACGCTGAGTATTTGGTGAGTTGTTACCTCAGTATTTGTAAGGCCTCGTGCACACGCTGAGTATTTGGTGAGCCTTTACCTCAGTATCTGTAAGGCCCCCTGCACACGCTGAGTATTTGGTGAGGTTTTACCTCAGTATTTGTAAGGCCTCGTGCACACACTGAGTATTTGGTGAGTTGTTGCCTCATTATTTGTAAGGCCTCGTGCATACGCTGAGTATTTGGTGTTTTTACCTCAGTATCTGTAAGGCCTCGTGCACACGCTGAGTATTTGGTGAGTTTTTACCTCAGTATTTGTAAGGCCTCGTGCACACGCTGAGTATTTGGTGAGTCTTTACCTCAGTATCTGTACGCCCTCGTGCACACGCTGAGTATTTGGTGAGTTTTTACCTCAGTATCTGTACGCCCTCGTGCACACGCTGAGTATTTGGTGAGTTTTTACCTCTGTATCTGTAAGGCCCCCTGCACACACTGAGTATATGGTGAGGTTTTACCTCAGTATTTGTAAGGCCTCGAGCACACGCTGAGTATTTGGTGAGTTGTTACCTCATTATTTGTAAGGCCTCGTGCACACGCTGAGTATTTGGTGAGTTTTTTACCTCAGTATTTGTAAGGCCTCGTGCACACGCTGAGTATTTTGTGAGTTTTTTACCTCAGTATTTGTAAGGTCTCGTGCACACGCTGAGTATTTGGTTAGGTTTTACCTCAGTATTTGTAAGGCCTCGTGTACACGCTGAGTATTTGGTGAGTTGTTACCTCAGTATTTGTAAGGCCTCGTGCACACACTGAGTATTTGGTGAGCCTTTACCTCAGTATCTGTACGCCCTCGTGCACATGCTGAGTATTTGGTGAGGTTTTACCTCAGTATTTGTAAGGCCTCGTGCACACGCTGAGTATTTGGTGAGTTTTTTACCTCAGTATTTGTAAGGCCTCGTGCACACGCTGAGTATTTTGTGAGTTTTTTACCTCAGTATCTGTAAGGTATCGTGCACACGCTGAGTATTTGGTGAGTTGTTACCTCAGTATATGTAAGGCCTCGTGCACACGCTGAGTATTTGGTGAGTTGTTACCTCAGTATATGTAAGGCCTCGTGCACACGCTGAGTATTTGGTGAGTTGTTACCTCAGTATATGTAAGGCCTCGTGCACACGCTGAGTATTTGGTGAGTTTTTACCTCAGTATGGCTGGGGTCACATTTAAAACATGAATTGCATTCACCGCATCCAGATCCGGATGCGGTGAATGCAATGCCGGGCACACACAATTTTTTTCAAAAATGTGTGCAGAATACCGCACTGCAGTAACCGGATGGCTCAGGATGTGTAATCAGGATGTGTAATCCTGAGCCATCCGGCAACTGCATAGTTTGCTCATCCCGGCTATTGCCGGGATGAGCAGACTGTACTATCTCTAGTAAAGAGTTAAATGTAATAACTAAAGGAATGGTTGATGTCTCTAGGGGGGGCTTAGACCCCCCCTAGAGACCGGCCGCCCATACCGTGGGCTTCTTCTACAATTTCCCCCATGCCACGGGCTCCTCCGAGCTCCGTGCATGCCAACCAAAGTCCCCCCCCGTATCACTATAGAGGGGTGCATACACCCCTCTTGTAAAGTTATTCTTGTATGTGCCCAAAACGAAGTATTAAAGTATACATGTAAGTTCATAATTACGTGGGGTCGTAGGCAGGGTCCTGAGAAATCCATGGGCAGGGCTGTGTGCTGCAGCCTCCGCCCGCTCATTCATTATGGCCGCCCCCTCTGGGCTTCATCCAGTGTTGTGAGGGCGGCCGCGTCATGAAAGGGGCGTAGCTAACCGCGTCACACCATTAGCCACGCCCCTTTCATGGTGCGGCCGCCCTCACAACACTGGATGACGCCCAGAGGGGGCGGCCATAATGAATGAGCGGGCGGAGGCTGCAGCACACAGCCCTGCCCATGGATTTCTCAGGACCCTGCCTACGACCCCACGTAATTATGAACTTACATGTATACTTTAATACTTCGTTTTGGGCACATACAAGAATAACTTTACAAGAGGGGTGTATGCACCCCTCTATAGTGATAGGGGGGGGGGGGGACTTTGGTTGGCATGCACGGAGCTCGGAGGAGCCGGTGGCATGGGGGAAATTGTAGAAGAAGCCCACCGGTATGGGCGGCCGGTCTCTAGGGGGGGGTCTAAGCCCCCCCTAGAGACATCAACCATTCCTTTAGTTATTACATTTAACTCTTGAATATTCATAGGACAGTTTGCTCATCCCGGCAATAGCCGGGATGCGCAAACTATGCAGTTGCCGGATGGCTCAGGATTACACATCCTGATTACACATCCTGAGCCATCCGGTTACTGCAGTGCGGTACCGCTGCGAAAACTGCTGCCTGCATGATTTTTAACGCAGGCTGCAGTGCCGGAGACGGACACCGGATGGCTTGTGAAGCCATCCGGTGTTTAGCATAGGCTCCTATGAGGAGCGTTTCCTGGTCCGGTTTTGAGCTTTTTGAAAGCTCAAAACCGGATCAGGATTCTTTTTAAAAAACGGAGATGTGACCCTAGCCTATCTGTAAGGCCTCGTGCACACGCTGAGTATTTGGTGAGTTTTTACCTCAGTATCTGTAAGGCCTCGTGCACACGCTGAGTATTTGGTGTGTTGTTACCTCAGTATCTGTAAGGCCTCGTGCACACGCTGAGTATTTGGTGAGTTTTTACCTCAGTATCTGTAAGGCCTCGTGCACACGCTGAGTATTTGGTGAGTTTTTACCTCAGGATATGTAAGGCCTCGTGCACACGCTGAGTATTTGGTGAGTTTTTACCTCAGTATCTGTAAGGCCTCGTGCACACGCTGTGTATTTGGTCAGTTTTTTACCTCAGTATTTGTAAGGCCTCGTGCACACGCTGAGTATTTGGTCAGTTTTTTACCTCAGTATCTGTAAGGTCTCATGCACACGCTGAGTATTTGGGGAGTTTTTACCTCAGTATTTGTAAGGTCTCGTGCACACACTGAGTATTTGGGGAGTTTTTACCTCAGTATCTGTAATGGTGGGTTTACACGCCGCGATATCGGCGTCCAACTCCGACCCAACTCCGACAAAAAGTCACGTGGGTCGCGAGTTGGAGCCGATATCGTTTGCGCGTTGTACGGTTTGAGCGTACAACGCGATGCTGGAACGATGCCAAAACGATATCGGAGTTGAACAGCAGAGCTATTCAACCGCCCGATATCGCAAGGCCGTTGTACCAGCATCGCTGCGTGTGACAGCCCAACTCCGATGTTTACTCGCACCTCACCCATTAACTCCCATGTTAAATGGTCGTTACTGGGTTGGTGGGCATACACATCGGAGGGACGTTGTTTCCCGATATCGCAGCGTGTAAACTGGTGATGCGATATCGGGAAAAGTGCTCCCAAAATGCGCGCTCCCGCGGCGTTGTATGCGATATCGGGACGATATCGCTACGTGTAACCCCACCATAAGGCCTCGTGCACACGCTGAGTATTTGGTGAGTTTATACCTCAGTATATGTAAGGCCTCGTGCACACGCTGAGGATGTGATGAGTTTTTTACCTCAGGATTTGTAGACAAAACCAGGAGTGAAGCAATCAGAGGAGAAGTCTAATAGAAACACCTGCACCACTTCTGGATTTAATCATCCACTCCTGGTTTTGGCTACAAATCCTGAGGTAAAAAACTCATCAAATACTGAACGTGTGCACATGGCCTAAAATCAAGGCAAAACCTGATCTCAAACGCAGCAAAACCTTCCTGTGGGCACATAGCCTTAAGCCCCAGTCACACACAACGATATTGTTAGCGAGATCGTTGTAACTGTGACGTTACAACGATCTCTACAGCGATGTCGTTCCGTGTGACACTTTGCAGCGATCAGGCCCCTGCTGTGAGATCGCTGATCGCTGCAAATTGCTGTGGGTCATTTTTTGATCGTTGGTTTCCTGCTGGTCAGCACGCATCGCTGCGTGTGACAGCAAGAAACCAGCGATCTGTGACCTCACAGAGCTGGTTACTATGGTAAACACCGGGTAACTAGGCAGCGCGCGCTGCCTGGATACCCGGTGTTTATCATAGTTACCTGCGTTCTCCCTGCTTAGCGCTGCCTATAACTCAGCGCTAAGCAGGGAGCGATGTGGGAGGTGTCTCAGGGGTTCAGGCTGGGAACTCTCCTCAGCTCCATCACACAGGATCATCCTGCAGGACGCCGTCACCTAGCAACGGCCGGAGAGTCACATGAACGCAGTGTGCACCACGTGACCCCGCCTGGCTCCTCCACCCTCCGGCCGGGGGAGAAGGTCACGTGACGCAGCGATCGTTGGACTCCGCGCAGCAGACATGGAGCTACCGGCGATCAACCTGAAGGTACCGGGGGAGGAGGAGGAGGACCAGGCACAGGGGAGGGGGCTCTCTGCTCCGCAGCCGCTTGTCTCCCAGGGCCTGATCGCTGGGGAGATCTGCCTGTTTGACAGCTCCCCAGCGATCAGGTAACGACGCTCCAGCGATCCCGGCAGGTCGTTATCGCTGTCGGGATCGTTGGAGCGATCGTTATGTCTGACTGCACCCTTAGGGTGCATCCTCACGGTCAGGATACGCAGCTTCTTTGCGCTGCGTCCAAAACGCTGCGTAGTACAGTATAAGCATAGTGGATGAGATTTCAAGAAATCCCATCCTCACTATGCGTGACCCGCCTGCAGCGTCTTTGGAGCTGCGGTGCTGGTTGCCGGGAGTCCGTTAATCCACCTCATGTTTATTTCATGCTGCGGAGTCGGAAGCGGCTCCCATCGGGTGACTGACGGGAGAAGCCCCCCTGCACCCACGCACATGGTGAGTACAGGGCGGCTGCGGTCTCCCTGCGGCCACCCGCGGCTTCACTCAGGTCCGGAGGAGCGTCCAACACGCAGCCCCTCCGGACCGTGAGGACATACCCGTATTGTCAGGACTAAATACACATCAGTTCTGCCAAAGCGAGTGTACAAAAGGGAATAGGGATAGGGACTGTGGGGATGTTGGGCAGGGGCTGTAAGGAAGGTGGATGGGGGCAGATCCAGGCTGTGGGCTATAAGAACAATGGATGGGGGCAGATCCAGGGTGGGGGCTATAGAAGTCCAGGGCAGAGGGAAGATGGATGGGGGGGATGGGGGCAGATCCAGGGTAAATGTGGAGGAGCCACCTGAGCTGCACAGTCTAGTAACCCGGAGCAGTGCTGAAGTGTTCAAGTGACTAAAGAACTGTAAACTGTGTGAACTGCTGTTGAAAGACCAAGTAAAGTCCCCAGTAAGCTCATCCCTGCCTGAGACTGTTTACCTTCAGCGTCGCTGTAAAGTCCTGCCTGAGGAGCCACAGCCTGTCACCCTGCACACTGACTGGAGGAGCCACAGCCTGTCATCCTGCACACTGCCTGAGGAGCCACAGCCTGTGATCCTGCACACTGACTGGAGAGCCACAGCCTGTCATCCTGCACACTGACTGGAGGAGCCACAGCCTGTCATCCTGCACACTGCCTGAGGAGCCACAGCCTGTCACCCTGCACACTGACTGGAGGAGCCACAGCCTGTCATCCTGCACACTGACTGGAGGAGCCACAGCCTGTCATCCTGCACACTGCCTGAGGAGCCACAGCCTGTCATCCTGCACACTGCCTGGAGGAGACACAGACTGTCACACTGCACACTGACTGGAGGAGCCACAGACTGTCACCTGCACACTGACTGGAGGAGCCACAGTCTGTCATCCCTGCACATTGACTGGAGGAGCCACAGCCTGTCATCCTGCACACTGCATGAGGAGCCAAAGCCTGTCATCCTGCACACTGACTGGAGAGCCACAGCCTGTCACCCTGCACACTGACTGGAGGAGCCACAGCCTGTCATACCTGCACATTGACTGGAGGAGCCACAGCCTGTCATCCTGCACACTGACTGGAGAGCCATAGCCTGTCATCCTGCACACTGACTGGAGAGCCACAGCCTGTCATCCTGCACACTGACTGAGGACCCACATACTGTCATCCTGCACACTGACTGGAGGAGCCACAGCCTGTCATCCTGCACACTGCCTGAGGACCCACAGACTGTCATCCTGCACACTGACTGGAGAGCCATATCCTGTCATCCCTGCACACTGACTGGAGGAGCCACAGCCTGTCATCCTGCACACTGACTGCAGAGCCACAGCCTGTCATCCTGCACACTGACTGGAGAGCCACAGCCTGTCATCCTGCACACTGACTGGAGGAGCCACAGCCTGTCATCCTGCACACTGACTGGAGGAGCCACAGCCTGTCATCTCTGCACACTGACTGGAGGAGCCACAGCCTGTCATCCTGCACACTGGCTGGAGGAGCCACAGACTGTCATCCTGCACACTGACTGAGGAGCCACAGCCTGTCATCCTGCAAACTGGCTGGAGGAGCCACAGACTGTCATCCTGCACACTGACTGGAGGAGCCACAGCCTGTCATCTCTGCACACTGACTGGAGGAGCCACAGACTGTCATCCTGCACACTGGCTGGAGGAGCCACAGACTGTCATCCTGCACACTGACTGAGGAGCCACAGCCTGTCATCCTGCAAACTGGCTGGAGGAGCCACAGACTGTCATCCTGCACACTGACTGGAGGAGCCACAGCCTGTCATCCTGCACACTGGCTGGAGGAGCCACAGCCTGTCATCCTGCACACTGGCTGGAGGAGCCACAGCAAGTCATCCAGCACACTGACTGGAGGAGCCACAGCCTGTCATCCTGCACACTGACTGGAGAGCCACAGCCTGTCATCCTGCAAACTGACTGGAGGAGCCACAGCCTGTCATCCTGCACACTGACTGGAGGAGCCACAGCCTGTCATCCTGCACACTGACTGGAGGAGCCACAGCCTGTCATCCCTGCACACTGACTGGAGGAGCCACAGCCTGTCATCCTGCACACTGACTGGAGGAGCCACAGCCTGTCATCCCTGCACACTGACTGGAGGAGCCACAGACTGTCATCCTGCACACTGGCTGGAGGAGCCACAGACTGTCATCCTGCACACTGACTGGAGGAGCCACAGCCTGTCATCCTGCACACTGGCTGGAGGAGCCACAGACCGTCATCCTGCACACTGGCTGGAGGAGCCACAGCCTGTCATCCTGCACACTGACTGGAGGAGCCACAGCCTGTCATCCTGCACACTGACTGGAGGAGCCACAGCCTGTCATCCTGCACACTGACTGGAGGAGCCACAGCTTGTCATCCTGCACACTGACTGGAGGAGCCACAGACTGTCATCCTGCACACTGACTGGAGAGCCACAGCCTGTCATCCTGCACACTGACTGGAGGAGCCACAGCCTGTCATCCTGCACACTGACTGGAGGAGCCACAGCCTGTCATACTGCACACTGACTGAGGAGCCACAGCCTGTCATCTGCACACTGACTGAGGAGCCACAGCCTGTATCTGCAACTGGCTGGTGGAGCACAGACTGTCATCCTGCACATGACTGGAGGAGCCACAGCCTGACACCTGCACTACTGCTGGAGGAGCCACAGATGTCATCCTGCACACTGGTGGGGAGGCCACAGACCTGTCATCCTGCACACTGACTGAGGAGGATGCCACAAGCCTGTCATCCTGCACACTGGCTGGAGGAGCCACAGACTGTCATCCTGCACACTGACTGGAGGAGCCACAGCCTGTCATCCTGCACACTGACTGGCGAGGAGCACACAGCACCTGTCATCCTGCACACTGACTGGAGGAGCCACAGCCTGTCATCCTGCACATGACTGGGAGGAGCCACAGCGACTGATCATCCCTGCACTCACTGACCTGGAGAGAGCCACAGCCTGTCATCCTGCACACTGACTGGAGAAGCCCACAGCGCTGTCATCCTGCACACTGCTGGATGGAGCCACAGCCTGTCATCCTGCACACTGACTGGAGGAGCCACCAGCCTGTCATCCTGCACACTGACTGGAGGAGCCACAGCCTGTCATCCTGCACACTGACTGGAGGAGCCACAGCTGTCATCCTGCACACTGACTGGAGGAGCCACAGACTGTCATCCTGCACAACTGACTGGAGGAGCCACAGCCTGTCATCCTGCACACTGACTGGAGGAGCCACAGCTGTCATCCTGCACACTGACTGGAGGAGCCACAGCCTGTCATCCTGCACACTGACTGGAGAGCCACAGCCTGTCATCCTGCACACTGCCTGGAGGAGCCACAGACTGTCATCCTGCACACTGACTGGAGGAGCCACAGACTGTCATCCTGCACACTGACTGGAGGAGCCACAGACTCTCATCCTGCACACTGACTAGAGGAGCCACAGACTGTCATCCTGCACACTGACTGGAGAGCCATAGCCTGTCATCCGTGTACACTGCCTGAGGAGCCACAGACTGTCATCCTGCACACTGACTGGAGGAGCCACAGACTGTCATCCTGCACACTGCCTTGAGGAGCCACAGCCTGTCATCCTGCACACTGACTGGAGAGCTGCAGCTTGGAAGTAAGTGCACTACACCCAGTACAACTCCTCACCAGGCTAATCCATCACATCCACCCCTGCCCTGGGGACCCTCAGCCCTACCCGAGGAGGGCTTACCATCCACGCTGCCCCAATTACTGTCCCCAGCAGGAATACGGCAGCATTGGTTCTATTAACAACATATCCTGGGTGGCGTCACGACAAACCCCTTGTAAATAACCCCTTTTTGGACTGATCCCAGGCCACTGAACATGAGTATCCCATAGCCTGGGGGTGCATCATGCAGCTCTGCCTGTGTCGATTCAATGGCCAGACTGTGGGCACTGAGTCTATATCGGCTCAGGATCTTACGGGCTCTGGGATCCGGGAGTTTCTCCAGATATGGTGCCAGTCTGTAGTCTCTGGGGTCCGGGAGTTTCTCCAGATATGGGGCCAGTCTGTAGTCTCTGGGGTCCGGGAGTTTCTCCAGATATGGGGCCAGTCTGTAGTCTCTGGGGTCCGGGAGTTTCTCCAGATATGGGGTCGGTCTGTAGTCTCTGGGGTCCGGGAGTTTCTCCAGATATGGGGCCAGTCTGTAGTCTCTGGGGTCTGGGAGTTTCTCCAGATATGGGGCCAGTCTGTAGTCTCTGGGGTCCGAGAGTTTCTCCAGATATGGGGCCGGTCTGTAGTCTCTGGGGTCCGGGAGTTTCTCCAGATATGGGGCCAGTCTGTAGTCTCTGGGGTCCGGGAGTTTCTCCAGATATGGGGCCAGTCTGTAGTCTCTGGGGTCTGGGAGTTTCTCCAGATATGGGGCCAGTCTGTAGTCTCTGGGGTCCGGGAGTTTCTCCAGATATGGGGCCAGTCTGTAGTCTCTGGGGTCCGGGAGTTTCTCCAGATATGGGGCCAGTCTGTAGTCTCTGGGGTCCGGGAGTTTCTCCAGATATGGGGCCAGTCTGTAGTGTGTGGGGTCCGGGAGTTTCTCCAGATATGGGGCCAGTCTGTAGTCTCTGGGGTCTGGGAGTTTCTCCAGATATGGGGCCAGTCTGTAGTCTCTGGGGTCTGGGAATTTCTCCAGATATGGGGCCAGTCTGTAGTCTCTGGGGTCCGGGAGTTTCTCCAGATATGGGGCCAGTCTGTAGTCTCTGGGGTCTGGGGGTTTCTCCAGATATGGGGCCAGTCTGTAGACTCTGGGGTCCGGGAGTTTCTCCAGATATGGGGCCGGTCTGTAGTCTCTGGGGTCCGGGAGTTTCTCCAGATATGGGGCCGGTCTGTAGTCTCTGGGGTCCGGGGGTTTCTCCAGATCTGAGGCCAGTCTGTAGTCTCTGGGGTCCGGGAGTTTCTCCAGATATGGGGCCAGTCTGTAGTCTCTGGGGTCCGGGAGTTTCTCCAGATATGGGGTCGGTCTGTAGTCTCTGGGGTCCGGGACTTTCTCCAGATATGAGGCCAGTCTGTAGTCTCTGGGGTCCGGGAGTTTCTCCAGATATGGGGCCAGTCTGTAGTCTCTGGGGTCTGGGAGTTTCTCCAGATATGGGGCCAGTCTGTAGTCTCTGGGGTCCGGGAGTTTCTCCAGATATGGGGCCAGTCTGTAGTCTCTGGGGTCCGGGGGTTTCTCCAGATCTGAGGCCAGTCTGTAGTCTCTGGGGTCCGGGAGTTTCTCCAGATATGGGGCCAGTCTGTAGTCTCTGGGGTCCGGGAGTTTCTCCAGATATGGGGTCGGTCTGTAGTCTCTGGGGTCCGGGACTTTCTCCAGATATGGGGCCGGTCTGTAGTCTCTGGGGTCTGGGAGTTTCTCCAGATATGGGGCCAGTCTGTAGTCTCTGGGGTCCGGGAGTTTCTCCAGATATGGGGCCAGTCTGTAGTCTCTGGGGTCCGGGAGTTTCTCCAGATATGGGGCCAGTCTGTAGCCTCTGGAGTCCGGGAGTTTCTCCAGATATGGGGTCAGTCTGTAGTCTCTGGGGTCCGGGAGTTTCTCCAGATATGGGGCCAGTCTGTAGTCTCTGGGGTCCGGGAGTTTCTCCAGATATGGGGCCAGTCTGTAGTCTCTGGGGTCCGGGAGTTTGTCCAGATATGGGGCCAGTCTTTAGTCTCTGGGGTCCGGGAGTTTCTCCAGATATGGGGCCAGTCTGTAGTCTCTGGGGTCCCGGAGGTTCTCCAGATATGGGGTCAGTCTGTAGTCTCTGGGGTCCGGGAGTTTCTCCAGATATGGGGCCAGTCTGTAGTCTCTGGGGTCCGGGAGTTTCTCCAGATATGGGGCCAGTCTGTAGTCTCTGGGGTCCGGGAGTTTCTCCAGATATGGGGCGAGTCTGTAGTCTCTGGGGTCCGGGATATGGGGCCAGTCTGTAGTCTCTGGGGTCCGGGATATGGGGCCAGTCTGTAGTCTCCGGGGTCTGGGAGTTTCTCCAGATATGGGGCCAGTCTGTAGTCTCTGGGGTCCGGGAGTTTCTCCAGATATGGGGCCAGTCTGTAGTCTCTGGGGTCCGGGAGTTTCTCCAGATATGGGGTCGGTCTGTAGTCTCTGGGGTCCGGGAGTTTCTCCAGATATGGGGCCAGTCTGTAGTCTCTGGGGTCCGGGAGTTTCTCCAGATATGGGGCCAGTCTGTAGTCTCTGGGGTCCGGGAGTTTCTCCAGATATGGGGCAGGTCTGTAGTCTCTGGGTCCGGGAGTTTCTCCAGATATGGGGCCAGTCTGTAGTCTCTGGGGTCCAGGAGTTTCTCCAGATATGGGGCCAGTCTGTAGTCTCTGGGGTCCGGAGTTTCTCCAGATATGGGGCCAGTCTGTAGTCTCTGGGGTCCGGGAGTTTCTCCAGATATGGGGCCAGTCTGTAGTCTCTGGGGTCCGGGAGTTTCTCCAGATATGGGGCCAGTCTTTAGTCTCTGGGGTCCGGGAGTTTCTCCAGATATGGGGCCAGTCTGTAGTCTCTGGGGTCCGGGTGTTTCTCCAGATATGGGGCCGGTCTGTAGTCTCTGGGGTCCGGGAGTTTCTCCAGATATGGGGCCAGTCTGTAGTCTCTGGGGTCCGGGAGTTTCTCCAGATATGGGGCCAGTCTGTAGTCTCTAGGGCTCGGGAGTTTCTCCAGATATGGGGCCAGTCTTAGTCTCTGGGGTCCGGGAGTTTCTCCAGATATGGGGCCAGTCTGTAGTCTCTGGGGTCCGGGAGTTTCTCCAGATATGGGGCCAGTCTGTAGTCTCTGGGGTCTGGAGTTTCTCCAGATATGGGGCCAGTCTTTAGTCTCTGGGGTCCGGAGTTTCTCCAGATATGGGGCCAGTCTGTAGTCTCTGGGGTCCGGGAGTTTCTCCAGATATGGGGCCAGTCTGTAGTCTCTGGGGTCTGGGTGTTTCTCCAGATCTGGGGCCGGTCTGTAGTCCCAATATTTAACCCCAATATTCATCGCAATATACACCTCCAGTCTCAGCACAGCAAGGCACGATGACATCCCTACAGCGCACCACTGTGCCGAGACATCCAAGAGCTGCAGGGGACACAGATCAGGTGGTATTTATCAGTTAATCATGGTACGGGACAAGGACATGTGGGTATATTATCATATTTGTAAACTATGAGTGACACGTGACTAAGGGACTATGTGGGTGATTATACTATATGGAGAGCTATGGGTGCATTACTTATATGGGGGACTATGGGGGTGCATTATACTATATGGAGGGCTATGAGCTGCATTATACTATATGGAAGGCTATGAGGCAGCATTATACTATATGGAGGGCTATGGGCGTGCATTATACTATATGGAGGGCTATGAGGCATGCATTATGCTATATGTAGGACTATGAGGCTGCATTATACTATATGGAGGACTATGAGGCTGCATTATACTATATGGAGAACTAGAGGATGCTTATACAATATGGAAGGACAATGTGGACTCATTATACCATATGGAGACTATGTAGGTGGTAGTATACTATATGGAGATCTATGGGGTATTATACCATTATGGAGGACTAGTGGGTGCATTATATTACAAGGAGGACTATGGGGGTGTATTACATAATGCAGGACTATGGGGTCCCTTATATTATATGGAGAATATGGGGGTGCATTAACTATATACGGAGGCCCTTATTTACTGCCATTCACAGTCACTGAGCGCAGTCAAGAATCGTGGATGCATTAGAGCTTCGGAGAGCATTTTTGATAATAAATTGGTTTTCCCTTTTCACGTACTAGGTTAGCAATGGGGGTGTGATAGGCCCCTCTCCATTACCAATCCCTGGGCTTGATGCTAGCTGACATTACACAGCTGACATCAACCCCAAAAACCATTACCCTGAAAGCCACTTCACCAGGGCATCGGGAAGAACCGAGGTGATGAACCACGTCTGGGGCGGCTGTGGGCTGGGATTTTTAGGCCGAGAAAGGCCAAATAACCATGAACCTTCTCAGCCCACAGCTGTCTGCTTTACCTTGGCTGGTTATCAATAATAGGGGAGGCCCTTAGCTTTTTTTTTTAATGATTTCATTATTTTTCTTCCCAGCAGTGACCTTGGAGTTAGTGACAGGTCGTCATTTTTCCGGCCTCCCCAGTCCTCTAGTGGGGTCTGCCAGAAGAGCCTGGAGTTTCCCATAGACTTCCATTATGCTCGCTGCTAATGTCGAGCTCGTCCGAGTTGATTCAAGTAACGGTGATCACTAGTATTCCTGTATTTCACTACAAGGTGAAGTGGTGAGGGATGTAGAGTGCGACCCCCAGTGAGGAAAGCGATGAGGTCTGTACAGCACTGCAGAATATGAGGCGCAGGGGCCCGGGGCCCCCTCCACATCGGACGTCATGTTCTTCTCTCCTCCATGTTGTATCTGTCCCTCACCCATCCCCACATGCACCACAGATCACCGCCAGCCATGTGATGTAAGAGGAGCGGGATCTGATCCAGAGATCTGCAGATCACAGTGCCAGATCTGATTGCTGCAGGTGAAAGTCTCCTGTCATGTTCCAATGTGCAGGCAGGAGGGGCGCAGAGGTACGGATGAGACAGGGCACACAGAGCAAGTCCAGCAATCATTATCTATTATTGATCTATCATTAATCTATTATATATAATATATATAATCTTTACAACCCCTATAAAGTAATTTCGCTCCCATTGAAGCCCTATATTTACGTTCTTTGCCAAAAATATGAAGCCAACAAAAGCGCCCCCCAAACACTGTATGACCCCCCACTGTGACCCCCACACAGCCTCCACAAGTATAATGGCCCCAACAAACCTTGAAACTGTATCATTCTTGCATACAGTACAATGGCCCTCAAATAGGTTTCCATAAAGTATAAAGGCTTCCTCATAGCTGTCCAAATATTATAACGGCCCCATATAGCCTTCCGTATAGTATAATGCACCTCACAGTCCTCCATATAGTATAATGAAGCCCATAGTCCTCTATATGATATAATGCACTCCATAATCTCCATATAATATAATGCACCCCTAGTCCTCCATATAGTATAATGCACCCCATAATCTCCATATAATATAATGCACCCCCCTAGTCCTCCATATAGTATAATGCACCCCCCTAGTCCTCCATATAGTATAATGCACCCCCATAGTCCTCCATATTGTAATGGGCCCCACATATTCCTCCATATAGTATAATGCACCACCTATAGTCCTCCATATAGTATAATGCACCCCCATAGTTTTCCATATAGTATATTGCACCCCCATAGTCATCCATATTGTATAATGCACCCCCATTGTCCTCCATATAGTAATGGGCCCCACATATTCCTCCATATAGTATAATGCACCATATAGTCCTCTAAATAGTATAATGCACCCCCATAGTCTTCCATATAGTATAATGCACCCCATAGTCCTCCATATAGTATAATTGTATTGACTCAGTCCAGATTATATATGTCCCTTTAGGTACCCATGGACTGTGTGTAACCCTTTACACTGCAGCTCACTTCTTAGCTATCCCTCTACTATCACCCCCTCACCTCCACCCATGGACCGGGATAAGAACAGCAACCCTTACACAAGACGGACATTTTCAAGGAATAAAGAGTCAGGAAGAACTGCACTCAGTGTCCACACAGCTCACAGTTAAAATAGAGAATGAACTCTATCAGCGACATCAGGTGATGGATCAGGGGACTATTTGAAGGCTGGGGGAGTGGTCATCACATCTCCTGATACACACAGCAATAGCATCTAATACCGCAGAGCCACAGGAGCTGAAATTAACCCTTAAAGTACAAAAGGGAATTAGTCTTAACATCTACTCACAAAGCAGTCTACATGTGACAGTGGCTATGTGGTCGGCTGTCATTGGCCGTACGCCATTGCATGAGGACTCAGCCAGGACTGTACAGATCCCTGCAGCTCCTTTACTGTTGCTCCCACATAACGCCATCACTGTGCCTCCCATAATAATGCCACCTGTGATGCCAGTCACTACAAGCTAGGCTGTGACACAGTCAATACAGGAATATAGGCCCCAGGGATCCCGGGCAATCTTACCACATGACTAATTCCGATAATAAAGTGATCTTGTTTACTGAATGGATTACCACCCAGATAACGGCCAATCAGTCATCAAATCCATTGACAAACGAGTCCACGATCTTTCTGGAATTGGCAATGGAGACAGTTCCCTGTCGGCTATGGCGTGCCGTCACAAGCGTCATCACCCTCCCGGATCCGGATGAAATTATAGCCCCTCCAAAACTAAGTTTGTAAAACCATTAGACCCTGATTATATAGATCGGGGATAAGTGGAAGCGGATAGGTATCCTTAACCGGATCTTGTTTAATTAACGGAAATCGAGGCCGGGACGGAGACCTCCATCCTCCAGTATATACAGGTGAGGAGGAAGGATGGATCTGTGCCTTCTGTACACGTTTCCTTATATACACGTTCATGGGGGTCCGCTGAGGCCCAGACAGGAGATCTTTAGGTAATTTGCCCTTCACAGGACGCAGCTGGAGGATAAAGGCTGCACCGGTGCAAGAGAGGTGGCCGCTTTTGGTGAATTATTACTGCGCCCTCTGGGGCGTCTGTCCTGTGCAGGATGTACATAGTCCTGGGCAGCCCACCTGGACTAACAGTATGGGTGCGATCAATAGGCTGCAGACAGACACTTTACATCACCTGTACCTGTGTGACTGACGCCCTATGGAAACTTCATCAATGTGCAGATATAATACCACCATCACCCCCCCTGGTAACAGGCTGACAGTGGTTGTCGGTATCTTGCACCGGTGTTGCATTGGGGCGGCTGCATTCTGCCAGTGCACTTGGTATCAGAGCTTGCGGCTTTCATTGATGAGTGTTGTCCTTCATTGTGAATTATGGGCACAGATCGTAGGTTCGGCAGCAGGATCCATTCTGTCCCCCTGGTCCTGTTCACTTACCTGAGGTGGAACCTATGGAGGGTGGAGCAGCAGCTGAAGGGCCATTGAGAGGAGGCGCCGGCGGGCACTTGGACCGTGTCTCTATTGTGGTGGCGCTGGACACTTTCTGAAGGGTTTCTTGGCACATTCATCAGCAAATAAACTTTCCGGAGACAGATAAGTGCAGATGATTGTGGAGGAGGTCAGCCGCACTCTCAGTCAGCCGCACTCTCAGGAACCTCTTAACTCCTCAGACAAAGTATTGTACAACTATTTGTTCAGAATGAATCCCTATCACCATTCACTTTCATTGTCTGTGGGTCTTCAGCTAATTTCATTGATTGGGTGTCACGCCGGAGACCAACAGTGATCGGCGCACTATACACAACAACAGACGGGGAGACACTGAGGAGGACAAACACAGCGGACAGCCCTGCTCATAGGGAATGGGGGAGAGGTGACCTCCTGCACTCACCTGCGCCTGTGCCCTGATCTCCCTACCGTCCCTATATGGCTTCTTTCACCCCATCGCCGAGCAGGATATCTAGTCCCTCGCTGACCCTGATGTTAGCCATCAATAGGGAAAAGGCCGGTGGGAGCACAACAAGAGGGAAGAGTTGCAGTGACATCATGGAGACAAGGTTCTATCTTGTTGCTGTGTACAAATGGAATAATGTCTCCATGATTTCACTGCAACCAGTAAGTTACCTGTAGCCGCGTGTAAAGTGGCCATAAATGTGAACTTTTGTGTTAAAGCCTGATTGAACTTTAAATCAGAGACTTGAAACCCGGTCCCCGTTGGGCCGATGTGAACTAAAGTAACATATATGTTTGCAACGTTATAAGAAATGCGCCTCCCGGACGGGCAGATCAAGAATAATACTTGTTGTTATTAAAAGTGTTTATTGTTTGTTATGCATATGAAAAATTTCAACTCAAATCCGGTTTGGTTTTAACACTCGCGGACCAAGGGGGTGTGTGGCGCCCCTATGGCTAGGCGCCACAGGGAGGTCCTGCACCCCAAACAGAAGGTGTAGTGCCTCCGTAGTTATGGGTTTAGGGTTCCCCTTTATGAAGTCTGTCCACAACACACAACACTAGGCCACCTTAGGATAGGGGACTGGTTATTCAGTAGGTCCCAAAGGGGGTGGAGCCTAGGTTAGAGCGGGAAACTTAGGAGAGAGTTCTAATCAGACAGTGCTGGGAAGGCAGCCAGAGAGGAAGTGCCTGACAGGGCAGCTAACAGGAGGGCATCTCTCTCCAAGAGGGTGACCCAGGACAAAAGGAGACGACCCAGGATCGGTCTGGTCGGAGCCGGCTGGAGAAGTCTGGGGTCAACAACCGGCATAACGGAGCCGAACCGATGAGCGGTCTACCCCTGACTGCGAACCATCCAACTGCGGGACCGGAATAAGGGAGCCGTAGCACCACAAAGAGGCACCTCCACCTCAGTCCCGAAAAAGGTCCAGGACACTCTAGGTAACGGGCCGAATTCCGGTGGCGGGAGGATTTGCCTGTTGTCGCTCCTGTCCGTACCGGTAAGGAACAAACCATATATACCAGTAACAGACCAGGGGACAGGCGAGGAGTTCTGCAAAGATGGTTAAGGAAAGTGTAAGGAAGTACTGAGACCCTGAAAGCCATAAAGGAAGGTTCACCGTCGGACTCTATAAGGCTACCCGAAAACCTGTTGCTACGCCTCCGTTCATCCAGACGGTGACTGTGAACTGACTTTACTGTTTCATCCACCTGGACGTTTGAGTTGAAGCGGTGTCTGTCCTCCTTTCCTCCGGTGCCCAGAGGGCCTCAGCATCATCAGAGGGGTAAGAACTACGACTCCCCTCATCCACCCCGCTGCCCTGAGGTAGAGCTCCACCTGTGGGGAGCTGTAACACCGAAATCTGCATCACATCAGCGGCCGGCCTGCAGCGCTGGTATCTAAATTACCAGGTACCACAGGTGGCGTCACGACAACATTTCCCCCCCCATCCACCATCATCATGCCCATCACTGAGGGTCCAGGGCACTGAACCGGGAACTGACCAGCCGTGATCTCCCCCCATCGAAGTACCATCCCATCCCGGTATCCGAGTAACCCCCTACCCTGTTGACCGCCTCAGAAGTAGTGGAAATAGACTAAGGAGGAGGTAGTAGACAATGTAGATTCATTAAGAGGGAGGTAGAGGGTGCAGAGACAATAAGGAGGAGGTAGAGGGTGTAGGGTCAGTAAGGAGGAGGTAGAGGGTGTAGGGTCAGTAAGGAGGAGGCAGAGGGTGTAGGATTAGTAAGGAGGAGGTAGAGGGTGTAGAGTCAGGAGGAGGTAGAGGGTGTAGGATCAGTAAGCAGAAGGTAGAGGGTGTAGGGTCAGTAAGGAGGAGGCAGAGGGTGTAGGGTCAGTAAGGAGGAGGTAGAGGGTGTAGGATTAGTAAGAAGGAGGTAGAGGGTGTAGAGTCAGGAGGAGGTAGAGGGTGTAGGATCAGTAAGCAGAAGGTAGAGGGTGTAGGGTCAGTAAGGAGGAGGAGGTAGAGGGTGTAGGGACTATAAGGAAGAGGTAGAGGGTGTAGGGTCAGTAAGGAAGAGGTAGAGGGTGTAGGGACAATAAGGAGTAGGTAGAGGGTGTAGGGTCAGTAAGGAGAAGGTAGAGGGTGTAGGGACAATAAGGAGGAGGTAGAGGGTGTAGGGTCAGAAAGGAGGAGGTAGAGGGTGTAGGATCAGTAAGCAAGAGGTAGAGGGTGTAGGGTCAGTAAGGAGGAGGTAGAGGGTGTAGATTCAGTAAGGAGGAGGTAGACGGTGTAGGGACAGTAAGGAGGAGGTAGAGGGTGTAGGATTAGTAAGGAGGAGGTAGAGGGTGTAGGATCAGTAAGGAGGAGGTAGAGGGTGCAGGGTCAGTAAGGAGGAGGTAGAGGGTGTAGGATCAGTAAGCAGAAGGTAGAGGGTGTAGGGTCAGTAAGGAGGAGGTAGAGGATGTAGAGTCAGTAAGGAGGAGGTAGAGGGTGTAGGGTCAGTAAGGAGGAGGTAGAGGGTGTAGGATTAGTAAGGAGGAGGTAGAGGGTGTAGGATCAGTAAGGAGGAGGTAGAGGGTGCAGGGTCAGTAAGGAGGAGGTAGAGGGTGTAGGATCAGTAAGCAGAAGGTAGAGGGTGTAGGGTCAGTAAGGAGGAGGTAGAGGATGTACAGTCAGTAAGGAGGAGGTAGAGGGTGTAGTATCAGTAAAGAGGAGGTAGAAGGTGTAGGGTCCGTAAGGAGGAGGTAGAGAGTGTAGAGTCAGTAAGGAGAAAGTAAAGGATGTAGGGTCAGTAAAGAGGAGGTAGAGGGTGTAGGATCAGTAAGGAGGAGGTAGAGGGTGTAGAGTCAGTAAGGAGGAGGTAGAGAGTGTAGGGTCAGTAAGGAGGAGGTAGAGGGTGTAGGATTAGTAAGGAGGAGGTAGAGGGTGTAGAGTCAGGAGGAGGTAGAGGGTGTAGGATCAGTAAGCAGAAGGTAGAGGGTGTAGGGTCAGTAAGGAGGAGGTAGAGGATGTACAGTCAGTAAGGAGGAGGTAGAGGGTGCAGGGTCAGTAAGGAGAAGGTAATGGATGCTGGGTCAGTAAGGAGGAGGTAGAGGGTGTAGGGTCAGTAAGGAGGAGATTGAGGGTGTAGGGACAATAATGAGGAGTTAGAGGGTGTAGTATCAGTAAAGAGGAGGTACAAGGTGTAGGATCTGTAAGGAGGAGGTAGAGGGTGTAGGGTCAGTAAGGAGGAGGTAGAGGGTGTAGAGTCAATAAGAAGGAGGTAGAGGGTGTAGGGTCAGTAAGTAGGAGGTAGAGGGTGTAGGGTCAGTAAGGAGGAGGTAGAGGGTGTAGAGTCAATAAGAAGGAGGTAGAGGGTGTACGGTCAGTAAGGAGGAGGTAGAGGGTGTAGGGTCAGTAAGGAGGAGGTAGAGGGTGTAGAGTCAATAAGAAGGACATAGAGGGTGTAGGGTCAGTAAGGAGGAGGTAGAGGATGTAGGGTCAGTAAGGAGGAGGTAGAGGATGTAGAGTCAGTAAGGAGGAGGTAGAGGGTGTAGGGTCAATAAGAAGGAGGTAGAGGGTGTAGGGTCAGTAAGGAGGAGGTAGAGGGTGTAGGGTCAGTAAGGAGGAGGTAGAGGGTGTAGAGTCAATAAGAAGGACATAGAGGGTGTAGGGTCAGTAAGGAGGAGGTAGAGGATGTAGGGTCAGTAAGGAGGAGGTAGAGGGTGTAGGGTCAATAAGAAGGAGGTAGAGGGTGTAGGGTCAGTAAGGAGGAGGTAGAGGATGTAGGGTCAGTAAGGAGGAGGTAGACAGAGTAGGGTCAGTAAGGAGGAGGTAGAGGGTGTAGGGTCAATAAGGAGAATATTCGGACTCACTATACTCGCAACGAGTAGGTACCGGCACTCGTTGCTCATTGCAAGTATAGCGAGTCTGAATGCTTTCGCAGTGTATCTATAGATACACTGCGAAAGTAGCCTAAAAGTGAATAAAAGTTCTTAATATACTCACCTGTCCGACGCCTGCATCGGGACCGTCCCAGAAGACCTGTGATCCCGGACAAGGACCTGTGACTACCAGCCAATCAGATGGCCGGTAGTGATCTGGCCAATCAGGTCAATACCACGTGATCACTAGCGGCCACCTGATTGGCCAGATTGCAAGGTCCTAGGTGTACTGTCAGGACCTTGCAATCTGGCCAATCAGGTGTCCGCTAGCGATCACGTGGTTGTGACGTGTCACCATCTGATTGGCCAGATCACTACCGGCCATCTGATTGGCTGGTAGTCACAGGTCCTTCTCTGGGGATCGCAGGTCTTCTGGGACGGTCCCGATGCAGGCGTCGGACAGGTGAGTATGTAATTTTATTATTTTTAACAACTTTTATTCATTATTAGGCTACTTTCGCAGTGTATCTATAGATACACTGCGAAAGTATTAGGACTACTCACTACTCCCGAGTACTCATAAGATACTCAGAGAGTAGCGAGTAGCCGAATACTGCTACTATTCGGCGAGTTCCGAATAGTAGCGAGTATACTCGCTCATCCCTAGTAGAGGGTGTAGGGTCAGTAAGAAGGAGATTGAGGGTGTAGTATCAGTAAAGAGGAGGTAGAAGGTGTAGTATCAGTAAAGAGGAGGTAGAAGGTGTAGGGTCCGTAAGAAGGAGGTAGAGAGTGTAGAGTCAGTAAGGAGAAAGTAAAGGATGTGGGGTCAGTAAAGAGGAGGTAGAGAGTGTAGGTGTGGCGCCCCTGCGTACAGAAGGCCACAAAGGGAACTGCAGCCAGGAAGGTAGGCACGACAGTTGAACACCAACACCCTCACAGCCCACACAACCCACACACCAGTAGAGGGCAGCACCCAACCCGGAGCCTGGGAACTCTAGGCAGGCAAGGTGTGGTGGGTTTAGAAACAGTGGGTGGGCCAACAAGCAGGTCAGGTGACAGAGGGTAGATATAGAGCAGGGGGAGGAGAAAGGAGTCAGTAGGCCGCTGTAGACTGAGATGAAAAGACAAGAGGCACACGTCCTGGAAGAGTGGTGTGGAAGGAGCGCAGAATCTGGAGAGCCAGTGTGAGCCACAGAGAGAAAGCCCATCCGGAGCCAACACCCCAGGAGTGTGAGGGACGAGAGGGATAGTGACACTGGGCCCTAGAACCACGGCTGAGACGGCAGACTGCAGGCGGAGTAGCCCTCCCATTGAAACCGAAGACACGGTTAGAAAGAGCCTGGTAGAGCCTCACCACTGAGGACTATTGGAGGCTAGGCTGAGAGTAGAGTGTCGGCTCTAAAGGGGACCGTTGCTTCACCCGGTATCCCCAGACAACCGACAGGGGACCTCAGATACATGTTAGGGTGCCTACCCCAAAGGACAGGCAGCTCAGTGACAACCAGGAGGGCTCACAGGGGCCCGAGTCACCGCCATACTGTCCGGAGACGCACAGCAAAGTGACAGAGAGAGAACCGAAAGCCTGGAGAGGACAGAGAGACAGCGTGAGGGGTCATAGAAAGGAGCAACCTGGCTGCAGGGAGTAAAGGAACCCGGAAGGGAGAGTGTGCCCGAGTAAAGAGTGTAAACTGTGAACTGTACTGGAACTGTAAATGAGAGCTTTGAGAAGTAAACACGGTGAACCCTGAACCTGACTCCCTCGTATGTTTCTGCCTGCATAGGACTCCCTCCACACAGGTCTGCGGAAGGTCCCCGCCTGGAGAGCCACAGCTCGTCAGCTCCAACACTGAAGGAGGATTCCTGCAGCATCTGGACAGTAAGTGCATCGCACCCAGCACCAGCCAGCATCATACCCTACACAATAGACTTTATCATCACTGCCCCGGGGAACCCAGTTCTGTCCACGGAGAACTATTCCATCCTTGCTGCCATTACATCATCCCGGAGGTTCTGCGGCAGCGGTGGCCCCATTACTGGCCACATACTGTGGGTGGCGTCACGACTGACATTATCCCCTGTAAATATTCCCTTTTCACTGTCAGGCCAGGGACACGGTCCGGACCAGGACCACCCGTGACATTCCCCAGTAGCAGACCCGGTCCGGTACCGAGTACCCCTGTCCCTGTGGGCTCGACATAGTATCAGTAAGAAGGAGGTAGAAGATGTAGAGTCAGTAAGCAGGAGGTAGAGGGTGTAGAGTCAATAAGGAGGAGGAAGAGGGTGTAGGATCAGTAAGGAGAAGGTAAACGGTGTAGGGTCAGTAAGGAGGGGGTTGAGGGTGCAGGGTCAGTAAGGAGGAGGTAGGTGGTGTAGGGTCAGTGAGGAGGAGGTAGAGGGTGCAGGGTCAGTAAGGAGGCGGTAGAGGGTGCAGGGTCAGTAGAGAGGAGGTAGAGGGTGCAGGGTCAGTAAGGAGGAGGTAGGTGGTGTAGGGTCAGTAAGGAGGAGGTAGAGGGTGCAGGGTCAGTAAGGAGGAGGTAGGTGGTGTAGGGTCAGTAAGGAGGAGGTAGGTGGTGTAGGGTCAGTAAGGAGGGGGTTGAGGGTGCAGGGTCAGTAAGGAGGAGGTAGGTGGTGTAGGGTCAGTAACGAAGAGGTAGGTGGAGTAGGGTCAGTAAGGAGGAGGTAGAGGGTGTAGGGTCAGTAAGGAGGAGGTAGAGGGTGTAGGGTCAGTAAGGAGAAGGTAAACGGTGTAGGGTCAGTAAGGAGGGGGTTGAGGGTGCAGGGTCAGTAAGGAGGAGGTAGGTGGTGTAGGGTCAGTAAGGAGGAGGTAGAGGGTGCAGGGTCAGTAAGGAGGCGGTAGAGGGTGCAGGGTCAGTAAGGAGGAGGTAGAGGGTGCAGGGTCAGTAAGGAGGAGGTAGGTGGTGTAGGGTCAGTAAGGAGGAGGTAGAGGGTGCAGGGTCAGTAAGGAGGAGGTAGGTGGTGTAGGGTCAGTAAGGAGGAGGTAGGTGGTGTAGGGTCAGTAAGGAGGAGGTAGAGGGTGCAGGGTCAGTAAGGAGGAGGTAGGTGGTGTAGGGTCAGTAACGAAGAGGTAGGTGGAGTAGGGTCAGTAAGGAGGAGGTAGAGGGTGCAGGGTCAGTAAGGAGGAGGTAGGTGGTGTAGGGTCAGTAAGGAGGGGGTTGAGGGTGCAGGGTCAGTAAGGAGGAGGTAGGTGGTGTAGGGTCAGTAACGAAGAGGTAGGTGGAGTAGGGTCAGTAAGGAGGAGGTAGAGGGTGCAGGGTCAGTAAGGAGGAGGTAGAGGGTGTAGGGTCAGTAAGGAGGAGGTAGAGGGTGTAGGGTCAGTAAGGAGGAGGTAGGTGGTGTAGGGTCAGTAACGAAGAGGTAGGTGGAGTAGGGTCAGTAAGGAGGAGGTAGAGGGTGCAGGGACAGTAAGGAGGAGGTAGAGGGTGTAGAGTCAGTAAGGAGGAGGTAGAGGGTGCAGGGACAGTAAGGAGGAGGTAGAGGGTGCAGGGACAGTAAGGAGGAGGTAGAGGGTGCTGGGTCAGTGAGGAGGAGGTAGAGGGTGCAGGGACAGTAAGGAGGAGGTAGAGGGTGCAGGGACAGTAAGGAGGAGGTAGAGGGTGCAGGGACAGTAAGGAGGAGGTAGAGGGTGCAGGGTCAGTAAGGAGGAGGTAGGTGGTGTAGGGTCAGTAAGGAGGAGGTAGAGGGTGCAGGGTCAGTAAGGAGGAGGTAGGTGGTGTAGGGTCAGTAAGGAGGAGGTAGGTGGTGTAGGGTCAGTAAGGAGGAGGTAGAGGGTGCAGGGTCAGTGAGGAGGAGGTAGGTGGTGTAGGGTCAGTAAGGAGGGGGTTGAGGGTGCAGGGTCAGTAAGGAGGAGGTAGGTGGTGTAGGGTCAGTAACGAAGAGGTAGGTGGAGTAGGGTCAGTAAGGAGGAGGTAGAGGGTGCAGGGTCAGTAAGGAGGAGGTAGGTGGTGTAGGGTCAGTAAGGAGGGGGTTGAGGGTGCAGGGTCAGTAAGGAGGAGGTAGGTGGTGTAGGGTCAGTAACGAAGAGGTAGGTGGAGTAGGGTCAGTAAGGAGGAGGTAGAGGGTGCAGGGACAGTAAGGAGGAGGTAGAGGGTGCAGGGACAGTAAGGAGGAGGTAGAGGGTGCTGGGTCAGTGAGGAGGAGGTAGAGGGTGCAGGGACAGTAAGGAGGAGGTAGAGGGTGCAGGGACAGTAAGGAGGAGGTAGAGGGTGTAGGGTCAGTAAGGAGGAGGTAGGTGGTGCAGGGACAGTGTTGTTTTGGTGGTTTTCTAGTGGTTGTGACATCTTCCCTCTCACCCTATCATCATCTGAGCTGTTCAGTGTGTTCCTCTTGCCCACCCCTATGGTCCTGGTGGTCCAGTCAATCATTAGCAATAGAAATCATTTTTCCCAGTGTCGCCGTCGAGGCCTCTTGAATGAAGGGAAACCATTTGTACATATTTGCTGAGTTGGTGATTTTGGGGCCCCGAGGGCATTACACGCTGCCACCCGCATCACAATCAGGACCCGCCCCGGACATTATGCAGATTCCGATAATTATAGTTATTAACGATTTCTCGGAAAGAAGCTAATAATGATTACAGTCTGTGCTCCGGAGCAAGTCAGTGAGAAAGGAGAATGACTGAGCTGTGACTGCACCACTGACCACCAGGGACTGAGCTGTGACTGCACCACTGACCACCAGGGACTGAGCTGTGACTGCACCACTGACCACCAGGGACTGAGCTGTGACTGCACCACTGACCACCAGGGACTGAGCTGTGACTGCACCACTGACCACCAGGGACTGAGCTGTGACTGCACCAGTGACCACCAGGACTGAGCTGTGACTGCACCAGTGACCACCAGGACTGAGCTATGACTGCACCACTGACCACCAGGACTGAGCTATGACTGCACCACTGACCACCAGGGACTGAGCTGTGACTGCACCACTGACCACCAGGGACTGAGCTATGACTGCACCAGTGACCACCGGGGACTGAGCTGTGACTGCACCACTGACCACCAGGGACTGAGCTGTGACTGCACCACTGACCACCAGGACTGACTGGAGCTGTGAGGACTGAGCTGGACTGCACCTGACCACCAGGAACTGAGCTGTGACTGCACCACTGACCACCAGGAACTGAGCTGTGACTGCACCACTGACCACCAGGGACTGAGCTGTGACTGCACCACTGACCACCAGGAACTGAGCTGTGACTGCACCACTGACCACCAGGAACTGAGCTGTGACTGCACCACTGACCACCAGGGACTGAGCTGTGACTGCACCACTGACCACCAGGAACTGAGCTGTGACTGCACCACTGACCACCAGGGACTGAGCTGTGACTGCACCACTGACCACCAGGGACTGAAAGCTGTGACTGCACCACTGACCACCAGGAACTGAGCTGTGACTGCACCACTGACCACCAGGGACTGAATGTGACTGCACCACTGACCACCAGGGACTGAGCTGTGACTGCACCACTGACCACCAGGGACTGACTGTGACTGCACACTGACCACCAGGGACTGAGCTGTGACTGCACCACTGACCACCAGGGACTGAGCTGTGACTGCACCACTGACCACCAGGGACTGAGCTGTGACTGCACCACTGACCACCAGGGACTGAGCTGTGACTGCACCACTGACCACCAGGGACTGAGATGTGACTGCACCACTGACCACCAGGGACTGAGCTGTGACTGCACCACTGACCACCAGGGACTGAGCTGTGACTGCACCACTGACCACCAGGGACTGAGCTGTGACTGCACCACTGACCACCAGGACTGAGCTGTGACTTGCACCACTGACCACCAGGGACTGAGCTTGCTGACTGCACCAACTGTGACCACCAGGGACTGAGCTGTGACTGCACCACTGACCACCAGGACTGAGCTGTGACTGCACCACTGACCATCAGGGACTGAGCTGTGACTGCACACTGACCACCAGGGACTGAGCTGTGACTGCACCACTGACCCCCAGGAACTGAGCTGTGACTGCACCACTGACCACCAGGGACTGAGCTGTGACTGCACCACTGACCACCAGGGACTGAGCTGTGACTGCACCACTGACCACCAGGGACTGAGCTGTGACTGCACCACTGACCATAGGGACTGAGCTGTGACTGCACCACTGACCACCAGGGACTGAGCTGTGACTGCACCACTGACCATCAGGACTGAGCTGTGACTGCACCACTGACCACCAGGGACTGAGCTGTGACTGCACCACTGACCACCAGGGACTGAGCTGTGACTGCACCACTGACACCAGGGACTGAGCTGTGACTGCACCACTGACCACAGGGACTGAGCTGTGACTGCACCACTGACCACAGGACTGAGCTGTGACTGCACCACTGACCACCAGGAACTGAGCTGTGACTGCACCACTGACCACCAGGGACTGAGCTGTGACTGCACCACTGACCACCAGGGACTGAGCTGTGACTGCACCACTGACCACCAGGACTGAGCTGTGACTGCACCACTGACCACCAGGGACTGAGCTGTGACTGCACCATCTGATCACCAGGAACTGAGCTGTGACTGCACCACTGACCACCAGGGACTGAGCTGTGACTGCACCACTGACCACTCAGGGACTGAGCTGTGACTGCACCACTGACCACCAGGGACTGAGCTGTGACTGCACCACTGACCACCAGGGACTGAGCTGTGACTGCACCACTGACCACCAGGGACTGAGCTGTGACTGCACCACTGACCACCAGGGACTGAGCTGTGACTGCACCACTGACCACCAGGGACTGAGCTGTGACTGCACCACTGACCACCAGGGACTGAGCTGTGACTGCACCACTGACCACCAGGACTGAGCTGTGACTGCACCACTGACCACCAGGGACTGAGCTGTGACTGCACCACTGACACCAGGACTGAGCTGTGACTGCACCACTGACCACCAGGGACTGAGCTGTGACTGCACCACTGACCACCAGGACTGAGCTGTGACTGCACCACTGACCACCAGGGACTGAGCTGTGACTGCACCACTGACCACCAGGACTGAGCTGTGACTGCACCACTGACCACCAGGGACTGAGCTGTGACTGCACCACTGACCACCAGGGACTGAGCTGTGACTGCACCACTGACCACCAGGACTGAGCTGTGACTGCACCACTGACCACCAGGGACTGAGCTGTGACTGCACCACTGACCACCAGGGACTGAGCTGTGACTGCACCACTGACCACCAGGGACTGAGCTGTGACTGCACCACTGACCACCAGGACTGAGCTGTGACTGCACCACTGACCACCAGGGACTGAGCTGTGACTGCACCACTGACCACCAGGGACTGAGCTGTGACTGCACCACTGACCACCAGGGACTGAGCTGTGACTGCACCACTGACCACCAGGGACTGAGCTGTGACTGCACCACTGACCACCAGGACTGAGCTGTGACTGCACCACTGACACCAGGGACTGAGCTGTGACTGCACCACTGACCACCAGGGACTGAGCTGTGACTGCACCACTGACACCAGGGACTGAGCTGTGACTGCACCACTGACCATCAGGACTGAGCTTGACTGCACCACTGACCACCAGGGACTGAGCTGTGACTGCACCACTGACCACAAGGGACTGAGCTATGACTGCACCACTGACCACCAGGGACTGAGCTGTGACTGCACCACTGACCACCAGGGACTGAGCTGTGACTGCACCACTGACCACCAGGGACTGAGCTGTGACTGCACCACTGACCATCAGGACTGAGCTGTGATGCACCACTGACCACCAGGGACTGACTGTGACTGCACCACTGACCACCAGGACTGAGCTGTGACTGCACCACTGACCACCAGGGACTGAACTGTGACTGCACCACTGCACCAGGACTGAGCTGTGACTGCACCTGACCCCGGGCTAGTGTGACTGCACCACTGACCACCAGGGACTGAGCTGTGACTGCACCACTGACCACAGGGACTGAGCTGTGACTGCACCACTGACCACCAGGGACTGAGCTGTGACTGCACACTGACAAAAAAAAAAAAAAAAAAAAAAAAAAAAAAAAAAAAAAAAAAAAAAAAAAAAAAAAAGGGACTGAGCTGTGACTGCACCACTGACACCAGGGACTGAGCTGTGACTGCACCACTGACCACCAGGGACTGAGCTGTGACTGCACCACTGACCACCAGGGACTGAGCTGTGACTGCACCACTGACCACCAGGGACTGAGCTGTGACTGCCACCACTGTACCACTACAGGGACTGAGCTGTGACTGCACCACTTTGACTCACCAGGGACTGAGCTGTGACTGCACCACTGACCACCAGGGACTGAGCTGTGACTGCACCACTGACCACCAGGGACTGAGCTGTGACTGCACCACTGACCACCAGGACTGAGCTGTGACTGCACCACTGACCACCAGGGACTGAGCTGTGACTGCACCACTGACCACCAGGGACTGAGCTGTGACTGCACCACTGACACACAGGGACTGAGCTGTGGACTGCACCACTGACCACCAGGGACTGAGCTGTGACTGCACCACTGACCACCAGGGACTGAGCTGTGACTGCACCACTGACCACCAGGGACTGAGCTGTGACTGCACCACTGACCACCAGGGACTGGAGCTGTGACTGCACCACTGACCACCAGGGGACTGAGCTGTGACTGCACCACTGACCACCAGGGACTGAGCTGTGACTGCACCACTGACCACCAGGGACTGAGCTGTGACTGCACCACTGACCACCAGGGACTGAGCTGTGACTGCACCATGACCACAGGGACTGAGCTGTGACTGCACCACTGACCACCAGGGACTGAGCTGTGATGCACCACTGACCACCAGGGACTGAGCTGTGACTGCACCACTGACCACCAGGGACTGAGCTTGTGACTGCACCACTGACACCAGGGACTGAGCTGTGACTGCACCACTGACCACCAGGGACTGAGCTGTGACTGCACCACTGACCACCAGGACTGAGCTGTGACTGCACCACTGACCACCAGGGACTGAGCTGTGACTGCACCACTGACCCCAGGGACTGAGCTGTGACTGCACCACTGACCACCAGGACTGAGCTGTGACTGCACCACTGACCACCAGGGACTGAGCTGTGACTGCACCACTGACCACCAGGGACTGAGCTGTGACTGCACCACTGACCACCAGGGACTGAGCTGTGACTGCACCACTGACCACCAGGGACTGAGCTGTGACTGCACCACTGACCACCAGGGACTGAGCTGTGACTGCACCACTGACCACCAGGGACTGAGCTGTGACTGCACCACTGAAACCCAGGGACTGAGCTGTGACTGCACCCCTGACCACCAGGGACTGAGCTGTGACTGCACCACTGACCACCAGGGACTGAGCTGTGACTGCACCACTGACCACAGGACTGAGCTGGGCGCACCACTGACCAAGGACTGTGCTGTCTGTCCACTGACACCAGGGACTGAGCTGTGACTGCACCACTGACCATCCAGGGACTGAGCTGTTGACTGCACCACTGACCACCAGAGACTGGGTCTGTGACTGTAACATACATGTACCGTCTTCAAGGTGTAGGACGCATATAATCCCCCTGCTCCACGCAATCCTTGTCATTAATCTGCGGTGCCGAGGAGCGTCGCTGTGATTAATTACAGAGAAAACCTCGAGAAACAAATCTTCTAAGAACCAGAAATACAAGACCCAGCCTCAAATCAGAAGTGAGAACTTATCCATCCAGCAGTTCGGAGGAACGAGAATTCTCCAAAATAGTCAGAGCCCAGTGAACACCAGGCCGAGGCCTTCACCTGAATAGGCAGGCTTAAGCTGTTAGAGCTTGATCGCCAGAACAGGTGGGACCAGTCTGCCTGTACTGAGCCCAGAACAAGCTGCCGGTGTTGTATGAAGACGCCCATTGTGGTCACCAGAACCATGGCTGGGACCAGTCTGTGACTCACTGGTGGCCGTGGCCTCAGGTCTCAGGGCAGTCTGTAGGTCACGTTTTTGTGGCGACCGCGCATGCGTCTCAGAGGGTTTGCAGCCAAAACCATGCAGCAATATTTCCTCCGACCAGCAGTCACACGGTTAACTCAGAGATCCATACCCTAACATGCATCACCTAGCATAGGGGCCAATAAGGTCTGGTGGGCGGAGTGTAGTGGTAGTGTAAGTGGAAACTGACTTGGCCTCGGAGGAGGAGGAGCTAAACCAGGCATCTGCAACCTAGGAGAGGGGGCCTGCACGTCCCGTGCAGCCCCCTGGCCATCATCCCGGTTGAGCACCATTATTCCCGGTGCCTTACAACCAATCTACGGCTCTTCAGCGGTCCAAAATCATCCCGTTGCCCATCTACAAACCGGTTCTGTACGGAAGCTAGCAGTAGTCCAGCTCTGCTATGGAACCAGAGAGTGAAGGGACCGCTTTACAGGAGCATCCCACCACCCCAAATCCATGTAGCTATAAACACCGGTGTACCCACACAATGGTACTCTAAGGCTCCAAAGCATCCGAACGTATACCTCGGATAGGGCATTCAACAGCCTCATATGTAACCCGACTTGGTATTCCTGGCGCAACGGCACACAAACTTAGTTAGAATGGAGGAACACCGCGGATCTCTGAGAACACACTGGTCATTGCTGAGTCCATCCAGGTAACTACCTACAACTGTATACGTATTGCTGCTGGTTAACAGTAAAGAACCCGTTACAGAGACTTTCAGTGTCCGTGCCTTCTTATGACATGCTTATCCGCATACTAAGTAACCGCAGCTGCCGCAGAACATCTATGCAGTCTCCAGCTCCGGGATCATCGGGCCTGTGGGGAGCGTTCCATCTTGCTGCATTCCATCCCCCGGAGGCCCCACAGCGTCGTACATTACCGAAATTCTCATGGTGGGTTCACGAAACGAAATTAACCCTCATCTGTTCCACTAACGACGTCTCTCTCTTTTGATCTGTACCACCGGGCCCCACTACTGGCAGGCGCGGTCCATCGTGCAAGAAGGAAGAAGAAAACGCCTTTCCCTCTGGATGTCCCTGCCAACAGTGAGTCAGAATGGCGTCACGAACAGGTGTAGAGCAGGCCCGTTCCCTAACGGGTATATGTGCTTAAAGACTTTATTCATCAAAATGGACTTTGTTCGTCCCAAAAAGAACTTTCCCGCCTTTTCACCGGTTGGGCCAGATTCGCCCAAGATGGCCGAACCGCCATGATGGAGCCGCCGTGCAAGCCCAGGGGTGAGCCACCGCCCCTCATCGTGGAGGCCAGGCAAAGGCGCCAAAATCATTGCTCCGCCCGGGATTGCTCGAACAACCATGGGGGCGGACCAAGACTTTTTCCTCACAATTGGACTACAAAAGCCCCAAGGAAGTGGGAGTGTTCAGGTCTTCTACGCAGCTGTCCAGACGGAACGGTTACCGGTTGAGACGGGTGGTTCTTCTACCAAGATGGCCAGCTTAGGACTCAAAAAGACCTGATGTGTGGATGCCCAAGGGACAGGGGGTACTCGTGCCGGCCGATCCTGCTGCTGGGGATGTCACTGGTGGGCCTGGTCCGGACCGTGGTCCCTGGCTAGCACAATAAAAGGGGATATTTACAAGGGATGTCACGGGTGACGCCACCCACTTGGTGCGGCCAGTAATAGGGGCCGCTGCTGCAGAACTCCGGGGTGCGGAATGGCAGCGGTATGGTATAGGTTCCGTGGGGAGAACTGTATCCCCCGGGGCAGTAAAGGGTTAAAGTCTGTTGGTCTGTGTGAGCACACTTACTTTGCAGCTGGCAGAGGATCTTCCTCAGCGTTGGTGCTGACAGGCTGTAGCTCTGCAGTTGAGATCTTTCCATGCAGCTGTATGGGAGGAATGGTCTGCAGATGGAAGCAGGCAGGAGACAATGCAGGTTTCCAAAGCTTTACTAAGTTCATTCAAGCAGTCTACAGGTCATCTGCAGTTCTTTACTAAGTTCTTTAACATTCGGGTTGTTTCTCCCTTTCCGGTTCCCTTCTCTCCTGCAGCCAGCTCCTCTCTCCTTGTACCCCTCACACAGCCCTTTAATGTTGCCTTTCCGGGCTATTACTCTCTTTCTCCGTCTTACACGCGTGTATGCGAACGCTGAAGTATAGCGGTGACGTCGGGCTTCTGTGAGTCCTAGTGTGCACTGAGCTGCCGTCCTTTGGGTTAGGAACTCCAGCTTGAAATAAAGCTCCCCGTCAGTGAATCTGGGGATACCGGGTGAATCGTCGGTCCCCTTCAGAGCTGACACCTGCTCTAGCCCAGCCTGCAGTAGTCCACAGCATTAAACTACCAGGCCTTCCTCTGTTTCCTTCAGATCTTATAGGAGGGCTTTTCCACCTGCTGTTAGTAGCTTCTGCTGCTGTCCAGGGCCGGGTTACACCGTCCCTTCTCTGTCTATCACACTCCTGGTGGTTTCAGCATCTTGGATGGGCTTTTCCCCCCCATCTGGCTCGCATTGGCTCAGTACGGGTCTGCGCTCCTCAGCTTAGGCACTTCCAGGACGTGTAATCTCTCTCTGTCTTTGCATCTCAGCTCCTTCAGCCTACTCTTGGTCTTTGCTGCTCAGCACCATGGCTTACTAACTTCCTTTTCTCCTCCCCCTCTCTATATACTGTCAGTCACCTGACCTTCTGGTGTGCCCAACCCACTCCTCATCCACCACTCCTTCTGGTCTCATATAGTGTCTGACCTCAGAGCTGGATGTGAACCCTCTCTATGCGTGGGGATGTGGGCTGTGAGGGTGTAGTGTTTACTAGGTCCTAACTGCCTGGCTGCAGTTCCCTTCTGTGGCCACCTGGTCGCAGGGGCGCCACATTCTCCCGGAGTTAAACAGCGCGTCCGGCCCGCGACTAGACATTGGTTACCCTGAAAACATTTTTATATTATCATATAACAAAACATTATGAATTCTGGTTCTTCCCGTCCGGGAGGCACGATTCTTGGAACGTTACATTAACTATAAACATGATGCATGGGTATCTATGCTCATCCATTACCCTCTTTCCTGTAAAAGACATTATAAACATTACTTCGTATAAAAGGTATAAAATCTTTCTCTTTTCAAAAAGTGCTAAAACTTTCAAAATTCTCAAAAGTGCAAAAGTCTCTAAGCAGCTTCAAAGTTTCAAAATGCAGAGTTCGTGCATTACTTCGCATTTGCATCTGGGTCTTAAAACCAAATGGGAGCACACAAGTGTGCTTAACTATTACAAGAAAGTTAGTATCACTGTCATTGTCTATGATATTAAATGTTCAGTTTCAACATATATGAGACAAACGGGAATGCTAGCATTCAACTCAGGTAAGATTGGGGGATCAATAAGGAACAATGTACATTCACACTTACAGTCTTCTTCATCTGTACTTTAAGGACCCGTGTTCACTCCTTCTTTCCTTCCACCTTGGCCTTCCACGGCAGCGTCTGCGGTGCTGATCTTCTCTTGGGCGCAGGTATCAGGGGCTCTGGCAGCTTCAGGAACCCTTCCGGTAAAGCTCCGAGCGGGTCGGCTTCCTTCCAAGCCTTGTTCAGTATAGGTGGCGGGGTGGTTACATCTACTAGGATTGCCGTTCGGCCTTCGGCCTCGCTCTCTGCACATCCGTGCGGCTCCTCGACCCAGCCGGGTCGCTGCAGCTAAACTTCATAATTCGGGCGGCCGATGTCGATTTGAATCCGGGTCCGATTTGCTTCTTGAACCCGTGTCATCCTTGGGGGCAGCCGCCGCAATACACCCCTCCGGGTGTCTAGGACATAGGGACGCTCTTCGCCGCCTTCAGCCATCTCTGCTGGTCCGCAAATGGTCTTTCCCTGGCCGGGTTCCTCCACTAAAGTAATCTGTGGGCCCTCCGGGATCACACTTGGGCTTTCGTCTGCAGCTCTCGGCTCGGCGTCCTCCGCTTCCGTCCTCGTGTCTCTGAATGGCGATTCCTTCTTTTCCGGTTGCCTGCTCCGCCCCCTCCTGATGACGATTTCCTTCTCAGTTCGCGCCAGCTTCTTGGTAGGAGGGTCTAGGGGCGGCGGCTCTTCTTTTAGAGTGACAGCTGGCTCTCCCGGAGTTAAGGAGAGCCAGGGCGGGACCTTCTTTTCGCGCCTTGGACCGGACCGGCCCACGATGGGAGGCTTAGGAACGCTCCCCTGCACATGGCGCTAGTCCCTGGTGGCCGCCATTGGGGTCAGATTTTGGCGGGAAAAGTCCAGAAACAGTTCTTTTGGCGCACAAGGTCAATTCTTTTGGACCGGGTAGATCCTGTTCGTGACGCCAGGTTGTGGAGCCCCAAGGGACGTGGGGTACTCGGTGCCGGACCGATCTGCTGCTGGGGATGTCACTGGTGGC
Organism: Allobates femoralis; assembly: GCA_033576535.1. Taxonomy (NCBI): domain Eukaryota; kingdom Metazoa; phylum Chordata; class Amphibia; order Anura; family Aromobatidae; genus Allobates; species Allobates femoralis. The sequence continues at coordinate 8,920,769 of JARQOC010000005.1, forward strand.
CTGGTCCGGACCGTGTCCCTGGCTCAGCACAATAAAAGGGGATTATTTACAAGGGATGTCACGGGTGACGCCACCCACTTGGTGCGGCCAGTAATAGGGGCCGCCGCTGCTGCAGAACCTCCGGGGGCGATGGAATGGCAGCGGGATGGTATAGTTCCAGTGGGGAGAACTGTATCCCCCGGGGCAGTAAGGGTTAAAGTCTGTTGGTCTGTGTGAGCACACTTACTTTGCAGCTGCAGGGATCTCTCCTCAGCGTTGGTGCTGACAGGCTGTAGCTCTGCAGGTTGAGATCTTTCCAGTGCAAGCCTGTATGGGAGGAATGGTCTGCAGATGGAAGCAGGCAGGAGACAATGCAGGGTTTCCAAAGCTTTACTTAAGTTCTTTCAAGCAGTCTACAGGTCATCTGCAATTCTTTACACAGCTCTTAACATTCAGTTGCTTTCTCCCTTTCCGGGTTCCCTTCTCTCCTGCAGCCAGGCTCCTCTCTCCTTGTGACCCCTCACACAGTCTTTAAGTGTGCCTTTCCGGGCTATTACTCTCTCTCTCCGTCTTACACGGGTGTATGCGGACGCTGAACAGTATAGCGGTGACTCGGGCTTCTGTGAGTCCTAGTGTGTCACTGAGCTGCCTGTCCTTTGGGTTAGGAACTCCAGCTTGAAACTAAAGCTCCCCGTCAGTGAATCTGGGGATACCGGGTGAATCGTCGGTCCCCTTCAGAGCTGACACTCTGCTCTAGCCCAGCCTGCAGTAGTCCACAGCATTAAACTACCAGGCTCCTTCCTCTGTTTCCTTCAGTATCTAGGAGGGCTTTTCCACCTGCTGTTAGTAGCTTCTGCTGCTGTCCAGGGCACGGGTTACACCGTCCCTTCTCTGTCTATCACACTCCTGGTGGTTTCAGCATCTTGGATGGGCTTTTCCCCCCCATCTGGCTCGCATTGGCTCAGTACGGGTCTGCGCTCCTCAGCTTAGGCACTTCCAGGACGTGTAATCTCTCTCTGTCTTTTGCATCTCAGCTCCTTCAGCCTACTCTTGGTCTTTGGCTGCTCAGCACCATGGCTTACTAACTTCCTTTTCTCCTCCCCTCTCTATATACTGTCAGTCACCTGACCTTCTGGTGTGCCCAACCCACTCCTCATCCACCACTCCTTCTGGTTCATATAGTGTCTGACCTCAGAGCTGGATGTGAACCCTCTCTATGCGTGGGGATGTGGGCTGTGAGGGTGTAGTGTTTACTAGGTCCTAACTGCCTGGCTGCAGTTCCCTTCTGTGGCCACCTGGTCGCAGGGGCGCCACAGATGCAACAAGTGGAAGCCGAGGCCAAGAGCAGCCATAGGCCATCCGGGTCCGGGTCCCGTCTTCACAATCGACGGGCAGCCCCGACTTTTGGCAGGAGCTCTGCAAGACCTCAGGGTGCGGCTAATGGAAACAGTAGAGTGGACAATCCGCAGTTGGAGCGCGAGCTTAGGCAGCAGACTACATCGTGCGATGCAGCAGAGCCGCTCGGGTGCAATCACTCCAGGTACCGGACGACATCTCCAGTTTCACCGACTCACCAATGTCCACTACCTGCCCTGCGTCTTCACGGAGCCCATAGACTGTATCCTTCCGATGAGGCCCACAATCTACCCGTTCAAGCGACTGAAGCGCTGCCGAACCGGTTTCAGAGCCGAAGCTTCCAATCAGCTCCCTTGAAGAAGCAATACTCACATGGTTCCTGTGGCGGAACCCACAGCCAGTTTTCTATACTACTCCAGAGACTGACTCTGTTTCCCCAAGAACCGGAGGCCTCCTCTGCAAATCGGAGGTCTACCTGGTTACCGGATGGAAACACCACTGCCAGAGGTAACAATGAAGAGGCAGGCAGCCTGGAAGCCCTGCAGGACGACCCTGTGGAAGGATCCGCAGCACCACCGCCCCGTTGTCCAGAAGTTCCCGTTCCAACATCTCTATCTACAGGGCAGCCCGATGTGGTCGTCGAGGGAGAGGAGGATGATGACGACGACGAGACCCGCAGCATCGCTGAGGACCTCTACACCGGTTTCGCTTGGGGAGACATCGAGGAACCTCCGGCCGAGAAGCCCTCTGGATACGATGGTCAGGTGCAGCTACGACACCTTCCCCTGTGCCGTTTAACCGGGTGCCCATCCAGACTTCCGCCAAGCACAAGCCCAAGCTTCTCAACAACCCACATGTCACAGCAGCTACATCCACACCCCATGCCGTCCGGACGAAGCGCCGCAGAGAGGACTGGCGAGCCCGTGAACGCGCCAACATGGAGGCCCGTTGCCGCGGCTCATCGCCAACCCCCGTTGCCTGCGGAGTTCCGCAAGGAAGGTAGAGTTACCACCTTCAATTTATCTACCGGGCGTGGGTTTGCGAGGGAGGAGGTGTTGTATGTACGGAGGTTGTTCGTGGGGTGCCGAGATGTGGAGTCCCACTTGCCTAGAGGACATCCCGATCGTGACTTGTACAGAGGGGACATAATAACTTATGAACGCCACGCTTGTCATGATGGGTGGTTTGCCATACGAGTGCGTAACAGTTCTCTGCATAAGTGACTCATTTTGCTTGAACTTCATCAGTGACTCTGTTCCGTTTAATCACGACTGTGTGACCTGGCGGCTATAGCCTGAACTCTTATTAAGACCAGCCGACCGCGCCGCCGGGTCCGCGCAAAGTGTTTACCTGTTTTATTTTACTTGAAAATCCTAAGTAAAATGCCCCTGTTATTAATAAAAGTGTAACTTTACTGCCTGTTATAAATTACAAAATCTCTCTGTAATGTTGGGTAGCGCGACACTTGGGGACAAGTGTATTTCACCAACAGGGGAGTTTGGCCCCGCACCGAGTGCGTCACAAGAGGGTATTGCAGCCAAAATAGCAGCAGCAATATTCTCTGACTCAGCAGTCACACGGTTAACTCAGAGATCTATGGATGCATGCTGCATGCATCACCTAGCATAGAGGGACAATCAGGTCCTGGTGGGCGGAGTGTAGAGGTATTGTGTAGTGGAGAACTGAGTACAATCAGTGAATTATAGAAAAAGAGAACTCTCCGAGCAACGTAGGAGAAGGAGCTAAACCAACCAGCTCTGCAACCTAGGAGAGGGTGCCTGCACAGTCCAGTGCAGCCCCTGGCCGACACCCCGGTTGAGCACCATTATTCTCGGTGCCTTAACAACCAATCTACGGGCATCAACATGCGGGTCCAAAATCATCCCGTGCCCATCTACAACCGGTCTGCTGGTACCGAAGCTAGCAGTAGTCCAGCTCTGCTATGCGAACCAGAGAGTGGAGGGACCGCTTTACAGGAGCACCCCACCACCGCCAAATCCAGTCGTCTAACCAGCGGTGTACCCACCATAGGACCCAAGGCTCCCCAAAGCATCCGGAACGTATACCTCGGATAGGGCATTCAAGCAGCCTCCTTGTACCCGATCTGGCATTCCTGGGTGACAATGGCACACAAGTTTAGTTAGATGGAGGAACACCGCGGATCTCTGAGAACACACTGGTCATTGCTGAGTCCCACCGGTCCACTACCCGTCACTGTATACCATGTACTGCCTGCTGGTTACAGTAAAGACCCGTTACAGAGACTTACAGTGTCCGTTCCTTCTTATGAACTGTCTATCCGCATGCTAAGGTAAACGCAGCTGCCTCAGAACATCTTGTGCAGCTCTTGCCTCCGGGGATCATCGCTTAGCCTGTGGGGAGCGTTCCATCTTGCTGCATTCCATCCCCGGAGGCGCTGCAGCGTTGGTACAGTTACCGAAACTCTCATAGGTGGCGTCACGACAAATTAACCCCTTAATCTGTTCTACCAAGACGTCTCTCTTTTGATCTGTACCACCGGGCCTCACTACCGGCAGGCGCTGTCCATTCGTGACAAGGAGGAAGAAGAAAACACCTGTCCCTCCGGAGTCCTGGCCACGGTGAGTCATTTCCAAGGGCATGACCCCATCACTTCCCAATACCCCCTCCATAGCCACCCATCTTCGCACCGTGGCTCTCTGTTGCTCCATATGGCTCCCCATTGCCTGCCACCGCTCCCCATCACCCCTTGCACCCCCATGGCTTTCCATCGACCCCCATTGTCCTCTTTGTCCCTATGTTTCCCCATCATTCCCCTATTCACATTAAAGTCATGTTTGCTGCCCTATAAGCCACCTCTTACTCTTTATGGGACGTCGATATAATTACGTTTTCTGTGAATTGTATTGGTTTCGCTGTATATGACGGCGCCGTCCTGAGAATATCCCTATAACACGTGCACACAAAGTCATTAAAGTAACAAAGTCCAAGTCACTAAAGTCCTATTACAAGTTCGAAAAAGTCACAAAACTCCTACAAATCCCCAAATTAAAACACAAAAAATAGATCAGAGAAGTGACACAACAATGCAAGTCACAAACGCTCCGGGGACCGGACACTCAGCCCCATACTGATGATATTCTCTTATTCCCCCGGGGGTGTACAGGTGAAACCAGAATAATGAGAGAGAATCATTTAAGGCATTTTTATTACTTCCTGCAGTCACAAGTTTACATATATTCACACCTTTCATTAGTATGTAGCACCATTCCTCTTACACTGTATGACTTGGGTGAGATGTTTTGGATCCTTCCACAAGCTTCTCACAAGGAATTTGGGCCCATTCCTCCACACAGATCTGGGTAACTGAACCATGTTTGTGGGTCTTGTTGCCCGCAGCCTTTTCAGCTTTGCCCATACATTCAATAGGATTGAGATCAGGGCTTTGTGATGGCCGCTCCAAAACATGGACTCTGATATCCTTAAGACACTGTGTAACCAGTTTGCACTTTGTTTCTGGGTCATTGTCCATTTGGAAGACCGATTTCTGCCCAAGCTTTACCTTCATGGCTGATATCTGGAAGTCTTTCTTCAGTATTGCCACATAATTGTGGCATCCCAGGGTCCGGTTGCCGCAATGGCATCGCCCCCCCCACCCCCGGGGAACATGCAGTGCTTGAAAGCCCCACACCAGGTAAGCCAACACACACAATACCTTCCCAACGCCAGCCCAGAAGGGGGAGCTCTGAAGCCTGATCTCAAGGGGAGGTCCCCTCCTATAAATTCTGGTCTGGGGGCGGGGTAAGGAGTTCAGTTCCTAGAAGGACTGTGAAGAGGTCCCGTGGACTGGAGCGAGTAAGGCTCATCCTGGGACATAGACTAACCAGGGTGAGGGACCTGTATGAGAAGGTCTAAGGAAGTGGAGAAGTAGGTGTGGGGAGTGGCGCCAGTTGCCAGGCTCACCCCAGCGCAGAGCGCAGGAGCAGATACCGGAGTCCGAGCTTGTGAGGGCCAGCAGCCAACACCGGAGGGGGGAGATTCTAAGCCTCTCGTCACCAAGAAGCCAAGGAGACACAGCAGCACTAGAGAGCTCAGGGAGAGCGGCCAGAGGAGCGTAACCCAGAGAAGGGCTCGAGCTGCCTGTCATACGGGCAAGAGAAAGAATGCAGGGGGAGAGAGGGTCGCAGCTTAGCTACAGGCAGCCAGGACCCATCAAGAATAGGCAACAGGGAGGCCTCAGAACTCACCGGGTGAGGAGAATCCCCAATGTGCTTCCAGGCCCCGGACTCCCAACATCTCTAGTGGATGGTAGCCTGGACGAACCTGCTACTTCCACCAGTAAAAGGGAACGGAGACTTCAACCCTTGTGTCTGTCGGTCATTTCGCGCCCTCAGTCCTGTACCCCAACGGCCTACCACCGCCATAGATTATACTGGTTGCCCTGGGGACCCGCTCCACCCGTGGGGAGTGAAACCATTACAGGTGCCAGCCGATCATCCCCAGAGGTCCCGACATCACAGCAGCGGCCACTAATAGCTCATACCACGGGTGGCATCACGACAACCATTCCTAAACTAGTAGGCCAGAAACCTCTCTTTTTAAACCTGTCCCTCAGCGGCCCAGCGGTGATAATTCACACTGGACTGTGCGGGACAATACATTACTGCTGGGCCTGAGTAGTTAGTACCGGTCCCCGTTGGACCAAGTTAGATAATGTTTTACCTGCAGATAGTGAATCCGGAGAGTAAGAACTTTGCCAACAGGTGACCCGAGGACCGTGGGGTCTAATATACTAACTACTGCAATGTGTGTATATGTGTAACGTTAAAGAATGTGCCTCCTAGCGATAGGAAGAAATCTAAATATGCTTGATTGTAAATAGTTTACCCGTTGATGTTGAATATAAAAAGAAAAATGCTTTTTCACTTCCCGGTTAACAGGTACAGATACTCGCGGACAAGTATATTCCATCAGGGGAGTATATGGTGCCCCGCATGGTCAGGCGTCACAGAGGGTTATTGCACCCGTAAAAGAGGTGTAATTGCCCCAGCTGCAAGTGGACCCTAGGATGGTGGGTGGGACCCATTCCTGCACTCCCACATTAGTTGAGCGGTGGGAGGTTACCTGGGAGGGGATATATTCACCTCTAGGGGGAACAAGGAGGTCTTTGGCTAATTGGAACGAGGCGGAAGGGTCACCGGGTCGGTTTCAAGCTGGTCTGGAGGGAAGAAGAAGGGATCTTGAGGAGATCCTGGAAGAGAGCGCCCAACGCGAGAAGTCGGGCCCTAGAGAGAAAGGGAGATCCCCAGAGTGGAGCGACCATACTCCAGGGGATTCTCCAGTCTACCACGGGAACACCGGGCCCGAGGATCCGGCCAGAGTTTATCTCTGCAGTCGGCAACCGGCTGCTGTGACTTGTTTATCAGCCACAGCACCCTGCCATCAGAGCGGTCTGCCTGCTTCCTCACCAACAAGGGAGAGGACTCCCAGTACTACCTACACGAAGCTATTGGGTATAGGCCCATCCTAGGCGGGGAAGAAAGGACACGGGATCGTCAATGAAGGTAAACCACGGGTTCCACCATACCACCTGGGGTCCACTTGCAGCCACCCGTTAGAGCTACCTGTTATTATAACATCTGGTGCTGGACTGTGAACTCTGTATGACGCTGCTACAAGTTGACAGTAAAGTACCCGGGAGAAAGTGACTTTGCCTGTGTGTGTTTTCCTACATCAACCTGTTCCCTTTCAGGAACGCTGCCCTGGAGGAACGGCCCTACCTGTAGGGAGCTTTGCCAACTCAGCCGCACTATCATCCACCTCCGGCGGACTGTGGCGGCGCTGGTGACCAATCACCAGGTACTACAGGTGGCGTCACATGACACAAACTCTTATTCCCCTGTAAATACACCTTTTTGAAGTGTCACCCAGGCTACGGGATCAGGCACTGCCACCCGTGACATCCCTAAATGACCACCGAGTGTGGTACCCGAGTACTCCAGGGCCTGGGGCTTGACATAAACCTTACAGCACCAGACCCGATTTTGACATTATACAGCCCTATGGGATGCTATCTACCATCCGGTTTCCATCTGTCCGGGAGCGCTGCTAAACTTCAGCACCACCAGCTGTCCCCTGCTGTGATTTCAGGACCGCAGATAGTGTAGCGCCCCGCTGGTCAGCGCATTACAAAAGGGTACTGCACCCCAATAGAAGGTGCAGTATTCTTGTTCTGGTAGGGGGTAATCGAAGTCTGAAGCTCCTCACCACACACATACACCTAGAGACAGGGGGGCCAATTGGACAGCCCATTACTAGCTGGTCCCGGTGGGAGGAGAGCTAGGGTATATAGTGGGTGGGGAAAGAGCAGGAAACACACAAGAGCCGGAGAGTGAGAGAGGAGAAGAAGAAGCAACTTGGAGGGCACCTCAACCTGGTGACCCAGACAGAGAGGGGCAGACAGAGGGTGACTGACCACCCTGGCCCAGTCCACAGCAGGGTACCGGCTCCGAAGCGGTGCAGAGGTCCATCCCTGAGCCGCAAATACCGAAATGATCGACCGCTTCATAGAAGCACGATCCGCCCGACATACGTGTGGTCCCCACCAGAAGCGCCAAACCAGGTTGAGCCCTTAGAGAGAGAAGGGTACCTCATATCACCCAACAGGCCTGGTAGCAATTGGGATTCGTGCAGGGCAACGCGAGGAAGAAGGAGTGCGCAGAGGTAGGAGAGTGGAAGAGAAAAGAAGGGACATAGCTGGAGCTTCAGACGGACATTGCCTTTTACCAGGATCACCCGGTCCACTACCCTGGCTGTAACAACCGCATACCCTGTAAACTGCGGAGTAAAGACCCGTGCAGAGCAAGTGTCTGTGTTTCCTTTCTGGGTGAACCGCGACATTCCAGTCTCACAGCAAAGACTGCGCTGCCCTACTCCAAACATCACACTTCACAGCCCCTGGGACCCCGCTCCGCCTGTAGGGAACCACAACACCTTGCTGCCGCCCATCACCCTGGAGGCCACAGCATCGTCGGTGCCATCACCGGATATACAGGTGGCGTCACGACAATCACCTATAAAATATTATTTCTGTAAAATACCCCTTTTTAATTGTCACCACAAGGGCACAGGCTCGGACACCGACCACCTGTTACACAATCGCCCGAGATCTCAGTACCCAGACCCTTGTGGGCCAGACACTAGCTCCCCGCTAGCCGCGATCTTGAAATTGTAGCAGCTGCGGCCGCGATCAAAGGCGTCCGGCTGCAAACCGGACCGGAGGGTATATTTGCCTTCCGGTTCTGTTTGCAAATCCGGTCCGGGGCTGTCTGATTCACATTGGACAGCGCCGTACCTGATCACAACACGGTGTGAAGCCGGCCTAAAGCAAAGCAGTGGAGTAAAGTACCTGGTGAACTCAGGACTGGTGTGTGAGAGTTATTTGCGTGCTGACGAGCAGAGGTCACGTGCAGGGCCGAACACTGATTCTTCTAGCCGCTGGGGAGACTGCCGGAAGGGGCTGAGTGCGGCGTACCACTACTTCATCTCTATACCTGCCCTGGAGCAACAAGTCCTGCCCGTAGAGGGCTCAACATCCCTGCTGCCAACCTGTGGCACCCCATGGGTTAATGTGCCACAATAACATCACATGGGTTCTCTCCCCCACTACACACTGACAAACACTACCACCTCTGGGCAATAGGGGGAGCACCACCTGCTCCCTTATATACTCTTGCCCATGAGGAAGAGCTCAGACCGTACAGCACGGTGCAGTGCTGTGAAGAGGACAGAGCAGAGTTAGCTCAGTGCAGACCTAGCAAGGGTCAGAGGAACAAGGAGAACGAAAGACAGAGGAACACATCTGGGAGCTGGAGTGACACCATCACTTGCCCCAGAAGTACGCACAGAGACGGACACCGGATTCGGTACTGTGTCTGGCACCCACAGCACAGTGAACCCAGGAACAGTGGGATCTCTAGATGCCCCTAGTACCAGAGCGAAGCAACACGGAGGGGTCAGCACAGCATAGAGGACTCAAGTTGCCTAGCCAAGTGGTACCAGCAGCATACAGAGAGACGTGAGGAATCCCAGCAGCTTAGCTAGAAGCAGCAGCTCAGGACACACACACAGTGCAGCACAAGGAAGCCGACGACCCGGACAGGGTGTGGGAAGAGAGCTCAGCCCCATTACAGACTCCGTGGACTATAATCTGCAATAATATCAGCAGTAAAGCCTTGGAAAACAGCTTTGGAGTCTGTGTAGTGATTGCGACCTTTGCTCCAGATTCACCACAGAGACAATTCCTCCCTACAGATCCAGCCTGTCAGCTCTGCAGCATCAGGAGAAGAAGAGAATTGCAGTGTCTACCAAACGTGAGTGTGTGTGTCCTCCAACTCTTCTCCACCATCTATAACCCCAATAGACTTTCATCCTTACTGCCCCGGGGGATACAGTTCCCCCCACTGGAACTATACCACCTCCGCTGCCCTCACATCACCCCCGGAGGTTCTGCAGCAGCGGCGGACCCATCACTGGCCGCACCAAGTGGGTGGCGTCACCCGTGACAATCCCTTGTAAATATTCCCCTTTTATTGTGAGGGCCCAGGGACACGGTCCGGACCAAGCCACCCGTGACATCCCCAGTACCGTCCGGTCCGGCACCGAGTACCCTAGTCCCGCCTGGGGCTCCACAAACCCTCATCATCCCCAGAGGCCCAGAAGACACACTGGCCACAAAAGTACAGGTGGCGTCACGAACTACAATATACTAAAACTTTAAACCCCTTTCTCACTCCCCCTTTTTATTGTCGCAACTGGGACCACGGAGCCGAGTCACTATGACAACCCCACAGCCCTTGAGGATGACAGGGCCCGGTTCCGAGTACTCCAGTCCCTGGGGTGCGACAGTAGTTGTTGATGTTAATCGGCGAGCAAGTAATCCAATGCTTACCATAGGTACAAATGTCATTGAAAATTGTCTGGGCGAGGTTATTGTGTTGTTTCAACAGGTTACCGAGATCGCCAACTTGAGGCAGCAGAAGGTCCTGCAGAAAGAGATAAGGGCCCTGATGCAGAGACAGCAGGTGGAGCTGGCTGGAGGCGAAGTCGGCAGCATAAGAGTAAGTGACCCAATCCCCATTGTGATACCCCCGAGGAGTGAGATGTAGATCTGGTGCAGGGCGGCCATAGGCCTTACGGGGCAGGATTCAGACAATAGGCCCACAGTCCTGACAGCCAGAGGTGTCCGCAGGGGAAGGGTACCTGTATGTATCCTGAATTGTGGGGAGAAGGAGGCCAAACTGCCACGGAATGCTACCATTGCCAAGCTGTACACAGTCAGTAACAGCGCTATCACGGCTGCAGAGTGACACGCCCACTCCAGGGTCGGGGAAGACTCAGGAACCGCGCAGTTACTAGCTGTTCTCTTTTCTTCACTTCTCGGTTCTTTTCATGGGTACAGATGGGGGCCGAGACCCTGTTCTGTGATCCTGGCGGTGTCATTTAAAATAAATGGGGAATGATTACAGGGAGAATTTGAGGGATAAGTGGTATTCGTGACGCCACCTGTGATAATCAGCCAGAGTGGCCGCTGCTGCTTCAGAAAATCTGGAGCGCTGTTCCCAGCGCAGCGGAATTGAGGAGTCAGTCCGTACCTTGGCAGATGTTCTGTGGATGTTTCATGCGGACTCCGCGGCCGGTGGTCACCGCTCAAGAAAGTCACACACACACCACAGCTACAGTTCCGTTACTCTTACTTGGTGTTCGATTAGGCCACTATAATAACCCAGCAGACCGGACTACAGTTCTTCACAGACTGACCAGACCACAAGCCTGGTGGTGCTTGTAAACCTTGGATTTGCTGCAACAATCTTTAATATAGGGTAAAAGCAAATAGACTGACTTTGTGTGCCTCCTTTCCCTTTGCACCCATCATTGCTACTACCTTTCTCATCATCTCCTGGGAGCCAGCCCTGCTTGGGAAGGGTTTAACACTTACACTGCCACTATATCTGGGTGCCCAAGCCCTTAGAGCTCCACAGTGCAAGTCCACAATTCTCTTCCTGATATCTTGGCTGATTTCTTCAGACTTTCCCATGATGCTACGCAAAGAAGCAGTGTGTTTCAGGTGTGCATTAAGATACATCCACAGGTGTGTCACTAGAATCTTCCCATGACATCATCATATGGACTGTCCCATATGGTTTACAGGGGCGTTAATCTTAGTGTATGGAAACTTCTGGTTTTAGCTGTCGGTTGGGTTTGGCCCATGGTTCTGGATCTTGGGGATTATTTTGGGGTCTATGGCCCCTGGTAGCTGGAGACGTGTTGGGACCCTGTTATGGGATGGTTCTGATTTCGGGGGCCCCCCTCGGTCCTGCTGCCTTTCTGTACTTTTGCCTCTTTTCCCCGCTCTCCTGTATATGGAGGAATGTGATGATCGCTCTCGTTACTATCTGATGCGCTGGAATTTCTCCTTTTCGCTGATTGTAATTTTGCTTCAGGGAGACAGAGACATTATAATGTAATTTATAGATTTTAGGCTTCACCTGTCAGGAGCCCTCAGGGGCCCTCAGGGGCCAATAGAGAAAAATCCTGAATGATCAGAGCGAAATCTGAGCCCTGCCGCACAGCAAGAGCCAGCGAAAACCAGAAGCGAGATCTGTAACCCACTGACCACCAGGGATCGGGCTATTAAACTGATCACCACTATGATCACAAGGGACCGAGCTATGACTGCCAACCACTGAACACCACGGACCGGAGGCTTGACTGCACCACTGACCACAGGGACTGAGCTATGACTGCACCACTGACCACCAGGGACTGGCTTGACTGCACCACTGACCACCAGGGACTGGCTTGACTGCACCACTGACCACCAGGGACTGGCTTGCTGCACCACTGACCACAGGACTGGCTGTGACTCACCACTGACACAGGGACTGAGCTGATGACTGCACCACTGACATCAGGACTGGCTATGACTGCACCACTGATCACAGGACTGAGCTATGACTGCACCACTGATCACCAGGACTGTGCTGTGACTGCACCCTGACCACAGGACTGGCTGTGACTGCACCACTGACCACAGGGGCTGAGCTATGACTGCACCACTGACCATCAGGAGTGTGCTGTGACTCCACCACTGACCACAAGGGCTGAGCGATGTCTCCACCACTGAACACAAGGGACTAATCTAAAACTGCACCACTAATCACAAGGGACCGAGCTGTGACTGCACCACTGACCATCAGGACTGGGTTGTTACTGCACCACTGTCCACCAGGGACTGAGCTATGACTGCACCACTGACCACCAGGGCTGTGCTGTGGCTGCACCACTGACCACCAGTGACTGTGCTGTGGCTGCACCACTGATCACCAGGGACTGAGCTATGACTCCACCACTGACCACCAGGGACTGAGCTGTGACTGCACCACTGACCACCAGGGCCTGGGCTGTGACTCCACCACTGACCAAAAGGGACTGAGCTGTGACTGCACCTCTGACCACCAGGGACCATGTTGTGACTATCAGTGATCTCTGTACAGTCTCCACAGTCGTGCCCCGGGTGCAGTCGTCTCGCCTTGTGTGCGGTGCTTTGGGTGTGAGCGTAGGATAATTGGCTCATTGTGATTATTTCGGTGCTGTTCTTCATCTCTGACATCATCTGTCAATCATCAGTCTGCGCACCATCTCCGCCATGTGCAGTGGAAGATGAGAGTATTACTCGGTGATCATCCTACGGGTGGCTAGGACACGACCCCCCCCCAGCCCGTTACCCCCTGAGAGTTTCATGAGCGTCCCCTTAACATTGGGGGATTATGTCAGTATGATATCATTACTAATAATCCTCAAATATTCCATAATACCAGATTATGTTACACTGAACCAGATGAACCACCTGGATTAGCCGGAGCAGCATTGCTTTATGGCGGCAGACCTGTCACTTATGACCCCTGGCGGGAAGGAGGGCCCAAGGCTTCTATGTGTGATCAATTCAGCGAGAGTCACTCGCCAGATGAGGTACAAACATGAGAACAATGTCCTCCAGGAGGATACACAGGAGAAGGGAATGCCGCTACTGCTATTCTCATCCGGGGCCCAGGAAATGCTCCATAGACAACATCCAGGGGCCACATATAGCAACATATCAGCTCTCAAGATGACCGTTCTGCTTCCACATAGATGAAGGTTCAGAGATCAGATAGTGTTCTCTGCTTGTTGAATTAATCCCCTCTTCCTTGCTTGTGGAGCTGCAGATTCAGAGTTCAAGGGCGTTTCTTGCTTGTGGAGCTGCAGATTCAGAGTTCAAGGGGCGTTTCTTGCTTGTGGAGCTGCAGATTCAGACCTCATGAGGTGTTTGTTGTCCATACAGCAGCAGCAGGTACAGAGCTCAGGTGGAATTTCTTGCTTGTGGAGCTGCAGTTTCACAGCTCAGAGGGTGTTACTTGCTTATGGAGCTGCAGATTCAGAATTCAAGGGGCGTTTCTTGCTTGTGGAGCTGCAGGCTCAGTTCAGGGATTGTTTCTTGTTTGTAAAGCTGCAGGTTCAGAGCTCAAGGAATGTTTGCTGCTTGTGGAGCTACACATTCAGAGCTCAGGAGAAGGTCCTTGCTGTGGAGCTGCAGATTCAGAGCTCAGGGGTGCTCCTTGTTGATAGATCTGCAGGTTCAGAGCTCAGGGGTGTTCCTTATTGGTAGAGCTGCAGGTTCAGGGCTCAATGGGGTGTGTCTTGCTTGCATAGCTGCAGATTCAGAGCTCAGGGGGTGTTTCTTGCTTGTGGAGCTGGAGGCTCAGGTCTTGGGGGTGTTTCTTGTTGGTAGAGCTGCAGATTCAGAGCTCGGGGGGGTGTCCTGCTTGTGGAGCTGCAGATTCAGAGTTCAAGGGGCGTTTCTTGCTTGTGGAGCTGCAGATTCAGAGTTCAAGGGGCGTTTCTTGCTTGTGGAGCTGCAGATTCAGAGTTCAAGGGGCGTTTCTTGCTTGTGGAGCTGCAGATTCAGACCTCATGGGGTGTTTGTTGTCCATACAGCAGCAGCAGGTACAGAGCTTAGTGGAATTTCTTGCTTGTGGAGCTGCAGTTTCACAGCTCAGAGGGTGATACTTGCTTATGGAGCTGCAGATTCAGAATTCAAGGGGTGTTTCTTGCTTCTGGAGCTGCAGGCTCAGTTCAGGGATTGTTTCTTGTTTGTAAATCTGCAGGTTCAGAGCTCAGGGAATGTTTGCTGCTTGTGGAGCTACACATTCAGAGCTCAGGAGAAGGTCCTTGCTGTGGAGCTGCAGATTCAGAGCTCAGGGGTGCTCCTTGCTGATAGATCTTCAGGTGCAGAGCTCAGGGGTGTTCCTTATTGGTAGAGCTGCAGGTTCAGGGCTCAATGGGGTGTGTCTTGCATGTATAATACAAGTTCAGATCTCAGGGGCATTTGTTGCTTGTGGAGCTACATGTTCAGACCTCCGAGGATAGTTCTTGCTTGTGGAGCTACATGTTCTGAGCTCATTTGGTGTTTCTTCCTTGTGGAGCTGCATGTTCAGAGTTCAGGGGGCATTTGTTGCTTGTAGAAGCTACATGTTCAGTGTGTGTTTCTTGCTTGGGGAGCTGCAGGCTCAGAGTTCAGGGGTGTTTCTTGCTTGTGGAGCTGCAGGTTCAGAGCTCAGGGGATGGTCCTTGCTTCTGCAGATGCACGCTCAGAGATCAGTGGATGGGGTCCTTGCTTGTGAAGCTGCAGATTGAGGGTTCAAGGGGGTGTGTCTTGCTTGTATAGCTGCAGATTCAGAGCTCAGAGGGTGTTTCTTGCTTGTGGAGCTGGAGGCTCAGATCTTGGGGGTGTTCCTTGTTGGTAGAGCTGCAGATTCAGAGCTCAGGGGTGGTGTCTTGCTTGTGAAGCTGCAGGTTCAGAGATCAGAGGATGGTTCTTTGTGGTTGAGCTACAGGTTTAAATTCAGGGGGTGTTTCTTTCTTGTGAAGCTGCAGGTTCAGACCTCATGGGGTGTTTCTTGCTTGTGAAGCTGCAGGTTCAGAGTTCAGGGGGGCTTCTTGCTTGTGAAGCTACAGGTTCAGAGCTCAGGGGGTGTTCCTTGCTTGTGGAGCTGCAGGCTCAGAGTTCAGGGGGTGTTTCTTGTTTGTATCACTGCAGGTTCAGAGTTCAGGGGGTGTCCCTTGCTTGTGGAGCTGCAGGTTCAGTACTCATGGGGTGTTTCTTGCTTGTGGAGCTGCAGTTGCAGCATTCCAGTGGAATTTCATGCATGTGGAACTGCAGGTTCAGAGCTCAGATGGCATTTCTTGCTTGTGGAGCAGGAGGCTCAGAGATCAGAAGATGGTCCTTGCTTGTCGTGCTACAGGTTCAGAATTGAGGGGGTGATTCTTGCTTGTGGAGCTGCAGTCTCAGAGGTCAGGGGTGTTTCTTGCTTGTATAGCTGCAGGTTCAGAGCTCAGGGTCTGGTCCTTGCTTGTGGAGCTGTACGCTCAGAGATCAAAGGATGGGATCCTTGCTTGTGGACCTGCAGGTTCAGGGTTCAAGGGTGTGTGTCTTGCTTGTATAGCTGCAGGTTCAGAGCTCAGGGTGTGTTTTTTACACTGTGGTTCAAGTGGTTAGCAATGCAGCCTTGGCAGCATTGAGGTCTTGAAGTCCTGGGTTCAATTCCCACCAAGGACACTAAGGACAACATCTGTAAGGAGTTTGTATGTTCTCCCCGTGTTTGCGTGGGTTTCCTCCGGGCACTCCGGTTTCCTCCCACATTGTAAAGACATACTGATAGGATGTTTAGATTGTGAGTTCCAAGAGAGACAGCATTACTGATGTATGTAAAGTGCTATGGAATTAATAGTGTTATATAAATCAATAAATTATTATTACTTCTGCTGCTGCAGGCTCAGAGCTCAAGGGAAGTTCCTTGCTTGTGATGCTGCAGGTTCAGAGTTCAGGGGTGTTCTTTGTTGGTAGAGCTGCAGTTTCATGGCTCAAGGGGGGGTGTCTTGCTTCTATAGTGCAAGTTGAGATCTCACTGGGTGTTTGCTGCTTGTGGAGCTGCATGCTCAGACCTCCAAGGATGGTCCTTAATTGTGGAGTGACATGTTCAGAGATCATTGGGTGTTTCTTGCTTGGGCAGCTGCAGGTTCAGAGTTTAGGGGGTATTTGTTGTTTGTAGAACTACACCCTCAGAGCTCCGGGAAGGTCCTTGCTTGTGAAGCTACAAGTTCAGTGCTCAGGGAGTGTTTCTTGCTTGTGGAGCTGCAGGTTCAGATATCAAGGTGCATTTGTTGCTTGTGGAACTGAATGTTCAGACCTTTGAGGGTGGTCCTTTCTTGTGGAGATACATGTTCAGAGCTCATTAGGTGTTTCTTGATTATGGAGCTCCAGGTTCAGAGATCAGGGAGCAATTGTACTTGTGGTCTGCACGTTCAGACATGTGAGGATGGTCCTTGCTTGTGGAGCTGCATGTTCAGAGCTCATTAGGTGTTTCTTGATTGTGGAGCTGCATGTTCAGGGTTCAGGGGGCATTTGTACTTGTGGTCTGCCTGTTCAGACCTGTAAGGATGGTCCTTGCTTGTGGTCTGCACGTTCAGACATGTGAGGATGGTCCTTTCTTGTGGAGCTGCATGTTCAGAGCTCATTAGGTGTTTCTTGATTGTGGAGCTGCATGTTCAGGGTTCAGGGAGCATTTGTACTTGTGGTCTGCACGTTCAGACCTGTGAGGATGGTCCTTGCTTGTGGAGCTGCATGTTCAGAGCTCATTAGGTGTTTCTTGATTGTGGAGCTCCAGGTTCAGAGTTCAGGAGGCATTTGTACTTGTGGTCTGCCTGTTCAGACCTGTGAGGATGGTCCTTGCTTGTGGAGCTGCATGTTCAGAGCTCATTAGAACAATTAGTTGAACACTACATGGCAAATAATAAGAAATAGAAGGGTATCTCCTAGACAACATTATAATACCATATTTTTCAGATAGGAGAATTTATACCCGTAACAGACATGCCGATAAGTGCAAAACATTCATATTTGAAAAAACAGTAGTAAAATATGGCAAGCTGTATACAAAAAGTGATTAAAACATAACACCAGTAATGGTTCAGTCAGGAGTATGACAGGAGAATGTAGAAAACCTTTTTCTGGTGACACAAAATACAGCCAGTATTCGAGAGGTATTACAGGGATCCAACCCACCTCAGTGGTAATGATAGAGACAGTTACTTAGAGTTACAATGTGGCGCACAATAATAATGTGCCCCATCATAATACACATTAGTAGTCCTGCTTACCCATGTTGCGATAACTGTATGGTCACCAGGTAGGTTTGGGACGCTCCAACGTGTTTCCCTGGTAGAGCTTCCTCAGGGGGTATTATGATGGGGCAGATATTGGAGGGAATACAAGGGACCTTTCATTGGGTAAGGAAAAGTGATACATTTCAGAGGTTTACTTTTTAGACCCTGGGAGCCATATTTAATTGAGGTTCTATTGTGAGTGTACTGTACTTAGGTCTTGAATTGCCATTATTACTGTGTGCCAAGACTGGTGATACGTTTTAATCACTTTTTGTATGCAATAAGCAGCTTGCTGTATTTTACTACTGTTTTTTCAAATAAAAACATTTTGCATTATTGCACTTCATTATTACGGGTATAAATTCTCCCAACTGAAAAATACAGTATTATAATGTTCAGAGCTCAGTGGGAGAGGGTTTCTTGCTTTTTTGAGCTGCATGCACAGAGCTCAGGGGATGGTCCTTGCTTGTGGAGCTGCAGGCTTGGAGTTTAGGGGTTAAACATCTCAAGGAGCCGCTGTGCAACCGATCATATTGTAATGGAAGGAGGATCAGACCACTGCAAATCTACCAAGACCCGGCCGTCCCTCTAAACTTTCATCTGGAACAAGGAGAAGACTGATCAGAGAAGAGGCCAAAAGGCCCATGATCCCTCTGGATGATCTGCAGAGATCTACAGCTGAGGAGGGAGAGTCTGTCCATAGGACAACAATCAGCCGTACACTGCACAAATCTGGCCTTTATGGAAGAAGCCATTTCTCACAGATATCCATAAACAGTCTGGTGTGAAGTTTGCCACAAGCCGCCGGGGAGACCCCAAACATGTGGAATAAGGGAGACCCCAAACATGTGGAATAAGGGAGACCCCAAACATGTGGAATAAGGGAGACCCCAAACATGTGGAATAAGGGAGACCCCAAACATGTGGAATAAGGGAGACCCCAAACATGTGGAATAAAGGAGACCCCTAACATGTGGAATAAGGGAGACCCCAAACATGTGGAATAAGGGAGACCCCAAACATGTGGAATAAAGGAGACCCCAAACATGTGGAATAAGGGAGACCCCAAACATGTGGAATAAGGGGCTCTGCTCAGAGGAAACCAAAATCACACTATGGCCACAATGCAAAACGTTATGTTTGGTGTAAAAGCAACAAAGCTCATCACCCTGAAAACACCATCCGCACTGTCACATGGTGGTGGCCTGAAAACACCATCCGCACTGTCACACATGGTGGTGGCCTGAAAACACCATCCCCACTGTCACACATGGTGGAGGCCTGAAAACACCATCCCCACTGTCACACATAGTGGAGGCCTGAAAACACCATCCCCACTGTCACACATGGTGGTGGCCTGAAAACACCATCCCCACTGTCACACATGGTGGCAGCATCATGGTTTGGGCTTTTCTTCAGCAGGGACAGGGAAGATGGTTACAATTGATGGGAAGATGGACGGAGCCAAATACAGGACCATTCTGGAAGAAAACCTGCAAAAGACCTGAGACTGTGACGGAGATTTATCTTCCAACAAGACAATGATCCCAAACATAAAGCAAAATCTACAATGGAAAGGTCCAAAAATCACCGTCTCCAGGTGTTAGAATGTCCGAGTCACATCCAGACCTGAATCCAATGGAGAATCTGTGGAAAGAGCTGAAAACTGCTGATCACAAACGCCTCAATCCAACCTCACTGAGCTCCAGCTGTTCTGCAAGGAAGAATGAGACAAACCCCAAGAGACTGCAGCTGTAATCACAGCACAAGGGGGCGCTACAGAGGATTAACTCAGGGGATGAATAATATTACACGCCACACTGCACAGTGTTTAATTGTTAAAAAAGTTAAAAAATATCCAATAAATTTGGCTCCCCCTCACGATTGTGTCCCACTTGTTGTTGATTCTTCACTAAAATATGAGAATTTATATATTTATGTTTGAAGCCTGAAATGTGGCAAAAGGTGGAAAAGGTCCGAATACTTTCACAAGGCACTGTATATATGGGGCTGAATACTTTCACAAGGCACTGTATATAGGGGGCCAAATACTTTCACAAGGCACTGTATATAGGGGGCTGAATACTTTCACAAGGCTCTGTATATAGAGGGCTGAATACTTTCACAGCGCACTGTATATAGGGGGCTGAATACTTTCACAAGGCTCTGTATATAGGGGGCTGAATACTTTCACAAGGCACTGTATATAGGGGGCTGAATACTTTCACAAGGCACTGTATATAGGGGGCTGAATACTTTCACAAGGCGCTGTATATAGGGGGCTGGATACTTTCACAAGGCACTGTATATAGGGGGCTGAATACTTTCACAAGGCGCTGTATATAGGGGGCTGAATACTTTCACAAGGCACTGTATATAGGGGGCTGAATACTTTCACAAGGCACTGTATATAGGGGGCTGAATACTTTCACAAGGCTCTGTATATAGGGGGCCGAATACTTTCACAAGGCACTGTATATAGGGGGCTGAATACTTTCACAAGGCACTGTATATAGGGGGCTGAATACTTTCACAAGGCACTGTATATAGGGGGGCCGAATACTTTCACAAGGCACTGTATATAGGGGGCTGAATACTTTCACAAGGCACTGTATACAGGGGGCTGAATACTTTCACAAGGCACTGTATGTAGGGGGCTGAATACTTTCACAAGGCTCTGTATATAGGGGGCTGAATACTTTCACAAGGCACTGTATATAGGGGGCTGAATACTTTCACAAGGCACTGTATATAGGGGCTGAATACTTTCACAAGGCACTGTATATAGAGGGCTGAATACTTTCACAAGGCTCTGTAAATAGGGGGCCGAATACTTTCACAAGGCACTGTATATAGGGGGCCGAATACTTTCACAAGGCACTGTATATAGGGGGCTGAATACTTTCACAAGGCACTGTATATAGGGGGGCCGAATACTTTCACAAGGCACTGTATATAGGGGGCTGAATACTTTCACAAGGCACTGTATACAGGGGGCTGAATACTTTCACAAGGCACTGTATATAGGGGGCTGAATACTTTCACAAGGCTCTGTATATAGGGGGCTGAATACTTTCACAAGGCCCTGTATATAGGGGGCTGAATACTTTCACAAGGCTCTGTATATAGGGGGCTGAATACTTTCACAAGGCACTGTATATAGGGGGCTGAATACTTTCACAAGGCACTGTATATAGGGGGCTGAATATTTTCACAAGGCACTGTATATAGGGGGCTGAATACCTTCACAAGGCACTGTATATAGGGGGCTGAATACTTTCACAAGGCACTGTATATAGGGGGCTGAATACTTTCACAAGGCACTGTATACAGGGGGCTGAATACTTTCACAAGGCACTGTATACAGGGGGCTGAATACTTTCACAAGGCACTGTATATAGGGGGCTGAATACTTTCACAAGGCACTGTATATAGGGGGCTGAATACTTTCACAAGACACTGTATATAGGGGGCTGAATACTTTCACAAGGCTCTGTATATAGGGGGCTGAATACTTTCACAAGGCTCTGTATATAGGGGGCTGAATACTTTCACAAGGCACTGTATATAGGGGGCTGAATACTTTCACAAGGCCCTGTATATAGGGGGCTGAATACTTTCACAAGGCACTGTATATAGGGGGCTGAATACCTTCACAAGGCACTGTATATAGGGGGCTGAATACTTTCACAAGGCACTGTATATAGGGGGCTGAATACTTTCACAAGGCCCTGTATATAGGGGGCTGAATACTTTCACAAGGCACTGTATATAGGGGGCTGAATACTTTCACAAGGCACTGTATATAGGGGGCTGAATACTTTCACAAGGCCCTGTATATAGGGGGCTGAATACTTTCACAAGGCACTGTATACAGGGGGCTGAATACTTTCACAAGGCACTGTATATAGGGGCTGAATACTTTCACAAGGCGCTGTATATATACATAGGGGGCTGAATACTTTCACAAGGCACTGTATATAGGGGGCTGAATACTTTCACAAGGCACTGTATATAGGGGGCTGAATACTTTCACAAGGCTCTGTATATAGGGGGCTGAATACTTTCACAAGGCACTGTATATAGGGGGCTGAATACTTTCACAAGGCACTGTATATAGGGGGGCTGAATACTTTCACAAGGCTCTGTATATAGGGGGCTGAATACTTTCACAAGGCACTGTATATAGGGGCTGAATACTTTCACAAGACACTGTATATAGGGGGCTGAATACTTTCACAAGGCACTGTATATAGGGGGCTGAATACTTTCACAAGGCGCTGTATATAGGGGCTGAATACTTTCACAAGGCACTGTATATAGGGGGCTGAATACAGTCACAAGGCACTGTATATAGGGGGCTTAATACTTTCACAAGGCGCTGTATATAGGGGGCTGAATACTTTCACAAGGCTCTGTATATAGGGGGCTGAATACTTTCACAAGGCACTGTATATAGGGAGCTGAATACTTTCACAAGGCACTGTATATAGGGGGCTGAATACTTTCACAAGGCACTGTATATAGGGGGCTGAATACTTTCACAAGGCTCTGTATATAGGGGGCTGAATACTTTCACAAGGCACTGTATATAGGGGCTGAATACTTTCACAAGGCACTGTATATAGGGGGCTGAATACTTTCACAAGGCACTGTATATAGGGGGCCGAATACTTTCACAAGGCTCTGTATATAGGGGGCTGAATACTTTCACAAGGCACTGTATATAGGGGGCTGAATACTTTCACAAGGCACTGTATATAGGGGGCTGAATACTTTCACAAGGCACTGTATATAGGGGGCCGAATACTTTCACAAGGCCCTGTATATAGGGGGCCGAATACTTTCACAAGGCCCTGTATATAGGGGGCTGAATACTTTCACAAGGCACTGTATATAGGGGGCCGAATACTTTCACAAGGCACTGTATATAGGGGGCTGAATACTTTCACAAGGCACTGTATATAGGGGGCTGGATACTCTTTTTGATGATCTTCTAACTCATTGAGACACTCCTGTATTGTTACATAGGAACTGCAGACGCAGCTTTGTACAGTATAGAAGGTACGACTGGCTTTAGGGGGTTATAGGGGAGGCAAGTAGGGGTCCGGACCCTCATATGGGTTTTATAGCAGTTTTGGCATTAGACCCCTGTGACCCTGGCAGTGGAGGTGATCAGTAGAACCTGGGACCTGTTCACACCTGCAGGTCACACTAACAATAGCATCAGGTGAGGATATTGCCATGTAAGCGATTCCGCCAGCAGTTCACGGCCTATACGAGGTGCACAGTGACTCTCACGCTCCCTGCCTGGATCAGGTCACACCTGCCCCTCCACTGCAGAAATATACACCCCCAGGGGAGACTCTCAGATTCCTTATAGCTCACGATTGCCGGTGACAACAGGACTGGGCTGCAGAGCTGACAATCTGAGAGGCTGAAGCCCCTGTACATGAGCGGGACCCTCATCCGGGGCAGAGCCGGCCCCCGAGGGTCACCGGTTACATCCATGAGATCTATGTGATCAGCTCAGGAGAGCAGTGCATTGTGCTGATCCCAGGACGCCGCTGATCACAGGACGCCACCGATCCATATCTCTACCCTCAGGGCAGACTCTTCTTATCAGTGTGAACAGTCAGCAACATCCAAACCGCCAGTCATCACATTACACGCCGTAACTGACCAGCAAAATGGATCATTAGTCAGACACATGTATATAAAGATAGAAAGTAAGTGCCCCCCACGTCTGTCTGTGACCTACAGGCCGGCATTGACCGCAGCCATGAGGATGCACTCACACAAGTGTCATCCAGAGGAGCCGCACAGCTCAGCTGTCACACAGCAGGGGGTCTGCAACTATGTGGACTGGACACCTGAGGAAAAACGCACCCGATACCTTCAGTGTAAAGTATGGAGGACAGGTCAGAGAACCACCAAGCATGGTGGGGGTATGTGGGGGCTGATGTGTTATATAGGGGTCTGGGCAGCTCATACTACAGCATCTATTACTGCTGACACCAGCCTGTACACAGTGTGTAGAATTATTAGGCAAGTTGTATTGTAGAGGATTATTATTATTATGTTCTCAATCACCCAAAAGACTCATAAATATCAAAGCTTAATACAGTTAGGGCCAGAAATATTTGGACAGTGACACAAGTTTTGTTATTTTAGCTGTTTACAAAAACATGTTCAGAAATACAATTATATATATAATATGGGCTGAAAGTGCACACTCCCAGCTGCAATATGAGAGTTTCCACATCCAAATCGGAGAAAGGGTTTAGGAATCATAGCTCTGTAATGCATAGCCTCCTCTTTTTCAAGGGATCAAAAGTAATTGGACAATGGACTCTAAGGGCTGCAATTAACTCTGAAGGCGTCTCCCTCGTTAACCTGTAATCAATGAAGTAGTTAAAAGGTCAGGGATGGATTCCAGGTGTGTGGTTTTGCATTTGGAAGCTGTTGCTGTGACCAGACAACATGCGGTCAAAGGAACTCTCAATTGAGGTGAAGCAGAACATCCTGAGGCTGAAAAAAAAGAAAAAATCCATCAGAGAGATAGCAGACATGCTTGGAGTAGCAAAATCAACAGTTGGGTACATTGTGAGAAAAAAGGAATTGACTGGTGAGCTTGGGAACTGTAAAAGGCCTGGGCGTCCACGGATGACAACAGTGGTGGATGATCGCCGCATACTTTATTTGGTGAAGAAGAACCCGTTCACAACATCAACTGAAGTCCAGAACACTCTCAGTGAAGTAGGTGTATCTGTCTCTAAGTCAACAGTAAAGAGAAGACTCCATGACAGTAAATACAAAGGGTTCATATCTAGATGCAAACCATTCATCAATTCCAAAAATAGACAGGCCAGAGTTAAATTTGCTGAAAAACACCTCAAGAAGCCGCTCAGTTCTGGAAAAGTATTCTATGGACAGATGAGACAAAGATCAACCTGTACCAGAATGATGGGAAGAAGAAAGGGAACGGCACATGATCCAAGGCACACCACATCCTCTGTAAAACATGGTGGAGGCAACGTGATGGCATGGGCATGCATGGCTTTCAATGGCACTGGGTCACTTGTGTTTATTGATGACATAACAGCAGACAAGAGTAGCCGGATGAATTCTGAAGTGTACCGGGATATACTTTCAGCCCAGATTCGGCCAAATGCTGCAAAGTTGATTGGACGGCGCTTCATAGTACAGATGGACAATGACCCCAAGCATACAGCCAAAGCTACCCAGGAGTTCATGAGTGCAAAAAAGTGGAACCTTCTGCAATGGCCAAGTCAATCACCAGATCTTAACCCAATTGAGCTGCATTTCACTTGCTCAAATCCAGACTTAAGACGGAAAGACCCACAAACAAGCAAGACCTGAAGGCTGCAGCTGTAAAGGCCTGGCAAAGCATTAAGAAGGAGGAAACCCAGCGTTTGGTGATGTCCATGGGTTCCAGACTTAAAGGGAACCAACCACCTCAGATGACGTGTATAAGCTGTTAATACATGTCCCTGGACCCTATGTACACCATTGCAGCTATGTTTTTGCTAAGAATATTGATAACAGCAAACCGAAATAAACAGTTTATAAACTTACATGATTTAGTACTTGAGGGCGTCTCCCTCGGGCTTTAGTACGAGAGGGCTGTGTCTCCAGCAGCTTGAGTGGCTGTCCTCCCCCTCCCTCTCTGTTTGCAGGACTTCACATTAGGGCGTGATATTATCTTGGTGTGGGCGGGCACCCAAGGCAGCTCCCGTCCGTGCACGTCATCTCAGTGACGTCCTGCAAACAGAGAGGGAGGGGGAGGACAGCCACTCAAGCTGCTGGAGACACAGCCCTCTCGTACTAAAGCCCGAGGGAGACGCCCTCAAGTACTAAATCATGTAAGTTTATAAACTGTTTATTTCGGTTTGCTGTTATCAATATTCTTAGCAAAAACATAGCTGCAATGGTGTACATAGGGTCCAGGGACATGTATTAACAGCTTATACACGTCATCTGAGGTGGTTGGTTCCCTTTAAGGCAGTGATTGCCTCCAAAGGATTCGCAACAAAATATTGAAAATAAAAATATTTTGTTTGGGTTATGTTTATTTGTCCAATTACTTTTGACCTCCTAAAATGTGGAGTGTTTGTAAAGAAATGTGTACAATTCCTACATTTTCTATCAGATATTTTTGTTCAACCCTTCAAATTAAACATTACAATCTGCACTTGAATTCTGTTGTAGAGGTTTCATTTCAAATCCAATGTGGTGGCATGCAGAGCCCAACTCGCCAAAATTGTGTCACTGTCCAAATATTTCTGGCCCTAACTGTATTTTTGGAAGTTGGAGGGTTTTTAGCTTTGGCTCTGGAGGATATCTGTGTGTGCAGGTAACTATTACTGTGCAGAATTATTAGGCAACTTAATAAAAACCCAATATATTCCCATCTCACTTGTTTATTGTCACCAGGTAACCAATATAACTGCACAAAATTTAGAAATAAACATTTCTGACATGCAAAAACAAACCCCAAAAAATGAGTGCCCAATATCGCCCCCTTTATTTATGATGACACTCAGCAGCCTCTATCCATAGATTGTGTCAGTTGCTTGATCTGTTTACGATCCACATTGCGTGCAGCAGCCAACGCAGCCTCCCAGACACTGTCCCCAGAAGTGTACTGTTTTCCCTCCCAGACACTGTTCCCAGAGGTGTACTGTTTTCCCTCCCAGACACTGTCCCCAGAGGTGTACTGTTTTCCCTCCCAGACACTGTCCCCAGAGGTGTACTATTTTCCCTCCCAGACACTGTTCCCAGAGGTGTACTGTTTTCCCTCCCAGACACTGTCCCCAGAGGTATACTGTTTTCCCTCCCAGACCCTGTTCCCAGAGGTGTACTGTTTTCCCTCCCTGTAGATCTCACATTTTAGGAGGGATCACAGGTTCTCTATGGGGTTCAGATCAGGTGACCAAGGAGGCCATGTCATTATTTTCTCTTCTTTTGCACCTTTACTGGCCAGCCACGCTGTGGAGTAGTTTGATGCATGTGATGGAGCATTGTCCTGCATGAAAATCATGTTTCTCTTGAACGATCCCGACTTCTTCCTGTACCACTGCTTGAAGAAGTTGTCTTCCAGAAACTTGCAGTAGGTCCGGGAGTTGAGCTTCTCTCCATCCTCAACCCAAAAAGGTCCCACAAGTTGATCTTTGATGATCCCAGCCCATACCAGTCCCCCACCTCCACCTTGCTGGCGTCTGAGTCGGAGTGGAGCTCTCTGCCCTTTACTGATCCAGCCTCTGGCCCATCCATCTGGCCATCAAGAGTCACTCTCATTTCATCAGTCCATAAAATCTTTGAAGAATCAGTCTTAAGATATTTCTTGGCCCAGTCTTGACGTTTTATCTTATGTTTCTTGCTCAGAGGTGGTGGTTTTATCTTATGTTTCTTGTTCAGAGGTGGTGGTTTTATGTTATGTTTCTTGTTCAGAGGTGGTGGTTTAATGTTATGTTTCTTGTTCAGAGGTGGTGGTTTTCTCTTATGTTTCTTGTTCAGAGGTGGTGGTTTTATCTTATGTTTCTTGTTCAGAGGTGGTGTTTTATCTTATGTTTCTTGTTCAGAGGTGGTGGTTTTATCTTATGTTTCTTGTTCAGAGATGGTGGTTTTATCTTGTTCTCTTGTTCAGAGGTGGTGGTTTTATCTTATGTTTGTTGTTCAGAGGTGGTGGTTATATCTTATGTTTATTGTTCAGAGGTGGTGGTTTTATCTTATGTTTCTTGCTCAGAGGTGGTGGTTTTATCTTGTGTCTCTTGTTCAGAGGTGGTGGTTTTATCTTATGTTTCTTGTTCAGAGGTGGTGGTTTTATCTTATGTTTCTTGTTCAGAGGTGGTGGTTTTATCTTATGTTTCTTGCTCAGAGGTGGTGGTTTTATCTTGTGTCTCTTGTTCAGAGGTGGTGGGTTTACCTTATGTTTCTTGTTCAGAGGTGGTGGTTTTATCTTATGTTTCTTGTTCAGAGGTGGTGGTTTTATCTTGTCTCTTGCTCAGAGGTGGTGGTTTTATCTTATGTTTCTTGCTCAGAGGTGGTGGTTTTATCTTATGTTTCTTGTTCAGAGGTGGTGGTTTTATCTTATGTTTCTTGTTCAGAGGTGGTGGTTTTATCTTATGTTTCTTGTTCAGAGGTGGTGGTTTTATCTTGTGTCTCTTGTTCAGAGGTGGTGGGTTTACCTTATGTTTCTTGTTCAGAGGTGGTGGTTTTATCTTATGTTTCTTGTTCAGAGGTGGTGGTTTTATCTTGTCTCTTGCTCAGAGGTGGTGGTTTTATCTTATGTTTCTTGCTCAGAGGTGGTGGTTTTATCTTATGTTTCTTGTTCAGAGGTGGTGGTTTTATCTTATGTTTCTTGTTCAGAGGTGGTGGTTTTATCTTATGTTTCTTGTTCAGAGGTGGTGGTTTTATCTTATGTTTCTTGTACAGAGGTGGTGGTTTTATCTTATGTTTCTTGTTCAGAGGTGGTGGTTTTATCTTATGCTTCTTGCTCAGAGGTGGTGGTTTTCTCTTATGTTTCTTGTTCAGAGGTGGTGGTTTTATCTTATGTTTCTTGTTCAGAGGTGGTGGTTTTTCAGCCTTCCTTACCTTGGCCATGTCCCTGAGTATGGCACACCTTGTGCTTTTTGATGCTCCAGTAACATTGCAGCTCTGAAATATGGCAAAACTGGTGGCAAATGGCATCTTGGCAGCTTCACGCTTGATTTTCCTCCATTCATGGGCAGTTATTTTGCCCTTTTTTGCCCTCACGCTTCTTGCGACCCTGTTGGCTATTTGCCATGAAACACTTGATTGTTCGGTGATCACACTTCAAAAGTTTGGCAATTTCCAGACTGCTGCATCCCTCTGCAAGACATCTCACAATTGTGGACTGTTCAGAGCTGTCACATCTCTCTTCTGAACCATTATGCCTAATAATTAAGCACACCTTATATAGGGTGATGATGTCATTACACCACACCCCTCCTCATTACAGAGATGCCATCACCTGATTTACTTCATTGGTAGTTGGCTCTCAGCCTATACAGCTTGGAGTAGGACAACATGGATACAAAGGATCATGATCACAATACTCATCTGCCTAATAATTCTGCACACAGTGTATACATGTGAGAGAGGAGTCAGCCCCGCCCCCCGGTGATGACATCACTGATATAATGATGTGTATGAGGAGTCAGCCCCGCCCCCGGTGATGACATCACTGATATGATGATGTGTATGAGGAGTCAGCCCCGCCCCCGGTGATGACATCACTGATATGATGCAGACATGCAGCCTCTGTAATTATTATCTCTTGCACAGGAGAATATAGAAAAGCTTTATTATACAGACGCGCTTTATACAAGGATTAGTTACATTCTACATCCCAGCAGCGCCCCCATCAGTCTGTACATGACATGCAGTATAGCGGCGCAGCGCTGCGGTGACCTCTGCACTCAGCAGTGGGGTCACTTTGCTTCACTGTTGCCCCTTCCCTAGAATACAAAGTACAGCAAGCAGAGATATAACACGGGGCCCCCAGAACACGAGCATTCACAGGCAGCTGGCACTGTAATAATGTTATGTCTTATACCCTGGTCACATCCAGAGCTGCAGAATTCTGCATCTACATAGTGTCATATGCATCAGTCACATCAGGTAGGAATACAGCTCTGGAGGATAAGACATGATGTAACAGCAGAATAGTGACTGCAGCTCTGGATGATAAAACATGATGTAAGAGCAGAATAGTGAGTGCAGCTCTAGATGATAAAACATGATGTAAGAGCAGAATAGTGAGTGCAGCTCTAGATGATAAAACATGATGTAAGAGCAGAATAGTGACTGCAGCTCTGGAGGTGACTAGAGGATAAGACATGATGTAACAGCAGAATAGTGACTGCGACTGCAGCTCTGGAGGTGACTAGAGGATAAGACATGATGTAACAGCAGAATAGTGACTGCAGCTCTGAAGTCTGAGACATGATTTAAGAGCAGAATTGTGAGCTTAGCTCTGAAGGTTACTGGAGATAAGACATGATGTAACAGCAGAATAGTGAGTGCAGCTCTGAAGGTTACTGGAGATAAGACATGATGTAACAGCAGAATAGTGAGTGCAGCTCTGAAGGATAAGACATGATGTAAGAGCAGAATAGTGAGTGCAGCTCTGAAGGATAAGACATGATGTAAGAGCAGAATAGTGAGTGCAGCTCTGGAGGTGACTGTAAAGGTGATTTGTCAGATGTCATGCTTCTGTAGATAGCGCTTATCATCTTCTCTAATCGTATGAGGTCATCTTGTGGGCGGGGCTTCTCTTACTGTGCCTGGGTACAGGATTACATGACGTAAACCCCCCAGAGATCGTCTGACTGCAGTGGAGGATGAGGTCAGTCCCTCCCCCTATAAAGTGTGTGACCCCCAGCATTGCTGAGCGTTTAGTTACAGCCCCCCAACATTGATCACCGTCTATCACCATCACTAATATACCGGATCAGAACACATATAGGAGCAGAGTATCAGTACAGAGGCGTCCCCCTCCACCAGGGATGGTCACACGGGCATTACTCATCATCACTCATCATCATAGCAGTACCACTCCCTCCCGTTACTTCACCATCTCCAGCTATAATGGCATCACCACTCCCTCCCGTTACTTCACCATCTCCAGCTATAATGGCATCACCACTCCCTTCCGTTACTTCACCATCTCTAGCTGTAATGGCATCACCACTCCCTTCCGTTACTTCACCATCTCTAGCTGTAATGGCGTCACCACTCCCTCCTGTTACTTCACCAACTCCAGCTATAATGGCATCACCACTCCCTCCTGTTACTTCACCATCTCTGTCTGTAATGGCATCACCACTCCCTTCCGTTACTTCACCATCTCTAGCTGTAATGGCGTCACCACTCCCTCCTGTTACTTCACCAACTCCAGCTATAATGGCATCACCACTCCCTCCTGTTACTTCACCATCTCTGTCTGTAATGGCGTCACCACTCCCTTCCGTTACTTCACCATCTCTAGCTGTAATGGCGTCACCACTCCCTCCTGTTACTTCACCAACTCCAGCTATAATGGCATCACCACTCCCTCCTGTTACTTCACCATCTCTGTCTGTAATGGCGTCACCACTCCCTCCCGTTACTTCACCATCTCCGGCTGTAATGGCGTCACCACTCCCTCCCGTTACTTCACCATCTTCGGCTGTAATGGCGTCACCACTCCCTCCCGTTACTTCACAATCTCCAGCTATAATGGCATCACCACTCCCTCCCGTTACTTCACCATCTCTGTCTGTAATGGTGTCACCACTCCGTCCCGTTACTTCACCATCTCCAGCTGTAATGGCGTCACCACTCCCTCCTGTTACTTCACCATCTCTGTCTGTAATGGCGTCACCACTCCCTCCCGTTATTCACCATCTCTGTCTGTAATGGCGTCACCACTCCCTCCCATTATTCACTATCTCTGTCTGTAATGGCGTCACCACTCCCTCCCATTACTTCACCATCTCCAGCTGTAATGGCGTCACCACTCCCTCCCGTTACTTCACCATCTCCAGCTATAATGGCATCACCACTCCCTCTCGTTACTTCACCATCTCTGTCTGTAATGGCGTCACCACTCCCTCCTGTTACTTCACCATCTCTGTCTGTAATGGAGTCACCACTCCCTCCTGTTACATCACCATCTCTGTCTGTAATGGTGTCACCACTCCCTCCCTTTACATCACCATCTCTGTCTGTGATGGCGTCACCACTCCCTCCTGTTACTTCACCATCTCCAGCTGTAATGGCATCACCACTCCCTTCCGTTACTTCACCATCTCTGTCTGTAATGGCGTCACCACTCCCTCCCGTTACTTCACCATCTCTGTCTGTAATGGCGTCACCACTCCCTCCCGTTATTCACCATCTCTGTCTGTAATGGCGTCACCACTCCCTCCCATTATTCACTATCTCTGTCTGTAATGGCGTCACCACTCCCCCCCATTTTTCACCATCTCTGTCTGTAATGGCATCACCACTCCCTCCCGTTACTTCACCATCTCTGTCAGTAATGGCGTCACCACTCCCTCCCGTTATTCACCATCTCTGTCTGTAATGGCGTCACCACTCCCTCCCGTTATTCACCATCTCTGTCTGTAATGGAGTCACCACTCCCTCCCGTTACTTCACCATCTCCGGCTGTAATGGCATCACCACTCCCCCCTGTTACTTCACTATCTCTGGCTGTAATGGCATCACCACTCCCCCCTGTTACTTCACCATATCTGGCTGTAACGGTGTCACCACTCCCCCCGTTACTTCACCATCTCCGGCTGTAACAGCGTCACCACTCCCTCCCGTTACTTCACCATCTCCGGCTGTAACAGCGTCACCACTCCCTCCCGTTACTTCACCATCTCCGGCTGTAACAGCGTCACCACTCCCTCCCGTTACTTCACCATCTCCGGCTGTAACAGCGTCACCACTCCCTCCCGTTACTTCACCATCTCCGGCTGTAATGGCTTCACCGCACCCCCCTGTTACTTCACCATCTCTGGCTGTAATGGCGTCACCACTCCCTCCTGTTAATTTACCATCTTCGGCTGTAATGGCGTCACTACTCCCTCCCGTTACTTCACTATCTCCGGCTGTAATGGCGTCACCACTCCCTCCCGTTACTTCACCATCTCCGGCTGTAACAG
The DNA here is from genome assembly GCA_033576535.1 of Allobates femoralis. NCBI lineage: Eukaryota > Metazoa > Chordata > Amphibia > Anura > Aromobatidae > Allobates > Allobates femoralis. The sequence goes on from JARQOC010000005.1 coordinate 8,953,048, forward strand.
CGTCACCACTCCCTCCCGTTACTTCACCATCTCCGGCTGTAACAGCGTCACCACTCCCTCCCGTTACTTCACCATCTCCGGCTGTAACAGCGTCACCACTCCCTCCCGTTACTTCACCATCTCCGGCTGTAATGGCTTCACCGCACCCCCCTGTTACTTCACCATCTCTGGCTGTAATGGCGTCACCACTCCCTCCTGTTAATTTACCATCTTCGGCTGTAATGGCGTCACTACTCCCTCCCGTTACTTCACTATCTCCGGCTGTAATGGCGTCACCACCCCTCCCGTTACTTCACCATCTCCGGCTGTAACAGCGTCACCACTCCCTCCCGTTACTTCACCATCTCCGGCTGTAATGGCGTCACCACTCCCTCCCGTTACTTCACCATCTCCGGCTGTAACAGCGTCACCACTCCCTCCCGTTACTTCACCATCTCCAGCTGTAACAGCGTCACCACTCCCTCCCGTTACTTCACCATCTCCAGCTGTAACAGCGTCACCTTCCCATTTGTCTCTTTCTTGTCACTTTCGGTCTCCTTCTTCCCTCCCTCCATATCTCAGTAACTGAGATTTGAGGGGATTTCAGGGGCCTTCATCCCCCTTTGTACGTGCTGAGCCCCCCACATCTCCCTGCACATTAACCACCTCTGTCTTTCCTCGCTCGCTGTCCTATCTTCTACATACTGGATTCATCGTTCCTCCATAACTTTTCAGTTTAGTCAAAATCACATGAAGATGTATCATGGGGCCAAAACATCTTAGATGATCATCTGAGCGGGTGGTGCTCCGGCCTTGGACTGGGATTCCACAGAAACAGCAAACCGCACAACAGACCCAACAAGGCAGACTGATGCCAATCCAACCCTTCAGCACCCGCACCCCAACCGCACAACAGACCCAACAAGGCAAGACTGACACCAATCCAACCCTTCAGCACCCGCACCCCAACCGCACAACAGACCCAACAAGGCAAGACTGACACCAATCCAACCCTTCAGCACCCGCACCCCAACCGCACAACAGATCCAACAAGGCAAGACTGACGCCAACCCAACCCTTCAGCACCCGGACCCGAACCACACAAACACAGACCAACCCTACCAGGCAGACTGGCTTCACACCAACCCCACAGCACAACACAAACCGACCCGACCAGGCAAACTGACTCCACACAGACTGTGACGACACAGCCTTTTTCAATGCGTGTCATGGGTTAATGTTCCTAATTCTGCCACACGTATTGTTCTGCTGTTTGTTGACTAATGAGAAGTGGGTCTTTGTTTGTTATCAGACTGCTCGGAGACTCCATTGACCTAGTTTGTGTATTGCTACTTAAATGTAAATTTCCTCGGCCTCATCTGTCTACATCATTCGGAGAATTATGCAGTCGGATTGAAATGCCAACCAATAAGAAGAGCATTATCCTACCAATCCTGTAAGAATACAATATACTTTGAGATGAGGGCTCGGGATATAAAAAGGACTGCTTCAGTCACCAGTTGGTCTTCATGACTTCGGCCTATGAATTTAAGTTCTGGCTGCCAGGACATTTTTGCTACAAGACTTCATTCTTCGGTTCTGACTAGAGGAGCCGCACCATAACTGGATTATATTCTGTAAGAATTGAGCCTAGGATTCTAGGATTTGGCTAGAAGATCAGAGACTACATAAGGAAGATATCCAGGTTGTGACAATTCGGTCACCTGGCTACAGACTTGGCTGTGCTCCGTCAGCTTCCTAACCTTGTCACTATTCCTTTCTTGGTGGGAAAACAGGGTGCTGCTGGATTGGAGTAAGTGACCCTGGAAACCCTGAAGTCAGGAATATTCTAATCCCTGGAGAGCCAGCGGAAGGGAGAGACTCTGTTGCCTGTTACATTGTGTGTTGTGCTTGGTTATGTGTTATATGCCTTTGACTGCTGGAGAAAACTATAATATTACCGGTTATATATACTAGATTCTTTGATAGGGCGTTGATCCAGGGAATTAGTCTGATTGCCGTATCTGGAGTCAGGAAGGAATTTTTTTCCCCAATGTGGAGCTTAGTGTTGCCACATGGGTTTTTTTTTGCCTCCTCTGAATCAACACGTTAGGCTATGGGGGGAACTAGATGTACTTAAGGTTTTCCTTCAATCTTAAATACTATGTTACTATGTTACCCACTGACCCCTGTGTCTCCACACTGACTCCACAGCGCCCCCAACTGCACAACATAGACCTACCAAGCCAGGCAGACTGACTCCACACCGCCCCCACCCCAGCAGCACAACACAGACTGACCCAACCAGGCAGACTGCCTCCACACTGACCCAATAGCAGAGACTGACCCAATGCCACCCTCACCCCAACCACACCACACAGACCGACCCAACCAGGCAGACTGCCTCCACACTGACCCAATAGCAGAGACTGACCCAATGCCACCCTCACCCCAACCACACCACACAGACCGACCCAACCAGGCAGACTGACTCCACACTGACCCCATGGCATAGATCGACCCAATGCCACCCTCACCCCAACCACACCACACAGACCGACCCAACCAGGCAGACTGACTCCACACTGACCCCATGGCATAGATCGACCCAATGCCACCCTTACCCCAACCACACTACACAGACCGACCCAACCAGGCAGACTGACTCCACACTGACCCCATGGCATAGATCGACCCAATGCCACCCTTACCCCAACCACACTACACAGACCGACCCAACCAGGCAGACTGACTCCACACTGACCCCATGGCAAAGACCTACCCGAAGGCACAGACTGACTCCAATGTTCAGCCAACCCTACACCTCCATCACAGCACATACGACCCTACGGTGCAGACCATCCCCACCACACTGGCTGAGCCTACACCAACCCCAAGTTTTCCCCCCCAACAACCACACCACACAGACTGACTCCACACTGACCCACACTGACCAACAAAACACACAACCCTTTGCTGCAGACCGACCCCACATTGAAGACCAATACCACAGCACAGACTGACGTACACTGAACCCAAGACTGACTCCAACATTCAGACCAACCCTACACCTCCACCACAGTTCAGACCAGCCCACCACAACAGCTGACCCTATACCAACCACACGGTGCCCCCACACACTGATTGACTGCAACATGAACCCAACGCACAGACCTTCCCCACAGCATAGACCGACCCAACACCTCCACCACAGTGCAGACACTGATCTCATCACAGTGACCAACCCCATTGTAGTGACTGACCACACTGCAGCAGCTGACCCCACCGCAGATATGGTGCACCTTGCAGGGTCCAGGTCTACGTCCCCTCCTGTCTGGGTGACACCGCATGTACAGAGGTGCTCTCTGTTGTCGTCTCCTCACTGCACAGACCATCCTGGATGGGGGGCTGTGTACTGAGGGCAATGCTGGGGCACTCAGTCCTGGGCATAGATAAATGTCGTCTGCCATTGTGCTGCTTCACCACATCTCACCAGTCCCATCCCTACATGACTAATGTCACTGTACAGCTGCTGTCACAGGACCCCAGACCCACCGCAGACCCCGACAGTCACTTCATGTACATGTGTGTATCCTTTAGCCTCTTGTGATGAATCTACAATGAAACATTCCATCAGACCTTGTGTCCATAAAAAGCAAAACTCACGATCTCCACCTGCTGCCAGTCAATGGAAACCTGCTCCTAACATAGGCCTGCTCCCACAGCTGAGGGTTTGGTGCTAATGCAGATAGGAGTGGGGTCTATTTAGATCATGGAAGATTTCTCAGACCAGGCACAAGTGAAGCAAACCCTCAGCTGTGACATCAGAATGTTTCCAGTAGCCTACAGCAAGCAGAGATCTTGAAAATGTCTATGAGGGAAAGGAAGGATGTTTCATCCGGCAGTGATGGAGCGCGCTGCTCTGTGTCCTGGAGACCCTCCTGCGCAGAGCCGCCTGTGCTCATCCAGCAGTGATGGAGCGCGGTGCTCTGTGTCCTGGAGACCCTCCTGCGCAGAGCCGCCTGTGCTCATCCAGCAGTGATGGAGCGCAGTGCTCTGTGTCCTGGAGACCCTCCTGTGCAGAGCCGCCTGTGCTCATCCAGCAGTGATGGAGCGCGCTGCTCTGTGTCCTGGAGACCCTCCTGCGCAGAGCCGCCTGTGCTCATCCAGCAGTGATGGAGCGCGGTGCTCTGTGTCCTGGAGACCCTCCTGCGCAGAGCCGCCTGTGCTCATCCAGCAGTGATGGAGCGCAGTGCTCTGTGTCCTGGAGACCCTCCTGTGCAGAGCCGCCTGTGCTCATCCAGCAGTGATGGAGCGCGGTGCTCTGTGACCTGGAGACCCTCCTGTGCAGAGCCACCTGTGCTCATCCAGCAGTGATGGGAGTGCGGTGCTCTGTGACCTGGAGACCCTCCTGTGCAGAGCGCCTGTGCTCATCCAGCAGTGATGGAGCGCAGTGCTTGATGTCCTGGAGGACCCTCCTGCGCAGAGCTGCCTGTGCTCATCCAGCAGTGATGGAGTGTGGTGCTCTGTGACCTGGAGACCCTCCTGTCACAGCCACCTGTGCTCATCCAGCAGTGATGGAGCGCGGTGCTCTGTGTCCTGGAGACCCCCCTGTGCAGAGCCGTCTGTGCTCATCCAGCAGTGATGGAGCGCGGTGCTCTGTGTCCTGGAGACCCTCCTGCGCAGAGCCGCCTGTGCTCATCCAGCAGTGATGAAGCGCGGTGCTCTGTGTCTTGGAGACCCTCCTGCGCAGAGCCGCCTGTGCTCATCCAGCAGTGATGGAGCGCAGTGCTGTGTGTCCTGGAGACCCTCCTGCGCAGAGCCACCTGTGCTCATCCAGCAGTGATGGAGCGCGGTGCTCTGTGTCCTGGAGACCCTCCTGCGCAGAGCCGCCTGTGCTCATCCAGCAGTGATGGAGCGCAGTGCTGTGTGTCCTGCAGACCCTCCTGTGCAGAGCCGCCTGTGCTCATCCAGCAGTGATGGAGCGCAGTGCTGTGTGTCCTGGCAGACCCTCCTGTGCAGAGCCGCCTGTGCTCATCCAGCAGTGATGGAGTCCAGTGCTCTGTGTCCTGGAGACCCTCCTGTGCAGAGCCGCCTGTGCTCATCCAGCAGTGATGGAGTGCAGTGCTCTGTGTCCTGGAGACCCTCCTGTGCAGAGCTGCCTGTGCTCATCCAGCAGTGATGGAGCGCGGTGCTCTGTGTCCTGAGACCCTCCTGCGCAGAGCCGCCTGTGCTCATCCAGCAGTGATGGAGCGCGGTGCTCTGTGTCCTGGAGACCCTCCTGTGCAGAGCCGCCTGTGCTCATCCAGCAGTGATGGAGCGCGGTGCTCTGTGTCCTGGAGACCCTCCTGTGCAGAGCCGCCTGTGCTCATCCAGCAGTGATGGAGCGCAGTGCTCTGTGTCCTGGAGACCCTCCTGTGCAGAGCGCCTGTGCTCATCCAGCAGTGATGGAGTGCAGTGCTCTGTGTCCTGGAGACCCTCCTGTGCAGAGCCGCCTGTGCTCATCCAGCAGTGATGGAGCGTGGTGCTCTGTGTCCTGGAGACCCTCCTGTGCAGAGCCACCTGTACTCATTCATCAGTGATGGAGCGCAGTGCTCTTGTCCTGGAGACCCTCCTGTGCAGAGCCGCCTATGCCATCCAGCAGTGATGGAGCGCGTGCTCTGTGTCTGGAGACCCTCCTGTGCAAAGCCACAGAGTTCACATTGTCCTGGGGACACGTCGTGGTCACCCTCGCTCCCGGTTTGCCGCTGTCCAGCAGATGTCGTCCATTACTCTGCGGAGATTACTGTAATGTGAAGAGCTTGAGGTCAGGAGGGTGGGGTGTCCGCCTTATCTGTAAGACAAAAGGCAGGAGGATATGAGGATGAGGATATGAGGACAGCCATGTCCACCAGTGACCGAGCTCCACGGGACGTCACTACTGACCACCGGACGTGGAAATGGATCCGTCGTCTGCTGCCGAGAAGATGAGATCTGTCCCATCAGTAATCAGCGACGACCTCGACCTCTGACATCGATCCCCAGAGCGCGTCCTGCGGAGGATGATCTGATGGAGGAGAAGACACGGATGTGAGAGGAGGCCCCTGCAGGACCCCCGACAATCAGCCTGTATATACGGTGTGAGAGGTTGTCACCAGTCCTCCTCCTCTCCCCGGGCCCTCACCTTCCGGCTCTGGGGGCTGCTGGGGGCTGACGCACTGGTGTACAGGCTCAGGGTGGAGTTGGAGTTACTCGGTGACAGCCCTTTGGTTTTGGCCTGGCTCCCGGCTCGGCTTGGGGTGGATGAGGACACCTCGGGGGTCAGATACTTCTCGTTGATCTTCAGGTTGGTTCTTCCTTTCACTGTAAGAGCAGAACAATAATGAGAGAAAACAGAGAAGTCGCAGCTGACAACCTGACAACCCTGGAGCCCGGAGCATCCCCCTCCTTACTACACAGGGATAGCCTGTCGCTGTCTCCAAACACCATGTCCGCTATCTATGAACCCATACTCCTCATGTCAGCAGCTCACCCCGGTCCAAAGCTTTCCTTCACTCTCAGGGCTGTGGAGTCGGAGTCGTGGAGTCAGAGTTAGTTTTGGTTGGAGTCGGAGTCGGTAGAAATGTACCGACTCCGACTCCAGCTTTAAAAAAAATGTATTAATATTTCATAATTGAACTTTCATATGAATTTTATAAATGTTACTCAAATATATATGTTCTATCAAACTATGAACAACAGTGATAAGCGTTCTGCTGGAGATAGAGACATTTCTTACTTCTTGTGTGTCACTGTTCTCCACTGCCCTTCTAATCTTATACTTGGTTAACCTCATGCTGCCCCAACCCCCCTACTTACAATGTATGAAACTGAAAGTGAAAATGTGTTGCAAATTCTTAGTAGTAAAGCTCCTCCTCGTCTAGACTAGATCATACTAGGTGTTCATCTCCCAAGCATCTCACACAGCTGCCTGCTACTCAGAAGAGGAAGACTGTAAGAAGTATAGACTAGATCATACTAGGTGTTCATCTCCCAAGCATCTCAGAGTGCCTGCTACTCAGAAGAGGAAACTGTAAGAAGTATAGACTAGATCATACTAGGTGTTCATCTCCCAAGCATCTCACACAGCTGCCTGCTACTCAGAAGAGGAAGACTGTAGGAAGTATTGTCCTTTCAACAAACTTTGCATCAGTTAACTGTGAGTACATGAGGAATAATAACAGTATTACTGACCACTATATCAGTTGTACGACCTGGCAATAATTTTGTACAATTGTTTTTAGGAAAAACAATTGTCATTTGGATTGTGAATGCAGAATTAAAAACCTGAGAATGTCAGAGGCATCACATTAAATCAGCTGTATTTGAACATTTCACCATCACTCAAGATGGAAAACATTATGTCTGTTCAGTGTATGACAAATGATCCAGACTAGTGATGGGCGAGTCCTAAATTACTCGGAATCGCTTGACTCTAGCGAGTCGAGCCCGGACTCGCTACTCGTTGCGAGTCTAGCGAGTCCAATGTTAATGAATGGGGAAGCGAGTAATAGCGAGTAATGTGCGATTTACAAATCGCAGATGTGTCTCGGAAGCTTCAGGCTCTATCTGCTACAATAGCTAAATCATGTTTAATAGGCTCCCGCTGTCACAGCACAGTTAACTCTCTGCTTACAGGCGCTGCAACAAGAAGAAGAAGGAAGACAGAAGACAGAAGAGAGAAGAAAGAAGAGAGAAGACCTGGGTCTTTGGAGGGATATGTGGTGGTAATAAAGTTGGAGTCCCTAATGGTGTCTGTGTCTTTATTTTTAATAAATAATTTTTCTCTGTGTGGTATTTTTTTTAACCCTTTATTGGAGATTCTTAGTGACCGGGTCAAACCTGGCCTGACATTAAGAATCTCGGGCTTAATACCAGCTTGTATAACAAAGCTGGTATTAACCCCTTTATTACCCAGCGTGCCACCGCCACCAGGGCCGCTGGAAGAGCGGGGTTCAGCGCCAGAGGATGGTGCTTCAATGAACGATCCATCTTCTGGGGCGGCTGCGGGCTGCAATTTGCAGCGGGGGGTGCCCAGAAAGCTTGGGCCTCCCTGCGCTGCGGATTCCAGCCCCCAGCTGCTTAGCTGTACCTGGCTAGACATAGAAAATGCGCGGAGCCCCACGCATTTTTTTTTATTATTTCATGAATAATAATAAAAAAGGGCTCCCCTATATTCTTGTGTCCGGCCAGGTACAAATAGGCACCTGGGGGTTGGGGGCAGCCCGTCGCTGCCTGTGGATCTGGCTGGTTCCAGAAATACAGCGAAGCCCACGTCAAATTTTTTTCTGACAAATCCATAAAACAATGTAAATAAAAGGGACTGCATCTTTATTAACCCCTGGACCATGGGCGAGGGGTTAATAAAGATGCAGTCCCTTTTTTAGGATTGTTTTATTGATTTTTCAGAAAAAAAATGACGTGGGCTTCGCCGTATTTCTGGAACCAGCCGGATCCAGCAGGCATCGACGGGCTGCCCCCAACCCCCAGGTGCCTATTTGTACCTGGCCGGACACAAGAATATAGAGGAGCCCTTTTTTTTTATTATTTCATGAATTTCATGAAATAATAAAAAAAAAATGCGTGGGGCTCCGCGCAATTTCTATGTTTAGCCAGGTACAGCTAAGCAGCTGGGGGCTGAAATCCGCAGCGCAGGGAGGCCCAAGTTTTCTGGGCACCCCCCGCTGCAAATTGCAGCCCGCAGCCCCCCAGAAGATGGCGCGTTCATTGAAGCGCCATCCTCTGGCGCTGAACCCCGCTCTTCCAGCGGCCCTGGTGGCGGTGGCAGCTGGGTAATAAAGGGGTTAATACCAGCTTTGTTATACAAGCTGGTATTAAGCCCGAGATTCTTAATGTCAGGCCAGGTTTGACCCGGCCACTAAGAATCTCCAATAAAGGGTTAAAAAAAACACAACACAGAGAAAATTTTTTATTAGAAATAAAAAAAAAAAAGCCATTAGGGACTCCATTTTTAATTAAAAAATCCTCTTCCGTCCGACGTAGTCCAAAACGCGATGTCCTCTCTGCTACATCCCTGTGCATAGATATAGATGTCTATGCACAGGGAATGAGCAGACTGAGAACAATCTTAGCTCTGCTACATCATCTCTGTGCACAGACATTCATGTCTGTACACAGGGAGAGCAGGCGGGCTCTAGGACCCTGGAGCTGCGGCAGCCTGCAGGACCCGAGCTCGGCACAGAGCAGACAGCCGGACTCGTTACTGTGCGAGTTTCCCTGCGATTACTTGCACAGTAACGAGTCCAATGCAAGTCAATGGCAATCCTAGTTTTGTCAGAGTCTCTGACAAAACTAGGATTGCCATTGATTTGCATTGGACTCGTTACTGTGCGAGTAATCGCTGGGAAACTCGCAGAGTACCGAGTCCTGCGAGTCCCCTTACTACTCGCCGAGTAACGAGTCCTAGCGAGTAGACTCGCCAATCCCTAATCCAGACGAAAACAGATGCTGTCAAGCCAAGATGAGTGCATATTCAGGCAAAGATAAAAATGCTCCTACCAGAGCTTCTAATCTAAAGAGACATTTACAGCGCTTCCATCCAGAAGTACTGAAAGCAGTGGAAGAGAAAGACTGCATCCAAACCAAGGAACAGTGCCCAGCTCTTCCAGCCAAACAAAGGAGCAGAGAACTTTGCAGCCATCAGTTGCAAGATATTTTGTCAGTGACAAAGTTACTGTGACAATGACAGTAGATACATTTAAAAAACAGATCATAGAGCTTGTTGTAAAGGATAGTGTGCCTATTTCATTATTAAGTGCTATTAAGCTAATGAATGAGAGTAATGATGGTGACCAGCAAGCTAGAAACATTCTGGGTCCACAGACACACAAATGTGTGAAATAGAGGAACACAGTATTGTAACTGAGGAGCAAAGTGAAGTTGCTTCAGATGATCAGCAACATGATAGTTTGATGATGAAACTGTGTCAATAGTTCTTTCATTCATCACATGCGCTGTGCTGCGCATACGCTACAGTGGCTATAAGGGTACTTTACACACGGCTACATTTGTAGCTTGTCACCAGGTAATTACTGTTGCAGTGAATACATGGATACATGGTCTATCTTGTTGCTGTGTCAAATGGAATCATGTATCCTGATTTCGCTGCAACCAGTAAGTTACCTGGTGACAAGTACAAATGTAGCCGTGTGTAAGGTCCTAGAGAAGTCTGGCAAGAAGGACATGCTGCTGCACTGATTGGAAAGGTGAGAAAATTGGCTACTGTTGCCAGAACCCCTAAAGTTGACTCAATTTTGAAGAGAGGTGCTGGAAAAGGGGTAATTATTGATCAAGCCACACGATGGGGCAGTACTTACTTAATGATTCAGCGCTTGGTTGAACTGAAAACCTTTCTTGTAGACATGGCTAACCCTCAACTGACGCTAAATGAAAGTCAGTGGAATCAGGTGACTGAGCTGGGAAAATTGCTAGAGCACCCATTTACAGTGACTAAAAAATGACAAGCAAAGGACTTAACTCCAGGTAAGAACCTGATGTTTCGCCTGTCCCAAAGAGGAGGGTTAATTGCAAGTGGCATTGCTACATCAATGAAACGGAGAGAGGAGCTACTATTACAAAATAACATTCTTTTGTCAGCTGTTTATGTAGACCCAATGCATCGGATTCTTCTAGATGATCAACAGCTGAGTAAAGGAAAAGAAGCTCTGTTTGAAATAGCAGTAAGGATAAAGGGTTGCAGAACAGTCAGGAGAACAAGAAGAATTTTGGTCCGTGCTGCAACATTTCACCCTCATCATCAACTGATGAAGAATGTTAATTTCAAAAGTATTTGGAACACAAGAACGTGCACAAGCGTTCCCTGATATGAATGAAGAGTCCATCCCATCAAAAACCACAGCTAGTGAACATTTCAGCCAAATTTTTCATTGCACTACAAGAAATTTGAGAAATTTAGATTCTTTCTAAAATATACAGTGTTTATTGCATATTTACTTACAGTTTAGTAAAAGTTATTGCTATATTCTAATTGTATTCTAATAAATATAGTTTTTGCTCTAAGTGGTCTGATTACTTATATGATGGTGAGAAACTGAATAAGCACGATGGTAATATTTTACAACAGTAAATTTATTGTTATGAAGTGCCATTTATGAAGGAGTCGGAGCCTGATAAAATCCAGGAGTCAGAGTCGCAACTGTGGCTTACCGACTCCACAGCCCTGCTCTCTACATCCGATCACTCACTCCTGTCACCTTCACCTGAAATCTCTATCACTACCATCTCTCCACAGTTCTGCACCCTATCTCCTCCTCCTGTCTAACCTACCGTCTCTCACATTCTGCACCACCCTACATCTTCATCTCTATCACCTACCCTCTTCCAGTTCTGCACTCCTACATCCTCCTTCTCGTCTATAACCTACCTCCTCTCCACAGTCGCACCTCCCTACATCAACTTCTCATCTCTATCACCTACCCTCCTCTCCACAGTTCTGCATCCTCCCTACATCACCTTCTCATCTCTATCACTTACCCGTTGTGGGGCAGCGCTGGAATTGCAAGTCAGGAAAACGTTGAGCTCGGTAATAGTTCAAACAGGACCCAGTTTTATTGCTGATAAACGCAGCGTTGGCACAAGCTGCCGGAATCCGGGTCACAGCCGGGTACACAGGATACAGTCCACATATAAAGTAACCCGGTTCCTTCAGGTTATGAGCTTTCCGTTATAGGTCGCCCCGAGCTCCCAGCCCTCCTGGGCTAGACCGTGTTAGTATAGCACACGGCCCCTGGAACTCTTGACCTCTCCTGTCTATCTCTGTCTCAATCAGCTGGCAGGCTCCTATCGTGCCTGCCACCACTGCCTCATCCAGCTGGGCTGCTACCACCCAGGACACACCCACCTGACACACCCACCTGGGCTGTCAGCAATCAGCACCCATTACATTCCTCAGGGCCTCATTGGTCTCATGAGCCACTCACAGCCGCTCATTAGGCTCATGAATGTTTCAGCTTTACAGCACACACACTATTACATTTAACTCCTTGTGTTCCGGATAGGTTCACACAGCGTCATCCACTATAAAACCGGCCAGTGTGAACAGGAATCATACCCTAATCCTGCATGTGATGCGCCCCGGCCATGGGGACCATGCCGGCGGTGCCTCACACCGTCCTCTCCACAGTTCTGCACCTCCCTAATCCTCCTCATCTGTCTAACCTACCTCTCTCCACTTCTGCACTCTAATCACTCATCTCACCTACCGTCCTCTCCACAGTTCTGCACCTCCCTACATCTCCTCCTCATCTCTATCTATCACTTTCCAACCTCTATGTGTTACTCTGTAATGTCGGTATTGTCTCTACATGTCCCTTTTGATTTATAAAGTGCTGCAGTATATGTTAGCGCTATAGCAATAACATTTTTATAAAGCGAGTGTGTACCGCACCTCTGCAGGGGTCATTCTTCACCAGAAATTCATCCAGAGCAATCCAGCCGCCTCCTACCCGCACCATGAGGGTACTGCGCAGAATCCGGACCATCCGCAACTGCTGAGACTCCCCAAACTGAGAGAGACACAAACTGACAATCTGACACAGCGAGGAGAGGGCTGCAGACACAGGGTGGTCCCTACAGCAGGGGGCTGCAGACACAGGGTGGTCCCTACAGCGGGGGCTGCAGACACAGGGTGGTCCCTACAGCAGGGGGCTGCAGACACAGGGTGGTCCCTACAGTGGGGGCTGCAGACACAGGGTGGTCCCTACAGCAGGGGGCTGCAGACACAGGGTGGTCCCTACAGCGGGGGCTGCAGACATAGGGTGGTCCCTACAGCAGGGGGCTGCAGACACAGGGTGGTCCCTACAGCGGGGGCTGCAGACACAGGGTAGGTCCCTACAGCGGGGGCTGCAGACACAGGGTGGTCCCTACAGCGGGGGCTGCAGACACAGGTGGTCCCTACAGCGGGGCTGCAGACACAGGGTGGTCCCTACAGCGGGGGCTGCAGACACAGGGTGGTCCCTACAGCGGGGGCATGCAGACACAGGGGTTTCCCTACAGCGGGGGCAGCAGACACAGGGTGGTCCCTACAGCGGGGGCAGCAGACACAGGGTGGTCCCTACAGCGGGGGCAGCAGACACAGGGTGGTTCCCCCCTATAGCGGGGGCTGCAGACACAGGGGGGTCCCTATAGCGGGGGCTGCAGACACATGGGGCAAGGAGGAACGACACACTAATCACAACCAAAAGCAAATGTATGACATGCTAGATACATAACATGACGGGATGGGGGTCACAGGTGGGGGGGAAGACACATTGGGGTCACAGGTGGGGGGTGACATGTCGGATGCGACATGCACGAGGGCGCCGCTCTAGAGAGAACGCGGGAGCAGAAGCTCGGGGGAAAAGAACAAAGGTCTGCGGGGGACGGAGAGATAAAGAAGGAAAGTCAACAGTAGAAGATTGCAGAGATGAGGATGAGCGGAGGGGAGGCATGGAGGGTCCCTGCAGATCAGTGTCAGGAGGGCCCCGGAAGCACCAGGGATTACAACTAGGGAAGTATGGAGGGCCCCTGCAGATTGGTGTTAGGAGGGCCCCTGCAGATCGGAGTCAGGAGGGCCCCGGAGCACCAGGGATTACAGCTAGGGAAGCATGGAGGGCCCCTGCAGATCAGTGTCAGGAGGGCCCCGGAAGCACCAGGGATTACAGCTAGGGACACATGGAGGGCCCCTGCAGATCAGTGTCAGGAGGACCCCAGAAAGCACCAGGGTAAGTGCCAGGATCGCAGGCAGGTAGGGGAGGCTCAGGGTCACCTACATCATGAATCTGTCCAGAATAACCCTTACATGACTCCTTCTGTTATTCAGGAAAGAAGTGGTGGGATGACAGTGGGTGAAGATGAGGGGGATGGATGCCGTCCACAGGGCGGGGGTCTGCACTCACCCGGTATCGGTTGGCGCTGATCTGCTCCACCTGGAATCGCTTCGCACAATTGCACTGAGCCACCTGTCTATTAACCTAGAGAAGGAGACAATTGGCATTATAGGGGTAGGTGGGCAGGGTTACAGGGATAAGTGGAGGGTAGATGGGCAGGGTTACAGGGGTAGGTGGGGGGTAGGCGGGCAGTGTTACAGGGGTAGGTGGGGGGTAGGCGGGTAGTGTTACAGGGGTAGGTGGGGGGTAGGCGGGTAGTGTTACAGGGGTAGGTGGGGGGTAGGCGAGCAGTGTTACAGAGGTAGGTGGGGGGTAGGGGGGCACTGATACAGGGGTAGGTGTGGGGTAGGCGGGCAGGGTTACAGGGGTAAATGGGGGTAGGGGGGCAGTGTTACAGGGGTAAATGAAGGGTAGGTGGGCGGTGTTACAGGGAGAGGTGGAGGGTAGGTGGGCAGTGTTACAGGGGGTAGGTGGAGGGTAGGTGGGCAGTGTTACAGGGGTAGGTGGAGGTAGCTAGCAATGGTACAGGGATAAGTGGAGGGTAGGCGGGCAGTGTTACAGGGGTAGGTGGAGGGTAGGTGGGCAGTGTTACAGGGGTAGGGGGGGGATAGGCGGACAGTGTTACAGGGGTAGGTGGAGGGTAGGCGTTCAGTGTTACAGGGGTAGGTGGAGGGTAGGTGGGCAGTGTTACAGGGGTAGGTGGAGGGTAGGTGGGCAGTGTTACAGGGGTAGGTGGGGATAGGCGGGCAGTGTTACAGGGGTAGGTGGAGGGTAGGCGTTCAGTGTTACAGGGGTAGGTGGAGGGTAGGTGTTCAGTGTTACAGGGGTAGGTGGAGGGTAGGCGTTCAGTGTTACAGGGGTAGGTGGAGGGTAGGTGGGCAGTGTTACAAGGGTAGGTGGGGGATAGGCGGGCAGTGTTACAAGGGTAGCTGGAGGGTAGGGGGGCAGTGTTACAGGGGTAGGTGGAGGGTAGGTGGGCAGTGTTACAGAGGTAGGTGGGGGGTAGGCGGGCAGTGTTACAGGAGTAGGTGGGGGGTAGGCAGGCAGTGTTACGGGGTAGGTAGAGGGTAGGTGGGCAGTGTTACAGGGGTAGATGGGGAGTAGGCGGGTAGTGTTACAGAGGTAGGTAGAGGGTAGGCGGCCAGTGTTACAGGGGTAGATGGGGAGTAGGCGGGTAGTGTTACAGAGGTAGGTGGAGGGTAGGCGGGCAGTGTTGCAGGGGTAGGTGGAGGGTAGGAGGGCAATGTTACAGGGGTAGATGGGGAGTAGGCGGGTAGTGTTACAGAGGTAGGTGGAGGGTAGGCGGGTAGTGTTACAGGGTAGATGGGGAGTAGGCGGGTAGTGTTACAGAGGTAGGTGGAGGGTACGCGGCCATTGTTACAGGGGTAGGTGGAGGGTAGGCGGCCAGTGTTACAGGGGTAGGTGGAGGGTAGGCGGCCAGTGTTACAGAGGTAAGTGGAGGTAGCTGGGCAATATTACACGGGTAAGTGGGGGGGTAGGCGGGCAGTGTTACAGGTGTAAGTGGGGGGTAGGCAGGCAGTGTTACAGGGGTAGGTGGAGGGTAGGTGGGCAGTGTTAGAGGGGTAGGTGGAGGATAGGAGGGCAGTGTTACAGGGGTAGGTGGAGGGTAGGTGGGCAGTGTTACAGGGGTAGGTGGAGGATAGGAGGGCAGTGTTACAGGGGTAGGTGGAGGGTAGGTGGGCAGTGTTACAGGGGTAGGTGGAGGGTAGGAGGGCAGTGTTACAGGGGTAGGTGGAGGGTAGGCGTGCAGTGTTAAAGGGGTAGGTGGAGGGTAGAAAGGCAGTGTTACAGGGGTAGGTGGAGGGTAGGCAGGCAGTGTAACAGGGGTAGGTGGAGGGTAGGAGGGCAGTGTTATAGGGGTAGGTGGAGGGTAGGAGGGCAGTGTTACAGGGGAGGCGGGCGGCTGTCCAGACATCAGGGAGTCCTAACCTCATCCTGGATCTGGTCGGCATCTGCGAGTCTCCTTAGGGGGTCTCTGCTGGGGTGCAGGGCGCTGACAAACTCATAATAGTCAATGAAGCCGTCTCCATTAATGTCAAAGATGTTCGCAACAGCCGTCATCTCCAGTGAGTTTGTGGGGAACCCTGTGGGGAGACATCAAATTGTCAGAACTCAGAGATAATAAGTCAGAGCTCAGAGATAATAAGTCAGAGCAGCTAGATAATAAGTCAGAGGTCAGAGATAATAAGTCAGAGCAGCTAGATAATAAGTCAGAGGTCAGAGATAATAAGTCAGAGCAGCTAGATAATAAGTCAGAGGTCAGAGATAATAAGTCAGAGCAGCTAGATAATAAGTCAGAGCTCAGAGATAATAAGTCAGAGCAGCTAGATAATAAGTCAGAGGTCAGAGATAATAAGTCAGAGCAGCTAGATAATAAGTCAGAGCTCAAGGTACCTTTACACGCCGCTACAGAAGGTTGAAAACAACCGGGTTTCGGAGACAAATGTATCTTGCACCGTCAAATCAACCCTCTGTAGCGGTGTGTAAACTAGCTTGTTTCCACCCGTCACTTGCGGCACCTGTTTCAGAGCAGTGCTCTAAAACAGGTTGATTTGAACCCGGTGGTAGCGGCGTCTAAATAAGGTAGGGTAAGGTTTTTTCGACACCTAGTTAACTCCCCGGGGCGTGACACAGCTTCCGGGATACCGCGCCCCATCAGCGATCATTGGTGGAAGCTCCTGCGTTACGATTGGTAGACGCTGCATAGGGAGGCATATTTAAGGAGCTGACCAGTCACACTACACAATCGCTCGAGCGTCATGTATTACTCAGCCTCCTGCGATGCCTGGCCAATCATGATGTTATTGCTTTGTCCTATCAGCGTACGGACGTCTCGTACTCCACAATTTTGGCACGCCTATGTGCTGTCCCTGCTGCACCAGGTACGCCCATATTACCTTCTGTAGCGGCGTGTAAATGAGGGATGGTGCTCTACAGAAGGTGACTTGTGGCACCCAGCGGTGCATCCAGAGATAGATTAAACCTTCTGTAGAGCACCTTGTTGCAGCGTGTAAAGACGATGCGGGTACTGTTTGTAACCGTTGGAACGTGCTCGTGCACGTGAGACACCTGGTTGTTTCCACCCTGCTGTAGCGGTGTGTAAAGGTACCATCAGAGATAATAAGTCAGAGGTCAGAGATAATAAGTCAGACCTCAGAGATAATAAGTCAGAGCTGTGAGATAAGTCAGAGGTCACAAATAATAAGTCAGAGCTGCAAGATAATAAGTCAGAGGTCAGAGATAATAAGTCAGAGCTGCGAGATAAATCAGAGGTCAGGAATAATAAGTCATAGTTCCCATATAATATTTCAGAGGTCCCAATTAAGTCAGAGCTGCGAGATAATAAGTCAGAGCTGCGAGATAATAAGTCAGAGCTGCAAGATAATAAGTCAGAGCTGCAAGATAATAAGTCAGAGCTGCGAGATAATAAGTCAGAGCTGCGAGATAATAAGTCAGAGGTCCCAATTAAGTCAGAGCTGCGAGATAATAAGTCAGAGCTGCGAGATAATAAGTCAGAGCTGCGAGATAATAAGTCAGAGATGTAAGATAATAATTCACAGGTCAGATATAAAAAGTCAGAACTATGAGAGAAGTCAGAGCTGCGAGATAATTAGTCAGAGCTGCGAGATAATGAATTAGAGGTCAGAAATAATAAATCAGAGCTGCGAGATAATAAGTCAGAGGTCAGAGATAATAATTCAGAGGTCAGAGATAATAAGTCAGAGCTGCGAGATAATAAGTCAGAGATGCGAGACAATAAGTCAGAGCTGCGAGATAATAAGTCAGAGCTGCGAGATGTTACGTCAGAGGTCAGAGATAATAAGTCAGAGCTGCGAGATAATAAGTCAGAGCTGCGAGATGTTAAGTCAGCGGTCAGAGATAATAAGTCAGAGCTCTGAGATAATTCGACAGTAGTTTAAGATAACCAATAGATTTTAGAAACAAACACTGTATACCCTCAGATAACCCCTCCCGGAGCTCCCGATACCCCGGTGTCTGTGGACACTCACTGGAGGACAGAACGCTTTCCATGAACTCCCGCTGACTGATCCTCCCGTCCTGATCCCGGTCGATTCCTCGGAAGACGTCCAGGATGCGGGATTTCATCTGCCCGATCCACTGCATGTATCGTTTCCGCCAGACGGCAAAGTCAAAATGTGCAAACTCCTGCAGCTGTGAGAGAAAACACCATGGGATGAACCGGGGGTCCGGGGCCCCCCATGGATCAGAGGGTCAGGAGAGCACGGACCTCGTGCAGCCTCTGCTGAGCGCTCTGCAGACGACACTGACGGTCCAAGGCCAAGAACCACAGCTGCTGCCAGCGGTTCAGGAGCTGCGCCATGTGTGGGGTCCGCGGGGCCAGGTCCTGAAGGGGAATCGAGGGGCCGGTCTGTGGGGACTTCTCTGAGTTTTGTCTTTCTGAAACAACAAACAGCGATTACATCTGAGTTTAGAAGGAAAATTGGCGGGGACTGGGAGACAGTGGACACCAGGAGAAAACAGGGACTGGGAGATGGTGGAAACTGGAGAACACCAGGAAAAACCAGGATCCAGGAGATGGTGGACACTGGAGAATGGTGGACACCAAGAGATGGTGGACACTAGAGAATGGTGGACACCAAGAGATGGTGGACACTGGAGGATGGTGGACATCAAGAGATGGTGGACACCAAGAGATGGTGGACACTGGAGAATGGTGGACATCAAGAGATGGTGGACACCAAGAGATGGTGGACACTGGAGAAAGGTGGACACCAACAGATGGTGGACACCAAGAGATGGTGGACACTGGAGAATGGAGGACACCAAGAGATGGTGGACACTGGAGAATGGAGGACACCAAGAGATGGTGGACACTGGAGAATGGTGGACACCAAGAGATGGTGGACACTGGAGAATGGTGGACATCAAGAGATAGTGGACACTGGAGAATGGTGGACACCAAGAGATGGTGGACACTGGAGAATGGTGGACACCAAGAGATGGTGGACACTGGAGAATGGTGGACACCAAGAGATGGTGGACACTGGAGAATGGTGGACACCAAGAGATGGTGGACACTGGAGGATGGTGGACACTGGAGAATGGAGGACACCAAGAGATGGTGGACACTGGAGAATGGTGGACATCAAGAGATGGTGGATACTGGAGAATGGTGGACACCAAGAGATGGTGGACACTGGAGAATGGTGGACACCAAGAGATGGTGGACACTGGAGAATGGTGGACACCAAGAGATGGTGGACACTGGAGAATGGTGGACACCAAGAATGGTGGACACTGGAGAATGGTGGACACCAAGAGATGGTGGACACTGGAGGATGGTGGACACTGGAGAATGGAGGACACCAAGAGATGGTGGACACTGGAGAATGGTGGACATCAAGAGATGGTGGATACTGGAGAATGGTGGACACCAAGAGATGGTGGACACTGGAGAATGGTGGACACCAAGAGATGGTGGATACTGGAGAATGGTGGACACCAAGAGATGGTGGACACCAAGAGATGGTGGACACTGGAGAATGGTGGACACCAAGAGATGGTGGACACTGGAGAATGGTGGACACCAAGAGATGGTGGACACCAAGAGATGGTGGACACTGGAGAATGGTGGACACTGGAGAATGGAGGACACCAAGAGATGGTGGACACTGGAGAATGGTGGACATCAAGAGATGGTGGATACTGGAGAATGGTGGACACCAAGAGATGGTGGACACTGGAGAATGGTGGACACCAAGAGATGGTGGATACTGGAGAATGGTGGACACCAAGAGATGGTGGACACTGGAGAATGGTGGACACCAAGAGATGGTGGACACCAAGAGATGGTGGACACTGGAGAATGGTGGACACTGGAGAATGGAGGACACCAAGAGATGGTGGACACTGGAGAATGGTGGACATCAAGAGATGGTGGATACTGGAGAATGGTGGACACCAAGAGATGGTGGACACTGGAGAATGGTGGACACTGGAGAATGGAGGACACCAAGAGATGGTGGACACTGGAGAATGGTGGACACCAAGAGATGGTGGACACTGGAGAATGGTGGACACTGGAGATGGTGGACACTGGAGAATGGTGGACACTGGAGAATGGTGGACACCGATGAGAGATAGGGACTGGAGATGGTGGACACAAGAGATGGTGGACACTGGAAATGGTGGACACCAAGAATGGTGGACACTGGAGAATGGTGGACACTGGAGAATGGTGGACACCAAGAGATGGTGGACACTGGAAAATGGTGGAACAAGAGATGTAACCAGAGAGATGGTGGACCAGGACTGGAGATGGTGGACACCAAGAGATGGTGGAACTGAATGGGAGAATGGTGGACACTGGAGAATGGTGGACACCAAGAGATGGTGGACACTGGAGAATGGTGGACACCAAGAGATGGTGGACACTGGAGAATGGTGGACACCAAGAGAGATGGTGGACACTGGAGAATGGTGGACACCTAGGCAAGAGATGGTGGACACTGGAGAATGGTGGACACCAAGAGATGGTGGACACTGGAGAATGGTGGACACATGGAGAATGGTGGACACTGGAGAATGGTGGACACCAAGAGATGGTGGACACTGGAGAATGGTGGACACAAGAGATGGTGGACACTGGAGAATGGTGGACACCAGAGATGGTGGACATGAGATGGTGGACACCAAGAGATGGTGGACACTGGAGAATGTGGACACTGGAGAATGGTGGACACCAGAGAGATGCCAGGGTGGATGGATGTGGACACTGGAGAATGGTGGACACCAAGAGATGGTGGACACTGGAGAATGGTGGACACCAAGAGATGGTGGACACTGAGAATGGTGGACACCAAGAGATGGTGGACACTGAGGATGGTGGACACAGAGATGGTGGACACTGGAGAATGGTGGACACACAGAAACAGGAGATGGGAAAAATGGTGGACACTGGAAATGGTGGACACCAAGAGATGGTGGACACTGGAGAATGGTGGACACCAAGAGATGGTGGACACTGGAGAATGGTGGACACTGGAGAATGGTGGACACCAAGAGATGGTGGACACTGGAAAATGGTGGACACTGGAGAATAGATACATGGTGGAACAGGACTGGAGAATGGTGGACACCAGAAGATGCAGGGACTAGGAGATGTGGACACTGGAATGGTGGACACCAAGAGATGGTGGACACTGGAGAATGGTGGACACCAAGAGATGGACATGGAAGGCCAAGAGATGGTGGACACTGAGAATGGTGGACACCAGAGAGATGGGACACTGGAGAATGGTGGACACTGGAGAATGGTGGACACCAAGAGATGGTGGACACTGGAGAATGGTGGACACTGAAGAATGTGGAACACTGGAGGAACAGGGACTGGGAGATGGTGGACACTGGAAATGGGACACAAGAGATGGTGGACACATGAGAAATGGTGGACACCAAGAGATGGTGTACACTGGAGAATGGTGGACACTGGAGAATGGTGGACACCAGAGATGGTGGACACTGGAAATGGTGGACATGGAGAATAGTGGACACTAGAGAACAGGGACTGGGAGATGGTGGACACCAGAGATGGGGACAGGAGATGGTGGACACAGGAATGGTGGACACAGAGAGGTGGACACAGGAGAATGGTGGACACTGAGAGATGGTGGACACTGGAGAATGGTGGACACCAAGAGATGGTGGACACTGGAGAATGGTGGACACTGGAGAATGGTGGACACTGGAGAATAGATACCACTGAGAGAAACCAGGGACTGGGAGATGGTGGACACAAGAAGATGCCAGGGACTAGGAGATGGTGGACACAGGAGAATGGTGGACACCAGGAGATGCAAGGGACTGGGAGATTGTAGACACTGGAGAATGGTGGACACTAGACAATGCCCGGGATCGGGAGATGTTGGACATTGGAAAACAGTGGATGCCAGGGGGTGCCATAGATTGGGAGACGGTGGACACTGGAGAATGGTGGACAACAGAAGATGCAAGGGACTGGGAGATTGTAGACACTAGAAAATGGGGGACACCAGACAATGCACAGGATCGGGAGATGGTGGACACTGGAAAATAGTGGATACCAGGAGGTGCCAGGGACTGGGAGACGGTGAACACCAGGAAATAACAAGGACTGGGAGATGGTGAACATTGGAGAATGGTGAACACTAGGAGATGCTATGGAGTGGGAGATGGTGGACACTGGAGAATGGTGGACACCAGGAGGTGCAAGGGACTGTGAGATGGTGGACACTGCAGAACAGTGGATACCAGGAGATGTCAGGGACTGGGAGATGGTGGACACTGGAGAATGGTGGACACCAGGAAATGCCAGGGACTGGGAAACAGTGGACACCAGGAGATGCAAGAGACTGGGAGATGGTTGACACTAGAGAATGGTGGACACTAGGAGATGCAAGGGACTGGGAGATGGTGGAAACTGGAGAATGGTGGACACGAAGAGATGCAAGGGCCTGGGAAATGGAGGACACTAGAGTTTGGTGGATACCAGACAATGCCTGGGATCGGGAGATGGTGGACATTGGAAAACAGTGGACACCAGGAGATGTCAGGGACTGGGAGACGGTGGACACTGGGAAAATGGTGAACACTATGAGATGCTATGGACTAGGAGATGGTGGACACAGGAAATCAGTGGACACCAGGAGATGCCAAGGACTGGGAGATCGTGGACACTGGAGTACGGTGAAAACCAGGAGAAACCAGGGACTGGCAGACGGTGGTCACTGGAGTACGGTGAACCCTAGGAGAAACCATGGAAAACGGTGGACACCAGGAGATGCCAGGACTGGCAGACGGTAGACACCGGGAGATGCCAGTGACTGGGAGATGTTGGATACTGGTGAACAGTGGGCACCAGAAAATGACAGGGACCGGGAGACGACGACACTGGAGAACAGTGGGCACCAGGAGACACCAGGGACTGGGACAAGGCGGATACCAGGAGGCACCAGGAGAAGGCAGATACTGGGTTTTATTAAATTCTGGACACCAGGAAGTGCCAGGGAACAGGAGATAGTGGATAATGGATATTATGGGATGCCAGACACCAAGAGATGCCAGGGACCAGGAGAAGGCGGACACTAGAGAAATGCTGGAGATTGGCGATCGGGAGGTGCTGAGTACCAGTACATCCAGTTTTATTGAATGGTGGTCTTCTCTGTGACATACGCTGACTTGTTGGGGTCGGGGCGGGCCGGTTACTTACTTGCGGATGACTTGCGGCCGATGGTGACTCTCGGATCTATGGCTTTACGCTTACAGCTTTTGGTGACCTTCTCCACCTCGGGCTCCTTTCGGTTCAGCTCATCCATAAACACCTAAAAGGACCGTTCACAGATGATGCCACAGTGGAACCCCAAAGGTAAAAGAGGAGCATAAGGGGCTGCGGAGCACCACTGGCTCTCCACTTATCACTTTGTCTGTTACATTCACCATGCCTGAGTGGGTTCAGTAGGTGTAATGTGGCACCATGTGGGACCACATCTACTGCTAGAGTGGTGGATAAGG
This sequence comes from Allobates femoralis, assembly GCA_033576535.1. Taxonomy (NCBI): domain Eukaryota; kingdom Metazoa; phylum Chordata; class Amphibia; order Anura; family Aromobatidae; genus Allobates; species Allobates femoralis. Next base: position 8,976,504 of record JARQOC010000005.1, read on the forward strand.
AGCCCTACCGAGTGCTGTGCTATGAGCTCCTGCAGGGCCGCCATCTCTTCTGGAAGAGGCTCCTGGTCCCGTAAGCCTAGCGCTTCCTCTGCCGCTGTGATCCAGTCCATCAGTCGAGTGATCTCCTCCCGCTCAGTGGCCAGAGACTGAATATGAGCCTGAATGCGCTCCCCTGTTGCTGAGCCCAGGACGTCACCTGCAGACACCGAGCACACGTCACTGACGGTCATTAACAGATGACTGTAGTACCCATGGATATAGAACTACATGGCCCCACGAGTCCCTACCAATTACACCACCCCTGCATTCCCTTCCTGCAGATTGCACTGTCCCTGAGATTCTGTGCCATTCATGCAGATGGCACCGACCCGTGGATCCCTGCCAGTTATACCGCCCCTGTTATTCCCTGCTGGTACTGCAGATTGCACCGCCCCCACAGATCCCTGCCAGTTATACCGCCCCTGTGATTCCCTGCAGGCCCTGAAGATTGCACCGCCCCATGGATCCCTGCCAGTTATACCGCCCCTGCGATTCCCTGCTGGTACTGCAGATTGCACCGCCCCCACAGATCCCTGCCAGTTATACTGCCCCTGTGATTCCCTGCAGGCCCTGAAGATTGCACCGCCCCCGTGGATCCCTGCCAATTATACCGCCCCTGCGATTCCCTGCAGGCCCTGAAGATTGCACCGCCCCATGGATACCTGTCAGTTATACCGCCCCTGTGATTCCCTGCAGGCCCTAAAGATTGCAGCCATGACCGCCACCCTGGATCCCTGCCAATTTATGATATACCGCCCCTGGATTCCCTGCAGGCCCTGAAGATTGCACCGCCCCATGGATCCTGTCAGTTATACCGCCCCTGTGATTCCCTGCAGGCCCTAAGATTGCACCGCCCCAATGATCCCTGCCAGTTATACCGCCCCTGTGATTCCCTGCAGGCCCTGAAGATTGCACCGCCCCACAGATCCCTGCCAGTTATACCGCCCCTGTGATTCCCTGCAGGCCCTGAAGATTGCACCGCCCCACGATCCCTGCAGTTATACCGCCCCTGCGATTCCCTGCTGGTACTGCAGATTGCACCGCCTCCACAGATCCCTGCTAGTTATACCGCCCCTGCGATTCCCTGCAGGCCCTGAAGATTGCACCGCCCCATGGATCCCTGCCAGTTATACCGCCCCTGTCGATTCCCTGCAGGCCCTGAAGATTGCACCGCCCCATGGATCCCTGCCAGTTATACCGCCCCTGCGATTCCCTGCAGGCCCTGAAGATTGCACCGCCCCCATGGATCCCTGCCAGTTATACCGCCCCTGTGATTCCCTGCAGGCCCTGAAGATTGGCACCGCCCCATGGATCCCTGCCAGTTATACCGCCCCTGGATTCCCTGCAGGCCCTGAAGATTGGCACCGCCCCCAGATCCCTCATTGCCTATTATAACACCGCCGCCTGTGAGATTCCCTGCAGGCCCTGAAGATTGCACCGCCCCCACAGATCCCTGCCAATTATACCGCCCCTGTTATTCCCTGCAGGCCCTGAAGATTGCACCGCCCCCACAGATCCCTGCCAGTTATACCGCCCCTGTGATTCCCTGCAGGCCCTGAAGATTGCACCGCCCCCACAGATCCCTGCCAGTTATACCGCCCCTATGATTCCCTGCAGGCCCTGAAGATTGCACCGCCCATGGATCCCTGCCAGTTATACCGCCCCTGCGATTCCCTGCAGGCCCTGAAGATTGCACCGCCCCCATGGATCCCTGCCAGTTATACCGCCCCTGAGATTCCCTGCAGGCCCTGAAGATTGCACCGCCCCCACAGATCCCTGCCGGTTATACCGCCCCTGTGATTCCCTGCAGGCCCTGAAGATTGCACCGCCCTCACAGATCCCTGCCAATTATACCGCCCCTATTATTCCCTGCTGGCCCTGAATATTGCACCGCGCCCACAGATCCCTGCCAGTTATACCGCCCCTGTGATTCCCTGCAGGCCCTGAAGATTGCACCGCCCCCACAGATCCCTGCCAATTATACCGCCCCTGCGATTCCCTGCAGGCCCTGAAGATTGCACCGCGCCCACAGATCCCTGCCAGTTATACCGCCCCTGTGATTCCCTGCAGGCCCTGAAGATTGCACCGCCCCCACAGATCCCTGCCAATTATACCGCCCCTGCGATTCCCTGCAGGCCCTGAAGATTGCACCGCCCCATGGATCCCTGCCAGTTATACCGCCCCTGTGATTCCCTGCAGGCCCTGAAGATTGCACCGCCCCATGGATCCCTGCCAGTTATACCGCCCCTGTGATTCCCTGCAGGCCCTGAAGATTGCACCGCCCCCACAGATCTCTGCCAGTTATACCGCCCCTCTGATTCCCTGCAGGCCCTGAAGATTACACCGCCCCCACAGATCCCTGCCAGTTATACCGCCCCTCTGATTCCCTGCAGGCCCTGAAGATTACACCGCCCCCACAGATCCCTGCCAGTTATACCGCCCCTGTGATTCCCTGCAGGCCCTGAAGATTGCACCGCCCCATGGATCCCTGCTAGTTATACCGCCCCTGTGATTCCCTGCAGGCCCTGAAGATTGCACCGCCCCATGGATCCCTGCCAGTTATACCACCCCTGTGATTCCCTGCTGGCCCTGAAGATTACACCGCCCCCACAGATCCCTGCCAGTTATACCGCCCCTGTGATTCCCTGCTGGCCCTGAAGATTACACCGCCCCCACAGATCCCTGCCAGTTATACCGCCCCTATGATTCCCTGCAGGCCCTGAAGATTGCACCGCCCATGGATCCCTGCCAGTTATACCGCCCCTGTGATTCCCTGCAGGCCCTGAAGATTGCACCGCCCCATGGATCCCTGCCAGTTATACCGCCCCTGCGATTCCCTGCAGGCCCTGAAGATTGCAACGCCCCATGGATCCTTGCCAGATATACCGCCCCTGCGATTCCCTGCTGGTACTGCAGATTGCACCGCCCCCACAGATCCCTGCCAGTTATACCGCCCCTATTATTCCCTGCAGGCCCTGAAGATTGCACCGCCCCCACAGATCCATGCCAATTATACTGCCCCTGTGATTCCCTGCTGGCCCCGAATATTGCACCGCGCCCACAGATCCCTGCCAGTTATACCGCCCCTGCGATTCCCTGCAGGCCCTGAAGATTGCACCGCCCCCACAGATCCCTGCCAGTTATACCGCCCCTGCGATTCCCTGCAGGCCCTGAAGATTGCACCACCCCATGGATCCCTGCCAGTTATACCGCCCCTGTGATTCCCTGCAGGCCCTGAAGATTGCACCGCCCCCACAGATCCCTGCCAGTTATACCGCCCCTGTGATTTTCTGCTGGAACTGCAGATTGCACCGCCCCCACAGATCCCTGCCAGTTATACCGCCCCTGCGATTCCCTGCAGGCCCTGAAGATTGCACCACCCCATGGATCCCTGCCAGTTATACCGCCCCTGAGATTCCCTGCAGGCCCTGAAGATTGCACCGCCCCCACTGATCTCTGCCAGTTATACCACCCTTTTATTCCATGCAGATTGCACTGCCGGCCTGCACTCACCTCCTGGTAGCGGGTCTTGCTGATATTCAGCCAGGACTTGATGGTGATAACAGAGTCGGGGTGACAGGCGGACAGGATCTCTTGCCCCAGGGACACAATGCACTCCAGCGCCATCTGCTGACACTTCAGGGTGTTCATCAGCTCCTGGACATGTAAGTATCGTTACATACAGGCACCTGGGGGCCACACATCACACGGGGCCCTCCTCCTCCATGCACCCACCTGCTGCTGTGTCTGACACTCCTGCAGCGCCTGCTCCTCCTCAGGAATCACCCCGCACTTCAGGGTCCGCTCAGACTCATTCAGACCTTCCAGGAAAGAGCTCACCAGAGAGTGGAACTCCTGCGCCTGAGCGAGGGAAACCCCAAATATCAGTATAATGACCCTCAGCCTGTATATAATGTGTGAGAAGTAGTCAGCTCCGCCCCCTGCAACTGACAACCTGCCTGTAGTGTATGAGAGGTTGTTAGCCCCGCCCCATTACTGACGACCAACCTGTATATAATGTGAAGCTGTCAGCCCCGCCCCATTACTGATGACCAGCCTGTATATAATGTGAGGCTGTCAGCCCCGCCCCATTACTGACAACCAGCCTGTATATATACTGTGAGGTTGTCATCCCCGCCCCATTATTGACGACCAGCCTGTATATATACTGTGAGGTTGTCATCCCCGCCCCATTACTGACGACCAGCCTGTATATAATGTGAGGTTGTCAGCCCCGCCCCATTACTGACGACCAGCCTGTATATAATGTGAGGCTGTCAGCCCCGCGCCATTACTGACGACCAGCCTGTATATATAATGTGAGGCTGTCATCCCCGCCCCATTACTAACCACCAGCCTGTATATACTGTGAGGCTGTCATCCCCGCCCCATTACTGACGACCAGCCTGTATATATAATGTGAGGTTGTCAGCCCTGCCCCATTACTGACAACCAGCCTGTATATAATGTGAGGCTGTCAGCCCTGCCCCATTACTGATGACCAGCCTGTATATAATGTGAGGCTGTTAACCCCGCCCCATTACTGACGACCAGCCTGTATATACTGTGAGGCTGTCAGCCCCACCCCATTACTGACAACCAGCCTGTATATTATGTGAGGTTGTCAGCCCCGTCCCATTACTAACGACCAGCCTGTATATAATGTGAGGCTGTCAGCCCTGCCCCATTACTGACGACCAGCCTGTATATTATATGAGGCTGTCAGCCCTGCCCCATTACTAACGACCAGCCTGTATATAATGTGAAGCTGTCAGCCCCGCCCCATTACTGATGACCAACCTGTATATACTGTGAGGTTGTCATCCTCGCCCCATTACTAACGACCAGCCTGTATATACTGTGAGGTTGTCATCCTCGCCCCATTACTAACGACCAGCCTGTATATAATGTGAGGCTGTCAGCTCCGCCCCATTAGTAACGACCAGCCTGTATAAAATGTGAGGCTGTCAGCCCTGCCCCATTACTAACGACCAGCCTGTATATAATGTGAGGCTGTCAGCTCTGCCCCATTACTAACGACCAGCCTGTATATAATGTGAGGCTGTCAGCCCTGCCCCATTACTAACGACCAGCCTGTATATAATGTGAGGTTGTCATCCCCGCCCCATTACTAACGACCAGCCTGTATATAATGTGAGATTGTCATCCCCGCCCCATTACTAACGACCAGCCTGTATATAATGTGAGGCTGTCAGCCCCGCCCCATTACTGACGACCAGCCTGTATATATGTGAGGCTGTCATCCTCGCCCCATTACTAACGACCAGCCTGTATATAATGTGAGGCTGTCAGCCCCGCCCCATTACTGACGACCAGCCTGTATATATGTGAGGCTGTCATCCTCGCCCCATTACTAACGACCAGCCTATACATCATGACTGAGCAGTTGTCGCAGCCTCGTTGCCCGTTGTTTGGTTGTCAGTCCGGACACTGACCTGTCGCAGGGAGGCCTCTAGTTTCGCCTGCTTGCTGACGGACAGCTGACACACCAGGTCCCAGCGGTGGCTCAGCTCCTCCATCTGCCTCTGCAGCCAGTGAGAGTCCGTCCCGACACCCCCCCGGCTCAGGTCCCGGACGGAGTGCCTCAGGGTCTTCATGGAGCCAGCTCTCTTCCCCAGTTCTTTCTGGAACGCCTGGACACAGGAGAGATCAGACTGTAATGACATCATGTAGTTTCTATATCTGCCACTAGATGTCAGCAGATGCCTCTGAAGCCGGGCCTCAATGTCCAGCGTGCTGCAAAGACTAAATATTCCTCAGGTAAAACATGTTTGTACCGTGTTAGCCAGTAGATAAAAAAAATAGTAAAATATAAGAGTCCTCAGTGGTTAATACCTTTTAATGGCGAACTGAAAAGATGACTCTTCATCAGGCTCATAATAACAGAATTCTGAAAACACACATTTATACACAAATGGAGGTTTGGATATTTGCAGTAAGCATCAGGATTCAGAGACAAGACGTGTAATAGTTTTATTGTCCTTTGATTGGTGGTCTGGTCCTGGATTTGAAGATTCTTTGATTGATGTAAAAAACATAAATCCATGTGACACATTCATCCTTTTTTCTTTTATTGTGTGGTGATCCTAGTTCTGAGTTTCTGTCCTGTCTCTCCTACATACAGACCCCCTGTTGGACATTCTGTGTTTTAGACAGCCCCTGAATCTAAATAGCATCATCGTCAGAAGCTCGCTGTCCTCTCCAAAAACAACAGGAACATTTCCCTGCATCCAGAAGAGGTGTAAAACCCGTCCATTTATCATGACAATGGTTCACATCAGGACTACAAGATCCCTGGTAACGTCAGCTGCACCACAACCAATGGGGTGTACTTAATTATATGTACCAAATGTCCAACTGGGGGTCTGTATGTAGGGGAGGCAGGACAGAGACTCAGAACTAGGATAAACGCTTATCGCCACACAATAAAAGAAAAAAAGAACAGATCTACTGGGGCCAATCATTTTTGTAGCCCTGATCACACCATAATGGATATGAAGTTTGTGGTATTTAAAGGTTATTTCAAATCCCAAAGAGACAAGAGAGTCGGGAATACAAAGTGATGATGGCCTTAGACACATTCAGAGCAGGAATGAATTTATCACATGGATTTATGTCTTTTTACATCAATCAAAGAATCTTCAAATCCAGGACCAGACCAGCAATCACACAGCTTGTCTCTGAATGCTGATGTTTACTGCCCCCCAACACTGACCATTCTACGTTCTGCTTCACGTTACTTGTCTAATATACAACTCTCCATATGTATATGTGTGTGTTCAGAATTTGTGTCAATATTAAGCCTGATGGAGGGATTACAGTCTGGAAAGCTGCTGTTACCGTTTTTCAGTTCGCCATTAAAAGGTATCAATCACTCTCAGATGTTTATATTTTTCTGAATATTAATGAGCAGTGTTGGTATGTCGGTAGTGTGCATGATCCCAATCCCTGGAGATGGTATATACTCTCTAACCACTAGCTGAGCTATTCTCATAAAGGGCCCCATACTGAGTTGTGCTCACCTTGTGTTTATCTAGAAGGTCGGTGACCAGATCTCTGTCTCCCCCTAGTGGTATCTCCTCGGAGAGCTGTGGCTCCGCTCTGTAGAGCCAGTCCATGAGGGCCTGGAGGGCGTCTGTGAACTTCCCGGAGAACAGGAGGGATTCCTCCAGCTTCTGCTGCCTGCAGCGACAACGCCATCACATACAACGGGGGTAAAAAAACATCATATCAGGGGCAGGAGGAGGGCAGGGGTACAGGGGCCCCTGAAACCCTGCACTGTAGTCACCCAACAAGCCGGAGGTATAAATACATGAACCTGGGGGAAAGATTTCTTCAGACTTGATCATATTCCCCATACGCGATACAGACACTGCCACCACCCTCTACAGCACCACATTAACCAAGGCCCTCGACCTAGCCACCCCCTCACACACCACGCTCAACGCACTAACAGGCAACCCTGGCACACCACCCTCACTAAAGACCTGAGACGGGCATCCAGGGTCGCCAAGAGGCAATGGAAAAAAAAATCTGTCTCCACTGAGCACCTTGCACTGTTCAAACAGTCCCTCATCGCCTTCAAGGCTGCACTTGCTGCCGCCAAACAAACCTTCTTCTTATCTCTAATAACCTCCCTGGACCATAATCCCAAACAACTTTTCAAAACCTTCAATTCCTTACTCCGCCCGCCTGCTCCCCCTCCCTCTCCCCTTATCTCTGCAGAAGACTTTGCCTCCTTCTTCAAAGAAAAGATTGACAGAATCAGAGACAGCTTTGATCCACTGTCCCCACAGCCTCCCCTCTCACCTATACTGTCCTCTACTTCCATCAACTGCTTCCCCCCAATAACTGAGGATCAGCTCTCCTCCCTCCTGTCAAAATCACACCTCACACCCAGCGCCCAAGACCCGCTCCCATCCCACCTCATTCCCAACCTCACCTCCGTTATCATCCCAGCCCTAACTCATCTTTTTAACCTATCACTCACCACCGGCACCTTCCCCTCAGCCTTCAAACACGCCTTGATCAGACCCATCCTCAAAAAACCCTCCTCGACCCTACAACTGTCTCCAACTACCGCCCTATATCTCTCCTCCCTTTCGCCTCTAAACTACTTGAACAGCACGTCCACTCTGAGCTGTCCTCTCACCTCTCCTCCTGCTCCCTCTTTGACCGCCTGCAATCTGACTTCCGACCCCTCCACTTCACTGAAACAGCCCTGACCAAAGTCACAAATGACCTACTGACTGCCAAAAGCAAGCGCCACTACTCCTTCCTCCTCCTCTTCGACCTATCCGCCACCTTCGACACTGTTGACCACTCCCTTCTACTACAGATCCTGGAATCTCTTGGCATCACGGACCTTGCCCTCTCTTGGATCTCCTCATACTTAACGGACCGCACCTTCAGCGTCACCCACTCCCACACATCCTCCTCGCCCTACCCCCTATCTGTCGGGGTCCCCCAGGGCTCTGTTCTTGGACCGCTACTCTTCTCAATCTACACTCTCGGCCTAGGACAACTCATTGAGTCCCATGGCCTCCAATATCACCTCTACGCCGATGACACTCAGATCTACCTGTCTGGACATCGCCTCCCTTCTATCCAAAATTCCACACTGCCTGTCCGCCATCTCATCCTTCTTCTCCGCTCACTTCCTTAAGCTGAACATGGACAAAACCGAGTTCATAGTCTTCTCCCCAAGACGCTCCCCCTCACTACCTGACCTATCCATCGTCGTCAACGACTACTCTCTCTCTCCAGTCCCCCATGCCAAGTGCCTCGGGGTTATCCTTGACTCCTCCCTCTCCTTCAAGCCCCACATCCAGGCCCTCGCCACCTCCTGCCGACTCCAGCTCAAAAATATCTATAGGATCCGCACTTTTCTTGACCACGACACCGCTAAAACCCTCATTCACGCTCTCATCATTTCCCACCTCGACTATTGCAACCTCCTGCTCTCCGGCCTCCCTGCTACCTCCCTTGCACCTCTCCAATCTATCTTGAACTCCGCTGCCCGCCTAATCCATCTGTCTCCCGCTACTCTCCTGTCTCCCCCCTCTGCCAAGCCCTTCACTTGCTCCCCACTTGTTAGAGATCCCGGTTTAAAACATTAACCATGACATACAAAGCCATTCACAACCTGTCCCCTCCATACATCTGTGACATGGTCTCCCGATACCTACCCTCACGCAACCTGCGATCCTCCCAAGAGCTCCTCCTCTACTCCCCCCTCATCTCCTCTTCACACAACCGCATACAGGATTTCTCCCGTGCTTCACCCAGACTCTGGAACTCACTGCCCCAACACATCAGACATTCTCCTACCCTGGGAACCTTCAAAAGAAGCCTGAAGACCCACCTGTTCCGCCAAGCCTACCACCTGCAATAAGACCCGGTCCACCGCACCACTTCACAACTGGAACTTCCCCCTTCCACTGTATCCCCACCCGCCTCTCGTAGATTGTGAGCCCTCGCGGACAGGATGTATGACCAAATTGTCAACATTTATTGTTCTTGTCCTTGTCTGCCGTTTTAGCATGTAAAGCGCCATGGAATTTAATGGCGCTATATATAAATAATAGTAATATTCCGCTCTGTGTCATTGTGTCCTTGTCTAAACTACTCTAAAAAAACATAGCCCATAATGGTTACTTATGCCCTACATATACATGTGAATAATGAGCTTGGGTCTGTATTTATGTAGTAAGAATTCTTCTAATCTGTATCTGTGTAGTACGAATGGTTCTCTATCTATATAGGGTACGTATTGTTTTGTATCTATATAGTATGGATTGTCATTTATCTATATACCGGTAGTAAGAATTGTTCTGTATCTATATAGTAAGAATTGTTCTGTATTTATATACTAAGTATGGTTCTGTATCTATATAATAAGAATTGTTCTGTATTTATAAACTAAGTATGGTTCTGTATCTATATAATAAGAATTGTTCTGTATTTATATACCAAGTATGGTTCTGTATCTATATAATAAGAATTGTTCTGTATTTATATACCAAGTATGGTTCTGTATCTATATAATAAGAATTGTTCTGTATTTATATACCAAGTATGGTTCTGCATCTATATAATAAGAATTGTTCTGTATTTATAAACTAAGTATGGTTCTGTATCTATATAATAAGAATTGTTCTGTATTTATATACTAAGTATGGTTCTGTATCTATATAATAAGAATTGTTCTGTATTTATATACTAAGTATGGTTCTGTATCTATATAATAAGAATTGTTCTGTATTTATAAACTAAGTATGGTTCTGTATCTATATAATGAGAATTGTTCTGTATTTATATACTAAGTATGGTTCTGTATCTATATAATAAGAATTGTTCTGTATTTATATACTAAGTATGGTTCTGTATCTATATAATAAGAATTGTTCTGTATTTATATAGTAAGTATGGTTCTGTATCTATATAATAAGAATTATTCTGTATTTATATACTAAGTATGGTTCTGTATCTATATAATAAGAATTGTTCTGTATTTATATACTAAGTATGGTTCTGTATCTATATAATAAGAATTGCTCTGTATTTATATACTAAGTATGGTTCTGTATCTATATAATAAGAATTGTTCTGTATTTATATACTAAGTATGGTTCTGTATCTATATAATAAGAATTTTATATACTAAGTATGGTTCTGTATCTATATAATAAGAATTGTTCTGTATTTATATACTAAGTATGGTTCTGTATCTATATAATAAGAATTGTTCTGTATTTATATACTAAGTATGGTTCTGTATCTATATAATAAGAATTGTTCTGTATTTATATACTATGTATGGTTCTGTATCTATATAATAAGAATTATTCTGTATTTATATACTAAGTATGGTTCTGTATCTATATAAGAATTGTTCTGTATTTATATACTAAGTATGGTTCTGTATCTATATAATAAGAATTGTTCTGTATTTATATACTAAGTATGGTTCTGTATCTATATAATAAGAATTGTTCTGTATTTATATACTAAGTATGGTTCTGTATCTATATAATAAGAATTGTTCTGTATTTTATACTACGTATGGTTCTGTATCTATATAATAAGAATTGTTCTGTATTTATATACTAAGTATGGTTCTGTATCTATATAATAAGAATTTTATATACTAAGTATGGTTCTGTATCTATATAATGAAAATTGTTCTGTATTTATATACTAAGTATGGTTCTGTATCTATATAATAAGAATTTTATATACTAAGTATGGTTCTGTATCTATATAATAAGAATTGTTCTGTATTTATATACTAAGTATGGTTCTGTATCTATATAATAAGAATTGTTCTGTATTTATATACTAAGTATGGTTCTGTATCTATATAATAAGAATTGTTCTGTATTTATATACTAAGTATGCTTCTGTATCTATATAATAAGAATTGTTCTGTATTTATATACTAAGTATGGTTCTGTATCTATATAATAAGAATTGTTCTGTATTTATATACTAAGTATGGTTCTGTATGTATATAATAAGAATTATTCTGTATCTATGTAGTACGGATTGTCCTGTATCTATATATAGTAAGAATTGCTTTGCATCTATATGGTACAAATGTCTCTGTATATATAGTAAGAATTGTTCTGTATCTATACAGTAGAAATTGTTCTACTGTATAACAAAAAAGCAAAAACAAGCGAAAAAAAAGAGGGAAAATGTGGAGTTTCAAATTGCTTAAAGATTCTTTTTTTATTTTACAAAAATTGGTATCCCCATGATGAAGCACTGCACTTTATTCTGACTTGTAACATGCGAAACGTACGTAGGGGTCCTTTGGGATTAATCCCCCATGGCATCAGCTTGCTTTGAATTCCTGGTATAGTATTGCTTGGGCTAGCGTTTGCTGAGAATAGATGGTCATGTATTGTAGCTATTAGGCTTAATGTTGTCAGTACATAGACCCTGCTTTAGACATGTGCTGCCCAGGCATAGAATGTTTCAGATCAGTCTCTCACATGAGATGTGTATCATAGTCTGATTTATGACACTTGTGGTTCATGTTAACTGCATTAGTGTTGTATACAGCATGTAGAACCATTCTTTGATGTTACACCTCTGTGTTTTGTGACTGTTTTGTATACTAATATACTTGCCAAGTATTCTGTATGACATCTGTTACTTTTATCCTGCACACTGTGTTCACTTTGTCTGTCTAGTAATTTTTGTAAAATAAAAAAAGAATTTTTAAGCATTTTGAAACTCCACATTTTCCCTCTTTCTTTGCTTGAATATACCTTGTGTTGAGTTGTTACATGCTACAAGTGGCTAATACAGCCCGCTGGCATGAATATATACCATATAGGTTAATATGTATTCCTGTATAACAATAATAATTTTATTTCCATACCACCAGCATACTCAGCAGCACTTTACAATTAACAGGGTCAATATACTGACAATATCACACATCACAGAGTAACACAATTCAGAAGATACCAGGAGGAGTGAGGGCCTGATCACAAGAGCTTACAATCTATGAAGAAATAGGGGCGGCACAATAGTAGATAGTGCTCATTATATACGGTCCGGGCATCATTATGATAATAGGGGTCTTCATATAAAGCTGTTGGAGCCGTAACCTGCCAGGATCTGTGTAATACAGGGACCAGGAGACACAACCAGCCAGGATCTGTGTAATACAGGGACCAGGAGACACAACCAGCCAGGGTCTGTGTAATACAGGGACCAGGGGCCACAACCAGCCAGGATCTGTGTAATACAGGGACCAGGGCCACAACCTGCCAGGATCTGTGTAATACAGGGACCAGGGGCCACAACCAGCCAGGATCTGTGTAATACAGGACCAGGGGCCACAACCAGCCAGGATCTTGTAATACAGGACCAGGAGACACAACCAGCCAGGTCTGTGTAATACAGGGACCAGGGGCCACAACCAGCCAGGATCTGTGTAATACAGGGACCAGGGCCACAAACCAGCCAGATCTTGTAATAAAGGGACCAGGACACAAACAGCCAGGATCTGTGTAATACAGGGACCAGGGCCACAACAGCCAGGTCTGTGTAATACAGGGACCAGGAGCCACAACCAGCCAGGATCTGTGTAATACAGGGACCAGGGCCACAACCAGCCAGGATCTGTGTAATACAGGGACCAGGGGCCACAACCAGCCAGGATCTGTGTAATACAGGGACCAGGGGACCACAACCAGCCAGGATCTGTGTAATACAGGGACCAGGAGAACACAACCAGCCAGGGTCTGTGTAATACAGGGACCAGGAGCCACAACCAGCCAGGTCTTGTAATACAGGACCAGGAGCCACAACCAGCCAGTGATCTGTGTAATACAGGGACCAGGAGCCACAACCAGCCAGGATCTGTGTAATACAGGGACCAGGGCCACAACCAGCCAGGATCTGTGTAATACAGGGACCAGGGGCCACAACCAGCCAGGATCTGTGTAATACAGGGACCAGGAGCCACAACCAGCCAGGGTCTGTGTAATACAAGGACCGAGCCACAACCAGCCAGGATCTGTGTAATACAGGGACCAGAGACACAACAGCCAGGATCTGTGTAATACAGGGACCAGGGCCACAACCAGCCAGGATCTGTGTAATACAGGGACCAGGGCCACAACCAGCCAGGATCTGTGTAATACAGGGACCAGGAGACCACAACCAGCCAGGGATCTGTGTAATACAGAGGACCAGGAGCCACAACCAGCCAGGATCTGTGTAATACAGGGACCGAGGAGCCACAACCAGCCAGGGATCTGTGTAATACAGGGACCAGGGCCACAACCAGCCAGGGTCTGTGTAATACAGGGACCAGGGCCACAACCAGCCAGGATCTGTGTAATACAAGGACCAGGGGCCACAACCAGCCAGGATCTGTGTAACACAGGGACCAGGACTGAGCCTAGAACCACCAGACAGTAAAGAGGGACCTGGGACGAACTCTGGGGAATCCGACTAATAAGAGGAGACCAGGATGAACTCGAGGTCCTCGTAATAAGGAGGACCTAGGAGACCAGAGAACCCCGACTGTAAAAGGAGGAGACTAGACGAACCCTGAGGAACCCAGACTAGTAATAAGGACCAGGGCCACAGGACAGCCCGATCATGTAAGAGAGGGACCTAGGGACTGAACCTGGGAACTCGTAATAAGAGGAAGGAGACACAGACTGAACCCTAGGAACCCTGACATAAGGAGAGGAGGCCACTAACCAGCCCAGACTAGTAATGAGGGACCTAGGGACTGAACCTGAGGAACCCGACAGTAAGTAGAAGCCTAGGATGACCGAGGAACCACACAAAGAGGATGGACTGGAATGAACCTGAGGGACCCCACATAGAGATGGAAACAGGACCAGGAGGCCCAACAGCCGACGTAAGAGGAGGGACCTAGGGACAAACACCTGGAGGAACCCCGACAGTAAGAGAGGATGACCAGGAGAACCCTGACAGTAAAGAGGACTAGGACTGAACCCTAGGAACCCCAACAGTAAGAGGAGGGGGACCTAGGACTGACCTGAGGAACCCTGACAGTAAGAGGAGGGACAGGACTGAACCCTGAGGAACCCCGACAGTAAGAGGAGGGACCTAGGACTGAACCCTGAGGAACCCCGACAGTAAGAGGAGGGGACCTAGGACTGAAGCCTGAGGAACCCCGACAGTAAGAGGAGGGGACCTAGGACTGAACCATGAGGAACCCTGACAATAAGAGGAGGAGACCTAGGACTGAACCATGAGGAACCCCGACAGTAAGAGGAGGAGACCTAGGACTGAACCCTGAGGAACCCTGACAGTAAGAGGAGGGGACCTAGGACTAAACCATGAGGAACTCTGACAGTAAGAGGAGGCGACCTAGGACTGAACCATGAGGAGCCCTGACAGTAAGAGGAATAGATCTGGGATTAAGCCTTGAAGAACCTCGACAGTAAGAGGAGGGGGCCTAGGACTGAAGCTTGATGAACCCTGACAGTAAGAGGAGGAGACCTAGGACTGAACCCTGAGGAACCCCAACAGTAAGAGGAGGAGACCTAGGACGGAGCCCTGAGGAATCCCGACACTAAGAGGAGGAGACCTAGGACTGAACCCTGAGGAACCCCGACAGTAAGAGGAGGAGACCTAGGACTGAACCCTGAGGAACCCCGACAGTAAGAGGAGGAGACCTAGGACTGAACCCTGAGGAACCCCAACAGTAAGAGGAGGAGACCTAGGACTGAACCCTGAGGAACCCCGACAGTAAGAGGAGGAGACCTAGGACTGAACCCTGAGGAACCCTGACAGTAAGAGGAGGGGACCTAGGACTGAACCCTGAGGAACCTGACAGTAAGAGGAGGAGACCTAGGACTGAACCCTGAGGAACCCCGACAGTAAGAGTAGGAGACCTAGGACTGAACCCTGAGGAACCCCAACAGTAAGAGGAGGAGACCTAGGACTGAACCCTGAGGAACCCCGACAGTAAGAGGAGGAGACCTAGGACTGAACCCTGAGGAACCCCAACAGTAAGAGGAGGAGACCTAGGACTGAACCCTGAGGAACCCCAACAGTAAGAGGAGGAGACCTAGGACTGAACCCTGAGGAACCCCAACAGTAAGAGGAGGAGACCTAGGACTGAACCCTGAGGAGCCCGACAGTAAGAGGGGAGGGGCGAGGGACTGAACATTGAGGAACCCTAACAGTAAGGGGAAGAGGAGAAGAAGAAGAGCCGAAAAAAGTGTTGAGTAGTGATGTGATCAGGACAGTATAGTCTCTGGTTTGGCCGGATGGAGGCAAACTTATAAGTCTTGAGCACAAACTTATAGTGGATGAAGTTTGCTGCTGATGGCCGTATATTTCTATATGTGCGGTAAGTGCGGGCGTCCTGAGAGGGCAACAAACATTAACAGAGAAGGAAAGAAGTTGTGATCATAGAGGGGAGAGGGAAGTTAGTAATGTCATACGCTGAGCAGAGCTGGGAGAAGACCAGGTCCAGCATATTCTCATCTTCAAGTAGAGGAGTCAGAAAACTGTGAAAGGCAAAAGACAAAGTTATAGAAAGATGAGAGGTCAATGGGGAGAGGGGATCATCAATTGGGGGTAAAGTCCCTCACAGTGACAGTGGGAATGTCAGTGGATAGAAAGTGTGGAAGCCGGAAAGCAAAGTGGTTCAAGAACTGACGGGAGGAGCCTGGAGAACAATACACAACCACCACTGACAGCAAGAAGGGTGGTAAAGTCTGAGGATTAAACATAAGGGAGGAGACTGGGGATAACCTGCAGAGCACAATGTGATAAAAGAAGCAGATAATACCTCCACCTCGTCTGCTCTCAGGTCTGGGAGATGTGAAAACTGCAGCCACCATACAAGAGAGCAGAAGCGGTGGTGTCCAACAACTGGATCCAAGGGTCAGTGAGACCCAGAAGGTCAAAGGAATTGGTAAGAAAGAAGTCATGTACATCGGGGAGTTTGTTACATGTTGACTGCGAGTTCCAGACATTTGAATCTATGAAATAAGAATTGTTCTGTTCCTGTATCTATATAGTAAAAATTATTCTGTTCTGTATCTATATAGTAAGAATTGTACCATTCTGTATTATATAGTATGAATGGTTATGTATCTATGTAATAAGGTTGGTTCTGTATCTATGTAGTAAGCTTGGTTCTCTTACCATATCTATAAAGTTTGGTTCTGTGTGTACCTATGTAATAAACTTGGTTCTGTTCTGTATCTATGTAAGCCTGGTTCTGTTCTACATATATGTAGTATGTTTTTTCTGTCTGTATCTATATAGTAAGTTTAGTTCTATTCACCTATCTATAGAAAAAGCTTTGCTCTGTTTGCATCAATGTAATTAGCTTGGCCCTGATCTGTATCAATATAGTAAGCTCTACGTATCTATGTAATATGGCTTGTTCTGCTCTATATCTATGTAGTACATTTGGTTTTGTTCTGTATCTATGTAATATGCTTTCTTCTGTTCCTGTATCTCTGTAGCAAGCTTGGTTCTGTTCTATATCTATGTAGCAAGCTTGGTTCTGTTCTGTATATGTAGCAATCTTGGTTCTGTTCTGTATCCATATGTATGTCCTAAGTTTGGTTCTTTATGTAGTAAGCTCGGTTTGTTCTGTATCTATTTAATAAGCCTAGTTCTGTTCTGTTTCTATGTACTAAGCTTGTTTCTGTTCTGTATCTATGTAGTAAGCTTGTTTCTGTTCTGTATGTATGTAGTAAGCTTGTTTCTGTTCTGTATGTATGTAGTAAGCTTGTTTCTGTTCTGTATCTATGTAGTAAGCTTGTTTCTGTTCTGTATCTATGTAGTAAGCTTGTTTCTGTTCTGTATCTATGTAGTAAGCTTGGTTCTGTTCTGTATCTATGTAGCAAGCTTGGTTCTGTTCTGTATATGTAGCAATCTTGGTTCTGTTCTGTATCCATATGTATGTCCTAAGTTTGGTTCTTTATCTATGTAGTAAGCTCAGTTTGTTCTGTATCTATTTAATAAGCCTAGTTCTGTTCTGTTTCTATGTACTAAGCTTGTTTCTGTTCTTTATCTATGTAGTAAGCTTGTTTCTGTTCTGTATGTATGTAGTAAGCTTGTTTCTGTTCTGTATCTATGTAGTAAGCTCGGTTCTGTTCTGTATCTATGTAGCAAGCTTGGTTCTGTTCTGTATATGTAGCAATCTTGGTTATGTTCTGTATCCATATGTATGTCCTAAGTTTGGTTCTTTATCTATGTAGTAAGCTCGGTTTGTTCTGTATCTATTTAATAAGCCTAGTTCTGTTCTGTTTCTATGTACTAAGCTTGTTTCTGTTCTGTATCTATGTAGTAAGCTTGTTTCTGTTCTGTTTGTATGTAGTAAGCTTGTTTCTGTTCTGTATGTATGTAGTAAGCTTGTTTCTGTTCCTGTATCTATGTAGTAAGCTCAGTTCTGTTCCTGTATCTATGTAGTAAGCTCGGTTCTGTTCTGTATCTATGTAGCAAGCTTGGTTCTGTTCTGTATATGTAGCAATCTTGGTTCTGTTCTGTATCCATATGTATTTCCTAAGTTTGGTTCTTTATCTACCCTGTTTCCCCAAAAGTAAGACCCCCCGAAAGTAAGGCAGGGTAGAGGGGTGCCCAGGGGTTTCTAATGTAAGGCACCCCCCGATTGTAAGGCCACTTTCGGGGGGTCGCGGGGAAATGTAAGGCCACCTACGGGGGGGGGGGGGGTCGCGGGCCTCCCTGTAGGTTGCCGCAGGCTTACTGTACGCCGCCGTCCAGGCTCCTTCTGTCCCCCTGGTGCAGCCGCTGGTCCGGAGATCATGGGATTAATCACAGCCTAACTTGCTGTGCCCTGCCGATCTCCGCCAAGCGCGACCTGTGATTGGCCGCCCAGCCCTGAGGAATCGTCACCCAGCACCGCAGAGGAAAACGAAAGTGATCCGGCGAAAACAGGTACCGTAATGACACGTGTGTACTGTATAAACATGGGTGTGTGTGTGTGTGTGTGTGTATGTGTGTGTGTACTGTATGTGTATGGGTGGGTATGTGTGTGTACCGGTATGTGTGTGTGTGTGTGTGTTGTACTGTATGTGTATGGGTGGGTATGGGTGTGTATGGGTGTGTGTGTATACAGCAGTTGCGGTGAAAAAAACGTACTTGCCGCACAGCACTTGGGGCGCAATTGCGGCAAGGCCCCATGCAATGTATAGGCCACTTGCGGTTCACTTGCTCTAAAATGGCTCCCATTTTAAAATGGCAGTTGCAGTGAAAAAACTGCACTTGCCGCATCGCACTTGCGGCATGGCCCCATGCAATGTAAAGGCCACTTGCGGTTCACTTGTGGTAAGTGCGATAACCGCGGTTGCCGCACTTACCGCAAGTGAACCGCAAGTGGCCTATACATTGCATGGGGCCATGCCGCAATTGCGCCGCAAGTGCTGTGCGGCAAGTGTGTTTTTTTCACCGCAACTGCCACAAGTTATGGGAGGCTGAAGTGGGAAATTTGTCATTTTTTTTTTTTTGCTAATGTAAGACCTCCCCCGAAAGTAAGACAGGGTGGGACTTTTGGAGGTAAAATTAATGTAAGACAGGGTCTTACTTTCGGGGAAACACGGTATGTAGTAAGCTCGGTTTGTTCTGTATCTATTTAATAAGCCTAGTTCTGTTCTGTTTCTATGTACTAAGCTTGTTTCTGTTCTGTATGCATGTAGTAAGCTTGTTTCTGTTCTGTATGTATGTAGTAAGCTTGTTTCTGTTCTGTATGTATGTAGTAAGCTTGTTTCTGTTCTGTATCTATGTAGTAAGCTCGGTTCTGTTCTGTATCTATGTAGCAAGCTTGGTTCTGTTCTGTATATGTAGCAATCTTGGTTCTGTTCTGTATCCATATGTATGTCCTAAGTTTGGTTCTTTATCTATGTAGTAAGCTCGGTTTGTTCTGTATCTATTTAATAAGCCTAGTTCTGTTCTGTTTCTATGTACTAAGCTTGTTTCTGTTCTGTATCTATGTAGTAAGCTTGTTTCTGTTCTGTATCTATGTAGTAAGCTTGTTTCTGTATCTATGTAGTAAGCTTGTTTCTGTTCTGTATCTATGTAGTAAGCTTGTTTCTGTTCTGTATCTATGTAGTAAGCTTGTTTCTGTTCTGTATCTATGTAGTAAGCTCGGTTCTGTTCTGTATCTATGTAGCAAGCTTGGTTCTGTTCTGTATATGTAGCAATCTTGGTTCTGTTCTGTATCCATATGTATGTCCTAAGTTTGGTTGTTTATCTATGTAGTAAGCTCGGTTTGTTCTGTATCTATTTAATAAGCCTAGTTCTGTTCTGTTTCTATGTACTAAGCTTGTTTCTGTTCTGTATGTATGTAGTAAGCTTGTTTCTGTTCTGTATGTATGTAGTAAGCTTGTTTCTGTTCTGTATCTATGTAGTAAGCTTGGTTCTGTTCTGTATCTATGTAGCAAGCTTGGTTCTGTTCTGTATATGTAGCAATCTTGGTTCTGTTCTGTATCCATATGTATTTCCTACGTTTGGTTCTTTATCTATGTAGTAAGCTCGGTTTGTTCTGTATCTATTTAATAAGCCTAGTTCTGTTCTGTTTCTATGTACTAAGCTTGTTTCTGTTCTGTATGTATGTAGTAAGCTTGTTTCTGTTCTGTATGTATGTAGTAAGCTTGTTTCTGTTCTGTATCTATGTAGTAAGCTCGGTTCTGTTCTGTATCTATGTAGCAAGCTTGGTTCTGTTCTGTATATGTAGCAATCTTGGTTCTGTTCTGTATCTATGTAGTAAGCTTGTTTCTGTTCTGTATCTATGTAGTAAGCTCGGTTCTGTTCTGTATCTATGTAGTAAGCTTGTTTCTGTTCTGTATCTATGTAGCAAGCTTGGTTCTGTTCTGTATCTATGTAGTAAGCTCGGTTTGTTCTGTATCTATTTAATAAGCCTAGTTCTGTTCTGTTTCTATGTACTAAGCTTGTTTCTGTTCTGTATCTATGTAGTAAGCTTGTTTCTGTTCTGTATCTATGTAGTAAGCATGCTTCTGTTACCAAAGAAGCTACTTTTTTTGGCTGTGAAGTAATAATGTCATTCGGATTTATAGTTGCATTGCAGTCAGAGCATATATCAACGTGAAAGCCAAACATCCAAAGTTCACTTGTCCTTATAAGTCAGATAGAGGCAAATAGTAAGGGACGGCTCCCTACTGATGGGCCAGTGCTCTCCCCCAGCTGACAATGACCACCAGCCCCTGCAGTAATAATGTGTGTACCTCTCGGTGGATCGAGAGCAGACGTTGTCCCAGCGCTCTCTCAACTGCCCCAGCGACTCGTCCATCTGCTGCTCGTCCTCCGGCAGTCGGATCTTCTCACGTAGAGCGCGGCCGCTCCGCAAAGTCGCCTCATATATGGGACGTTTGGACCAGAGGATTTTGTGAAAACTCTGCAATAACGTATTGGAGGGGTTCAGTTCTCTGGTCGAGGCTTGGATACACGTGGCACAGGGTCTTACATCAAAACAGCAGGTAGATTATTGTCCATCATAAACGTTACAGCTCCAAAATAAAAAACAGCCTTCCTTCACTGTGTTGAGCGCTTTAGCCGGCTGCCCGCAGTGTTTTCCTTGACTGATTTCCCTGAGATCAGTGAGTGCTTTGTGATTTCAATATGAATGAATAACACAAGCCGTCCTCTCCACCGGCTGCACTCTGCCGCCTCCACGCTCCACGGCTGCACTCTGCCGCCTCCACGCTCCACCGGCTGCACTCTGCCGCCTCCACGCTCCACAGGCTGCACTCTGCCGCCTCCACGCTCCACAGGCTGCACTTTGCCGCCTCCACGCTCCACAGGCTGCACTCTGCCGCCTCCACGCTCCACCGGCTGCACTCTGCCGCCTCCACGCTCCACTGGCTGCACTCTGCCGCCTCCACGCTCCACCGGCTGCACTCTGCCGCCTCCACTCTCCACAGGCTGCACTCTGCCGCCTCCACGCTCCACATGCTGCACTCTGCCACCACGCTCCACATGCTGCACTCTGCCCCCTCCACGCTCCACAGGCTGCACTCTGCCGCCTCCACGCTCCACAGGCTGCACTCTGCCGCCTCCACGTTCCACAGGCTGCACTCTGCCGCCTCCACGCTCCACAGGCTGCACTCTGCCGCCTCCACGCTCAACAGGCTGCACTCTGCCGCCTCCACGCTCCACAGGCTGCACTCTGCCGCCTCCACGCTCCACAGGCTGCACTCTGCCGCCTCCACGCTCAACAGGCTGCACTCTGCCGCCTCCACCGCTCCACAGGCTGCACTCTGCCGCCTCCACCCTCCACAGGCTGCACTCTGCCGCCTCCACGCTCCACAGGCTGCACTCTGCCGCCTCCACGCTCAACAGGCTGCACTCTGCCGCCTCCACGCTCAACAGGCTGCACTCTGCCGCCTCCACGCTCCACAGGTTGCACTCTGCCGCCTCCACGCTCCACAGGCTGCACTCTGCCACCTCCACGCTCCACACGCTGCACTCTGCCGCCTCCACGCTCCACAGGCTGCACTCTGCCGCCTCCACGCTCCACAGGCTGCACTCTGCCGCCTCCACGCTCCACAGGCTGCACTCTGCCGCCTCCACGCTCCACAGGCTGCACTCTGCCGCCTCCACGCTCCACAGGCTGCACTCTGCCGCCTCGACGCTCCACAGGCTGCACTCTGCCGCCTCCACGCTCCACAGGCTGCACTCTGCCGCCTCCACGCTCCACAGGCTGCACTCTGCCGCCTCCACGCTCCACAGGCTGCACTCTGCCGCCTCCACGCTCCACAGGCTGCACTCTGCCGCCTCCACGCTCCACAGGCTGCACTCTGCCGCCTCCACGCTCCACAGGCTGCACTCTGCCGCCTCCACGCTCCACAGGCTGCACTCTGCCGCCTCCACGCTCCACAGGCTGCACTCTGCCGCCTCCACGCTCCACAGGCTGCACTCTGCCATCTCCACACTCCACAGGCTGCACTCTGCCATCTCTGGTCTAGTGTCAGTGACGTCACAGTCAGCATACAAGGACGAAGTGTCATATGATCCACGTTGCTACCAAAGCAAGACCAGGACAATGGATCGTCTGGTTGAAGTTAACTCTTTAATCTGACGCGTTTCGGAGCTATTTCCCAGCTCCTTCCTCAGGGACATCGTCGGATTAAAGAGTTAACTTCAACCAGACGATCCCTTGTCCTGGTCTTCCTTTGGTAGCAGCGCGGATCATACGACCCTTCGTCCTTGCATGCTGATTTCTGACCGCGGTGACCCGTGGATGTGTGGGTCCAGCAGCAGCTACCTGCAAAGCGTTCAGGTTGTGGGCTTGCACAACCAGATCTGGTGAGCAGGCCCTTGCCGCCATACATATACCTCTCTATATCTTGGAGATAAGGCCAATTATGCATTTATCTCACTTTTTAGAGTGACGTCATAGTGTAACATGACTCTCAATGTCAGTGATGTCACCAGGTCTTGTGATGTCATTGTCTGTGATGTCACTAGGTCTTGTGATGTCATGTGCAGTGTCGGTGATGTCACCAGATCTTTTGATGTCATTGGCAGTGTCTGTGATGTCACTAGGTCTTGTGATGTCATTGTCAGTGATGTCACCAGGTCTTGTGATGTCATTGGCAGTGTCAGTGATGTCACCAGGTCTTGTGATGTCATTGTCAGTGACGTCACCAGGTCTTGTGATGTCATGTGCAGTGTCGGTGATGTCACCAGATCTTTTGATGTCATTGGCAGTGTCTGTGATGTCACTAGGTCTTGTGATGTCATTGTCAGTGATGTCACCAGGTCTTGTGATGTCATTGGCAGTGTCAGTGATGTCACCAGGTCTTGTGATGTCATTGTCAGTGACGTCACCAGGTCTTGTGATGTCATGTGCAGTGTCGGTGATGTCACCAGGTCTTGTGATGTCATTGTCGGTGATGTCACCAGGTCTTGTGATGTCATGTGCAGTGTCAGTGATGTCACCAGGTCTTGTGATGTCATTGGCAGGGTCAGTGATGTCACCAGGTCTTGTGATGTCATTGGCAGTGATGTCACCAGGTCTTGTGATGTCATTGGCAGTGTCAGTGATGTCACCAGGTCTTGTGATGTCATTGTCAGTGATGTCACCAGGTCTTGTGATGTCATTGTCAGTGATGTCACCAGGTCTTGTGATGTCATTGGCAGTGTCAGTGATGTCACCAGGTCTGTGATGTCATGTGCAGTGTCGGTGATGTCACCAGGTCTTGTGATGTCATTGTCGGTGATGTCACCAGGTCTTGTGATGTCATTGGCAGGGTCAGTGATGTCACCAGGTCTTGTGATGTCATTGGCAGTGATGTCACCAGGTCTTGTGATGTCATTGGCAGTGATGTCACCAGGTCTTGTGATGTCATTGTCGGTGATGTCACCAGGTCTTGTGATGTCATTGGCAGTGTCAGTGATGTCACCAGGTCTTGTGATGTCATTGTCAGTGATGTCACCAGGCCTTGTGATGTCATGTGCAGTGTCAGTGATGTCACTAGGTCTTGTGATGTCATTGTCAGTGATGTCACCAGGTCTTGTGATGTCATTGTCGGTGATGTCACCAGGTCTTGTGATGTCATGTGCAGTGTCAGTGATGTCACCAGGTCTTGTGATGTCATTGGCAGGGTCAGTGATGTCACCAGGTCTTGTGATGTCATTGGCAGTGATGTCACCAGGTCTTGTGATGTCATTGGCAGTGTCAGTGAGGTCACCAGGTCTTGTGATGTCATTGTCAGTGATGTCACCAGGTCTTGTGATGTCATGTGCAGTGTCGGTGATGTCACCAGGTCTTGTGATGTCATTGTCGGTGATGTCACCAGGTCTTGTGATGTCATGTGCAGTGTCAGTGATGTCACCAGGTCTTGTGATGTCATTGTCAGTGATTTCACCAGGTCTTGTGATGTCATTGTCGGTGATGTCACCAGGTCTTGTGATGTCATGTGCAGTGTCAGTGATGTCACCAGGTCTTGTGATGTCATTGGCAGGGTCAGTGATGTCACCAGGTCTTGTGATGTCATTGTCAGTGATGTCACCAGGTCTTGTGATGTCATGTGCAGTGTCGGTGATGTCACCAGGTCTTGTGATGTCATTGTCGGTGATGTCACCAGGTCTTGTGATGTCATTGGCAGTGTCAGTGAGGTCACCAGGTCTTGTGATGTCATTGGCAGTGATGTCACCAGGTCTTGTGATGTCATTGGCAGTGTCGGTGATGTCACCAGGTCTTGTGATGTCATTGGCAGTGTCAGTGAGGTCACCAGGTCTTGTGATGTCATTGTCAGTGATGTCACCAGGTCTTGTGATGTCATTGGCAGTGTCAGTGATGTCACCAGGTCTTGTGATGTCATTGTCGGTGATGTCACCAGGTCTTGTGTCATGTGCAGTGTCAGTGATGTCACCAGGTCTTGTGATGTCATTGGCAGTGTCAGTGATGTCACCAGGTCTTGTGATGTCATTGGCAGTGAGGTCACCCGGTCTTGTGATGTCATGTGCAGTGTCGGTGATGTCACCCGGTCTTGTGATGTCATGTGCAGTGTCAGTGAGGTCACCAGGTCTTGTGATGTCATGTGCAGTGTGGGTGTGCTCGCAGGCAGTACCTTGTGCTTGCTCAGCTGCTGTTTGATATGTTCCTGGCTGACGCTGGTGTCGATCTGCTGAGATTCCAGGGTGCGATCCACCTCTTCCAGCCATTCCAGAAGCTTCTGCCGTGACTCGCTGTACTGTGGGAACAATAGAATTATATTGAAGTCCGTCCCCGGAGGAGCAGCTCACCGACTGACTGGTCTAATGCCACCAGAGGGCGCTGCACATTCAGTATGGAGTGGATTTCATAGGCAGGCTGCTCCACTGGCCGCTCACCTGCTTGGCTTGTCTGCGGGACTCCTCCAGCCTGCGGCCCCTCTCTGCCGCCCGCTCCTGCACTTTGCCCAGTCTTTCCCGGGCGCCCTGTACCAGGCTCTGGGTCAGGTCACTCTCCTGCTTCCGGCTCACGTCCTTCAGTCGAGAACACACAGACTCCAGATCGTAAAGCTTCGTGTCATAAGTCTCAACCTCCTGCACCAAACTCTGCAAGATGGAGGAAAGACCGCACGAGATGAGCGTCACAAACACACCAGTGCTACACATCAAGTACTATCCTCCAGAGCTGCACTCACTATTCTGCTGTTACATCGTGTCTTATCCTCCAGTCACCTCCAGAGCTGCACTCACTATTCTGCTGTTACATCATGTCTTATCCTCCAGTAACCTCCAGAGCTGCAGTTACTATTCTGCTGTTACATCGTGTCTTATCCTCCAGTCACCTCCACAGCTGCAGTCACTATTCTGCTGTTACATCATGTCTTATCCTCTAGTCACCTCCAGAGCTGCAGTCACTATTCTGCTGTTACATTATTTATTATCCTCCAATCACCTCTGAAGCTGAGGTCACTATTGTGCCGTTACATTGTGTCTTATCCACCTGTCCCCTCCAGAGCTGAAGTCACTGTTACATCGCGTCCCCTGTCCTCTATGTTGGACCCTCTGTCCCCTGGCCTGTATGTAGGACCCTCTGTCCCCTGTCCTCTATGTCGGGCTGTCTGTCCCCTGTCCTCTATGTCGGGCCCTCTGTCCTCTATGTCAGGCCCTTTGTTCCCTGTCCTCTATGTCAGGCCCTCTGTCCCTTGTCCTCTACATCAGGCCCTGTATCCTCTGGTTGTACCTTGTGCTCCTGGATCTGGTTGGTGACGGTCTCCATGATGATGCTTGGGGGTCCAGCGGTGTTGAGTCGTCCCTCCGCCTGTGCGATCCACAGCGACACTTCCTGCATGGTGCGGTGGAATTCTGTGATCACAGCCAAACCCTCCGACAGGCAAACCTGCAACACACACACATTGCCAGGGTCAGTGCCATCATCCAGGGTGAACAGACACAGTGCCTGGGTCAGCACCATTACCCAGGGTGATCAGACATGGTGCCAGGGTCAGCACCATCACCCGGGTGAATAGACACAGGGCCAGGGTCAGCGCCATCACCCAGGGTGAACAGACCCAGTACCAGGGTCAGTGCCATCACCCAGGGGGAACAGACCCAGTACCAGGGTCAGTGCCATCACCTGGGGTGGATACAGTGCCAGGTTGAGCGCCATCACCTGGGGTGGATACAGCGCCAGGGTCAGTGGCATCACCAGGGGTGATCAGACACAGTGCCAGGGTCAGCGCCATCACCTGGGGTGAACAGACACAGTGCCAGGGTCAGCGCCTTCACCCAGGGGGAACAGATATAGTGCCAGGGTTAGGGCCATCACCCAAGGGGAACAGACCCAGTACCAGGGTCAGTACCATCACCGGGTGTGAACAGACACAGTGCCAA
Source organism: Allobates femoralis (assembly GCA_033576535.1). Taxonomy (NCBI): domain Eukaryota; kingdom Metazoa; phylum Chordata; class Amphibia; order Anura; family Aromobatidae; genus Allobates; species Allobates femoralis. Next base: position 9,003,396 of record JARQOC010000005.1, read on the forward strand.
GGTCAGCGCCATCACCTGGGGAAAATAGACACAGTGCCAGGGTCAGCACCATCACCTGGGGTGAACAGACACAGTGCCAGGGTCAGCGCCATCACCTGGGGTGAACAGACACAGTGCCAGGGTCAGCGCCATCACCTGGGGTGAACAGACAGTACCAGGGTCAGCGCCATCACCCGGGGTGAACAGACACAGTGCCAGACTCAGTGCCATCACCTGGGGGAAACAGACAGTGTAGTGACCCGGTCCAGACTGTGTATGTCCCTATAAGTAACCCTGTGACGTCTGTACACTGCAGCTTACGCCTTAGTTATCCCTCTACAGTGATTAGTGAGTTTACATTAATTTGAATCACAAGTCTCATATTCCTCAAGTATGTGTCAATTGTTCTATTAGATCACTTTTCATTTGTTGTGTTGCAGCGCCATCTGCTGGTGAAATGCATGATTCATATTAATTTCACAATGTACAATCTGACACAGCATTGAGCTTTCTATTGGTCAGTGACCCTGTCACCAGGATCTATAGGAGGAGCTACCTCCAGTCTCTGTCTATACAAGGCAGAGATCTGGAAAGTCCCCAGTCTGGTACATGATGTGACACAGAGCAGACTTCATGTGAGGGGTCTCCATGCCGGGGTGTCCATCCTTTTCTTCCTATCCAGATTTACAGCCAGGTCTAAGGCCTCAGATATTCTTCTGAATTTTACAGCCAAGATGGCTTAACCCTTGTTATCCCTGGGTCCTCGCAGTCCAGAATAACCGATGCTTCTCCAGCATTAGGTCACACTAAATGTGTACAGAAGAACCTATTGCTCCACGTGTTGAGGAAATCGAGGGTTGCCGCCTCACCGCATCTAATCATTATTTATGCACGGGCCGTGACAAGTGGTGAAATGGATCCAGGATCCAGGTCTGTAGATTCCCTTGCTTTATCTACTCTTCTGCTTTTATGCCACCAAAAGACTCTGAACTTTCTTATAATCATCTACAAGTGCCACATGTAAATAATACGGGTTCTTAAAGCGCCAGAATCTCAATTCCGTGTCAGATTCTAACCTGAACTGTATCTGCCGTGGACTACCCACGTGAAGTGTAAAGAATGACTCCATGTTATATCTCCCCGTTCTGCTGAAGTAAAGCAGCTGTTATCCCCGAGACCTGTGTGTGTGGTCATTCTATCGGCTGTGGACGTTGCATGGGGGTGGATAGCAGTGAACGGAAAGCACCCCATTACCAGGGTGTTACATCAGAGTCAGTGCCATCACCCAGGGCGGGCAGTATGTCAGGCTCAGTGCCATCACCCAGGGCGGGCAGTATGTCAGGCTCAGTGCCATCACCCGGGGACGGGCAGCATGTCAGGCTCAGTGCCATCACCCAGGGCAGGCAGTATGTCAGGCTCAGTGCCATCACCCGGGGATGGGCAGTATGTCAGGCTCAGTGCCATCACCCGGGGATGGGCAGTATGTCAGGCTCAGTGCCATCACTCAGGGCGGGCAGTATGTCAGGCTCAGTGCCATCACTCAGGGACGGGTAGTATGTCAGGCTCAGTGCCATCACCCGGGGACGGGTAGTATGTCAGGTTCAGTGCCATCACCCGGGGCGGGTAGTATGTCAGGCTCAGTGCCATCACCCGGGTCAGGCAGTATGTCAGGATCAGTGCCATCACCCGGGGACGGGCAGTATGTCAGGATCAGTGCCATCACCCGGGGAATGACAGTATATCAGGCTCAGCGCCATCACCCGGGTCGGGTAGTATGTCAGGCTCAGTGCCATCACCCGGGTCCGGCAGTCTGTCAGGCTCAGTGCCATCACCTGGGGCAGGCAGAATGTCAGGATCAGTGCCATCACCCGGGGATAGGCAGTATGTCATGCTCAGCGCCATCACCCGGGGCGGGCAGTATGTCAGGCTCAGCGCCATCACCTGGGGCAGGCAGTATGTCAGGATCAGCGCCATCACCCGGGGCGGGCAGTATGTCAGGCTCAGTGCCATCACTCGGGTCTGGCAGTCTGTCAGGCTCAGCGCCATCACCTGGGGCAGGCAGTATGTCAGGATCAGTGCCATCACCCGGGGACGGGCAGTATGTCAGGCTCAGTGCCATCACCTGGGGCAGGCAGTATGTCAGGATCAGTGCCATCACCCGGGGATGGGCAGTATGTCAGGCTCAGCGCCATCACCCGGGGCGGGCAGTATGTCAGGCTCAGCGCCATCACCTGGGGCAGGCAGTATGTCAGGATCAGTGCCATCACCCGGGGACGGGCAGTATGTCAGGATCAGTGCCATCACCCGGGGACGGGCAGTATGTCAGGCTCAGTGCCATCACCCGGGGCAGGCAGTCAATCAGGCTCATCGCCATCACCCGGGGTAGGCAGTATGTCAGGCTCAGTGCTATCACCTGAAGCAGGCAGTCAATCAGGCTCAGTGCCATCACCCTGGGCGGGCAGTATGTTAGGCTCAGTGCCATCACCCGGGGCGGGCAGTATGTCAGGCTCAGTGCCATCACCTGGGGAAGGCAGTATATCAGGCTCAGTGCCATCACCCGGGGCGGGCAGTATGTTAGGCACAGCACCATCACCCGGGGCGGGCAGTATGTCAGGCTCAGTGCCATCACCTGGGGAAGGCAGTATATCAGGCTCAGTGCCATCACCCGGGGCGGGCAGTATGTCAGGCTCAGCGCCATCACCTGGGGCAGGCAGTATGTCAGGCTCAGTGCCATCACCCGGGGCGGGCAGTATGTCAGGCTCAGTGCCATCACCCGGGGCAGGCAGTATGTCAGGCTCAGTGCCATCACCCGGGGCAGGCAGTATGTCAGGCCCAGTGCCATCACCCGGGGCAGGCAGTATGTCAGGCTCAGTGCCATCACCTGGGGCAGGCAGTATGTCAGGATCAGTGCCATCACCCGGGGATGGGCAGTATGTCAGGCTCAGCGCCATCACCCGGGGCGGGCAGTATGTCAGGCTCAGCGCCATCACCTGGGGCAGGCAGTATGTCAGGATCAGTGCCATCACCCGGGGACGGGCAGTATGTCAGGATCAGTGCCATCACCCGGGGCAGGCAGTCAATCAGGCTCATCGCCATCACCCGGGGTAGGCAGTATGTCAGGCTCAGTGCTATCACCTGGGGCAGGCAGTCAATCAGGCTCAGTGCCATCACCCTGGGCGGGCAGTATGTTAGGCACAGCACAATCACCCGGGGCGGGCAGTATGTCAGGCTCAGTGCCATCACCTGGGGAAGGCAGTATATCAGGCTCAGTGCCATCACCCGGGGCGGGCAGTATGTTAGGCACAGCACCATCACCCGGGGCGGGCAGTATGTCAGGCTCAGTGCCATCACCTGGGGAAGGCAGTATATCAGGCTCAGTGCCATCACCCGGGGCGGGCAGTATGTCAGGCTCAGTGCCATCACCCGGGGCAGGCAGTATGTCAGGCCCAGTGCCATCACCCAGGGCGGGCAGCATGTCAGGCTCAGTGCCATCACCCGGGGCAGGCAGTATGTCAGGCTCAGTGCCATCACCCGGGGCGGGCAGTATGTCAGGCTCAGTGCCATCACCCGGGGCGGGCAGTATGTCAGGCTCAGTGCCATCACCCGGGGCAGGCAGTTTGTCAGGCTCAGTGCCATCACCCAGGGCGGGCAGTATGTCAGCCTCAGTGCCATCACCAAGGGCGGGCAGTATGTCAGGCACAGCGCCATCACCCAGGGCGGGCAGTATGTCGGGCTCAGTGCTATCACCCGGGGACGGGCAGTATGTCAGGCTCAGCGCCATTACTCGGGGTGGGCAGTATGTCAGGCTCAGTGCCATCACCCGGGGACGGGCAGTATGTCAGGCTCAGTGCCATCACCCAGGGCGGGCAGTATGTCGGGCTCAGTGCTATCACCCGGGGACGGGCAGTATGTCAGGCTCAGCGCCATTACTCGGGGTGGGCAGTATGTCAGGCTCAGTGCCATCACCTGGGGCGGTCAGTATGTTAGGCTCAGTGCCATCACCCATGGCCGAGGGAGTATGTCAGGCTGGCACTCACCCTCCGCTCCTGCACTTTGCCCGTTGCGCTCTCCCACTTCTGCTCGAGGATTCGGAGCTGGTGATCGATGCTCGAGCCTCTCGGTTGGGGGTTGGAGGCCAGGAGGCGCTGCAGGCGATCCCGGACACTGTTATACTGGTGCTGCTTACACTCCATCTCCTTACAGAGATCCTGAAGACACAAGAGGACCCAAGAGAGGACTGAGGAAGAGTGCAGGATGGAGGACAGACGAAGAGTGCAGGATGGAGGACAGAGGATAGAGGAAGAGCGCAAAGCACAGGAGAGAGAACAAAGGGAGAGTGCAGAGCGCAGGAGAGAGGACAGAGGAAGAGTGCAGAGCGCAGGAGAGAGGACACAGGAAGAGTGCAGAGCACAGGAGAGAGGACAGAGGAAGAGTGCAGGAGAGAGGACAGAGGAAGAGTGCAGAGCGCAGGAGAGAGGACAGAGGAAGAGTGCAGAGCGCAGGAGAGAGGACAGAAGAAGAGTGCAGAGCGCAGGAGAGAGGACAGAGGAAGAGTGCAGAGCGCAGGAGAGAGGACAGAGGAAGAGTGCAGAGCACAGGAGAGAGGACAGAGGAAGAGTGCAGAGCACAGGAGAGAGGACAGAGGCAGAGTGCAGGAGAGAGGACAGAGGAAGAGTGCAGAGCGCAGGAGAGAGGACAGAGGAAGAGTGCAGAGCGCAGGAGAGAGGACAGAGGAAGAGTGCAGGATGGAGGACAGAGGAAGAGTGCAGGATGGAGGACAGAGGATAGAGGAAGAGCGCAAAGCACAGGAGAGAGAACAAAGGGAGAGTGCAGAGCGCAGGAGAGAGGACAGAGGAAGAGTGCAGAGCGCAGGAGAGAGGACACAGGAAGAGTGCAGAGCACAGGAGAGAGGACAGAGGAAGAGTGCAGGAGAGAGGACAGAGGAAGAGTGCAGAGCGCAGGAGAGAGGACAGAGGAAGAGTGCAGAGCGCAGGAGAGAGGACAGAGGAAGAGTGCAGAGCGCAGGAGAGAGGACAGAGGAAGAGTGCAGAGCACAGGAGAGAGGACAGAGGAAGAGTGCAGAGCACAGGAGAGAGGACAGAGGCAGAGTGCAGGAGAGAGGACAGAGGAAGAGTGCAGAGCGCAGGAGAGAGGACAGAGGAAGAGTGCAGAGCGCAGGAGAGAGGACAGAGGAAGAGTGCAGAGCACAGGAGAGAGGACAGAGGAAGAGTGCAGGAGAGAGGACAGAGGAAGAGTGCAGAGCGCAGGAGAGAGGACAGAGGAAGAGTGCAGAGTGCAGGAGAGAGGACAGAGGAAGAGTGCAGAGCACAGGAGAGAGGACAGAGGAAGAGTGCAGGAGAGAGGACAGAGGAAGAGTGCAGAGCGCAGGAGAGAGGACAGAGGAAGAGTGCAGAGCGCAGGAGAGAGGACAGAGGAAGAGTGCAGAGCACAGCAGAGAGGACAGAGGAAGAGTGCAGAGCGCAGGAGAGAGGACAGAGGAAGAGTGCAGAGCGCAGGAGAGAGGACAGAGGAAGAGTGCAGAGAGCAGGAGAGAGGACAGAGGAAGAGTGCAGAGCGAAGGAGAGAGGACAGAGGAAGAGTGCAGAGCGCAGGAGAGAGGACAGAGGAAGAGTGCAGAGCGCAGGAGAGAGGACAGAGGAAGAGTGCAGAGCGCAGGAGAGAGGACAGAGGAAGAGTGCAGAGAGCAGGAGAGAGTACAGAGGAAGAGTGCAGAGCGCAGGAGAGAGTACAGAGGAAGAGTGCAGAGCACAGGAGAGAGAGGACAGAGGAAGAGTGCAGAGGTGCAGGAGAGAGGACAGAGGAAGAGTGCAGAGCGCAGGAGAGAGGACAGAGGAAGGAGTGCAGGACAGGGGAGAGGACAGAAGGAAGAGTGCAGAGCGCAGGAGAGAGGACAGAGGAAGAGTGCAGAGCGCAGGAGAGAGGACAGAGGAAGAGTGCAGAGCACAGCAGAGAGGACAGAGGAAGAGTGCAGAGCGCAGGAGAGAGGACAGAGGAAGAGTGCAGAGCGCAGAGAGAGAAGGACAGAGGAAGAGTGCAGAGAGCAGGAGGAGAGGACAGAGGAAGAGTGCAGAGCGAGGAGAGAGGACAGAGGAAGAGTGCAGAGCGCAGGAGAGAGGACAGAGGAAGAGTGCAGAGGCAGGAGAGAGGACAGAGGAAGAGTGCAGAGCGCAGGAGAGAGGACGAGAGGAAGAGTGCAGAGGAGAGAGGACAGAGGAAGAGTGCAGAGCGCAGGAGAGAGGACAGAGGAAGAGTGCAGAGCAGCAGGAAGAGGACAGAGGAAGAGTGCAGAGCCAGGAGAGAGGACAGAGGAAGAGTGCAGAGCGCAGGAGAGAGGACAGAGGAAGAGTGCAGAGCGCAGGAGAGAGGACAGAGGAAGAGTGCAGGCCAGGAGAGAGGACAGAGGAAGAGTGCAGAGCGCAGGAGAGAGGACAGAGGAAGAGTGCAGAGCGCAGGAGAGAGGACAGAGGAAGAGTGCAGGCAGGGGAGGACAGAGGAAGAGTGCAGAGCCAGGAGAGAGGACAGAGGAAGAGTGCAGAGCACAGGAGAGAGGACAGAGGAAGGTGCAGAGCGCAGGAAGAGGGACAGGAAGAGTGCAGAGCGCAGGAGAGAGGACAAGTGAAGAGTGCAGACGCAGGAGAGAGGACAGAGGAAGAGGTGCAGAGCCAGGAGAGAGGACAGAGGAAGAGTGCAGAGCGCAGGAGAGAGGACAGAGGAAGATGCAGAGACAGGAGAGGGACAGAGGAGAGTGCGGAGAGAGGGACAGAGGAAGAGTGCAGAGCGCAGGAGAGAGGACAGAGGAAGAGTGCAGAGCGCAGGAGAGAGGACAGAGGAAGAGTGCAGAGCGCAGGAGAGAGGACAGAGGAAGAGTGCAGCAGAGAGAGGACAGAGGAGAGTGCAGAGCCAGGAGAGAGGACAGAGGAAGAGTGCAGGCGCAGGAGAGAGGACAGAGGAAGAGTGCAGAGCGCAGGAGAGAGGACAGAGGAAGAGTGCAGAGCGCAGGAGAGAGGACAGAGGAAGAGTGCAGAGGCAGGAGAGAGGACAGAGGAAGAGTGCAGGATGGAGGACAGAGGAAGAGTGCAGAGCACAGGAGAGAGGAAGAGGAAGGTGCAGAGCGCAGGAGAGAGGACAGAGGAAGAGTGCAGAGCGCAGGAGAGAGGACAGAGGAAGAGTGCAGAGCGCAGGAGAGAGGACAGAAGAGTGCGAGGCAGGAGAGAGGACAGAGGAAGAGTCAGAGCGCAGGGAGAGGACAGAGGAAGAGTGCAGAGCGAGGAGGAGGACAGAGGAAGAGTGCAGAGCGCAGGAGAGAGGACAGAGGAAGAGTGCAGAGGAGGAGAGAGGATAGAGGAAGAGTGCAGAGCGCAGGAGAGAGGACAGAGGAAGAGTGCAGAGCAGGAGAGAGGACAGAGGAAGGGTGCAGGAGGAGGACAGAGGAAGAGTGCAGAGCACAGGAGAGAGGACAGAGGAAGAGTGCAGAGTGCAGGAGAGAGGACAGAGGAAGAGTGCAGAGTGCAGGAGAGAGGACAGAGGAAGAGTGCAGAGGCAGGAGAGAGGACAGAGGAAGAGTGCAGAGCACAGGAGAGAGGACAGAGGAAGGGTGCAGAGGCAAGGAGAGAGGACAGAGGAAGAGTGCAGAGTGCAGGAGAGAGGACAGAGGAAGAGTGCAGAGTGCAGGAGAGAGGACAGAGGAAGAGTGCAGAGCACGGAGAGAGGACAGAGGAAGTGCAGGCGCAGGAGAGAGGACAGAGGAAGAGTGCAGAGCGCAGGAGAGATCCTCTTACCAGGTGTTTAGTGAGGGCGTCTGGTGGATTCTGGATGCCCAGACTGGTTTGGAGAAGGACAGTCGCGCCTCACCTGCTCAGCACTGCAGGAGGTCAGTGATCTCCAGGGTCACATCCTGCACCTGTGAGGAGAAGCTGTTATCACTGGGCAATCAGGTGTAACTATGAGAAGTGATGATGAAGTCTCGGGTGACTGCAGATGCGTCTGCCTCAGTGCATGTCCCCACTTGGTGCGTTGTCCCCTCACCGGCTCAGGTCGTTCTCAGCTCAGTTGGCGTTCTTCGTCTCGCTCTGCCCTCAGTGCAGTGCCCCACCTGGTGCCGCTGTCTCCTCACCGGCTCAGGTCGTTCTCCAGCTCAGTGGCATCTCTCCGTCTCGCTCTGCCCTCAGTGCCATGTGCCCCCACTTGGTGCGTGTCCTCACCGGTCAGGTCATTCTCCAGCTGGCGTCTCTCCATCTCGCTTGCCTCAGTGCATGTGCCCCCCACTTGGTGCATTGTTCCTACCGGCTAGGTATTCTCCAGCCCAGCTGCATTCTCCGTCTCGCTTGCCTCAGTGGATGTGCCCCCACTTGGTGCCATGTTCCTAGACCGGCTCAGGTCATTCTCAGCTCCAGCTGGCATCTCTCCGTCCGCTCTGCCTCAGTGACATGTGCCCACCTTGGTGCGTTGTCTCCTCACCGGCTCAGGTGTTCTCCAGCTCCAGCTGGCGTCTTCCGTCTCGCTCTGCCTCAGTGCCATGTGCCCCACCTTGGTGCCGTTGTCCCCTCACCCGGCTCAGGTCGTTCTCAAGCTGGCGTCTCTCCGTCTCGCTCTGCCCTCAGTGCCATGTGCCCCCCACCTTGGTGCCGTTGTCCCCTCACCCGGCTCAGGTCGTTCTCCAGCTCCAGCTGGCGTCTCTCCGTCTCGCTCTGCCCTCAGTGCCATGTGCCCCCCACCTTGGTGCCGTTGTCCCCTCACCCGGCTCAGGTCATTCTCCAGTTGGCGTCTCTCCATCTCGCTCTGCCCTCAGTGCCATGTGCCCCCCACCTTGGTGCCGTTGTCCCCTCACCCGGCTCAGGTCGTTCTCCAGCTCCAGCTGGCGTCTCTCCGTCTCGCTCTGCCCTCAGTGCCATGTGCCCCCCACCTTGGTGCCGTTGTCCCCTCACCCGGCTCAGGTCGTTCTCCAGCTCCAGTTGGCGTCTCTCCGTCTCGCTCTGCCCTCAGTGCCATGTGCCCCCCACCTTGGTGCCGTTGTCCCCTCACCCGGCTCAGGTCATTCTCCAGTTGGCGTCTCTCCATCTCGCTCTGCCCTCAGTGCCATGTGCCCCCCACCTTGGTGCCGTTGTCCCCTCACCCGGCTCAGGTCGTTCTCCAGCTCCAGCTGGCGTCTCTCCGTCTCGCTCTGCCCTCAGTGCCATGTGCCCCCCACCTTGGTGCCGTTGTCCCCTCACCCGGCTCAGGTCGTTCTCCAGCTCCAGTTGGCGTCTCTCCGTCTCGCTCTGTACGTACTCCCATTGCTGCCTCAGTTCTGTTAGCCGAGTCTGAAGAGCGTCCATCCCGTCCGCAGGGGAGGAGAGCACGATCCCTCGTCCAGCCTCGTCTACTGACTCCACCGTCCGGCTGTGAGACAACACGTCGTTCCTGAGCACCTGAGGGAGCACGGAGAAGTCACTGGGGAGGCCGTATACAAGGAATAACTAATCAGTCCTGGGGAATAACTAGGGGAGCAATAGGGTCCACTGACCACCAGGCTCTGACATTGCACCACTCACCACCAGGGCCTAATACTACACCACTCACCACCAGGGCCTGACACTGCCCCACTCGCCACCAGGGCCTGATACTACACCGCTGACTACCAGGGCCTGACACTGCACCACTGACCACCAGGGCCTAATACTACACCACTCACCACCAGGGCCTGACACTGCACCACTGACCACCAGGCTCTGACATTGCACCACTCACCACCAGGGCCTGACATTGCACCACTCACCACCAGGGCCTGACACTGCCCCACTCACCACCCGGGCCTGATACTACACCGCTGACTACCAGGGCTAACACTGCACCACTGACCACCAGGGCCTAATACTACACCACTCACCACCAGGGCCTGACACTGCACCACTCACCACCAGGGCCTGACACTGCACCACTGACCACCAGGGCCTGACACTGCCCCACTGACAACCAGGGCCTGACACTGCCCCACTGACCACTAGGGCCTGACACTGCCCCACTGACCACCAGGGCCTGACACTGCACCACTGACCACCAGGGCCTGTCACAATGCCAGGGATCTTGGTATACACAGGAATTCTCCATGTGTATTGTGCATACTGGCACATGATGGAGGGGCACATGCATATGTTGCATTTCATGACCAGGTATATTTGGGTGCTGTCAGCTGTGGGTGCAGCGCTGCTCATTAACAGGTGCACGTTACCTTGGGGTCACCGTCCGCTTGGACTATGCCCTCCTTCCCTCCTGCCCCCTCCCTTTCCTCTTGCACGCTCTCTGCCCTCCTGCACCCCACCCTTTCCTCTTGCACACTGTCTGCCCTCCTGCCCCCTTCCCTTTCCTCTTGCACACTCTCTGCCCTCCTGCCCCCCTCCCTTTCCTCTTGCACACTCTCTGCCCTCCTGCACCCAGCCCTTTCCTCTTGCACACTCTCTGCCCTCCTGCACCCAGCCCTTTCCTCTTGCACACTCTTTGCCCTCCTGCCCTCCACCTTTTCCTCTTGCACGCTCTCTGCCCTCCTGCCCCCACCTTTTCCTCTTGCACACTCTCTGCCCTCCTGCCCCCAACCCTTCCGTCTTGCACGCTCTCTGCCCTCTTGCCCCCCACCCTTCCTTCTTGCACGCTCTGTCCTCCTGCCCCCACCCTTCCGTCTTGCACGCTCTCTGCCCTCTTGCCCCCCACCCTTCCCTCTTGCACACTCTCTGCTCTCCTGCACCCCTCCCTTTCCTGTTGAACACTCTCTGCCCTCCTGCCCCCCTCCCTTTCCTCTTGCACACTCTCTGCCCTCCTGCATCCAGCCCTTTCCTCTTGCACACTCTCTGCCCTCCTGCACCCTGCTCTTTCCTCTTGCACACTCTATGCCCTCCTGCCCCCCACCTTTTCCTCTTGCACACTCTCTGCCCTCCTGCCCCCAACCCTTCCGTCTTGCACGCTCTCTGCCCTCTTGCCCCCCACCCTTCCTTCTTGCACGCTCTGTCCTCCTGCCCCCCACCCTTCCGTCTTGCACGCTCTCTGCCCTCTTGCCCCCACCCTTCCCTCTTGCACACTCTCTGCTCTCCTGCACCCCTCCCTTTCCTGTTGAACACTCTCTGCCCTCCTGCCCCCCTCCCTTTCCTCTTGCACACTTTCTGCCCTCCTGCACCCCACCCTTTCCTCTTGCACACTCTCTGCCCTCCTGCATCCAGCCCTTTCCTCTTGCACACTCTCTGCCCTCCTGCACCAGCCTTTCTCTTGCACACTCTCTGCCTCTGCACCCAGCACTTCCTCTTGCACACCTCTGCCTCCTGCACCCAGCCCTTTCCTCTTGCACACTCTTTGCCCTCCTGCCCCCACCTTTTCCTCTTGCACGCTCTCTGCCCTCCTGCCCCCCACCCTTTCCTCTTGCACACTCTCTTCCCTCCTGCCCCCCACCCTTCCATCTTGCACGCTCTGCCCTCCTGCCACTCACCCTTCCCTCTTGCATGCTCTCTGCCCTCCTGCCCCCCACCCTTACCTCTTGCACACTCTCTACCCTCCTGCCCCCCACCATTTCCTCTTGCATGCTCTCTGCCTTCTGCGGTCAGTGGATCTCACCTTATGCTTTGCCCGCTGGATCTCGCAGCTCTGCAGGTCGGTGCCGGGCAGCGGGCCCTGCAGCTGTTGCGCCGTGTGCGACAACAGTTCACGAGCTCCTCAGCTGATTCTGGAACTGACCCAGACCATCAGAGCATCCTCCAATGGTGCTGCGGGGAGAACACATCATATGGTGAAATACAGGGGTGGAGGCATTACAGGAGTGGAAGGGCAGACAGGGCGAAGGAGCAGTATAGGGGTGGAGGAAAGATATAGGGGCAGAGGGGAAGATACAAGGGTGGAAGGGCAGGTACAGGGGCGAAGGAGCAGGTATAGGGGTGGAGGAGAAGATATAGGGGCAGAGGGGAAGATACAGGGTCGGAAGGGCAGGTACAGGGGCGAAGGAGCAGGTATAGGGGTGGAGGAGAAGATATAGTGGCAGAGGGGAAGATACAGGGGCGGAAGGGCAGGTACAGGGGCGAAGGAGCAGGCATAGGGGTGGAGGATAAGATACAGGGTGGAGGAGTAGATATAGGGGCAGAGGGGAAGATACAGGGGCGGAAGGGCAGGTACAGGGGCGGAGGGGAAGATACAGGTGCAGAGGAGCAGGTACAGGGGCGGAGGGGCAGATACAGGGCCGGAAGAGAAGACACAGGGGCGGAGGGGCAGATACAGGGGCGGGGGGGCAGATACAGGGGCGGGGGGGCAGATACAGGGACGGAGGAGCAGATACAGGGGTGGAGGGGCACATACAGGAGCGGAGGGGCAGATACAGGGGCGGAGGGGCAGGTACAAGGACGGAGGAGCAGATACAGGGGTGGAGGGGCAGATACAGGAACAGAGGGGAAGATACAGTGGCAGAGGGGAAGATACAGGGTCGGGGGAGCATGTGTAGTCACCCGGTCCAGACTGTGTATGTCCCTTTAAGTACCCCTGGGCCGTGAATAACCCTTTACACTGCAGCTACCTCTCTACTAGTATTACTGAGTGTTAGGTATGCAGTTCAGGTAAATCCATTTATACCCAGTGTACTTTTCATGCATTATTCCAGACGTTTCATTTGTTATAAATGCACTTTACATTTGCTGTGCTCCAGCATATCTGCTGGTAAAGTGTATGATCGATATCTCTTTGCAATGTGAAGATCTGACATGAGAATTGAAGGTTCAGTAGGAGGAGGCACCTCCAGTCTTTTGTCTGGACAGACAGAGCTGGGTTAGTCTCTATTCTGGAACAAGATGCCACAGGGAGCAGAAGACACCTGCAGACTCCCTTACCACAACATGCCAAGCCTCAAGGTGTAGCATCCTTTCCTGTCCTCCACTGACAGTATGCTAAAGTCTTTCTACCCTGGATCCTCGCTGTCCGGACCTACATGTACTTCCTCAGATGTATCTCTGCATGTGCTGTGACAAACTGGGAAATTACCCCAGGACTCTCAAGTCTGTAAACCTCCTGTTCTATATAATCTCCGCATAAAGCTACAAAAAGACTAATCTGCTCCGTCACAACCTACAAACCCTATATCTAAACAATCTGCTTCTTAAAGCTCCAGAATCTCAATATCATGTCAGAATGTAACCCTGAACTGTACCTGCTGTGGACTACCCACGTGAACTGTGAAGTATTTCCTCCATGTTACATTGGTCCGGTCTGCTGAATTAATGTCGAGCCCCAGACCCTGGGGTACTCGGGTATCAGGCTTGGTGGGTGCTTTCATGGGGGATGTCACGGGTGGCAGTATGTGCAGGGGATTAGAATTTGTCATGTGACGTCACCTGTAGTATCTGGTGACGGGTCACCAGCACCGCCACAGTCCTCTGGAGGTCGATGGTAATGCGGCTGAGATGGAAAAGCCCCCTACAGGTGCAGCTGGGCTTCCGGGGCAGCGTAGTGTGAAGGGGCAGCGTGGAGTGAGGCTGTAGATGGGATGGGGAGTGGTGGAGCAGTCTATAAAGGGCACCGGGAGCGGAGAGGAATGACGCACACACACTGCAGAAGTCTCTTTTACCTTTTACTGTTGGTACGGCAGGTAAAGATGTCCAGGGCACTAACAGGTGACCGGGTGCACAGTGGGTCCCCACAGCAAGTGAGTATAAGGCCTCCTCTGTTTCTCTACGGCTCCTGAAACCCAGCCTGCATTCAGCCAGACCGGCCTCCTCCCCTCTCGGGTCCTCTCTCTCTCCTCTTGTGCGGTCCACAGGTTACCCTCTCTGATCACTGCTGTGGTACACTGCGGTGTCTGGCTCCATCTCTCTGGACTCACAGGGGGACCGGGTGACTGCAGTCTCCACGGTGTGACGGGGTTTTCTGAAGTCTTGGAGAATCCTACAGGTGCGGATCCCCGATGTCCGGGTGAACTTCCACTAGTTCCTCGCTTCCTTTGGGCTCACTGCTCCTCGCCTTCTGTCCTCACTTAGGCTTGCAGGACGTAGAAGGACCACTCCGGGTCACTGGCTTGGGCCTAACCGCGGCACCGACCACCAGGACGTCTTTGCAGCTCTCCTAGCGTCTGCACACTCTGACTAACTCCGCCCCCAGCAGAGTATTTATAGGGGATCTGACCTAAAGTCAGTGAGTATAGCTCCCCCTACTGTGTCGGGGTGGAAGATGTTGCATGTAGTAGTTACCTACTGTGGAACCCCAGCTGTGCATTAGGGAAGTCTGTGGCTGCCTGCGTGAGCAGGGCGCCACATTAAAGCGTCTGTTATCCCCAAGATCTGAGTCTGTGGTCCTTCCATTGTCCGTGGATGCTGCGTGGGGGTAGATAGCAATGAATGGAGAGCCCTCCAAGGCAAGGGCTTTACACAGATACAGGGGAGGAGAGGCAGAAACAGGGGTGGAGGGGAAGATACAGGGACAGAGGGGCAGATACAGGGGAGGTGGGGCAGGTACAGGGGTGGACGGGAAGCTACAGGGACAGAGGGGCAGATACAGGGGAGGAGGGGAAGATACAGAGGTGGAGAAGATACAGGGGCAGATGAGAAGATACAGGGGCGGAGGGGAAGATACAGGGGTGGAGGGGAAGATACAGGGGCGGAGGGGAAGATACAGGGGTGAAGGGACAGGTACAGGGCCGTGGGGCAGGTACAGGGGTGAAGGGACAGGTACAGGGGTGAGGGGCAGGTACAACGGCGGAGGAGAAGATACTGGGACAGAGTGGAAGATACAGAGGTGGAGAAGGTATAGGGGGGAGGGACAGGTTCAGGGGTGGAGGGACAGGTACTAGGGCAGAGGGACAAGTCCAGGGGCGGAGGAGAAGACAGAGGGGCAGGTAAAGGGGCGACGAAGCAGATACGAGGGTGGAAGGGCAGGAACAGGAGCAAACATGCTATAAGGTTAGGGGTGCTCCAGCAGCTTACTACATAATTCACACTTGTGGTTCCTCCCTCCTGCTGTGCTTCTGCTGAGGACGATATTATGATATTAGAGGGAGATGAGATGAGCATTGGCCACAGTGATGCCGGCAATGACAGGAGGTGGCGCTATAGTCCTGCTCATATGATTCAGGGTACATAGAGCTTCCTGCCAGCTTCTCAGCACTGTCCTGCCCGCTCCTCACCACTATCCTGCTCGCTCCTCACCACCATCCCACCTGCTCCCTCATCACCATCTTGCCGGCCACTCACCACCGCTCTGCCCGTTCCTCACCATCGTCCTGCACGCTCCTCACCATCATCTTACCGGGTACTCACCACCATCCAACCTGCTCCTCACCACCATCCTGCCCGCTCCTCATCACCATCCTGCCCGCTCCTCACCACCATCCTTGCCGCTCCTCACCACCATCCCACCCGCTCCTCACCACTATCTTGCCGGCCACTCACGACCGTCCTTCCCGCTCCTCACCACCGTCCTGCCGGCTTCTCACCACCTTCCTACCCGCTCTTCACTACCATCCTGCCCACTCCTCACCACCATCCTACCAACTCTTCACTACCATCCTGCCCGCTCCTCACCACCATCCTACCCGCTCATCACCGTCCCGCCTGCTCCTCACCACCATCTTGGCCGCTCCTCGCCACCATCCCACCCACTCCTAACCACCATCTTGCCGGCCACTCACCACCGTCCTTCCCGCTCCTCACCACCGTCCTGCCCGCTTCTCACCACCATCCTACCCGCTCTTCACTACCATCCTGCCCGCTCCTCACCACCATCCTACCTGCTCCTCACCTCCATCCTGCCCGCTCTTCACCATTATTTTGCCGGGTACTCACCACCATCCTGCCCGCTTCTCACCACCATCCTACCCGCTCATCACCGTCCCGCCTGCTCCTCACCACCATCCTGGCCGCTCCTCGCCACCATCCCACCCACTCCTAACCAACATCTTGCCGGGTACTCACCACCATCATTCCCGCTCCTCACCACCATCCTGTCCGCTCCTCACCAACATCCTGCTGCTCCTCACCACCATCCTGCTGCTCCTCACCACCGTCCTGCCCGCTCCTCTCCTCCATCCTGCCCGCTCCTCATCACCATCTCGCCTGCTCCACCCCACCGTCCTTCCCGCTCCTCACTACCGTCCTGCCCGCTCCTCACCACCATCTTGCCGGGTACTCACCACCGTCCTTCCTGCTCCTCACCACCATCCTGCCCGCTCCTCACCACCATCTTGCTTGCTCCTCACCACCATCTTGCCTGCTTCTCACCACCGATCACACTCACTCCTCACCACCGATCACACTCGCTCCTCACCACCGATACAACCCACTCCTCACCGCCATCCTGCCCGCTCCACTCCACTGGTCCCACCCGCTCCTCACCACCATCCTGCCCACCCCTCACTACCATCCTGCCCGCTCCTCACCACCATCATACCCACCCCTCACCACTATCCTGACCACTCCTCACCACCATCCTGCCCGCTCCTCACCACCATCCTGCTCGTTCCTCACCACTGTCCTGCCTGCTCCTCACCACCATCCTACCCTCTCTTCACTACCATCCTGCCCGTTCCTCACCACCATCCTACCCGCTCTTCACTACCTGCTCACTCCTCACCACCATCCGGCCCGCTCCTCACCACTGGTTCCACCCGCTGCTCACCACCATCCTGCCCGCTCCTCACCACCATCCTACCCTCTCTTCACTACCATCCTGCCCGCTCCTCACCACCATCCTGCCCACCCTCACCACCATCCTGCCCACCCCTCACCACCATCCTGCCCGCTCCTCACCACCATTCTGCCCACCCCTCACCACCATCCTGACTGCTCCTCACCACCATCCTGCTCGCTCCTCACCACCATCCTACCCTCTCTTCACTACCATCCTGCCCGCTCCTCACCACCATCCTACCCTCTCTTCACTACCATCCTGCCCGCTCCTCACCACCATCCTGCCCACCCCTCACCACCATCCTGCCCACCCCTCACCACCATCCTGCTCGCTCCTCACCACCATCATGCCCACCCCTCACCACCATCCTGATCGCTCCTCACCACCATCCTGCTCGCTCCTCACCACTGTCCTGCCTGCTCCTCACCACTCGTCCTGCCCGCTCCTCACCACCATCCTGCTCCGCTCTCACTACCATCCATGCTCACCCTCACCACTTCCTGACGCTCCTCACCACTCTGGTCACCGCTCCTCACCACCATGTCCTGCCTGCTCCTCACCACCATTCCTGCCCGCTCCTACCACATCCTACCCGTCCATACCCTGCTCACTCACCACCATTCCTGCCCGCTCCTCACACCTGTCAACCGCTCCTCACCACCATCCTGCCGCTCCTCACCACCATCCTGCCGCTTCCCTCCACTGTCCACCGCTCCTCACCACCTCATCCACCTCACACACTCTACCTTCACCACCATCCTGTCCGCTCCTCACCACCATCTGCTGTTCACCCTGTCTGCTCTACCTGCTCACTCCTACCTCTCCACCATCCGGCCCGTTCCTCACACCTACCGGTTTCACTACCGCTCAGCTCTCACCACCATCCGCCCGCTCCTCACCACGTTCCACCCCTGCTCACTCACCATCCTGCCCGCCTCCCCATCCACCCCTCTTCCTACCACTCCCCTCCTCACCACCATCCTGCCCACCCCTCACCACCATCCTGCACCCTCACACCTCCTCCCTCACTCACACATTCTGCCCACCCCTCACCACCATCCTGACTGCTCCTCACCACCATCCTGCTCGCTCCTCACCACCATCCTACCCTCTCTTCACTACCATCCTGCCCACTCCTCACCACCATCCTACCCTCTCTTCACTACCATCCTGCCCGCTCCTCACCACCATCCTGCCCACCCCTCACCACCATCCTGCCCACCCCTCACCACCATCCTGATCGCTCCTCACCACCATCCTGCTCGCTCCTCACCACTGTCCTGCCTGCTCCTCACCACTGTCCTACCCGCTCTTCACTACCATCCTGATCGCTCCTCACCACTGTCCTGCCCGCTCCTCACCACTGGTCACACCAGCTCCTCACCACTATCCTGCTCGCTCCTCACCACCATCATGCCCACCCCTCACCACCATCCTGATCGCTCCTCACCACCATCCTGCTCGCTCCTCACCACTGTCCTGCCCGCTCCTCACCACCATCCTACCCGCTCTTCACTACCATCCTGCCCGCTCCTCACCACCATCCTGCCCGCTCCTCACCACCATCCTGCCCGCTCCTCACCACTATCCTGCTCGCTCCTCACCACCATCATGCCCATCCCTCACCACCATCCTGACTGCTCCTCACCACCCTCCTGCCCGCTCCTCACCACCATCCTGCTCGCTCTCTCACCCCATCATGCCCACCCCTCACCACCATCCTGATCGCTCCTCACCACCATCCTGCTCGCTCCTCACCACTGTCCTGCCTGCTCCTCACCACTGTCCTGCCCGCTCCTCACCACCATCCTACCCGCTCTTCACTACCATCCTGCTCACTCCTCACCACTGTCCTGCCCGCTCTTCACCACTGGTCACACCAGCTCCTCACCACCATCCTGCCCGCTCCTCACCACCATTCTACCCACTCTTCACTACATCCTGCACACTCCTCACCACCATCCTGCCCGCTCCTCACCACTATCCTGCTCGCTCCTCACCACCATCATGCCCACCCCTCACCACCATCCTGATCGCTCCTCACCACCATCCTGCTCGCTCCTCACCACTGTCCTGCCCGCTCCTCACCACCATCCTACCCGCTCTTCACTACCATCCTGCCCGCTCCTCACCACCATCCTGCCCGCTCCTCACCACCATCCTGCCCGCTCCTCACCACCATCCTGCTCGCTCCTCACCACCATCATGCCCATCCCTCACCATCATCCTGACTGCTCCTCACCACCATCCTGCCCGCTCCTCACCACCATCCTGCTCGCTCCTCACCACCATCTTGCCCACCCCTCACCACCATCCTGATCGCTCCTCACCACCATCCTGCTCGCTCCTCACCACTGTCCTGCCTGCTCCTCACCACTGTCCTGCCCGCTCCTCACCACCATCCTACCCGCTCTTCACTACCATCCTGCTCACTCCTCACCACTGTCCTGCCCGCTCCTCACCATGGTCACACCAGCTCCTCACCACCATCCTGCCCGCTCCTCACCACCATCCTACCCGCTCTTCACTACCATCCTGCTCACTCCTCACCACTGTCCTGCCCGCTCCTCACCACTGGTCACACCAGCTCCTCACCACCATCCTGCCCGCTCCTCCCACCATCCTGCTCGCTCCTCACCACCATCTTGCCCACCCCTCACCACCATCCTGATCGCTCCTCACCACCATCCTGCTCGCTCCTCACCACTGTCCTGCCTGCTCCTCACCACTGTCCTGCCCGCTCCTCACCACCATCCTACCCGCTCTTCACTACCATCCTGCTCACTCCTCACCACTGTCCTGCCCGCTCCTCACCACTGGTCACACCAGCTCCTCACCACCATCCTGCCCGCTCCTCACCACCATCCTACCCGCTCTTCACTACCATCCTGCTCACTCCTCACCACTGTCCTGCCGCTCCTCACCACTGGTCACACCAGCTCCTCACCACCATCCTGCCCGCTCCTCACCACCATCCTACCCACTCTTCACTACATCCTGCCCACTCCTCACCACCATCCTGCCCGCTCCTCACCACTATCCTGCTCGCTCCTCACCACCATCATGCCCACCCCTCACCACCATCCTGATCGCTCCTCACCACCATCCTGCTCGCTCCTCACCACCATCCTACCCGCTCTTCACTACCATCCTGCTCACTCCTCACCATTGTCCTGTCCGCTCCTCACCACTGGTCACACCAGCTCCTCACCACCATCCTGCCTGCTCCTCACCACCATCCTACCCACTCTTCACTACATCCTGCCCACTCCTCACCACCATCCTGCCCGCTCCTCATCACCGTCCCACCTGCTCCTCACCAGCATCCTGCCTGGTACTCACCTGCCGATTCACCGTCTCTTCCTCCAGCCGGTCCCAGCGCTCTCTAAAGTCACCCACAGCAGAATCCCCCGTCCGGTCCATGTTCTGGTGCCCGGTGCTCTCCAGTTCCACTCGGTGTTGATAGAGTTCCCTCTTAAACTCCTGATCCAAAGAGAAGCCCCCACAGCAGTTACAGAACGTGTCCCCCCACAGCACAGAATAGATGTACATACAGGGGATATAAAAGTCTACACGTGAACAATCAACAGGACATTTTCACCTTTAATATGTGACCAAAGCCACTGAAATAAACAAATAAAACCATGCGGTTGCATAAGTCTTCACACCCTGACACAAATCCTTGGCGCACTGTGAATTTCTGGCTCATTCAGTGTTTTTGGGTCGGGGTCTGTCCCCTCAAGATTCCTCAATCTCTGCCCCTCCTCCTCTGTTACTGTTGTTGTCGGCCATTTGCAGTCTCCAGACTGATTTTTTTCTGGTCTCTTCATTACGTTCTGAGGGATATCTAGTTGTCGATGTTGATGATGTCTCACAGGGTCCATGGTTGATCTAATCCCTGGGAAATGTTCTTGTACCTTCCCCTCTCCTGATCACTTTCCACAGTGAGACCCTTTGCTGTGTTGTCAGCTGTTTATGGAGCAGAAAATGTCAGGAAAATCCTCCTAGAACAGCAACACTTTCTCTGGGGTTAATCAGATGTAATGACGGCGGCCGAGCGCTGATCCTGTGTAACATGGGGGATGTGACCGGTGATTCTGACCCCGATTATAGCAGGGGGTGAACACTTATACAATCACATGATTTTACTTCTGGTTATTTCTCAGTGGATTTGCATAGATTATGGGCACATTAAAGGGTGAAAAATATTCTTTTTGGTAGAATTATTCACCTCCAGAGCTGCATTGACTATTCTGCTGTTACATCAGGTCTTATCGTGTTATTCATACATGGTCTATTACAACTCATTCTCACCTTCAGCTCAGACAGCTGACGCTTCACCATGTCCAGGTCTCCCCCCACCAAGAACTCTTCAGAGAGCCGAGATTCAGCGCTAAGTAGCCAGTCCTGCAGCCGCTGCGGAGAGAAAGAGCGATGACCCGAGCGCTGCACCGCACAGGAGCTCCAGGGCAGATGTGAACAACCCCTGCACACTGACAATGCCTGGCCCCCGCACACTGACAATACCCGGCCCCCGCACATACTGTAGACAATCCCCGGCCCCCGCACACTGACAATGCCCGGCCCTCGCACACTGACAATACCCGGCCCCCGCACACTGACAATGCCTGGCCCCCCACACTGACAATGCCTGGCCCCCGCACACTGACAATGCCCGGCCCCCGCACACTGACAATGCCTGGCCCCCGCACACTGACAATGCCCGGCCCCTGCACACTAACAATACCTGGCCCCTGCAGACTGACAATGCCTGGCCCCCGCACACTGACAATGCCAGGCCCCCGCACATGGAAAATGCCTGGCCCCTGCACACATAACAATGCCTGGCCCCCGCACACTGACAATGCCTGGCCCCCACACACTGACAATGCCTGGCCCCCACACACTGACAATGCCTGGCCCCCGCACACTGACAATGCCCGGCCCCCGCACACTGACAATGCCTGGCCCCCACACACTGACAATGCCCGGCCCCCACACACTGACAATGCCTGGCCCCCACACACTGACAATGCCCGGCCCCCACACACTGACAATGCCCGGCCCCCACACACTGACAATGCCTGGCCCCCACACACTGACAATGCCTGGCCCCCGCACACTGACAATGCCCGGCCCCCGCACACTGACAATGCCTGGCCCCCACACACTGACAATGCCTGGCCCCCGCACACTGACAATGCCCGGCCCCCGCACACTGACAATGCCTGGCCCCCACACACTGACAATGCCTGGCCCCCGCACACAGCCCCCGCACACTGACAATGCCTGGCCACCACACACTGACAATGCCTGGCCCCCACACACTGACAATGCCCGGCCCCCGCACACTAATAATGCATGGCCCCCACACTCTGAGAATGCCCGGCCCCCACACACAGCCCCTGCACACAGACAATGCCCGGCCCCCGCACACTGACAATGCCTGGCCCCCGCACACAGACAATGCCCGGTCCCCGCTCACTGACAATGCCGGTCCCTGCACACAGACAATGCCCGGCCCCCGCTCACTGACAATGCCCGGCCCCCGCACACTGACAATGCCCGGCCTCCGCACACTGACAATGCCTGGTCCCCGCACACTGACAATGCCTGGCTCCCGCACACTGACAATGCCCGGCCCCCGCACACTGATAATGCCTGGCCCCCGCACACTGACAATGCCTGGCCCCCGCACACTGACAATACCTGGCCCCCGCACACTGACAATGCCTGGTCCCCGCACACTGAGAATGCCTGGCCCCTGCACACTGAGAATGCCCGACCCCCACACACTGACAATGGCCGGCCCCCGCACACTGATAATGCCTGGCCCCCGCACACTGACAATGCCCGTCCCCCGCACACTGACAATGCCTGGCCCCCGCACACTGACAATGCCCGGCCCCCACACACAGCCCCTGCACACTGACAATGCCTGGTCCCCGCACACTGACAATGCCTGGCTCCCGCACACTGAGAATGCCCGGCCCCCGCACACTAATAATGCATGGCCCCCACACTCTGAGAATGCCCGGCCCCCACACACAGCCCCTGCACACAGACAATGCCTGGCCCCCGCACACTGAGAATGCCCGGCCCCGCACATACAGTAGACAATGCCCGGTCCCTGCACACTGACAATGCCCGGCCCCCACACACTGAGAATGCCCGGCCCCCACACACTGACAATGCCCGGCCCTTGCATATACTGTAGACAATGCCCGGCCCCTGCAGACAGACAATGTCCAGCCCCCGCACATACTGTAGACAATGCCTGGTCCCTGCACACTGACAATGCCTGGCCCCCACACACAGACAATGCCTGGCCCACACACACTGACAATGCCCGGCCCCCGCACACTGATAATGCCTGGCCCCCGCACACTGACAATGCCTGGCCCCCGCACACTGAGAATGCCCGGCCCCACACATACTGTAGACAATGCCTGGCCCCCGCACACTGACAATGCCTGGCCCCCGCACACTGAGAATGCCCGGCCCCACACATACTGTAGACAATGCCTGGCCCCCGCACACTGACAATGCCTGGCCCCCGCACACTGAGAATGCCCGGCCCCACACATACTGTAGACAATGCCTGGCCCCCGCACACTGACAATGCCTGGCTCCCGCACACTGAGAATGCCCGGCCCCACACATACTGTAGACAATGCCCGGTCCCTGCAAACTGACAATGCCCGGCCCCCACACACTGAGAATGCCTGGCCCCCGCACACTGACAATGCCTGGCCCCCGCACACTGACAATGCCCGGCCCCCACACACTGACAATGCCTGGCCCCCGCACACTGACAATGCCTGGCCCACACACACTGACAATGCCCGGCCCTTGCATATACTGTAGACAATGCCCGGCCCCTGCAGACAGACAATGTCCAGCCCCCGCACATACTGTAGACAATGCCTGGTCCCTGCACACAGACAATGCCCGGCCCCCGCACACTGAGAATGCCCGGCCCACGCACACTGACAATGCCCGGCCCCCGCACACTGACAATGCCTGGCCCCCGCACATACTGAAGATAATGCCCAGTCCCTGCACACAGACAATGTCCAGCCCCCACACATATGTGGCACCCCTGCTGGGGATTCCCACAGGACCCATCGGTGCAGGGATTGATATACACCTTGGTACACACAACACACAACACCTTCCACCCCAGACCTGGAGGGGTAGATCTACTGGCTGCCTTAAGCCAGATCCCCTATAAAGATCCAGGCCTGAGGGGAGGAGTCAGTTAGTTAGTGAGTGAGTCTGCACTCAGCAGTGAAGAGAGCAGAAGTCCAGTGAAACAGCCTAAGAGAAGGTACTGGAAAGAGCCGGTTACTGGAGCCACGCCAGGCCCAGAACCAGGGGACACTGACCAGCTGTGCTGCACCCTAGATAGAGGGACGGAGGCCAGTGATGGAGTAGAAGGGAACTAAAGAAGGAAACATAAGAGGTTTCCCTTTAGCCCATCCGGACACCGGAGTCCGACATTGTTAATCATCCATTGTAGCAGGAAAAGCCTGGAAGGACCAGGAGGATCTAATCCCCCTGAGGTAATAAACTAAGAGACACTCAAACCTGACCAAGCACAGGACCAGGGGCCCGAAAGGAGAATAGGGGATCCCGCAGGAGGTCCTCATAGTCAGTTACAGAGTAACACCCTGAGAGGGAGAAAGAGCGGCGACTTCAGTTATGGGCAGAGCTTACCCCAAACCACCGTACACAGTGACAGAGGAAGCCTCACAACTCTCCAAGGTGAACGTCCCAAATTGCACCGAGGACCTGGTTACCTTCCTGGAATGTACCTGTTACCGGACATCAGTAAAAGGTACCATAACAAAGACTATTGTGTGTGTGCCTGTTTCACCGCCACCGCCTCAGCGTTCACCGCAGAGACGCTACTACTACTCGCCTCATCCACCCCGCTACCCTGAGGTAGAGCTCCACCTGTGGGGAGCTGTAACACCCAAGCTGCATCACATCACCTCAGCGACTGGCCTACAGCGCTGGTATCTAACTTACCAGGTACTACAGGTGGCGTCATGACCACATTCCCTTCTCCCACCACCATCATCATTCCCCTACCATTCCCACCACTGAGGGTCCAGGGCACAGAACCGGGAACCGACCAGCCGTGATCACCCATCCAAGTAGTCATCAGTCCCGGTATCCAAGTACCCCCCTACGCTGTCGACCGCCTCAGTTTGGCGTCACAAACAGGATCCCATGCCCCGGTAACACCGGGTACTGTGTGCCTAGAATTGAACTTTATTAACTGCCTGTGCACTGTAAAACCGGGCCGCCATTACTGCACCACAGAGCGGGAAGAGCATCGTGGCTGCGCGGCTAAATGAGTGCGAAGATAAGCCCTGTCCCTCCGCTCTGCTGAAAATCAGTGAAGCGCAGTGTCTAGCTCCAGAAATACCCGAGGTGCTCCACTCCCCGCCCGCAGAGCCGCCGGCTACCGGAAAAAGTTTACCTCAGCGGCTGGCAGCGATTAACTAGGGGGGCACCGCCATGAGTGATTCGGAAGACGCACAGGTCCCAGACAGAGGGGATGTCCGGAACGCAGCACCCGGAGCAGCGGTCCCGATAATGCTGATAATCTTGCCATACATACCGGGCGCAAAATGGTTGCCAACCTATGGAGGTAAGCCCGGTACCCTAGCAGCCTTTACAAGGGTCACTCCGGTCCTTAAAACAGGTAGACCCGGCAAGTGTGCTAGAAGAGGATAAAATGGTTGCAGAACAGTTTATGGAAGGATTGAGGTCAGACTACCACCGACAGCAGGTCCATATGTGGGTCTTAGATCATTCTGATGTGAACTTTAATGACTTAAAGACCGTGCTATAACTGTGCTATGAAACTCAGTGCCTACAGAACCTGCCACCCAATGCTGGCAGGTTAACACCTCTCCCATAGACTTTGAGCCTAACTCCAAAGACCCTGTAAAAGCAGCATGGCAAGCTGTGGCAGCCACCCTGATGACGACCTGCGGAACCAGGTGCAACAGCTGACTAAAAATATGGACTATGTACTCAAACTCTTGCAATCCATGCCTGGGGCACCACCACCAAGCAAAATCCAACTAGCTGATAGCCCTGAGGATGTCCCGTGGATGAGGAGGAAGCCCAAGTCGCCCGTGCAGGGGACCAACAAGTCGCCTGTTCAGGGGACCAACGCACCATTCCAACGCAGAGCCAGCGACCACACGGATTCTTCAGGACAACCCATCTGCCTACGCTGCAACAAACCAGGCCACTTTGCAAGAAGATGTCCTTTAAACCCGAAATTCCTGGACCGGAGGGCCAACCCCCAGGAGTAGGATGCCCGGGCCCATACGACTGGCGTAATTGGTACGTGGGAGGCCATCCGTACCTCAACATTACGCTGGAAGGAAACCCCACATCGGCCCTACTGGATACCGGGTCACAGGTTACCACCATCCCACGTATCCTTTATGAACGATTTTGGTCTGATACTGATCCTAGACCCCCATACCCCAATTTTGTTATTATTGCTGCTAATGGACAACCACAGACTCAGGTGGGGTTCAGAGAAGTGACAATAAAGTTGGGGAGGGTGGAATTAAAAGGCCAAGGGTTTTGTGTGGTAGAAGATAATCCTGGTGAACAATACCCCTACATGGTAATTGGTACTAATGTCATTGAAAACTGCCTTGGAGAAGTGTTGTTTTTACGCCGACAGATTGCTGACACTGATGGTTATGGGCGGACGAGAGTCATCCAAAGAGAAATCCGAGCCCTCATCCACAAGCAACAGGTAAATCTGTCTGGGGGAGAGATTGGCAGTGTGCGGGTAACAGACCCGGTTCCCATTGTGTTACCACCGAAAAGTGAGATGATGATATGGTGTCGAGCAGCGATAGGTCTCAGAGGAAAGGAATACCAGGCGGTTGTAGAGCCGGTGTATTCAGAGCATAGACCTACACTACTGACAGCCAGAAGGGTGGTGGATGTACGCAAGGGAAGAGTACCAATTCGTGTATTAAATTGTGGGGAAGAGGAAGCAAAACTACCCCAGTATGCTACTGTAGCAAAGCTGTACACTGTCTGTGACAACAACATACAGGCAGTAGAGCCCTTACCCCCGTCAAACCAGGCGGAGGATAACAACTCCAAGGGACAGCTAGAGGAGTGGTGTCAGCAGTTGCACGTTGGAACTGATGCCACCCCTTCTCACCAAAAGCACGGAATCTACTGGGTAGTGCAGGAGTTCGAACAGATACTTAGTAAGCATCCATTAGATTTTGGAAGGATTAAAGGGGTATACCATCGCATACCCACAAGAGATCATCCCCCAATTAAATTGAGACACAGACCTATTCCACCAAATCACTACCAGCATGCCAAAGAGATGCTGCGGGACATGAAGGAAGCCGGGGTTATTAGAGATAGCTGTAGTCCCTGGGCAGCCCCCTTAGTCCTAGTCAGAAAGAAGGATGGCACGATGAGGATGTGTGTGGATTATAGGCAGGTCAATAAGATCACTCACAAAGATGCTTACCCGTTACCCCGAATAGAGGAGTCTCTTGCTGCATTAAAGACTGCTAATTATTTCTCCACGTTAGGTCTCACTAGTGGGTATTGGCAGATCTCCATTGCAGAAGAAGACTGAGAGAAAACCGCATTCACAACACCAATGGGACTATGCGAATTCAACAGCATGCCATTCGGGTTATGCAATGCACCGGGAACGTTTCAAAGACTCATGGAATGTTGCCTGGGACACCGGAACTTCGAGACGGTGCTGTTATACATGGACGACGTCATTGTGTATTCCAAAACCTACGAAGAACATCTGGAACACCTGCGGAGGTATTTACAGCTCTAACAAAGTACGGAATGAAGCTCAAACCATCTAAATGTCACCTACTGAAACCTAAAGTCCAATACCTCGGGCATGTGATGTGCGCAGATGGAGTAGCACCAGACCTGGAAAAAGTGACAGCTATCCAGGACTGGCAGAGTCCAACCACCGTCAGCGAGGTACGTCAATTCTTAGGTTTGGTTGGTTCTACAGAAGATACATAAAGGGCTACACAAAGATGGCAGCACCCCTATAAGATCTTCTGGTAGGCCAAACTAAGAAGAGAAGGGCTTCAGAGCCATCATTGGAATGGGAAAAGGAACAAGAAGACTCCTTCCAACAGATGAAGCAGGCTCTAACCGGTGAGAAAATCCTGGCTTATCCCGATTATAACCTTCCATTCGTCCTCTACACTGACGGAAGCAATGTAGGCCTGGGAGCAGTACTATCCCTGATACAAGACGGCAAGGAGAGAATAATTGCCTAAGCCAGCAGAAAACTTCGACCCACCGGGAGGAACCTGGAAAACTACAGTTCCTTTAAGTTGGAGTTCCTGGCCTTAGTCTGGGCTATAACAGAGCGGTTCAAGCATTAACTGGCAGCTTCAAAATTTACCGTCTTCACGGACAATAATCTGTTAACACACTTAGATATCGCAAAAGCTTGGTGCGTTAAAGCAACGCTGCATGGCCCGACTATCGAACTATGACTTCACCATCAAGTACCGGGCAGACCAAAACAATGCAAATACTGATACCCTCTCCAGAAATCCTCAAGTACATTTCCAAGGACTTGAAGAAGAGGAAGACGACTTGGAGGATATAGAACTCCCAGCTTTCCATAAAAGTAAAAAATGGAAAATGACAGAAGCCCATATCTACCAAAACCGTCAGAATGTTGAACTAAACCCATTGCCTCACTATGGATGGAAAGAGACACAAGACAGTGATCTGGCAGTGAGCCTAGTGAAGAGGCTGGTAACCCGACAGGATTCCCAACTTGAAAAGGATGCTCCACCAGAGGCCCAGTACCTGTGGAAAGAAAGAAGCCGGTTATTCATCTATCAAGGTCACTTGTGCAGACGGTATATCAACCCAAGAACACATAAAATGGTATGGCAAGTTGTGGTTCCAAAGAGAGATGTCCAAATGGTATTGGAAGCGTACCATGACAGAGCAGGACACTTTGGATGGGGAAAACTGGAAATATTGTTATGTGAAAGATTCTATTGGATCGGTATGAGGTCTACCATAGAGAAATGGTGTAAAAATTGTGGACCGTGCTCATTAAGAAGACTGTAACAGCCAGAAAGCACCACTCCAGCCTATCATCACCAAACAGCCATTAGAACTGGTAGCCTTAGATCACGTCAAACTCACACCCAGCAAATCAGGCTACACCTATGCTCTTACCATGGTGGACCACTACTCCAGGTTCCTAATGGTAGCTCCGGTAAAGGACTTAACAGCTCAGACAGCAGCAAGAACCTTTCAAGCCTATTTCTGCAGACCACACGGGTATCCAGAACAGGTATTGACAGACCAAGGTCCTGCCTTTGGAGTGGAAGTATTTCAAGAGTTCTGTAACCTATACGGATGCAAGAAGATTCGTACCACGCCTTACCATCCCCAAACCAACGGAATGTGCGAAAAGATGAAACACGTGGTAATAGAATTACTGAAAACTCTGCCCTTAGAAGAGCGAAACAGATGGCCAGAGAAGTTACCAGATCTAGTTGACATCTACAACAACATCCCGGTAAGCTCAACAAATTGTACCCCTGTATACCTCATTAAGGGCAAGACCAGGAAAATTGCCAGTAGACTTTGAAATGGGCATTGTAGTTCCTGGAGAAGACACCTCAGATACAGATTGGGATACCAGAAGAACAGAGCAATACAAGAAAGTACAGGAATGTGTTGAGAGAAGTCTGGAAAAATCCAGAGAAAAACAAGAAACCAACTTTAACAAAAGTGCCCAATGAACACCCTTAACACCCGGTGAATTGGTTTTGAAAAGGAAAAGAAGAATGCACAAGTCAGATGATCAATGGGAAGAAGAACCCTACACTGTATTATCATCCAGTTTTGACAACCAGAAAACCTGTTTGATCAGCAAAGACAACGGAGAAACAACAGCAACAGTGTCCAGAGATCATTTGAAGAAGTGCCCTCAACAGTTACAACCAAAAGAAGATGTACCTTGTCCAGAATCTGAAAAAGAGGAGCCGAAAACTGTCCAGACCCTAATAGGAGAATTACCCGCAGATTGGCCCCAAATAGAAGGTACCTACCTAATACCCATGTTGATGTTCCCACAACCACCAGAAGAAACGCCAAGAGCAGAAGAACCACCCGTTGTACCAGAACCAGAGAATCCTGCAATCGGTGTACCTGCCATTCCCACTGTGAGAACCAGAAGACACTCAGGTATACCTGTGTTACGCAGATCAACACATGGGTCAGTAAGTAGTATTCACTCTACACCAAGCTTACACAGTAGTGGAATACCAGTTTTACGTAGGTCAACACGTAGTAACTTGGGTCAAACACCACTAAGGTACAGACAATAGAGTACAAAACATGGGAAAAATGTAAATATGTTTAAAATGTAAATATGTAACCAATGTCAGTGTACAGAAGGGTGAAGAGCAGGCTAAAAGAACCCAAACCAGGTACACAACATCAGAAGGGGTGAGAGGAGTTGGCGTAAGGATCTGTCTAGGGAGAGCAACATCTTGGCCAATAGGTGACCCCAGGGCCAGGAGGCCTACAGCGCTTATGATCCGGTAGAGGCCCCTGCAGTACCTAGGACTCCTACGCCGAGGCACCCGTAGTGTTTGTTGTTGTGTTTTTGAACTTTGAAGCCTACAGAGACTTTACCTGTTGGACTTTTGTTTGAATTCTCTTTTTTTAATTTAAAAAATGGACCATAGCCACAGGACTGGTGGTGGCAAAAATACTTTAAATAGCCTGCAGCGGAAGGACTGTTATTCCCATTTTTCCCTGTTTTTTTGTAATTTTTATTTGAGACTCTGTATAAATAGTTATGTTATGTTTGTAAAAAAAATGTTTCAGTCCCGGAAGACTGAAGTTAACTAGGGGAGAATGTGGCACCCCTGCTGGGGATTGCCACAGGACCCACCGGCGCAAGGAGGGATTTACACTTTGGTACACACAGAACACAACACCTTCCACTCCAGACCTGGAGGGGGAGCTCTACTGGCTGCCTTAAGCCAGTTTCCCTATAAAAGATCCAGGCCTGAGGGGAGGAGTCAGTTAGTTAGTTAGTGAGTCTGCACTCAGCAGTGAAGAGAGCAGAAGTCCAGTGAAACAGCCTAAGAGAAGGTACTGGAAAGAGACGGTTACTGGAGCCACACCAGGCCCAGAACCAGGGGACACTGACCAGCTGTGCTGCACCCTAGATAGAGGGACGGAGGTCAGTGAAGGAGTAGAAGGAACTAAAGAAGGGAACGTAAGAGGTTTCCCTTTAGCCCACCCGGACACCGGAGTCCGACATTGCTAGCTAATCATCTATTGTAGCAGAAAAAGCCCGGAAGAACCAGGAGGATCTAATCCCCTGAGGTAACAAACTAAGAGACACTCAAACCTGACCAAGTACACGACCAGGGGCCCAAATAGAGAATAGAGGTTCCCACAGGAGGTCCTCATAGTCGGTTACAGAGTAACATCCTTAGAGGGAGAAGGAGCAGCGAGTTAAGTTATAGGCAGAGCTTACCCCAAACCACCGTACACAGTGACAGAGGAGGCCTCACAACTCTCCAAGGTGAACGTCCCAAATTGCACAGAGGACCTGGTTACCTTCCTGGAATGTACCTGTTACCGGACATCAGTAAAAGGTACAGAAACAAAGACTATTGTGTGTGTGTGCCTGTTTCACCGCCGCTGCCCACAGCGTTCACCGCAGAGACGCTACTACTACTCCCCTCATCCACCACGCTGCCCTGAGGTAGAGCTCCACCTGTGGGGAGCTGTAACACCCAAGCTGCATCACATCACCTCAGCGGCCGGCCTGCAGCGCTGCTATCCAAATTACCAGGTACCACAGGTGGCGTCACGACAACATTCCCTTCTCCCACCACCATCATCATCATTCCCCCACCATCCCCGCCACTGAGGGTCCAGGGCACGGAACCAGGAACCGACCAGCCGTGATCCCCCATTCAAGTAGTCATCAGTTCCGGTATCTGAGTACCCCCCTACCCTGTCGACCACCTCACATACTATAGACAATGCCCGGTCCCTGCACACAGAACAATGTCCAGCCCCCACACATACCATAGACAATGCCCAGCACCCACCTACAGACAATGTCCAGCCCCCACACATACTGGAGATAATGCCGGCCCCTGCACATAGACGATTTCCAGCCCCCGTACAAATAATGTTCTCCTCTAACAAGTGCATTATGAGGGTCTTTTGTCACATTATAGGCCCCTCACTGTGACCATAATTGTGATGGTGCTGGTCTGATTCTCCTCCCCCACTTCTATGTGATTTCTGCCTCTGGACTAGGGCATCACAGATGTTGGGGTCAGAGACGTACCTGGATGGTCTCCTGGTACCGGACTGTCACCTTCAGCTGCTCCTCCAGGCGGGTGTAACGCTCTCCCCAAAGCTTATTCAGACTGTTCCAGATGCCATAGATCTGCGGGGGAGGATCATACTGGAGATCAAGAATCTCATAAACCCTAGATCCGTGATACACAGAACACAATGGACTGAAGAGAGGGATCACTGCCAGATCCGGTGTCATCTCCTCTCCTCCTCCAGACCCCTCTGTCCTCCTCCAGGATCTTCTGTCCTCCTCCACACTCTTCTGTCCTCCTCTATGGCTCCTCTCTCCTCTCCTCCTCCAGACACCTCCTCCACACTCTTCTGTCCTCCTCCATGGCTCCTCTCTCCTCTCCTCCTCCAGACCCCTTTGTCCTCCTCCTCCTCCTCCAGACATCTCTGCCCTCTCCTCCTCCAGCGACCTCTGTCCTCTCCTCCCTCCAGACCCCTCTATCCTCTCCTTTAGACTCCTCTGTCCTCTCCTCCCTCCTGACTCCTCTGTCGTTGTCCTCCGGAATCCTCTGTCCTCTTCTCCTTCTCCATTATCTCCTCCTTCCAGACTCCTCTCTCCTCCTCCAGGTTCCTCTGTTCTCTCCTCCAACCACCTCTGTCCTATCCTCCCTCCAGACCCCTCTGTCCTCTCTATCTCCAGGGTCCTCTGTCCTCCTCCTCCTCCGGAACCCTTTGTCCTCTCCCACTCCATCATCTCCTCCATCCAGACTACTCTGCCCTCTCCTCCTCCAGACTCTCTGTCCTCTCCTCTCTCCAGACTCCTCTGTCTTCTTCTCCTCACAGAGCCTTCTATTCTCCTCTCTCCAGACCCCTCTATCCTCTCCTCCCTCCATACTCGTCTGTCCTCTCTTCTCTCCAGACCCCTCGCCCTCTCCTCCCCCCTCCAGACCTTTCTATTCTCCTCCCTCCAGACTCCTCTGTCCTCTCCTCCCTCCAGACTCCACTGCCCTCTCCTCCCTCCAGACTCCTCTGTCCTCTCCTCCTCCAGACTCCTCTGTCCTCTCCTCCTCCAGACCTTTCTATTCTCCTCCCTCGAGACTCCTCTGCCCTCTCCTCCCTCCAGACTCCACTGCCCTCTCCTCCTCCAGACTCCTCTGTCCTCTCCTCCTCCAGACGCCTCGGTCCTCTCCTCCCTCCAGACTCCTCTGCCCTCTCTTCCTCCAGACCCTTCTGCCCTCTCCTCCCTCCAGACTCCTCTGCCCTCTCCTCCCTCCAGACTCCTCTGCCCTCTCCTCCCTCCAGACTCCTGTCCTCTCCTCCCTCCAGACTCCTCTGCCCTCTCCTCCTCCAGACTCCTCTGCCCTCTCCTCCCTCCAGACTCCTGTCCTCTCCTCCCTCCAGACTCCTCTGCCCTCTCCTCCTCCTCCAGACTCCTCTGCCCTCTCCTCCCTCCAGACTCCTCTGCCCTCTCCTCCTCCTCCAGACTCCTCTGCCCTCTCCTCCCTCCAGACTCCTCTGCCCTCTCCTCCCTCCAGACTCCTGTCCTCTCCTCCCTCCAGACTCCTCTTCCCTCTCCTCCCTCCAGACTCCTCTGCCCTCTTCTCCCTCCAGACTCCTGTCCTCTCCTCCCTCCAGACTCCTCTGCCCTCTCCTCCTCCTCCAGACTCCTCTGCCCTCTCCTCCTCCAGACTCCTCTGCCCTCTCCTCCCTCCAGACTCCTCTGCCCTCTCCTCCTCCAGACCCCTCTGCCCTCTCCTCCCTCCAGACTCCTCTGCCCTCTCCTCCCTCCAGACTCCTCTGTCCTCTCCTCCCTCCAGACTCCTCTGTCCTCTCTTCCCTCCAGACTCCTCTGCCCTCTCCTCCAGACTCCTCTGTCCTCTCCTCCCTCCAGACTCCTCTGTCTTCTCCTCCTCCTAGGCTCTTCTATTCTCCTCCCTCCAGACCCCTCTGCCCTTTCCTCCCTCCAGACTCCTCTGTCCTCTCCTCCTCCAGACTCCTCTGTCCTCTCTTCCCTCCAGACTCCTCTACCCTCTCCTCCTCCAGACTCCTCTGTCCTCTCCTCCTCCAGACTCCTCTGTCCTCTCCTCCCTCCAGACTCCTCTTCCCTTTCCTCCCTCCAGACTCCTCTGTCCTCTCCTCCCTCCAGACTCCTCTGTCCTCTTCTCCCTCCAGACTCCTCTGTCCTCTCCTCCCTCCAGACTCCTCTGTCCTCTCTTCCCTCCAGACTCCTCTGCCCTCTCCTCCTCCAGACTCCTCTGTCCTCTCCTCCTCCAGACTCCTCTGTCCTCTCCTCCCTCCAGACTCCTCTTCCCTCTCCTCCCTCCAGACTCCTCTGTCCTCTCCTCCCTCCAGACTCCTCTGGACTCTTGTCCTCTAATGCAGCCTCCAGTGTCTGATACATCCTCCAGTATGTGGAGCCCTTGGATAGGGGTGGTCGGCCTCTTCTCACCTCGTCCAGGCTCTTGGTCACGTCGGGTTTGTCCATGTCTCCACAGGACGACATGAGCTCCACTCCCAGCGACCCCAGCGTGTCCAGGTCATTCTGCAGGTTGTCAATGTCCTCTCGCAGGGCCTGACAACAGAGAACACAGGCGATCAGAGGCCATGCTGCAGACGAGCCGGAGCTCACCCCAGTGTCATGGAGGGAACAATAGTTATATCCAGTTATTACAGGTGCGGCCTCAGGTGAGAGACCTGATACCAACCTGCATGGCATCGAGTCGGGTCCTGATGGAGTCGGGGTCAGAGGCCGGCTCCTCTGTGTCCAGAACCATTTGTTGGGTATCACTGAGGGTCAGAGCCAAATCCGCGAGTCCGTTCCAGAAGCGTTCAGCCAACATGAGGAGCCCAGAGAGCCAGCGGTCCCGCTCCGCTGCCCGCTCACACAGCCGCTGCCACTGTGCCTGTAAGTCTGCCGTGCGCTGCGTGACCCCTGAAATAGGAGCAGAGGTCAGCGCTGACCCCAGGGGGTGAGAGCCCCAATAACCCTACCTGGAGAGCTCAGGTACCTTGTGGCTCCTCCGTCTGACCTGGGACACTGGACGTCAGCTCTGCTGCCTGCTTGCTGATGTTCTCCAGAGCCATCCCCAGTTTCTCCAGCTCGGCCTGCACTTGGCCGCTCTCTCGGAGCTGCTCACGGATTCGGGAGGGCTCCCCACGAACTGAAGCGGAGTTCTGCATCCGGTCCCCGAGTCTCTCCAGGCCGTCACTCATCATGTCGAGCCGCTCAGTCACCTGTAGACAGAAGCATGGTGGGGTCCTCAGGTCACATTCATTGGGCTTGGCGTCATCTATGATGGACTTTGGGTGGCGTTCCTCTTTTGGGGCCTCACCTGGCTGTATCGGGGGACCGTATCCTCCAGGATGGCGGCAGCTTGGCGCACGACCTCTCGGATGGCGCAGTATTGCTTCTCTGCGGTCTCGAAGCGTCTCTGGAAGGCGGCCCCCTCATCCGGGCAGAGCTCTGACAGCTTACACGACACGCGGTGCAGCTTGGTGACCAGAGGCTTGTGCTCGGCCACCACTTCCCTCAGAGCCTGTGGGGACACCACGGGCCAAACTGGTCAGAACACAATAATCAGTCTGCAGGTATCAATACGAAACAGCAAACATTGAGCCTCCTGGAGGCTGCAGACCCCAGCCTCTGACATGAGGACACATGGAGGACATGTGCACAATGCCAGGCTGCAGCTCATAAGCACCTGGACCTCACTGACCTGCAGCTCGTAAGCACCTGAACCTTACTGACCTGTAGCTCATAAGCATCTGGACCTCACTGACCTGCAGCTCGTAAGCACCTGGACCTCACTGACCTGCAGCTCGTAAGCACCTGGACCTCACTGACCTGCAGCTCGTAAGCACTTGCACGTCACTTACCTGCAGCTTGTAAGCACCTGGACCTCACTGACCTGCAGCTCGTAAGCACCTGAACCTCACTGACCTGCAGCTTGTAAGCACCTGAACCTCACTGACCTGCAGCTTGTAAGCACCTGGACCTCACTGACCTGCAGCTCGTAAGCACCTGCACCTCACCTACTGCAGCTCGTAAGCATCTGGACCTCACTGACCTGCAGCTCGTAAGCACCAGGACCTCACTGACCTGCAGCTTGTAAGCACCAGGACCTCACTGACCTGCAGCTCGTAAGCACCAGGACCTCACTGACCTGCAAATCGTAAGCACCTGAACCTCACTGACCTGCAGCTCATAAGCACCAGGACCTCACTGTTCTGCAACTCGTAAGCACCCGGACCTCACTGACTGGCAGCTCGTAAGCACCCGGACATCACTGACCTGCAGCTCGTAAGCACCCGGACCTCACTGTCCTGCAGCTTGTAAGCACCCGGACCTCACTGACCTGCAGCTCGTAAGCACCCGGACCACACTGACCTGCAGCTCGTAAGCACCCGGACCTCACTGTCCTGCAGCTTGTAAGCACCCGGACCACACTGACCTGCAGCTCGCAAGCACCTGGACCATACTGACCTGTAGCTCGTAAGCACCTGGACCTCACTGACCTGCAGCTCATAAGCACCTGGACCTCACTGACCAGCAGCTTGTAAGCACCCGGACCTCACTGACCAGCAGCTCATAAGCACCTGGACCTCACTGATATGCAGCTCGTAAGCACCCGGACCTCACTGTCCTGCAGCTCGTAAGCACCTGGACCATACTGACCTGCAGCTCGTAAGCACCCGGACCTCACTGACCTGCAGCTTGTAAGCACCTGGACCTCCCTGACCTGCAGCTTGTAAGCACCTGGACCTCACTGACCTGCAGCTCGTAAGCACCTGAACCTTACTGACCTGTAGCTCATAAGCATCTGGACCTCACTGACCTGCAGCTCGTAAGCACCCGGACTTCACTGACCTGCAGCTCGTAAGCACCTGGACCTTACTGACCTGCAGCTCGTAAGCACTTGCACGTCACTTACCTGCAGCTTGTAAGCACCTGAACCTCACTGACCTGCAGCTTGTAAGCACCTGAACCTCACTGACCTGCAGCTCGTAAGCACCTGCACCTCACCTACTGCAGCTCGTAAGCATCTGGACCTCACTGACCTGCAGCTCGTAAGCACCAGGACCTCACTGACCTGCAGCTTGTAAGCACCTGGACCTCACTGACCTGCAGCTCGTAAGCACCAGGACCTCACTGACCTGCAGCTTGTAAGCACCAGGACCTCACTGACCTGCAGCTCGTAAGCACCAGGACCTCACTGACCTGCAAATCGTAAGCACCTGAACCTCACTGACCCACAGCTCGTGAGAACCTGGACCTCACTGACCTGCAGCTCGTAAGCACCTAGACCTCACTGACCTGCAGCTCATAAGCACCAGGACCTCACTGTTCTGCAACTCGTAAGCACCCGGACCTCACTGACTGGCAGCTCGTAAGCACCCGGACATCACTGACCTGCAGCTCGTAAGCACCCGGACCTCACTGTCCTGCAGCTTGTAAGCACCTAGACCACACTGACCTGCAGCTCGCAAGCACCTGGACCATACTGACCTGCAGCTCGTAAGCACCCGGACCTCACTGACCAGCAGCTCATAAGCACCTGGACCTCACTGACCTGCAGCTTGTAAGCACCTGGACCTCACTGACCAGCAGCTTGTAAGCACCTGGACCTCAATGACCTGTAGCTCACAAGCACCTGGACCATACTGACCTGCAGCTCGTAAGCACCTGGACCTCACTGACCTGCAGCTCATAAGCACCTGAACCTCACTGACCTGCAGCTCATAAGCACCTGGACATCACTGACCTGAAGCTTGTAAGCCCCTGAACCTCACTGACCTGCAGCTCGTAAGCACCTGAACCTCACTGACCTGCAGCTCGTTAGCACCCGGACCTCACTGACCTGCAGCTCGTAAGCACCTGCACGTCACTTACCTGCAGCTTGTAAGCACCTGGACATCACTGACCTGCAGCTCGTAAGCACCTGAACCTCACTGACCTGCAGCTTGTAAGCACCTGAACCTCACTGATCTGCAGCTTGTAAGCACCTGGACCTCACTGACCTGCAGCTCGTAAGCACCTGCACCTCACCTACTGCAGCTCGTAAGCATCTGGACCTCACTGACCTGCAGCTCGTAAGCACCAGGACCTCACTGACCTGCAGCTCGTAAGCACCTGGACCTCACTGACCTGCAGCTCGTGAGAACCTGGACCTCACTGACCTGCAGCTCGTAAGCACCTAGACCTCACTGACCTGCAGCTCATAAGCACCAGGACCTCACTGTCCTGCAACTCGTAAGCACCTGGACCTCACTGACCTGCAGCTCGTAAGCACCCGGACCTCTCTGTCCTGCAGCTCATAAGCACCAGGACCTCACTGTCCTGCAACTCGTAAGCACCTGGACCACACTGACCTGCAGCTCGCAAGCACCTGGACCTCACTGACCTGCAGCTCGTAAGCACCCGGACCATACTGACCTGCAGCTCGTAAGCACCCGGACCTCACTGACCTGCAGCTTGTAAGCACCTGGACCTTACTGACCAGCAGCTCGTAAGCACCCGGACCTCACTGACCTGCAGCTTGTAAGCACCCGGACCTCACTGACCTGCAGCTTGTAAGCACCTGGACCTCACTGACCAGCAGCTTGTAAGCACCTGGACCTCACTGACCTGTAGCTCACAAGCACCTGGACCTCACTGACCTGCAGCTTGTAAACATCTGGACCTCACTGACCTGCAGCTCGTAATCACACAGACCTCACTGACCTGCAGCTCATAAGCACGTGGACCTCACTGACCTGCAGCTTGTAAGCACCTAGACATCACTGACCTGCAGCTCGTAAGCACCTGGACCTCACTGACCTGCAGCTCGTAAGCACCTGGACCTCACTGACCTGCAGCTTGTAAGCACCCGGACCTCACTGACCTGCAGCTTATAAGCACCTAGACCTCACTGACCTGCAGCTCGTAAGCACCTGGACCTCACTGACCTGCAGCTCGTAAGTGCCCGGACCTCACTGACCTGCAGCTCGTAACCACCTAGACCTCACTGACCTGCAGCTCGTAAGCATCTGGACCTCACTGACCTTCAGCTCGTAAGCATCTGGACCTCACTGATCTGCAGCTCGTAAGCACCCGGACCTCACTGACCTGCAGCTCGTAAGCACCCGGACCTCACTGACCTGCAGCTAGTAAGCACCCGGACCTCACTGACCTGCAGCTTGTAAGCACCTGGACCTCACTGACCTGCAGCTCGTAAGCACCTGGACCTCATTGACCTGCAGCTCGTAAGCACCTGGACCTCACTGACCTGCAGCTTGTAAGCACCCGGACCTTACTGACCTGCAGTTCATAAGCACCTAGACCTCACTGACCTGCAGCTCGTAAGCACCTGGACCTCACTGACCTGCAGCTCGTAAGCACCTGGACCTCACTGACCTGCAGCTCGTAAGCACCTGGACCATACTGACCTGCAGTTCATAAGCACCTAGACCTCACTGACCTGCAGCTCGTAAGCACCTAGACCTCACTGACCTGCAGCTTGTAAGCACCTGGACCTCACTGACCTGCAGCTCGTAAGCACCTGGACCTCACTGACCTGCAGCTCGTAGGCACCCAGACCTCACTGACCTGCAGCTCGTAAGCACCTGGACCTCACTGACCTGCAGCTCGTAAGCACCTGGACCATACTGACCTGCAGCTCGTAAGCACCTAGACCTCACTGACCTGCAGCTCGTAAGCACCTAGACCTCACTGACCTGCAGCTCGTAAGCACCCGGACCTCACTGACCTGCAGCTCGTAAGCACTAGGACCTCACTGACCTTCAGTTCATAAGCACCCAGACTTCACTGACCTGCAGCTTGTAAGCACCCGGACCTCACTGACCTGCAGCTTGTAAGCACCCGGACCTCACTGACCTGCAACTCGTAAGCACCTGCACCTCACTGACCTGCAGCTTGTAAGCACCTGGACCTCACTGACCTGCAGCTCGTAAGCACCTGGACCTCACTGACCTGCAGCTCGTAAGCACCCGGACCTCACTGACCTGCAGCTCATAAGCACCCGGACCTCACTGACCTGCAGCTCGTAAGCACTCGGACCTCACTGACCTGCAGCTGCTGCTGCTGCTCTCGAATGTCGCGGTAGTTGCCGTAGTTTGCCGACAGCTGCGGTAATTCTGCCTCCGTTTCCTTCATCCAGGGTAGCAGCTCGTCTTCTGCTTCTGAGAATTGCCCCAGCAGGGTGAGGACGTGCTCCAGGGAGGGGGGCGAGGTGGTGACCTGAGCCGCAATCCGGGGGGACATCTCCTTAAGGGATTCTAAAGATGGCTGCCAAGAGATGGAATCACTGGAAGTGAGGAGAACATCCAAACAGAAGAGAATGACTACAACCCAGACCGGGGGAGAGGATGCAGGACACAAAATCCCAACCTGCTGCCTCCGACCCCCAGGAGCTCTCACCTGCAGTTACTCCTCAGCACTCAGGTGAGAGTATCAGTAACTGTCCCTCACTGCCGCTTCTCCCTCAGTATTTGACCCCCAGTTTTTGCTCTCCCCCCTCTCACCTGCAGTTGCTCCTCGGTGTGCTCCGGACACAATGTGACCAGGACATCGGAGATGCACAGGAGCCGCTCCACGATCCCCCGATGCTGCAGGACGTCCACCGCCAGCAGCTACAAGGAGCAGAGACTTCACATCACATCCCCTCATCACAGGCGAGAGCCAGAACCTGACAAATGACTGACCTTGTGCTCTCTCATCTGGGACTGGATGGTGTCAGCGTCCAGAGTGACCCGGGCCACCTCCGCCAGGTGACGCTCCGTGCCCACAAGGTGGGCAAGCTCCGACCCGACGACCTGCTCCAACTGCAACACAAAGATACCAGGTGTTACTGCACCGTAGGCTGAGGACACTGCCCAGGAGGCCGAGGACACTGCCCAGGAGGCCAAGGACACTGCCCAGGAGGCCAAGGACACTGCACAGGAAGCCGAGGACTCTGCCCAGGAGGCCGAGGACACTGCCCAGGAGGCCGAGGACACTGCACATGAAGCCGAGGACTCTGCCCAGGAGGCCGAGGACACTGCACAGGAAGCCGAGGACTCTGCCCAGGAGGCGGAGGACTCTGCCCAGGAGGCCGAGGACACTGCACAGGAAGCCGAGGACACTGCACAGGAGGCCGAGGACACTGCACAAGAGGCCGAGGATGCTGCACAGGAAGCCGAGGACACTGCACAGGAGGCTGAAGACACTGCACGTGAGGCCGATGACACTGTATGTGAGGCCGAGGACACTGCACAAGAGGCCGAGGACACTGCACTCATAGAAGGAGGACACTGCACAGGAGGCCGAGGATGCTGCACATGAGGCTGAGGACGTTGCACAAGAGCTGAGGACACTGTACAGGAGGCTGAGGACACTGCACTGATAGAAGGAGGACACTGCACTGATAGAACAAGGGCACTGCACTGATAGAACAAGGGCACTGCACAGGAGGCCGGGACACTGCAAAGAGGCTGAGGACACTGCACAGGAGGCCGAAAACTCTGCATAGGAGGCTGAAGACACTGCACTGATAGAAGGAGGACACTGCACTGATAGGAGGACACTGCATAGGGGGCAAAGGACAATGCACTGATCGGAGGACACTGCACAAGAGGCCGAGGACGCTGCACAGAGCATGAGGATGCTGCACAAGAGGCAGAAGACACTGGACTGGAGGCTAAAACACTGCACATGAGACTGAAGACACTGCACTGATAAAAGGAGGATCACTGCACTGAAAGAACGAGGACACTGCACAGGAGGCGAGGACACTGCAAAGGAGGCCGAAGAAACTGCACTGATAGAAACAGGACACTTGCACTGATAGAGGACACTGCACAGGAGGCCGAGGACACTGCACAAGATGCAAGGACACTGCACAGGAGGCGAGGACGCTGCACAGGAGCCGAGGACACTCATTGATGAGCGAGAACACTGCACAAGAGGCTGAGACATCTGCACTGATGAGGAGGACACTGCACTGATGGGAGGAGGACACTGCACTGATAGAAGGAGGACACTGCACTGATGGAGGAGGACACTGCACTGATAGAAGGAGGACACTGCAATGATGCGGAGGACACTGCACGATGGGAGGAGGACACTGCACTGAATGGAGGAGGACACTGCACTGATGGAAGGAGGACACTGCACTGATGGCGGAGGACACTGCACTGATGGAGGAGGACACTGCACTGATGGCAGGAGGACACTGCACTGAGAGGGGAGGACACTGCACGATGGGAAGGGAGGACACTGCACTGATGAGCGAGGACACTGCACTGATGAGGAGGACACTGCACTGATGGAGGACGACACTGCACTGATGGGAGGAGGACACTGCACATGAGGGAGAGGACACGACTATGCAGGAGGGAGGACACTGCATGATAGAGCGAGGACACTGCACTGATGGGAGGAGGACACTGCACTGATGGAAGGAGGACACTGCACTGATGGGAGGAGGACACTGCACTGAAGGGAGGACACTGCACTAATGGGAGGAGGACACTGCACTGATGGAAGGAGGACACTGCACTGATGGAGAGGACACTGCACTATGGAGGAGGACACTGCACTGATGGGAGGAGGACACTGCACTGATGGGAAGGAGGACACTGCACTGATAGGAGGAGGACACTGCACTGATGGAGGAGGACACTGCACTGATGGAGGAGGACACTGCACTGATGGAGGAGGACACTGCACTGATGGAGGAGGACACTGCACTGATGGAAGGAGGACACTGCACTATGGAGGAGGACACTGCACTGATGGGAGAGGACACTGCACTGATGGGAGGAGGACACTGCACTGAGGGAGGAGGACACTGCACTGATGGGAGGAGGACACTGCACTGATGGGAGGAGGAACTGCACTGATGGAAGGAGGACACTGCACTGATGGGAGACACTGCACATGGAGGAGGACACTGCACTGATGGGAAGAGGACACTGCACTAGATGGGAGAGGACACTGCACTGATGGGAGGACACTGCACTGATGGAGG
Source organism: Allobates femoralis (assembly GCA_033576535.1). Lineage (NCBI taxonomy): Eukaryota > Metazoa > Chordata > Amphibia > Anura > Aromobatidae > Allobates > Allobates femoralis. The sequence goes on from JARQOC010000005.1 coordinate 9,046,388, forward strand.
AGGACACTGCACTGATGGAAGGAGGACACTGCACTGATGGAAGAGGACACTGCACTGATGGAGGAGGACACTGCACTGATGGGAGGAGGACACTGCACTGATGGGAGGAGGACACTGCACTGATGGGAGGAGGACACTGCACTGATGGGAGGAGGACACTGCACTGATGGGGAGGACACTGCACTGATAGAAGGAGGACACTGCACTCATGTGAGGAGGACACTGCGCTGATGGGAGGAGGACACTGCACTGATGGGGGAGGACACTGCACTGATACAAGGAGGACACTGCACTGATGGTAGGAGGACACTGCACTGATGGGAGGAGGACACTGCACTGATAGAAGGAGGACACTGCACTGATGGGAGGAGGACACTGCACTGATGGGAGGAGGATACTGCACTGATGGGAGGAGGACACTGCCCTGATGGGAGGAGGACACTGCACTGATGGTAGGAGGACACTGCACTGATGGAAGGAGGACACTGCACTGATGGTAGGAGGACACTGCACTGATGGAAGGAGGACACTGCACTGATGGAAGGAGGACACTGCACTGATGGTAGGAGGACACTGCACTGATGGGAGGAGGACACTGCACTGATGTGAGGAGGACACTGCACTGATGAGGGGAGGACACTACACTTATAGGAGGAGGACACTGCACTGATGGGAGGAGGACACTGCACTGATGGGAGGTGGCACTGCACTGATGGGAGGAGGACACTGCACTGATGGGAGGAGGACACTGCACTGATGGGTGGAGGATACTGGACTTATGGGAGGACACTGCACTGATGGGAGGAGGACACTGCACTGATGGGAGGAGGAACACTACACTTATGGGAGAAGGACACTGCACTGATGTGAGGAGGACACTGCACTGATGAGGGGAGGACACTGCACTGATGAGGGGAGGAGGACACTGCACTGATGAGAGGAGGACACTGCACTGATGGGAGGTGGCACTGCACTGATGGGAGGAGGACACTGCACTGATGGGAGGAGGACACTGCACTGATGGGTGGAGGATACTGGACTTATGGGAGGACACTGCACTGATGGGAGGAGGACACTGCACTGATGGGGGAGGACACTGCACTGATGGGAGGTGGCACTGCACTGATGGGAGGAGGACACTGCACTGATGGGTGGAGGATACTGGACTTATGGGAGGACACTGCACTGATGGGAGGAGGACACTGCACTGATGGGAGGAGGACACTACACTTATGGGAGAAGGACACTGCACTGATGTGAGGAGGACACTGCACTGATGAGGGGAGGACACTACACTTATAGGAGGAGGACACTGCACTGATGAGAGGAGGACACTGCACTGATGGAGGGTGGCACTGCACTGATGGGAGGAGGACACTGCACTGATGGGAGGAGGACACTGCACTGATGGGTGGAGGATACTGGACTTATTGGAGGACACTGCACTGATGGGAGGAGGACACTGCACTGATGGGGGAGGACACTGCACTGATGGGAGGTGGCACTGCACTGATGGGAGGAGGACACTGCACTGATGGGAGGAGGACACTGCACTGATGGGTGGAGGATACTGGACTTATGGGAGGACACTGCACTGATGGGAGGAGGACACTGCACTGATGGAAGGAGGACACTGCACTGATGGGAGGAGGACACTGCACTGATGGGAGGAGGACACTGCACTGATGGGAGGAGGACACTGCACTGATGGGAGGAGGACACTACACTTATGGAGAAGGACACTGCACTGATGTGAGGAGGACACTGCACTGATGAGGGGAGGACACTGCACTGATGAGGGGAGGAGGACACTGCACTGATGAGAGGAGGACACTGCACTGATGGGAGGTGGCACTGCACTGATGGGAGGAGGACACTGCACTGATGGGAGGAGGACACTGCACTGATGGGTGGAGGATACTGGACTTATGGGAGGACACTGCACTGATGGGAGGAGGACACTGCACTGATGGGGGAGGACACTGCACTGATGGGAGGTGGCACTGCACTGATGGGAGGAGGACACTGCACTGATGGGTGGAGGATACTGGACTTATGGGAGGACACTGCACTGATGGGAGGAGGACACTGCACTGATGGGAGGAGGACACTACACTTATGGGAGAAGGACACTGCACTGATGTGAGGAGGACACTGCACTGATGAGGGGAGGACACTACACTTATAGGAGGAGGACACTGCACTGATGAGAGGAGGACACTGCACTGATGGGAGGTGGCACTGCACTGATGGGAGGAGGACACTGCACTGATGGGAGGAGGACACTGCACTGATGGGTGGAGGATACTGGACTTATTGGAGGACACTGCACTGATGGGAGGAGGACACTGCACTGATGGGGGAGGACACTGCACTGATGGGAGGTGGCACTGCACTGATGGGAGGAGGACACTGCACTGATGGGAGGAGGACACTGCACTGATGGGTGGAGGATACTGGACTTATGGGAGGACACTGCACTGATGGGAGGAGGACACTGCACTGATGGAAGGAGGACACTGCACTGATGGGAGGAGGACACTGCACTGATGGGAGGAGGACACTGCACTGATGGGAGGAGGACACTGCACTGATGGGAGGAGGAGGATGCTGCACTATGGGGAAATCATCAATGTTCTCACCTTTTCGATGTCGCTGGCATTCAGTCTCTTCTCCTCTGCACCTTCTGTGGTCATGGAGGACACCAGCTTCTCCATACGTCCCAGCCATAGAGAGACGTCTTCCTGGGATGGGTCCAGGTGGGCTGTGGCCTCAATGGTCTGCTCCAGTCTCTGCAGGATGTCTCCGGCACTCTGGGCTATGATGATGTAGCGCACACGTAGGGCGTCCATCTTCTCCTGGCATAGCTGAGCCTCCTCCCCTAAAGCCAAAAACCAGCATGTGACTACTGGGGGGACGTATCAAGGTCTGCAGGGGCCCCTGGAATAAACACTTGTGGGGCCATAAATATTCATATTTGCCAAATGCAAGAATAATGAAAGAGAGAGAATGTTGTAAGGCATTTTCATTACTTTCTGCAGTCACAAGTTTACATTCACTAAGATTACTTTGCCTTTGTACAATTTGGGACAGCTCATATGATGATGTCATATGTGTGGAAGCTTCTGATTTATTGGTGACATCTGAGTTAATTAGAGACACACTTGTAGATGTATTTTCATGCACACCTGAAACACACCGCTTCTTTGTGTAGCATCATGGGAGAGTCTAAAGAATTCTGTCAATGTATCAGGAAGAGAATTGTGGACTTGCACAAGTCTGGTTCATCCTTGGATACAATTTCCAGATGCCTGAAAGTGTCTAATTCATCTGTATAAACAAGACGGGAATGTCCAGCCATCATACTGCTCAGATAGGAGATGGGTTCTATGTCCCAGAGATGAACGCGCTTTGGTCCAACATGTGCATATCTTACATTCATGTAAAAGTCCAGCACTCAGATACTTGCTTTTATTCTTTATTGAAAGTTGATCGCCATCACATCAAGGCCAACCAATGAGTGCAAACACCGACGCGTTTCGACAAATAATGTCTTAGTCGTGGCTCAAAGGTGCAACCTTACAACAGGCTATAAATGTCCTCTTCATTAACTCTCACATGCGATATAATTATAATACACCTGAAAAGGGCATACATAGAACATGTATATACAGTTAGGGCCAGAAATATTTGGACAGTGACACAATTTTGGCGAGTTGGGCTCTGCATGCCACCACATTGGATTTGAAATGAAACCTCTACAACAGAATTCAAGTGCAGATTGTAACGTTTAATTTGAAGGGTTGAACAAAAATATCTGATAGAAAATGTAGGAATTGTACACATTTCTTTACAAACACTCCACATTTTAGGAGGTCAAAAGTAATTGGACAAATAAACATAATCCAAACAAAATATTTTTATTTTCAATATTTTGTGGTGAATCCTTTGGAGGCAATCACTGCCTTAAGTCTGGAACCCATGGACATCACCAAACGCTGGGTTTCCTCCTTCTTAATGCTTTGCCAGGCCTTTACAGCCGCAGCCTTCAGGTCTTGCTTGTTTGTGGGTCTTTCCGTCTTAAGTCTGGATTTGAGCAAGTGAAATGCATGCTCAATTGGGTTAAGATCTGGTGATTGACTTGGCCATTGCAGAATGTTCCACTTTTTTGCACTCATGAACTCCTGGGTAGCTTTGGCTGTATGCTTGGGGTCATTGTCCATCTGTACTATGAAGCGCCGTCCAATCAACTTTGCAGCATTTGGCTGAATCTGGGCTGAAAGTATATCCCGGTACACTTCAGAATTCATCCGGCTACTCTTGTCTGCTGTTATGTCATCAATAAACACAAGTGACCCAGTGCCATTGAAAGCCATGCATGCCCATGTCATCACGTTCCTCCACCATGTTTTACAGAGGATGTGGTGTGCCTTGGATCATGTGCCGTTCCCTTTCTTCTCCAAACTTTTTTCTTCCCATCATTCTGGTACAGGTTGATCTTTGTCTCATCTGTCCATAAAATACTTTTCCAGAACTGAGCTGGCTTCTTGAGGTGTTTTTCAGCAAATTTAACTCTGGCCTGTCTATTTTTGGAATTGATGAATGGTTTGCATCTAGATGTGAACCCTTTGTATTTACTGTCATGGAGTCTTCTCTTTACTGTTGACTTAGAGACAGATACACCTACTTCACTGAGAGTGTTCTGGACTTCAGTTGATGTTGTGAACGGGTTCTTCTTCACCAAATAAAGTATGCGGCGATCATCCACCACTGTTGTCATCCGTGGACGCCCAGGCCTTTTAGAGTTCCCAAGCTCACCAGTCAATTTCTTTTTTCTCAGAATGTACCCAACTGTTGATTTTGCTACTCCAAGCATGTCTGCTATCTCTCTGATGGATTTTTTCTTTTTTTTCAGCCTCAGGATGTTCTGCTTCACCTCAATTGAGAGTTCCTTTGACCGCATGTTGTCTGGTCACAGCAACAGCTTCCAAATGCAAAATCACACACCTGGAATCCACCCCTGACCTTTTAACTACTTCATTGATTACAGGTTAACGAGGGAGACGCCTTCAGAGTTAATTGCAGCACTTAGAGTCCATTGTCCAATTACTTTTGGTCCCTTGAAAAAGAGGAGGCTATGCATTACAGAGCTATAATTCCTAAACCCTTTCTCCGATTTGGATGTGGAAACTCTCATATTGCAGCTGGGAGTGTGCACTTTCAGCCCATATTATATATATAATTGTATTTCTGAACATGTTTTTGTAAACAGCTAAAATAACAAAACTTGTGTCACTGTCCAAATATTTCTGGCCCTAACTGTATATACACACAACACATACCCATTGAAAATGGGAGAATCATTAAAACATCATATAATGTAAGAAATAATACATGAAAACTTAACGGTTTGAGAATTCCAAAATTTAACATTATTTTTTGCATAATAAGATCTTGTCTTTTACTGAGATCCAGGGGTACAGATGCGTCAATTCACCTGTTGTGCACCCAACATATTGAATTCTACATAGTGTGCATTCAATAAGATATACTCCATTACCGCTAGTGTATTTGATGTAGCTCTTGATTGGATATTTCCTGACACTACTACGTGATTCAAATTTGACGCATCTGTAGGTATATATCAGATTCCAGCAGTCCTGACGCAATACTTCACGCCATTTTTCGATGTTGCACAGAGGGGACACCAGTTCACTGCGGTTTTTTTGGGATTGAGAAAGTATCAAATTCATTTAGGGGAGGAGATAACATTCGAAAATTATTAAATCGTGGATCGTATTGGATATTTACCTTGGGAACAAGAGTACCTTTGGGTCTCAATAAAAGATAACATCTTATTATGCAATATTAAAAAATAATGTTACATTTTGGAATTCTCAAACCGCTATGTTTTCATGTATTATTTCTTACAAAGGCACCCAAGTCATACAGGGTAAGGGCAATGTACCAAATACTAATGAGATGTATGGAAACTTGTGACTTTGCAGAAAGGATCGGTTTCTCTTCCTTTGACAACATGTTCTTTGTTTAGGGCAATAGCTCCAAATGCAAATGCCACACCTGTAATCAGCTCCAGACCTTTTACCTCTTTAACTGATGATGGATAACCTCATCATATCCCCAGGCCACCACGTCTAATATATATCAATATTAACCCCGTCACCAGAACTGCCGCCTCACAACCACCAGAGTGGCCACTTCACCACCACCGGACCTGACGCCTCACCATCCTGGACTGTAAGCTCCTGAAGGCAGGGACCTCTCCCCTCTGTACTCGTCTCCCTTTGTTAGTTTGTTCACTGTACTTTATAGCTATATTTTGTATGTCACCCCTTCTCAAGTATATAAGCGGGAATCAATGGCTATATAAATAAATAATAATAACAATTGTGAGGCGCTTTCTGTACCTGACACGAGCTCCAGGATGACCTGACCCTTCTCCAGGATCTTGTCTATATCTCCAGGCTTGCTCTGAATCTCCTTACAGAGGTCCTGAAACGAGAATGATGTGGTCAGTCCTGGTGGGACGTGGTGGCCTCATGGTGGCTCCTGTCTCCAGGCTCCGGAGGGTCTGAGAGGTCGGTCCAGGAGATCATACCTGCACATCCTTGTGGCAGTCTTTAATTTGGCTCATGGACCTGTTGGTCCTCCACAGCTCTGTCAGCCGCCTCTCAGTGCTGCCGACCCAGTCGTGGAAGACGTCCAGAGCCTCTTGGAAGTTGTGAGCGGCGGGAGTGATGTACTCCAACTGGCGGTGTCTGTAAGGGGAGAGATCCGGTGTAGGGGGGTCTCCAGGTGAGAATCATACATGGCTGGGACCATTGTGGCCGGTCACACTCACCTGTCCTCAGCTCTCCGCAGCAGAGAGTCCCACCGATCCCGCAGCTCCATCAGGGGGTCTCTCCGCTGTGCTGTCTGCTCTGGGCCCAGTATAGAGAGAGCCTGCGAGGGCGACTTCTTACCCTGTAACACACGCTCAATCCTCGACTTTCTCTCCTGTAACAACCTCTGCAGAAGCTGAAAATAAATAATACAGGACATGTGTAACATAATCCACAGAAGATACAGCACAGCTATGTAATATAATCGAAAGAAGATACAGGACACCCATGTAATATAATCCACAGAAGATACAGGACATCCATGTAATATAATCCAAAGAAGATACAGGACACCCATGTAATATAATCCACAGAAGATACAGGACACCCATGTAATATAATCTACAGATGATACAGGACACCCATGTAATATAATCCACAAAAGATACAGGACAGCTATGTAATATAATCCACAGATGATACAGGACACCCATGTAATATAATCCAAAGAAGACACAGGACACCCTTGTAATATAATCCACAGATGATAGAGGACACCCATGTAATATAATCCACAGAAGATACAGGACATCCATGTAATATAATCCAAAGAAGATACAGGACACCCATGTAATATAATCCACAGAAGATACAGGACACCCATGTAATATAATCCACAGATGATACAGGACACCCATGTAATATAATCCACAGATGATACAAGACACCCATGTAATATAATCCACAGATGATACAGGACACCCATGTAATATAATCCACAGAAGATACAGGACACCCATGTAATATAATCCACAGAAGATACAGGACACCCATGTAATATAATCCACAGATGATACAGGACACCCATGTAATATAATCCACAGAAGATACAGGACACCCATGCAATATAATCCACAGAAGATACAGGACACCCATGTAATATAATTAACAGATGATACAGGACACACATGTAATATAATCCACAAAAGATACAGGACAGCTATGTAATATAATCAACAGATGATAAAGGACACCCATGTAATATATTCCACAGAAGATACAGGACACCCATGTAATATAATCCACAGATGATACAGGACACCCATGTAATATAATCCACAAAAGATACAGGACACCCATGTAATATAATCCACAGATGATACAGGACACCCATGTAATATAATCCACAGATGATAGAGGACACCCATGTAATATAATCTACAAAAGATACAGGACAGCTATGTAATATAATCCACAGATGATACAGGACAGCTATGTAATATAATCCAAAGAAGATACAGGACACCCATGTAATATAATCTACAGATGATACAGGACACCCATGTAATATAATCCACAAAAGATACAGGACAGCTATGTAATATAATCCACAGAAGATACAGGACACCCATGTAATATAATCCAAAGAAGATAGAGGACACCCATGTAATATAATCCACAGAAGATACAGGACACCCATGTAATATAATCCACAGATGATACAGGACACCCATGTAATATAATCCACAGATGATACAAGACACCCATGTAATATAATCCACAGAAGATACAGGACACCCATGTAATATAATCCACAGATGATACAGGACACCCATGTAATATAATCCACAAAATGATACAGAACACCCATGTAATATACTCCACAGATGATACAGGACACCCATGTAATATAATCCACAGAAGATACAGGACACCCATGTAATATAATTAACAGATGATACAGGACACCCATGTAATATAATCCACAAAAGATACAGGACAGCTATGTAATATAATCCACAGATGATACAGGACACCCATGTAATATAATCCACAGAAGATACAGGACACCCATCTAATATAATCCACAGATGATACAGGACACCCATGTAATATAATCCACAAAAGATACAGGACACCCATGTAATATAATCCACAGATGATACAGGACACCCATGTAATATAATCCACAGAAGACACAGGACACCCTTGTAATATAATCCACAGATGATAGAGGACACCCATGTAATATAATCTACAAAAGATACAGGACAGCTATATAATATAATCCACAGATGATACAGGACACCCATGTAATATAATCCACAGAAGATACAGGACACCCATGTAATATAATCAACAGATGATACAGGACACCCATGTAATATAATCCACAGATGATACAGGACACCCATGTAATATAATCCACAGAAGATAAAGGACACCCATGTAATATAATCCACAGAAGATACAGGACACCCATGTAATATAATCCACAGATGATACAGGACACCCATGTAATATAATCCACAGAAGATACAGGACACCCATGTAATATAATCCACAGATGATACAGGACACCCATGTAATATAATCCACAAAATGATACAGAACACCCATGTAATATACTCCACAGATGATACAGGACACCCATGTAATATAATCCACAGATGATACAGGACATCCATGTAATATAATCCACAGAAGATACAGGACACCCATGTAATATAATCCACAGAAGAATACAGTACATCCTTGTAATATAATCCACAGATAATACAGGACATATGTGTAATAAAATCCACAGATAATACAGGATGGATGTGTAATATAATCCACAGAATATACAGGTCACCCATGTAATATAATCCACAGATAATACAGGACACCCATGTAATATAATCCACAGATGATACAGGACAGATGTGTAATATAATCCACAGATAATACAGGACAAATGTAAAATAATACTAGACATGCGTAATATAATCCACAAATGATACAGGACACCCATGTAATATAATCCACAGAAGATACAGGAAACCCATGTAATATAATCCACAGAAGATACAGTACATCCTTGTAATATAATCCACAGATAATTCCTCTATTGTTACGAATATGCTGATTGTGATCGGGGTCCAGTGGTTCAGAGCTCGGATCTCACCTTCTGTTCCTGGAGTTGAGCCTTCACCACTTTGGCCTCTGAGGACGGAGGTTTCTGAGCCTCCATCAGATCCTCCATCTCTGACACCCAGCTGAGGACGGTCTCCTGGTTCTCAGGGGGTTCTGGTAGAGCCAAAGCATGCTGGGAAATCTGCAGCATGAGAGGACATAAAACAGTGCTAGGTATACCACATATCACACGTCCATACCACGTGATGTCACCACATATCACACGTCTATGCCCTGTGATGCACCACATATCACACGTCTATACCCTGTGATGTCACCACATATCACATGTCTATAACACGTGATGTCACCACATATCACACGTCTATACCCTGTGATGTCACCACATATCACACGTCTATACCCCGTGATGTCACCACATATCACACATCTATACCCTGTGATGCACCACATATCACAAGTCTATACCATGTGATGTCACCACATATCACAAGTCTATACCCTGTGATGTCACCACATATCACATGTCTATACCCTGTGATGTCACCACATATTACACGTCTATACCCTGTGATGTCACCACATATCACACGTCTATACCACGTGATGTCACCACATATCACACGTCTATACCCTGTGATGTCACCACATATCACATGTCTATACCCTGTGATGTCACCACATATTACACGTCTATACCCTGTGATGTCACCACATATCACACGTCTATACCACGTGATGTCACCACATATCACACGTCTATACCCCGTGATGTCACCACATATTACACGTCTATACCCTGTGATGTCACCACATATCACATGTCTATACCCTGTGATGTCACCACATATCACACGTCTATACCCTGTGATGTCACCACATATCACATGTCTATACCCTGTGATGTCACCACATATCACACGTCTATACCCCGTGATGTCACCACATATCACACGTCTATGCCCTGTGATGCACCACATATCACACGTCTATACCACGTGATGTCACCACATATCACAAGTCTATACCCTGTGATGTCACCACATATCACATGTCTATACCCTGTGATGTCACCACATATTACACGTCTATACCCTGTGATGTCACCACATATCACACGTCTATACCCCGTGATGTCACCACATATCACACGTCTATACCCCGTGATGTCACCACATATCACACGTCTATGCCCTGTGATGCACCACATATCACACGTCTATACCACGTGATGTCACCACATATCACACGTCTATGCCCTGTGATGCACCACATATCACACGTCTATACCACGTGATGTCACCACATATCACACATCTATACCACGTGATGTCACCACATATCACACGTCTATACCCTGTGATGTCACCACATATCACACGTCTATACCCCGTGATGTCACCACATATCACACGTCTATACCCTGTGATGCACCACATATCACACGTCTATACCCTGTGATGTCACCACATATCACACGTCTATACCCCGTGATGTCACCACATATCACACGTCTATACCCTGTGATGCACCACATATCACACGTCTATACCCTGTGATGTCACCACATATCACACGTCTATACCCCGTGATGTCACCACATATCACACGTCTATGCCCTGTGATGCACCACATATTACACGTCTATACCACGTGATGTCACCACATATCACACGTCTATACCCTGTGATGTCACCACATATCACATGTCTATACCCTGTGATGTCACCACATATTACACGTCTATACCCTGTGATGTCATATATCACCCGTCTATACCCCATGATATCACCACATATCACACGTCTATACCCCATGATGTCACAGTGTCATGTATACAGCCATCCTCTATATACCGTCTTGCTGTAGGCGTCCCATTTTCCCACTTGATACTGAGATTCTGTTTGGGCCTCCCGACTCGTCTGGACCTGGAAACACATTAATGACATGTTACGTGTTACGGCTCCGCCACATTGTCAGGAGCAGAGTATGGTATATGGGTCACGTGTGTCCGGAAATTAACCCCCATGTTATGGCGCCAACTTCAGGTGTATTTACATGAGAATGTTTTAGCTGCACATGAGACATGTAAGATCACCGAGCGTTCAGCGACCGTCAGATCCCCGACACTAAGGATCCAGGGGATCCCAGGGAGGGGGGTCTTTGGTCTTCGCACATTAATAGTTAATTGATGAATCGTCTCCTCCCTGTACAGATAATATGATGGTGACCGCCGCCGCGGTCTCTGGAGGCTCCGCCCACAGCGCATCTTATACTATAACCTGAACCATCCGCAGCTGACACATACTGGAGAACAGGGGCCCCCGGCATATACACGGAAGAGAGGGGCCCCAGAGATCTGCACGGAAGAGAGGGGCCTCAGGTATCTGCACGGAAGAGAGGGGCCTCAGGGATCTGCCCGGAAGAGAGGATCCTCAGGGATCTGCACGGAAGAGAGGGGCCTCAGGGATCTGCACGGAAGAAAGGGGCCTCAGGGATCTGCACGGAAGAGAGGGGCCTCAGAGATCTGCACGGAAGAGAGGGGCCTCAGGGATCTGCATGGAAGAGAGGGGCCCCAGAGATCTGCACAGAAGAGAGGGGCCCCAGAGATTTGCATGGAAGAGAGGAGCCTCAGGGATCTGCACGGAAGAGAGGGGCCTCAGAGATCTGCACGGAAGAGAGGGGCCTCAGGGATCTGCATGGAAGAGAGGGGCCCCAGAGATCTGCACAGAAGAGAGGGGCCCCAGAGATTTGCATGGAAGAGAGGGGCCTCAGGGATCTGCATGGAAGAGAGGGGCCTCAGGGATCTGCATGGAAGAGAGGGGTCTCAGGGATCTGCACGGAAGAGAGGGGTCTCAGGGATCTGCACGGAAGAGAGGGGCCTCAGGGATCTGCACGGAAGAGAGGGGCCTCAGGGATCTGCACGGAAGAGAGGGGCCCCAGAGATCTGCATGGAAGAGAGGAGCCTCAGGGATCTGCACGGAAGAGAGGGGCCTCAGGGATCTGCACGGAAGAGAGGGGTCTCAGGGATCTACACGGAAGAGAGGAGCCTCAGGGATCTGCATGGAAGAGAGGGGTCTCAGGGATCTGCACGGAAGAGAGGGGTCTCAGGGATCTGCATGGAAGAGAGGGGTCTCAGAGATCTGCACGAAGAGAGGGCCTCAGGGATCTGCATGGAAGAGAGGGGCCCCAGAGATCTGCACGGAAGAGAGGGTCTCAGGGATCTGCACGGAAGAGAGGGGTCTCAGGGATCTGCACGGAAGAGAGGGGTCTCAGGGATCTGCATGGAAGAGAGGGGTCTCAGGGATCTGCACGGAAGAGAGGGCCTCAGGGATCTGCATGGAAGAGAGGGGCCCCAGAGATCTGCACGGAAGAGAGGGGCCCCAGAGATCTGCATGGAAGAGAGGAGCCTCGGGGATCTGCACGGAAGACAGGGGCCTCAGGGATCTGCACGGAAGAGAGGGGCCTCAGGGATCTGCACGGAAGAGAGGGGCCTCAGGGATCTGCACGGAAGAGAGGGGCCTCAGGGATCTACACGGAAGAGAGGGGCCTCAGGGATCTGCATGGAAGAGAGGGGCCCCAGAGATCTGCACGGAAGAGAGGAGCCTCAGGGATCTGCATAGAAGAGAGGGGTCTCAGGGATCTGCACGGAAGAGAGGGGTCTCAGGGATCTGCACGGAAGAGAGGGGTCTCAGGGATCTGCACGGAAGAGAGGGCCCCAGAGATCTGCACGGAAGAGAGGGCCCCAGAGATCTGCACGGAAGAGAGGGGCCCCAGAGATCTGCATGGAAGAGAGGAGCCCAAGGGTCATACAGAAAATAAAGGGGGCCCAGGATTCTCCAAAAAAGAGGGATGCCAGAGATCTACAATGAAGTGAGGGGTCCCAGGAGCTTAATTGGAAAGAGGACCTCAGAGATCTACAAGGAAGAGAGGGGCCCCAGAGCTTTACAAAGAAGAGAGGAGCTCAAGGGGTTTACAAAGAAGAGAGGGGCCAGAAGGGCTTAGATAGAAGAGAGAGCCCAAAGGGATCTACAAGGAAGAGAGGGCCCCGGGGATCTACAAGGAGGAGTGGGGCCCCAGTGATCTACAAAGAAGAAGAGAGGAGCCCCAGGGATCTACAAAGAAGAGAGGGGCCAGAAGGGCTTAGATAGAAGAGAGAGCCCAAAGGGATCTACAAGGAAGAGAGGGCCCTGGGGATCTACAAGGAGGAGTGGGGCCCCAGTGATCTACAAAGAAGAAGAGAGGGGCCCCAGGGATCTACAAAGAAGAGAGGGGCCCCAGTTATCTACAAAGAAAAAAGGGACCCCATAGATCTACAATAAAGAGAGAGACCCCAGGGGCATAAAAAAGAAGAGAGGGGACCCAGTAATCTTGTGGACCTCGTGGATGTACAGATCAGAGGGGCCTTGTGGGTGTACAGATAAGAGGGGCCCCATGGGTGTACAGATCAGAGGGGCCTTGTGGGTGTACAGATCAGAGGGGCCTCGTGGGTGTACAGATCAGAGAGGCTTTGTGGGTGTACAGATCAGAGGGGCCTTGTGGGTGTACAGATCAGAGGGGCCCCATGGGTGTACAGATCAGAGGGGCCCCATGGGTGTACAGATCAGAGGGGCTTTGTGGGTGTACAGATCAGAGGGGCCTTGTGGGTGTACAGATCAGAGGGGCCCCATGGGTGTACAGATCAGAGGGGCCCCATGGGTGTACATATCAGAGGGGCCTCGTGGGTGTACAGATCAGAGGGGCCCCATGGGTGTACATATCAGAGGGGTCCCATGGGTGTACATATCAGAGGGGCCTCGTGGGTGAACAGATCAGAGGGGCCTTGTGGGTTTACAGATCAGAGGGGCCTTGTGGGTGTACAGATCAGAGGGGCCTTGTGGGTGTACAGATCAGAGGGGCCTTGTGGGTGTACAGATCAGAGGGGCCCCATGGGTGTACAGATCAGAGGGGCCCCATGGGTGTACAGATCAGAGGGGCTTTGTGGGTGTACAGATCAGAGGGGCCTTGTGGGTGTACAGATCAGAGGGGCCCCATGGGTGTACAGATCAGAGGGGCCTTGTGGGTGTACAGATCAGAGGGGCCCCATGGGTGTACATATCAGAGGGGCTTTGTGGGTGTACAGATCAGAGGGGCTTTGTGGGTGTACAGATCAGAGGGGCTTTGTGAGTGTACAGATCAGAGGGGCCCCATGGGTGTACAGATCAGAGGGGCCTTGTGGGTGTACAGATCAGAGGGGCCCCATGAGTGTACATATCAGAGGGGCCTCGTGGATGTACAGATCAGAGGGGCTTTGTGGGTGTACAGATCAGAGGGACCTTGTGGGTGTACAGATCAGACGGGCCCATGAGTGTACATATCAGAGGGGCCTCGTGGATGTACAGATCAGAGGGGCCTCGTGGGTGTACAGATCAGAGGGGCCTCGTGGGTGTACAGATCAGAGGGACCTTGTGGGTGTACAGATCAGAGGGGCCCCATGGGTGTACATATCAGAGGGGCCTCGTGGGTGTACAGATCAGAGGGGCCCCATGGGTGTACATATCAGAGGGGCCTCGTGGATATACAGATCAGAGGGGCCTCGTGGGTGTACAGATCAGAGAGGCTTTGTGGGTGAACAGATCAGAGGGGCCCCATGGGTGTACAGATCAGAGGGGCTTTGTGGGTGTACAGATCAGAGGGGCTTTGTGAGTGTACAGATCAGAGGGGCCCCATGGGTGTACAGATCAGACGGGCCTTGTGGGTGTACAGATCAGAGGGGCCCATGAGTGTACATATCAGAGGGGCCTCGTGGGTGTACAGATCAGAGGGGCGTCGTGGATGTACAGATCAGAGGGGCCTCGTGGGTGTACAGATCAGAGGGGCCTCGTGGGTGTACAGATCAGAGGGGCCTTGTGGGTGTACAGATCAGAGGAGCCCCATGGGTGTACAGATCAGAGGGACCTTGTGGGTGTACAGATCAGAGGGGCCCCATGGGTGTACAGATCAGAGGGGCCTCGTGGGTGTACAGATCAGAGGGGCCTTGTGGGTGTACAGATCAGAGGGACCTTGTGGGTGTACAGATCAGAGGGGCCTTGTGGGTGTACAGATCAGAGGGGCCCCATGGGTGTACAGATCAGAGGGACCTTGTGGGTGTACAGATCAGAGGGGCCTTGTGGGTGTACAGATCAGAGGGACCTTGTGGGTGTACAGATCAGAGGGGCTTTGTGGGTGTACAGATCAGAGGGGCCCCATGGGTGTACAGATCAGAGGGACCTTGTGGGTGTACAGATCAGAGGGGCCTTGGCGTAGAGATTGAGTGCTCTGAGACGTTCCCACTACTCTTGGGGTATGAGCCCCCTTTCCAGATGCTGGGACCTCCCTTATGGGCCCTTGGTATCTGGCTAGAGAATAATGACCATTGAGGAGATTTTCCAATGATCCCTTTATTACAATGAATCAGACAGCAGACTGATCACAGGATCCGGCTGTGAACGCTTGGTTACATATTGACCTCGGCCAGCTCTCCGGCGCGCTCCGTCAGCACTTTCACAGTCCTGGTGATGACCGGTTCTCCGCTCTTGTCTCCGGTTGGATATTGTGTCACCTCCACGATCTCGGTGACGACGGTTTCCGTCACCTCCGTCACTTCCGTCACCTCCCGGGTGGCGAGCGGCTTCCATGAGCCTCCGGAGGCCCTCTGTACGGTGCCCCTCTGCAGGGTCCATATGTTGCCAGCATGGTCGGGCGTGGACCTGGGCGTGTCACGTTGGGCCGGCTGGACGTTGGCGTCGGCATTGTTCTGTTTGGGCAGCGGCTCTTTGGTTTGGGTCTTGCTGCTTGCCGTAGTGAGGTTCAGTTCCTTGTCGTTCAGCCGCTCGTTCTTCTTGTCCACGGTGGAGGGAGCGCTCGTCTCCACATTGTTCCTGACGCTCTGGATGTCGATGATGGATTCCTTCATACAACCTTCCTTCAGGCCCCGCTGGGACTTCTTGTCCCCCAGGCAGCCAGGCCGGCTGACAGAATTACCCATGGTCCCCGGATGGCACAGGAGCGTCAGACATCAGCGCAACGCCGCCCTGAAACAGAAAACAAAGGCGTCATTACTGCCCGAGGCGTGACAGCACCAAGATAGGAATCAATGGCTTAGATGTGACCAACGAAGTAAAAATCCAAGCACTCATTCAAAATGTAGGTATGCTTCAAAGTGATTTATTTGAAAACTTGGTGCAAGATCGTGACCAGCAGGACAGATAACGTTTCGGCCCAACAATTAGGCCTTGATCACATAGTCACTGCAGTAGTATATGGGGAACCAACTGAGTAAGGGATTCTTTTATAGGTAAACTTGTAGTATCTGGGTAATGGTATATGGACAAATCCTGTCCTACATCAAGAGAAGTGATGAACGGATCCAGGAAAGGATGCCGACTTGGGGATTTGATGTATAGGTTATCCAAAATACCCACCAGGTAGTATCTTATGTAATCAGCAGTTACACTCAGTGAGTCCCTTCAGATGAAATAGTTATCCTATCAGTGGTAACTGGTAGGGTAAGGAACACCTTTTGATTGGTGTCAGTGGAGGCCGGCACGTCCAATGCCATTACCCAGATACTACAAGTTTACCTATAAAAGAATCCCTTACTCAGTTGGTTCCCCATATACTACTGCAGTGACTATGTGATCAAGGCCTAATTGTTGGGCCGAAACGTTATCTGTCCTGCTGGTCACGATCTTGCACCAAGTTTTCAAATAAATCACTTTGAAGCATACCTACATTTTGAATGAGTGCTTGGATTTTTACTTCTTTGATACTACGGATCCTGGATCCTTTCCAATAGCACCATTAACTCCAACCGATTAGTGGAGTGCTGGTCTTCTACGAACTTTGATTAGATGTGACCAACCACAGTGCAGCTCTCATTCTACCAGAGCAGTGCAACAAACAAAAGCTGTGCTGTGATTGGCTGCTGAGGGCAACAGTCTATCTATTAGATTGGATGTTAACAATGTGGCGCACCAAAAAAAGACATACATTTAAACATTAGAACATGAATTAAATGAACGATTTGGTCTCTCCAGGAATCAAACCCATAACCTGCATCATTGCAGGCGGCAGCTAAAGCTATTGGGCCACAGCCTGCACTGAGAAGTATGGGAGAATATTTGTAATCCTATAATCGTAACATCTGGCACAACACAGTGATCAAATCATTTACCCAAAGGGAGTAAAAAAAATTGTGTGAATGATTTTTTTAACCATTAAACCTTAAAGAAATCTTCAAAATAGAAAACTGCTTTACAAACCCCAGGTCCAAATACTAATGCACAGCAGAATACAGCAGCCCCAGGATAAGGATTGGGACAGCACAACAGCAAAGTACTGACTCACAAACCCATAGCGCCCAACCATCCCAGATCCAGAGGGAGTGTCCACATCTGAGGGGGGATGTCCCGATCTGAGTGGGGATGTCCCGATCTGAGGGGGGGGGGGGATGTCCAGATCTAAGGGGGGATGTCCTGATCTGAACGGGGATGTCCCGATCTGAGGGGGCATGTCCCGATCTCAGGGGGCATGTCCCGATCTGAGTGAGGATGTCCAGATCTGAAGGGGAATGTCCTGATCTGAGGGGGGATGTCCTGATCTAAGGGAGGATGTCCCGATCTGAGGGGGGATGTCCCGATCTGAGGGGGCATGTCCCGATCTGAGTGAGGATGTCCAGATCTGAAGGGGAATGTCCTGATCTGAGGGGGGTGTCCTGATCTGAGGGGGGATGTCCCGATCTGAGTGAGGATGTGCTGATCTGAGGGGGAATGTCCCGATCTGAGGGGGATGTCTCGATCTGAAGGGGGACTTCCCGATCTGAGGGGGGATGTCCCGATCTGAGGGGGGATGTCCCGATCTGAGGTGGGATGTCCTGATCTGAGGGGGGATGTCCAGATCTGAGTGAGGATGTCCTGATCTGAGGGGGGATGTCCCGATCTGAGGGGGAATGTCCCGATCTGAGGGGGGATGTCCCGATCTGAGGGAGGATGTCCCGATCTGAGGGGGGATGTCCCGATCTGAGGGGGCATGTCCTGATCTGAGTGAGGATGTCCCGATCTGAGGGGGGGTGTCCCGATCTGAGTGAGGATGTCCAGATCTGAGGGGGATGTCCCGATCTGAGGGGGGATGTCCCGATCTGAGGGGGGATGTCCTGATCTGAGGGGGATGTCCTGATCTGAGTGAGGATGTCCTGATCTGAAGGGGGATGTCCTGATCTGAGTGAGGATGTCCAGATCTGAAGGGGAATGTCCTGATCTGAGGGGGGATGTCCCGATCTGAGTGAGGATGTCCCGATCTGAGGGGGGATGTCCCGATCTGAGGGAGGATGTCCTGATCTGAGGGAGGATGTCCCGATCTGAGGGGGGATGTCCCGATCTGAGGGGGAATGTCCCGATCTGAGGGAGGATGTCCCGATCTGAGGGGGGATGTCCCGATCTGAGGGGGGATGTCCCGATCTGAGGGGGAATGTCCCGATCTGAGGGGGAATGTCCCGATCTGAGGGGGATGTCTCGATCTGAAGGGGGACTTCCCGATCTGAGTGAGGATGTCCCGATCTGAGGGGGATGTCCTGATCTGAGGGGGGATGTCCAGATCTGAGTGAGGATGTCCCGATCTGAGTGAGGATGTCCCGATCTGAGGGGGGATGTCCCGATCTGAGTGAGGATGTCCCGATCTGAGGTAGGATGTCCCGATCTGAGGAGGGATGTCCCGATCTGAGGGGGCATGTCCTGATCTGAGGGGGGATGTCCCGATCTGAGTGGGGATGTCCCGATCTGAGTGAGGATGTCCAGATCTGAAGGGGAATGTCCTGATCTGAGGGGGGATGTCCTGATCTGAGGGGGGATGTCCCGATCTGAGTGAGGATGTCCTGATCTGAGGGGGAATGTCCCGATCTGAGGGGGGATGTCCCGATCTGAGGGGGGATGTCCAGATCTGAGGGGGGATGTCCTGATCTGAGTGAGGATGTGCTGATCTGAGGGGGGATGTCCCGATCTGAAGGGGAATGTCCTGATCTGAGTGAGGATGTCCCGATCTGAGGGGGGATGTCAAGATCTGAGTGAGGATGTCCTGATCTGAGGGGGGATGTCCAGATCTGAGGGGGGATGTCCAGATCTGAGGGGGATGTCCCGATCTGATGGGAATGTCCTGATCTGAGTGAGGATGTCCTGATCTGAGGGGGATGTCCTGATCTGAGTGAGGATGTCCCGATCTGAGGGGGGATGTCAAGATCTGAGTGAGGATGTCCTGATCTGAGGGAGGATGTCCAGATCTGAGGGGGGATGTCCCGATCTGAGGGGGGATGTCCCGATCTGAGGGGGGATGTCCAGATCTAAGGGGGGATGTCCTGATCTGTGAGGAGCTGTCCAGATCTGAGGGGGGATGTCCCACTGTCCCAGCAGGTCAGAGCTTTGTCCCGACTTTCCCCCACCTTCTCTGACTTCTCTCAGCATCTTTATTGCTCCTTTCGCTCCTCCTCATCTGGAGCTTGGGTGCCGGCAAACTAGTATTTTCTGGAAATCTGGTCTCTCCGGGAGTCAAACCCACAACCTGCATCATTGCATGCGGCAACTAAAGCTATTGGGCCACAGCCTGCACTGAGGATTATGGGAGAATATTTGTCTCCCTGTAATTGTAATATCCAGCACAGCACAGTGACCAGGCTGAATCACATGGGGCACAGATCCTGTCACTTGCGCAGCTCCTGCCGGTGCACAGAAGGAAGAAATCACCGGAGCTCACCATGGTATCGCCGTGGAAGGTGAGTATTGGAGCATTTTTGCTCCAAAACTGGATCAATTATAGGACATGCTACTTTTTTCCTGATCAGGTTTTTGCACAAAAAAATCACCAGGAAAAAACAGTCGCCAGCACAGCATTTCAAAGGTCTCATAGACTTTGCTGGCATGATGATAAGTGATCCCCTTTTTGCGCAAAAACGCAGCACAAAAAATGGATCACAATTGCAGCATGGGCACATGGCCTTAACGCATAAAAATGCAATCAAATTCTAATACTGAGGTCGTGTTCATGCATGTTTGCTGCATTTTTTGTATACCTTCCT
Source organism: Allobates femoralis (assembly GCA_033576535.1). Lineage (NCBI taxonomy): Eukaryota > Metazoa > Chordata > Amphibia > Anura > Aromobatidae > Allobates > Allobates femoralis. The sequence goes on from JARQOC010000005.1 coordinate 9,067,229, forward strand.
CCACAAGGAGGAAAAGGAAATTGGAGGACACAGTATGAGGAGCATGGGGGGATGTATCATGAGCCAGGATGAGAGGGGGGATGTATGCATACACAGTTTGGAGAGTGAGGAGAGTTTAATGGGTGCAGGCACAGTATGGGGTGAGGGGGCAATGTATGAGCAGACAGAATGGGGAGCGAGGGGGAAGAGGAATTTAAGGACACAGTATGAGGGGGGGGGGATGGGTTCAGATGCAGTATAAAGAGCAAGGAGGGGCATGTATGAGGAAACAGTATGATTGTGGGGTGTATGCATTGTGGTGATGCGACCCATGGCCGGGTGCATCACACGGGTTATCAGCACAGGTCTCTGTACACATTAGCCGGTTTTCCTGTGTGTGAATGCTGTAGACCTGACAGATTCATGAGCCTAATGAGCAGCTGAACCTGTGTATGAGTGCTTTGCTGGGCTAAACCTGAATGGTGCTCATGGGGTTAATCACATCTCAGGTCTGTGTGTGAGTGAGATGTGCTGATTGACTCACTGTGTTGCAGCTGTATGTGAGGCAGCCTGGATAAGAACCTGCCAGGTGTCTGAGTGAGGAGAGGACGATGGGAGTCAGAAGTCCAGACCACTGCCATGTGAGGACGTGCTGGAAGTGATCCGTCCCCGGTGGGGGAAGTGAAGGGAGCCTGCTAGGTCCATGCCGGTGGCATCTGATGTGTGCATGCCAACCAGTGATGAGGACCGAAGACGGCTCAAGGGCCAGGTGGTCATATGAGTGATGAGGACCGAGGACGGCTCAAGGGCCAGGCGGTCACAGCCGACTTTTGGATTGACTGAGTGAGCCATGATAGTCCCGTTGATCCAGATGTTAGTGTCCCGGATCCCGGTGGATCCGTGGAGGTCTCATATGTACTGAGTGACAGGGTTCCTGTTACTATTGTGGGCCCTGAGTATGTAGCATATTGGTTTATGTAAAAATGCCATGAATGCTGTGTCATGCGTGAGTCATAATGGTTCATGAAAAAAGTACCATGTGTGATGACTCGTGTGCAATAGGATGGGGAATGATCCCTGTCAGGGTGTTAGGCGGAGATAACCGCCATTGGGACCGACAATAAGTCATGATATGGTCCCGTTGATTCTCATGTGAATGTCCTGTTATGTCATGTGATGTAATAATGTGGAAGTTATGTCATATGAAAATGTAAATACAGTGTTATGTTTTATGTGATGAAAGCGGTTTATGACACAAAAACAATGAATCCGATGGTTATGTTCTGTTAAAATGTGGTCGCTGATGTAATTTCCCCGTGACAAGCGGGTTCCCCCGGGGCGCTACCTCACAGCATACACAGTTTAGGGAGTCATAGGGATGAGATGGGTGCAAACACAGTATGGACACTGTATGGGGAGCGGCGGGATGTACTGTATGATGAAACAGTATGAGAGGGGGATGTATGCATACACAGTTTGGAGAGTGAAGGGCATGAATGGGTGCGGACACGGTATGGAGTGCGAGGGGAATGTGTGAGGAGACAGCATGGGGAGAGAGGGTGTAATGATTATGTTGTCTTTCTCCAGACTGACCCCTATTGGCTGCTGTTATTCACTTTGCTAAATTTTGTTGCAGTTCTACTCCCTACCACTGGAGGCTGCTATTGTGTTCTGGTAAATCGCCCTTTAGTAAGATGGCTGCTGCTGAACCTGTGAAAGCCATCTTGTTTCCTGTTTAGGCCTACTTATCCACATATGAACTCCATTCAGTTCTTGAGTATTGTGTCTAGTTTAGTCTAGCTTCAGTCTCCACCTCAGAGCAGTCTTTGCTCAGGTTGCGCTCACCTTATCTGGATTGTTTCTCCAAACATCCACTCCTGCAACCTAGGACTTCTACTACTGTCTGCTGTTCTACTAGTATTGTAACAGGGGATTAATAGAAATTTAAGGACACAGTATGAAGAGAGAAAAAAGGAATGAGTGCAGACACAGTATGGAGAGCGAGGAGGGGGATGTATGAGGAAACAGTATGACGGGGGGGAAGTCTGCATACACAGTTTAGGGAGTGAGGGGGATAAGATGAGTGCAGACACAGTATGGGGAGACAGTATGGAGAGTGAAGTGTCAAAATCACATATGAATGAGTATTCACATGCCACCTATGGAGGTGGGGGGCTAAACTGCGTTCTTGCCCTGGGTGCCGGAGAAACTATATTCACCTCTGGAGCCACCAGAAGGTGAGAGATTCACTGCCTCCATCCAGCCAATGGGGACCACTGACCTGGACCGAAGTCCCGTCAGTCAATCCACAATTGTCCTGAATACTGCGGATAGTCCCAGATTTGGGTCTACGCCTGCAGTCTCAGGTGTCTGCTGAATGTCCCTCACTGCCACTGCCCCGCCACCAACCCTCTGCCACCTCATCTCGCCTCCATCCCTCTGACACCTCATCCCGCACCACCCATCTGACACCTCATCGCCACGCCCTGCCATCATCCCGCCACCGTCCCTCTGACACCTCATCCCGCCACCGCCCCTCTGCACTCATCCGCACCGTCCTCTGACCTCATCCGCCCCCTCTGACACCTCATCCGCCACGTCCTTGACCTCATCCGCCACGGCCCTCTGACCCTCTGACACCTCATCCTGTCAGGGTAGAAAGAAGTTGCTAATGGGTGTTACTTGGGGTGAAGTCAACACTCACCATGGTGCACTACACATGATACATAGTTTGTCCCTCTATCTGTTCTATAGAAGTTGGCAAATAAGACAAAACTACTTTCTGAACAAAGAAGCCGTGCACTACACGTACCAGTGTAACCAGCGCCCTATAACCCTCATCTGTGTGTTATACCAGGAGCCGCCCTCCATAGCCGGCCGGTGAGTGGTGTCATCAGTATCCTGCCTTTATCCTGGGGTGGCTGCATCCTGCGGTGCATTAGTATTGACACCTGCTGTTGGGAAGGCGCCTATCTTTCTCTGTGCTTTGTATGAAACAATGTTTCATAACCAGTCACCATATGTCAAATGACCATGTGACCAGTGATTGCCAGACCAGTGACACCAGACCAGTGACCATGTGACAGAGACCATGTGACCAGTGATTGCCAGACCAGTGAACACTGACCAGTGACCCCAGCAGTGTCCATGTGACAGTGATCGCAGACCAGTGACCACCAGACCAGTGACCATGTGACCAGTGACCAGCCCACATGACCAGTGACAGCCAGATCAGTGATCACATGACCAGTCACAGTGTGACAAATGACAGTGACCACCAGACCAGTGACCATGTGACCAGTGACCAGACCACATGACCAAGTGACTTCCAGACCAGTGACCACATGTCCAGTGACAGTGTGACTACTGGACCAGTGACCACAGGACTAGATACCAGACCACGTGACCAATAAACATGTGACCAGTGATCACCAGACGAGTGACCACATGACCAGTGACAGCCAGATCAGTGATCACATGACTAGTGACCGCCAGACCAGTGACCACAAGACCAGTGATCACATGACAAACCACATGACCAGTGACTGCCAGACCAGTGACCATGTGAACGCCAGACTCATGACGCCAGACTAGTGACTAGGTGAGCAGAGACTGCTAGATGACTAATGTCTAATGAACAATGACCAGTAAGCCATAACCCATGACTGATGACCAGTTACTGAAGGTCGCTGACCAATGGTGAATTAACCAGTGAACAATAAATGGAGAGCAATGACCACTGATTATCGACCATGAGCAGAAATAATTGACCAATAATAAATTATAATTATCTCCATAGTGCTGCATATACTGCAGCACAGTACACATAACCGAGGAGAAGTACAGACAAATGGGGCATCACAGAGTAACGCAATTCACCAGATACAGGAGTGAGGGCCTGATCACAAGAGCTGACAATCTATAGGAAATAGGAGGGGGGGCAGATATCCATAGCTCCCAACCATCCTGGATTGAGAGTGTCTGTCCTGAACTGAGGGCTCAGTCCCGCTGTTCCCCAGTCAGAGCTTTTGTCCCAACTACCTCTCTCCTCTCCTCTCTGTCACTGCTCTGTAGCTCCTCCTCGGGGGCAGGGCAGAAGTAGATTATACAGGTACATAGAAATACATCTGAACACAGCAGTGTATGTCTATGTATAGTTTCTATAAAATTAATCTAAAATAATTACAAAAGTTTTTTTCTCAATTCCTTCTCCTCCTCCCCAGCATTCAAACCAACAACCTTCAAACACTATACACGTACAGAGAGATGCATTGTGCAAAGGAGCCTCTGACTTCACAGGCAGATTATACAGGTACATAGAGATACATTGTACAGAGCCTCACTCCACAGCATATACGGTACTGAGATACTTTCCACAGCTCTGATCAAGCAGATTATACTGGTACATAGAGATACATTGCACACAGCAGCCTCTAATCCACAGGCAGATTATACAGGTACATAGAGATACATTGTACAAGTAGCCTCTAACTCCACAGGCAGATTATACAGGTACATAGAGATACATTGTACAAAGTAGCCTCTGACTCCACAGGCAGATTATACTGGTACATAGAGATACATTGTACAACAGCAGCCTCTAACTCCACAGGCAGATTATACAGGCACATAGAGATACATTGTACACAGCAGCCTCTTAATCCACAGGCAGATTATACAGGCACATAGAGATACATTGCACACAGCAGCCTCTTAATCCACAGGCAGATTATACAGGCAATAGAGATACATTGTACAAGTAGCCTCTAACTCCACAGCAGATTATACTGGTACATAGAGATACATTGTAAAGTAGCCTCTGACTCCACAGACAGATTATACAGGCAATAGAGATACATTGTAAAGATCAGCCTCTGACTCCACAGACAGATTATACAGGCAATAGAGATACAATTGTAAAGATCAGCCTCTGACTCCACAGGCAGATTATACAGGTACATAGAGATACATTGTACAAGAACCTCTGACTCCACAGGCAGATTAAACAGGTACATAGGATAAATTGTACACAGCAGCCTCTTGCACACAGGCAGATTATACAGGTACATGGAGATACATTGTACAGAGAGACTCTCACTCAACAGCAGATTATACAGGTACATAGTGATACATTGTACACAGCAGCCTCTGACTCCACAGTCAGATTATACAGGTACATAGAGATGCATAGTACAAAGCAGCCTCTTACTTACAGGTAGATTATACTGGTACATAGAGATACATTGTCTAGAGAGACTCTCACTCCACAGGCAGATTATACAGGTACAGTGCGTTGTGAAAGTATTCGGCCCCCTTGACGTTTTCAACTTTTACTACATTTCAGGCTTCAAACATAAAGATATCAATTCTAATTTTTTTGTGAAGAATCAACAACAAGTGGGACACAATCGTAAGGTGGAACCAAATTTATTGGATGTTTTAAACTTTTTTAACAAGATAAAAAACTGTAACGTGGGGCGTGTAATATTATTCGCCCCTTTACCTTCTGTGCAGCAAACTCCCTCCAGAAGGTCAGTGCGGATCTCTGAATGATCCAGTGTTGTCCTATATGACTGGTAATGATAAATAGGATCCACCTGTGTGTAATCAAGTCTCCGTATAAATGCACCTGCTCTGTGATAGGCTCAGAGATGTGTTTCAAGTGCAGAGAGCATCATGAAGACCAAGGAACTCACCAGGCAGGTCCAGATACTGTTGTGGATAAGTTTAAAGACGGATTTGGATACAAAAAGATTTCCCAAGTTTTAACATCTGTCACGCTACCGGGGGAAGGCATCCTAGAGTGGACCCACTGGGCCGTGGTACCGAACTCCCCTGGGTGAGCTGGTCCTAGTTTAACCAACCTCTATACAGGGATTGTCAGGGGCAAGCCCAGGGGGTCTTAATGCCACAGCTGCAAGTACCAGGGGGGCTGCTCGTAGGATTAGCCTACACTATGGTATAGCTAAGAAGGATTCGAGGTAACAGGGCCTGGGTACAGGAGGGCAGGAATGGTTTTACCGGAGGAGAGCACGATGAGGACATGACCAGCAGCCAGCAAAGCAAAAGCTTAACTAACTTAATAATCAGGCACCTCCCAGCAATGGAGGTGGCCTGATATACCAGAGGAGGACAGCTATTGGTCAAGGGGAGTGTCAGGTTGAGCTATGCCGACCCTTAGATTCACAGGGGAGGAGCCAGCTGCGCATAGTGCACCGCTGATTAGATTCATGACTGTGCTGATGTGTGAGCCCAAGTGGTCAGCAGACAGGAAGGGGACTTGCAATGGCTCGAGAAACAGCACGCCTGGACGCTGGATGAGGGGGAGAGGATGGGAGACCCAGGAGAGGTGAGCTGGGGAGCGGTGCCAGGGGACCTAACAACATCTCAAGATGTGCAAGCGATCATACTGAAATGGAAGGAGGATCAGACCACTGCAAATCTACCAAGACCCGGCCGTCCCTCTAAACTTTCATCTGGAACAAGGAGAAGATGATCAGAGATGAGGCCAAAAGGCCCATGATCCCTCTGGATGATCTGCAGAGATCTACAGCTGAGGTGGGAGAGTCTGTCCATAGGACAACAATCAGCCGTACCTGCACAATCTGGCTTTATGGAAGAAGCCATTTCTCAAAGATATCCATAAAAAAGTCTGGTGTGAAGTTTGCCACAAGCGCCTGGAGACCACATGTGGATAGGGAGACCCCAAACATGTGGAATAAGGGGCTCTGCTCAGAGGAAACCAAAATCAAACTATGGCCACAAGTAAAACGATATGTTTGGTGTAAAAGCAACAAAGCTCATCACCCTGAAAACACCATCCCCACTGTCACACATGGTGGAGGCCTGAAAAACCACCCACTGTCACCAGTGTGGCTGAACACACCACTGTCACACATGGTGGTGGCCTGAAAACCCATCCCCACTGTCACACATGGTGGAGCTGAAAAATCCACTGTCACACATGGTGGAGGCCTGAAAACACCATCCCCACTGTCACACATGGTGGTGGCCTGAAAACCCATCCCCACTGTCACACATGGTGGTGGCCTGAAAACACCATCCCACTGTCACACATGGTGGAGGCCTGAAAACACCATCCCCACTGTCACACATGGTGGTGGCAGCATCATGGTTTGGGCTTTTCTTCAGCAGGGACAGGGAAGATGGTTACAATTGATGGGAAGATGGACGGAGCCAAATACAGGACATTCTGGAGAGAAAACCTGCTGGAGTCTGCAAATAGACCTGAGACTGGGACGTAGATTTATCTTCCAACAAGAGAATGATCCCAAACATAAAGCAAAATCTACAATGGAAAGGATCAAAAATCACCGTCTCCAGGTGTTAGAATGAACAAGTCACATCCAGACCTGAATCCAATGGAGAATCTGTGGAAAGAGCTGAAAGCTGCTGATCACAAACGCCTCAATCCAACCTCACTGAGCTCCAGCTGTTCTGCAAGGAAGAATGAGACAAACCCCAAGAGAGAACACAAGGGGGCGCTACAGAGGATTAACTCAGGGGCCGAATAATATTACATGCAGGACTTTACAGGTTTTTATTTGTTAAAAAAGTGTAAAATATCCAATAAATTTGGTTCCCCCTCACGATTGTGTCCCACTTGTTGTTGATTCTTCACAAAAAAATTTTTTATATCTTCATGTTTGAAGCCCGAAATGTGGCAAAAGGTTGAAAAGTTCAAGGGGTCGAATACTTTCACAAGGCACTGTATATAGGGGGCTGAATACTTTCACAAGGCACTGTATATAGGGGGCTGAATACTTTCACAAGGCTCTGTATATAGGGGGATGAATACTTTCACAAGGCACTGTATATAGGGGGTTGAATACTTTCACAAGGCACTGTATATAGGGGGCTGAATACTTTCACAAGGCTCTGTATATAGGGGGCTGAATACTTTCACAAGGCACTGTATATAGGGGGATGAATACTTTCACAAGGCACTGTATATAGGGGGTTGAATACTTTCACAAGGCACTGTATATAGGGGGCTGAATACTTTCACAAGGCCCTGTATATAGTGGGCTGAATACTTTCACAAGGCACTGTATATAGGGGGCTGAATACTTTCACAAGGCACTGTATATAGGGGCCGAATACTTTCACAAGGCACTGTATATATTAATACTTTCACAAGGCACTGTATATAGGGGGCTGAATACTTTCACAAGGTACTGTATATAGGGGCTGAATACTTTCACAAGGCACTGTATATAGGAGGCTGAATACTTTCACAAGGCACTGTATATAGGGGGCTGAATACTTTCACAAGGCCCTGTATATAGTGGGCTGAATACTTTCACAAGGCACTGTATATAGGGGGCTGAATACTTTCACAAGGCACTGTATATAGGGGGCCGAATACTTTCACAAGGCACTGTATATATTAATACTTTCACAAAGGCAACTGGTATAATAGGGGGCTGAATACTTTCACAAGGTACTGTATATAGGGGCTGAATACTTTCACAAGGCACTGTATATAGGGAGGGTGAATACTTTCACAAGGCACTGTATATAGGAGGCTGAATACTTTCACAAGGCACTGTATATAGGGGGCTGAATACTTTCACAAGGCACTGTATATAGGGGGTCTTATGAATACTTTCACAAGGCACTGTATATAGGGGGCTGAATACTTTCACAAGGCACTGTATATAGGGGGCTGAATACTTTCACAAGGCACTGTATATAGGGGGCTGAATACTTTCACAAGGCACTGTATATAGGGGGCTGAATACTTTCACAAGGCTCTGTATATAGGGGGCCGAATACTTTCACAAGGCCCTGTATATAGTGGGCTGAATACTTTCACAAGGCACTGTATATAGGGGGCTGAATACTTTCACAAGGCACTGTATATAGGGGGCTGAATACTTTCACAAGGCCTGTATATAGTGGGCTGAATACTTTCACAAGGCACTGTATATAGGGGGCTGAATACTTTCACAAGGCACTGTATATAGGGGGCCGAATACTTTCACAAGGCACTGTATATATTAATACTTTCACAAGGCACTGTATATAGGGGGCTGAATACTTTCACAAGGCACTGTATATAGGGGGCTGAATACTTTCACAAGGCTCTGTATATAGGGGGCTGAATACTTTCACAAGGCACTGTATATAGGGGGCTGTATACTTTCACAAGGCGCTGTATATAGGGGGCTGAATACTTTCACAAGGCACTGTATATTAGGGGGCTGAATACTTTCACAAGGCACTGTATATAGGGGGCTGAATACTTTCACAAGGCACTGTATATAGGGGGCTGCATACTTTCACAAGGCACTGTATATAAGGGGCTGAATACTTTCACAAGGCACTGTATATAGGGGGCTGAATACTTTCACAAGGCACTGTATATAGGGGGCTGAATACTTTCACAAGGCACTGTATATAGGGGGCTGAATACTTTCACAAGGCACTGTATATAGGGGGCTGAATACTTTCACAAGGCTCTGTATATAGGGGCTGAATACTTTCACAAGGCCCTGTATATAGTGGGCTGAATACTTTCACAAGGCACTGTATATAGGGGGCCAAATACTTTCACAAGGCACTGTATATATTAATACTTTCACAAGGCACTGTATATAGGGGGCTGAACACTTTCACAAGGCCTGTATATAGGGGGCTGAATACTTTCACAAGGCACTGTATATAGGGGGCTGAATACTTTCACAAGGCACTGTATATGGGGGGCTGAATACTTTCACAAGGCACTGTATATAGGGGCCTGAATACTGTCACAAGGCATGTATATAGGGGGCTGAATACTGTCACAAGGCCTGTATATAGGGGGCTGAATACTTTCACAAGGCGCTGTATATAGGGGGCTGAATACTTTCACAAGGCACTGTATATAGGGGCTGAATACTTGTCACAAGGCACTGTATATAGGGGGCTGAATACTGTCACAAGGCCTGTATATAGGGGGCTGAATACTTTCACAAGGCGCTGTATATAGGGGGCTGAATACTTTCACAAGGCGCTGTATATAGGGGGCTGAATACTTTCACAAGGCGCTGTATATAGAGGGCTGAATACTTTCACAAGGCACTGTATATAGAGGGCTGAATACTTTCACAAGGCACTGTATATAGGGGGCTGAATACTTTCACAAGGCGCTCTATATAGAGGGCTGAATACTTTCACAAGGCGCTGTATATAGAGGGCTGAATACTTTCACAAGGCGCTGTATATAGAGGGCTGAATACTTTCACAAGGCACTGTATATAGGTAGGCTAAATACTTTAACAAGGCACTGTATATAGAGGGCTGAATACTTTCACAAGGCACTGTATATAGGGGGCTGAATACTTTCTTAAGGCTCTGTATATAGGGGGCTGAATACTTTCACAAGGCTCTGTATATAGGGGGCTGAATACTTTCACAAGGCACTGTATATAGGGGGCTGAATACTTTCACAAGGCCCTGTATATAAGGGGCTGAATATTTTCACAAGGCACTGTATATAGGGGGCTGAATACTTTCACAAGGCTCTGTATATAGGGGCTGAATACTTTCACAAGGCACTGTATATAGGGGGCTGAATACTTTCACAAGGCACTGTATATAGGGGGCTGAATACTTTCACAAGGCACTGTATATAGGGGGCTGGATACTTTCACAAGGCACTGTATATAGGGGGCTGAATACTTTCACAAGGCTCTGTATATAGGGGGCTGAATACTTTCACAAGGCACTGTATATAGGGGGCTGAATACTTTCACAAGGCACTGTATATAGGGGGCTGAATACTTTCACAAGGCTCTGTATATAGGGGGCTGAATACTTTCACAAGGCACTGTATATAGGGGGCTGAATACTTTCACAAGGCACTGTATATAGGGGGCCGAATACTTTAACAAGGCACTGTACATAGACATGCATTGTACAGAGCAGCCTCTATCTCCACAGGCAGATTATACAGGTACATAGAGATACATTGTACACAGCAGTGAATTTCTATGTCCCTGTATTTTAGAGAGAGAATAAGGTGGATACATATTGCAAATCCCAACGACCCGAACAACACAGCATTCAGATTATTTACAGGGATCGGTAAATGGTAAATGGTGAAAAAACATGGCTTGATTTTTCTCCATTAAAAATATAATACAAATGTAACCTCTGAGGCTGTGTTCACACATAGGGTACATGCTGCGTATTTTTGCACAGACATTCTGTTGTTTCATCGCCCATGTAAAATGGCAGAAACGTATCACCTAAATATCCACGTGTATGACGCCTCACGGGAGCAGGGAACGCTTGTGATGGAAAGCGTTGCGTGTTTATTGTTGTACTGTGCCTTTAAGGCCGTCATGTGCCGGGCGAGTAGGTTGGCAGCACCACGTATAACCGCCATCTTTGTGTGTTTCTACCTAAGCCATCTGATACTGGACAAAGCATGAGGCGCCGCGCCGCCACCAGAGGGGTAATGTGTGCCGGGTCACCGGCCCCACACCCAAAAAGACCCCAGGGGTCAGCGCATCAATAGGCGAAGACGGTGGGCGACGCCACCAGAGAGGACAGCATGGACCTCACGTGTCTGCGGCTCTGCCAGGACGTCTCAATCAGGGCCCGCCGGGCACACAGAGCTGGGGGACGTCGCAGTGTTTTGTCTGCAGGATTAAAGGGTCGGAGAGCAGAGGGATTAATGCCCGATGGGGGTCGATGACAGGAGCAGCCCCTCACCTACCAGAGGGATTATCCCTGAACCCCTCCATCACATGTGTGCGGTACACAGCCTACTCTGTGACAACGACCCCCAACATCCAGACGAGCCCCGGACAAGGGGATCTACGGGGCCCATCATCCCGTCTGTCCAGGATCAAGAGACAGAAAGATCTGCGCAAGAATCATTCACAGAAGATCGGAGATCAGGTCTCCAAGATGAGGACGACAACCAGCCGAAATCCTCCATAACCTGTGTACAAGAGACAAAGACAAGGGATAGAGGAGACGGGCGATCACCGAATACTGAGGACAGAGGAGACAGGAAGTCACTGAATACTTAGGATGGAGGAGACGGGCGATCACCGAATACTGAGGACGGAGGAGACGGGTGGTCACTGAATACTGAGGATGGAGGAGACGGGCGATCACCGAATACTGAGGACGGAGGAGACGGGCAGTCACTGAATACTGAGGATGGAGGAGACGGGCGGTCACTGAATACTGAGGACGGAGTAGACGGGCGGTCACTGAATGCTGAGGATGGAGGAGACGGGCGGTCACTGAATACTGAGGATGGAGGAGACGGGCGATCACTGAATACTGAGGATGGAGGAGACGGGCGATCACCGAATACTGAGGATGGAGGAGACGGGCGGGTCACTGAATACTGAGGAAAGAGGAGACGGGCGGTCACTGAATACTGAGGAAGGAGGAGATGGGTGGTCACTGAATACTGAGGACAGAGGAGACGGGCGGTCACTGAATACTTAGGATGGAGGAGACGGGCAGTCACTGAATACTGAGGATGGAGGAGACGGGCGGTCACTGAATACTGAGGATGGAGGAGACGGGCAGTCACTGAATACTGAGGATGGAGGAGACGGGCGGTCACTGAATACTGAGGATGGAGGAGACGGGCGGTCACTGAATACTGAGGATGGAGGAGACGGGCGGTCACTGAATACTGAGGATGGAGGGACATCGGTCACTGAATATGAGACGGAGAGAGTCGGTCTGTACAGAGATGAGGACGACGAACGAGCGCGCACTGTATAACTGAGGTGAAAGAGACAAACGTACACGGATATGAGAGGAGGAACGGGCGTCACTGAATACTGAGGACGAGGAGACAGGAACGGTCACTGAATACTGAGGATGGAGGAGACGGGCGTCACGAATACTGAGGACGGAGGAGACGGTGGGTCACTGAATACTGAGGATGGAGGAGACGGGCGATCACCTGAATACTGAGGACGGAGGAGACGGGCAGTCACTGAATACTGAGGATGGAGGAGACGGGCGGTCACTGAATACTGAGGACGGAGGAGACGGGCGGTCACTGAATCTGAGAGGAGATGGAGGAGAACGGGCGCGGTCTACTGAATACTGAGGATGGAGGAGACGGGCGATCACTGAATACTGAGGATGAGGAGACGGGCGTCACCGAATACTGAGGATGGAGGAGACGGGCGGTCACTGAATACTGAGGAAGGAGGAGACGGGCGGTCACTGAATACTGAGGAAGGAGGAGATGGGGTCACTGAATACTGAGGATGCAGAGGAGACGGGCGGTCACTGAATACTAGGATGAGGAGACGGCAGTCACTGAATACTGAGGATGGAGGAGACGGGCGGTCACTGAATACTGAGGATGGAGGAGACGGGCAGTCACTGAATACTGAGGATGGAGGAGACGGGCGGTCACTGAATACTGAGGATGGAGGGAACGGGCGGTCACTGAATACTGAGGATGGAGGAGACGGGCGGTCACTGAATACTGAGGATGGAGGGACAACGGTCACTGTATACTGAGGACGGAGGAGACGGCGGTCACTGAATACTGAGGATGGAGGAGACGGGCGGTCACTGATATACTGAGGATGGAGGAGACGAGCGGTCACTGAATACTGAGGATGGAGGAGACAGGCGGTCACTGAATACTGAGGACGGAGGAGACGGGCGGTCACTGAATACTGAGGACGGAAGGAGACGGGTGGTCACTGATACTGAGGACGGAGGAGACGGGCGGTCACTGAATACTGAGGACGGAGGAGACGGGCGGTCACTGAATATGAGGATGGAGGAGACGGGTGTCACTGAATACTGAGGATGGAGGAGACGGGCGGTCACTGAATACTGAGGACGGAGGAGACGGGCGGTCACTGTATACTGAGGATGGAGGAGACGAGGCGGTCACTGAATACTGAGGACGGAGGAGACGGGCGGTCACTGTATACTGAGGATGGAGGAGACGGGCGGTCACTGAATACTGAGGACGAAGGAGACGGGTGGTCACTGATACTGAGGATGGAGGAGACGGGCGGTCACTGAATACTGAGGACGGAGGAGACGGGCGGTCACTGAATACTGAGGATGGAGGAGACGGGCAGTCACTGAATACTGAGGATGGAGGAGACGGGCGGTCACTGAATACTGAGGACAGAGGAGACAGGCGATCACTGAATACTGAGGATGGAGGAGAGCGGCGGTCACTGAATACTGAGGATGGAGGAGACGGGCGGTCACTGAATACTGAGGATGGAGGAGACGGGCGGTCACTGAATACTGAGATGGAGGGGGCATACGGTCACTGTATACTTGAGGACGGAGGAGACGGGCGGTCACTGAATACTGAGGATGGAGGAGACGGGCGGTCACTGTAATACTGAGGATGGAGGAGACGAGCGGTCACTGAATACTGAGGATGGAGGAGACGGCGGTCACTGAATACTGAGGACGGAGGAGACGGGCGGTCACTGAATACTGAGGACGAAGGAGACGGGTGGTCACTGGATACTGAGGACGGAGGAGACGGGCGGTCACTGAATACTGAGGACGGAGGAGACGGGCGGTCACTGAATACTGAGGATGGAGGAGACGGGTAGTCACTGAATACTGAGGATGGAGGAGACGGGCGGTCACTGAATACTGAGGACGGAGGAGACAGGCGGTCACTGAATAATGAGGATGGAGGAGACAAGCGGTCACCGAATACTGAGGATGGAGGAGACGGGCGGTCACTGAATACTGAGGACGGAGGAGACAAGCGGTCACTGAATAATGAGGATGGAGGAGACAAGCGGTCACCGAATACTGAGGATGGAGGAGACGGGCGGTCACTGAATACTGAGGACGGAGGAGACAAGCGGTCACCGAATACTGAGGATGGAGGAGACGGGCGGTCACTGAATACTGAGGATGGAGGAGATGGGCGGTCACTGAATACTGAGGACGGAGGAGACGGGCGGTCACTAAATACTGAGGACGGAGGAGACAGGCGGTCACCGAATACTGAGGATGGAGGAGACGAGCGGTCACTGAATACTGAGGACAGAGGAGACGAGCGGTCACTGAATACTGAGGATGGAGGAGACGGGCGGTCACTGAATACTGAGGACGGAGGAGACGGGCGGTCACTGAATACTGAGGACGGAGGAGACGGGCGGTCACTGAATACTGAGGATGAAGGAGACAGGGGTCACTGAATACTGAGGATGAAGGAGACAGGCGGTCACTGAATACTGAGGATGGAGGAGACGGGCGGTCACTGAATACTGAGGAGGGAGGAGATGGGCGGTCACTGCATACTGAGGACAGAGGAGACAGGCGGTCACTGAATACTGAGGACGGAGGAGACGGGCGGTCACTGAATACTGAGGACGGAGGAGACGGGCGGTCACTGAATACTGAGGATGGAGGAGACGGGCGGTCACTGAATACTGAGGATGGAGGAGACGGGCGGTCACTGAATACTGAGGATGGAGGAGACGGGCGGTCACTGAATACTGAGGACGGAGGAGACGGGTGGTCACTGAATACTGAGGATGGAGGAGACAAGCGGTCACTGAATACTGAGGACGGAGGAGACGGGCGGTCACTGAATACTGAGGATGGAGGAGGCAGGCGGTCACTGAATACTGAGGACAGAGGAGACGGGCGGTCACTGAATACCTATACGGTGGCTCAGTGGTTAGCACTGTATACGGTGGGTCAGTGGTTAGCACTGTATATGGTGGCTCAGTGGATAGCACTGTATATGGTGGCTCAGTGGTTAGCACTGTATACGGTGGCTCAGTGGTTAGCACTGTATACGGTGGCTCAGTGGTTAGCACTGTATATGGTGGCTCAGTGGTTAGCACTGTATACGGTGGCTCAGTGGTTAGCACTGTATATGGTGGCTCAGTGGTTAGCACTGTATATGGTGGCTCAGTGGTTAGCACTGTATATGGTGGCTCAGTGGTTAGCACTGTATATGGTGGCTCAGTGGTTAGCATTGTATATGGTGGCTCAGTGGTTAGCACTGTATACGGTGGCTCAGTGGTTAGCACTGTATATGGTGGCTCAGTGGTTAGCATTGTATATGGTGGCTCAGTGGTTAGCACAGTATACGGTGGCTCAGTGGTTAGCACTGTATATGGTGGCTCAGTGGTTAGCATTGTATATGGTGGCTCAGTGGTTAGCACTGTATATGGTGGCTCAGTGGTTAGCACTGTATACGGTGGTTCAGTGGTTAGCACTGTATATGGTGGCTCAGTGGTTAGCACTGTATATGGTGTCGCAGTGGTTAGCACTGTATACGGTGGCTCAGTGGTTAGCACTGTATACGGTGGCTCAGTGGTTAGCACTGTATACGGTGGCTCAGTGGTTAGCACTGTATATGGTGGCTCAGTGGTTAGCACTGTATACAGTGGCTCAGTGGTTAGCACTGTATATGGGGGCTCAGTGGTTAGCACTGTATATGGTGGCTCAGTGGTTAGCACTGTATATGGTGGCTCAGTGGTTAGCACTGTGTATGGTGGCTCAGTGGTTAGCACTGTGTATGGTGGCTCAGTGGTTAGCACTGTATATGGTGGCTCAGTGGTTAGCACTGTATACGGTGGCTTAGTGGTTAGCACTGTATAGGTGCTCAGTGGTTAGCACTGTATATGGTATGGTTCCGATGGATTAGCACTGTATATGGTGGCTCAGTGGTTAGCACTGTATATGGTGGCTCAGTGGTTAGCACTGTATACGGTGGCTCAGTGGTTAGCACTGTATATGGTGGCTCAGTGATTAGCACTGTATATGGTGGCTCAGTGGTTAGCACTGTATATGGTGCTCAGTGGTTAGCACTGTATATGGTGGCTCAGTGGTTAGCACTGTATATGGTGGCTCAGTGGTTAGCATTGTATATGGTGGCTCAGTGGTTAGCACTGTATACGGTGGCTCAGTGGTTAGCACTGTATACGGTGGCTCAGTGGTTAGCACTGTATATCGGTGGCTCAGTGGTTAGCACTGTATATGGTGGCTCAGTGGTTAGCACTGTATACGGTGGCTCAGTGGTTAGCACTGTATACGGTGGCTCAGTGGTTAGCACTGTATATGGTGGACTCAGTGGTTAGCACTGTATATGATGGCTCAGTGGTTAGCACTGTATACAGTGGCTCAGTGGCTTAGCACTGTATACTGTGGCTCAGTGGTTAGCACTGTATACGGTAGATCAGTGGTTAGCACTGTATACGGTGGCTCAGTGGTTAGCACTGTATATGGTGGCTCAGTGGTTAGCACTGTATAGGTGGCTCAGTGGTTAGCACTGTATACGGTGGCTCAGTGGTTAGCACTGTATACGGTGGCTCAGTGGTTAGCACTGTATACGGTGGCTCAGTGGTTAGCACTGTATATGGTGGCTCAGTGTTAGCACTGTATACGGTGGCTTAGTGGTTAGCACTGTATATGGTGGCTCATTGGTTAGCACTGTATATGGTGGCTCAGTGGTTAGCACTGTATACGGTGGCTCAGTGGTTAGCACTGTATACGGTGGCTCAGTGGTTAGCACTGTATACGGTGGCTCAGTGGTTAGCACTGTATACGGTGGCTCAGTGGTTAGCACTGTATACGGTGGCTCAGTGGTTAGCACTGTATAGGTGGCTCAGTGGTTAGCACTGTATACGGTGGCTCAGTGGTTAGCACTGTATACGGTGGCTCAGTGGTTAGCACTGTATATGGTGGGTCAGGTGTTAGCACTGTATACGGTGGATCAGTGATTAGCACTGTATACGGTGGCTCAGTGGTTAGCACTGTATATGGTGGCTCAGTGGTCAGCATTGTATATGGTGGCTCAGTGGTTAGCACTGTATATGGTGGCTCAGTGGTTAGCACTGTATATGGTGGCTCAGTGGTTAGCACTGTATACGGTTGCTCAGTGGTTAGCACTGTATACGGTGGCTCAGTGGTTAGCACTGTATACGGTGGCTCAGTAGTTAGCACTGTATACGGTGGCTCAGTGTGTTAGCACTGTATACGGTGGCTCAGTGGTTAGCACTGTATATGGTGGCTCAGTGGTTAGCACTGTATATGGTGGCTCAGTGGTTAGCACTGTATACGATGGCTCAGTGGTTAGCACTGTATATGGTGGCTCAGTGGTTAGCACTGTATATGATGGCTCAGTGGTTAGCACTGTACACGGTGGCTCAGTGGTTAGCACTGTATACGGTGGCTCAGTGGTTAGCACTGTATACGGTGGCTCAGTGGTTAGCACTGTATACGGTGGCTCAGTGGTTAGCACTGTATATGGTGGCTCAGTGGTTAGCACTGTATATGGTGGATCAGTGATTAGCACTGTATACGGTGGCTCAGTGGTTAGCACTGTATATGGTGGCTCAGTGGTCAGCATTGTATATGGTGGCTCAGTGGTTAGCACTGTATATGGTGGCTCAGTGGTTAGCACTGTATACGGTGGCTCAGTGGTTAGCACTGTATACGGTGCTCAGTGGTTAGCACTGTATACGGTAGCTCAGTGGTTAGCACTGTATACGTGGCTCAGTGGTTAGCACTGTATACGGTGGCTCAGTGGTTAGCACTGTATATGGTGGCTCAGTGGTTAGCACTGTATACGGTGGCTCAGTAGTTAGCACTGTATACGGGGGCTCAGTGGTTAGCACTGTATACGGTGGCTCAGTGGTTAGCACTGTATATGGTGGCTCAGTGGTTAGCACTGTATATGATGGCTCAGTGGTTAGCACTGTATATGATGGCTCAGTGGTTAGCACTGTATATGGTGGCTCAGTGGTTAGCACTGTATATGGTGGCTCAGTGGTTAGCACTGTATGGTGGCTCAGTGGTTAGCACTGTGTGGTGGCTCAGTGGTTGGTACTGTATACGGTGGCTCAGTGGTTAGCAACTGTATACGGGGGCTCAGTGGTTAGCACTGTATATGGTGGCTCAGTGGTTGGCACTGTATATGGTGGCTCAGTGGTTAGCACTGTATATGATGGCTCAGTGGTTAGCACTGTTTATGGTGGCTCAGTGGTTAGCACTGTATATGGTGGCTCAGTGGTTAGCACTGTATATGGTGGCTCAGTGGTTAGCACTGTATGGTGGCTCAGTGGTTAGCACTGTGTGGTGGCTCAGTGGTTGGCACTGTATACGGTGGCTCAGTGGTTAGCACTGTATACGGGGGCTCAGTGGTTAGCACTGTATATGGTGGCTCAGTGGTTGGCACTGTATATGGTGGCTCAGTGGTTAGCACTGTATACGGTGGCTCAGTGGTTAGCACGTAATACGGTGGCTCAGTGGTTAGTACTGTATATGGTGGCTCAGTGGTTAGCACTGTATAAGGTGGCTCACTGGTTAGCACTGTATACGGTGGCTCAGTGGTTAGCACTGTATACGGTGGCTCAGTGGTTAGCACTGTATAACGGTGGCTCAGTGGTTAGCGCTGTATATGGTGGCTCAGTGGTTAGCACTGTGTATGGTGGCTCAGTGGTTAGCACTGTATGGTGGCTCAGTGGTTAGCACTGTATATGATGGCTCAGTGGTTAGCACTGTATATGGTGTGCTCAGTGGGTAGCAGAGTATACGGTGGCTCAGTGGTTAGCACTGTGTATGGTGGCTCAGTGGTTAGCACTGTATATGGTGGCTCAGTGGTTAGCACTGTATACGGTGGCTCAGTGGTTAGCACTGTATATGGTGGCTCAGTGGTTAGCACTGTATATGGTGGCTCAGTGGTTAGCACTGTATATGGTGGCTCAGTGGTTAGCGCTGTATATGGTGGCTCAGTGGTTAGCACTGTACATTGGTGGCTCAGTGGTTAGCATTGTATATGGTGGCTCAGTGGTTAGCACTGTAATACGGTGTGCTCAGTGGTTAGCACTGTATATGGTGGCTCACTGGTTAGCACTGTATATGGTGGCTCAGTGGTTAGCACTGTATAGGTGGCTCAGTGGTTAGCACTGTATATGGTGGCTCAGTGGTTAGCACTGTATATGGTGGCTCATTGGTTAGCACTGTATACAGTGGCTCAGTGGTTGGCACTGTTATGGTGGCTCAGTGGTTAGCACTGTATATGGTGGCTCAGTGGTTAGCACTGTATATGGTGGCTCAGTGGTTAGCACTATATATGGTGGCTCAGTGGTTAGCACTGTATATGGTGGATCAGTGTTAGCACTGTGTATGGTGGCTCAGTGGTTAGCACTGTATACGGTGGATCAGTGGTTAGCACTGTATATGGTGGCTCAGTGGTTTAGCACTGTATATGGTGGCTCAGTGGTTAGCACTGTATATGGTGGCTCAGTGTTAGCACTATATATGGTGGCTCAGTGGTTAGCACTGTATGGTGGCTCAGTGGTTAGCACTGTATACAGTGGCTCAGTGTTAGCACTGTATATGGTGGCTCAGTGGTTAGCACTGTATACGGTGGCTCAGTGGTTAGCACTGTATACGGTGGCTCAGTGGTTAGCACTGTATATGGTGGCTCAGTGGTTAGCACTGTATATGGTGGCTCAGTGGTTAGCACTGTATATGGTGGCTCAGTGGTTAGCATTGTATATGATGGCTCAGTGGTTAGCACCGTATATGGTGGCTCAGTGGTTAGCACTGTATACGATGGCTCAGTGGTTAGCACTGTATGGTGGCTCAGTGGTTAGCACTGTATATGGTGGCTCAGTGGTTAGCACTGTATATGGTGGCTCAGTGTTTAGCACTGTATATGGTGGCTCAGTGGTTAGCACTGTATACGGTGCTCAGTGGTTAGCACTGTATACGTGGCTCAGTGGTTAGCAGTGTATATGGGCTCAGTGGTTAGCACTGTATGGTGGCTCAGTGGTTAGCACTGTATGGTGGCTCAGTGGTTAGCACTGTATGGTGGCTCAGTGGTTAGCACTGTATATGGTGGCTCAGTGGTAAGCACTGTATATGGTGGTCAGTGGTTAGCACTGTATACGGTGGCTCAGTGGTTAGCACTGTATACGGTGGCTCAGTGGTTAGCACTGTATGGTGGCTCAGTGGTTAGCACTGTATGTGGCTCAGTGTTAGCACTGTATATGGTGCTCAGTGGTTAGCACTGTATGGTGGCTCAGTGGTTAGCACTGTATGGTGGCTCAGTGGTTAGCACTGTATGTGGTGGCTCAGTGGTTAGCACTGTATATGGCTCAGTGGTTAGCACTGTATATGGTGGCTAAGTGGTTAGCACTGTATACGGTGGCTCAGTGGTTAGCACTGTATATGGTGGCTCAGTGGTTAGCACTGTATAGGTGGCTTAGTGGATAGCACTGTATACGGTGGCTCAGTGGTTAGCACTGTATACGGTGGCTCAGTGGTTAGCTCTGTATACGGTGGCTCAGTGGTTAGCGCTGTATATGGTGGCTCAGTGGTTTGCACTGTATATGGTGGCTCAGTGGTTAGCACTGTATACGGTGGCTCAGTGGTTAGCACTGTAATGGTGGCTCAGTGGTTAGCACTGATATGGTGGCTCAGTGGTTAGCACTGATATGGTGGCTCAGTGGTTAGCACTGTATATGGTGGCTCAGTGGTTAGCACTGTATACGGTGGCTCAGTGGTTAGCACTGTATACGGTGGCTCATGGTTAGCACTGTATATGGTGGCTCAGTGGTTAGCACTGTATGGTGGCTCAGTGGTTAGCACTGTATGGTGGCTCAGTGGTTAGCACTGTATATGGTGGCTCAGTGGTTAGCACTGTATGGTGGCTCAGTGGTTAGCACTGTATAGGTGGCTCAGTGGTTAGCACTGTATATGGTGGCTCAGTGGTTAGCACTGTATACGGTGGCTCAGTGGTTAGCACTGTATATGGTGGCTCAGTGGTTAGCACTGTATACGGTGGCTCAGTGGTTAGCACTGTATATGGTGGCTCAGTGGTTAGCACTGTATGGTGGCTCAGTGGTTAGCACTGTATGGTGGCTCAGTGGTTAGCACTGTATGTGGTGGCTCAGTGGTTAGCACTGTATACGGTGGCTCAGTGGTTAGCACTGTATACGGTGGCTCAGTGGTTAGCACTGTATACGGTGGCTCAGTGGTTAGCACTGTATATGATGGCTCAGTGGTTAGCACTGTATATGGTGGCTCAGTGGTTAGCACAGTATATGGTGGCTCAGTGGTTAGCACTGTATATGGTGGCTCAGTGGTTAGCACTGTATACAGTGGCTCAGTGGTTAGCACTGTATGGTGGCTCAGTGGTTAGCACTGTGTATGGTGGCTCAGTGGTTAGCACTGTATACAGTGGCTCAGTGGTTAGCACTGTATATGGTGGCTCAGTGGTTAGCACTGTATGGTGGCTCAGTGGTTAGCACTGTATGGTGGCTCAGTGGTTAGCACTGTATGTGGTGGCTCAGTGGTTAGCACTGTATATGGCTCAGTGGAATTAATAGAGCTATATAAATGAATACGGTAAATATTATTATCTGTGTCACAGGGATGACTTTCAGATAAAGGGAAGAAGAGATTCCTTAGAAACGATCCATTTCCACAGCTTGGTGTCAGCTGGTGCTAAATACCACAAAATTGTGATTCTAGCTTTTATGACCACCTGTCCCTCTTACCTAGTGACCTCGCAGGGCTGAAGGAGAGCCAGCCCTGGTGAAAAATTATAAAGTTACCTGTCTTTGCCATGTCTCAGTGTTTGAGCATGGTACGTGAAAGGGGTTTGTCATCTTGTTGGTAGTAAATTTATCTTTTGTTTGAGACTAAATATGACATGGCTGTGACTTGCTGATGGGCAGAAATTAATTTCCTAGTTTCCTGACACCCCCCAGGAAAGAAAAATGATGCTGTGCGATCCCCAATGTACATACATACATTCTGGAAATCTAACTTTCATATTTCTGTGATTAATATGAGACACCCTGGAGTGTTTCTGCTCAGCAAACAAAGGAGTTGTTAGACTGTTTTTGGAGAGAAAAGCACATTCAGCTCTGCTGATGGCAGGGCCATAAAACTAGCATTCTTCCAAGTCGTAAAATCCCATTGTGTGATTTTTACATAATTAATTTGCATTTTATTGCATAAAAAAGTATGTTATCACCTACCAACCAGCAAGAGTTATGTCTCTCACAGACCTGTTAGTTATTCTTTTATAGAATCATAGAATGGAGGAGTTGAAGGGATCCTCCCGGGTCATCATGTGAAGGGACCTCCTCAGTCATCATGTGAAGGGACCCCCTCAGTCATCGTGTGAAGGGACCTCCCGGGTCATTGTGTGAACGGACCTCCTGGGTCATCATGTGAAGGGACCTCCCGGGTCATCGTGTGAAGGGACCTCCCGGGTCATCGCGTGAAGGGACCTCCCGGGTCATCGCGTGAAGGGACCTCCCGGGTCGTCGTGTGAAGGGACCTCCTGGGTCATGTGAAGGGACCTCCCGGGTCATCGTGTGAAGGGACCTCCCGGGTCATCGCGTGAAGGGACCTCCCGGGTCATCGTGTGATGGGACCTCCCAGGTCATCGTGTGAAGGGACCTCCCGGGTCATCGTGTGATGGGACCTCCCAGGTCATCGTGTGAAGGGACCTCCCGGGTCATCGCGTGAAGGGACCTCCCTGGTCATCGCGTGAAGGGACCTCCCAGGTCATCGTGTGATGGGACCTCCCGGGTCATCGTGTGAAGGAACCTCCAACTTCATCGTGTGACCTCCTGAGTCTCCATGTGAAGAGACCTCCGGGGTCATCGTGTGAAGGGATCTCCCAGTTCATGGTGTGAAGGGACCTCCTGGGTGATCATGTGAAAGGAACCTCCTGAGTCATCATGTGAAGGGACCTCCCGGGTCATCGTGTGAATAGACCTCCAGGGTAATCAGGTGAATGGACCTCCCGAGTCCCCATGTGAAGAGACTTCCGGGGTCATCGTGTTAAGGGATCTCCCAGTTCATGGTGTGAAGGAACCTCCTGGGCGATCAAGTAAAGGGACCTCCTGGGTCATCGTATCAAGGGACCTCCCGAGTCCCCATTTAAAGAGACATTTGGGGTCATCATGTGAAGAGATCTCCCAGTTCATGGTGTGAAGGAACTCCTGGGTGACCATGTGAAGGGACCTCCCGGGTCATCATGTGAATGGACCTCCAGGGTAATCATGTGAATGGAGCTCCTGAGTCCCCATGTGAAGAGACCTCCGGGGTCATCGTGTCAAGAGATCTCCCAGTTCATGGTGTGAAGGGACCTCCTAGGTGATCATGTGAAGGGACCTCCAGGGTCATCGTATGAAGGGACCTTCTGAGTCCCCATGTGAAGAGACCTCCGGGGTCATCGTGTCAAGAGATCTCCCAGTTCATGGTGTGAAGGGACCTGCTAGGTGATCGTGTGAAGGGACCTCCCGGGTCATCGTGTGAAGGGACCTCCTGGGTCATCATCTGAAGGCACCTCCCGAGTCCCCATGTGAAGAGATCTCCCACTTCATGGTGTGAAGGGACCTCCTGGGTGATCATGTGAAGGGACCTCCCGGGTGATCATGTGAAGGGGCCTCCCGGGTCATTGTGTGAAGGGACCTCCCGGGTCATCGTGTGAAGGGACCTTCCGAGTCCCCATGTGAAGAGACCTCCAAGGTCATCGTGTGAAGGGATCTCCCAGTTCATGGTCTGAAGGGACCTCCTGGGTGATTATGTGAAGGGACCTCCCGGGTCATCGTGTGAAGGGACCTCCCAGGTCATCGTGTGAAGGGACCTCCTGGGTCATCATCTGAAGGCACCTCCCGAGTCCCCATGTGAAGAGATCTCCCAGTTCATGGTGTGAAGGGACCTCCTGGGTGATCATGTGAAGGGACCTCCCGAGTCATCGTGTCAAGAGATCTCCCAGTTCATGGTGTGAAGGGACCTCCTGGGTGATCATGTGAAGGGACCTCCGGGTCATCGTATGAAGGGACCTTCTGAGTCCCCATGTGAAGAGACCTCCGAGGTCATCGCTTGAAGGGATCTCCCAGTTCATGGTGTGAAGGGACCTCCTGGGTGATCAAGTGAAGGGACCTCCTGGGTCATCGTGTGTAAGGGACCTCCCGGGTCATCGTGTGAAGGGACCTCCTGGGTCATCGTGTGAAGGGACCTCCTGGGTCATCGTGTGAAGGGACCTCCTGGGTCATTGTGTGAAGGGACCTCCCGGGTCATCGTGTGAAGGGACCTCCGGGGTCATCGTGTAAAGGGACCTCCCGAGTCTTTGTGTGAAGGGACCTCCCGGGTCATCGTGTGAAGGGACCTCCTGGGTCATCGTGTGAAGGGACCTCCCGGGTCTTTGTGTGAAGGGACCTCCCGGGTCATCGTGTGAAGGGACCTCCTGGGTCATTGTGTGAAGGGACCTCCCGGGTCTTTGTGTGAAGGGACCTCCCGGGTCATCGTGTGAAGAGACCTCCTGGGTCATTGTGTGAAGGGACCTCCCGGGTCTTTGTGTGAAGGGACCTCCTGGGTCATCGTGTGAAGGGACCTCCCGGATCATCGTGTGAAGGGACCTCCCGGGTCTTTGTGTGAAGGAACCTCCTGGGTCATCGTGTGAAGGGACCTCCCGGGTCATCGTGTGAAGGGACCTCCTGGGTCATTGTGTGAAGGGACCTGCCGGGTCATTGTGTGAAGGCATCTCCCGGGTCTTTGTGTGAAGGGACCTCCTGGGTCATCGTGTGAAGGGACCTCCGGGGTCATCGTGTGAAGGGACCTCCTGGATCATTGTGTGAAGGGACCTCCCGGGGTCATCGTGTGAAGGGACCTCCCGGGTCATCGTGTGAAGGGACCTCCCGAGTCCCCATGTGAAGGGACCTCCCGGGTCATCGTGTGAAGGGACCTCCCGGGTCATCATGTGAAGGGACCTCCCGGGTCATCGTGTGAAGGGACCTCCCGTGTCATCGTGTGAAGGGACCTCCCAGGTCATCGTGTGAAGGGACCTCTCGGGGTCATCGTGTGAAGGGACCTCCCGGGTCATCGTGTGAAGGGACCTCCCGGGTCATCGTGTGAAGGGACCTCCCGGGTCATCGTGTGAAGGGACCTCCCGGGTTATTGTGTGAAGGGACCTCCCGGGTCATCGTGTGAAGGGACCTCCCGGGTCATCGTGTGAAGGGACCTCTTGTGTCATCATGTGAAGGGACCTCCCGGGTCATCATGTGAAGGGACCTGCCTCAAAGCAGGATACACTAAATCCTCCCAGACAGATGTGGCGCCCCTGCGTCCAGGAGGCCACAAAGGGAACTGCAGCCAGGCAGGTAGGACACTTGTTGCACAACAACACCCTCACAGCCCACACAACCCACGTGTCAGAAGGAGGTTACATCCAGCCCTGAGATTAGAACTCTATGAGATTGAGGGGTGGTGGATTCAGAGGAGTGGGTTGGGCACGCCAGAGGTCAGGTGACTGACAGTATATAGTGAGGGGGAGGAGTGAAGGAAGTTAGTAGGCCCAGGGTGCCGAGCTGTAAAGACAGAAAGACTGAAGGAGAATCACACGTCTTGCGAGCAGTGCCGGGACAAGGCATTTTGGTGCCCTAGGCAGGTAAGGCAAACGGAGCTCCCCCGTGGCCACGCATTGGGCAATAAAGTCCACTTATTTCTATTTTTTGTGCTGTTTTTCCTTTTTTTAAACTCTCTCTATTATATATTACATACACACACACACACACACACACACACACACACACTTGAGACTGCTGTGGGCTGAATACACAATAGCTGTATCAGTCACGGTTCTGATGATTCTTGGTGCCAGCACCAATCTGTCCACGGTGTTTCTGGAGAGCTGCAGCTTGCAGATCGCTTCAGGGTGCCCCCTTCCTGATCACCAGCGCTCCAGCATTCAGCCTGCTGAGCACTCAAACAACCCAGTCCACACTTCCAGTTAGCGGTTCATCACTTCCGGTTAGCGTTATAGAAATGAAGTTGCAACATCGTAGGATCAACGGTGTTTATTCCCTCTTCGTGTGGTCTTACATGGTGCGGGTGGGAGGACGGGGGGGTTCTCAAAGGCGATGGCCGTTTCACACCGCAAGTGGCGCTTCAACAGGCATATAGTCCACCATATGCCTGTTGGCTATATGACTGTTGAAGCGCCACCCCACAAAGAGTGAATAAACACCGCTGATTGTGTGTTGCAACTTCTTTTCTATAACGCTAAACACAATAGCTGTATATACAATAGAGAATACAGAATAGAGACAGCTGCTACCTGCATACACAATAGAGATGGCTGCGGACCGTATACACAATGGAGACTGCTGCTGGTTATACATACAATAGAGAATACACAATAGAAACTGCTGCTGGCCATACACAATAGAGACTACTGCTGGCCGTACGCAATAGAGATGGCTGCCAGCCATATAGACAACATCCCAACAGCTTCCCTCCATTCCGACAGCCTCCCTCCATCCTGATAGTCTCCTTCCTTCCTTCCTCCATCCCGACAGCCTCACTTCATCCTTCCTCCATCCCGACAGCCTCACTTCATCGCGATAGCCTCCCTCCATCCCAACAATGTCCCTCCATCCTGACCGCCTCCCTCCATACTTCCTCCATCCCAACAGCGTTCCTCCATCCCGACAGCCTCCCTCCATCCCGGCAGCCTCCCTCCATCCTGACGGCCTCCCTCCTTCTTTCCTCCATCCTGACAGCCTCCTTCCATCCTTCCTCCATCCCGACAGCCTCCCTCCATACTTCCACCATGCCAACAGCAATCCTCCATCCTGACAGCCTCTCTCTATCCCAATAGCCTATTCCATCCTGACAGCCTCTCTCCATCCTTCCTCCATACCAACAGCCTCCCTCCATCCTGACTGCATCCCTCCATCCTGACAGCCTCCCTGTCTCCCCACAGCCTCCCTGTCTCCCCACAATCTCCCTGTCTCCACACAGTCTCCCTGTCTCCCCCTCAGCCTCTCTGTCTCCCCACAGCCTCCCTGTCTCCTCACAGCCCCCCGTCTCCCCCACAGCCTCCCTGTCTCCCCCACAGTCTCCCTGTCTCCCCCACAGCCTCCCTGTCTCCCCACAGCCCCCGTCTCCCCCACAGCCTCCCTGTCTCCCCCATGTTCTTTGAGGCCGGAGCCCTCTAACAGTACAGCCGGTCGGTGGAATCTGAGACTTCAACAAAATGGCCGCGGCTAATTGGAGACCGCGGCCATTGTGTAGAGGTCTCAACCTCTATTGACCGGCTGTACAGTTAGTGGGCGCCAGCCACAAAGAACATGGCGGCGCCCACCTCTCCCTGCCGCAGCTTCTTCCCACAACTCCCACAACTCCGGTCAGGCGGGAATGCGCCCTGCACAAGATGGCGCCCTAGGCGATCGCCTAGTTTCGCCTAGCTGTCGTCCCGGCCCTGCCTGCGAGTGCAAGGCTAGGAGCGCAGAATCCGTACTGAGCCAGTGTGAGCCAGAGGGGAGAGAAAGCCCGTCCGACGCTGATACCACCAGGAGTGTGACAGAACGGAGAGGGACGGTGTAACCCGGGCCCTAGACAGCAGCTAAAGCCACTGACTGCAGGCAGAGAAGTTCCTCCTATGATACTGGAAAGGAACAGAAAGGAGAGAGCCTGGTAGAGCCTCTTGCCGAGGACTGCTGGAGGCTGGGCTGAGTAGAGTGTCGGCTCTAGAAGGGACCGCAGTTTACCCGGAATCCCCAAACAACACGACGGGGGACCACAGCTCCACGTTAGGGTCCCCAACCCAAAGGACAGGCAGGTCAGTGACAACCAGGAGGGCCCACCAGGGGTCCGAGTCACCGCCATACTGTCCAGTGCACCACACACCACCCGTACAGACGGAGACCGTAGACAGCCCGGAAAGGACATAAAAGACCGTGTGAGGGGTCACAGAGAGAGAGGCCTGGCTGCAGGGAGCAAAGGGAACCCGGAGAGGGAGAATGTGCCCGTGTACTTGAACTGTACTTAACCTTGTAAGAACTGCAAACTACCTGTGAACTGTTGGAACAACTAAGAGTAAAGCTTTGGAAAACCTTGGAACAGTTTAGTTTCCCTTGTGTCTCTGCGTACAAGCTATTCCCTCCATACAGGACACAGCCTGTCAGCACCAGCCAGGAGGAGAGATCCCTGCAGCCTGCAAAGTAAGTGGACAATTCTACAACCCTTAACCCTTACTGCCCCGGGGGATACAGTTCCTCCCACTGGAACTACACCATCTCCGCTGCCACTCCATCACCCCCGGAGGTTCTGCAGAAGCGACGGCCCCATCACTGGCCGCATCAAGTGGGTGGCGTCACACGTGACATTTCCCCTGTAAATATTTCCCCTTTATTCTGCCGAGCCAGGGACCCGGTCCGGACCAAGCCACCTGTGACTTCCCCGGCACCGTCCGGTCCGGTACCGAGTACCCTGTCCTGAGGGGCCCGACACAGATGTCTGTCCAGCCTCTGTGTAAAGACTCCATTGAAGGAGAACTTGCCACCTCTCATGGCCGCCTGTTCCACTCACTGATCTCCCTCACTCCTCCATTCAGGTTCAGCCCATTGCTTCTAGTGTTTCCTTGTGCAAATGAGAATAAAGCTGATCCCTCTACAGCAGGGGTGGGGCACTCCAGGCCTCGAGGGCCGATAACAGTACAGGATTTCAGGATCAGCTATGAAGGTGCAAGGACAGGTAGTGGGAGGATAGAGGGGTAAATCAAGGTGACAGGTTCCTTATAACACTGTATGTGGCAAAGGGAATTTACTACCACTTAAACTACAGAGAGCTTTTACACCTGGACTGCAGAGCAGTTAACACATGACAGGTCTCATCTGATCACATGACTTTCTCCATGCCTCCTCTGACCACATGACCTCCTCCCATGCCTCCTCTGATCACATGACCTTCTCCCACCTCCTCTGACCACATGATCTTCTCCCATGTCACCTCTGACCACAAAACCTTCCTCGCCTCCTTTGACCACATGATCTTCTCCCATGCCTCCTCTGACCACATGACCTTTTCCCATGTCACCTCTGACCACATGACCTTCTCCCATGTCACCTCTGATCACATGACCTTCTCCCACCTCCTCTGACCACATGACCTTCTCCCACGCCTCCTCTGACCACATGACCTTCTCCCATGTCACCTCTGATCACATGACCTTCTCCCACCTCCTCTGACCACATGATCTTCTCCCATGTCACCTCTGACCACAAAACCTTCCTCGCCTCCTTTGACCACATGATCTTCTCCCATGCCACCTCTGACCACATGACCTCCTCCCATGCCTCCTCTGACCACATGACCTTCTCCCATGCCTCCTCTGACCACATGACCTTCTCCCATGTCACCTCTGATCACATGACCTTCTCCCACCTCCTCTGACCACATGACCTTCTCCCATGCCTCCTCTGACCACATGACCTTCTCCCATGTCACCTCTGACCACAAAACCTTCCTCGCCTCCTTTGACCACATGACCTTCTCCCATGCCCCTCTGACCACATGACCTTCTCCCATGTCACCTCTGACCACAAAACCTTCCTCGCCTCCTTTGACCACATGACCTCCTCCCATGCCTCCTCTGACCACACGATCTTCTCCCATGTCACATCTGATCACATGACCTTCTCCCATGCCTCCTCTGACCACATGACCTTCTCCCATCTCACCTCTGATCACATGACCTTCTCCCATGTCACCTCTGACCACAAAACCTTCCTCGCCTCCTCTGACCACATGACCTTCTCCCATGTCACCTCTGACCACAAAACCTTCCTCGCCTCCTTTGACCACATGACCTCCTCCCATGCCTCCTCTGACCACACGATCTTCTCCCATGTCACATCTGATCACATGACCTTCTCCCATGCCTCCTCTGACCACATGACCTTCTCCCATCTCACCTCTGATCACATGACCTTCTCCCATGTCACCTCTGACCACAAAACCTTCCTCGCCTCCTCTGACCACATGATCTTCTCCCATGCCACCTCTGACCACTTCTGGTGGAGCAGATAGAGTCAGGGAGATCATGACCAAGCATTGGCCGATCCTATTAATGGACTCTGATTTGAGTCCATATCTGACTGAAAAACCAACTATCACCTACAAAAAACCAAGATCTTTAAGGGTACCTTTACACGCCGCGACGGCAGGCTGGATACATCGCGCTACTTCACGTGCACGAGCACGCCCGAACGGCTACAAACGGTCAACGCACTCTCTTTACACGCCGCCATAAGGTGCGCTACGCCACGCTACATCTATAGCTAGCTACATCGCCGGTTGTCTCAAGTAGCCAGCTGTAGCGTAGCGTACCATGTTTACACACCGCTCCAACAAGCTACTATGGGCGGACCCGGTGCAGCAGGGATAGCACATAGGCGTGCAACAATCTTGGATTACGAGCCGTCCGTACGATGATAGGACAGCGCAATATCATCAGGATTGGCCAGGCATCGCAGTAGGCTGATTAATACAGCACGCTCGAGTAATTGTGTAGTGTGACTGGTCAGCTCCTTAAATATCCCGCCCTATGCTGCGACTACCAATCATAAAGCAGGAGCGACCTCCAATGATCGCAGATGGGGCGCGGTAACATGGCGACTGTGTCACGCCTTAGATACATGGCAGCCACATCGCCGGGTGTCCAGAGTTGCCTTCCGTTGCTTCTTTACACGCCGATACAGCTCGCTACAATCGGCGATGTTGCCTTAAGTTTATGAGCAGAGACCATAAACAGATGTATCTGTCGCCGGCTGTAGCGTCGCCTCTTCAGACGCCGCTACTACAGGCGATATGGACGCTACAAGCTACAATTGTAGCTTGTAGCGCGATGTATCCAGCCTGCCGTCGCGGCGTGTAAAGGTACCCTAAGAGATAGGCTGGTACATAGCCACTTGAGGACGGGGGAAAAAAACTGGTTAAAAAATGATCTAAGAGGGTGTTTCAGGTGCGGACATTGCGTAAGCTGCAGCCAGATAGTGACAACAAAAAACTTTGAAAGCAATGTAACTCACCGTACATTTAACATCAGGTCGTTTATTAACTGTGGAACCAAAGGTGTAATCTATAAGGCAAAATGTCCCTGTAACCTTGAATATGTGGGGAAAACAATTAGGGAATTCCGCAAAAGAATCGGGGAACATAGGAGTGATATCCGCAATAAACGTGAGAAACCAGTGGCCCGGCACATCAACACCTT
Organism: Allobates femoralis; assembly: GCA_033576535.1. NCBI lineage: Eukaryota > Metazoa > Chordata > Amphibia > Anura > Aromobatidae > Allobates > Allobates femoralis. The sequence goes on from JARQOC010000005.1 coordinate 9,099,246, forward strand.
TCATGGGGGGGATGAAAACTGACTAACGTTCATAGGTATTGATCATGTCCCACCACCCATACGAGAAATGGAAAAAGAAAAACTAAATTGCCTCTGATCCGACAAGTACCAACCTATGTCAGAAACATCTTATGTGATAAATCTGCTCCAACCTTAATGGTCTTGAATCATGGGTAGAGTAAATAAAAGCAATGTGAAAACCACACTATAAGTAACATCAGGACAAGCACCTTCTAGAGAGGGGACATTAAAGAATGCCATAACAAACTAAATCTGTGCAAATATGTAAAAGAGTACTGTAAATGATAGATGGCCACCATTTATAATCTGTTTTGGATGTTGGGAAGTGTTTATGTGATAATAGAACTTCCTATAGCATGGAGGGATATGGTTCTGGCAATGAACCTGCTCTCCGTGATGACCTCATACCCGGGGATGGACCAACAAGTCTCCAAATCCTCCCACTAAGGAGGGTAAACTGGGAATGAGGTGTGGAACGCATGCTTGCGTCCCACACAGACGCCGGACCGGAAGTGACGTCGCGGAACGATGCGCGCGTCACATCCGGGGGCAGAGAACACCACGTGACCGGGAAATGCGGTCATAAAAGACGGCGATGGCGGCCGCGGCGGTGTTCTCCAATACACAGACCACTAGGCTATGCTGGGTGAGTACCCAGGGTCTGTAACAACTGGGAGGGACTGGTACTATACATGTGAGTATCGGTGCTTTGCACCATATGACATACACAGAGATAGTAATGCTTGATGTCTTGTTTATAGAGACATACACCATCACATGGGGCACCTAATGCTAGGACCCCATAAGAAACTGAGCCACGTATCCCCTGATGAGGATTTCACATCCGAAACGCGTAGGGAGTGGAGTATGGTGATAATGAATGAATGAATGAAACAGAGAGTTCATAACCAGGCTGTCATTAGCAGAAGGGCCTCCTGGAATAAAGGAACTCAATCTATCTCCTGCCTAGATGGAAGAAAGCTGGTGAGACCTTTCCTGTATATAGGGGAAGGGGGCTTTTTATACTTTCCATATGCAGATATATATGCCAGAGGGATATGAAGTGGTGAAAAACTACACCAATATATCTAGAACTGACATAGGATCTAAAGGTGGATGATATCAAGGAGCAGTAGAAGCTCCATAAGTTACACCTTGAGATAAACTATAACTCTTAAATACATTGAAGAGAGTTTTTTAAGTTGTGACACTGTGGGGCATGGTGGGTATCACGTGTTTAGTATGTGTGGACAATCTAGTCCTTTTAGAAAAAAGTATATTAAATGTTATGTTTTAACCTCTTAAAACTAATCTAGCTATATTGATCCTCTGACCACTTGACCTTCTCCCATGCCTCCTCTGATCACATGACCTTCTCCCATGTCACCTCTGACCACTTGACCTTCTCCCATGCCTCCTCTGACCACTTGACCTTCTCCCATGCCTCCTCTGACCACATGACCTTCTCCCATGCCTCCTCTGACCACATGACCTTCTCCCATGTCACCTCTGACCACATGATCTTCTCCCATGTCACCTCTGACCACAAAACCTTCCTCGCCTCCTTTGACCACATGACCTCCTCCCATGCCTCCTCTGACCACACGATCTTCTCCCATGTCACATCTGATCACATGACCTTCTCCCATGTCACATCTGATCACATGACCTTCTCCCATGCCTCCTCTGACCACATGATCTTCTCCCATGCCACCTCTGACCACATGACCTTCTCCCATGTCACCTCTGATCACATGACCTTCTCCCACCTCCTCTGACCACATGACCTTCTCCCACGCCTCCTCTGACCACATGACCTTCTCCCATGTCACCTCTGACCACAAAACCTTCCTCACCTCCTTTGACCACATGACCTCCTCCCATGCCTCCTCTGACCACATGACCTTCTCTCATGCCTCCTCTGACCACATGACCTTTTCCCATGCCTCCTCTGACCACATGACCTTCTCTCATGCCTCCTCTGACCACATGACCTTCTCCCATGTCACCTCTGATCACATGACCTCCTCCCATGCCTCCTCTGACCACATGACCTTCTCCCATGTCACCTCTGACCACAAAACCTTCCTCGCCTCCTCTGACCACATGATCTTCTCCCATGCCACCTCTGACCACATGACCTCCTCCCATGCCTCTTCTGACCACATGACCTTCTCCCATGTCACCTCTGATCACATGACCTTCTCCCATGTCACCTCTGACCACAAAACCTTCCTCGCCTCCTTTGACCACATGACCTCCTCCCATGCCTCCTCTGACCACATGACCTCTCATGCCTCCTCTGACCACATGACCTTCTCCCATGTCACCTCTGATCACATGACCTTCTCCCATGTCACCTCTGACCACAAAACCTTCCTCGCCTCCTTTGACCACATGATCTTCTCCCATGCCTCCTCTGACCACATGATCTTCTCCCATGCCTCCTCTGACCACACGATCTTCTCCCATGTCACATCTGATCACATGACCTTCTCCCATACCTCCTGTGACCACATGACCTTCTCCCATCTCACCTCTGACCACATGACCTTCTCCCATGCCTCCTCTGACCACATGACCTTCTCTCATGCCTCCTCTGACCACACGATCTTCTCCCATGTCTCCCCTGACCACATGACCTTCTCCCATGCCTCCTCTGACCACATGACCTTCTCCCATGTCACCTCTGACCACATGACCTTCTCCCATGCCTCCTCTGACCACACGATCTTCTCCCATGTCACCTGTGATCACATGACCTTCTCCCATGCCTCCTCTGACCACATGACCTTCTCCCATGCCTCCTCTGACCACATGACCTTCTCCCATGTCACCTGTGATCACATGAACTTCTCCCATGTCACCTCTGACCACAAAACCTTCCTCGCCTCCCCTGACCACATGATCTTCTCCCATGCCTCCTCTGACCACATGACCTTCTCCCATGTCACCTCTGACCACATGACCTTTTCCCATGCCTCCTCTGACCACATGACCTTCTCCCATGCCTCCTCTGACCACATGACCTTCTCCCATGTCTCCTCTGACCACATGACCTTCTCCCATGCCTCCTCAGACCACATGACCTTCTCCCATGCCTCCTTTGACCACATGACCTTTTCCCATGCCTCCTCTGACCACATGACCTTCTCCCATGCCTTCTCTGATCACATGACCTTCTCCCATGTCACCTCTGACCACATGACCTTCTCCCATGTCTCCTCTGACCACATGACCTTCTCCCATGTCACCTCTGACCACATGACCTTCTCCATGTCACCTCTGACCACATGACCTTCTCCCATGTCTCCTCTGACCACATGACCTTCTCCCATGTCACCTCTGACCACATGACCTTCTCCCATGCCTCCTCTGACCACATAACCTTCTCCCATGCCTCCTCTGATCACATGACCTTCTCCCATGTCTCCTCTGATCACATGACCTTCTCCCATGCCTACTCTGATCACATGACCTTCTCCCATGTCACCTCTGACCACAAAACCTTCCTCGCCTTAAAAACTCTTGGAGTTTTCCTCCTTGTGGGAGTTGTTGGGTTTTGTCGGACCTTGGGTGGAGGTGAGGGGTCTTAGCCCAGGTCTGATCAGGAGCTGGTGGTGATCCAGATGTCCTTACCTTCAGAGGTAATTAAGGGAACAGGGTGAGCCAGGGATCTAAGGCCAGACTAGATTTTCTGATTGCCTTTACACCATCTTACCATCCTGCTTCCTAATTCCCTTACCACTATACCACCTCACGTGACAAGACCAAAATAGAACGTTTTGGTATCAACTCCACTCGTTGTTTGGAGGAAGAAGGATGAGTACAACCCCAAAAAACTGTCCCAACCATGAAACATAGGGTTGGAAACATCATACTTTAGAGGGGCAAAGGGGACTGGATGATTGCACAATATTCAATAGAGGATAGATGGGGTCATGTATCACCAGCTTTTGGCCAACAACCTCCTTCCCTCAGAAGAATAAATATAGGTGGTGGCTGGGTCTTCCAGCATGACGATAACCAGAAACACACAGCCAGAGCATCTAAGTAGCGGCTCCGTAAGAAGCAGTTCAAGGTCCTGGAGAGGCTTCACCAGTCTCTAGACTGGAACCCAACAGAAAATATTTACAGGGAACTGAAACTGAATACATGACAGCCCCAATACCTGATAGATGTGGAGAAGATCTGTATGGAGGAAAGGGCCAAAATCCCTGCTGCAGTATGTGCAAACAAGAGCTACAGGAAACATCTGACCTCTGTAACTGCACACAAAGGTTTCTGGACCAAATATTAAGTTCTGGTTATATATTGTATCAAATATGTATTTCATGCAATAACATGCAAATTAATTATGTAAAAATCATACAATGATTTTATTGATTTTCTTTTACATTCTGTCGCTCACGCTTGAAGTGAACTGACGACAATTACAGACCTCTGTATTCATTGCAGGTGGGAAACTTACAAAATCGGCAGACTATCAAATGCTTATATTTTCCACTGTGAGGACCAGCACAGTCCCGCTCCTCCTGTATATACACTGCACAGCCCGCTCCTCCTGTATATATACACTGCACAGTCCCGCTCCTCCTGTATATATACACTGCACAGCCATGCTCCTCCTGTATATATACACTGCACAGCCATGCTCCTCCTGTATATATACACTGCACAGCCATGCTCCTCCTGTATATATACACTGCACAGTCCCGCTCCTCCTGTATATACACTGCACAGTCCCGCTCCTCCTGTATATATACACTGCACAGTCCCGCACCTCCTGTACATACACTGCACAGTCCCGCTCCTCCTGTATATATACACTGCACAGTCCCGCTCCTCCTGTATATACATACTGCACAGTCCCGCTCCTCCTGTATATATACACTGCACAGCCCCGCTCCTCCTGTATATATACACTGCAGAGTCCCGCTCCTCCTGTATATATACACTGCACAGTCCGGCTCCTCCTGTATATATACACTGCACAGTCCCGCTCCTCCTGTATATATACACTGCACAGTCCCGCTCCTCCTGTATATATACACTGCACAGTCCCGCTCCTCCTGTATATACACTGCACAGTCCCGCTCCTCCTGTATATATACACTGCACAGTCCTGCTCCTCCTGTATATATACACTGCACAGCCTCGCTCCTCCTGTATATATACACTGCACAGTCCTGCTCCTCCTGTATATATACACTGCACAGTCCCGCTCCTCCTGTATATACACTGCACAGTCCCGCTCCTCCTGTATATATACACTGCACAGTCCCGCTCCTCCTGTATATATACACTGCACAGTCCCGCTCCTCTTGTATATACACTGCACATTCCCGTCCTCCTGTATATATACACTGCACAGCCTCGCTCCTCCTGTATATATACACTGCACAGTCCCGCTCCTGCTGTATATATACACTGCACAGTGCCGCTCCTCCTGTATATATACACTGCACAGTCCCGCTCCTCCTGTATATACACTGCACAGTCCCACTCCTCCTGTATATATACACTGCACAGTCCTGCTCCTCCTGTATATATACACTGCACAGCCTCGCTCCTCCTGTATATATACACTGCACAGTCCCGCTCCTCCTGTATATATACACTGCACAGTCCCGCTCCTCCTATATATATACTGCACAGTCCTGCTCCTCCTGTATATATACACTGCACAGTCCCGCTCCTCCTGTATATATACACTGCACAGTCCTGCTCCTCCTGTATATATACACTGCACAGTCCCTCTCCTCCTGTATATATACGCTGCACAGTCCTGCTCCTCCTGTATATATACGCTGCACAGTCCTGCTCCTCCTGTGTATATACACTGCACAGTCCCTCTCCTCCTGTATATACACTGCACAGCCCCGTCCTCTGTATATATACACTGCACAGCCCCGCTCCTCCTGTATATATACACTGCACAGCCCCGCTCCTCCTGTATATATACACTGCACAGCCCGCTCCTCCTGTATATTACACTGCACAGTCCCGCTCCTCCTGTATATATACACTGCACATTCCCGCTCCTCCTGATATATATATACTGCACAGTCCCGCTCCTCCTGTATATATACACTGCACAGCCCGCTCCTCCTGTATATACACTGCACAGTCCCGCTCCTCCTGTATATATACACTGCACATTCCGCTCCTCCTGTATATATATACTGCACAGTCCCACTCCTCCTGTATATATACACTGCACATTCCCGCTCCTCCTGTATATACACTGCACAGTCCCGCTCCTCCTGTATATACACTGCACAGTCCCGCTCCTCCTGTATATATACACTGCACATTCCCGCTCCTCCTGTATATATACACTGCACAGTCCCTCCTCCTGTATATATACACTGCACAGCCTGCTCCTCCTGTATATATACACTGCACAGTCCGCTCCTCCTGTATATTACACTGCACAGCCACTCCTCTGTATATATACACTGCACAGCCCGCTCCTCCTGTAATATACACTGCACAGCCGCTCCTCCTGTATATATACACTGCACAGTCCGCTCCTCCTGTATATACACTGCACAGTCCCCTCCTCCTGTATATATACACTGCACAGCCCCGCCCTCCTGTAATATACACTGCACAGTCCCGCTCCTCCTGTATATACACTGCACAGTCCCGCTCCTCCTGTATATACATCTGCACAGTCCCGCTCCTCCTGTATATACACTGCACAGCCACGCTCCTCCTGTATATATACACTGCACAGCCCGCTCCTCCTGTATATATACACTGCACAGTCCGCTCCTCCTGTATATATACACTGCACAGTCCCGCTCTCCTGTATATATACACTGCACAGTCCCGCTCCTCCTGTATATATACACTGCACAGTCCCGCTCCTCCTGTATATATACACTGCACAGTCCCGCTCCTCCTGTATATATACACTGCACAGTCCGCTCCTCCTGTATATACACTGCACAGCCCCGCTCCTCCTGTTATATATACACTGCACAGTCCTGCTCCTCCTGTATATATACACTGCACAGCCCTGCCCTCCTGTATATATACACTGCACAGTCGGCTCCCTTGTGTATTATACACTGCACAGTCCTGCTCCTCCTGTATATATACACTGCACAGTCCCTCTCCTCCTGTATATATACACTGCACAGTCCCGCTCCTCCTGTATATATACACTGCACAGTCCGCTCCTCCTGTATATATACACTGCACAGTCCGCTCCTCCTGTATATACACTGCACAGCCCGCTCCTCCTGTATATATACACTGCACAGCCCGCTCCTCCTGTATATATACACTGCACAGCCCGCTCCTCCTGTATATATACACTGCACAGCCCGCTCCTCCTGTATATACACTGCACAGTCCCGCTCCTCCTGTATATATACACTGCACATTCCGCTCCTCCTGTATATATATTACTGCACAGTCCCGCTCCTCCTGTATATATACACTGCACAGCCCGCTCCTCCTGTATATACACTGCACAGTCCGCTCCTCCTGTATATATACACTGCACATTCCGCTCCTCCTGTATATATTACTGCACAGTCCACTCCTCCTGTATATATACACTGCACATTCCCCTCCTCCTGTATATACACTGCACAGTCCCGCTCCTCCTGTATATACACTGCACAGTCCCGCTCCTCCTGTATATATACACTGCACATTCCGCTCTCCTGTATATATACACTGCACAGTCCCCTCCTCCTGTATATATACACTGCACAGCCTGCTCCTCTGTATATATAACTGCACAGTCCGCTCCTCCTGTATATACACTGCACAGTCCACTCCTCCTGTATTATACACTGCACAGCCGCTCCTCCTGTATATATACACTGCACGCCGCTCCTCCTGTATATATACCTGCACAGTCCGCTCCTCCTGTATATACACTGCACAGTCCCCTCTCCTGTATATATACACTGCACAGCCCGCACCTCCTGTAATACACTGCACAGTCCGCTCCTCCTGTATATACACTGCACAGTCCCGCTCTCCTGTATATAAACTGCACAGTCCCGCTCCTCCTGTATATACACTGCACAGCCCGCTCCTCCTGTATATTACACTGCACAGTCCCGCTCCTCCTGTATATATACACTGCACAGTCCCGCTCCTCCTGTATATACACTGCACAGTCCCGCTCCTCCTGTATATATACACTGCACAGTCCCGCTCCTCCTGTATATATACACTGCACAGTCCCGCTCCTCCTGTATATATACACTGCACAGTCCCGCTCCTCCTGTATATATACACTGCACAGTCCGCTCCTCCTGTATATACACTGCACAGCCCGCTCCTCCTGTATATATACACTGCACAGTCCTGCTCCTCCTGTATATATACACTGCACAGCCTCGCTCCTCCTGTATATATACACTGCACAGTCGGCTCCTCTGTGTATATATACACTGCACAGTCCTGCTCCTCCTGTATATATACACTGCACAGTCCTCCTCCTCCTGTATATATACACTGCACAGTCCCGCTCCTCCTGTATATATACACTGCCACAGTCCCGCTCCTCCTGTATATATACACTGCACAGTCCCGCTCCTCCTGTATATACACTGCACAGCCCCGCTCCTCCTGTATATATACACTGCACAGCCCGCTCCTCCTGTATATATACACTGCACAGCCCGCTCCTCCTGTATATATACACTGCACAGCCCCGCTCCTCCTGTATATACACTGCACAGTCCCGCTCCTCCTGTATTTTATACATGCACAATTCCCGCTCCTCCTGTATATATATATACTGCACAGTCCCGCTCCTCCTGTATATATTACACTGCACAGCCGCTCCTCCTGTATATACACTGCACAGTCCGCTCCTCCTGTATATATACACTGCACATTCCCGCTCCTCCTGTATATATACTGCACAGTCCCACTCCTCCTGTATATATACACTGCACATTCCCGCTCCTCCTGTATATACACTGCACAGTCCCGCTCCTCCTGTATATACACTGCACAGTCCCGCTCCTCCCCTGCACATTCCCGCTCCTCCTGTATATATACACTGCACAGTCCCGACTCCTCCTGTATATATACACTGCACAGTCCTCGCTCCTCCTGTATATATACACTGCACAGTCCCGCTCCTCCTGTAATATACACTGCTCGCTCCTCCTGTTATATATACACTGCACAGTCCTGCTCCTCCTGTATATATACACTGCACAGTCCCGCTCCTCCTGTATATATACACTGCACAGTCCTCGCTCCTCCTGTATATATACACTGCACAGTCCCGCTCCTCCTGTATATATACACTGCACAGTCCCGCTCCTCCTGTATATACACTGCACAGCCCCGCTCCTCCTGTATATATACACTGCACAGCCCCGCTCCTCCTGTATATATACACTGCACAGCCCCGCTCCTCCTGTATATATACACTGCACAGCCCCGCTCCTCCTGTATATATACACTGCACAGTCCCGCTCCTCCTGTATATATACACTGCACAGCCCGCTCCTCCTGTATATATACACTGCACAGTCCCGCTCCTCCTGTATATATACACTGCACAGTCCCGCTCCTCCTGTATTATACACTGCACAGTCCCGCTCCTCTGTATATATACACTGCACATCCCGCTCCTCTGTATATATACACTGCACAGTCCCACTCCTCCTGTATATATACACTGCACATTCCCGCTCCTCCTGTATATACACTGCACAGTCCCGCTCCTCCTGTATATATACACTGCACAGTCCCGCTCCTCCTGTATATATACACTGCACAGTCCCGCTCCTCCTGTATATATACACTGCACAGTCCCGCTCCTCCTGTATATATACACTGCACAGTTCCGCTCCTCCTGTATATATACACTGCACAGTCCCGCTCCTCCTGTATATATACACTGCACAGCCCCGCTCCTCCTGTATATATACACTGCACAGTCCCGCTCCTCCTGTATATATACACTGCACAGTCCCGCTCCTCCTGTATATATACACTGCACAGCCCGCTCCTCCTGTATATATACACTGCATAGTCCCGCTCCTCCTGTATATATACACTGCACAGCCCGCTCCTCCTGTATATATACACTGCACAGTCCCGCTCCCCTGTATATACACTGCACAGTCCCGCTCCTCCTTCCTGATTATCATATACACTGCACAGTCCCGCTCCTCCTGTATATATATAACTGCACAGCCCCGCTCCTCCTGTATATACACTGCACAGTCCCGCTCCTCCTGTATATACACTGCACAGTCCGCTCTCTGTTATATACCTGCACAGTCCGCTCCTCCTGTATATACACTGCACAGCCCCGCTCCTCCTGTATATATACACTGCACAGTCCCGCTCCTCAAGTATATATACACTGCAAAGCCTCGCTCCTCCTGTATATATACACTGCACAGCCCGCTCCTCCTGTATATATACACTGCACAGTCCCGCACCTCCTGTATATACACTGCACAGTCCCGCTCCTCCTGTATATATACACTGCACAGTCCCGCTCCTCCTGTATATATACACTGCACAGCCTCGCTCCTCCTGTATATATACACTGCACAGTCCCGCTCCTCCTGTATATACACTGCACAGTCCCGCTCCTCCTGTATATACACTGCACAGTCCGGCTCCTCCTGTATATATACACTGCACAGTCCCGCTCCTCCTGTATATATACACTGCACAGTCCCGCTCCTCCTGTATATATACACTGCACAGCCACGCTCCTCCTGTATATATACACTGCACAGTCCTGCTCCTCCTGTATATAGACACTGCACAGCCTCGCTCCTCCTGTATATATACACTGCACAGTCCCGCTCCTCCTGTATATACACTGCACAGTCCTGCTCCTCCTGTATATATACACTGCACAGTCCCGCTCCTCCTGTATATATACACTGCACAGTCCCGCTCCTCCTGTATATACACTGCACAGCCCCGCTCCTCCTGTATATATACACTGCACAGTCCCGCTCCTCCTGTATATACACTGCACAGCCCCGCTCCTCCTGTATATATACACTGCACAGTCCCGCTCCTCCTGTATATACACACTGCACAGTCCCGCTCCTCCTGTATATATACACTGCACAGTCCCGCTCCTCCTGTATATATACACTGCACAGTCCCACTCCTCCTGTATATATACACTGCACAGTCTCGCTCCTCCTGTATATATACACTGCACAGTCCCGCTCCTCCTGTATGTACGGCTAAACTACCACTTCCCTTGCACCTGTCACATTACACATTCAGTGCGTTGTCAGCCAATCTGTATATATAATGTAAGAGGTCATGGGTCACAGACCCTGCACTGACCTCTGTGACCTCCACTTTCTCCTTTATTGTCTCCTGGGTACAGACATCTCCTGGCATGTGATGGCGCTGCACCGCTCACGTGGTCCTGGCGGATATCTATATGCTAAGGGCGACTGTCCTGGTAAATGCAGCTAATGATTACTGGTCACCTGTTAGCGACAGCGGCTTCTCCGAGTCACGTCTACTCACAGCCTGGCACAACCATGTCCCTGGCATCACGTGCACGGTGACCAGAAAAATGCCCATAAGGAAAATTGCCCACAGGGATAGGATTAGGCATAAGGTCAGGGTTAGGAGTTAGGTGTAAGGGATAAGGTCAGGGTTAGGTGTTAGGTGTAAGGGATAAGGTCAGGGTTAGGTGTTAGGGATAAGGTCAGGGTTAGGAGTTAGGTGAAAGGGATAAGGTCAGGTTTAGGTGTTAGGGTTGGCTGCGGGCATTTTTCCTTGTTGGTCTTTTTCATGGACTCCAGGTGTACATGGCGCCAGGCTGCGCAGGAGGTGTGTCGGGTGAAGTGGTGCGTCCTGTGTGCAGAGGCATGACACATGTAACGCCATGCATGTGTGTGCCGCTGCGGTGCCAGCCCTTACCCTGGCAGAGCTGATGGAGGCGTATCACACAGTCCCGGGTACACGTGGCGCCTGGCATGGCCCCTTTGTTATATTGTCTGCTGTAGAACGTAATACATGGCACACAGAGGTGATGAGCGGCTCCCGCTGCTGATCTCCAGAGCCGCTTATATCTACACATTGCAGCATGCAGCACTCACCTGCAGGTTTCGGGGTGCAGAGCTCCGGGGCGCAGGTCTCCTCCTCTACGGTGAAGCCGCCGTCTCCAGTTTCCAACCTCTGAACAATGCACCTGCTCCTCTCCGAAGCTACGGCTGGATCACCATCATCCCAAAAGACGCAAGCCAAAAGCCGCCAGCACAATGCCGCCGGCCGTGAGGGGGGCATCGCCCCATTCCTGCAGCGTGGTGGTGGGGTAAAATCCAGGTCCTGATGTGAATGAGCCCCCGGGAGGCGGCAGCCTGTTCTCCTCCTCACTTCCCAGACAAAGTTTATGTGTGTGAAACGCGCGGGCTCCGCATTGTTCTGCAGCCCTTTATTCTGCTCTGCTGGAGTGATGGCAGCAGGAGGAGGAGGGGATGTGTGAGGACACAAGCTGTAAGCTCTTGAGGCCAGGGAGGGGGGGGCACATACTTATATAGATGCGGCCAGGTCATGACCATGGTGGGGGTTAATCACTGAGTCAGCACCTGGTGCGCTACGTCCGATACCCGTGATTTATTCTGCACGTCCGCGATCAGAGGACGCCGATGTGTCCGATGTCCGCCGTGATCTGCGGTAAAATACCTAAAAATGGCGATTGTGTCTTGTGACCCCGAGGCCGAGACATTACCATTGTCATTATTACTGCGGAACCTCATTGTCCTCCTGGAAGAAAGGTCTGAAAAATGGAGGACACACCGGACCCTGAAGAGCACTGACCCCAGGAGCTGACAATCTAACGAGTCCTATCAGTGGGTGCACTATGGTGTATGGGAACATAGCCAGTACACAGCAAAGAACTGACCCCAGGAACTGACAATCTAACGAGTCCTATCAGTGGGTGCACTATGGTGTATGGGAATGGAGCCGGTGTGCAGCAAAGAACTGACCCCAGGAGCTGACAATCTAACGAGTCCTATCAGTGGGTGCACTATGGTGTATGGGAACGGAGCCGGTACACAGCAAAGAACTGACCCCAGGAGCTGACAATCTAACGAGTCCTATCAGTGGGTGCACTATGGTGTATTGGAATGTAGCCGGTGTGCAGCAAAGAACTGACCCCAGGAGCTGACAATCTAACGAGTCCTATCAGCGGTGTGCACTATGGTGTATTGGAACATAGCCGGTGTGCAGCAAAGAACTGACAACAGGAGCTGACAATCTAACGAGTCCTATCAGTGGGTGCACTAAGGTGTATGGGAACGTAGCCAGTACACAGCAAAGAACTGACCCTAGGAGCTGACAATCTAACGAGTCCTATCAGCGGTTGCATTATGGTGTATGGGAACGGAGCCAGTACACAGCAAAGAACTGACCCCAGAAGCTGACAATCTAACGAGTCCTATCAGTGGGTGCACTATGTTGTATGGGAACGGAGCCGGTACACAGCAAAGAGCTGACCCTAGGAACTGACAATCTAACGAGTCCCATCAGTGGGTGCACTATGTTGTATGGGAACGGAGCCGGTACACAGCAAAGAACTGACCCAGGAGCTGACAATCTAACGAGTCCTATCAGTGGGTGCACTATGGTGTATGGGAACGGAGCCAGGACACAGCAAAGAACTGACCCTAGGAACTGACAATCTAACGAGTCCTATCAGTGGGTGCACTATGGTGTATGGGAACGGAGCCAGTACACAGCAAAGAACTGACCCCAGCAGCTGACAATCTAACGTGTCCTATCAGTGGGTGCACTATAATTTATGGGAACGGAGCCAGGACACTCCAGTATACGGTTTCTACTGGAAGCATACGGTGTGCACCGCCGGCCAGATAGAAACCAGTGATAATGTGCGCAGGTTCAGGTGTGACGAGAGGCAGCATGGATGAGACATAGGGTACCTTTACACGCGGCTACATTTCTAGGGTGGCTACAGGTAACTTACTGGTTGCAGTGAAATCATGGAGACAAGGTTCTATCTTGTTGCTGTGTACAAATGGAATAATGTCTCCATGATTTCACTGCAACCAGTAAGTTACCTGTAGCCACCCTAGAAATGTAGCCGCGTGTAAAGGTACCCATACAGTGTTGACCAAAAGTATTGACACCCCTGCAATTCTGTCAGATAATCCTCAGTTTCTTCCTGATAATGATTGCAATCACAAATTCTTTGCTATTATTATCTTCATTTAATTTGTCTTCAATATAAAAAACACAAAAAGAGAATTGTCCTAAAGCCAAATTGGATCTAATTCCACCAAACATAAAAAAGGGGGTGGACAAAAGTATTGGCACTGTTAGACAAATCATGTGATGCTTCTGTAATTAGTGTAATTAACAGCACCTGTAACTTACCTGTGGCACCTAACAGGTGTTGGCAATAACTAAATCACACTTGCAGCCAGTTGACATGGATTAAAGTTGACTCAACCTCTGTCCTGTGTCTTGTGTGTACCACATTGAGCATGGAGAAAAGAAAGAAGACCAAAGAACTGTCTGAGGACTTGAGAAACCAAATAGTGAGGAAGCATGAGCAATCTCAAGGCTACAAGTCCATCTCCAAAGACCTGAATGTTCCTGTGTCTACCGTGCACAGTGTCATCAAGAAGTGTAAAGCCCATGGCACTGTGGCTAACCTCCCTAGTTGTGGACGGAAAAGAAAAATTGACGAGAGATTTCAACACAAGATTGTGCGGATGGTGGATAAAGAACCTCGACTAACATCCAAACAAGTTCAAGCTGCCCTGCAGTCCGAGGGTACAACAGTGTCACCCCGTACTATCCGTCAGTGTCTGAATGAAAAGGGACTGCATGGTAGGAGACCCAGGAAGACCCCACTTCTTACCCCGAGACATAAAAAAACCAGGCTGGAGTTTGCCAAAACTTACCTGAGAAAGCCTAAAACGTTCTGGAAGAATGTTCTCTGGTCAGATGAGACAGAAGTAGAGCAAAGGGCAAAGGCATCAACATAGAGTTTACAGGAGATAAAAAGAGGCATTCAAAGAAAAGAACACGGTCCCTACAGTCAGACATGGCGGAGGCTCCCTGATGTTTTGGGGTTGCTTTGCTGCCTCTGGCACTGGACTGCTTGACCGTGTGCATGGCATTATGAAGTCTGAAGACTACCAACACATTGTGCAGCATAATGTAGGACCCAGTGTGAGAAAGCTGGGTCTCCCTCAGAGGTCATGGGTCTTCCAGCAGGACAATGACCCAAATCACACTTCAAAAAGCTCTAGAAAATGGTGTGAGAGAAAGCACTGGAGACTTCTAAGGTGGCAGCAATGAGTCCAGACCTGAATCCCATAGACACCTGTGGAGAGATGTAACAATGGCAGTTTGGAGAAGGCGCCTTCACATATCAGGGACCTGGAGCAGTTTGCCAAAGAAGAATGGTGTAAAATTCCAGCAGAGCATTGTAAGAAACTCATTGATGGTTACCGGAAGCGGCTGATCGCAGTTATTTTGGCTAAAGGTTGTGCAACCAAGTATTAGGCTGAGGGTGCCAATACTTTTGTCCGGCCATTTTTGGAGTTTTGTGTGAAATGATCAATGTTTTGCTTTTTGCTTCATTCTCTTTTGTGTTTTTTCATTGAAGACAAATTAAATGAAGATAATAATAGCAAAGAATCTGTGATTGCAATCATTGTCAGGAAGAAACTGAGGATTATCTGACAGAATTGCAGGGGTGTCAGTACTTTTGGCCAACACTGTATGTGCAGGTTCAGGTGTGAGGAGAGGCCGCATGGATGACACACACGTGTGTGCACCGCCGGCCCGCAGAAGCCAGTGATAATGTGTGCAGGTTCAGGTGCACGTGAATGATGACACACGTGTGTGCACCGCCAGCGCTGCTTCCGTCTGGGATATTAATCATTATTAAAATTAATAAATTGTGTAAACTGGTGACAATAAAGCGTTCTGGCTCCAGAGAGACGTCGGCCTGTACAGTGAGGTGCTGAGACAAAGAGGCGCGGTGGAGGCTGCGGGTGTCGGGGACTCGCGCCGTCACCTCTGTGCGGCTTTTATCCAATTATACAGGGGAAGTAGATTGGGCACATCAGTGGAGCGGCGCTGGGTGCGGGCGCGGGG
This sequence comes from Allobates femoralis, assembly GCA_033576535.1. Classification (NCBI taxonomy): domain Eukaryota; kingdom Metazoa; phylum Chordata; class Amphibia; order Anura; family Aromobatidae; genus Allobates; species Allobates femoralis. The sequence continues at coordinate 9,115,389 of JARQOC010000005.1, forward strand.
GCGCCGGGGGTTAATTTCACAGGCTGCTTCCTTTGCTCCCATCATCCGGACACAAGGAGATGGGGGGTTGTGATCTGCGGAGATGTAATTCCCATCTATCCCCCTCCTCCCCGGACCTCATACTTCTTAAACCCCTCAGAGTCTCCTTGACAACCGAGGACAGTGCTGGCATCACAGGGGTTAAACCCGGCTCCTTATTGTGCAAATAGGCCCTAAAGAGGCAGGGGGAGGGGAGGGTGCCGGACCCTCAGTGTCCATCTACCCCCGGCCATGGGGGAACCCCAACACCAACAAGACCGGCGGCACAATGCTCAACATCATGTACAATGCTGTATACAGCTCTGTGCAGAAGTCTTAGGCAGGTGTGGAATAAATATATATACTGAGGATGGAGGAGACGGGCGGTCACTGAATACTGAGGACAGAGGAGACGGGCGGTCACTGAATACTGAGGATGGAGGAGACGGGCGGTCACTGAATACTGAGGACGGAGGAGACGGGCGGTCACTGAATACTGAGGACGGAGGAGACGGGCGGTCACTGAATACTGAGGAGACGGGCGGTCACTGAATACTGAGGATGGAGGAGACGGGCGGTCACTGAATACTGAGGACGGAGGAGACGGGCGGTCACTGAATACTGAGGACGGAGGAGACGGGCGGTCACTGAATACTGAGGAGACGGGCGGTCACTGAATACTGAGGATGGAGGAGACAGGCAGTCACTGAATACTGAGGACGGAGGAGACGGGCGGTCACTGAATACTGAGGATGGAGGAGACGGGAGGTCACTGAATACTGAGGATGGAGGAGACGGGCAGTCACTGAATACTGAGGATGGAGGAGACGGGCGGTCACTGAATACTGAGGACGGAGGAGACGGGCGGTCACTGAATACTGAGGATGGAGGAGACGGGAGGTCACTGAATACTGAGGATGGAGGAGACGGGCAGTCACTGAATACTGAGGATGGAGGAGACGGGCGGTCACTGAATACTGAGGACGGAGGAGACGGGCGGTCACTGAATACTGAGGATGGAGGAGACGGGCGGTCACTGAATACTGAGGACAGAGGAGACGGGCAGTCACTGAATACTGAGGATGGAGGAGACGGGCGGTCACTGAATACTGAGGACGGAGGAGACGGGCGGTCACTGAATACTGAGGATGGAGGAGACGGGCAGTCACTTAATACTGAGGACAGAGGAGACGGGAGGTCAGTGAATACTGAGGACGGAGGAGAAGGGCGGTCACTGAATACTGAGGACGGAGGAGACGGGCGGTCACTGAATACTGAGGACGGAGGAGACGGGCGGTCACTGAATACTGAGGACGGAGGAGACGGGCGATCACTGAATACTGAGGACGGAGGAGACGGGCGGTCACTGAATATTGAGGACAGAGGAGACGGGCAGTCACTGAATACTGAGGACGGAGGAGACGGGCGGTCACTGAATACTGATGACGGAGGAGATGGGCGGTCACTGAATACTGAGGATGGAGGAGACGGGCGGTCACTGAATACTGAGGATGGAGGAACGGGCGGTCACTGAATACTGAGGACGGAGGAGACGGGCGGTCACTGAATACTGAGGACAGAGGAGACGGGCGGTCACTGAATACTGAGGACAGAGGAGACGGGCGGTCACTGAATATTGAGGATGGAGGAGAGGGGCGGTCACTGAATACTGAGGATGGAGGAGACAGGCGGTCACCAAATACTGAGGACGGAGGAGACGGGCGGTCACTGAATACTGAGGATGGGGGAGACGGGCGGTCACTGAATACTGAGGATGGAGGAGACAGGCAGTCACCAAATACTGAGGACGGAGGAGACGGGCGGTCACTGAATACTGAGGATGGGGGAGACAGGCGGTCACTGAATACTGAGGATGGAGGAGACAGGCGGTCACCAAATACTGAGGATGGAGGAGACGAGCGGTCACCAAATACTGAGGATGGAGGAGACGGACGTTCACTGAATACTGAGGACGGAGGAGACGGGCGGTCACTGAATACTGAGGATGGGGGAGACAGGCGGTCACTGAATACTGAGGATGGAGGAGACAGGCGGTCACCAAATACTGAGGACGGAGGAGACGGGCGGTCACTGAATACTGAGGATGGAGGAGACAGGCGGTCACCAAATACTGAGGATGGAGGAGACGAGCGGTCACCAAATACTGAGGATGGAGGAGACGGACGTTCACTGAATACTGAGGATGGGGGAGACAGGCGGTCACTGAATACTGAGGATGGGGGAGACGGGCGGTCACTGAATACTGAGGATGGAGGAGACAGGCGGTCACCAAATACTGAGGACGGAGGAGACGAGCGGTCACCAAATACTGAGGACGGAGGAGACGGACGTTCACTGAATAATGAGGATGGAGGAGACGAGAAGTCACTGAATAATGAGGACGGAGGAGACGGGCGGTCACCGAATATTATTATTATTACTAGCTGTGAGCCCGATGCAAATGCATCGGGATTCTAGAACGTGCATAAATGTGCTTATAATAGTTATAGCTGGTCTGAGTACTTTTTTGGGGGGGTCCAATACTTTTTTGGGGGGTCCAATACTTTTTTGGGGGGGGGCCAATACTTTTTGGGCGGGGTCCAATACTTTTTGGGGGGGGTCCAATACTTTTTTGGGGGGGTCCAATACTTTTTTGGGGGGGTCCAATACTTTTTTTGGGGGTCCAATACTTTTTTTGGGGGTCCAATACTTTTTTGTGGGGGGGGGGGGACCTATACATTTTTTGGGGGGTCCAATACTTTTTTTGGGGGGTCCAATACTTTTGGGGGGGGGGGGGGGTCCAATACTTTTTTTTGGGGGGTCCACTACTTTTTTTGGGGGGGTCCAATACTTTTGGGGGGGGGGGGGTCCAATACTTTTGGGGGGGGGGTCCAATACTTTTTTTGGGGGGTCCAATACTTTTTTTGGGGGGTCCAATACTTTTTTGTGGGGGGGGGGTCCAATACATTTTTTGGGGGGTCCAATACTTTTTTTGGGGGTCCAATACTTTTTTGTGGGGGGGGGGGGGGGGGTCCAATACATTTTTTGGGGGGTCCAATACTTTTTTTGGGGGGTCCAATACTTTTGGGGGGGGGGGGGGCCAATACTTTTTTTTGGGGGGTCCAATACTTTTTTTGGGGGGTCCAATACTTTGGGGGGGGGGGGGTCCAATACTTTTTTTGGGGGGTCCAATACTTTTTTTGGGGGGTCCAATACTTTTTTTGGGGGGTCCAATACTTTTTTTGGGGGGTCCAATACTTTTGGGGGGGGGGGTTCCAATACTTTTTTTTGGAGGGTCCAATACTTTTTTTGGGGGGTCCAATACTTTTGGGGGGGGGGGGGGTCCAATACTTTTTTTGGGGGGTCCAATACTTTTTTTGGGGGGTCCAATACTTTTTTTGGGGGGTCCAATACTTTTGGGGGGGTCCAATACTTTTTGGGGGGGGGTCCAATACTTTTTTTGGGGGTCCAATACTTTTTTTGGGGGGTCCAATACTTTTTGGGGGGGGTCCAATACTTTTTGGGGGGGGTCCAATACTTTTTTTGGGGGGTCCAATACTTTAATTATTTTAATTAGTTAATGTAATTAATATCTTAATTTAATATATTATTTTTTTTTTTGTTATTATTATTTTTTATTTTATTATTTCTTTATATTTTTTTTTTACTATTTTTATTATTATTAAATTTATTTATTATTTGTTATTTTAAGTGAATTTATTTGTATTAAAATTATTTTATTTTATTAAAAAACCGCATCTGCGGCGCGGTTGCGGTAATCCCCATAGAAAGTATAGGGGGACTTGCGGCAGGTGCGGCAAAACCGCACTTGCCGCACCTGCCGCAAGTCCCCCTATACTTTCTATGGGGATTACCGCAACCGCGCCGCAATTTGCACTTGCGGCGCGGTTGCGGTAATCCTTATGGGGATTACCGCAACCGCGCCGCAAGTGCTCGCACTCAGCCAGCGACTCGCAATGCGGCGCGGTTGCGGTAATCCTTATGGGGATTACCGCAACCGCGCCGCAAGTGCTCGCACTCAGCCAGCGAGTCGCAATGCGGCGCGGTTGCGGTAATCCTTATGGAAGCGGGCATTGCGAGTCGCTGGCCGAAAATAGAACCAGAGGCTCGGCCACAAAGCTAGCGATTTCCCGCTGAGGCTAGCGACTCGCTACCTGAGCGGGAAATCGCTAGCTTTGTGGCCGAGCCTCTGGTTCTATTTTCGGCCAGCGACTCGCAATGGCCGCTTCGCGGCCATTGCTCGCACAAAGCTAGCGACTCGCAATGGCCTCGCGGCCATTGCTCGCGCAGCTAACGACTCGCATTGGCCGCTACGCGGCCAATGCTTCGCAGTGGTGACGTCACAATAGTGACATAGCCACGGCGATTTCGGGGGCCGACACGATTTTGCCTACGGCAATTATATAGTAGATTATTTATTTATATTATATAGCACCATTAGGTTCCATGGCGCTTTACATGAGGATAAGGGAGACAAGAACAAGTACACTAAATCTAGGCGATCAGGACGTACAGGTACAGGAGGGGCAGGGACCCTGTCCACGAGGGCTCACAGTCTATGAGGGGTGGGTTAGGATACAGTAGGATGGGGGAATGTCAGGTATGGGGCGGTCTCCTGGGTCTCATGGCAGGTTGTAGGCTTGACGGAATAGGTGAGTCTTCAGGTGACACTTGAAGCTACTCAGGGTAGGCGAGTGTCTGACGTGTTGGGGCAGGGAGTTCCAGAGTAAGGCAGATGCCGGGAGAAGTCCTGGACTCGGTTGTGCGAGGAGGAGATGAGGGGGGAACAGAGGAGGAGTTCTTGGGAGGAGCGGAGGTTGCGTGAGGGTAGGTATCGGGAGACCAGGTCGGAGATGTATGGTGGGGCCAGGTTGTGTATGGCTTTGTACGCCATGGTTAGTGTTTTGAATTGGGATCTCTTGGAGACGGGGAGCCAGTGAAGGGCTTGGCAGAGACAGGAGACAGGGGAGTAGCGGGAGGACAGGTAGATGAGTCGGGCAGCGGAGTTGAGGATAGACTGGAGAGGTGTGAGGGAGTTAGCCGGGAGGCCATTGAGAAGGAGGTTGCAGTAGTCAAGGCGGGAGATGATAAGAGCATGAATGAGTGTTTTAGCGGTGTTGTGGGTGAGGAAGGAGCAGATTCGTGAGATGTTCTTGAGCTGGAGCCGGAGGGATGTGGTGAGGGCCTCGATGTGGGGCTTGAAGGATAGGGAGGAGTCAAGGATTACCCCGAGGCACTTGGCTTGGGGGACTGGGGAGAGGGCGCAGTCATTGATGCAGATGGATAGGTTGGGAGGTGGGGTGGAATTTCTTGGGGGGAAGACTATGAATTCAGTTTTGTCCATGTTGAGTTTAAGGAAGCGAGCAGAGAAGAAGGATGAGATGGCGGAAAGGCATTGTGGGATTTTGGATAGTAGGGAGGTGATGTCAGGGCCGGACAGGTAGATTTGAGCATTGTCGGTGTAGAGGTGGTACTGGAGGCCGTGGAACTCGATGAGTTGCCCTAGGCCGAGAGTGTATATGGAGAAAAGTAGGGGTCCCAGGACCGAACCTTGGGGGACTCCGACAGAAAGGGGGTAGGGTGAGGAGGAGGTGTGGGAGTGAGAGACGCTGAAGGTCCAGTCCGCTAGGTATGAGGAGATCCAGGAGAGGGCAAGGTGGGTGATGCCAAGGGATTCCAGGATCCGGAGAAGAAGGGAGTGGTCAACCGTGTCGAAGGCGGCAGACAGGTCAAGGAGGAGGAGGATGGAGTAGTGGTGTTTGTTCTTGGCGGTCAGTAGGTAGTTGGTGACTTTGGATGAGGATGGAGGAGACAAGCGGTCACTGAATACTGAGGATGGAGGAGACGGGCGGTCACTGAATACTGAGGATGGAGGAGACGGGCGGTCACTGAATACTGAGGATAGAGGAGACGGGCGATCACTGAATACTGAGGACGGAGGAGACGGGCAGTCACTGAATACTGAGGATGGAGGAGATGGGCGGTCACTGAATACTGAGGATGGAGGAGACAGGCGGTCACTGAATACTGAGGATGGAGGATACAGGCAGTCACTGAATACTGAGGATGGAGGAGACGGGCGGTCACTGTATACTGAGGATGGAGGAGACGGGCGGTCACTGAATACTGAGGATGGAGGAGACGGGCGGTCACTGAATACTGAGGATGGAGGAGACGGGCGGTCACTGAATACTGAGGACGGAGGAGACGGGCGGTCACTGAATACGGAGGATGGAGGAGACGGGCGGTCACTGAATACTGAGGATGGAGGAAACGGGCGGTCACTGAATACTGAGGATGGAGGAGACAGGCGATAACTGAATACTGAGGATGGAGGAGACAGGCGATCACTGAATACTGAGGACGGAGGAGACAGGTGGTCACTGAATACTGAGGATGGAGGAGACGGGCGGTCACTGAATACTGAGGATGGAGGAGACGGGCGATCACTGAACATTGAGGATGGAGGAGACGGGCGGTTACTGAATACTGAGGATGGAGGAGATGGACGGTCACTGAATACTGAGGACGGAGGAGACGGGCGGTCACTGAATACTGAGGACAGAGGAGACGGGCGGTCACTAAATACTGAGGACGGAGGAGACGGGCGGTCACTGAATACTGAGGACAGAGGACACGGGCGGTCACTGAATACTGAGGATGGAGGAGACGGGCAGTCACTGAATACTGAGGATGGAGGAGACGGGCGGTCACTGAATACTGAGGATGGAGGAGACGGGCGTCACTGAATACTGAGGACGTAGGAGACGGGCGGTCACTGAATACTGAGAATGGAGGAGACGGGCGTCACTGAATACTGAGGATGGAGGAGACGGGCAGTCACTGAATACTGAGGACGGAGAAGACAGGCGGTCACTGAATACTGAGGACAGAGGAGATGGGCAGTCACTGAATACTGAGGACAGAGGAGACGGGCGGTCACTGAATATTGAGGATGGAGGAGACGGGCGGTCACTGAATACCGAGGACAGAGGAGACAGGCGATCACTGAATACTGAGGGTGTAGGAGACAGGCGGTCACTGAATACTGAGGATGGAGGAGACGGGCGTCACTGAATACTGAGGATGGAGGAGATGGGCGGTCACTGAATACTGAGGACAGAGGAGACAGGCGATCACTGAATACTGAGGACGGAGGTGACGGGCGGTCACTGAATACTGAGGACGGAGGAGACGGGCGGTCACTGAATACTGAGGACGGAGGAGACGGGCGGTCACTGAATACTGAGGACGGAGGAGACGGGTGGTCACTGAATACTGAGGATGGAGGAGACGGGCGATCACTGAATACTGAGGATGGAGGAGAGGGCGGTCACTGAATAATGAGGATGGAGGAGACGGGCGGTCACTGAATACTGAGGATGGAGGAGACGGGCAGTCACTGAATACTGAGGATGGAGGAGACGGGCGGGTCACTGAATACTGAGGAAGGAGGAGACGGGCGGTCACTGAATACTGAGGACAGAGGAGACGGGCAGTCACTGAATACTGAGGACAGAGGAGACAGGGCAGTCACTGAATACTGAGGATGGAGGGAGACGGGCAGTCACTGAAAAGATGGAGGAGACGGGCTGTCACTGAATACTGAGGATGGAGGAGACGGGCAGTCACTGAGTACTGAGGACGGAGGAGACGGGCAGTCACTGAATACTGAGGATGGAGGAGACGGGCGGTCACAGAATACTGAGGACGGAGGAGACGGGCGGTCACTGAAACTGAGGATGGAGGAGACGGGCAGTCACTGAATACTGAGGAGGAGGAGACGGGCGGTCACAGAATACTGAGGACGGAGGAGACGGGCGGTCACTGAATACTGAGGATGGAGGAGAGGCGGTCAGAATGGGACGAGGATCGGGCGGTCACTGAATACTGAGGACGGAGGAGACGGGCAGGTCACTGAATACTGAGGATGGAGGAGACGGCGGTCACTGAATACTGAGTGAGAGGAGACGGGCGGTCACTGAAATGAGGATGGAGAGAGGACGGGCGTCACTGAATACTGAGGAGGAGGAGACGGCGGTCACTGAATATGAGGAGGAGGAGACGGGCGGTCACTGAATACTGAGGACAGAGGAGACGGGCTGGTCACTGAATACTGAGGACAGAGGAGACAGGAGTCACTGAATACTGAGGACGGAGGAGACGGGCAGTCACTGAATAACTGAGGATGGAGGAGACGGGCTGTCACTGAATACTGAGGATGGAGGAGACGGGCGGTCACTGAATACTGAGGACGGAGGAGACGGGCAGTCACTGAATACTGAGGATGGAGGAGACGGGCGGTCACATGAATACTGAGGATGGAGGAGACGGGGGTACATGAATACTGAGGACGGAGGAGACAGGGCGTCACTGAATACTGAGGATGGAGGAGACGGGCGGTCACTGAATACTGAGGATGGAGGAGACGGGCGGTCATGAATACTGAGGACGGAGGAGACGAGCCGTCACTGAATACTGAGGACAGAGGAGACGAGGCAGGTCACTGAATACTGAGGATGGAGGAGACGGGCGGTCACTGAATACTGAGGAGGAGGAGACGAGCGTCACTGAATACTGAGGACGTAGGAGACGGCGCGGTCACTGAATACTGAGAATGGAGGAGACAGGCGGTCACTGAATACTGAGGATGGAGGAGACGGGCAGTCACTGAATACTGAGGACGAGGAGACGGGCGGTCACTGAATACTGAGGAAGAGGAGATGGGCAGTCACTGAATACTGAGGAAGGAGGAGACGGGCGGTCACTGATATTGAGGATGGAGGAGATGGGCGGTCACTGAATACGAGGACAGAGGAGACAGGCGATCACTGAATACTGAGGTGTAGGAGACAGGCGGTCACTGAATAATGAGGATGGAGGAGACGGGCGGCCACTGAATACTGAGGATGGAGGAGACGGGCGGTCACTGAATACTGAGGACGGAGGAGACGGGCGGTCACTGAATACTGAGGACAGAGGAGATGGGCGGTCACTGAATACTGAGGACAGAGGAGACAGGCGTCACTGAATACTGAGGATGGAGGAGACGGGCAGTCACTGAATACTGATGGAGGAGAGGGCTGTCACTGAATACTGAGGATGGAGGAGACGGGCGGTCACTGAATACTGAGGACGGAGGAGACGGGCAGTCACTGAATACTGAGGATGGAGGAGACGGTGTCACGAATACTGAGGATGGAGGAGACGGGGGACAATGAATACTGAGGACGGAGGAGACGGGCGGTCACTGAACACTGAGGATGGAGGAGACGGCGGTCACTGAATACTGAGGATGGAGGAGACGGGCGGTCACTGAATACTGAGGACGGAGGAGACGAGCGTCACTGAATACTGAGGACAGAGGAGACAGGCAGTCACTGAATACTGAGGATGGAGGAGACGGGCGGTCACTGAATACTGAGGACGGAGGAGACGAGCCGTCACTGAATACTGAGGAAAGAGGAGACAGGCAGTCACTGAATACTGAGGATGGAGGAGACGGGCGGTCACTGAATACTGAGGATGGAGGAGACGGGCGGTCACTGGATACTGAGGATGGAGGAGACAGGTGGTCACTAATGCCATGTCTGAGGACAATTAAGGTGCCCTATACTGGACTCCTGAAGCATTCACACACTGCCTGAACTCTGATTAGAGGGCTGAGCACAAGAGGCTTGTTTGGGGCTGTGACAGACTCTGGTTGGAGTGAGGGGTTAGCAGTACTGGGAAGGAGAGGACAGTCTGCAGCCAGCCGACCAGATGACAAGCCGCAGACAGGACACCAGATTCTAGGTGGGCCGGGATTTCAGATCCTGGTCACAGAAACTGGAGGATGCTGAGTTTCACACTATGTGGACTGTCCAGAGCACAGCAACAGAAGACTAGAGATCTGGTGGATCCAGCGGCTCACAGAGTCCGTGTTGCTTGCCTGGATAGAAGTCAGTCACAAGGCAACCAAAAGAGGAACAGGAAAGCTACAGGCACCTACAACCTTATCCTAAAGGAGAAGTCATCTGGTCGGCCAAACACCCGCAGAGCGGATCCAAATTCTACTCAGACTGGCCAGACCCAAAGAGCTGGTGACCCAGTACTCTGGACTGACTGCTGGACTGTACAGGAAAAGGTAAAGAACTAAGACAATGTCTCCGTGCCGTCTTCCTGCTGTATTCCTGCTGCATCCTCTCCTCTCCAACCCCTCATCATCCTCACCTCCATCATTGTACACCCCAGGGGTCTGCCCTGGCTGAGGAGGGTACAACACAACACCTATCCTCTGGGAGTACTTATGTGCAGCACCGGCCATGTCTGGCTGGATACCTCAGCTGGCGTCACAAACTTACAAACGTTATTCCGTCCTGTATATACCCCCTTCATGTGCGGTTAGGCTACGTTCACACGCTGTGCAACTGCAGCACTTATTCATCCGCTAATTGCAGATCGACTATTGCAGTGGAATACAGTGACGTCCTGTCCCAGCCAAGTCACTGCATTTCACTGCATTTCTCTATTTACGCAGCCACTTTTGGGCTGAAAAGCAGATGTGTAAAATGAATGAACACGCTTTTCCTCACCTCGCCGCGCTCCCCGGGGATCATCTCATCCCGATGCTTTAGGATCTGTGGAGGACCTGGGACTGTACCATGTGACTGATCGATGTCGCCCGATCACATGGGAGGCTGCGCTCGCTGCGCGAGGGATGAGGAGAGATCACCGCCGGCAGTCACCGAGGGAGTGCAGCGAGGTGAGTAAGCACAGGCGAATAGCGCAGCGGCGTTCACACACAGAAGGCTGCGTCCTGTGAGGATCCACTCTCTCTGCAGATTTTGCACCAAAAACGGATCCTCACTAAATGCAGCAATACGCTGTGTGTGAACCCGGCCTTAGGGTCACAGCTTCTGGGCATGGCCGCTGAGAACATTATACTCCTGGCCCAGATAGCTGAGTACCCCGGCCCGATGGTGCCGGATTCTGCTTATTTGGTCTCCAGTTTGCTGGTTTTCTGGGAGGATCCGGTTTTGTCCGATTTTTGCATCACACAAAATCGGAGTCTGCATCATTTTTTGTGTCTGATGCAAAAATCGGACAAAAACGGATCCTCTTGGATCCGGCGCCTATAGCATGGGAGTTTATGGGCACTGGATCCAACAAAAAAAATAGGACCGGTTCCCGGATGCCTGATGCTGAAGGAGCAGCGGCTGTTAAAAGCAGCCGCCGCTGAATTTCATCATCTGGAGAGCTCCACGGCTGAAATTTCAGCATCACGGCAGCTTCCCTGCATTCGCGGTGCTGAAATTTCAGCACTGGACAGCGCCAGCAATGAAGCCGGCAAAAAGCAGAATGAGAGGGCAGTTCTGCTTGTGGCTGCTTGTTGCAGATCGAATACAGTAACGTTCTGTCCCAGCCAAGTCAATGCATTTCACTGCGTTTCGCTATTTACAGTGGCTGTCGGGTTCTGTCCGGTGCATCCTGCAAAACACCAAACAGAACCTGACAGTCAAAAAATGTGGTGAGCAAATGCAGGATGTGCGGTGACGTCTTATTGTGCGATGACGTCTTATTGTGTGATGACGTCTTATTGTGCGATGACGTCTTATTGTGCGATGACGTCTTATTGTGCGATGACGTCTTATTGTGCGGTGACGTCTTATTGTGCGTTCTGCAGGTTCGGGATGGCCAAGGACGGCTATTCCAATGTTTGCACACCTGTGTTGTTTTATAGGCGTTGTGTGCAAAGAAGGGCGATCATACTGGGATAGCGCGACCTGATGGTAACCAGGATTGAGATTCCTTATCTCAGGTGAGAGGTATCTACAGTATATATTAGGCGGCCGTCACACGCAACAATTTCTTGCCCGATATCGTTTAAGCGATCTCCTTTTTGATCTCTTAAGCGATATCGGGCAAGAAATCGGTGCATGTAATCAAGCGATTTACGATGTGAAATCGCTTGATCGTGACATCGCTGATCTGAGGTCCGGAGCTCACATCTAGCGATGAACGATGCCACGATCTGCTTCATCGTGGTGTATGACACCACGATGAGCGATCTCCCAGCGGCAGAGCCTATGCTGGGAGATGGTAACTATGGTAAACGTCAGGTTACTAAGCGATGCGCGGCGCCTAGTTACCCGATGTGTACCATAGTTACCAGCGATCTCGCTGGTCCACATCGCTGGTGAGTCTGCCTGTGTGACATCTCACCAGCGATGTGAGCGATATTGTAAGCGATTGCGCGTGCACGTGATCGCTTACAATATCGCTAGAGATATCTCAGCGTGTGACGGCCGCCTTAGATAAGAGGTGAAGAGTATCCAGATCAGCCTGAGGGTCTGGCTGAGGCGGCCGTCACACGCACAGATATTGTGAGCGATATTGTTAGCAATCACGTGCACGCGCAATTGCTTACAATATCGCTCACATCGCTGGTGAGATGTCACACAGACAGACTCACCAGCGATGTGGAGCCGCGATCTCGCTGGTAACTGTGGTACACATCGGGTTACTAGGCGCCGCGCGTCGCTTAGTTACCCGACGTGTACCATAGTTACCATCTCCCAGCATAGACTCTGCGCTGGGAGATGGATCATCGTGGTGTCATACACCACGATGAAGCATATCCTGAAATCGTTCATCGCTAGATCTGAGCTCTGGAGCTCAGATCAGCGATGTCACGATCAAGCGATTTCACATCGTAAATCGCTTGATTACATGCAACGATTTCTTGCCCGATATCGCTTAAGCGATCAAAAAGGAGATCGCTTAAACGATATCGGGCAAGAAATCGTTCCGTGTGACGGCCGCCTGAGACACATTCTCCTATGGGGAGCTGAAGATGCAGCAGCTCAGGAGCGAGTGGCCCTCATCTAATGGGCCCTAAGAACAAGAGTGAAGGGTCATAGCCTCAGACAGACCTCACATGAAGGGAGAGGGAGATTCCCACAGTGGATTACTGATCTAATGTAACACAAGTGATGTCCCGTCACGTGTAACCGTGACGCTCCGGCCTCTGGATTGTGCAGAACACGGCTGTGCCGCCTATCGGATGTCCAGACGTCTCATAAGTGTGACCAGGAGAGGAGAGATTATTTCTACACTCTGATCTCCATTATTCATCAGGTCCTGACCGGCCATGTCCAGCGGGGGGCAAGCGGTCTACAGGGGCCAATCACTGAGGTCATAGCACACACAGACAGGACCCCTGTGCCTGCTACATGGTGGAGAAAGGATGTCTTGTCCATTACACTGGTCTGGTGCCCTCCAGTAATGGCTGATAACAGGGAGTAATAGATTGTAGTCACCTGTCCTACAGTCTCCTCCCCCAGTAATGGCTGATAACAGGGAGTAATAGATTGTAGTCACCTGTCCTACAGTCTTCTCCTCCAGTAATGGCTGATAACAGGGAGTAATAGATTGTAGTCACCTGTCCTACAGTCTCCTCCTCCTCCAGTAATGGCTGATAACAGGGAGTAATAGATTGTAGTCACCTGTCCTACAGTCTTCTCCTCCAGTAATGGCTGATAACAGGGAGTAATAGATTGTAGTCACCTGTCCTACAGTCTCCTCCTCCAGTAATGGCTGATAACAGGGAGTAATAGATTGTAGTCACCTGTCCTACAGTCTCCTCCTCCAGTAATGGCTGATAACAGGGAGTAATAGATTGTAGTCACCTGTCCTACTGTCTCCTCCTCCAGTAATGGCTGATAACAGGGAGTAATAGATTATAGTCACCTGTCCTACAGTCTCCTCCTCCAGTAATGGCTGATAACAGGGAGTAATAGATTGCAGTCACCTGTCCTACAGTCTCCTCCTCCAGTAATGGCTGATAACAGGGAGTAATAGATTGTAGTCACCTGTCCTACAGTCTTCTCCTCCAGTAATGGCTGATAACAGGGAGTAATAGATTGTAGTCACCTGTCCTACAGTCTCCTCCCCCAGTAATGGCTGATAACAGGGAGTAATAGATTGTAGTCACCTGTCCTACAGTTTCCTCCAGTAATGGCTGATAACAGGGAGTAATAGATTGTAGTCACCTGTCCTACTGTCTCCTCCTCCAGTAATGGCTGATAACAGGGAGTAATAGATTGTAGTCACCTGTCCTACAGTCTCCTCCTCCCCCAGTAACGGCTGATAACAGGGAGTAATAGATTGTAGTCACCTGTCCTACAGTCTCCTCCCCCAGTAATGGCTGATAACAGGGAGTAATAGATTGTAGTCACCTGTCCTACTGTCTCCTCCTCCAGTAATGGCTGATAATAGGGAGTAATAGATTGCATTCCCTGGCTCCACAGCTGAGATTTGTTACAGTGTATCAGTGTGTATGGGCTGGAGTTGGACATTGGTTGGGGGGGTGCGTAGTTTGCTGGCAGTGAGTGGCCCCCTTCAGTCTCTGGCTCTGTGTACACAATGTGCGGTCACTGGGAGATGATTTCAGCCATTAGCCCCGCATGACAGAAGCCATTGTCCGGCCACAATCAGGCCACCGCCGCCATTGTCCACTGACCCTCCATCCGGGGAGAATTACAGCCGAGTCCGGGAAGAGGAGAACGGCCGGAGCCGGGGGTGAGGGAAGGGTCGCCCCATAATGAGAGCCCGAGCCAGCCCCGCTAATGAGGGAAGTCACACAACATGTGCCACTGTATCTAAGCCTCTCCTGTGTGATACCGCAGCCCCCCAATCATGTGCCACTGTATCTAAGCCTCTCCTGTGTGATACCGCAGTCCCCCAATCATGTGCTGCTGTGTGATACCTTCCCCAATCATGTACTGCCATATCTAAGCCTCTCCTGTGTCATACCGTCCCCCTTGGCGGTGTATCTACCCCTCTCTGTGGGTACGGAATGATTGTTTCCCCAGGCTCAGGCCCTCAGCGGAGCGGTTCACCCTCACCTGCTTGTGTCTCCTCTATTTCTAACCTTCTCTGTTCTATGAACCCAGAGCTGTCAATCAAATGGAGGTGGAGGGGAAACAAGCAGTGCAGAGTGAGAAGTCACATGACTCCTGGACTGTGCAGAGGGAGAAGTCACATGACTCCTGGACTGTGCAGAGTGAGAAGTCACATGACTCCTGGACTGTGCAGAGTGAGAAGTCACATGACTCCTGGACTGTGCAGAGTGAGAAGTCACATGACTCCTGGACTGTGCAGAGGGAGAAGTCACATGACTCTTGGACTGTGCAGAGTGAGAAGTCACATGACTCCTGGACTGTGCAGAGTGAGAAGTCACATGACTCCTGGACTGTGCAGAGTGAGAAGTCACATGACTCCTGGACTGTGCAGAGTGAGAAGTCACATGACTCCTGGACTGTCCAGAGTGAGAAGTCACATGACTCCTGGACTGTGCAGAGTGAGAAGTCACATGATGCACCCTGCCATCTTCCCCCTTCCCTGTATATAATGCAGCCCCCCAGTATCTCTCCCCTCCCTGTGCACTCTGTATTTCGGGGCAGGGGTCCCCACCACTCACCTCCCAGCAGGCATCAGTCAGGTCGGGTAAAGAAGTCTCCATCATCTGTAAGCAGAGCCACAGCGATCGTACCTGGTCCTGCACCTCCGCCCTCCACAGCCGCCACATGTCCCTGCCGAGGAGAGGATGGGTGAGAAGAGGAGAAACAGGCTGAGCCCCCGGATACAGACACTGTTATATCATCTCTACAGGAGAAACAGGCTGAGCCCCCGGATACAGACACTGTTATATCATCTCTACAGGAGAAACAGGGAAACTGTCTTCATCACAAACCTCTGATTAAAAAAATGTATTCTACTGAAAGAGGATGAAAAGTGACAAGATCCGGGTAAAGCTGCCTTGTTTGTGGCTGCTGAGTGCCCCTAGTCACAGCACAGGAGAGAAATGAAGCCCATAGTCTTATATGTGACCATTAATCACAGGTGGGGCTTAAGTAACCGATCACGAGGTCAGGAAATTACATCCAATTCAAAGAAGAAAGGGGAATGTAATGATCCCACACAAGAAAACAGGGGGGTAGAGCAATGCGGATCTTCATCTTTCGGGTGGTACAACCCGTGTGATATTTCTGCCATGTTCTACACTCCATTTACCAACAATGCCAAAAACAAAAACCTAAACTGTACTTGAAGGATGCAGTCAGACCCCACTATGTGAAGCAAGCCCAGGTGCAGGCTGATAAATCATCTCAACCTGCAACAAGGTGTGGGAGGCGACTTGCCATGCATACAATGGGCCTGCATAGGACACCATTCACACTGACATATATGAGGCAGAGTGTCTGAAAGCTACCCAACTGCTCCACTGCCTGAGCAAATGGGCCGCAAAGTACAATACTTCTGCACCACTAGATGAATGGCGCCCCATGGGGCCCAACTGCACCCTGAATTGATAAAAAAGTGCAAAAAAGTTTTATAAATGGGATATTGGTTCATGTATTGGCCAAGACACTTAAGCTCATGATCCTCGTCATGGATTCCCATGATCATGAGTCCTAACAAAATTGTGAGCTTAAGTGTAGGCCCTTTGTATGCATCGCAAGTCGCCTCCCACACCTTGTTGTAGGTTGAGGTGATTTATCAGCCTGCACCTGGGCTTCACATAATGGGGTCTGACTGCAGCCTGCAAGTGCAGTGTTGTGTTTTGTTTTTGGCATAGTTGGTAAGTTTTTCTGATGCTGCTTATTCTTAGTAGTTCATGTTCTACACTCCATGCAATAAATCCCGGGTGTGAGGCAGAATTCACCCATGATACCAAGTGAGGAGAAGAAGATATGTGACTCTGCAGACATCACAAAGCCGATCTGTCAGTGTGTGATAGAAGATGGGGTGACTGCACATGACTATGGGAACATCTCCTCCACATACAGATCTACTCCCAGTCCACATTATTCTATACATCCCACAACATGTCCCATGTCACTGAATGGAGCACGGTGCGCTGAGCTGAAGGGGACGGCTGAGCTGGAATTATTGTGTCTTCTGCTCCTCATTGGACCTTGTCTATCACTGAATGTTCAGGGGGCTTTATAGAACATGTTGGAAAAGCGTGTCACCAGAGAGCGCATACAAATAACAGAGGAGTTTGCCTTACTACTCGTAGGTGTCGACTAACTACCAACACAACACAGAGCAATAACAATATACAGCCAAAAACAATATCGCAGCAAACTGGGAAAACGATCTTCCACCAAAAATAGAAGAAACAATAGAAAAAATGACTTGCCACAATGCATTCCAATTCTCCTATTCACTTTGGAATGATCTCCTGAATAAATAGCAATTGAAGTGGAAAGATTGGAACCTCCTATATCCCCTTTCCCCTATTGGCTTGAGAGACCGGAACTCCATAGGGACCAATACCTAAACAATTAGCCTACACGAAGTCTAGCAGAGTCACTATACTAGAGGTTGTTAATAAAGCAATCTAGTTACCACTAGTAGAGTCCGTGACCCTCCTCTTATTATAGGCATGGACATACAACCATAACTTGTAGTATAGTTCCCACAAACTTGTATTATAGTTCCCAGGACACTAGTCGAAGTATTAACTCATTACATATTAGTCTATCACCAAGACATACTTGGATTGGAATCCCAAAGGCTGATAAATCTTTACATATTGAACGTTACAATGTTTACCCTTTCTCTTACTTAGATACATGCAGCTATAATCTCTGATGACTGGAGCCCTTGAAGATGTTTGGATATATTTAATGTAATTTAATGTACTGATATATTGGATATGTTTATTATCTTGTCATCTTATACCTGCTAACTTATAAAACCAATAAAAACCATTGGAATATAGAACGTGTTGGAAGCAGAATTGATGAGTTTTCTGATGTAACCTCTAATAATCCGCTCGATGTAAGGAAAGTCCTCAGAGGAGGTACAGCAGCCGGCGAAACTCACCATATAGAGTCGCCTTAGTGTATGGAGGACTGCAGCACTGGGTTACCTGGTACTTCTCTCCTATATAGAGAAGTGTGCACTGTGGATAGATCACTAGTAAGGGCGGCTTTACACACACCAGCTTCTGAACAGATCTCTGGTTGCAGTGAAATCATGGACACATTGTTACATTTGTACACAGCCACAAAATAGAACAATGTGTCCATGATTTCACTGCAACCAGAGATCTGTTCAGAAGTTGGTCACAGAAGTTGGTGTGTGTAAAGTGGCCCTAAGAAGTGCATCCAAAAACTGAACGTGTGAACTAGGACCAGTCACAGTAAAGTATAGAATACAATCATGGCGGGCAGAGTCACTGAGAGCAGATGGGTTACAACAAAACCAGAGATATCTCTGGAGACATTGCTTGCAACTCACTGATTGCAGTGAAATCATGGGCACATTGTTCTATTTTGTGGCTGTGTAGAAATGTAACAATGTGTCCATGAATTCACTGCAGCCAGTGAGTTGCAAGCAATATATCTCTGTGTGTAATGGTACCGTAACCACTCTGCATCCAACAAGGCGTAGAAAGCCCCGGACACTCGATGATGAGCAAAGTCCTAAGACACAATAATTCCAGCTCAGCCGTCCTCTTCAGCTCAGCGCACCGTGCTCCATTCAGTGACATGGGACATGTTGTGGGATGTATAGAATAATGTGGACTGGGTGTAGATGTGTATGTGGAGGAGACATAGTTCCCACAGTCATGTGCAGTCACCCCATCTTCTATCACACACTGACAGATGGGCTCTGTGATGTCTGCAGAGTCACATATCTTCTTCTCCTCACTTGGTATCATGGTGAATTCTGCCTCACACCCGGGATTTATTGTATGGAGTGTAGAACATGGCAGAATATCACATGGATTGTTCCACCTGAAAGATGAAGACCCGCATTGCTCTACCCCCCTGTTTTCTTGTGTGGGATCATAACCTTTCTCTTTCTTCTTTTGATTGGATGTAATTTCCTGACCTCGTGATTGGTTACTTAAGTCCCACCTGTGATTAATGGTCACATATAAGACTTTGGGCTTCATTTCTCTCCTGTGGCACTCAGCAGCCACAAACAAGGCAGCTTTACCCGGATCCTTGTCACTTTTAACCATTTTACAATAAAATGCTGCTTCTAATCAGAGGTTTGTGCTGCAGACAATGTCCCTCTTTGTAGTCAGCAGGTTGTGGTGTCCTCCAGCATTTTTCATGCAGTTTCCATACTGACGTGGTAAGATGATCAGTTTTTCTATATGTCTTATTTCTGCCTCACTCATGGTTTGGCGGTATTATGTCACCTGTACATTATGGATTATTTCTACACCATATGTGAGGGATACTGTACATTATATATTAGGATTCTGCTGTTCAGTCTTCATACTCGGGCCCCATATGGCGGTGATCATGTAAGGTGTGGCAGTATTATGTGGGCACTGGGGGCAGTATGATTTCATAAACAGTATGTCTGACATTTCAGCATTGTATGATATGTTATTAGGAAAATGTATCTTCTCCACTATAATGACAGTGGTATTATTGGGGCAGTATATGCGGTATTAAGCTCTGAATGGCGATAATAGTAAAACAATGTAGAGTATGAAGTAACAATTCATCCAGGTTCGCTCTCTGCTCCAGCTCCGCTGTGTTATCTCCTCTATGTGACATTTCCCTTGATGTTGATGATCGGTCAGGTTCAGGATCCTCTATGTGACATTTCTCTTGATGTTGATGATCGGTCAGGTCCAGGTTCGCTCTCTGCTCCAGCTCCGCTGTGTTATCTCCTCTATGTGACATTTCTCTTGATATTGATGATCGGTCAGGTCCAGGTTCGCTCTCTGCTCCAGCTCCGCTGTGTTATCTCCTCTATGTGACATTTCTCTTGATGTTGATGATCGGTCAGGTCCAGGTTCGCTCTCTGCTCCAGCTCCGCTGTGTTATCTCCTCTATGTGACATTTCTCTTGATGTTGATGATCGGTCAGGTCCAGGTTCGCTCTCTGCTCCAGCTCCGCTGTGTTATCTCCTCTATGTGACATTTCCCTTGATGTTGATGATCGGTCAGGTTCAGGATCCTCTATGTGACATTTCTCTTGATGTTGATGATCGGTCAGGTCCAGGTTCGCTCTCTGCTCCAGCTCCGCTGTGTTATCTCCTCTATGTGACATTTCTCTTGATATTGATGATCGGTCAGGTCCAGGTTCGCTCTCTGCTCCAGCTCCGCTGTGTTATCTCCTCTATGTGACATTTCTCTTGATGTTGATGATCGGTCAGGTCCAGGTTCGCTCTCTGCTCCAGCTCCGCTGTGTTATCTCCTCTATGTGACATTTCTCTTGATGTTGATGATCGGTCAGGTCCAGGTTCGCTCTCTGCTCCAGCTCCGCTGTGTTATCTCCTCTATGTGACATTTCTCTTGATGTTGATGATCGGTCAGGTCCAGGTTCGCTCTCTGCTCCAGCTCTGCTGTGTTATCTTCTCTATGTGACATTTCTCTTGATGTTGATGATCGGTCAGGTCCAGGTTCGCTCTCTGCTCCAGCTCCGCTGTGTTATCTCCTCTATGTGACATTTCTGTTGATGTTGATGATCGGTCAGGTCCAGGTTCACTCTCTGCTCCAGCTCCGCTGTGTTATCTCCTCTATGTGACATTTCTGTTGATGTTGATGATCGGTCAGGTCCAGGATCTCTCTCTGCTCCAGCTTCGCTGTGTTATCTCCTCTATGTGACATTTCTCTTGATGTTGATGATCGGTCAGGTCCAGGTTCGCTCTCTGCTCCAGCTCCGCTGTGTTATCTCCTCTATGTCACATTTCTGTTGATGTTGATGATCGGTCAGGTCCAGGATCTCTCTCTGCTCCAGCTCGCTGTGTTATCTCCTCTATGTGACATTTCTCTTGATGTTGATGATCGGTCAGGTCCAGGTTCGCTCTCTGCACCAGCTCCGCTGTGTTATCTCCTCTATGTGACATTTCTCTTGATGTTGATGATCGGTCAGGTCCAGGTTCGCTCTCTGCACCAGCTCCGCTGTGTTATCTCCTCTATGTGACATTTCTCTTGATGTTGATGATCGGTCAGGTCCAGGATCTCTCTCTGCTCCAGCTTCGCTGTGTTATCTCCTCTATGTGACATTTCTCTTGATGTTGATGATCGGTCAGGTCCAGGTTCGCTCTCTGCTCCAGCTCGCTGTGTTATCTCCTCTATGTGACATTTCCCTTGATGTTGATGATCGGTCAGGTTCAGGATCCTCTATGTGACATTTTCTTTGATGTGATGATCGGGTCAGGTCCAGGTTCGCTCTCTGCTCCAGCTCCGCTGTGTTATCTCCTCTATGTCACATTTCTGTTGATGTTGATGATCGGTCAGGTCCAGGATCTCTCTCTGCTCCAGCTTCGCTGTGTTATCTCCTCTATGTGACATTTCTCTTGATGTTGATGATCGGTCAGGTCCAGGTTCGCTCTCTGCACCAGCTCCGCTGTGTTATCTCCTCTATGTGACATTTCTCTTGATGTTGATGATCGGTCAGGTCCAGGTTCGCTCTCTGCACCAGCTCCGCTGTGTTATCTCCTCTATGTGACATTTCTCTTGATGTTGATGATCGGTCAGGTCCAGGATCTCTCTCTGCTCCAGCTTCGCTGTGTTATCTCCTCTATGTGACATTTCTCTTGATGTTGATGATCGGTCAGGTCCAGGTTCGCTCTCTGCTCCAGCTCCGCTGTGTTATCTCCTCTATGTGACATTTCCCTTGATGTTGATGATCGGTCAGGTTCAGGATCCTCTATGTGACATTTCTCTTGATGTTGATGATCGGTCAGGTCCAGGTTCGCTCTCTGCACCAGCTCCGCTGTGTTATCTCCTCTATGTGACATTTCTCTTGATGTTGATGATCGGTCAGGTCCAGGTTCGCTCTCTGCACCAGCTCCGCTGTGTTATCTCCTCTATGTGACATTTCTCTTGATGTTGATGATCGGTCAGGTCCAGGTTCGCTCTCTGCTCCAGCTCCGCTGTGTTATCTCCTCTATGTGACATTTCTCTTGATGTTGATGATCGGTCAGGTCCAGGTTCGCTCTCTGCTCCAGCTCCGCTGTGTTATCTCCTCTATGTGACATTTCTCTTGATGTTGATGATCGGTCAGGTCCAGGTTCGCTCTCTGCACCAGCTCCGCTGTGTTATCTCCTCTATGTGACATTTCTCTTGATGTTGATGATCGGTCAGGTCCAGGTTCGCTCTCTGCACCAGCTCCGCTGTGTTATCTCCTCTATGTGACATTTCTCTTGATGTTGATGATCGGTCAGGTCCAGGTTCGCTCTCTGCACCAGCTCCGCTGTGTTATCTCCTCTATGTGACATTTCTCTTGATG
Organism: Allobates femoralis; assembly: GCA_033576535.1. Lineage (NCBI taxonomy): Eukaryota > Metazoa > Chordata > Amphibia > Anura > Aromobatidae > Allobates > Allobates femoralis. The sequence goes on from JARQOC010000005.1 coordinate 9,137,687, forward strand.
TTGATGATCGGTCAGGTCCAGGTTCGCTCTCTGCACCAGCTCCGCTGTGTTATCTCCTCTATGTGACATTTCTCTTGATGTGATGATCGGTCAGGTCCAGGTTCGCTCTCTGCTCCAGCTCTGCTGTGTTATCTCCTCTATGTGACATTTCTCTTGATGTTGATATTCTCAGGGTTTAATCGTATGTGTACAGGTGTCAATTTTCTTTATTTTTTAGAATTATTTCAGTGAATTGTAGGCCCAGATGAGGGCAGGGGACACTCCCCTGAGGAGGCGCCACTCTCTGAAAACCTGACACCAAATAGTCACCTATGGTTGGGTCACAACACTGTGGCTGTCTCTTTATTTGCTGCAAATATAAAGGGATCTGTGGTCAAACAGTCCATGTTCTGAGCCCAGAAAGCAGCAGCCTTTCCTGTGGTTTTATCGCCATCTCGTGGTCACTGTGTGTATTGCATATTCCTTGGTGTTTATCGCCATCTCGTGGTCGCTGTGTGTATTGCATATTTATCTGGTGTTATATCGCCATCTCGTGGTCCCTCTGTGTATTGCATGATAACATTATCACCTTACATTTGGCAATGTCAGAGCCTCCTGACCTGTGAATAATATTCTCACTTCGGTATATAAAAAAGTGGCAAATGATGAACTAATCAGAGGAATATCCTGGATCACGAGGTGTCTCCGCTGCTTGTGACATCACACAGTACGTGTTACTGAGCTCTGTATGGCAGGATTATATTCACACACATGATCCTGTATGAAATGCTGAGAGTTGTGTGTTCATAGAGCAACAATAACTTCGTACAGGTGGATGACTATAATAGTGACAGCCAGGGTGATCTATAATGGTGACAGCCACGGTGATCTATAATAGTGAACAGGGGAGGGACAGCAGGGTGACTATAATTGTGACAGCCAGGGTGACCTATAATGGTGACAGCCACTTGGTGATCTATAATGGTGACAGCCACGGTGATCTATAATTCGGTGACTAAGTGCAGCCAGGTGTAAATTTGATCTATAATGGTGACAGCCAGGGTGACCCGTAATGGTGACAGCCAGGGTGATTAATTCATAGAAAGGTGAACCATGACAATGGTGACGCACGTGTAATGGTGACAGCCACGTGACTATAATGGTGACAGCCAGGTGACTAAATTGTGACAGCCACGGTGAACCCGTAATGTGACAGCCAATCTTGGTGATCCTATAATGGTGACAGCCACGGTGATCTATAATGGTGACAGTCACGGTGATCTGATAATGGTGACAGCCAGGGTGACCTGTAATGGTGACAGCACGTGATCTGATGGTGACGCCATGGTGACTATAATGTGACAGCCACGGTGATCTATAATGGTGACAGCCAGGTGACTATAATGGTGACAGCCACTGTTGGTGGAGGTACTGTAATGGTGACAGCCAGGTGATCTATAATGGTGACAGCCACGTGACTATAATGGTGACAGCCAGGGTGACTATATTAAGAGGTAGAATGCAGCCAGGGTGATCTATAATGGTGACAGCCAGGGTGATCTATAATGGTGACAGCCAGGGTGATCTGTAATGGTGACAGCCAGGGTGACCTGTAATGGCGCCATTTGGTGCTGACCCTACATCGCCCCTATACTGTATGTGTAGATGCTGGGTTTGAGGTGCAGGGATCCCCCGTTGCACCATGTTCCCCTCCGGCCTCCATCTTTCTTACCTCCGCTGTTGGATGGTGGTGTTCTCCGGTGTGGCGGGCGGTGGAGGAGGGCAACACTGTAATGAGAGAGCGCGAAGTGTTACATCTCTGCCACATTGCTCCTGTCTGTGATGGTGATTTAGATATTAGTGGAGGTCACTGTGATCTTTAGTCCAGTGTAATGGACGGTCGTGGAGGTTGTGAAGGGTCGGGGCGGGAAGTCAGGGGGTCGGGGCGTCAGTGGGGCATTGGGTCGGGGCAGGGGGACGTCCACCCCAGCATCTACTGCAGTTTTGCGGAGGACGCACATCCGAAATTTTTCTTTTTCTTTATTTTGTTAGAGGCAGAACAGAGAACGTATAGGCCCGAATGTATGTAGACATATAAAGTGAAGGAAATAAGTATTTGATCCCTTGCTGATTGTGTAGTTTCCCATTGACACAGACATGAACAGTCTAGAATTTAAGGGTCGATTAATTGTAACAATGAGAGATAGAAGATCAGAAATAAAATCCAGTAAATCCCATTGCCTTAGAGACTTTCACATCTGCGATTTTTGAAGTTTGCGGCAGATCCAGCAGTTTTGCCGCATCTCCATGTTCTGCTGCATAATGGCTCACATGCGGCAAGCCCCATTCATTCCCTATGGGACTTGCGGTCAGCTGCGGCAAGAGCAGTTTTCCCGGATCTGGCTCTTGCGGTAAGTCAAAAAAACGCTGGTAGCAGCATTTTTTGGGCGCTGCTGCAAGTGTTGGATCTGCCGCGAACAGGCGAAAACACTGATGTGAAAAAGGTCCCTAAAATAGATAAATGTATTTGCATTTTGCAGAGATAAATAAGTATTTGATCCCTCTGGCAAACAAGACTTAATACTTGGTATAAACCCTTGTTGGCAGCACAGCAGTCAGACGTTTCTTATAGTTGATGATGAGGTTTGATGTCAGGAGGGATTTTGCTCCACTCCTCTGTACAGATCATCTGTAAATCATTAAGATTTTGAGGCTGTCACTTGGTAACTCGGAGCTTCAGCTCCTCCATAAATGATGAGATTAAGATCAAGAGACTGGCTAGATCACCCCTTTTCGAGCCAATCATTTGTTGCCTTGGCTGTATGTTTTGGGTCATTGTGGTGCTGGAAGACCCAGCCATGACCCATTTTTAATGTCCTGGCGGAGGGAAGGAGATTGTCACTCAGGATTTTACAGTACATGGCTCCATCCTTTGTCCCATTGATGTGGTGAAGTCGTCCTGTGCCCTTAGCAGAGAAACACCCACAAAACATAATGTTCCCCCCCCATGCCTGACTGTGGGGATGGTGTTCTTCTTTGGGTCATAGGCAGCATTTCTCTTCCTCCAAACACGGCGAGTTGAGTTAATGCCAAAGACTCAATGTTTATCTCCTCTGAGCACAGCACCTTCTCCCAATCATCTCACAATCACCAAGGTGTCATTGGTAACCTCAGACGGGGGCAATGTGCCTTCTGGAGCAGGGGGACTGTGCGGCACTGCAGGATTTAATCCATTACAGTGTAATGTGCTCCCAATGGTTTTCTTGGCGACAGTGGTCTCAGCTGCCCTGAGACCAGTAACAAGTTCCCCCCGTGTAGTTTTAGGCTGATGTCTCCCCTCCTTATGATCCTGGATCCCCCATGAGGTGAGATGTTACATGGAGCCCCAGATCGATGTGGATTGACCTCCTGTTGTATTTCCTCCATTTTTCCTTCTCCCCCAGCTTTGTCTTAGGCCGGCTTCACACCACGCTTTTTCCCTGTCAGGTTCTGTCCGGTGTTTTGCAGGAAGCACCGGACAGAATGTGACAGCCCCGGACAAACAGAACTGGAGGGCAAATATGCCCTCCGACCCTGTGTTGTGCCAGAATCAGCGGCTGTCACTGTCCAGTGCTAAAATTTCAGCATAGCGGCCAGAGGGGAGCTCTCCAGGTGCTGAAATTTCAGCCGTGGCTCTTTCAGCTGTGCTGTCCAGGTGCTGAATGAGCACGGCTTGAATTTCAGGGCTGCCGCTCATTCAGCACCCAGTGTCCGGGAACTGGATCATTTTTCTGCCGGATCCAGAGTGATCCAGTGCACATAGACTTCCATGTTATGGGTGCCGGATCGTCTCGGATCCGGTTTTGTTCGATTTTTGCCCTGGACACAAAAAATGCTGCAAGCTCCGATTGTGTGTCCGGGGCAAAAAACGAAATAAACCGGATCCAGCCCGATAGACACCAAACTGGATGGCAAATAACTACCATCCGGCCCCATAGGGATACAATAGGGGCAAAATCGGACCTGGGGTGTCCGGATCCAAATAATCGTGGCATGGAGCCGGCCTGAGAAAGCTCTGTGCTCTTCCCATGTTGTAGAGGTTAGAGGTGACTGATACATTGTGTGGACAGGAGTCTTTATACAGGTGACAATGTAACACAGCTGTGTGTAATGCAGGAACCAGGGGATGAGGAGCCGATAACTGCTCTGTAGGGGCCGGAGCTCCTAATGGTGGGAGGGGATCAAATACTTATTTCTCTCTGCAAAATACAAATACATTTATATCATTTACATAATGTGATTTTTTTCTGGATTTTATTTCTAATTTTCTATCTCTCACTGTTATAATTAACCGACCCTTAAAATTCTAGACTGTTCATGTCTGTGTCAGGGGGCAAACTACAAAATCAGCAAGGGATCAAATACTTATTTCCTCCACTGAATACCAAAATGGGGCCCAAAATGGTGGACATTATGTGGTAATGATTGGGGAGGGGGCCAACTCTTCTGTCTTTTATAGAATTTAGAACACTACAAGGGCCCATACATCTGATCAATATATAGGGGGGGGTCGTCAGACTTTACTTACACCACTGCTGGGGAGCTCAGTCAGGTAATAAGGGAATATAGAGACTGCACACTCTGTATAAAGAGGGACAACACAGATACAGAGCCTTGTGAAAGTATTCAGCCCCCTATATACAGTGCCTTGTAAAAGTATTCAGCCCCCTATATACAGAGCCTTGTGAAAGTATTCGGCCCCCTATATACAGTGCCTTGTGAAAGTATTCAGCCCCCTATATACAGTGCCTTGTGAAAGTATTCAGCCCCTATATACAGTGCCTTGTGAAAGTATTCAGCCCCCTATATACAGTGCCTTGTAAAAGTATTCAGCCCCCTATATACAGTGCCTTGTGAAAGTATTCAGCCCCCTATATACAGTGCCTTGTAAAAGTATTCAGCCCCTATATACAGTGCCTTGTGAAAGTATTCAGCCCCTATATACAGTGCCTTGTCTCGTATTAGCATTCACCCCTGAGTCAGCACTTTGTAGGACCACCTTTCTCTGTCTTGTATTAGTATTCACCCCCTGAGTCAGCACTTTGTAGGACCACCTTTCTCTGTCTTGTATTAGTATTCACCCCCTGAGTCAGCACTTTGTAGGATCACCTTTCTCTGTCTTGTATTAGTATTCACCCCTGAGTCAGCACTTTGTAGGACCACCTTTCTCTGTCTTGTATTAGTATTGACCCCCTGAGTCAGCACTTTGTAGGATCACCTTTATCTGTCTTGTATTAGTATTCACCCCTGAGTCAGCACTTTGTAGGACCACCTTTCTCTGTCTTGTATTAGTATTCACCCCCTGAGTCAGCACTTTGTAGGACTACCTTTCTCTGTCTCATATTAGTATTCAGTCCCCTGAGTCAGCACTTTGTAGGACCACCTTCCTCTGTCTTGCATTAGTATTCACCCCCGAGTCAGCACTTTGTAGGACCACCTTTCTCTGTCTTGTATTAGTATTCACCCCCTGAGTCAGCACTTTGTAGGACCACCTTTCTATGTCTTGTATTAGTATTCACCCCCTGAGTCAGCACTTAGAGAAAGGTGGTCCTACAAAGTGCTGACTCAGGGGCTGAATACTAATACAAGACAGAGAAAGGTGGTCCTACAAAGTGCTGACTCAGGGGGGGTGAACACTAATACAAGATAGAGAAAGGTGGTCCTACAATCTTGTATTAGTGTTCACCCCCCCGAGTCAGCACTTTGTAGGACCACCTTTCTCTGTCTTGTATTAGTATTCACCCCCGGAGTCAGCACTTTGTAGGACCACCTTTCTCTGTCTTGTATTAGTATTCACCCCCTGAGTCAGCACTTTGTAGGACTACCTTTCTCTGTCTTGTATTAGTATTCAGCCCCCTGAGTCAGCACTTTGCAGGACCACGTCTCTCTGTCTTGTATTAGTATTCACCCCCTGAGTCAGCACTTAGAGAAAGGTGGTCCTACAAAGTGCTGACTCAGGGGGGGTGAACACTAATACAAGATAGAGAAAGGTGGTCCTACAATCTTGTATTAGTGTTCACCCCCCCGAGTCAGCACTTTGTAGGACCACCTTTCTCTGTCTTGTATTAGTATTCACTCCCCTGAGTCAGCACTTTGTAGGACCACCTTTCTCTGTCTTGTATTAGTATTCAGCCCCCTGAGTCAGCACTTTGTAGGACCACCTTTCTCGGTCTTGTATTAGTATTCACCCCCTGAGTCAGCACTTTTTAGGACCACCTTTCTCTGTCTTGTATTAGTATTCAGCTCTGAGTCAGCACTTTGTAGGACCACCTTTCTCTGTCTTGTATTAGTATTCAGTCCCCGAGTCAGCACTTTGTAGGACCACCTTTCTCTGTCTTGTATAAGTATTCAGCCCCGAGTCAGCACTTTGTAGGACCACCTTTCTCGGTCTTGCAATAGTACTTGCAATGGTACTTTGTAGGACCACCTTTCTCTGTCTTGTATTAGTATTCAGCCCCCTGAGTCAGCACTTTGTAGGACCACCTTTCTCTGTCTTGTATTAGTATTCAGCCCCCTGAGTCAGCACTTTGTAGGACCACCTTTCTCGGTCTTGTATTAGTATTCAGCCCCCCTGAGTCAGCACTTTGTAGGACCACCTTTCTCGGTCTTGTATTAGTATTCACCCCCCTGAGTCAGCACTTTGTAGGACCACCTTTCTCGGTCTTGTATTAGTATTCACCCCCTGAGTCAGCACTTTTTAGGACCACCTTTCTCTGTCTTGTATTAGTATTCAGCTCTGAGTCAGCACTTTGTAGGACCACCTTTCTCTGTCTTGTATTAGTATTCACCCCCTGAGTCAGCACTTTGTAGGACCACCTTTCTCTGTCTTGTATAAGTATTCAGCCCCGAGTCAGCACTTTGTAGGACCACCTTCTCTGTCTTGTATTAGTATTCAGCTCTGAGTCAGCACTTTGTAGGACCACCTTTCTCGGTCTTGCAATAGTACTTGCAATGGTACTTTGTAGGACCACCTTTCTCTGTCTTGTATTAGTATTCAGCCCCCTGAGTCAGCACTTTGTAGGACCACCTTTCTGTCTTGCATTAGTGTAGTGAAATATGTATCTGAAGGAATGGACCCCCACAGTTAATGGTTAAATTCTGTGTCATTAGACAAGGGTCACAACCTATGTTATCTTGAGCACAAAGCTGGCTTTCTTTCACAGGGTCTTTAGTCTCCCCATAGGGGCCATCCTGCAAACACAGCAATAAAAACCTTTTACACCTTTAGTCAGCTTCAAACTGACTCCACCAAATGGGACCTAGTACTGCTTGACAATTGTATATTCTGTGGGAAAGAGAATGGGTTAAGAGAAAAGAGCATTTTAAATATAATGTATGCATGGGTAAATTAGTGAGGGCCCCAATCATAGTTCCAGAAGTAGAATAATAAAATGGAAGAATGGTCTAGAAATCTGACCTCCAGGCTGAGCCTATAACTTGGACCCTCCAGGCCAAAGTCCTTTGGTCACAGATTTTGGGGCAGCTGAAGCACTGCTGTGATCCACATTACATTTTCCTCCTTCCCCATTAGGATACAGAAAGAAGAAATTGCTAAGTTTTAGGTATTTCTCTAGGTTTCTCCTTTTTTATTTTATAACTGTTTTGCATATTTGTAGATCACTTTTTATTTCTATTTTTTTATCTTTTTTTTGTAAGCACTGTACCTTTTCTATTAAGAATTAAACTTTGATTGTCTGATAGTCTTAAATTAGGGGGACTCATCGCCCCCATATTCAGTGAGTGGTGGCAGCGTGTGTGAAGCGGGGTGCGGGGTCTGAGTTGGGGGAGTGATTTATGCTCCCTTTCAGGATAGGACAGAGGTTGAATGCTGCACTGAGTGAGAGGAGATAGATTAACCCTTGAGGGCGCAACCCCAAGTCACGTGCTGAGAAGCAAGTACGTGACAAATAGTATTCAGCCCCTGGAGTCAGCACTTTGTAGAACCACCTTTCTCTGTCTTTTGGGTCTCTCCAGCTTTGCTCATCTAGAAGTGACATTTTCATCTTCTCGTTAAGTGATTGTACGGAGATGTCTGTGATGTCACAGATTCTGGGTGGATTTGGGTCTGGACGGTGACTGTTCACACACAGGAATCTGCTCTGATCTGGACCCTCCATTGTAGATCTGCAGAATGATGAGGGTGGTCCTGCTGGAAGGTGAACCTACACCTCAGTCTCAGACCAGCTTCCCTGCCCCTGCTTAAGAAAACCCTCCCCACAGCAGGATGCTGATTCCACCAAGTGTGATGGTGGGGATGGGGCTCCCAGGGTGAGGTGCAGGGTTAGTTTCCACCACACATGGTGTTTTGTATTTAACCCAGTTCTCCTTTGACCAGAGTCCCATCCTCCACTGCTTGCAGTGTCCTCATCATGGCTTCTTCTTGCCCTGTCCTCCACCGCTCACTGTGTCCTCTACATGGCTTCTTCTTGCTGTGTTCTCTATATGGCTTCTTCTTGCCCTGTCCTCCACTGCTCGCTGAGCCCTCTACATGGCTTCTTCTTGCCCCATCCTCCACTGCTCACTGTGCCCTCTACATGGCTTCTTCTTGCCCTGTCCTCCACTGCTCGCTGAGCCCTCTACATGGCTTCTTCTTGCCCCATCCTCCACTGCTCACTGTGCCCTCTACATGGCTTCTTCTTGCCTTGTCCTCCACTGGTCACTGTGCCCTCTACATGGCTTCTTGCCGCATCCTCCATTGCTCACTGTGTCCTCTACATGGCTTCTTCTTGCCTTGTCCTCCACTGTTTGCTGTGTCCTCTACATGGCTTCTTCTTGCCCCGGTCTCCACTGCCGTATCCTCTACATGACTTCTTCTTGCCTCTTCCTCCACTGGTCACTGTGCCCTCTACATGGCTTCTTCTTGCCCCATCCTCCATTGCTCACTGTGTCCTCTACATGGCTCCTTCTTGCCCCATCCTCCATTGCTCTCCGAGTCCTCTTCATGGCACCTTCTTGCCCCGTCCGCCACTGCTCGCTGTGCCCCCTACATGGCATCTTTTTGACACTCTTCCATAAAGGGCAGATTTGTAGAGTCAACAACTAATAGTTGTCAGGTTAAGGAGAGGTTCCGGCACCAGCTGGTTGATTCCAAAATCTTTATTCCACAATTTTAAAATCACAGGGAAACGAGGCAAAACAATTCAGGCTAACAGTCGTCCTGTGGACAGATTCTTTCCTGAGCTGTGATCTCTTTCGCTCGTCTCCTTCTTGGGATGTCAGTCTCAGTGGGCGGCCATGTCACGGTCTTGTAGATTTGCGGTTGTGCCATTCTCCTTCCATTCTTGGATGATGGATTGATCAGTGCTCTTTGAGATATTCAGAGCTTTGGGCTATTTTCTATAACCTAACCCTGCTTTCCTCTTCTCCACTCCTTTATCCCTGACCTGTCTGGTGGGTTCCTTGGTGTTCATGATGCTATTTGATCCCTGATGTTCTCACACAAACCTCTGAGGTCTTCACAGAACACTTGTAGTTATACTGAGGAGAAATCACCCAGGAGGAGGGGATGTACTAATTATATGTATTCTGGGGGCTACTGGAGAGAATTAGACTTCAGGGGGATGAATACGAATGTATCTCACACGTATAGATTTATAACATATAGATAATACCAGGAACCATTTTCTTTACACTTCACAAGTATTCGACTTAGTGTTGGTATCATAGAGAATCTCAATATTATACATTTATGTTTATGACTGTAATGGGAAAAAAATGGGGAAATATTCATGGTTTATAAATACTTTTCCAAGACACTAAGTGTTCAGTGTAGCAACCGTCAGGTATGTTTATGGTGGAGCATCTATGGGCTCGATTCCCTATGTACAGAGAAGGGTGTGATGACACAGCATTTTACAATGTGTGGCATGGGTTACATTTTCCTAATTTGGCCAGATGTGTTGTTCTTTTGTTTGTTAACGCATGTTTATTAAGTCATTGTTTCTTGCCAGACTACTCTGAACCTTCATTGTCTGAGTTTGTGTATTGCTAATTGAATGTAAATTACCTCATCATTTCTGTCTCAGAGGAGAATTAGGCAGTCAAATTGAAATGCCAACCAATAAGAGCACAGCCTTATCCCACCAATCCTGTAAGACCACAGTACCTTGAGATGAGTGCTCAGAGTATATAAAAAGGGTCTGCTTCAGTCATCAGAAGATCATATGCTACATGTCCTCAACCTAGAGTCTCTGGTTCTGGTTATAAAACCATAACCTCAGCCTAGGAATTTCAGTTCCGGCTGCCAGGATAACATTGTGTCATCATACTCTGCATGGTCTCAGTATAGGAGCTTCGGGTCCGATTAGAGGAGCACTAAAACTGGACTATATTCTGCAGAAGTTCAGCCTAGGATTCGGCTGGAAAATACTCCGGTTGGGACAATTTGGTTACCTGGCTATAGACTTTGCTTGTGCTCAGTCAGCTTCCTAAGTTTGTCGCTATTCCCCTCTCGGTGGGTGCCCACCAATAGTGGGGTGCTGCTGGGTTGCAGTAAGTGGCTCTGGAAGCCCCGAGGCACAAACAATCTCCAGTGAGCCAGCAGAGGGTGACACTCTGTTGCCTGTTATATTGTGTATTTTGCTTGGTTATGTGTTATATGCCTTTGACTGTTGGGATACAATAAAACTTACCATTGTGTGGATCCCTCAGCCTATGTTGTATGAGTAGTAAGGAGTTCGGGCATTCAGCTGGGATGAGCCCTGGTCCATGCGGTCTTTCTAAAGGCAGCCGGGCCAGCGGACCATAGCACTCACTGATCCCCGTGTGTCCAGAGGAGAGCACCCATTAACTCCCATGAGTCCAGAGGAGAGCACCCACTAACTGTCACGCTTGGGAGGTAAGGGAATCAGGTAACAGGTAGGTTTAATGGGCGAAGGGACCAGGAGGAACTAACGTGACCCTTACCCTGGGGGTCCCTAAGCTCGCCCTGCTCTCGGAGGTACCTCTGATGGTGAGGAGGTCTGAGCCTCTGCCCTATTCTCTGCTCCTGAATAGCCCTAGGCTGAGGGCCCCTACCTCCACCCATGGATCCAGGATCACAGCTACTCCCAAGGAAAGACTTCAGCCCAGCAGCTAAGCAACATTACAGCACCAAGACCTAGAGCAAATACCTCTATCAGCAGCATCTGACAGAGGAGGGGGAAGGCTATTTAAAGCCAGGGTAAAGGGGATTCCAGGTGAGTCACACATCAACTCCTCAATCAGCACCTGACCATAATAGTGAATGCAGCCCTGGAGCACAACACAGGAGGCAAAGACCTTCACAACTACACCTCATGCAGCTCTTAAGGACAAACAACACACAGCAGCATCCAGCAGTGTCAGCGCCAACTAAGCGTGTGACACTAACCCCCGTGTCTCCACAGAGGAGAGCCCCCACTGACCCCCGTGTCTCCACAGAGGAGAGCCCCCACTGACCCCCGTGTCTCCACAGAGGAGAGCACCCACTGACCCCGTGTCTCCACAGAGGAGAGCACCCACTGACCCCCGTGTCTCCACAGAGGAGAGCACCCACTGACCCCCGTGTCTCCACAGAGGAGAGCACCCACTGACCCCCGTGTCTCCACAGAGGAGAGCACCCACTGACCCCCGTGTCTCCACAGAGGAGAGCACCCACTGACCCCCGTGTCTTCACAGAGGAGAGCACCCATTGACCCTCGTGTCTCCACGGAGATCATCCACAGACCCCCGTGTCTCCACCGAGGAGATCATCCACAGACCCCCGTGTCTCCACCGAGGAGATCATCCACAGACCCCCGTGTCTCCACAGAGGGGAGCACCCACTGACCCCCGTGTCTCCACAGAGGAGAGCACCCACTGACCCCGTGTCTCCACAGAGGAGAGCACCCACTGACCCCCGTGTCTCCACAGAGGAGAGCCCCCACTGACCCCCGTGTCTCCACAGAGGAGAGCACCCACTGACCCCCGTGTCTCCACAGAGAGCACCCACTGACCCCCGTGTCTCCACAGAGGAGAGCACCCACTGACCCCCGTGTCTCCAAAGAGGAGAGCCCCCACTGACCCCCGTGTCTCCACAGAGGAGAGCACCCACTGACCCCCGTGTCTCCACAGAGGAGAGCACCCACCCCGTGTCTCCACAAAGGGTTAATGTAGACTTTCATATTTGTCACTTCTATCCTTGGGGTAACAATTTAGTATCGGATTTCCCCCAAATCAGGGAGAATGCCCTTGTGCACAGTGGAGCCCCATAAAACTATAGAATAATGGTTGGACTGGATTTCCAGACTCGGGATGATGTGGAGAATTGTCAGAGATATCGGCTGGACCCCCGACACAGACCCCGAAATCTTGGAAGTCTTTCTAAGAAAAAGTGTGGGCTGATACAGCAAGGTAAAGGGGACACAAGGGATGAACAATGCCATGTTGGAGCAGTGATCTGGGTGCACTTACTTTAGGCCATACATGAGAGGTGTCCAGGACAAAACAGAACCCTGTGACCCTTGTGTGGATTAAACAGGACTATAAGGTTCTCTCCCATTACACGGAGCAATGGTGCGCAGCAACAGGTAAACTGATTGTGCTGGGTGTGCCGCCCTCCTCTATCACATACACCGTATATCACACATTACTACTGCCCTCTGCCATCACGTACACCGTGTATTACACATCACTACCGCCCTCCACCATCACATACACCGTGTATCACACACATCACCATCGCCCTCCACAATCGCATACACCGTGTATCACACAACATCACTACCGCCCTCCACTATCACATACACCGTGTATCACACATCACTACCGCCCTCCACTATCACATACATCGTGTATCACATATCATATACCGCCCTCCACTATCACATACACCGTGTATCACACATCACTACCGCCCTCCACTATCACATACACCGTGTATCACACATCACTACCGCCCTCCACTATCACATACACCGTGTATTACACATCACTACCGCCCTCCACTATCACATACATCGTGTATCACACATCAATACCGCCCTCCACTATCACATACACCGTGTATCACACATCACTACCGCCCTCCACGATCACATACACCGTGTATCACACATCACTACCGCCCTCCACTATCACATACACCGTGTATTACACATCACTACCGCCCTCCACTATCACATACATCGTGTATCACACATCACTACTGCCCTCCACTATCACATACACCGTGTATCACACATCAATACCGCCCTCCACTATCACATACACCGTGTATCACACATCACTACCGCCCTCCACTATCACATACACCGTGTATTACACATCACTACCGCCCTCCACTATCACATACATCGTGTATCACACATCAATATACCGCCCTCCACTATCACATACACCGTGTATCACACATCATACCGCCCTCCACTATCACATACACCGTGTATCACACATCACTACCGCCCTCCACTATCACATACACCGTGTATTACACATCACTACCCCCTCCACTATCACATACACCGTGTATTACACATCACTACCGCCCTCCACTATCACATACACCGTGTATCACACATCAATACCACCCTCCACTATCACATACACCGTGTATCACACATCAATACCACCCTCCACTATCACATACACCGTGTATTACACATCACTACCGCCCTCCACTATCACATACACCGTGTATCACACATCACTACCGCCCTCCACCATCACATACACCATGTATCACACATCAATACCGCCCTCCACCATCACATACACCGTGTATCACACATCACTACCGCCCTCCACCATCACATACACCGTGTATCACACATCACTACCGCCCTCCACCATCACATACACCGTGTATCACACATCACTACCGTCCTCCATCATCACATACACCGTGTATCACACACATCACTACCGCCCTCCACTATCACATACACCGTGTATCACACATCAATACCGCCCTCCACTATCACATACACCGTGTATCACACATCACTACCGCCCTCCACTATCACATACACCGTGTATTACACATCACTACCGCCCTCCACTATCACATACATCGTGTATCACACATCAATACCGCCCTCCACTATCACATACACCGTGTATCACACATCAATACCGCCCTCCACTATCACATACACCGTGTATCACACATCACTACCGCCCTCCACTATCACATACACCGTGTATTACACATCACTACCGCCCTCCACTATCACATACACCGTGTATTACACATCACTACCGCCCTCCACTATCACATACACCGTGTATCACACATCAATACACCCTCCACTATCACATACACCGTGTATCACACATCAATACCACCCTCCACTATCACATACACCGTGTATTACACATCACTACCGCCCTCCCTACTCACATACACCGTGTATCACACATCACTACCGCCCTCCACCATCACATACACCATGTATCACACAATCAATACCGCCCTCCACCATCACATACACCGTGTATCACACATCACTACCGCCCTCCACCATCACATACACCGTGTATCACACATCACTACCGCCCTCCACCATCACATACACCGTGTATCACACATCACTACCGTCCTCCATCATCACATACACCGTGTATCACACACATCACTACTGCCCTCCACCATCACATACACTGTGTATCACACATCACTACCGCCCTCCACCATCACATACACTGTGTATCACACATCACTACCGCCCTCCACCATCACATACATTGTGTATCACACATCACTACCGCCCTCCACCATCACATACATTGTGTATCACACATCAATACCGCCCTCCACCATCACATACACCGTGTATCACACATCAATACCGCCCTCCACTATCACATACACCGTGTATCACACATCACTACCGCCCTCCACTATCACATACACCGTGTATTACACATCACTACCGCCCTCCACTATCACATACACCGTGTATCACACATCACTACCGCCCTCCACCATCACATACACCGTGTATCACACATCACTACCGCCCTCCACCATCACATACATTGTGTATCACACATCACTACCGCCCTCCACCATCACATACACCATGTATCACACATCAATACCGCCCTCCACCATCACATACACCGTGTATCACACATCACTACCGCCCTCCACCATCACATACACCATGTATCACACATCAATACCGCCCTCCACACATCACATACACCGTGTATCACACATCACTACCGCCCTCCACTATCACATACATCGTGTATCACACATCAATACCGCCCTCCACTATCACATACATCGTGTATCACACATCAATACCGCCCTCCACTATCACATACACCGTGTATCACACATCAATACCGCCCTCCACTATCACATACACCGTGTATCACACATCACTACCGCCTCCACTATCACATACACCGTGTATTACACATCACTACCGCCCTCCACTATCACATACACCGTGTATTACACATCACTACCGCCCTCTGCCATCACATACATTGTGTATCACACATCACTACCGCCCTCCACCATCACATACACCATGTATCACACATCAATACCGCCCTCCACCATCACATACACAGTGTATCACACATCACTACCGCCCTCCACTATCAATACACCGTGTATCACACACATCACTACCGCCCTCCACTATCACATATACCGTGCATCACACATCACTACCGCCCTTCACCATCACATACATCGTGTATCACACACATCACTACCGCCCTCCACTATCACATACACCGTGTATCACACATCACTACCGCCCTCCACTATCACATACATCGTGTATCACACACATCACTACCGCCCTCCACTATCACATACACCGTGTATCACACATCACTACCGCCCTCCACTATCACATACACCGTGTATCACACATCACATACTGCCCTCCACTATCACATATCACCGTGTATCACACATCAATACCGCCCTCCACTATCACATACACCGTGTATCACACATCACTACCGCCCTCCACTATCACATACACCGTGTATCACACATCACTACCGCCCTCCACTATCACATACACCGTGTATCACACATCACTACCGCCCTCCACTATCACATACACCGTGTATCACACACATCACTACCGCCCTCCACCATCACATACACCGTGTATCACACACATCACTACCGCCCTCCACCATCACATACACCGTGTATCACACACATTACTTCCGCCCTTCAACATCACATACACCGTGTATCACACATCACTACCGCCCTTCACTATCACATACACCGTGTATCACACACATTACTTCCGCCCTTCAACATCACATACACCGTGTATCACACATCACTACCGCCCTTCACTATCACATACACCGTGTATCACACACATCACTACCGCCCTTCACCATCACATACACCGTGTATCACACACATCACTACCGCCCTTCACCATCACATACATCGTGTATTACACACATCACTACCGCCCTCCACTATCACATACACCGTGTATCACACATCACTACTGCCCTCCACTATCACATACACCGTGTATCACACATCACTACCGCCCTCCACTATCACATACATCGTGCATCACACACATCACTACCGCCCTCCGCTGTCACATATACCGTGCATCACACATCACTACCGCCCTTCACTATCACATACACCGTGTATCACACATCACTACCGCCCTTCACTATCACATACATCGTGCATCACACATCACTACCGCCCTTCACTATCTCATACACCGTGTGTCACACATCACTACCGCCCTCCACTATCACATACATCGTGCATCACACATCACTACCGCCCTCCACTATCACATACATCGTGCATCACACATCACTACCGCCCTTCACTATCTCATACACCGTGTGTCACACATCACTACCGCCCTCCACTATCACATACACCGTGTATCACACATCAATACCGCCCTTCACTATCTCATACACCGTGTGTCACACATCACTACCGCCCTCCACTATCACATACACCGTGTGTCACACATCACTACCGCCCTCCACTATCACATACATCGTGTATCACACATCACTACCGCCCTCCACTATCACATACACCGTGTGTCACACATCACTACCGCCCTCCACTATCACATACATCGTGTATCACACACATCACTACCGCCCTCCGCTGTCACATATACCGTGCATACACACATCACTACCGCCCTCCACTATCACATACACCGTGTATCACACACATCACTACCGCCTCCACTATCACATACACCGTGTATCACACACATCACTACCGCCCTCCACTATCACATACATCGTGCATCACACACATCACTACCGCCCTCCGCTGTCACATATACCGTGCATCACACATCACTACCGCCCTCCAATATCACATACACCGTGTATCACACATCACTACCGCCCTCCACTATCATATACACCGTGTATCACACATCACTACCACCCTCCACTATCACATACACCGCGTATCACACATCAATACCACCCTCCACCATCACATACACCGTGTATAACACACATCACTATCACCCTTCACTATCACGTACACAGTGTATCACACACGACTACCATCCTCCACTATCACATACACCGTGTATCACACATCAGTACCACCCTCCACTATCACATACATCGTGTGTCACACACATTACTTCCGCCCTCCACTATCACATACATCGTGAATCACACCACCACCGCCCTCCACTATCACACACACTGTTTATCACACATCACTATCACATACATTTGTGTATCACACTTGTTAGCCTTTGTTTAGGGCTTCAGTGCACACCCTTTGGGTCGCCCGCTTCCGTCCCCCATGTAGCGAGACGCTGACACAGTTTTGTACTTCATATCAGTTTACTTGATTGTTTGCACTGAGGCAGAACATGGCTTCACCGTAACAAATCCAGGTATATACAGTTTTAGGTTAGTGTTAGTACAGCGCCCCCGGTGGAGGGCGCCATCAGATGTCGCCTCCTCGTTAGATGAGTTAGGGTCATTGCTCTCCAGTCTCTAACACTTCGCACAATAGAGGACACTGCTCGTTACAGACGTTATGGTGAACACTGGCGGGTACATCGGGCACAGCACACAATGTGGTGGGCAGGGTGAGGGCGACAGGGTGAGGGCATGCAGTCGGCTTGATTGCTGAACCCCGGGTGCAGACGTCAGCAGGATGGCCGGGCTGGTGAACACAGACAGGAGGGGCACAAACACTATGTACAGGAAGCCCCAGAGATGGGTCAGGAGGTCCAAGCGCCCACTGGGCCAGCACAGTCAGATGTGGAGGGGTGCACCTCCCTATGGGGGTCCTCAGGGTGGTCCCAGGACAGATGACACATCCAGAGTCTCTACAATGAAAGGAATGAGATGATGTGAGATGAGCAGCGTGGAAACGAGCGTCACGTGCATAGGCAGTATAGCACCTCGCCCCTGGGACCGCACCGCCCACTAAAGACTAACTAACCCTGACAGCAAGAGCAGAAAAGAAACACAGAGTGTCAGAGTGCGTTACAGTGTATCAGTGCAGGCAAGAGCATCAGGGTGCGTTACAGTGTGTCAGTACAGGCCAGAGCATCAGGGTGCGTTAGAGAGTATCAGTGCGTCAGGGTGCATTACAGTGTGTCAGCACAGGCCAGAGCATCAGGATGCGTTACAGTGTGTCAGTGCAGGCCAGAGTATCAGGGTGCGTTACAGTGTATCAGTGCAGCCCAGAGCATCAGGGTGCGTTACAGTGTATCAGTGCAGGGCAGGAGTTTCTGCTCGCAGACATTGCCTACACTGATACACTGTAACAAAAGTCTTCAGGACTTTTCAGCCTCTGAACAATCAGTTACACTTTCATTCACTAAAAGCAAGCAGAGTTGTTGGAATTTGTTAGAGAGTGACACAAAGCTGAAGCTTTTAAACGGCCCCTTTAAATGCCTGATGAGCAGCAGCTCCTGCTTTATATAATACGTGCCCAGGGTCAGAGGTCAACTCCTGCCTTATATATCACATGCCCAGGGTCATAGGTCAGCTTCCTCATATAATTCCCCGTGTCAGAGGTCAGCTCCTGCCTTATAGAATACATGCCCGGGGTCAGAGCCTCTCTTCTTATATAATTCCCGGGGTCAGAGGTCAGCTTCCACCTTATATAATACACTCCCGGGGTCAGAGGTCAGCTCCCGCCTTATATAATACCCTCCCGGGGTCAGAGGTTAGCTCCTCCCTTACATAATAAATGCCTGGGGTCAGAGGTACCTGGATTCTGGGGTGCACGGTTGGTTCTGTGACGGTCTCCAGTTTGCGCGGAGGAGTCCAGACAATGGTGAGTCCAGAGTCACAGGATGGAGGGTCCAGGACATCAGTGATGGTGGGACTCAAATCCTGTACACAAATCATGCAAAACACACGTGAGACAAGATGGTGTCTGCAGGGGGCAACATACAAGAGGGGGACAAGGGTGGGGGAGTGATGTCATCAGGGGGCTGGGAACTCAAGACGGTGATGTCATAATGTAGGCGGGTAATCATCACTTACAGGATAGTGATGTCAATTTAGGTGGGTAATCATCACTTACAGGATAGTGATGTCATAATGTGGGCAGGTACTAATCACAGGAAAGTGATGTGTGTGGGTACTCGTCACTTACAGGATAGTGATGTCATAATGTGGGTGGGTATTCACAGGATAGTGATGTCATAATGTGAGCTGAGACTCATAGGATAGTGATATCATAATGTGGGCGGGTAATCATCAATTACAGGATAGTGATGTTATAATGTGGGCAGGTAATCATCAATTACAGGATAGTGATATCATAATGTGGGCGGGTAATCATCAATTACAGGATAGTGATATCATAAAGTGGGCGGGTAATCATCAATTACAGGACAGTGATATTATAATGTGGGCGGGTAATCATCACTTACATGACAGAGATGTCACAATGTGGCGAGTAATCATCAATTACAGGATAGTGATGTTATAATGTGAGCGGGTAATCATCAATTACAAGACAGTGATGTTATAATGTGGGCGGGTAATCAATTACAGGACAGTGATATCATAATGTGGGCGGGTAATCATCAATTACAGGACAGTGATGTTATAATGTGGGCAGGTAATCATCAATTACAGGACAGTGATGTTATAATGTGGGCAGGTAATCATCAATTACAGGACAGTGATGTTATAATGTGGGCGGGTAATCATCAGTTACAGGACAGTGATGTTATAATGTGGGCAGGTAAGCATCAATTACAGGACAGTGATGTTATAATGTGGGGGGGTAATTATCAATTACAGGATAGTGATGTTATAATGTGGGCGGGTAATCATCAATTACAGGACAGTGATGTTATAATGTGGGCGGGTAATCATCAATTACAGGATAGTGATGTTATAATGCGGGCGGGTAATCAATTACAGGATAGTGATGTTATAATGTGGGCGGGTAATCATCAATTACAGGACAGTGATGTTATAATGTGGGCGGGTAATCATCAATTACAGGACAGTGATATTATAATGTGGGCGGATAATCATCAATTACAGGACAGTGATGTTATAATGTGGGCAGGTAATCATTACTTACAGGATAGTGATATCATAATGTGTGTGGGTAATCAGTTACAGGACAGTGATGTTATAATGTGGGTGGGTATTAATCACAGTACAGTGTTGTCATAATGTGAGCAGGTACTCATTACTTACAGGACACTGATGTCTTAATATGTGCAGGTGCACACCACTTGCAGAACAGTGATGTCATAATGTCGGCAGGTAATCATCACTTGCAGGATAGTGATGTCATAATGTGGGCGGGTAATCATCAATTACAAGACAGTGATGTTATAATGTGGGCGGGTAATCAATTACAGGACAGTGATGTTATAATGTGGGCGGGTAATCATCAATTATAGGACAGTGATGTTATAATGTGGGCGGGTAATCAATTACAGGATAGTGATGTTATAATGTGGGCGGGTAATCATCAATTACAGGACAGTGATGTTATAATGTTGGCGGGTATTCATCAATTACAGGATAGTGATGTTATAATGTGGGCGGGTAATCATCAATTACAGGACAGTGATGTTATAATGTGGGCGGGTAATCATCAATTACAGGACAGTGATGTTATAATGTGGGCGGGTAATCATCAATTACTGAACAGTGATGTTATAATGTGGGCAGGTAATCATCAATTACAGGACAGTGATGTTATAATGTGGGCAGGTAATCATCAATTACAGGATAGTGACATTATAATGTGGGCAGGTAATCATCAATTACAGGATAGTGACATTATAATGTGGGCGGGTAATCATCAATTACAGGACAGTGATGTTATAATGTGGGCGGGTATTCATCAATTACAGGACAGTGATGTTATAATGTGGGCGGGTAATCATCAATTACAGGACAGTGATGTTATAATGTGGGCGGGTAATCATCAATTACAGGACAGTGATGTTATAATGTAGGCGGGTAATCATCAATTACAGGACAGTGATGTTATAATGTGGGCGGGTATTCATCAATTACAGGACAGTGATGTTATAATGTGGGCGGGTAATCATCAATTACTGGACAATGATGTTATAATGTGGGCGGGTAATCATCAATTACAGGACAGTGATGTTATAATGTGGGCAGGTAATCATCAATTACAGGACAGTGATGTTTATGTCGGCGGGTAATCAATTACAGGACAGTGATGTTATAATGTGGGCAGGTAATCATCAATTACAGGACAGTGATATTATAATGTGGGCGGGTAATCAATTACAGGATAGTGATGTTATAATGTGGGCAGGTAATCAATTACAGGACAGTGATGTTATAATGTGGGCGGGTAATCATCAGTTACAGGACAGTGATGTTATAATGTGGGCAGGTAATCAATTACAGGACAGTGATGGTATAATGTGGGCAGGTAATCAATTACAGGACAGTGATGTTATAATGTGGGCAGGTAATCATCAATTACAGGACAGTGATGTTATAAAGTGGGCAGGTAATCAATTACAGGACAGTGATGTTATAATGTGGGCGGGTAATCATCAATTACAGGATAGTGATGTTATAATGTGGGTGGGTAATCAATTACAGGACAGTGATATTATAATGTGGGCGGGTAATCATCAATTACAGGACAGTGATATTATAATGTGGGCGGGTAATCAATTACAGGGCAGTGATGTCATAATGTGGGCAGGTACTAATCACTTACAGGATAGTGATGTCATAATGTGGGCGGGTAATCATCACTTACAGGATAGTGATGTCATAATGTGGGTGGGTACTTATTACAGGAAAGTGATGTGTGTGGGTACTCGTCACTTATAGGATAGTGATGTTATAGTGTGGGCAGGTAATCATTACTTATAGGGCAATGATGTCACAATGTGGGCAGGTCCTTTTCACTAACAGGTCTTCAGTGATGTCATAATGTGGGTGGGTACTCATCACTTACACGACAGTAATGTGGGCACTCAACTTGCAGGATAGTGATGTCATAATGTGGGCTGGTACTTATGACTCAAAGGATATTTGGGTGTCAGGGGCTCCGGGAGCAGTGACATCTCAGTATTTGGGTGTCAGGGAAACCGGGAGCAGTGACATCTCAGTATATGTGTGTCAGGGCCTCCGGGAGCAGTGACACCTCAGTATTTGGGCGTCATGGGCTCCGGGAGCAGTGACACCTCAGTATTTAGGTGTCAGGGGTTATGTGTTCAGGGCTCCGGGAGCGGTGACACCTCAGTATGTGTGTGTCAGGGGCTCCAGGAGCGGTGACACCTCAGTATTTGCATGTCAGGGGCTCCGGGAGAAGTGACACCTCATTATTTGGGTGTCAGGGGCTCCAGGAGCAGTCACACCTCAGTATTTGGGTGTCTGGGGGTTACGTGTCCAGGGCTCCGGGAGCGGTGACATCTCAGTATGTGTGTGTCAGGGGCTACGGGAGCGGTGGCACCTCAGTATTTATTTGGGTGTCAGGGGCTCCGGGAGTGGTGACATCTCAGTATGTGTGTGTCAGGAGCTCCGGGAGCGGTGACACCTCAGTATTTGGGTGTCAGGGGTTACGTGTCCAGGGCTCCGGGAGCAGTGACATCTCAGTATGTGTGTGTCAGGGGCTCTGGGAGCGGTGACACCTAAGTATTTGGGTGTCAGGGGCTCCAGGAGCAGTGACACCTCAGTATTCGGGTTTCAGGGCCTCTTTAGTTCCGTTACAACTATATAGGGGTCACAAATACTAAGAGATAGGGCTATAAGTATGTTGGGTGAACTAATGATTGTGGCGAGCACCCGTTCAGGGGTTATAGTGACGGGCGCAGAATGTGGGTCACCTATTCATCTGCTCATACAAGATTCACACATGAAAATGAAAGCTAAAAAGAAACCGGTGGATGAAATCTGAAGAGGAAAGGGTCAGGGGGAGCACAACTTACAGCGGGGGCTTCACGACATCTCTGGAAGACAAGAATGAAGGACACAGGAGGGATGGAAGGATCGCTGGGACATAGGAAGGTCGGTCCATACAAGAGGAGCAGCAGGTCATCATGGATGACAGTAGGCAGCAGGAGGAGGCTCTCCGGGGGCTCGGGAGACTTGAATGATTGGGGTCTTGGGGAGAAGGGGTTGATTAGCGTTGATTTGTGGCTGCTGGAGACGGGTGGTCACTGCTCTGCATTGGCATCTGTTAGTGCGAAGGTTCAATGTGTGGCAATAGTGTTCTCAGAGTCATCTCTCAATATACAAATTACACGGTAGGAGCGAGGCTGGACATCAGGCCATTTTCTGGGGTTTTGGTTACAATGTCAGGCACTACTGCTGTGAAGTACAATTAGAAATAGGCAGAAAGTGATATAGAGTTTTATAAAATAATAAAGTCCATTAAAGCTTCACCACATGCAGAGCAGGAACCAGGATTCAAGTTCATGGATTTAGGGTGCATATTGCTCTCTATACCAGGCCAGGCACCGGGGCCGTCAACATGTCCGACCCTCTTCTTGCCTCCTGGCTGCAGCTTAGACTTAACAGTGCGCTGACCACTTCTGCTGCGTCCACAGGTGCATATTGGGGCCCGCTGGTGTATCTTCGACCATAGCTGGATGAGGTGTAGGAGGAAGACGAGAAATTCATTGTGAAATTGGAGTTGCCTGTGGCGTCGAAGCTGCCTCTACGTGAACCTGATCTGGAGCCAGTTCTAGATCCTGAGCGGAGCCGGAGGCTGAGCCGGAACCGCTCACATTGTAGGGACTGTAGTAACCCTTGCTGGATTGTGAGGAGGCTTCCAGGAGTCTCAGACCAGTGCCATCTTCTACCATGCTCTTCTCCATGGCTTCTCGGTAGGAGATCTTCAGCTTGGTTTTAGGACAGGTTAGGTATTTGGAGTAAGTGTTGACATCTCTTAGTTTCTGAGCCGTGCGGGAGTCTATGGTTCCCTTGCGGAGGGCATCCTCTAGACTGACCCGTTCGGAGACATCAGGCTCTATAAGGCCACCTGTGAGATACTGCACTTCTAAGAAGCGTTGTCCGGCTTCATAATACAACCAGCCCTTCTTCAGTGCTTGGGCTGCTGACATTTTTGTCTTGGTTCTTGGGTCTTCGAAAGCCGCTGTAGGCTTTCTGGGCCAAGTTTATTCTATCCACCATTATTTTGTCCACCAGACCTTGTTGACTGCATCGGCCACAGAGAATTTCTCTCCTGTGATGGGGTCGATGATGCCTCCGGTGCAGGCCTGGGCCTCCAGCAGTCTCTGACCAGTTATGTTGTCCACCAGGTTGCGGTGCATGGCTTCAGTGATGGAGACCTTCTCTAATGTATCTGTGTCCACTATACCAGCTATAGGGCCAGTCTCTTCAGAGGATCACTCCATGATGGTTGTTGATCCCGTCTAGCAGGACTCGCAGAGTAGGAGGATGATGAGCCCACAGAGGAAGATCTTGATCGGTATCCACTCATGTTGCCGGAGAGCATGTCTGCAAACTCAGTGATGGATAAGGTGCCAGCGCGATACTGGTCCAGAGAAGATTGATCAATGAGACCTTTGGAAATGGCGTCATCAATATCGTACTGTCGTCCTGAGCGCCTGTCAGTGATCATTGATTTCACTACGCCGTCAGATGAGGAGATGGTGACTTCTTCCCACTCACACTCCTGTTCGGAGAGCTCGATGTAGGTCTGCTGGTCGATAAGTCCTTTGCGATATGCTTCATACACAGACATTTCCTTCCCGGTCTCTGGATCTACGATCACCACTCTTCTCTTACGGACTGAAGACTTGGATGAAGTCTTTCTCTCCGCTTCTTCTCTTTCAGAGCCAGTAGACAGAGTCCGGTGTCTGGGTCAGTCATGCATCTTTCCATCAACTGGAGGTAGGTCAGATTTTCCTCTGTGTTGGGATCAAAGAAGCCTTTAGTATCATCGCTGGGATCTGAGAGGATCTCATTCATTTCTTCATCAAACAGACCCCTCTTGTATGCGGTCTCTACGGGCAGGCGATGGCTTTCTTCTGGATCAATGATGCCGCCAGTGGCAATCTGGGCTTCCAGCAGACGGATGCCGTGGTCTTTCAGGATCAGTCCTTTCTTCATGGCTTGGAAGAGAGAGATGAGCTTTCCTGAGTATGGATCCTTGTATCCGGTCACCGCTCTCTCTGCTGACAGCAGCTTATCCTTGAATTCTGGCCCCACGATGCCCATCCGGACTGCATCCTCAACGGCCAACTTCAGGCACTTGATTGGATCGATGACGTAGCCCGTGGCCGCTTGTGCTTCGAGTAACTCGAATGCCGTGCCTGGCCTGATCATGCCTTTCTTCATAGCTTGGTAGATGGAGTACTTTTCCTTTGTAGCCTCCACGTAGACACCAGCGATACAACTTGTGCCTTCCAAGAACTTCTGGAGGTTTCTTGACACTTCCTCAATAGAGGTTAAGCCTTCTTGTAACTGTTGGGCGGTTATTGCATCCATGATATTTGATCTAATCAGTTCTTCCATGGAAATCTCTTTCCTCAATCCTTTGAATGTTAGTTTCCTCTTGTCTGCCAGCGGCAAGATGAGCAGATTGCTCTTTTCGTCTCTTCGGCACCTCTTCAGCAGCTGTGCGTAGCTGAGTTTCTCATCTGTGGCAGGATCCACATAGCTGCGGACCTCGCTTGGCTCTGACAACATGTCCAGAGTCTCCTTGTTGAGATAGCCACGTGTGTAGGCGATATCATTGGTAATGTGGAATCCAAAGCGGGGGTCAATGACGCCTCCTGTAGCAATCTGGGCATCGAGCAACCTCAGAGCTTGATCAGACGGGATCAGATCTTTCTTCATAGCTTGGAAGATGGAAATCATCTGCTCGGTGTAAGGATCTCTGTATCCGGTTACTGCTCTTTCGGCAGACAGAAGGCGGTCGTGAATTTCAGGTCCCACTACGCCCTTTCTAACGGCCTCATCTACAGTTAATAGTTCATTCTTCACTGGATCGATCATAAAGCCAGTGGCCGCCTGGGCATCCAGCAGCAGAAAAGCCACATCTTGAGTAATGAAGCCCTTCTTCATTGCCTGGTAAATGCTGATGCTTTCTTTAGAAGCTGGCATCTGTAGACCTGCAACACATCCGGTGCCATACAGGTATCTCCAGACCGTCTCGATTTGGATGATCTCCTGGATAGTCTTGGTTCCTTGCTTTAACATGTTGTACATTTCCAGTGTTATCAGCCTGGACTCGTACATATCTTCAGCTGTAATGCGGCGACGGACAAAGTCATAAGAATACATCTCCTGCTGCCGAATGATCTCGGTCTTCTCAATGATCTCGATGATGATGATAATCATGCGCTCCTTGGTCAGGCGACCAGCTTGGAACTCCGCCATGAGACGATCCCTTTCCTCTTTGGGAAGAAGATCCGACTGCATAAGCTCCCAGATGGTCATGGAGGAGCCGGCCAGGCTTCCAGCTGGAATGTCCACCGTTGTCTCTTCAAACACCTTCTTGGTCTCGGACTCGCTGTACACTTTACTACTTTCAGCTGCTGCAGGCTTCTCTGTTTTCTTTAAGGGAAGAAGAGTCAGCCCTGTTTCTGGATCCTTAATGCATCTTTCTTTCAGTTGCAAGTAAGTCAGGTTCTCCTGAGTGTTGGGATCGAAGAATCCTTTGGTGTCATCGGTGGGATCAGACAGGATCTTGTTCATGGCTTCATCAAAGTAACCTCGTTTGTAGGCCACTTCCACGGGGACTCGGTGGCTGTGAACGGGGTCAATGATTCCCCCGGTGGCGATTTGAGCTTCTAGGATGCGTATTCCATGGTCTCGGAGAATTAAGCCTTTCTGCATGGCTCGAAGACAGAGAATGGTGTTTCCAGAGTAGGGGTCTTTGTAACCTGTGACGGCTTTTTCAGCAGACAGCAGTTTTTCGTGCAGCTCTGGTCCGACTACTCCCGCTTTCACTGCCTCGTTCACATAGAATTTCTGGTTCTTTACTGGATCTATGATAAACCCAGTGGAGGCCTGTGCCTCAAGGAGCACCAGAGCCGTCCCGGGCCTCAGCATGTTCCTCTTCATGGCTTGGTAGATGTTCATTTTCAGTTTGTTCTCTTCTATGTACACACCGGCAATGCAGTCACTGCCCTGGAGATATCTCTTGACTGAGTCGGTCTCAGAAATTTCCTTTACTGACTTCTTCCCTTCTTTTAGCTGCTCAAATTGGGTCTTATCGATAATATTGGCCTCCAGAAGTTCATTGGCAGGAACTGGAGCCCGGAGGCCGGTGAAGGTGAGGCGCTGCTGCCTCTTGGTCTCGGTTTCCTCCACAATGGTAATCATGATCTTGATTATTTTCTCGATGGTTACTTTTCCTGTCTTATATTGGCGGAGCAGCTCCCTCCTTTGCTCTTCTGTGAAATATTCAGAATGGATCAGCTCCCACAGAGTAATGGTCTTTCCTTTGAAGCTGCCGACGGGGACTTCGACTGTGGCTTTATCAAAGGCTTCTTTGGCCTGAGAGTCGGTGTAAACCTCTTCCAGTTGAGACTGTATGGCTTGTTCGGACAGAGGGAGTAACAAGTGACCGCTTTTCTTGTCCACCTTGCACTTCTTCTGCAGTTGTGCGTAGGAGAGGATCTCTTGACTGTTGGGATCATAGAAGCCTGTGTTTTCATCCACCGGCTCAGACAGGATTTTGGTTGTCTCTTCGTCCAGGTGACCTCTCTTGTAAGCGATCTCTAGTGGAAGTCTGTGGCTGCTTACTGGATCTATGATGCCACCTGTGGCCAATTGAGCATCTAAGAGTCGAATGCTGCTGTCCTTTGGTATGAGCCCCTTCTTCAGAGCCTGGAACAGAGACAGCGTCTGCCCGGTGTACGGGTCCTTGTAGCCAGTCACTGCTTTTTCTGCAGACAGCAGCTTCTCATGGTATTCGGGGCCAACAATTCCAGCCTTGACGGCCTCATCTACTGGGAGTAGTTCACTACTCGCTGGGTTGATAATAAAGCCGGTACCGGCCTGAGCCTCCAGCAGGTTGAGAGCGGTGGCGGGCTTCAGGAGGTTCTTCCTAATGGCATCGTAGAAGCTTAGTTTCTCCCAGATTTCTCCACCTGGACGCCAGCGATGGCCGTGCTCCCGGTGAGATATCGCTTCACGGCATCCACCTCAGAGACCTCTTTCACAGACTTTTTGCCTTGATGGAGCTGGTTGAACAGGTCGTTATCATGATCTTGCTCTCGACCAGTTCTGCCGCTGGGACGGGACTTCTTAGCCCATCGAAGCACATTTGCTTCTTGGCTTCATTCTCTTCCACCACAGTAATTATGATCTTGATAATTTTTTCCACAGTGATTTTGCCAGTTTTATATTGTCGCAACAGCTCCCGTCTCTGCTCTTCTGTGAAATATTCAGAGTTGATAATTTCCCAGATGGTGACGCTTTTTCCTTGGAATTTGCCAAAAGGAACGGAAACTGTGGCTTTCTTGAACACGTCTTTGGCTTCTGAGTCTGTGTAGACGAGTTCTCCTTTTCCAGCTTTGTCGGTCAGAGGCAAAAGGCACAGCTTGGTCTCTGGGTCCACCACACATCTTTCCATTAGCTGCAAATAGGTAAGATTTTCTTGTGTGTTGGGGTCGAAGAAGCCTTTGGTGTCGTCTGTAGGATCGGACAAGACAACGTTCATTTCTTCATCAAAGTAGCCTCGTTTGTAGGCGACGTCTAGAGGCAGACGGTGACTGTTGACTGGGTCTACGATGCCTCCGGTGGCAATCTGGGCTTCTAGCAGTCGTATACCGTGGTCCTTCACAATTAAGTCTTTTTTCATGGCTTGGAAGAGGGAGATTTTCTCCCCGTGTAGGGGTCCTTGTATCCGGTGATGGCCCTCTCTGCAGACAGCATTTTGTTGTGGATTTCAGGCCCAATGACGTTTTCTTTCACCGCCTCACTGACCGTCAGTTTCTTGTTCCTCACTGGGTCGATGATGTATCCGGAGGCAGCCTGGGCTTCCAGCAGGATGAGTGCGGTGCCCGGTGTGACCAGCCTCTTCTTCATGGCATTGTAGATACTGATTTTTTCATTGCTGGGCTTGAGTAGTAGTCCAGCAATGCTGCTCTTTCCTTGGAGGTACTTTCTGATGTCTTCGCGCTGAGAGATGTCACCCACAGACACTTGCCTGTTGGCCAGTTTGTCGAGCATTTCTTTGGTAAGTATACCAGCCTCAAACAGTTTGTTGGCAGATACTTTTTGTCTTAGGCCATCGAATGCATTTTCTTGATCGCCGTTCTGTATGGACCCGTCTACTAAGTCTCTTCCATTCTGTAGCGATCTGGTCTGGGTGATGATGGTTTCCTTGTGAATAACGATCTCTTTGGTTTTCTCCAAGGCTATTCTATGTTCTTGTTCTAGTTGTTCCAGCCTTTCCCTCAGTTTTCGGTTTTCTTCCTCCAGTAGCTTCTCTTGATCGAGCCTCATCTATCCAGCTGCTGCAGCTCTTCTTGTTTCTGCCGCACCTTGTCCTCGGCATCGAGGTGCCTTCTGACGGCATCGTCCATGCTGATCTGGAGGAGCCGCTTCTCCTCCTCCAGCTGTTGCAGCTGCCACTCTCGCTCGGCTTTCAGGCTTTGGGCTTTGTTGACTTCTTGATTGAAGAGTTTCTCCAGTTTGGCCTTCTCTTCTTCTATGTACTTTTCTTTCTGGATCAGGATTTGCTTCTCGGACAGGAATGTGGACTGGAGCGTCTGGGTTTCATGACGTAGCTGCTCCCGTTGAGCGATCTCCATCTGTAAAGAAAAGGACCGGAACGATTAAGGTAAAATGAAAAAATGGCAGGACATTCATCACAGCACAACCCAAGGGTTAATGGCTTTGCAAGGGCCCCTTATATAGCCCCCTATGAGGAGGAGTCGTATGGTGTGCAGACCATCCTCATGAGACGGATGACTGGTTTTACTCTTTAATATTTAATATGTGACCTGGCTGATAAGATGCTGACAATCTAAGCTCTGTCGCCCCTGGGATCTAGGCTTTGATTCCCCAGATATGGGTGGTCTTCTCATGTGAGCATAACTAGGGGGGGTTGGCCATATGATGGTCTATGGCCAGTTTTACGGGTACTGCAGCAGTATGAACAAGGACTATGTACTGCACAAGAAATGGCCAAAAACAAAATGATAAGAATGACGATATTAAACTAAAGCAGATGAGGGGCAGGGGGCATAAAACCCATGAGTGATAGTATAATAGAAATAATGGGGTACCTCTTCGGACTTTCTCTGCAGCAGCTCGGCCTCCTTCTTCAGCTTCTCCTTCTCGCTCTCGAGGTCGGCAATGGCTTTGCGCAGGTCGTCGGCCTCCTTGTCACTTTGCTGTCTCTGTATTTCCAGGGTGTGCACCACCGTCATCTTCTCCTTGGTGGACAGTTCTGTCTGGTGTAGCTTCTCACTGATTTCTTCGGCCTGTTTCCTGAACTTTTTGGCGTCCTCTTCAGCTTTGGCTTGGGCTCTGCTCATTTCCACCACTTGTATTTTAAGGCGTTCGGCTTCAGCACTGATGTCGAGCTGTCGGCGTCGTTCGGCCTCCAGGGTCTTTTGGAAGCCCTCGGTCTCCTCGGCTAGTTGCTGCTGCATCTGCTCCTTGTCTTCTTGGAGTTTCTTGGCTTGCTCCATGGCCAGCTCTTTCTGTTTCTGCAGCATCTCGGCTTCGGCTTTCAGACGGGTGGCTTCTTGAACAGCTTGCATCTTCTCCTTCAGCATCTTTTCAGCTAAGGCTCGCTGCTCATTCAGGTCATCTTCTGCAAGTTCCGCAGGCGTGCGGCCTCCTGGGCCTCTATGCTCAGGCGGGCAGCCTCCTCCGCTACCTGTTTCATCTTCTCAGCTTCCTCCACAAGGAATTTTTGTGTGTTGTCCTTGTCTTTGGTTATAAGCATCCTGTTTTCCTCTTCTATGCGGATTTTCAGCTTCACCAGCTCTTCCATTTGTATCTTGACCTTGAAGAGTTCGTCTTCCACCAGTTTCTTTTGCTTCAGGGACTCGCTCACTTCTTCTTTCAGACGTCCCAGCTCCTCGTCTAGAATGGCTTTGTGGTGGTCGGTCTCCTCCAGTTGGAGTCTGACTTTTGTCAGCTCGCTTTCTACTTGTTCCTTCTGTTTGAGAGTCTTTTCGGCAAATTTCTTGTGTTTCTCCATGTCGGCGTCTGCCAGCTGTTTGAGCTTCAGGGCAGCCTGCTCGGCCTGGGCTCTCTTGGCGGCTTCCAGCTCAGCCTCCTTGCGGACCTGTTCTGCATCCTCCTGGGCTTGGGCCTTAGTTTGGGCCTCTTCCTCTGCCTTCAGCTTCAGGCGGTCTGCCTCCTCTGCCTGCTGCCGTGACAATGCGGCTTCATGTTCGGCCTTTATCCTGGCCCGGTCGGCGTCCTCGGCGGCTCGCTTGGCCTTCTCAGCCTCTTCTTTTAGCTTGTCGAGGATACTCTGCTCCTGGATTCTGGTTTGCATCAATTCCTGCTCTTTCTGCTGCACGGCAGCCAGATATGCTTTTTCTTCGGCAGCTATTTTATTCCTAGCGGCATCTTGAGCGAGCTGAATCTGCTTTTCCGCCTCTTTCTCGGCCAGCTCCTTCTGCACTCTGGCCTCTTCAGCCTTTGACTTCAGTCTCTCCACTTCTTCTAGGGCGACTTTCCTCTGTCTTGCTGCCTCCTGTTCTGCGGCAATGATCTTCTTGACCTTCTCTTCGGCCTCTTTGCGTCTGGCCTCCTCCTCGAGAGCCAGTCGCCTTTGCGTTTCTGCTTCTTGCTCTGCTTTTTCTTTGCTTTTTTGAGTGTCTTCTGCAATGTTCTTCAGTTTTTGCAGTTCTAGTTCCAGGTCGGATTTGCCGACTGAGGCCTTCTCAAAGTTTATTTTCAGAATTCGGATCTCTTCTTCGATGATCCTCCGGTGCTTCACCGTCTCGTCCACAATGTTCTTCTGTCTTTCCAGCTCACTCTCTGAGGACTGTTTGAGCAGCAGGATCTTCTCTTCGATGTCTTGCTTGTGTTGGGTGGCTTGTTCCTCCAGCAGTTTTCGTTGATAGGCTTCATCTTCTGCCCGTCTTCTGAGGCGCTCATTCTCAGCCTCCTTCTCCTTCAAGGCAATCTCAGCCTCCGTCTTTAACCGTGTGGCCTCGTTGATGGCCGCGAGCTTCTCCTTCAGGATCCTTTCGGCTTCTCCTCTTTGTCGTGTGGCTTCTTCTTCTGCTAACTGTCTTTGCCTCTTGGCCTCTTCTGAGAGCGCTCGTAACCTGGCGGCTTCCTCTGCGAGATCTCTCAACTTGTCGGCTTCTTCTTCCAACATCTGTTTCGACTTCTCGCTTGCAGAACGAGACTCTTCCTCTGCTTTGGCCTTGGCCTTCATGAGGATCTCCATCTCAGCACGGACTTTGGCCAGTTCTTCCTCCAGACCTCTTCTTCTTTGTATGGCTTCGTTGACTTCATTCTTGAGGCGGAATAGATCCTCCTCCAGGACAATGCGCTGCTGTTCACCACTTTCCACCTCTGCCTTCAGCCGGATCAGCTCCTGCTCGGCGGACAGTTTATGGGAAGCCGTTTCTTCGGCCAGTTTTCTCTGTTTCTCCAGCTCTTCCTCTGCCAGCTCCTTCTGGCGCAGCGCAGACTCCTCTGCCTTGGTTCTCTTGCGGGCCTCTCTCTCAGCATCTTCCTTCTGTTTCTCGGCTTCTTCTTGTGCCAGGGTTTTCTTATGGGCTATTTCCTCTGCTTGCAGCCTTAGTCTCAGAGCTTCATTGGCTTTTTGCCTCCATTTTTCCAGCTCTCGTTCGGCCTCTTCCTTTGCATTTTCGGCCTCTAACTGCTGCCTCTTGAGACGTTCGCCCTCCTCTTGGAGGTGGGTAACGGTGATGTGCTCCTGTTGTAGGGACATTTCCAGTTGGGTGGTCTTCTCCAGGAAGGACATGCGTTTGCTCTGTAGCTCGGCATCAGCGCTCTGCTGGGCCATGTCATGAGCTTGTTTGATCTGTCTCTCTTTCTCAAGCTCGGCCTGTTTCATTCTCCTCTCGGCCTCCTCAGCTTGAAGCCTCAGCTTCTCCAGGTCGTCTAGAGCCCTTTGTTTCTCTCTGGCGGCGTCTTTTTCTGCTTGGACCTTGCGCTGTAGCTCTTCCTCAGCTTCCCGCTTCTTCTGGGCTTCATCCTTTACCTGCTTTCTTAGGCGCTCAGCCTCCTCTTGAGCGAGTTTTTTCTGCCTCTCGGCCTCCTCTGCTCGCTCCCTCAGTGCCTTCAGCTCATCTTCGGCACCAGACTTTTGCTTCTGACTGGTTTCCAGCTGCAGCCGGATGATCCTGATCTCCTCCTCCACTTTTCTGCGGTTGTACTCGGCCTCTTCGATGAGTTTCACCTTGGCCTTGATCTCGGTCTCGGAGTTATGCTTCATCTGGTGCAGCTCCTGCTGAATGTTCTTCTTCTGCTGCTCGGCGTCCACGGCCACCACCTCCCGTCTGGTGACCTCCTCCTGCATGTTCAGCCGCAGCTCTAAGGCCTCCTTTTCTGCCAGGGCTTTGGCCTGGGCGTGGGCCTCGGCTAGCTGCCTCTGCTTCTCTAGCTGGGCCTCTATCTCTGCCAGCTTCCTCCTCTCCTCTTCTTTTAGCTTCTCTGCCGCTCTCTGGAGGAGGGTGGGGTGGGAGCAGAAGGGGGACGGGGTGAGGGCAGGTAGAGAGGGGTGAAGAGGGGCAATGGAGACAAAAAAAGGAAAAGAAAAAACAAAAATAAAACAGATGGAAAAAATAATCATATGCTCTATGGTGAAAAGCAAACAGAATAAAGAACAATGGCTGGACACGAGGGATGAGGATGACCGTGGGGTGGCACATGTACCCGACACCTTGTGCTAGGTAGAAAAAATACAGTTAAAGTCACATACTTTCCCAAAATCGTAGACTTCACAGCCCTTGAACACAAGCCACTGCCTCAGCCTCATTATTCACTGGATAACCAACGGACATATGTATTACACTATGAGCACAGCTGGCGGCACAGCATGTGACGGGCTCAGCTGGCGGTGTAGCATGTGATGGGCACAGCCAATAGCATGTGACTGGCACAGGCGGCAGTGCAGCATGTGACGGGCTCAGCTGGCGGTGTAGCATGTGATGGGCACAGCCAACAGCATGTGACTGGCACAGCCGGCGGCACAGCATGTGACGGGCACAGCTGGCGGTGTAGCATGTGAAGGGCACGTGACTGGCGCAGCATGTGACTGGCACAGACAGCGGCGCAGCTTCTGACGGGGCACTATACATCTCTATGCCAGGTGCAGATCTTCATTGGTCCTAAACAAGGACTAGCAGACACTTATACATTCACATGAGCCCAGTCAGAAAGAGCAGAAGTGTGCGCGGAGCTGCCAGGATACTAATGACCAGGCGCTGAAAAGGGTATGCCAGGATCCGGGCACCAGGATGACTACAATGTCTGCTCATACCTCCTCTTCCTCCAGGCGGCGCAGCGTCTCGGTGATGAATTTGATATACTGGCTGGTCAGGGTGGTGAGTTCACTGTATTTGGTCCGGAGCTCCACATACTGCGAGATAGAAGAGACATAATCAGACTCCAGGCCAGGCAGGAGGACAGCGACCATCACAGTACAACACAGCGCCCACCGCAGCATGACACAGCGCCCTCACCTCCTGGATGATGTTGTCAGATGTAGACTGCACTTTGGGCTTCTTGACAGGAGACGCCATCGGCTCCAACTGAGCTTTATATGTCACCAGCTGCAGCTCAAAGTCCTGGAACACAAAAAAAGCATTCAGCAACACAAACCAACATCCTGTACAATACTCCAGAGCTGCACTCACTATTCTGCTGGTGCACTCACTGTGTACATACATTACATTACTGATCCTGAGTTACCTCCTGTATTATACTCCAGAGCTGCACTCACTATTCTGCTGGTGCAGTCACTGTATACATACATTACATTACTGATCCTGAGTTACCTCCTGTATTATACTCCAGAGCTGCACTCACTATTCTGCTGGTGCAGTCACTGTGTACATACATTACATTACTGATCCTGAGTTACCTCCTGTATTATACTCCAGAGCTGCACTCACTATTCTGCTGGTGCAGTCACTGTGTACATACATTACATTACTGATCCTGAGTTACCTCCTATATTATACTCCAGAGCTGCACTCACTATTCTGCTGGTGCAGTCACTGTGTACATACATTACATTACTGATCCTGAGTTACCTCCTGTATTATACTCCAGAGCTGCACTCACTATTCTGCTGGTGCAGTCCTGTGTACATACATTACATTACTGATCCTGAGTTACCTCCTGTATTATACTCCAGAGCTGCACTCACTATTCTGCTGGTGCAGTCACTGTGTACATACATTACATTACTGATCCTGAGTTACCTCCTGTATTATACTCCAGAGCTGCCCTCACTATTCTGCTGGTGCAGTCACTGTGTACATACATTACATTACTGATCCTGAGTTACCTCCTGTATTATACTCCAGAGCTGCACTCACTATTCTGCTGGTGCAGTCACTGTGTACATACATTACATTACTGATCCTGAGTTACCTCCTGTATTATACTCCAGACCTGCACTCACTATTCTGCTGGTGCAGTCACTGTGTACATACATTACATTACTGATCCTGAGTTACCTCCTGTATTATACTCCAGAGCTGCACTCACTATTCTGCTGGTGCAGTCACTGTGTACATACATTACATTACTGATCCTGAGTTACCTCCTGTATTATACTCCAGAGCTGCACTCACTATTCTTTCTGGTGCAGTCACTGTGTACATACATTACTGATCCTGAGTTACCTCCTGTATTATACTCCAGAGCTGCACTCACTATTCTGCTGGTGCAGTCACTGTGTACATACATTACATTACTGATCCTGAGTTACCTCCTGTATTATACTCCAGAGCTGCACTCACTATTCTGCTGGTGAGTCACTGTGTATATACATTACATTACTGATCCTGAGTTACCTCCTGTATTATACTCCAGAGCTGCACTCACTATTCTGCTGGTGCAGTCGCTGTGTACATACATTACATTACTGATCCTGAGTTACCTCCTGTATTATACTCCAGAGCTGCCCTCACTATTCTGCTGGTGCAGTCACTGTGTACATACATTACATTACTGATCCTGAGTTACCTCCTGTATTATCCTCCACAGCTGCACTCACTATTCTGCTGGTGCAGTCACTGTGTACATACATTACATTACTGATCCTGAGTTCACCTCCTGTATTTATACTCCAGAGCTGCACTCACTATTCTGCTGGTGGAGTCACTGTGTACATATATTACATTACTGATCCGAGTTACCTCCTGTATTATACTCCAGAGCTGCACTCACTATTCTGCTGGTGCAGTCACTGTGTACATACATTACATTACTGATCCTGAGTTACCTCCTGTATTATCCTCCACAGCTGCACTCACTATTCTGCTGGTGCAGTCACTGTGTACATACATTACATTACTGATCCTGAGTTACCTCCTGTATTATACTCCAGAGCTGCACTCACTATTCTGTTACTGATCCTGATTACCTCCTGTATTTATACTCCAGAGCTGCACTCACTATTCTGCTGGTGCAGTCACTGTGTACATACATTACATTACTGATCCTGAGTTACCTCCTGTATTATACTCCAGAGCTGCACTCACTATTCTGCTGGTGCAGTCACTGTGTACATACATTACTGATCCTGAGTTACCTCCTGTATTATACTCCAGAGCTGCACTCACTATTCTGCTGGTGCAGTCACTGTGTACATACATTACATTACTGATCCTGAGTTACCTCCTGTATTATACTCCAGAGCTGCACTCACTATTCTGCTGGTGGAGTCACTGTGTATATACATTACATTACTGATCCTGAGTTACCTCCTGTATTATACTCCAGAGCTGCACTCACTATTCTGCTGGTGCAGTCGCTGTGTACATACATTACATTACTGATCCTGAGTTACCTCCTGTATTATACTCCAGAGCTGCCCTCACTATTCTGCTGGTGCAGTCACTGTGTACATACATTACATTTACTGATCCTGAGTTACCTCCTGTATTATCCTCCACAGCTGCACTCACTATTCTGCTGGTGCAGTCACTGTGTACATACATTACATTACTGATCCTGAGTCACCTCCTGTATTATACTCCAGAGCTGCACTCACTATTCTGCTGGTGGAGTCACTGTGTACATATATTACATTACTGATCCGGAGTTACCTCCTGTATTATACTCCAGAGCTGCACTCACTATTCTGCTGGTGCAGTCACTGTGTACATACATTACATTACTGATCCTGAGTTACCTCCTGTATTATCCTCCACAGCTGCACTCACTATTCTGCTGGTGCAGTCACTGTGTACATACATTACATTACTGATCCTGAGTTACCTCCTGTATTATACTCCAGAGCTGCACTCACTATTCTGTTACTGATCCTGAGTTACCTCCTGTATTATACTCCAGAGCTGCACTCACTATTCTGCTGGTGCAGTCACTGTGTACATACATTACATTACTGATCCTGAGTTACCTCCTGTATTATACTCCAGAGCTGCACTCACTATTCTGCTGGTGCAGTCACTGGGTACATACATTACATTACTGATCCTGAGTTACCTCCTGTATTATCCTCCAGAGCTGCACTCACTATTCTGCTGGTGCAGTCACTGTGTACATACATTACATTACTGATCCTGAGTTACCTCCTGTATTATACTCCAGAGCTGCACTCACTATTCTGCTGGTGCAGTCACTGGGTACATACATTACATTCTGATACTTCATTTTACTCCAGAGATGCACTCTCAGTTCAAGGTAGCTCTGTAGTGGCGTTGGGTGGGTGGTCTGGCATATTTGCCCCTCACCTTAATGGCGTCGATGTACTGCTTTGCATACTTCTGACACTCGTCCACCTTCACGCGGTTTTTCTCACTTTCCTCCAGCAGTTTCTGTGGACAGGAGATATCAGACGTCTTATTACGTCTTCTGGAGGCGGAGTCAGCTCAGGTGACTCAGTGGGGGCCACACAGCGTGGCGGTGGCTGCATAGCATAGGACATACAGTGGGGGCCCCACAGCGGGGGCCGCAGCTCTCTCCTTACCTTCTCCTCCTGCAGCTGCTCCTTGACCGTCCTGCTGTCGGTGATGGGCACAGACTGGATCTTGTCCTGTCGCTGTTTGGCGTCCTGGATCCAGTGGATCAGCCACTCGTAGCTCTCCCGGTAGTAGCGCAGCTGTTTTCCCAGCTGTTCCAGCTCCCGTTGCCGCAGGTCGATCTGCAGGACGATGCTCTGCCAGCGCTCCAGCAGCTGCTGCACCTTCTCCCTGTACCTCTCCAGGTCCACGTCCCGCTCACTGTGCGCCCGCAGCATCTTCTCACTCACCTCCCGCGCCTTACCCAGGTCACTCTCCAGACCGCTGAAGAGAGGCTGGTGCCCCTCCACCTGCCCACGCATCCTCTGTCGTGAGGAAGAAAGCGGGTGAGGGGGCGGGGAGGGCAAAAATAAACACATAACAACCCCGCTACTCTGCGCCCTCACACGGACTCTGCACCCGCACACCCCCGTCTTATCTTTACCCAGTCAGTCCGCGCTCCCTGTCCGCCCTCGGTTACCTTCAGGTCGGTCTTGCTGTTCTCCAGCTCCTTCAGGTCGGCCGGGACAGTGTGAACGTCCTTCAGCTGATCCTCGTATGTTTTCACCACCTCCTCAGCTCCGTGTGTATTTCTGATCACCAGGTTTATTGTCTTTAGTCTGGAAAACAAAGGGTGGACTCCATCAGGTCTATGGCGAGACATTGTGTCTGATCCAGTGCACAGCAGGGGTGCACTTACTTATCCAGGTAGATAGAGGACAGGCTGTACGCCTGGTCCATCTTCTGCAGGGTGATCTCGTGCTCTGATCTCAGCACCGGTGCGGACGCCCCTAGCTCAGGCTGGCTCAGGATCTTCCGTGTCTTCTCGCTCACTTTATCCAGGTTCTTCTGAATCGTCTCCAGCTCAAAATGAATTTGCTGAGAAAAAGAGAAGAGAATCAGAAAAACCACAGACGTGTCTGTACAAAGCCCCAGACTCGGCCCGGACCACCCAGACTCGGCCCAGACCACCCAGACTCGGCCCGGACCACCCAGACTCGGCCCGGACCACCCAGACTCGGCCCGGACCACCCAGACTCGGCCCGGACCACCCAGACTCGGCCCGGACCACCCAGACTCGGCCCGGACCACCCAGACTCGGCCCGGACCACCCAGACTCGGCCCGGACCACCCAGACTCGGCCCGGACCACCCAGACTAGGCCCGGACCACCCAGACTTGGCCCGGACCACCCAGACTCGGCCTGGGCCCAAACTGTACGGGAGGCCAAACACCAGAACTATGAGGACCAACAGGAGACACCATTACTCATGACCCCTATGGAAGAAAGTCACAGCCCGAACCGCCAGTCCTCCACACCACAATGTCCTCGCCAGACCCCTCCCATAGACCCCGTCCTGTCCTCCCTAGACCCCTCTGTCCTTCCTGTCCTCCTCCAGACCCCTCCCGTTGACCCCCTCATGTCCTCCCGCAGACTCCTCTGTCCTCAGCAGACCCCTCCAGTCCCCCCCCCCGTAGACTCCTTCACCCCCACAGACCCCTCCTGTCCACCCCAGACCCCTCCCGTCCCCACCCCAGACACCTTTTGTCCCCATCCCTCCCAAGACCCCTCTTGTCATCCACAGAACTCCCTGTCCCCTCCTGTCCTTCTCAGACCTCCCTGTTTACCCCCAGCCCAGACCCCTCCTGTAACCCAAGGCCCTTCTGTCCCCTCCACCATGACCCCCTGCCTCTCTCTGGAGGTCCGTGTCTGCAGGTTGGTGACCCACCTGTTGGTCTCCGATCCTCTGGGAGCACTCTTTGATGGGGTCTCTGTCCAGGGGGCTGCGGATCTTGCTGACGGTTCGGGCCTCACAGCCCTCGAGCTGCAGCTGGATGTTCTTCAGCTGGGAGATGTAGTTTTTACACGAGCTCTCATCCTGCTCCCCTACACACACAACATCACATGCGCCATGAGAATGCTGGAGACCTCCTCCCTCGGGGGCCCCCGGTCCTCTTCCCCCACTCACCTCGCTCCAGGCTGCGCAGCAGGGTCTCGTACTTCTGGGTGGAGGAGCTGTACTCCCTCTCCATGTTCATGCGGTCGTCCGGGTGGAAGATCTGAGAGTCCTGGCTGTCCCGCATGAAGTTCTGGTA
The DNA here is from genome assembly GCA_033576535.1 of Allobates femoralis. Taxonomy (NCBI): domain Eukaryota; kingdom Metazoa; phylum Chordata; class Amphibia; order Anura; family Aromobatidae; genus Allobates; species Allobates femoralis. Next base: position 9,178,377 of record JARQOC010000005.1, read on the forward strand.
ATGGAGCTCCAGGTTTCGGAGGATCAGCTTATACTCCTCCGACGTCATACTGCGGAACTGCAGGGGATGAAGAGACGTCAGTGCGAGACCGGAGGAGGACGGAGAGACGTCAGTGCAAGACCAGAGGCGGATTGACAGATGTCAGTGCGAGACCAGAGACGGATTGACAGACGTCAGTGCGAGACAAGAGGGGGATGGAGAGATGTCTGTGCAAGACCAGAGGGGGACGGAGAGACATCAGTGTGTAAAGGGGCGGCAAGACTGGAGGGGGATGGAGAGATGTTAGTATAGGGAATGCGAAGCAAGAGGGGAATGAAGAGACGTCAGTATAGGGGGTGCGAGACCAGAGGGGAATGAAGAGACGTCAGTGCGAGACCGGAGGAGGACGGAAAGACGTCAGTGCAAGACCAGAGGCGGATTGACAGATGTCAGTGCGAGACCAGAGACGGATTGACAGACGTCAGAGCGAGACAAGAGGGGGATGGAGAGATGTCTGTGCAAGACCAGAGGGGGACAGAGAGACATCAGTGTGTAAAGGGGCGGCAAGACTGGAGGGGGATGGAGAGATGTTAGTATAGGGAATGCGAAGCAAGAGGGGAATGAAGAGACGTCAGTATAGGGGGTGCGAGACCAGAGGGGGATGAAGAGATGTCAGTGCGAGACAAGAGGGGATGGAGAGATGTCACTGCGAGACAAGAGGGGGATGGAGAGATGTCCTGCGAGACAGGGGAGGAGGAGAGAGTTCAGTGCGATACTGGAGGGGATGCGAGAGATTCAGTGCGATACAGAGGGGATGGACAGATGTCCAGTGTGAGACAAGAGGGGGATGAGAGAGTGTGCAGTAGGGTTCAGTGTAGACCGGAAGGGGACGAGAGACGTCAGTGGTAAAGGGGGTGCAAGACTGGAGGGGGGATGGAGAGATGTCAGTATACGGGGTGAAAAACCAGAGGGGGATGGAAAGACGTCAGTACAGGGGGTGCGAGACCAGAGGGGGATGAAGAGACGTCAGTGCGAGACTGGAGGAGGTCCGAGAGATGTCAGTGCGAGACCGGAGGCGGGTGGACAGACGTCAGTGTGAGACCCGAGGATCATGGGCAGACGTCAGTGTAAGACAAGAGGGGGATGGAAAGACGTCAGTGCGAGACTGGAGGGGGACGGAGAGATGTGAGTATAGGGGGTGCGAGACTGGAGGCGAATTGGTCAGGGTCTCCTTATTTCTGGAGGCAGGCAGTGTGAATGCATTGCTGGAATGTGCGGCAGACTGACCGTGACGAGCGTCCAGGACTGGATGATCTGGATGTCGCGCAGCAGGTACTGATAGGACAGGAGGCTCTTCAGGTCGATGTGCAGGCGCTGCCACAGGGTCAGCAGGGTCTGGTGACCGCTCTCCAGCCTGTCAGGGGACACAACACCATGAGCAAAGACCGCTCCGCCGTACAGCTGGTGATAGCGCAGTCTGCGTGTACGGAGGGTGATGGTGCGGTTTTGTGTGTACAGCGCCGTTACCCCGTGTACACACAGACCGCGCCATCACCATACACACCGTGAAGACATCGCTGTTCTCAGTGCATGTCATGGCTTAATGTTCAAATAACACAATAACCTGAGATGAGTGCCCAGGCTATATAAAAGACTTGTTTCAGTCACCAATGATTCATATGCTGCATGGCTTCAATCTAGGGGCTTTGGTCCCGATTGGAAGATCGTCCCGATTCCTCAACCTAGGAATTTCGGTTCCAGCTGCCAGGATGACATCATGTCATCATACTCTGCATGGCCTCAGTCTAGGGGCTTTGGGTCCGAAAACTTGATTATATTCTGCAGGAGTTCAGCCTAGGATTCTAGGATTCGGCTGGAATATCTGACTTCTTAAGAAAGACACACAGGTTGTGACAATTGGGTCACCTGGCTGTGCTGTGCTCGGTCAGCTTCCTAAGCGGGCTTTCTAAAGGTGGCCGGGCCAGCGGACAGAGCACTCACCAACCCTCCATGTCTCCACAGAGGAGAGCACCCACTGATCCCAGTGTCTTCACGGAGGAAAGCACCCACTGACTCCCGTGTCTCCACAGAGGAGAGCACCCACTGACCTCTGTGTCTCCACAGAGGAGAGCAACCCCTGACCCCCGTGTCTCCACAGAGGAGAGCACCCACTGACCTCTGTGTCTCCACAGAGGAGAGCACCCACTGATCCCAGTGTCTTCACGGAGGAGAGCCCCCACTGACCGCCGTGTCTCCACAGAGGAGAGCACCCACTGACTCCAGTGTCTCCACAGAGGAGAGCACCCACTGACCCCCGTGTCTCCACAGAAGAAAGCACTCACTGACCCCCGTGTCTCCACAGAGGAGAGTAACCCCTGACCCCCATGTCTCCACAGAGGAGAGCACCCACTGACCTCTGAGTCTCCACAGAGGAGAGCACCCACTGACTCCTGTGTCTGCACAGAGGAGAACACCCACTGACCCCCCAGTAACCCCTGTGTCTCATCCTCTGAACACAGACTGCGCCATCACCCGCTGTACACACCGACTGCGCCATTACCCACCGCACACACCGACCACGCCATCACCCGCCATACACACACAGACCACGCCATCACCTGTTGACGGCGTCCACGGCCTCCTTGTTGGGCGGAGGCACGATGAAGCAGACGGACGGCACCACAGAGTCGCTGCCTCCCGAGCTCAGCACCTTCCACTTGTCCGGCTGAGCGTTGTTCACCAGCAGACACTCATCACCTTTATGGATCGTGATCTGCAAGGAAACCAAAGAGTTAAAGAGCTGTTTTTCCCTGTAGCCTCAGTCTGTTACAATGTATCAATTATATCAATTCCTAGCAGCCTTCCCCCAGCAGAGCGGGGGTAAAGGCTACGTTCACACAGCGCTTTTAGCAGCGTTTTTTACCCGCGCAAAAAAGCGGAAAAAGAAAGAAGCAGTGATATTCACACAGCATGCTTCATTACAGCCCGGGGGGAGGAGTGATCTCTGAGTGACGTCACAGGCACTGATTGGGCGCTCGCAGTCATGTGATACATATCACATGACTGCAAGCGGCCAATCAGTGCCCGTAACGTCACTCTGACATCATGAAAGGCCCTGGCAGGATGATACATCGCCTTGCCTCTGTACCGGAGACCGTGAAAAGGCGTCGGAATGGGTAAGTATTCGTTCTTTATTATTTTCATACATTTGCCTTTATTTAATTTTAATTTTGCAGTGTATATTATATTAATACACTGCAAAATCAAATGGGGGCAGGCAGACATGTCACACAGGGGAGGAGGAACCAGGATTTGTCCCCCCCTTGTGACATCACTTCTCCCCCCGGGCAGTAATAAAGCGTGCTGTGTGAACAGCAATGCCTCTTTTCTTGTGCTTTTTTGCACGGATAAAAAAACGCTGGTAAAAGCGCCCGTGTAAAAAAGCGTGATGTGTGAGCGTAGCCTTAGGCATTCCTGATACAAAGCTCCAAATCATGTGTCTGCGGGTCCCTCTGCTCCTCCTCTCAGACACTGGTCAGACTCTGCAGGTCACTCTGCTCTTCTTCTCAGTCATCACTCTGCAGGTCACTCTGCTCCTTCTCTCAGACACTGCAGGTCCCTCTGCTCCTCTTCTCAGTCACTGCTCAGACTCTGCAGGTCACTCTGCTCCTCCTCTCAGTCACTGCTCTGCAGGTCACTCTGCTCCTCCTCTCAGTCACTGCTCAGACTCTGCAGGTCCCTCTGCTCATCCTCTCAGTCACTGCTCAGACTCTGCAGGTCCCTCTGCTCATCTTCTCAGTCACTGCTCAGACTCTGCAGGTCACTCTGCTCATCCTCTCAGTCACTGCTCAGACTCTGCAGGTCCACTCTGCTCCTCTTCTCAGTCACTGCTCAGACTCTGCAGGTCCCTCTGCTCATCCTCTCAGTCACTGCTCAGACTCTGCAGGTCCCTCTGCTCATCTTCTCAGTCACTGCTCAGACTCTGCAGGTCACTCTGCTCCTCTTCTCAGTCATCGCTCTGCAGGTCACTCTGCTCCTTCTCTCAGACACTGCAGGTCACTCTGCTCATCCTCTCAGTCACTGCTAAGACTCTGCAGGTCACTCTGCTCATCTTCTCAGTCACTGCTCAGACTCTGCAGGTCACTCTGCTCATCCTCTCAGTCACTGCTCAGACTCTGCAGGTCCCTCTGCTCATCTTCTCAGTCACTGCTCAGACTCTGCAGGTCCCTCTGCTCCTCCTCTCAGTCACTGCTAAGACTCTGCAGGTCACTCTGCTCATCTCTCAGTCACTGCAGGTCACTCTGCTCATCCTCTCAGTCACTGCTCAGACTCTGCAGGTCCCTCTGCTCATCCTCTCAGTCACTGCTCAGACTCCTCAGGTCACTCTGCTCCTCTTCTCGTCACTGCTCAGACTCTGCAGGTCACTCTGCTCATCCTCTCAGTCACTGCTCAGACTCTGCAGGTCCCTCTGCTCATCTTCTCAGTCATCACTCTGCAGGTCACTCTGCTCCTCTCTCAGTCACTGCTCAGACTCTGCAGGTCACTCTGCTCATCCTCTCAGTCACTGCTCAGACTCTGCAGGTCACTCTGCTCATCTGCTCAGTCACTGCTCAGACTCTGCAGGTCCCTCTGCTCTCTCTCAGTCACTGCTCAGACTCTGCAGGTCCCTCTGCTCATCCTCTCAGTCACTGCTCAGACTCTGCATGTCACTCTGCTCATCCTCTCAGTCACTGCAGGTCCCTCTGCTCATCCTCTCTGTCACTGCTCAGACTCTGCAGGTCACTCTGCTCATCCTCTCAGTCACTGCTCAGACTCTGCAGGTCACTCTGCTCATCTTCTCAGTCACTGCTCTGCAGACTCTGAAGAGCAGAGCGCAGTGACGCACAGAGTCAGCAGAGCGGTGACATCACTGAGAAGAGGAGCAGAGTGACCTGCAGTGTCTGCAGAGAAGTGACTGGGAAGAGGAGCAGAGTGACCCACCGTAACTGAGAAGAGGAGCAGAGTGACCCACAGTGACTGAGAAAAGGAGCAGAGCGATGATGTCACTAAGAGGAGCAGAGCACAGAGTGACGTGCAGAGTCTGCAGAGCGGTGCTGGACTCCGGATAGAGGCGGCAGGAAAGGATATATACATGGATTAATGATCTTCATTGGTCTTCTATATTGAGAGCTGCATTCAGGATGAAGGGGTTAACAGAAGCCATCCACTCCGCCTTGGTGGCCGCTGGTCACACGCTCTCTGCCGGTCACACGCTCTCAGACACACTCCATGACATTATCTACACTGGAGCTTTTATCTGTAATCCGCAGATCTATGACTTCAGGACACGCGATCAGCTTCACCCACATAGCCGATCAGTTCCATATTCACGCCATCCCCCGTCATGACAGGGACAGTGTTTGGTCGTCACGCAGGTTCTCGTTTACACAACGCTGCTGCTTCTCGGCCTGACAGCCATGTGTGGAATACAAGAGGCACAGCTGGCACTATTAGTGCACACACTCACATATCAGAGGTGGGATACAGAGGGCCCCTCACACTCTTGGGGCCCGGTACTTACCTCCATCTGCTTGTAGTCACACACGGCCTGCACCGGCTGCTGCCCCTTGGGAGGGTTGGCCGGGTTGCGAGGCTTCAGCTGTACGATGCTCTTCGCCCGCTTGTTGAGGCCGGAGATTTGCCCCTTGTACTCGCTCAGCTGCTCCTTTTCATCCTGTGGGAGATATTTGTGTCAGAGCGACTCAACAGCATTCACCATTACAGCCCAGTGACGAGGAGCCCGGGGGACCCCAGGGAGGACGCAGTATTCCCAGGTGGATGCACGCACCATGATGTCCTTCACCAGGTCCTCCAGCCGGGTCACCGTCACAGAGCGGTCACATGTGTACTTTCTGCGCATGTTCTCCTGCAACTTCTTGAGATGTTCCTCTGACTCCTTAACATCAGCAAAAAACTGTCCAAGCAGAAGGGAAAATATTAGCCGCAAGTGGCATAAGAACAAGTGTCCTCCAGCGACACATGCCCCTTATAGACGTACCTGGAAGTAAGCCGTGTTCTCCTTCAGATGAGCCTCGATACAGCAGCAGAGCTGAAGCATCCAACTCCACTGAGTCTGTAGAGCGGCCTGGAAAGCCTGGTGGAGAGAGCGAATAGTAGACGTCACTGAGAGTCCTACACCTTGACGTTCACACCGAGATGTCACCGCACCGAGAAGACACCGCTCTGACATGTCCCCACCTAGACGTCCCCACACCAACAAGTCACAGCCACTGAGACATCACCACATCGACATGTCCCCACACCGAGAAGTCACCGCTTCGAGACATCACCGCACTGAGGCATCCCCACACAGAGATGTCACCGCACTAAGACGTCACTGCACTGAGAACATCACAGCACCGAGGCATCACCGCACCGAGGCATCACCGCACCGAGGCGTCCCCACAACAAGATGTCACTGCGCAGACGTACTGTACCGAGAAGTCACCACATTAAGACGTCCACACACCAAGAAGTAACCGCACTAAGACATCACTGCACCGAAGTGTCCCCACACCGAGACATCACCGCACCTAGGTGTCACCGCACCAACAAGTCACCGTCACCGAGACATCACCACAGACATGTCCTCACACCGAGAAGTCACCGCATCGAGACATCACCGCACTGAGGCATCCCCACACCGAGATGTCACCGCCCTAAGACGTCACCACACCGAAGTGTCCCCACACCGAGACATCACCGCACCTAGGTGTCACCGCACCAACAAGTCACCGTCACTGAGACATCACCACAGACATGTCCTCACACCGAGAAGTCACCGCATCGAGACATCATCGCACCGAGAAGTCACCGCATCGAGACATCACCACACCTAGGTGTCACTGCACTGACAAGTCACCGTCACTGAGACATCACCACATCGACATGTGCTCACACCGAGAAGTCACCGCATCGAGACATCACCGCACCGAGAAGTCACCGCATCGAGACATCACCGCACCGAGAAGTCACCGTATTGAGAAGTCACCGCACCGAGGCGTCCCCACACCGAGATGTTACCACATCGAGGTGTCCCCAGAGACGTCATCACATAGGGGTCCCAGTGGCTCCCACACAGAGACATCACCACACAGACGTTCTAACGCCAAAACGTCCCCCAACACCGTATCATGCTATGACCCATGCTGTGCCCCCCACTGTCTAATGCTATGTCTGTGCAGACAATTATATCGTGCAGTGTTTCCCATCATGTCATGTCCCATAAACAACAGATCTCATGGAGCCACATCTGCCGGCACAAGACACCTACTCACCTCCACTGTAGATTTACCAGGGTGATCTTCTCGGAGTAGTCGGTCGCCGGTGCTCTGTATTTCCTTTATCTTCTTTTCCTTTAGTTCAAGCTCCCGCATCAATCCCTGTGGATACATAGGTGGGTGTGAGGTGGGTGACAGGTGGGCTCCCCCAAAACCGATCTCAACTCAGAGTCTTCTGGTCTCCTTTTATTCCATTCCTCTCCCCCATACCCGCAGCTCTCTCCAGGACGTCATTCTCCTTAGTGAAGACGAATGTCACGTCCGTTACTGGGTCAGACAGGACCCTCAAATGTGGCTCGCTCCACCTCACATATGGCCCCACTCTCATCTCCCTGGATCCTTCTCTCCATCTCCTGAATGTCTCCTTATCTCCTGGCCCCTTCTCTCCATCTCCTAAAATGTCTCCTCTCTCATCTCCTGGCCCCTTCTCTCCATCTCCTGAATGTCCTCTCTTCTCCCGGACCCTTGTCTCCATCTCCTGAATGTCTCCCAGCTTCTTCTCTCCATTTCCTGAATGTCTCCTCTTCTCTCAGCCCCTTCTCTCCATCTCCTGAATGTCTCCTCTTCTCCCAGCCCCTTCTCTCCATCTCCTGAATGTCTCCTATTATCTCCTGGACCCTTCTCTCCATCTCCTGAATGTCTCCTCATCTCCCAGCTCCCTTCTCTCCATCTCCTGAATGTCTCCTCATCTCCCAGCTTCTTCTCTCCATCTCCTGAATGTCTCCTCATCTCCCAGCTTCTTCTCTCCATCTCCTGAATGTCTCCTCTTCTCCCAGCTTCTTCTCTCCATCTCCTGAATGTCTCCTCTTCTCCCAGCCTCTTCTCTCCATCTCCTGAATGTCTCCTAATCTCCTGCACCTTCTCTCCATCTCCTGAATGTCTCCTCATCTCCCAGCTTCTTCTCTCCATCTCCTGAATGTCTCCTCTATCTCCCAGCTTCTTCTCTCCCATCTCCTGAATGTCTCCTCATCTCCCAGCTCCTTCTCTCCATCTCCTGAATGTCTCCTCTTCTCCCAGCTTCTTCTCTTTCATCTCTGAATGTCTCCTCTTCTCCAGCCTTCTTCTCTCCATCTCCTGAATGTCCTCTTCTCCAGCCCCTTCTCTCCATCTCCTGAAACCCCTCTTCTCCTCGGACCCGTTCATCTCTCTGAATGCCCATTCATCTCCGGACCCTTTTCTCCATCTCCTGCATGCCCCCTCTTATCTGGACCCCTCTCACGATAGTTTATCCTTTTTGCTGGTCATGTTGCTGTTTGCGGTCACTCCGTCGAAGTTCACCTTTTCGTCTTCTTCCTATATCGATTAAGGCCACATGAGCTCTTTGGTTGCAGCGGCCACGAAGGCGTTGAGGCTCTCCAGGTTTCGTAGTCTGGCCTTGGAGGAGTTCTGAAAAACGATAAAAATGCTTAGCGACTGTGAAGGAGGAGAGGCGAGAAGTCACCTGAGACCACCACCCAGAGACAGGGTGACTCACCAGCAGCTTGGCATAGAGTAAGTCCAGTTTTCCCAGATATTCCTGATAGTTTCCGCGAGCCCCTGACATGTGAGCCTGGACACAGAAGAGACGGCAGACGTTACATATGAGGCAGCATTGTGTGGCCTCTTGGGTTTATTGCCTTCATTACACCCTCCCCCACCCGTGGAAACATTGGGGTCACCTCATCAGCCCGCGCTCGTTCAATCTTTGATCTGAACTCGTTGATGGACTGGTGCAGGCCGCGGTGACTGCCGAGCTGGGACTCTACGCTGGGCAGGTCAGAGCCCCACTCCGCCGTATTGATGCGTTTCTGGTTCTCTTCCACCCAACCGAGCAGGTCCTGGAGGTAGCGCAGGGTCACGTCATCCATGTCTTGGCGGACGGACTGCTGCGTCACGTGGGAGACCTGGGTGATGACCTGGGTGGCTCCAGACTTTATCCTTAGGTTGTACTCTGTGCGGATGGCGACCAGGCGCTCGTGCAGGCGGTATACTCTGGAAACACAAACATCCAGATTGAGACCCAAGATATCTGGTGTCTGTAACTCTGCGCAACACATCTGATATCCAACAGCAACTCCGCCCTGGACAGCAGCATACCTGCGATACATCTGCTCGCCCTGGGGATGGCGCCCATCTTTAAGTGCCTGCACATCGTTGAAGAGTATACGGATCATGGCATCCGCCTTGTCCAGGTCCCGCTCGATGTCTCCAGCCCGCTGAAGCGGCTTTCCAGCATTCAGTAGACGGATATTCTGAAAAAACAGAGGTTATTACAATGATGTCTCACTCCCCAGAAGTGTCTGTTGTCGCCCCGCACCCCTGGAGCCGCCGAAATTATACGTCTTGGATAATGAGGGGATCTGGGACGGTCTCTAGGGATATAACTCGCCAACTGTGATGTGGGCCTGTGCTCGCCCTCCGCGCTCGCTGTCTGCGCCGGGATCCCGTGCTCGCTGTCTGGAGCGGGGGGCCCGCGCTCGCTGTCCGCAACGAGGCCTACTCTCACCGTTTGCAGTAAGGCATCGGCCTGGTTCAGCTGCTCTTCACACAGTCCAGACTCCATCTGTAGTTTGCTGACGATTCTCTGCAGACGCTCCAACCTGAGAGGAGAAAGTGATGAGAGTGGAGCCTGAGACATGTGTACGAGTGCACTACATACAGGGACGACAGCGGGTATCACATACCAACCATAGGTCATGATCAGTTACTGCACCAAATGTATCCCCGGTGTCCACCAATACAGGAAGGTGTTCTGGTGGCATTCCCCTCATAAAGATAGAAACCCAGCGTATCCTGGGTGCCCGTCTGTACCAGGTGTATGCCCGGCGCCCGTAATGAGAGGATCCGGGACGATCTCCAGGGACATAGCTTGTTAACTGCGATGTGGGCCTGTGCTCGACGTCCACATCGGGGACCAGCGCTCGACGTTCGCACAGGGGACCCGCGCTCAACCAATACAGGAAGGTGTTCTGGTGTGAATTCCCCTCATAGACATAGAGACCCAGCGTGTCCTGGGTACCCGTCTGTACCTGGTGTATCCTGGGTGCCCGCCCATATCAGGTGTATCCCAGGCGCCCGCCTGTACCAGGTGCCTTCCTGCACCAGGTGTATCCCGGGCGCCCTCCTGTAGCCCGTATATCCCAGGCGCTCTCCTGTACCAGGTGTATCCTGTGTGCCCTCCTGTACCCGGTGTATACAGGGCGCCCTCCTGTACCAGGTGTATCCCGGGTGCCCTCCTGTACCAGGTGTATCCCGGGTGACCTCCTGTACCAGGTGTATCCCGGGTGCCCTCCTGTACCAGGTGTATCCCGGGTGCCCTCCTGTACCAGGTGTATCCCGGGTGCCCTGCTGTACCAAGTGTATCCCGGGCACCCTTCTGTACCAGGTGCATCCCAGGCGCCCTCCTGTACCCATTGTATCCCAGGCACCCTTCTGTACCAGGTGTATCCCGGGTGCCCTCCTGTACCAGGTGTATCCCGGGCGCCCTCCTGTACCAGGTATATCCCGGGCGCTCTCCTGTACCAGGTGTGTCCCGGGCGCTCTCCTGTACCAGGTGTATCCCGGGCGCCCTCCTGTACCAGGTGTATCCCGGGCGCTCTCCTGTACCAGGTGTGTCCCGGGCGCTCTCCTGTACCAGGTATATCACATTATTTATCTGAGGCCCAGATCCAGGGCCGGAGAGCTGACAGTCAGTGCTACATAGCATCCTGTTCTTTCAGTCTCACAGTAAAACCCTGAACAAATAGCAGGATGATTACAGAGGGATTTCCCGTCCTGCGCCCCATCAGAGCTCCACATGTGCAGCACAGCTGAGTGTCAGCACAATGCTCTGCAGATCCCTCCCCCAGTGCAGAGCGTCTCACCTATCCTGCGCTCCCTGCCGGCATCGCTCCGAGGCTTCATTCTACAGACTCCACTACTGAGCAGAGGAACGAGCCGCGACCGCTGCACCGCCTCCTCCTCCCGAGCCGCCCAGCACTGCTGGCTCTAATTACTGACAGCGTGACTCACACAAAGTCACAAACTCTCAGCCCGTGGTGCTGAGAAGAGGGACGGACCACACCCAGCGGGAGAACCCCGACTGGACGACCGCAGAGAAACCATCCGGCACACGGACCCCACCCCAGTGGGAGAACCCCGACTGGATGACCGCGGAGAAACCATCCGACACATGGACCCCACCCAGCGGGAGAACCCCGACTGGACGACCGCAGAGAAACCATCAGGCACACGGACCCCACCCAGCAGGAGAACCCCGACTGGACGACCGCAGAGAAACCATCCGGCACACGGACCCCACCCCAGTGGGAGAACCCCGACTGGATGACCGCGGAGAAACCATCCGACACATGGACCCCACCCAGCGGGAGAACCCCGACTGGACGACCGCAGAGAAACCATCAGGCACACGGACCCCACCCAGCGGGAGAACCCCGACTGGACGACCGCAGAGAAACCATCCGACACACGAACCCCACCCCAGTGGGAGAACCCCGACTGGACGACCACGGAGAAACCATCCGACACACGAACCCCACCCCAGTGGGAGAACCCCCGACTGGACGACCGCGGAGAAACCATCCGACACACGAACCCCACCCCAGTGGGAGAACCCCGACTGGACGACCGCGGAGAAACCATCCGACACATGGACCCTACCAAGTGGGAGAACCCCGACTGGACGACCGCAGAGAAACCATCCGACACATGGACCCCACCCAGCGGGAGAACCCCGACTGGACGACCGCAGAGAAACCATCAGGCACACGGACCCCACCCAGCGGGAGAACCCCGACTGGACGACCGCAGAGAAACCATCCGGCACACGGACCGCACCCCAGTGGGAGAACCCCGACTGGACGACCGCAGAGAAAACCGTCCGACACACGGACCCCACCCCAGTGGGAGAACCCCGATTGGACGACCGCGGAGAAACCATCCGACACACTGACCCACCCAGTGGGAGAGCCCTGGCTGGACGACCGTGGAGAAACCATCCGACACATGGACCCTACCAAGTGGGAGAACCCCGACTGGACGACCGCAGACAAACCATCCGGCACAGGGACCCCACCCAGTGGGAGAACCCCGACTGGACGACCGCAGAGAAACCGTCCGGTACCCAGGCCCCACCCAGAGGGAGAGCCTCGACTGGACGACCGCACAGAAACCATCCGGCACACACGGACCCCACCCAGTGGGAGAACCCCGACTGGACGACCGCGGAGAAACCATCCGACACACGGACCCCACCCCAGTGGGAGAACCCCGATTGGACGACCGCGGAGAAACCATCCGACACACTGACCCCACCCAGTGGGAGAGCCCTGGCTGGACGACCGTGGAGAAACCATCCGACACATGGACCCTACCAAGTGGGAGAACCCCGACTGGACGACCGCAGACAAACCATCCGGCACAGGGACCCCACCCAGTGGGAGAACCCCGACTGGACGACCGCAGAGAAACCGTCCGGTACCCAGGCCCCACCCAGAGGGAGAGCCTCGACTGGACGACCGCACAGAAACCATCCGGCACACACGGACCCCACCCAGTGGGAGAACCCCGACTGGACGACCGCAGAGAAACCGTCCGGTACACAGGCCCCACCCAGTGGGAGAACCCCGACTGGACGACTGCAGAGAAACCGTCCGTACACAGGCCCCACCCAGTGGGAGAACCCCGACTGGACGACCGCAGAGAAACCATCCGACACACGGACCCCACCCAGTGGGAGAACCCCGACTGGACGACCGCGAAGAAATCATCCGACACACGGACCCCACCCAGTGGGAGAGCTCCGACTGGACGACCGCGAAGAAATCATCCGACACACGGACCCCACCCAGTGGGAGAGCCCCGACTGGACGACCGCGGAGAATCCGTCCGGTACACTGAGCCCAGCCAGTGGGGGAACCCTGACTGTACAGAGCGGGACCCCGACATTCACTGCCAGCGACACACTGGGAAAGGTCGGTGTCTTCTCACTTTCCGGCATGCGACTCCTCGGCCGCAGATGTGACTCATAGAGGAAACTGCACTGAACAAACTAAAGAAACCTCCGAAATTCTCCAGTCACCACAACAAACAGAGTAACTATACACACACACATACACACCATCACACTGGAGCAAGACCCCGACCGGGGCTACTCCAGAGCTGCCCCATACACATTCAGCACTCTGCCCAAACATCTCAGACACTGCCTCCCACCCCCATAACATCTCCAGACACGCTGCCCCATATACATCTCCAGACACGCTGCCCCCCCCATATACATCTCCAGACACGCTGCCCCCATATACATCTCTAGACACGCTGCCCCATATACATCTCCAGACACGCTGCCCCCCCCATATACATCTCCAGACACGCTGCCCCCCCCATATACATCTCTAGACACGCTGCCCCCATATACATCTCCAGACACGCTGCCCCCCATATACATCTCCAGACATGCTGCCCCCATATAACATCTCAGACACGCTGCCCCCCATATACATCTCCAGACACGCTGCCCCCCCCATATACATCTCCAGACACTGCTGCCCTAACATCTCAGACACGCTGCCACCCATATACATCTCCAGACACGCTGCCCCCCCATATACATCTCCAGACACGCTGCCGCCCCATATACATCTCAACAGCAGCTGCCCATAACATCTCCAGAGACGCTGCCCCATATACATCTCCAGACACGCTGCCGCCCCATATACATCTCCAGACACCGCTGCCGCCCCATATACATCTCCAGAACGCTGCCCCCCATATACATCTCCAGAACGCTGCCGCCCCATATACATCTCAGACACGCTGCCGCCCCATATACATCTCCAGACATGCTGCCCCCCATATTAACATCTCTAGACACGCTGCCCCATATACATCTCTAGACACGCTTGCCCCCCATATACATCTCCAGACATGCTGCCCCCCCATATACATCTCTAGACACGCTGCCCCATATACATCTCTAGACACGCTGCCCCCCATATACATCTCCAGACATGCTGCCCCCCATATACATCTCCAGACACGCTGCCGCCATATACATCTCCAGACACGCTGCTCCCCATATACATCTCCAGACTGCTGCCGCCCCATATACATCTCCAGACACGCTGCCCCCCATATACATCTCAGACACGCTGCCGCCCATGCCATATACATCTCCAGACATGCTGCCCCCCCATATACATCTCTAGACACGCTGCCCCATATACATCTCTAGACACGCTGCCGCCCCATATACATCTCCAGACACTGCTGCCCCCCTATACATCTCCAGACACGCTGCCCCATATACATCTCTAGACAATGCGACCCATATAATCTCTAGACACGCTGCCCCATATACATCTCCAGACAGCTGCCCCATATACATCTCCAGACACGCTGCTCCCCATATACATCTCCAGACACGCTGCTCCCCATATACATCTCCAGACACGCTGCCCCCATATACATCTCCAGACACGCTGCCCCCATATACATCTCTCAGACACGCTGCCCCATATACATCTCTAGACACGCTGACCATATAGATCTCTAGACACGCTGCCCCATATAGATCTCTAGACACGCTGCCCCCTATACATCTCCAGACACGCTGCTCCTCATTATACATCTCCCAGACACGCTGCCCCCCATATACATCTCCAGACATGCTGCCCCCCGTACACATCTCCAGACACGCTGCCCCCCATACATCTCCAGACACGCTGCCCCCCATATACACATCTCCAGACACGCTGCCCCCCATAACAATCTCTAGGCACGCTGCCGCCCCATATACATCTCCAGACATCCTGCTCCCCATATACATCTCCAGACACCCTGCTGCCGCATATACACATCTCCAGACACCCTGCTGCCGCATATACACATCTCCAGACACGCTGCCCGCATATACACATCTCCAGACACGCTGCCGCCCACATATACATCTCCAGACACGCTGCCCCCCATACATCTCCAGACACGCTGCCCCCCATACATCTCCAGACACGCTGCCCCCCATACATCTCTAGACACGCTGCCCCCCCATATACATCTCTAGACACGCTGCCCCCCATACATCTCCAGACACGCTGCCCCCCATACACATCTCCAGACATGCTGCCCCATACACATCTCCAGACACCTTGCCATCCCATATACATCGCCAGACACGCTGCCATCCCATATACATCTCCAGTGATGCTGTCCCCCATACACATCTCCAGACACGCTGCCAACACATCTCCAGACACGCTGCCATCCCATACACATCTCCAGTGATGCTGTCCCCCATACACATCTCCAGACACGCTGCCATCCCATATACATCTCCAGTGATGCTGTCCCCCATACACATCTCCAGACACGCTCCAGCCCTCGTGCACCCCATATACATTTCCAGTCCCCCATATATGTCTCCGGCACTCAAGGACCCTCTTTACCTCTCCAGCTCGATGCGCAGTAACTTCTCCCGCTCCAGGATGGACACATGTAGTTTCCCCCACTCTTTCTCCACATCCAGGGGGTGGTATCCGGGGGGCACCTTCAGCTGCCCAGATTTAACTGCACTCTAATAGGGGTAGACGGGGGAGGAGCAGTCAGGGATCGGAGGGTCGGAGTGTCGGGACACGAAGGGGAAGGTGATGGCAGGACCCCGGGGCAGCACTCACCTCCAGGGACTGGTACTGTAGCTTGGACTGGTTCTTGTCGGCCTCTTTGTTGGGAAGATCCGTCTCTTTAAATTTCAGAAACTGCCGCCACAAAATCTGAGGAAAGAAAGAGTTAACTTAAAGATGAGAGAAACATAAGAGGCGGGAACCACGGGGACCTACACAATCCTACAGGGAACCACGGAGACCTACACAATCCTACAGGGACCACTACACAATCCTACAGGGAACCACGGGGACCTACACAATCCTACAGGGAACCACGGAGACCTACACAATCCTACAGGGAACCACGGAGACCTACACAATCCTACAGGGAACCACGGAGACCTACACAATCCTACAGGGAACCACGGGACCTACACAATCCTACAGGAACCACGGGGGCCTACACAATCCTACAGGGAACCACGGGGACCTACACAGGGACCTACACAGCATACGGGACTACACAATCCACAGGGACCTACACAATCCTACAGGGAACCACGGGGACCTACACAATCCTACAGGGAACCACGGAGACCTACACAATCCTACAGGGAACCACGGAGACCTACACAATCCTACAGGGAACCACGGAGACCTACACAATCCTACAGGGACCTACACAATCCTACAGGGAACCACGGGGACCTACACAATCCTACAGGGAACCACGGAGACCTACACAATCCTACAGGGAACCACGGAGACCTACACAATCCTACAGGGAACCACGGAGACCTACACAATCCTACAGGGAACCACGGAGACCTACACAATCCTACAGGGACCTACACAATCCTACAGGGAACCACGGGGACCTACACAATCCTACAGGGAACCACGGAGACCTACACAATCCTACAGGGAACCACGGAGACCTACACAATCCTACAGGGAACCACGGAGACCTACACAATCCTACAGGGAACCACGGGGACCTACACAATCCTACAAGGAACCACGGGGGCCTACACAATCCTACAGGGAACCACGGGGACCTACACAGACATACGGGACCTACACAATCCTACAGGGACCTACACAATCCTACAGGGACCTACACAATCCTACAGGGAACCACGGGGACCTACACAATCCTACAGGGAACCACGGAGACCTACACAATCCTACAGGGAACCACGGAGACCTACACAATCCTACAGGGAACCACGGAGACCTACACAATCCTACAGGGACCTACACAATCCTACAGGGAACCACGGGGACCTACACAATCCTACAGGGAACCACGGAGACCTACACAATCCTACAGGGAACCACGGAGACCTACACAATCCTACAGGGAACCACGGAGACCTACACAATCCTACAGGGAACCACGGGGACCTACACAATCCTACAAGGAACCACGGGGGCCTACACAATCCTACAGGGAACCACGGGGACCTACACAGACATACGGGACCTACACAATCCTACAGGGACCTACACAATCCTACAGGGACCTACACAATCCTACAGGGACCTACACAATCCTACAGGGAACCACGGGGACCTACACAATCCTACAGGGAACCATGGGGACCTACACAATCCTACAGGGAACCACAGAGACCTACACAATCCTACAGGGAACCACGGAGACCTACACAATCCTACAGGGAACCACGGGGACCTACCCAGACATACAGGACCTACACAATCCTATAGGGAACCACGGGGAATTACACAGATATACGGAACCTATACAATCCTACAGGGAACCACAGGGACCTACACAGACATACACAAACCTAGAGGGAACCACAGGGACCTTCCCAAACCTACAGGAACTTATACAAACCAACAGGGACCTACACAAACCTGCAGGGACCTGCAAAAACCTACAGGGACCTACACAAACGTATGGAGCCTACAAAAATGTACAGAGACAGATTATAGATGAGGACCACAAGGACTGGAACTACAGATTATAGTGGAGAATATAGGGACTGTGATGATAAGGGCGATATGTGGGGACTGTGAAATATCAGCATTCTGTTCCTTAGATCTTTGTCACAAGGACCTGATCTTCTCACAATCTGATGACGAGCTGTGCCAGTCCCAGCCGATCACAGGATGCAGAGACTTGTGGTCGACCGCAACCATCTCATCAGTCACATCCTGCTAACACCCTGCACGGGACCTAGGCACTGCCAGGCTTTACCCTCCCATACACTGCATGTCACCCGCCAGAGGCAGCACCCACATGTGCAACCCCTCAAGAGTGTGGTATCAGGG
The DNA here is from genome assembly GCA_033576535.1 of Allobates femoralis. Taxonomy (NCBI): domain Eukaryota; kingdom Metazoa; phylum Chordata; class Amphibia; order Anura; family Aromobatidae; genus Allobates; species Allobates femoralis. The sequence continues at coordinate 9,196,555 of JARQOC010000005.1, forward strand.
GTGGCATCTTATATACCCACCCTACCTATCCCCCAGAGTGTGGTATCAGGGGCTGCTGCTCGTATACACGCCCTACCTATCCCCCAGAGTGTGATATCAGGGGAGCAGCTCGTATACCCGCCCTACCTATCCCCCCAGAGTGTGGTATCAGGGGCTGCTGCTCATATACCCACCTTACCTATCCCCTCAGAGATATCAGGCACTGCTGATTGTATACCCACCTTACCTATTCCCCTGAGTGTGGTATCAGGGGCTGCTGCTCATATACCCACCTTACCTATTCCCCAGATTGTGGTATCAGGGGCTTCTGCTCATATACCCGCCCTACCTATCCCCCCAGAGTGTGGTATCAGGCGCTGCTGCTCGTATACTCACCCTACCTATCCCCCCAGAGTGTGGTATCAGGGGCTGCTGCTCATATACCCACCTTACCTATTCCCCAGAGTGTGGTATCAGGCGTGCTGCTCGTATACCCACCCTACCTATTCCCCAGAGTGTGGTATCAGGCGCTGCTGCTCGTATACCCACCCTACCTATTCCTCAGAGTGTGGTATCAGGGGCTGCTGCTCATATACCCACCTTACCTATTCCCCAGAGTGTGGTATCAGGCGCTGCTGCTCGTATACCCACCCTACCTATTCTCCAGAGTGTGGTATCAGGGGCTGCTGCTCGTATACCCACCCTACCTATCCCCCAGAGTGTGGTATCAGGTGCTGCTGCTCGTATACCCGCCCTACCTATTCCCCAGAGTGTGGTATCAGGCGCTGCTGCTCGTATACCCGCCCTACCTATCCCCAGAGTGTGGTATCAGGCGCTGCTGCTCGTATACCCACCCTATCTATCCCTCTAGATTGTGGTATCAGGGGCTGCTGCTCGTATACCCACCCTACCTATCGCCCAGAGTGTGGTATCAGGGGCTGCTGCTCGTATACCCACCCTACCTATTCCCCAGAGTGTGGTATCAGGGGCTGCTGATCGTGTACCCACCTTACCTATTCCCCAGAGTGTGGTATCAGGGGCTGCTGCTCGTATACCCACCCTACCTATTCCCCAGAGTGTGGTATCAGGCGTTGCTGCTCGTATACTTGCTCTACCTATCCCCCCAGTGTGTGGTATCAGGGGCTGCTGATCGTATACCCACCCTACTTACCCCTCAGAGTGTGGTATCAGGGGCTGCTGCTCGTATACCCACCCTACCTATTCCCCAGAGTGTGGTATCAGGCGCTGCTGCTCGTATACCCACCCTATCTATCCCTCTAGATTGTGGTATCAGGGGCTGCTGCTCGTGTACCCACCCTATCTATCCCTCTAGATTGTGGTATCAGGGGTGGCAGCTCGTACCTCGATCTCCTCATAGCTGGCAGGGAATCTCTTCTCCTCGAAGATGATGGTGTAGTGTCTGATCCATTGGAGCAGCATGGTCACCCTCTCGTAGTATTCGTGCCACCTCAGCTCCAGCTCCTGCAGGACACACAGACATTAATCCTCCAGATGACACACGGCTGCCGGCGGGCGGCTCCCCAGACACTCACATTGGCTCTTACTCCGTCCTGTACATCAGGGACCCGCGGCATGGCATCATAGAGAGAGGAGACATAGGTGATGATGGACTTCTCATCCGGCTGCGGGACGTCTACATCTACAGGAGAAACGAGATCTGTGAGGAGTGACATCATCACTGTGCACATATCCAGTATATACCGCAGAAGTGACATCATCACTGTGCACATATCCAGTATACACCGCAGGAGTGACATCACCAGTGTGGCCATATACAGTATATACTGCACGAGTGACATCACCACTGTGCACATATCCAGTATATACCGCAGAAGTGACATCACCAGTGTGCACATATACAGTATACACCGCAGGAGTGACATCACCAGTGTGGCCATATACAGTATATACTGCCCAATTGACATCACCAGTGTGCACATATACAGTATATACCGCAGAAGTGACATCATCACTGTGCACATATCCAGTACATACCGCAGGAGTGACATCACCAGTGTGCACATATACAGTATACACCGCAGGAGTGACATCACCAGTGTGGCCATATACAATATATACTGCACGAGTGACATCACCAGTGTGCACATATACAGTATATACCACAGGAGTGACATCACCAGTGTGCACATATACAGTATACACCGCAGGAGTGACACCCCCACTGTGCACATATACAGTATATACCACAGGAGTGACATCACCAGTGTGCACATATACAGTATACACCGCAGGAGTGACATCACCAGTGTGGCCATATACAGTATATACTGCACGAGTGACGTCACCAGTGTGCACATATACAGTATATACCACAGGAGTGACATCACCAGTGTGCACATATACAGTATATACCGCAGGAGTGACACCCCCACTGTGCACATATACAGTATATACCACAGGAGTGACACCCCCACTGTGCACATATACAGTATATACTGCAAGAGTGACATCACCAGTGTGCACATATACAGTATATACCACAGGAGTGACATGAAATCACAAGTAGCGCCTGGGTTGGGGAGGGATGACCACGCACCCTCTGGGTCCAGCAGTCTGGTGACCCCCAGCTCCCGCTCGGCGACGGTGAAGGCCTGCTCCAGGTTCTCCTGGTTCTGCTGCCGGTAAACCCTGTTCATGTCGATGAGCATCGGCCTGTGGAGAGAGGCAGAAGTCACAGTGAGGGCTAGAGCAAGAAGCTGACAATCTACTGCTCTGTGCAGACCCACATCATATCCAGACAGTTCTCAATCACAGGGGAGATCTGCCAGATCTAGACCCAAAATATGCAGGGTGAACCCTGCTCCGGGGCCCCCTGCTATGTGAGACCCCATTATTATTCACAATACACTGCAGCACCCATGACAGCTCCATAGTGATATCACACGTCACAGACTCCCAGAAGGCACTGCTCCACCACTCCTCTGATCCCTGTACAATGACATATCTTCCTCCCATCCCTGTAGGATATGTCATATTCTCCTCTCATCCCTGTACGATATGTCATATCCTCTTCCTATCCCTGTAGGATGTCAGATCCTATTCCCATACCTGTATGATGTCATATCCTCCACCCATCCCTGTACGATATGTCATTTTCTCCTTTCATCCCTGTACGATATGTCATATCCTCTTCCTATCCCTGTAGGATATGTCATATCCTCTTCCCCTACCTGTATGATGTCATATCCTCCTCCCATCCCTGTAGGATATGTCATATTCTCCTCTCATCCCTGTACGATATGTCATATCCTCTTCCTATCCCTGTAGGATATGTCATATCCTCTTCCCCTACCTGTATGATATGTCATATCCTCTTCCCCTACCTGTATGATATGTCATATCCTCTTCCCCTACCTGTATGGTGTCATATCCTGATCCCATCCCTGTATGATATCATATTATCCGCATTCATCTATATAAAGGCCGCTTCACACGCTAGGATATTGATAACGATATCTTTGAAACGTCACGGATTTGTGAACGTTTTACCGATATCGTTAGTGCGTCCTTGCGTGCAAACAAACGATGTAGGATGGAAAAATCGTTGGAACGGTCATCACAAAAATGGGATCCGGACCTCAAATCTATCGTTCGTCGTCTAATTAAGGAACTGTGAAGAAGCCGCATCGTTCAGTGTGACACCATGATGAATGATATCGTTCAAAATTCTCCTATTAAAAGATCGTTCAGTCCTTGCTCTCCTATTTAACTTGTGCGTTGCCGAATGAGATATCGTTAACAATACCCTTGTGTGTGACAACGCACTAATGATGTCGGAACGATCACTAATGGTGGGTTTGCACGCTAGGATATCCTGAATGATACCCTTGAAACGTCACAGATATGTGATTGTTCCACAGATATCGCTTGTGCATCCTTACGTGTAAATGAACGATGTATGATGAAAAGATCGTTCATCCAACATTAGAGATCCGGACCTCAAATCTATCGTTCGTCTTCCAATTAACGCTGCTGGAAGAAGCCGCATCGTTCAGTGTGACGCCATGATGAACGATGTTGTACAAAAATCTCCTATTCCTGCCGCTGTTATTTTAGAAAGTTTATGAAAAACATTTTCCGTGTGTGATTTTACATGTAAGTCAGCTCCTGCACCTCTGTGCTACCTGTCGGCACATAGCTACAGGAGCGGGTATATAAAGACAGTGTTTAAGGGGTTAATGTTATAGAGCTACATGGCCCCAGAGAGTGCCCACACTCCCTGGAGCCATGTAGCCCAAAATATTTGCAGCGCAGGGGTTAAATCATGTATTTAGCAGAAGCCGCACCATGTCGGCTCTGCTGTAATCCTGCAGTAAAAGCCGGTGGCTCCTGTCATTTGACAGTGCGCCGTGAAAATTTACTAAACAGCTTCCTGAATAGGGATCTGGCCAGGGTACTAACGTTAAATGCGTTCAGCACCCGTCGCTCTCCGAGGTGCTCAGCGCTTTACCACTAATGGCTATGGCCCGCGCACATTGAAACTCCGATGCGCAGGGAGGAGGATACGATACATCATACATAAAAGGGAGGAGGATACGATACATCATACATGATAGGGAGGAGGATACGATACTTCATACATGATAGGGAGGAGGATACGATACTTCATACATGATAGGGAGGAGGATACGATACATCATACATGATAGGGAGGAGGATACGATACATCATACATGATAGGGAGGAGGATACGATACATCATACATGATAGGGAGGAGGATACGATACTTCATACATGATAGGAAGGAGAATACGATACATCATACATGATAGGGAGGAGGATACAATACATCATACATGATAGGGAGGAGGATACGATACTTCATACATGATAGGGAGGAGGATACGATACATCATACATGATAGGGAGGAGGATATGATACATCATACATGATAGGGAGGAGGATACGATACTTCATACATGATAGGAAGGAGAATACGATACATCATACATGATAGGGAGGAGGATATGATACATCATACATGATAGGGAGGAGGATACGATACTTCATACATGATAGGGAGGAGGATACGATACATCATATATAAAAGGGAGGAGGATACGATACATCATACATGACGGGGAGGAGGATACATCATACATGATAGGGAGGAGGATACGATACTTCATACATGATAGGGAGGAGGATACGATACATCATATATAAAAGGGAGGAGGATACGATACATCATACATGACGGGAGGAGGATATGATACATCATACATAACGGGAGGTAGGATACAATACATCATACATGACGGGAAGAGGATACGATACATCATACATGATAGGGAGGAGGATACGATACATCATACATGACGGGGAGGAGGATACAATACATCATACATGATAGGGAGGAGGATACGATACATCATACATGATAGGGAGGAGGATACGATACATCATACATGACGGGGAGGAGGATACAATACATCATACATGACGGGAAGAGGATATGATACATCATACATGATAGGGAGGAGGATACGATACATCATACATGACGGGGAGGAGGATACAATACATCATACATGATAGGGAGGAGGATACGATACATCATACATGACGGGGAGGAGGATACAATACATCATACATGACGGGAAGAGGATATGATACATCATACATGATAGGGAGGAGGATACAATACATCATACATGACGGGGAGGAGGATACGATACATCATACATGATAGGGAGGAGGATACAATATATCATACATGACGGGGAGGAGGATACAATACATCATACATGATAGGGAAAAGGATACGATACATGATGGGGAGGAGGATACAATACATCATACATGACAAGGGGAGGGGGGAGGATGATATACAGTTGTGGCCAAAAGTATTGACACCCCTGCAATTCTGTCAGATAATACTCAGTTTCTTCCTGTAATGATTGCAATCACAAATTCTTTGTATTATTATCTTCATTTAATTTGTCTTCAATGAAAAAACGCAAAAAAGAATGAAGCAAAAAGCAAAACATTGATCATTTCACACAAAACTCCAAACATGGGCCGGACAAAAGTATTGGCGCCCTCAGCCTAATACTTGGTTGCACAACCTTTAGCCAAAATAACTGCGATCAGCCGCTTCCGGTGACCATCAATGAGTTTCTTACAATGCTCTGCTGGAATTTTACACCATTCTTTTTTGGCAAACTGCTCCAGGTCCCTGATATGTGAAGGCGCCTTCTCCAAACTGCCATTGTTACATCTCTCCACAGGTGATCTATTGGATTCAGGTCTGGACTCATTGCTGCCACCTTAGAAGTCTCCAGTGCTTTCTCTCACACCATTTTCTAGAGCTTTTTGAAGTGTGTTTTGGGTCATTGTCCTGCTGGAAGACCCATGACCTCTGAGGGAGACCCAGCTTTCTCACACTGGGCCCTACATTATGCTGCACAATGTGTTGGTAGTCTTCAGACTTCATAAGCCATGCACACGGTCAAGCAGTCCAGTGCCAGAGGCAGCAAAGCAACCCCAAACCATCAGGGAGCCTCCGCCATGTCTGACTGTAGGGAGCGTGTTCTTTTCTTTGAATGCCTCTTTCTTTCTCCTGTAAACTCTATGTTGATGCCTTTGCCCATAAATCTCTACTTTTGTCTCATCTGACCAGAGAACATTCTTCCAAAATATTGTAGGCTTTCTCGGGTAGGTTCTGGCAAACTCCAGCCTGGCTTTTTTTATGTCTCGGGGTAAGAAGTGGGGTCTTCCTGGGTCTCCTACCATACAGTCCCTTTTCATTCAGACAGACGGATAGTACGGGTGACACTGATGTACCCTCGGACTGCAGGGCAGCTTGTACTTGTTTGGATGTTAGTCGAGGTTCTTTATCCACCATCCGCACAATCTTGTGTTGAAATCTCTTGTCAACTTTTCTTTTCCGTCCACATCTAGGGAGGTTAGCCACAGTGCCATGGGCTTTACACTTCTTGATGACACTGCGCACGGTAGACACAGGAACATTCAGGTCTTTGGAGATGGACTTGTAGCCTTGAGATTGCTCATGCTTCCTCACAATTTGGTTTCTCAAGTCCTCAGACAGTTCTTTGGTCTTCTTTCTTTTCTCCATGCTCAATGTGGTACACACAAGGACACAGGACAGAGGCTGAGTCAACTTTAATCCATGTCAACTGGCTGCAAGTGTGATTTAGTTATTGCCAACACCTGTTAGGTGCCACAGGTAAGTTACAGGTGCTGTTAATTACACAATTTACAGAAGCATCACATGATTTTCCAATACTTTTGTCCACCCCCTTTTTTATGTTTGGTGTGGAGTTATATCCAATTTGGCTTTAGGACAATTATTTTTGTGTTTTTTCATTGAAGACAAATTAAATGAAGATAATAATACCAAAGAATTTTGATTGCAATCATTTTCAGGAAGAAACTGAGTATTACCTGACAGAATGGCAGGGGTGTCAATACTTTTGGCCACAACTGTATCATCCTTTCCCTTCCTGTATATCTCCTCCTCCTCCGCCTGGTTCTGGGTAGAACGTCATTCACCGTCATATGGAGAATAAGACAATTCTGTGACATTTCTCAGGTATCATCTCGCCACGTGCAAATCTCCCCGCAGGCGACACACGGCTGTAACCTGACGCTCCACACCCTGCACTGAACATACAGGACATCTATAGTGTATACAATATACGGGCACACCCTGTAGATCATTATATACCGCACACTACACGTCACTACACTCCACACTGCATAATACCGTATCAGACATATACTGTACATTATATTCTATACACAGGCTCTGCACATTATATTCATATCCCCCCTCCTCATACATTATACAGTGTCGACTACATTTTACAGTACGATAATGAAGTATTACACTCAGCACATGAGGCGGTAACATACTCAGACTGCACATTACACAAGCTGCAGAACACCCCCTGTACATTATACATTATCCCCCCTGTACATTATACATTACGGCCAGTGGCAGTGACAGGTGCGCACACTGGGGAAGGGGGGCAGGTTTCCATTACATGACACCTGCAGTCTGAATTCCTGTCCTCACCTCCCACCCCGGGGGGTCTGCACCTTCCGCATCCCACCCCGGGGGGTCTGCAAAGGGGGTCTGCACCCTCCGCATCCCACCCGGGGGGGTCTGCACCCTCCGCATCTCACTCCGGGGGGTGTTCCTGCACCCTCCGCATCCCACCCCGGGGGTCTGCACCCTCCGCATCCCACCCCGGGGGACTGCACCCTCCCACATCCAACCCTGGGGAGACTGCCCCCTCCACTCCAACCCGGGGTCGCCCCCTCCACCTCCCACCCTGGGGGGTCTGCACCCTCCACATTTCACCAGGTCGGGGCTGCGCACATTTCTTTCAGCAGCAGTTCGGAGCGGATGGAGTAGACCGAGCCCAGGTACATGCTTCTCCGCTCTCCAGCACCGGTCCCATTCCAGTCTCCAGCATCGGTCCCATTCCGGTCCCCAGCAGCTGTCACGTCCTCCAGGGAGCTGTAGCCATATTCTGAAGGGACGTCCTCACACAGCATCACCACCCTGTCCAGCGGCTGACTGTGATGTGACGGGGCCTCCCCAGAGCGGGGGAACGTCGTCCTCCTGGTCTCCCCTTCTTCCTCCTCCGTCCATCATAAGACATCATGGCAATGGGATCACACACTGGTCCTGGAGGAGATGCTCCGGCTCCTCAGTGCCCACCTGCCCACATCTGACTCCTGGGTGGTGCCAGCTCCTCCTCCACAGACGTCTCCTGTGCCGGAAATCTCCACTTACATCATGGCCTGGTCAGATCCTCTCAGGGCAGTAGATCTCTCCAGTGCCAGAGATCCCCAGGTCAGATCCTCTCAGGGCAGTGGAGATTTCCAGGGCAGATCCTTGCTTGGCAGTGGAGATTTCCAGGTCAGATTCTCGCTGGGTGGTAAAGATCTCCAAGTAGATCCTTGCTGGGCAGTAGAGATCCCCAGGTCAGATCCTCGCTGGGCAGTGGAGATCTCCAGGTAGATCCTTGCTGGGCAGTAGAGATCTCTAGGTCAGATCCTCGCTGGGCAGTGGAGATCTCCAGGTCATATCCTCGCTGGGCAGTGTAGATCTCCAGGTCAGATCCTCTCTGGGCAGTGGAGATCTCCAGGTCAGATCCTCGTTGGGTAGTAGAGATCTCCAGGTAGATCCTTGCTGGGCAGTAGAGATCTCCAGGTCAGATCCTCCCTGGGCAGTTGACGTCTCAAGTGTTGGAGATCTCTAGGTCAGATCCTTGCTGGGCAGTGGAGATCTCCAGGTCAGATCCTCCCTGGGCATATGTCTGCAGACTTCTCTGGGATCCGTCTGTGCCTGGGATCGGGTGTGTGTCTGAGACGCGGCTCAGAATCAGGGCGTGCCGGATCCCCCAAGCTATTACATGTTATAGTGATGTAAAAAAAAAAATAATAGCCAGAGAAGGCGAGGGAGGAAGACGCTGCAAAATGTCGCCTCCAGCTACTAAATAAAGGCTGATTGTGTGCACCTGAGCAGATAGACACTGCACCATCATCACACACCCCGACGCCAGACAATGGGGGGAGTAGTGATAAAAGATGGAAAATACAGAGAAAGACAGACAAATGAAAGAGAGCGCAGACCCCCCAGAGAGAGACTCACAGGACCCCCAGAGAGAGCGCAAGACTCCCCCAGAGAGAGTGCGCAGGACCCCCAACAGAGAGAGAGCGCAGGAAACCCCCCCCCCCCTGAGAGAGTGTGCAGGACCCCAACAGAGAGAGACTCACAGGACCCCCCAGGAGAGACTCGCAGGACCCATACCCCAGAGAGAGAGTCGCAGGACCCACCAGAAGAAGAGAGAGACCTCACGGAACCCACCCAGAGAGAGACTCGAGGACCCATACCCAGAGAGAGAGCGCAGGACCCCAACAGAGAGAGAGAGAGCAGGACTCCCCCAGAGAGCAGACCCCAGGGAGCCCCCCAGAGAGAGAGCGCAGGACCACCCCAACAGAGAGAGAGAGCACAGGACTCCCCCAGAGAGACGCAGGACCCCCAGAGAGAGAGCGTCAGGACCCCACAGAGAGAGGAACACAGGACCCCCCAGAGAGAGACTCACAGGACCCCCCAGAGAGAGAGACTCACAGGACCCCCCAGAGAGAGACTCACAGGACCCCCCAGAGAGAGACTCACAGGACCCCCCAGAGAGAGACTCACAGGACCCCCCAGAGAGAGACTCACAGGACCCCCCAGAGAGAGACTCACAGGACCCCCCAGAGAGAGACTCACAGGACCCCCGCAGAGAGAGACTCACAGGACCCCCCAGAGAGAGACTCACAGGACCCCCCAGAGAGAGAGACCACAGGACCCCCCAGAGAGAGACCGAGGACCCATACCCAGAGAGAGACGCAGGACCCATACCGCAGAGAGAGACCGCAGGACCCATACCCCAGAGAGAGAGCGCAGGACCCATACCCAGAGAGAGAGCGCAGGACCCATACCCCAGAGAGAGCGCAGGACCCATACCCCAGAGAGAGGCGCAGGACCCACCCCAGAGAGAGAGCGCAGGACCCAACCCCAGAGAGAGAGCGCAGGACCCAACCCCAGAGAACGCGCAGGACCCACCCCAGAGAGAGAGCGCAGGACCCCCCCAGAGAGAGAGCGCAGGACCCCCAGAGAGAGCGCGGACCCCCCAAGAGAGAGCGCAGGACCCCCCCAGAGAGAAGCGCAGGACCCCACAGAGAGAGAGCGCAGGACCCCAACAGAGAGAGAGCGCAGGACCCCAACAGAGAGAGAGCGCAGGACCCCCCCCCCCCAGAGAGAGAGCGCAGGACCCCAACAGAGAGAGAGCGCAGGACCCCACAGAGAGAGAGCGCAGGACCCCAACAGAGAGAGAGCGCAGGACCCCCAACAGAGAGAGAGCGCAGGACCCCAACAGAGAGAGAGCGCAGGACCCCAACAGAGAGAGAGCGCAGGACCCCAACAGAGAGAGAGCGCAGGACCCCAACAGAGAGAGAGCGCAGGACCCCACAGAGAGAGAGCGCAGACCCCAACAGAGAGAGAGCGCAGGACCCCAACAGAGAGAGAGCGCAGGACCCCAACAGAGAGAGAGCGCAGGACCCCAACAGAGAGAGAGCGCAGGACCCAACAGAGAGAGAGCAGCAGAGGAGCGCAGGACCCACAAGAAGCAGACGCGAGAGAGCGCAGGACCCCAACAGAGAGAGCGCGCGCAGGACCCCAATCAGAGAGAGAGCGCGCAGGACCCAACAGAGAGAGAGCGCGCAGGACCCCATCAGAAGAGAGCGCGCAGGACCCCATCAGAGAGAGAGCGCGCAGGACCCCATCAGAGAGAGCGTGCAGGACCCCATCAGAGAGAGCGGCAGGACCCCATACGAGAGAGCGCGCAGGACCCCAACAGAGAGAGCCGCAGGACCCCAACAGAGAGAGAGAGCGCAGGACCCCAACAGAGAGAGACTCACAGGACCCCGCCCCCCCAGAGAGAGAGCGCAGGACCCCCCCAGAGAGAGAGCGCAGGACCCTCCCAGAGAGAGAGTGCAGTACCCCAACAGAGAGAGAGCGCAGGACCCCCCCAGAGAGGCGGGGTCTGCTCTGGATAGAAGGCTTTGCTCTGGATACGGCGGGGTCTGCTCTGGACACGGCGGGGTCTGCTCCAACCTCCTGCGCTGACGCTCCAGACCGGGGTGGGCACAGCTGGCGGAGCGTCTCATGCTCAGACCTGTGCTCTGCTTCACATTGTTTGGGGCCGTACATTGTTTTTGGCTGATGAATTAAAATCTTGTTCCAGCAAGAGAATAATAATCCAAAGTGGCTTTATTATACGGCACGCAGACTAGGCGTGATGCTCTGCAGCCAGACTGTGCATGTAATGGGGTGTGATGCTCTGCTAGCCAGACTGTGCATGTAATGGGGTGTGATGCTCTGCAGCCAGACTGTGCATGTAATGGAGCAAGATGCTCTGCAGCCAGACTGTGCATGTAATGGAGCAAGATGCTCTGCAGCCAGACTGTGCATGTAATGGGGTGTGATGCTCTGCAGCCAGATTGTGCATGTAATGGGGCGTGAAGCTCTGCAGCCAGACTGTGCATGTAAAGGGGTAAGCTGCTCTGCAGCCAGACTGTGCATGTAATGGGGCAAGATGCTCTGCCGCCAGACTGTGCATGTAATGGGGCATGATGCTCTGCAGCCAGACTGTGCATGTAAAGGGGTAAGATGCTCTGCAGCCAGACTGTGCATGGAATGGGGCAAGATGCTCTGCCGCCAGACTGTGCATGTAATGGGGCATGATGCTCTGCCGCCAGATTGTGCATGCAATGGGGCAAGATGCTCTGCCGCCAGACTGTGCATGTAATGGGGCAAGATCCTCTGCCGCCAGATTGTGCATGTAATGGGGCGTGATGCTCTGCAGCCAGACTGTGCATGTAATGGGTCGCGATGCTCTGCAGCCAGACTGCATGTAATGGGTCGCGATGCTCTGTATCCAGACTATGCATGTAATGGGGACTGATCTTCTGCAGTCAGACTGTGCATGTAATGGGGCAAGATGCTCTGCCGCCAGACTGTGCATGGAATGGGGCAAGATGCTCTGCCGCCAGACTGTGCATGTAATGGGGCATGATGCTCTGCCGCCAGACTGTGCATGTAATTGGGGCATGATGCTCTGCCGCCAGACTGTGCATGTAATGGGACATGATGCTCTGCCGCCAGATTGTGCATGCAATGGGGCAAGATGCTCTGCCGCCAGACTGTGCATGTAATGGGGCGTGATGCTCTGCAGCCAGACTGTGCATGTAATGGGTCGCGATGCTCTGCTGCCAGACTGCATGTAATGGGTCGCGATGCTCTGTATCCAGACTATGCATGTAATGGGGACTGATCTTCTGCAGTCAGACTGTGCATGTAATGGGGCAAGATGCTCTGCCGCCAGACTGTGCATGTAATGGGGCATGATGCTCTGCCGCCAGACTGTGCATGTAATGGGGCAAGATGCTCTGCCGCCAGACTGTGCATACAATGGGGCATGATGCTCTGCCGCCAGACTGTGCATGTAATGGGGCATGATGCTCTGCCGTCAGACTGTGCATGCAATGGGGCATGATGCTCTGCAGCCAGACTATGCATGTAATGGGACATGATGCTCTGCCGCCAGATTGTGCATGCAATGGGGCAAGGTGCTCTGCCGCCAGACTGTGCATGTAATGGGGCGTGATGCTCTGCAGCCAGACTGTGCATGTAATGGGTCGCGATGCTCTGCAGCCAGACTGTGCATGTAATGGGTCGCGATGCTCTGTATCCAGACTATGCATGTAATGGGGACTGATCTTCTGCAGTCAGACTGTGCATGTAATGGGGACTGATGTTCTACAGCCAGACTGTGCATGTAATGGGATGTGATGCTCTGCAGCCAGACTGTGCATGTAATGGGGACTGATGTTCTGCAGCCAGATTGTGCATGTAATTGGGTGTGATGTTCTGCAGCCAGACTGTGCATGTAATGGGGTGTAATGCTCTGCAACCAGACTGTGCATGTAATGGGGACTGATGTTCTGCAGCCAGACTATGCATGTAATGGGTCGCGATGCTCTGCCGCCAGACTGTGCATGTAATGGGGTGTGATGCTCTGCAACCAGACTGTGCATGTAATGCGGACTGATGTTCTGCAGCCAGACTGTGCATGTAATGAGGCGTGATGCTCTGCAACCAGACTGTGCATGTAATGGGGACTGATGTTCTGCCGCCAGACTGTGCATGTAATGGGGCGTGATGCTCTGCCGCCAGACTGTGCATGCAATGGGGCAAGATGCTCTGCCGCCAGACTGTGCATGCAACGGGGCAAGATGCTCTGCCGCCAGACTGTGCATGTAATGGGGCGTGATGCTCTGCCGCCAGACTGTGCATGTAATGGGGCGTGATGCTCTGCCACCAAACTGTTCATGCAATGGGGCAAGATGCTCTGCCGCCAGACTGTGCATGTAATGGGGCGTGATGCTCTGCAGCCAGACTGTGTATGTAATGGGGCAAGATCCTCTGCCGCCAGACTGTGCATGTAATGGGGCGTGATGCTCTGCAGCCAGACTGTGCATGTAATGGGGCGTGATGCTCTGCCACCAAACTGTTCATGCAATAGGGCAAGATGCTCTGCCACCAGACTGTGCATGTAATGGGGTGTGATGCTCTGCCGCCAGACTGTGCATGTAATGGGTGTGATGCTCTGCAACCTGACTGTGCATGTAATGCGGACTGATGTTCTGCAGCCAGACTGTGCATGTAATGAGGCGTGATGCTCTGCAACGAGACTGTTCATGCAATGGGGCAAGATGCTCTGCCGCCAGACTGTGTATGTAATGGGGCGTGATGCTCTGCCGCCAGACTATGCATGTAATGGGGCGTGATGCTCTGCCGCCAGACTGTTCATGTAATGGGGTGTGATGCTCTGCCGCCAGACTGTTCATGTAATGGGGTGTGATGCTCTGCAGCCAGACTATGCATGTAATGGGTCGTGATGCTCTGCAGCCAGACTGTGCATGTAATGGGGCGTGATGCTCTGCAGCCAGACTGTGCATGTAATGGGGCGTGATGCTCTGCAGCCAGACTGTGCATGTAATGGGGCGTGATGCTCTGCAGCCAGACTATGCATGTAAAGGGTCGCGATGCTCTGCAGCCAGACTATGCATGTAATGGGGCATGATGCACTGAGGCCAGACAGTGCATGTAATGTGGCGTGATGCTCTGCAGCCAGACTGTACTGTGCATGTATGAGGAGCTCTCCATGAACTGAAGACTATGGGACGTAGAGTGGACTTTTTACAGCGTTGAGAGCTGGCTACATTTATATTATTTTGTATTTTATTGGAGAATTGCAATTTCCCAATTTAAGGTGACCAATTTGTAAGGGGGATGTATAGAGTGTCACTTCCAGCCTGATTTCATAGACCATAATGCAACCAATCTATATTACCATTCAATGTCCTGCCTGTAGTTGGGGGTTGTGACGTGGGGGCAGCACGTCTCCCTCAGTGTGGGGAGATGGTCCACAGCGCAGCACGTCTTGCTCAGTGTGGGGAGATGCTCTGCAGTGCAGCACGTCTTGCTCAGCTTGGGGAGATGCTCTGCAGCACAGCATGTCTCGCTCAGTGTGGGGAGATGCTCTGCAGCGCAGCACGTCTTGCTCAGCTTGGGGAGATGCTCTGCAGCACAGCATGCCTCGCTCAGTGTGGGGAGATGCTTTGCAGCGCAGCACGTCTTGCTCAGCTTGGGGAGATGCTCTGCAGCACAGCACGTTTTGCTCAGTGTGGGGAGATGCTCCGCAGCACAGCACGTCTCGCTCAGTGTGGGGAGATGCTCTGCAGCACAGCACGTCTCGCTCAGTGTGGGGAGATGCTCTGCAGCACAGCACGTCTCGCTCAGTGTGGGGAGATGCTCTGCAGCACAGCATGTCTAGCTCAGTGTGGGGAGATGCTCCGCAGCGCAGCACGTCTCGCTCAGTGTGGGGAGATGCTCCGCAGCGCAGCACGTCTCGCTCAGTGTTTGGAGATGCTCCGCAGCACAGCACATCTCGCTCAGTGTGGGGAGATGCTCCGCAGCACAGCACGTCTTGCTCAGTGTGGGGAGATGCTCCGCAGCACCGCACGTATCGCTCAGTGTGGGAGATGCTCTGCAGCACAGCATGCCTCGCTCAGTGTGGGGAGATGCTTTGCAGCGCAGCACGTCTTGCTCAGCTTGGGGAGATGCTCTGCAGCACAGCACGTCTCGCTCAGTGTGGGGAGATGCTCCGCAGCACAGCACGTCTCGCTCAGTGTGGGGAGATGCTCTGCAGCACAGCACGTCTCGCTCAGTGTGGGGAGATGCTCTGCAGCACAGCACGTCTCGCTCAGTGTGGGGAGATGCTCTGCAGCACAGCATGTCTAGCTCAGTGTGGGGAGATGCTCCGCAGCGCAGCACGTCTCGCTCAGTGTGGGGAGATGCTCCGCAGCGCAGCACGTCTCGCTCAGTGTTTGGAGATGCTCCGCAGCACAGCACATCTCGCTCAGTGTGGGGAGATGCTCCGCAGCACAGCACGTCTTGCTCAGTGTGGGGAGATGCTCCGCAGCACCGCACGTATCGCTCAGTGTGGGGAGATGCTCCGCAGCACAGCACATCTCGCTCAGTGTGGGGAGAACGCTCTGCAGCACAGCACGTCTCGCTCAGTGTGGGGAGATGCTCTGCAGCCCAGCACGTCTCGCTCAGTGTGGGGAGATGCTCTGCAGCGCAGCACGTCTCGCTCAGTGTGGGGAGACGCTCTGCAGCACAGCACGTCTCGCTCAGTGTGGGGAGATGCTCCGCAGCACAGCACGTCTCGCTCAGTGCGGGGAGATGCTCCGCAGCACAGCACGTCTCGCTCAGTGTGTGGAGATGCTCTGCAGCACAGCACGTCTCGCTTAGTGCGGGGAGATGCTCCGTAGCACAGCACGTCTCGCTCAGTGTGGGGAGATGCTCTGCAGCGCAGCACGTCTCGCTCAGTGTGGGGAGACGCTCTGCAGCACAGCACGTCTCACCCGGCGGGGTGGACACACCCGATCTCCCCTTTGAAGATTCACGTGTCGGGTCCGGACTCGTCTCCCGAATAAAACAAGAAGAATGTGTTTTTATCTGCAACAACGGCCTAAGGGGTGGAATTCCTCACCAAAGGGGCGGGACTGAGCCTGAGCCAATGAGGTGAGGTCTTACTTGTGGCGGTGGATGATGGCGTTGAAGAGCCGGCCATCCCGCCAGCTGCTGGTGAAGTTGTCACAGCGCAGCCCCTGGTAGCCCTCCGTCATCCGCTGCGACCACAGAAGCAGCTTCTCTTTGGCCGTCATGTCTTCAGACTGCCCGGTGACCTGGATGTCCGAGATCTGCAGAGAAACAAGACGATCATTACTACCCCCAACAGATCACTATGACCCCCAACATCCACTGGACAAACAACACGATCACTACTGCCCCCAACATCCACAGGAGAAACAAGACTACTGCCCCCTACATTCACAGGAGAAACAAGACCGATCACTACTGCCCCCAACATCCACAGGGCAAACAAGACTACTGCCCCCAACATCCACAGGGCAAACAAGACTACTCCCCCCTACATTCTCAGCAGAAACAAGACTGACCACTATTGTCCCCAACATCCACTGGAGAAACAAGACTACTGCCCCCAATATCCATAGGAGAAACAAGACTGCTGCCCCCAATATCCATAGGAGAAACAAGACTACTGCCCCCAACATGGACAAGAAAAACAAGACTACTGCCCCCAACATCCACAGGAGAAACAAGACTACTGCCCCCAACAGCCACAGGAGAAACAAGACTACTGCCCCCAACATGGACAAGAAAAACAAGACTACTGCCCCCAACATCCACAGGAGAAACAAGACTACTGCCCCCAACAGCCACAGGAGAAACAAGACTACTGCCCCCAACATGGACAAGAAAAACAAGACTACTGCCCCCAACATCCACAGGAGAAACAAGACTACTGCCCCCAACAGCCACAGGAGAAACAAGACTACACCCCCCTACATTCTCAGGAGAAACAAGACTGACCACTACTGCCCCCAACATCCACAGGAGAAACAAGACTACTGCCCCCAACAGCCACAGGAGAAACAAGACTATTGCCCCCAACATCCACAGGAGAAACAAGACTGACCACTACTGCCCCCAACATCCACAGGAGAAACAAGACTACTGCCCCCAACAGCCACAGGAGAAACAAGTCCGATCACTACTACCCTTAACATCCACAGGAGGAACAAAATTACTGCCGCCAGCATCCACAGGAGAAACAAGAGTACTGCCCCCAATATGCATAGGAGAAACAAGACTACTGCCCCCAACATCCACTGGAGAAACAAGAGTACTGCCCCCAATATGCATAGGAGAAACAAGACTACTGCCCCCAACATCCACTGGAGAAACAAGAGTACTGCCCCCAATATGCATAGGAGAAACAAGACTACTGCCCCCAACATCCACTGGAGAAACAAGAGTACTGCCCCCAATATGCATAGGAGAAACAAGACTACTGTCCCCAACATCCACAGGAGAAATAAGACTACTGCCCCCAACATCCACAGGAGAAACAAGACCGGTCACTACTGCCTCCAACATCCACAGGACAAAAAAAAAAAAAAGACTACTGGCCTCAACATACACATCTCCCCATCTTCAGTGCAGACACCTGTACAGTATATGAGGAACTGCACACCCGGCGGTGACCACAGTTGTCGCTTCCTGAAAACAGCGGCGTGAGATGGAAACCACAGACCACAGCACAGACCAGAGCAGAACTACAACAGCGCCACAGACACGGATGGTGCAAATAAACTTCTGGTCTTTATTCCCGGGTCATAACAGGCGACATTTCGATCACCAGCGTGATCTTTATCAAGGAGCTTGATCCATGTCCGTGGCGCTGTCCTTTCTCATGTAAGTGTGCATTACCCACATTGGACTCTCTGGGTTGGACTTGCGTCCAGGTGGCTGACTGGAGGAATAATCGGTTCAGCCTTTACCCACTGGGTGCTGTGACCATTTGACTTATACAGTGCAGAACTACAAGTCCCAGCAGATCCACTGCCTGCACCTTCTGTGGCATGCTGGGAATTGTTGTTCCCCTGGTAGCAGTTCACTAGTGGATAGCGCTAGCTACTACATAACATTAAGGTGGATATAATTCAGAACTAACTGGATACGGCACGTGGGCCATGATACATCCTGATCACATGACTGGAGATACGGCACGTGGGCCATGATACATCCTGATCACATGACCGGAGATGTGGCACGTGGGCCATGACACATCCTGATCACATGACCATAGAAACGGCATGTGGGCCATGCTACATCCTGATCACATGACCGGAGATGTGGCACGTGGGCCATGCTACATCCTGATCACATGACCGGAGATATGGCATGTGGGCCACAATACATCCAAATCACATGACCGGAGATACAACATGTGGGCCACGATACATTCTGATCACATGACTGGAGATACGGCATGTAGGCCATGATACATCCTGATCACATGACCGGAGATATGGCATGTGGGCCACAATACATCCAAATCACATGACCGGAGATACAACATGTGGGCCATGATACATCCTGATCACATGACCGGAGATGTGGCACGTGGGCCATGCTACATCCTGATCACATGACCGGAGATATGGCATGTGGGCCACAATACATCCAAATCACATGACCATAGATACGGCATGTGGTCCATGCTACATCCTGATCACATGACTGGAGATACGGCACGTGGGTCATGATACATCCTGATCACATGACCGGAGATACGGCACGTGGGCCATGCTACATCCTGATCACATGACCGGAGATACGGCATGTGGGCCACAATACATACAAATCACATGACCGGAGATTCAACATGTGGGCCATGATACATCCTGATCACATGACCATAGATACGGCATGTGGGCCACGATACATCCTGATCACATGACCGGAGATACGGCATGTGGGCCACGATACGTCCTGATCACGACAGGGATACGGCATGTGAGTCACGATATGTCCTGATCACATGACCGAGGATACGGCACATGGGTCATGATACGTCCTGATCACATGACAGGGATACGGCAAGTGGGTCATGATGCGTCCTGATGACATGACAGGGATACGTCAAGTGGGTCATGACACGCCCTGTTCACATGACAGTGATACGGCAAGTGGGTCATGATACATCCTGATCACATGACAGGGATATGGCACGTGCGCCACAACGTCCTGATCTCCCCTCTGGCTCAGACAGGCCGCAGACAGTCATCTGACAGCTATTCTGCAGCTGGCACCGACTTCAGCCAAGAAGACAGGAAATGATGGCGGCTGGCAGTGTGGGGGAGGGGCGGCGTGAGTCACCGGTGACCACACCCTGGACTCTGCACATGGCGCCGGACGCCTCGGGCTCTTGGATAAAAAAAGCCTTCTGCAGTCAGTCGGCTATAAATAAGAGATAAGCGGCGCCACGTCTACCTGAAAGTGCAGGATGATGGTCCAGATCAGGCCGAGGGTCAGCTTAGGATTCCCGTCCGCGATGTCATCGTTACGGATGTTCACCAGCTTCACCTGGAAGAGTGACAAAGCAGAGCTGAGCACAGGGGAGTGGCAGAGCCGAGCGCTCGGGGGGCGCGACGGCGGAGCCGAGCGCTCGGGGGGCGCGACGGCGGAGCCGAGCGCTCGGGGGCGCGACGGCGGAGCCGAGAGCTCGGGGGCGCGACGGCGGAGCAGAGAGCTCGGGGGCGCGACGGCGGAGCAGAGAGCTCGGGGGCGCGACGGCGGAGCAGAGAGCTCGGGGGCGCGACGGCGGAGCAGAGAGCTCGGGGGCGCGACGGCGGAGCAGAGAGCTCGGGGGCGCGACGGCGGAGCAGAGAGCTCGGGGGCGCGACGGCGGAGCAGAGAGCTCGGGGGCGCGACGGCGGAGCAGAGCGCTCGGGGGCGCGACGGCGGAGCAGAGCGCTCGGGGGCGCGACGGCGGAGCAGAGCGCTCGGGCGGGGGGGGGAGGGGGCGCGACGGCGGAGCAAGAGCTCGGCGGGGCGCGACGGCGGAGCAGAGAGCTCGGGGGGCGCGACGGCGGAGCAGAGAGCTCGGGGGCGCGACGGCGGAGCAGAGAGCTCGGGGGCGCGACGGCGGAGCAGAGAGCTCGGGGGCGCGACGGCGGAGCAGAGAGCTCGGGGGCGCGACGGCGGAGCAGAGAGCTCGGGGGCGCGACGGCGGAGCAGAGAGCTCGGGGGCGCGACGGCGGAGCAGAGAGCTCGGGGGCGCGACGGCGGAGCAGAGAGCTCGGGGGCGCGACGGCGGAGCAGAGAGCTCGGGGGCGCGACGGCGGAGCAGAGAGCTCGGGGGCGCGACGGCGGAGCAGAGAGCTCGGGGGCGCGACGGCGGAGCAGAGAGCTCGGGGGCGCGACGGCGGAGCAGAGAGCTCGGGGGCGCGACGGCGGAGCAGAGAGCTCGGGGGCGCGACGGCGGAGCAGAGAGCTCGGGGGCGCGACGGCGGAGCAGAGAGCTCGGGGGCGCGACGGCGGAGCAGAGAGCTCGGGGGCGCGACGGCGGAGCAGAGAGCTCGGGGGCGCGACGGCGGAGCAGAGAGCTCGGGGGCGCGACGGCGGAGCAGAGAGCTCGGGGGCGCGACGGCGGAGCAGAGAGCTCGGGGGCGCGACGGCGGAGCAGAGAGCTCGGGGGCGCGACGGCGGAGCAGAGAGCTCGGGGGCGCGACGGCGGAGCAGAGAGCTCGGGGGCGCGACGGCGGAGCAGAGAGCTCGGGGGCGCGACGGCGGAGCAGAGAGCTCGGGGGCGCGACGGCGGAGCAGAGCGCTCGGGGGCGCGACGGCGGAGCAGAGGCTCGGGGGCGCGACGGCGGAGCAGAGAGCTCGGGGGCGCGACGGCGGAGCAGAGAGCTCGGGGGCGCGACGGCGGAGCAGAGAGCTCGGGGGCGCGACGGCGGAGCAGAGAGCTCGGGGGCGCGACGGCGGAGCAGAGAGCTCGGGGGCGCGACGGCGGAGCAGAGAGCTCGGGGGCGCGACGGCGGAGCAGAGAGCTCGGGGGCGCGACGGCGGAGCAGAGAGCTCGGGGGCGCGACGGCGGAGCAGAGAGCTCGGGGGCCGAAGGCGCCGGAGCAGAGTGCGCAGTGGAGCCGAGCCCCTGTCACTCACCTGTCGCAGCTTCAGGAAATCCAGAGCGATCTGCACGTTCTGCAGCTTGTGGAAACGCATGCGGCCCTTCTCCCGGGGCTGGAACATAAGAGAGACAGGTCACACAAAGCCATAATGGTGGACTGCGTCTGACACCCCACACACGTGCCGCCACACACACAGCGCCCCGACACCCCGCACACGTGCTGCCACACACACCGAGCACCGCAGCCTGAGTGTCTGGAGAGCCTGACCATGGACCATGATAGTCATTGAGGGGCGTAGTATCTCAACAACCATCCACCGCCAACAACCACTAATGTGCCGCTATCCTGACCCCACACAGCTACTAATGAGCCGCCATCCTGACCCTGTGTAGCCACTAACGTGCCGCCATCCTGACCCCACGCAGCCACCAATGAGCCGCCATCCTGATCACACGCAGCCACTAAGGAGCCGTCTTCCTGACCCTGCGCAGCCACAATGAGCCGCCATCCTGACTCTGTGCAGCCACCACTAATGAGCCCAATCCAGACCCTGCATAGCCACTAATGTGCCTCCATCCTGACCCTGAACAGCCACTAATATGCCACCATCTTGACTTGTTGCTGTGGTATTTTACCCACCAGGTGCACAGAGGGGCGGCACTCACATTCTTGAAATTCAGACCTCCGCCATAAAGGGACATTCAGGAAATCCCATGGACGTCCGCCCTGAGAGCGTGTGCTTCCTGTACAGGAAAGACCTTCAAAGACGGACGGCCAGGAGGAGACGACGCTTCACACTGAGCGCATCGGGCAGTCGTACAGCGTCACACATCCCGCCACCTCCACTACTGAGCCTTGTGCAGCCGTCAGTAACCTCAGGAGCGTGAGAGGGCAGAGGTCACCCGCGTGGCTACAGATTACCCCGCCTGCGGCAGTGACGTCCCCTGCGCAGACGCCCAGCACTCGCCGACCCTCATGGTGGTAAAGCATTCGCCCATGGCGCCGTCACATGACCATTTCTGCTGCAAGGTAAGGGCGGGGCCATGCATCTGCAGCCAATCAACAAACATCCAGTAACATAAATCACCAATCACATGTTAGCGCTGGTTTAGCAACAATCTGATTGGCTGCCGATATTGTGTGGTGTCATCCCTGATTGTGCGGGGCCATTTGTCATGTGACACGCGCCATTAATGAAAGGGGCATGACCAAGCCTGTGCCATTACTTGTGTGGGAGGATGGGCAGGGTCATCATCCGTGGCACAATGGGTGGTGCTGCCCGGGCAGGGATGACATCACACCTGCACTCAGCCAATGGCAGACCAGCATGCGACTAGAACATCATGCTAGGTGCAAACATGGCGTCTCCGGCACTCACCAGCCGCAAGTTCCTGATAACGTCACGTTCCCTCGGCTACCCAGCAACAGCAGTGCAAGAAGGGGGCAAAGGGCACAGGGCAAAGGTCAGGGCAGAGTCCGGCAAACAGGAGAAAATAAGGGAGAAAGAGAGCGAAGGATTTATCCCAGCACAAGAGTTAATAGGTTAAATGGGGGGAGTGGAGCCTGTCTGCACCCTGGTCTGCGGGCCGAAGAAACACCAGCCCCCCAAATTCCCCCCCCCCCCCGGTCATTATACTGACCCCGAGAACTGCTTCCTTCCCCCCTCCAATGATCTACTGATCCAGAGGAAACCCTCCTGTAGCCAATCTACAGGGACTGAGGAAACCCCCCACCACAGCCAATCTCCAGGGACTGAGGAAACCCCACACCACAGCCAATCTACAGGCCCCGAAGATACCCCCCACCACAGCCAATCTACAGGGCTGAGGAAACCCCCCACCACAGCCAATCTACAGGGACTGAGGAAACCCCCCACCACAGCCAATCTACAGGGACTGAGGAAACCCCCCACCACAGCCAATCTACAGGGACTGAGGAAACCCCCCACCAACAGCCAATCTCCAGGGACTGAGGAAACCCCCCACCAACGCCAATCTACAGGCCCCGAAGATACCCCCCCACCACAGCCAATCTACAGGGACTGAGGAAACCCCCCCCACCACAGCCAATCTACAGGGACTGAGGAAACCCCCCCCACCACAGCCAATCTACAGGGACTGAGGAAACCCCCCCCCACCACAGCCAATCTACAGGGGCTGAGGAAACCCCCCACCACAGCCAATCTACAGGCCCCGAAGATACCCCCCACCACAACCAATCTACAGGCCCCGAAGATACCCCCCACCACAACCAATCTACAGGGCTGAGGAAACCCCCCCACCACAGCCAATCTACAGGGGCTGAGGAAACCCCCCACCACAGCCAATCTACAGGCCCCGAAGATACCCCCCACCACAACCAATCTACAGGCCCCGACGATACCCCCCACCACAGCCAATCTACAGGGGCTGAGGAAACCCCCACCACAGCCAATCTACAGGGACTGAGGAAACCCCCCACCACAGCCAATCTACAGGGACTGAGGAAACCCCCCCTCACCACAGCCAATCTACAGGGACTGAGGAAACCCCCCACCACAGCCAATCTACAGGGACTGAGGAAACCCCCCACCACAGCCAATCTACAGGGACTGAGGAAACCCCCCCTCACCACAGCCAATCTACAGGGACTGAGGAAACCCCCCCCCCACCACAGCCAATCTACAGGGACTGAGGAAACCCCCCCCCCACCACAGCCAATCTACAGACCCCGAGGAAACCCCCCACCACAGCCAATCTACAGACCCCGAGGAAACCCTCCACAGCCAATCTACAGACCCCGAGGAAACCCTCCACAGCCAATCTATAGACCCCGAGGAAAACCCCCGCAGCTGATCTACAGAACCCGAGGAAACCCTCTACAGCCGATCTACAGACCCCCAGGAAACCCTTCACAGCCGATCTACAGACCCCCAGGAAACCCTCCACAGCCAATCTACAGACCCCCAGGAAACCCTCCACAGCCTATCTATAGACCCCGAGGAAAACCCCCGCAGCTGATCTACAGAACCCGAGGAAACCTTCCACAGCCGATCTACAGGGAGCGAGGAAAGCCCCCGCAGCAGATCTACAGACCACGAGCAAAACCCCCCTTCCACAGCCAATCTACAGGGGCTGAGGAAAACCCCTGCAGACAATCTACAGGGACCAAAGAAACCCCCACCACAGCCGATCTACAGACCCAAGGAAACCCCCACCACAACCATTCTAGAGGGACCGAGGAAAACCCCCGGAGCTGATCTACAGACCCCAAGGAAACCCCCCACCTCAGCTGATCTACGGGCTCCATCCCTCATCACAGAGGGTCTCAGGGAGGGTGAGGGGGGAGCGCACAGGCCACCAAATCAACCTCCCCTTGGACTCTGGTCATTAACTGGGAGTGCTGATACACTACAATGTGAGGTCCTGACTTTCTGGGTGTTATGAGGGACATGAGAACAGAGGATGAGGGTGAGTGACATTAGTAGTGAGATGCAGGAAGTCCGACACGACGTCCCCAGGAGAGCGGAAGCTGCCGTCCACATTGAACCGGAGGGTTTGCGGGGACTTACCAGTGTCTCCCCCGAGAGAACTTCCAGGAGCGAGATGAGGTTGTGTCCATCCCGGAGATCTTCATACAAATCATTCACGTGACGCTGAGCCTAGAGGCAAGAGAGAGACCGGATTAATATGGTGACAGCTTACTATCCAAAGAGCAATAAAGCCAGGAACCACAGCAGAGGAGAGGCCTGTGGAGGAGGAGGCTGGCACTGCGGCACAGAAGAGGCCTACCGAAGAGGAGGCCGAGACAGGAGAGGCCTACCGAGGAGGAGGAGGCCGAGACAGGAGAGGCCTGCTGAAGAGGAGGAGGCCGCCACTGAGGCACAGGAAAGGCCTGTGGAGGAGGAGGAGGCCGGGACAGTAGAGGCCTGTGGAAGAGGAGAGGCCTGCAGAGGAGGAGGCCGGTACTAAGGCACAACGGGTGCCTGTGAAGGTGGAGGAGGCCGGTCTGTGGCACAGGAGAGGCCTGTGTAGGAGGAGGCCGTCACTGCGGTACATTAGAGGCCTGTGGAGGTGGAGGAGGACAACACTGCGGCACAGGAGAGGCCTGCCAAGGAGAAGGAGGCTGGTACTGTGGCACAGGAGAGGCCTGCCGATGAGGATGGGCAGCAATCAGCAGTATGACAGAAGAGCGGACGACTTGGCACAATCTCGGCCTCGATCTGGAGCAAGGTTTAACCTTTCATCCAGAATGTGTCCGGCACCTCGCCCAGCACCACCCATGATAGCAGCGCCCGGGCGAGGACACCTGACACCTCTGCTCCCTGCACAGTTACAGACTCTCAGGGAGTCCTCCGCACAGAGCCGAGGCTCGGCACACACGGATTTTCCTGGCACTACGCCTCTCCTGTAGGAAAATTCACATAAAGGGCCCAATGTCTCCAGGAGTCTACAGATGCCAAATCAGCAGAATGTATGGAATATGTGAGAGGGCAGCGACGCTGGCAGAGCAGGCACGGTCCACACAGGGAGGCAGGGTATATGTACAGGCGCACAGCCTCAAGCTTCAGGTGTGTGGCATGGACACGGTTAAGTGGCATATACAATGTACACAATGTGTGACAAGGATGGTGGCATGCAGACAGATCACAGCACCACATGGTACCCCACCACACACCATGCAGAGGATGGGCCCACACCGGAGCCATCCCCCACCACCAGTGCGGGGGGCCCCGACCCCCAATAACCGGACTTGTGATTACTATGGAACAAGCCATGCACAGAGTCCTGCCAGATGATGGGGAGCGCCACCTACC
Source organism: Allobates femoralis (assembly GCA_033576535.1). Classification (NCBI taxonomy): domain Eukaryota; kingdom Metazoa; phylum Chordata; class Amphibia; order Anura; family Aromobatidae; genus Allobates; species Allobates femoralis. The sequence goes on from JARQOC010000005.1 coordinate 9,223,030, forward strand.
TCTGCCCTCCAGTGCTGCAGAGTCCAGGAGAGAGCGAGAAGACAGAGGAGAGGACAGACGACAGGACGAGGACAGGAGGAAAAGAGAGCAGGAATTAACTTATCATCGAAATCAGCTGAACAGCAGGTGACAGCAGACAAGCTACAGAGACCTCCACACTACAGAACAGAGACCTACAGAGACCCCGCACTACAGGACAGACACCTACAGAGACCTACACAGAACCACCCAGGCGCACTACAGAAGACACTAGACCTACAATACAGAACACAGAACTTACAGGGGACCCCTGCACTACAGGACAGACACCTACAGAGACCCCGCACTACAAGACAGAGACCTACAGAGACCCCTGCACTACAGAACAGACACCTACAGAGACCAACCGCACTACAAGACAGAGACCTCGAAGAGCAGGTGACAGCAGAGACTTAGGGAGACCCCCGCACTACAGAACAGAGACGTACAGAGACCCCCGCACTACAGAACAGACACCTACAGAGACCCCCACACTACAGGACAGAGACCCCGAAGAGCAGGTGACCCGCAGAGACTTACGGAGACCCCCGCACTACAGAACAGAGACGTACAGAGACCGCCGCACTACAGAACAGACACCTACAGAGACCCCCGCACTACAGACAGAGACCCGAAGAGCAGGTGACAGCAGAGACTCTACGAGACCCCCGCACTACAAGACAGAGACTACAGAGACCCCATCACTACAGAACAGACACCTACAGAGACCCCCACACTACAGGACAGAGACCCCGAAGAGCAGGTGACAGCAGAGATCTACAGAGACCCCCGCACTACAGGACAGAGACCCCCGCACTACGGAACGGAGACCTACAGAGACCCCCGCAATACAGGGCAGAGACCCCGAAGAGCAGGTGCCAGCAGAGATCTACAGAGACCCCTGCACTACAGGACGGAAACATACAGAGACCCCCAAGACCAGGTCACATTTGAGACCTACAGAAATCCCGAAGACAGGTGACATCAAAAACCTACAGAGACCCCGAAGACCAGGTGACATAAGAGACCTACAGAGACCCTGAAGAGCAGGTGACATCAGGACAACGCTTCTTGCCCTACAGGAGAGAGACCACCGCTCCCTGCCCTACAGAATGAGACCGACCACAGTAACCCCCCCTGCCCTACAGGATAGAGACAACCTGCTCCATGCCCTACAGGATAGAGACCACTGCTCCCTGCCCTACAGGATAGAGACCCATTCCCTGCCCTACAGGATAGAGACCATGCCGCCCTGCCCTACAGGATAGAGACCACCGCTCACTGCCCTACAGGATAGAGACCACCGCGTCCTGCCCTACAGGATAGAGACCACCGCGCCTGCCCTACAGGATAGAGACCACCGTCCACTGCCCTACAGGAAGAGACCACCGCTCACTGCCCTACAGGATCAGAGACCACTTGCTCCCTGCCCTACAGGATAGAGACCACCGCTCCCTGCCCTACAGGATAGAGACCACTGCTCCCTGCCCTACAGGATAGAAACCATCTGCCACTGCCCTACAGGATAGAGACCATTCTCGCCTGCCCTACAGGATAGAGACCACCGCTCCTGCCCTACAGGATAGAGACCACCGCTCCCCTCATATCCTGCCCTACAGGATAGAGACACCGCTCCTGCCCTACAGGATAGAGACCACCGCTCCATGCCCTACAGGATAGAGAACCATCGCTCCATGCCCTACAGGATAGAGACCACCGCTCCCTGCCCTACAGGATAGAGACCACCGCTCCCTGCCCTACAGGATAGAGACCACCGCTCCCTGCCCTACAGGATAGAGATACCACCTCCCTGCCCTACAGGATAGAGACCACTGCTCCCTGCCCTACAGACTAGAGACCACCACTCCCAGCCCTACAGGATAGAGACCACCGCTCCCTGCCCTACAGGATAGAGACCCCCGCTACCTGCCCTACAGGATGGAGACCACCGCTCCCTGCCCTGCAGAGACAGAGACCCTCACTGCCTAACCTAAGGACCACAAGCACTCGGTTGCCGGTCTGCAGCACCAAGGAGACTAGTTGCCAGCCTGCTGGACCACAAAGAGGTAATTTGCCAGCTTACAGAACCACAAAGAAGCCAGTTGACGGCCTACAGAACCACAAAGAGATCAGTTGCTGGCCTAAAGGACTACAAAGAGGCCAGTTGCCGGCCTAAAGGGCCACAAAAAGGCCAGTTGCCGACCTAAAGGGCCCCGAAGGGCCAGTTGCCGGACCTAAAGGGCCCCAGAAAGAGGCCAGTTGCCGACCTAAAGGGCCCCAAGGGCCAGTTGCCGACCTAAAGGGCCCCAAAGGGCCAGTTGCCGACCTAAAGGGCCCCAGAAAGAGGCCAGTTGCCGGGCCTAAAGGGCCCCAAAGAGGCCAGTTTCCGACCTAAAGGGCCCCAAAGAGGCCAGTTGCCGCGTAAAGGGCCCCAAAAGAGGCCAGTTGCCGCCTAAAGGGCCCCAAAAGAGGCCAGTTGCCGCCTAAAGGGCCCCAAAGAGGCCAGTTGCCGCCTAAGGGCCCAAAGGCCTTGACAAGGGCCCCAAAGAGGCCCGCCACCCAAAGAGAGAAGATGATGGGCCTAAGGCCCAAGAGCCAGTTGCGGCTAAGGCCTCAAAGAGGCCAGTTGGCGGCCTAAAGGGCCCCAAAGAGGCCAGTTGCCGGTAACAGGGCCCCAAAAAGGACAATTGCAGGCCTACAGGGCCCCAAAGAGGACAGTTGCCGAACTACAAGACCATTAAAAGGACAGTTGTCGGTCTACAAGACCATAAAGTGGCCAGTGGCTGGCCTATAGGACCATAAAGAGGCCAGTGGCTGGCCTATAGGACCATAAAGATGCCTGTGAGTGGCCTACAGGACCATAAAGATGCCTGTGACTGGCCTAAAGGACCATAAAGAGGCTAGTGACTGGCCTACATGACTATAAAAAGATCAGTGGCTGGCCTACATGACTATAAAAAGATCAGTGGCTGGCCTACAGGACCATAAAGAGGTCAGTGGCTGGCCTACAGGACCATAAAGAGGCCAGTGGCTGGCCTACAGGACCATAAAGAGGTCAGTGGCTGGCCTACAGGACCATAAAGAGGCCAGTGGCTGGCCTACAGGACCATAAAGAGGCCAGTGGCTGGCCTACAGGACCATAAAGAGGCCAGTGGCTGGCCTACAGGACCATAAAGAGGCCATTGGCTGGCCTACAGGACCATAAAGAGGCCAGTGGCTGGCCTACAGGACCATAAAGAGGCCAGTGGCTGGCCTACAGGACCATAAAGAGGCCAGTGGCTGGCCTACAGGACCATAAAGAGGTCAGTGGCTGGCCTACAGGACCATAAAGAGGCTAGTGGCTGGCCTACAGGACCATAAAGAGGCCAGTGGCTGGCCTACAGGACAATAAAGAGGTCAGTGGCTGGCCTACAGGACAATAAAGAGGCCAGTGGCTGGCCTATAGGACCATAAAGAGGCCAGTGGCTGGCCTATAGGACCATAAAGATGCCTGTGAGTGGCCTACAGGACCATAAAGATGCCTGTGACTGGCCTAAAGGACCATAAAGAGGCTAGTGACTGGCCTACAAGACTATAAAAAGATCAGTGGCTGGCCTACATGACTATAAAAAGATCAGTGGCTGGCCTACAGGACCATAAAGAGGTCAGTGGCTGGCCTACAGGACCATAAAGAGGCCAGTGGCTGGCCTACAGGACCATAAAGAGGCCAGTGGCTGGCCTACAGGACCATAAAGAGGTCAGTGGCTGGCCTACAGGACCATAAAGAGGCCAGTGGCTAGCCTACAGGACCATAAAGAGGCCAGTGGCTGGCCTACAGGACCATAAAGAGGCCAGTGGCTGGCCTACAGGACAATAAAGAGGTCAGTGGCTGGCCTACAGGACAATAAAGAGGCCAGTGGCTGGCCTATAGGACCATAAAGAGGCCAGTGGCTGACCTACAGGACCATAAAGAGGCCAGTGGCTGGCCTACAGGACCACAAAGAGGCCAGTGGCTGGCCTACAGGACCATAAAGAGGCCAGTGGCTGGCCTATAGGACCATAAAGAGGCCAGTGGCTGACCTACAGGACCATAAAGAGGCCAGTGGCTGGCCTACAGGACCATAAAGAGGCCATTGGCTGGCCTACAGGACCATAAAGAGGCCAGTGGCTGGCCTACAGGACCATAAAGAGGCCAGTGGCTGGCCTACAGGACCATAAAGAGGTCAGTGGCTGGCCTACAGGACCATAAAGAGGCTAGTGGCTGGCCTACAGGACCATAAAGAGGTCAGTGGCTGGCCTACAGGACCATAAAGAGGTCAGTGGCTGGCCTACAGGACCATAAAGAGGCCAGTGGCTGGCCTACAGGACCATAAAGAGGCTAGTGGCTGGCCTACAGGACCATAAAGAGGCTAGTGGCTGGCCTACAGGACCATAAAGAGGCCAGTGGCTGGCCTACAGGACCATAAAGAGGCCAGTGGCTGGCCTACAGGACCATAAAGAGGCCAGTTGATGGCCTAGAGGACCATAAAGAGGCCAGTGGCTGGCGTACAGGACCATAAAGAGGCTAGTTGCCGGCGTACAGGGCCCCAAAGAGGCCAGTTGATGGCCTACTGCTAATAATTCTACGCACGGTGTACAGTGGACATCCAACATACCAGTACAGAGGTAAGATGAAGGACCACCATCTACCAGTTTAAAGATCGGGGAATGGCTCTACCAGTATTGAGGGATCCCAACTACCACTGCAGTCATCATGGAGTGGTTCCCTTGGTGTAAGTGCACTTGATGAGCAGTTTCCTTGTATTGCAGTTTTGCACTGTCTAGTAGTTAACCCATCGTAGCAGGGTCTTCTCACGCCGTAAGTAGTTACACAGCTGGCCCTATCACACGTGGGGCCCGTTAGAATAATGGTATCCTTGTCTCATGAAAGATGTGGTGTTCAGAGTAATTAGTTGCAGCATCGCCCAAGGCACAGCAGACCCACCCAGCACCAGAATAATGGAGGCACGGGACGTCTGACATTTACCAGTGTGAAGATAACAAGGACACGTGATGAGGAAAGATCCTGACAAATAGTCACAAAAATAATGGAGACCCACCCATCTGCCAATCTAATACCCCCAGCACACAGAGGAACGGCAGCTCCACCATCAGCATAAAAGAGGAAAGCACAGGGGAGAGAAGCGCGACAGAGGGAGAGAGAGCGCGAGCGAGAAGGCGACAGAGGGAAGGAGGGAGCGAGAGCGACAGAGGAGAGAGAGCGCGAGCGAGAGAAGGAGCCAGCAGGGAGAGAGAGCGCGAGCGAGAAGGCGACAGAGGGAGAAGAGCGCGAGCGAGAAGGCGACAGAGGGAGAGAGAGCGCGAGCGAGAAGGCGACAGAGGGAGAGAGAGCGCGAGCGAGAAGGCGACAGAGGGAGAGAGAGCGCGAGCGAGAAGGCGACAGAGGGAGAGAGAGCGCGAGCGAGAAGGCGACAGAGGGAGAGAGAGCGCGAGCGAGAAGGCGACAGAGGGAGAGAGAGCGCGAGCGAGAAGGCGACAGAGGGAGAGAGAGCGCGAGCGAGAAGGCGACAGAGGGAGAGAGAGCGCGAGCGAGAAGGCGACAGAGGGAGAGAGAGCGCGAGCGAGAAGGCGACAGAGGGAGAGAGAGCGAGAGCGAGAAAAGGCGACAGAGGAAAGAAGAGAGCGCGAGCGAGAAGGCGACAGAGGGAGAGAGAGCGCGAGCGAGAAGGCGACAGAGGGAGAGAGAGCGCGAGCGAGAAGGCGACAGAGGGAGAGAGAGCGCGAGCGAGAAGGCGACAGAGGGAGAGAGAGCGCGAGCGAGAAGGCGACAGAGGGAGAGAGAGCGCGAGAGAGAAGGCGACAGAGGGAGAGAGAGCGCGAGAGAGAAGGCGACAGAGAGAGAGCGCGAGAGAGAAGGCGACAGAGAGAGAGCGCGAGAGAGAAGGCGACAGAGGGAGAGAGAGCGCGAGAGAGAAGGCGACAGAGGGAGAGAGAGCGAGAGAGAGAAGGCGACAGAGGGAGAGAGAGCGAGAGAGAGAAGGCGACAGAGGGAGAGAGAGCGAGAGAGAGAAGGCGACAGAGGGAGAGAGAGCGAGAGAGAGAAGGCGACAGAGGGAGAGAGAGCGAGAGAGAGAAGGCGACAGAGGGAGAGAGAGCGAGAGAGAGAAGGCGACAGAGGGAGAGAGAGCGAGAGAGAGAAGGCGACAGAGGGAGAGAGAGCGAGAGAGAGAAGGCGACAGAGGAGAGAGAGAGAGAGAGAGAAGGCGACAGAGGGAGAGAGAAGGCGACAGAGGGAGAGAGAGGGAAGGCAAAAGCACGATAAAGATTGGAAAGATGAAAGAGAGAAAGAAAGAGAGAAAGAGAAAGAAAGAGAGAAAGAGAGAAAGAGCCTCTCTGTATGAGAGACTGACATTCTGTTCAGGGAAAGTAGAGCGCTCTGGTTTGGAGAGTGCGCCCTGTGCCCGTGTGGAGCATTGTGATCAGGACATTTCTACCTGACATATGCATTTAGTGGGAGCAGTAACAGATCCGCTTAAGAGTAAATTCCATTAGTCTGGCATTTGGAGGTCCAATAGTCCAGCAGGCAGCCTGCCACCTGTCAGCAGCACAGTGCTGCCCAATCATCTGGAGCACGGCCAGATTTAAGGGGCCGGAGATATTCCAGGTCGGCTTCCTTCTCTGATAATAACATGTTTTGGGAAGTTCTGGGGCAGAGCTCCAAACAGAAGGCCAAGAGCTGCCGGGGATTTCTCACAGCGTTTCTAGGCCGGGAGCCGAGACAGTGAAGGCGGGGGGCCAAGAAACATAGGGGGAGACAGCGGAGCTGCTCACTGACTCATCAGCTTCCGAGATATACAAGACAGTAAAAAACCTTAATGTCAAACTGCAGAGACTGAAGAGCCCAACATCAAAGGGCCCGAGAAGCCCAACCGCACAGGGCCAGCGGAGCCCCACCGCACAGGGCCAGCGGAGCCCCACCGCACAGGGCCAGCGGAGCCCCACCGCACAGGGCCAGCGGAGCCCCACCGCACAGGGCCACCGGAGCCCCACCGCACAGGCCAACCGGAGCCCCACCGCACAGGGCCACCGGAGCCCCACCGCACAGGCCAACCGGAGCCCCACCGCACAGGGCCACCGGAGCCCCACCGCACAGGGCCAGCGGAGCCCCACCGCACAGGGCCACCGGAGCCCCACCGCACAGGCCAACCGGAGCCCCACCGCACAGGGTCACCGGAGCCCCACCGCACAGGGTCACCGGAGCCCCACCGCACAGGGTCACCGGAGCCCCACCGCACAGGGCCACCGGAGCCCCACCGCACAGGCCAACCGGAGCCCCACCGCACAGGCCAACCGGAGCCCCACCGCACAGGGCCAGCGGAGCCCCACCGCACAGGGCCAGCGGAGCCCCACCGCACAGGGCCACCGGAGCCCCACCGCACAGGCCAACCGGAGCCCCACCGCACAGGGTCACCGGAGCCCCACCGCACAGGGTCACCGGAGCCCCACCGCACAGGGTCACCGGAGCCCCACCGCACAGGGCCACCGGAGCCCCACCGCACAGGCCAACCGGAGCCCCACCGCACAGGGCCACTGGAGCCCCACCGCACAGGCCAACCGGAGCCCCACCGCACACGGGCAGCGGAGCCCCACCCCAAAGGGCCCAAGAAGCCCAACCAGAAAGGGCCAGCGGAGTCAAACCTCACAAGACCACACTAGTTAGCTCAGGTGAGCACCTACTATACATACTAAGGTGGCAGATAACAGGCAGCTCTAGGGTGCATCACAAAGTACAATATGTCCGGACAGTGCTTGCGGTTTCATTAACAGCTGGTTCTCTGGTTATCTCCCTGAGCTGCAGAGCTGACAATCTAAAAGCCACGTACCTATGCCTTACATTGTAACTTTGCTTTATCTTGTGGTGGTTTCCACAGTAACAGTAAAAACAGTCATAAGAACAAAGGGCTCTGACTCAAGAGCTGCTCACAGGGCCCCCAGGGGCCAACAGGAAGAGGCGACCACGAGACGACCCACCGTGCCAGTCATCAGAGAAAACAGGAACCACAAGTCTCAGGAACCCAAAGAGTAAAACAGGGGGCAAAACCAGCGAGTGAGCTGCACCCCACGATCAGAGGAAACAAGGGGCACAGGTCTGTGAGCACAGGCGGGGGGCGCAGGTCTGTGAGTACAGGCGGGGGGCGCAGGTCTGTGAGTACAGGCGGGGGGCGCAGGTCTGTGAGCACAGGCGGGGGGGCGCAGGTCTGTGAGTACAGGTGGGGGGCGCAGGTCTGTGAGTACAGGCGGGGGGTGCAGGTCTGTGAGCACAGGTGGGGGGCGCAGGTCTGTGAGTACAGGCGGGGGGCGCAGGTCTGTGAGCACAGGCGGGGGGCGCAGGTCTGTGAGTACAGGCGGGGGGCGCAGGTCTGTGAGTACAGGTGGGGGGCGCAGGTCTGTGAGCACAGGCGGGGGGCGCAGGTCTGTGAGTACAGGCGGGGGGCGCAGGTCTGTGAGTACAGGTGGGGGGCGCAGGTCTGTGAGCACAGGCGGGGGGCGCAGGTCTGTGAGTACAGGCGGGGGGCGCAGGTCTGTGAGTACAGGCGGGGGGCGCAGGTCTGTGAGCACAGGCGGGGGGCGCAGGTCTGTGAGCACAGGTGGGGGGTGCAGATCTGTGAGTACAGGCGGGGGGCGCAGGTCTGTGAGCACAGGTGGGGGGCACAGGCCTGTGTGTACAGGTCTGTGTGTACAGGCGGGGGGCGCAGGTCTGCGTGTAAAGGCGGAGGGCGCAGGTCTGTGAGTACAGGCGGGGGGCGCAGGTCTGTGAGCACAGGCGGGGGGCGCAGGTCTGTGAGTACAGGCGGGGGGCGCAGGTCTGTGAGTACAGGTGGGGGGCGCAGGTCTGTGAGCACAGGCGGGGGGCGCAGGTCTATGAGCACAGGTGGGGGGCGCAGGTCTGCGAGTACAGGGAGGGGGCACAGGTCTGTGAGTACAGGCGGGGGGGCACAGGTCTGTGAGTACAGGCGGGGGGCGCAGGCCTGTGTGTACAGGCGGGGGGCACAGGCCTGTGTGTACAGGCGGGGGGCGCAGGCCTGTGTGTACAGGCGGGGGGCGCAGGTCTGTGAGTACAGGCGGGGGCGCAGGTCTGTGAGCACAGGCGGGGGGCGCAGGTCTGTGAGCACAGGTGGGGGGTGCAGATCTGTGAGTACAGGCGGGGGGCGCAGGTCTGTGAGCACAGGTGGGGGGCGCAGGTCTGTGAGTACAGGCGGGGGCGCAGGTCTGTGAGCACAGGTGGGGGGCGCAGGTCTGTGAGTACAGGCGGGGGGCGCAGGTCTGTGAGCACAGGTGGGGGGCGCAGGTCTGTGAGTACAGGCGGGGGGCGCAGGTCTGTGAGCACAGGTGGGGGGCGCAGGTCTGTGAGTACAGGCGGGGGGCGCAGGTCTGTGAGTACAGGCGGGGGGCGCAGGTCTGTGAGCACAGGCGGGGGGCGCAGGTCTGTGAGCACAGGCGGGGGGCGCAGGTCTGTGAGCACAGGCGGGGGGCGCAGGTCTGTGAGCACAGGCGGGGGGCGCAGGTCTGTGAGCACAGGCGGGGGGCGCAGGTCTGTGAGCACAGGCAGGGGGGGAGCAGGTCTCTAAGTACAGGCGGGGGCGCAGGTCTGTGAGTACAGGCGGGGGGGTGCAGGTCTGCGAGTACAGGTGGGGGTGAAGGTCTGTAAGTACAGGGAGGGGGCACAGGTCTGTGTGTACAGGCGGGGGCGCAGGTCTATCAGCACAGGCGGGGGGTGCAGGTCTGCGAGTACAGGGAGGGGCACAGGTCTGTGAGTACAGGCGGGGGGGCACAGGCGGGGGGCGCAGGCCTGTGTGTACAGGCAGGGGGCGCAGGCCTGTGAGTACAGGCGGGGGGCGCAGGTCTGTGAGCACAGGCGGGGGGTGCAGGTCTATCAGCACAGGCGGGGGGCGCAGGTCTGTGAGTACAGGCGAGGGGGCACAGGCGGGGGGCGCAGGCCTGTGTGTACAGGCGGGGGGCGCAGGCCTGTGAGTACAGGCGGGGGGCGCAGGTCTGTGAGCACAGGCGGGGGGCGCAGGTCTGTGAGTACAGGCGGGGGCGCCGGTCTGTGAGTACAGGCAGGGGGCGCAGGTCTGCGTGTAAAGGCGGAGGGCGCAGGTCTGCGTGTACAGGCGGGGGGCGCAGGTCTGCGTGTACAGGCGGGGGGCGCAGGTCTGCGTGTACAGGCGGGGGGCGCAGGTCTGCGTGTACAGGCGGGGGGCGCAGGTCTGCGTGTACAGGTGGGGGGCGCAGGTCTGCGTGTACAGGCGGGGGGCGCAGGTCTGCGTGTACAGGCGGGGGGCGCAGGTCTGTGAGTACAGGCGGGGGGCGCAGGTCTGTGAGTACAGGTGGGGGGCGCAGGTCTGTGAGTACAGGCGGGGGGCGCAGGTCTGCGTGTACAGATGGGGGCGCGGCTGCGGCAGGGGTCTGGTCGTGTACAGGCGGGGGGCGCAGGTCTGTGAGTACAGGGCGGTAGGCGGGGCGCGTCAGGTCTGTGAGTACAGGCGGGGTACGGCAGGTCTGTGAGTACAGGCGGGGGCACAGGCTGTGTGACAGGTCTGTGTGTAAGGCGGGGGGCGCAGGTCTGTGTGTACAGGCGGGGGGCGCAGGTCTGTGTGTACAGGCGGGGGGCGCAGGTCTGTGGTACAGGCGGGGGGCGCAGGTCTGTGTGTACAGGCGGGGGGCGCAGGTCTGTGAGTACAGGCGGGGGGCGCAGGTCTGTGAGTACAGGCGGGGGGCGCAGGTCTGTGAGTACAGGCGGGGGACGCAGGTCTGTGAGTACAGGCGGGGGACGCAGGTCTGTGAGTACAGGCGGGGACGCAGGTCTGTGTGTACAGGTCGTGTGTACAGGCGGGGGGCGCAAGTCTATGTGTACAGGCGGGGGCGCAGGTCTGCGAGTACAGGGTGGGACGCAGGTCTGCGAGTACAGGCGGGGGGCGCAGGTCTGCGAGTACAGGCGGGGGGCGCAGGTCTGCGAGTACAGGTGGGGGCGGGCAGGTCTGCGGTACAGGTGGGGGGCGCAGGTCTGTGTGTACAGGCGGGGAGCATTGGGATTGATAAGCGGTGTCGGTGCTGGGTACATGTAGTGGGGGCACTGTGTGTGATAAGCGGTGTCAGTGCTGGGTACATGTAGTGGGGGCACTGTGTGTGATAAGCGGTGTCAGTGCTGGGTACATGTAGTGGGGGCACTGTGTGTGATCAGTGGTGTCTGTGTGGAGTACCTGTAGCGGGGGCACTAGGTGTGATAAGCGGTGTCGGTGCTGGGTACATGTAGTGGGGCACTGTGTGTGATAAGCGGTGTCGGTGCGGAGGGCACTGGGTGTGATAAGCGGTGTCGGTGCAGAGGGCACTGGGTGTGATAAGCGGTGTCGGTGCTGGGTACATATAGTGATGGACACTGGGTATGATAAGCAGTGTTGGTGCTGAGTACCTGTAGCAGGGGCACTGGGTGTGGTAAGTGGTGTCGGTGCGGGGGGCACTTGGTGTGATAAGCAGTGTCGGTGCTGGATACATGTAGCAAAGGGCACTGGATGTGATCAGCGGTGTCTGTACAGGGTACATGTAGTGGGGGACACTGGGTTTGATAAGCGGTGTAGGTGCAGGGGGCACTGGGTGTGATAAGCAGTGTCGGTGCTGGATACATGTAGCAAAGGGCACTGGATGTGATCAGCGGTGTCTGTACAGGGTACATGTAGTGGGGGACACTGGGTTTGATAAGCGGTGTAGGTGCAGGGGGCACTGGGTGTGATAAGCGGTGTCAGTGCGGGGAACATGTAGTGGGGACATTGTGTGATAAGTAGCGTCAGTGCAGTGTACATGTAGCTGGGGGCACTCGGTATGAAGCGGTGCTGGGTACATGTAGCGGGGAGTGCTGGGTGTGATTAGTGGTGTCAGTGCGGGGTAGCGGGGGGCACTGGATGTGATAAAGAGTGTCGGGGAGCTGCACTCACCTTTATCAGATGTTTGTTCACCCATTTGGTAAATGTTTTCTTCTGTACTCGATCTCGTTCATCTGTAAAAGAGAAAATGGAGAAATTACAGGAAAGAACAGCAGATTCCCCCGAAACGAGATCCCGAACAGAGACGCAGTACCCAAGCAACCGGCAGGATGATGCCATGCACACGGGGCACAGCACCCCAATAGGATGATGTATGGTACTGACGTGCAGCACCCCAATAACAGGCAGGAGGACTATGTACATGGACACAGTACCACAATAACAAGCAGGACTACTATGTACACGGACGCAGCACCCCAATAACAAGCAAGAGGACCATGTACATGGACGCAGTACCATAACAACAGGCTGCAGGAGTATGTACACGGATGCAGTGCCCTAATAACAGGCTGGAGGAGTATGTACACGGATGCAGTACCACAATAATAGGCAGGAGGACTATGTACACGGACGCAGTACCACAATAATAGGCAGGAGGACTATGTACACAGATGCAGTGCACCAATAATAAGCAGGAAGACAATGTACACAGACGCAGTACCCCAATAACAGGCTGGAGGACCATGTACATGGATGCAGTGCCCCAATAACAGGCAGGAGGAGTATGTACACAGACGTAGTACCCCAATAACAGGCAGGACAACCATGTACATGGACGCAGTACCATAATAACAGGCAGGACGACAATGTACACGGACGCAGCACCCCAATAACAGGTAGTATGATTATATATACAGTTACAGCAGTAGGACTTTGTGCAGGGGCAGTACCTTGATATCTGCAGTAGGAAGATGTACACTGACACAGTACCCCAATACCAAGTAATGGGACTATTTATGTGGGTACATTACCCCTATAACAGGTAGTATGGTGAAATACACAGGCACAGTACCCCAATACCAAGTAATGGGACTATGGACACAGGTACAGTACCCCAGGGACAGGTATACACAGGTACAGTACCTCAATAACAGGCAGTAGAATGATGTACATTAGCACAGTACCCCAACACCAGGTAACAGGACTATGTAAACTGTTACACACGGTGGCTCAGTGGTTAGCGCTGTACGATAACTCCAGTAGTTAGCATTATTTACATATATAGGGATGGCATGGTGGTTTAGTGGTTAGCTCTATATATCTATATACATATATATAGGGGCAGCACGATGGTTAGCACACGGTGGCTAAGTGGTTAGCCCTGTATATGGTGGCTCGCACTGTAGGATGGCTCAGTGGTTAGCGCGGTACAAGGTGGCTCAGTGGTTAGCACTGTACACGGTGGCTCAGTGGTTAGCGCAGTACAAGGTGGCTCAGTGGTTAGCACTGTATATGGTGGCTCAGTGGTTAGCACTGTATACGGTGGCTCAGTGGTTAGCACTGTATACGGTGGCTCAGTGGTTAGCACTGTATACGGTGGCTCAGTGGTTAGCACTGTATATGGTGGCTCAGTGGTTAGCACTGTATACGGTGGCTCAGTGGTTAGCACTGTATACGGTGGCTGAGTGGTTAGCACTGTATACGGTGGCTCAGTGGTTAGCACTGTATGGTGGCTCAGTGGTTAGCACTGTATATGGTGGCTCAGTGGTTAGCACTGTATACGGTGGCTCAGTGGTTAGCACTGTATACGGTGGCTCAGTGGTTAGCACTGTATACGGTGGCTCAGTGGTTAGTACTGTATATGGTGGCTCAGTGGTTAGCACTGTATATGGTGGCTCAGTGGTTAGCACTGTATATGGTGGCTCAGTGGTTAGCACTGTATACGGTGGCTCAGTGGTTAGCACTGTATATGGTGGCTCAGTGGTTAGCACTGTATATGGTGGCTCAGTGGTTAGCACTGTATACGGTGGCTCAGTATTGGCACTGTATACGGTGGCTCAGTGGTTAGCACTGTATACGGTGGCTCAGTGTTAGCACTGTATATGGTGGCTCAGTAGGTTAGTGCGTCATGGTGGCTCAGTGGTTAGGCACTGTATACGTTGGCTCAGTGTTAGCACTGTAAGGCTCAGTGTTAGCACTGTAATGTGGCTCTGTTAGCACTGTATAGTGCTCAGTGTTACACTTATACGGTGGCTCAGTGTGCTAGTTTGCACTGTATAGGTGGCTCAGTGTTAGCACTGTATATGGGCTCATGGTTAGCACTGTATATGTGCTCAGTGTTAGCACTGTATAGGTGGCTCAGTGGTTAGCACTGTATAGGTGCTCAGTGGTTGCACTGTATAGTGGCTCAGTGGTTAGCACTGTATATGTGCTCAGTGTAAGCACTGTATACTGGCTCATGTTACACTAATGTGGCTCGTGGTGTGCATGTATAGGTGGCTCAGTGGTTAGCACTGTAATGATGGCTCAGTGTTACACGTAAGGGTCAGTGTAGCACTGTATAGTGGCTCATGGTTAGCACGTATACGTGCTCAGTGGTTAGCACTGTATAGGTGGCTCAGTGGTTGCACTGTATATGGTGGTCATGGTTAGCACTGTATATGTGCTCAGTGGTTAGCACTGTATATGTGCTCAGTGGTTAGCACGTATATGGTGCTCAGTGTTACACTGTATATGTGGCTCAGTGTTAGCATGTATAGGTGGCTCATGTTACACTGTAAGGTGCTCATGTTGCACTGTATAGTGCTCAGTGGTTAGCACTGTATACGTGGCTCATGTTACACTGTATATGCTCAGTGGTTAGCCTGTATATGGTGCTCAGTGGTTACACTGTATGTGCTCATGGTTGCACTGTATAGATGGCTCATGGTTACACTGTAAGTGGATCAGTGGTAGCACTGTATACGGTGGCTCAGGGTTAGCACTATAGTGGCTCATGTTGCACTGTATAGTGGCTCATGTTAGCACTGTATAGTGCTCAGTGTTAGCACTGTATAGGGGCTCAGTGTTAGCACTGTATATGGTGCTCATGTTAGCACGTATATGTGGCTCAGTGTTACACTGTATATGGTGGCTCAGGTTGCACTTATATGATGCTCAGTGTTACACTGATGTGCTCAGTGTAGCACGTATACGTGGCTCATGGTTAGCACTTATATGGTGCTCAGTGTTGCCTGTATAGTGGCTCAGTAGCACTGTATAGTGGCTCAGGTAGCAAGTATACGGTGTCAGTGTTAGCACTGTTAGGTGGCTCAGTGTTAGCACTGTATACGGCTCAGTGTTAGCACTGTAATGGCTCAGTGTTAGCATAGTATATGGTGCTCATGGTTAGCACTGTATATGGTGCTCAGTGGTTACACTGTATAGGTGCTCAGTGGTTACACTGTATGTGGCTCAGTGTTACACTGTATGGTGCTCAGTGTTACACTGTATAGGTGCTCAGTGGTTACACTATATGTGGCTCAGTGTTAGCACTGTATATGTGCTCATGGTTACACTGTATATGTGCTCAGTGGTTAGCACGTATAGTGGCTCATGGTTACACTGTATATGTGGCTCAGTGGTTACACTGTAATGGTGCTCAATGGTTAGCACTGTATATGATGGCTCAGTGGTTACACGTAACGTGCTCATGTTAGCACTGTAGGTGCTCATGTTACACTGTATAGGTGCTCAGTGGTTACACTGTATATGGGCTCAATGTTAGCACTGTATAGTGCTCATGGTAGCACTGTATACGTGGCTCAGTGGTTAGCACTGTATGGTGGCTCATGGTACACGTAGTGCTCAGTGTTAGCACTGTATAGGTGCCAGTGGTTAGCACTGTATGTGCTCAGTGTTAGCACTGTAACGTGGCTCATGTTAGCACTGTATGGTGCTCATGTTAGCACTGTATATGTGGCTCAGTGGTTCAAGTATAGTGCTCGTGGTTAGCACTGTATATGGCTCAGGGTACATTGTATAGGGCTCAGTGTTACACTGTATGGGGCTCATGTTAGCACGTATAGGTGGCTCAGTGTTAGCACTGTATGTGCTCATGTTGCACTGTTAGGTGGCTCAGTGTTACACTGTATATGGTGGCTCATGGTTGGCACTGTATAGTGGCTCATGTTAGCACTGTATGGTGGCTCATGTTAGCACTGTATACGTTAGCACTGTATAGGTGGCTCAGTGGTTAGCACTGTATAACGGTGGCTCAGTGGTTAGCAGCTGTACAAGGTGGCTCAGTGGTTAGCACTGTATATGGTGGCTCAGTGGTTAGCACGTAAAGGTGGCTCAGTGGTTAGCACTGTATATGGTGGCTCAGTGGTTAGCACTGTATACGGTGGCTCAGTGGTTAGCACTGTATACGGTGGCTCAGTGGTTAGCACTGTATAGGTGGCTCAGTGGTTAGCACTGTATACGGTGGCTCAGTGGTTAGCACTGTATATGGTGGCTCAGTGGTTAGCACTGTATACGGTGGCTCAGTGGTTTAGCACTGTATAGGTGGCTCAGTGGTTAGCACTGTATACGTGTGGCTCAGTGGTTAGCACTGTATACGGTGGCTCAGTGGTTAGCACTGTATATGGTGGCTCAGTGGTTAGCACTGATATAGGGTGGGCTCAGTGGTTAGCACTGTATACTGGTGGCTCAGTGTGTTAGCACTGTATATGGTGGCTCAGTGGTTAGCACTGTATATGGTGGCTCAGTGGTTAGCACTGTATATGGTGGCTCAAGTGTTATGCACTGTTAGGATACGTGGGCTCAGTGGTTAGCACTGTATATGGTGGCTCAGTGGTTAGCACTGTATATGGTGGCTCAGTGGTTAGCACTGTATACTGGTGGCTCAGTGGTTAGCACTGTATACGGTGGCTCAGTGGTTAGCACTGTATATGGTGGCTCAGTTAGGTATGGTGCACAGTAGTATATGGTGGCTCAGTGGTTAGCACTGTATACGGTGGCTCAGTGGTTAGCACTGTATACGGTGGCTCAGTGGTTAGCACTGTATACGGTGGGTCAGTGGTTAGCACTGTATATGGTGGCTCAGTGGTTTAGCACTGTATATGGTGGCTCAGTGTTAGCACTGTATACGGTGGCTCAGTGGTTAGCACTGTATACGGTGGCTCAGTGGTTAGCACTGTATATGGTGGCTCAGTGGTTAGCACTGTATATGGTGGCTCAGTGGTTAGCACTGGTATTACGGTGCTCAGTGGTTAGCACTGTATATGGTGGCTCAGTGGTTAGCACTGTATACGGTGGCTCAGTGGTTAGCACTGTAATTATGGCTCAGTGGTTAGCACTGTATATGGTGGCTCAGTGGTTAGCACTGTATATGGTGGCTCAGTGGTTAGCACTGTATACGGTGGCTCAGTGGTTAGCACTGATATAGGTGGCTCAGTGGTTAGCACTGTATATGGTGGCTCAGTGGTTAGCACTGTATATGGTGGCTCAGTGGTTAGCACTGTATATGGTGGCTCAGTGGTTAGCACTGTATATGGTGGCTCAGTGGTTAGCACTGTATATGGTGGCTCAGTGGTTAGCACTGTATATGGTGGCTCAGTGGTTAGCACTGTATAACGGTGGCTCAGTGGTTGAGCACTGTATACGGTGGCTCAGTGGTTAGCACTGTATATGGTGGCTCAGTGGTTAGCACTGTATATGGTGGCTCAGTGGTTAGCACTGTATATGGTGGCTCAGTGGTTAGCACTGTATATGGTGGCTCAGTGGTTA
The DNA here is from genome assembly GCA_033576535.1 of Allobates femoralis. Lineage (NCBI taxonomy): Eukaryota > Metazoa > Chordata > Amphibia > Anura > Aromobatidae > Allobates > Allobates femoralis. The sequence continues at coordinate 9,240,615 of JARQOC010000005.1, forward strand.
GCACTGTATATGGTGGCTCAGTGGTTAGCACTGTATATGGTGGCTCAGTGGTTAGCACTGTATATGGTGGCTCAGTGGTTAGCACTGTATACGGTGGCTCAGTGGTTAGCACTGTATATGGTGGCTCAGTGGTTAGCACTGTATATGGTGGCTCAGTGGTTAGCACTGTATATGGTGGCTCAGTGGTTAGCACTGTATACGGTGGCTCACTGTTTAGCACTGTATATGGTGGCTCAGTGAATAACGCTGTATACGGTGGCTCACTGGTTAGCACTGTATACGGTGGCTCAGTGGTTAGCACTGTATACGGTGGCTCAGTGGTTAGCACTGTATACGGTGGCTCAGTGGTTAGCACTGTATATGGTGGCTCAGTGGTTAGCACTGTATACGGTGGCTCAGTGGTTAGCACTGTATGGTGGCTCAGTGGTTAGCACTGTATGGTGGCTCAGTGGTTAGCACTGTATATGGTGGCTCAGTGGTTAGCACTGTATATGGTGGCTCAGTGGTTAGCACTGTATATGGTGGCTCAGTGGTTAGCACTGTATACGGTGGCTCAGTGGTTAGCACTGTATACGGGGGCTCACTGGTTAGCGCTGTATATGGTGGCTCAGTGGTTAGCACTGTATATGGTGGCTCAGTGGTTAGCACTGTATACGGTGGCTCAGTGGTTAGCACTGTATATGGTGGCTCAGTGGTTAGCACTGTATATGGTGGCTCAGTGGTTAGCACTGTATACGGTGGCTCAGTGGTTAGCACTGTATACGGTGGCTCAGTGGTTAGCACTGTATGGTGGCTCAGTGGTTAGCACTGTATATGGTGGCTCAGTGGTTAGCACTGTATAAGGTGGCTCAGTGGTTAGCACTGTATACGGTGGCTCAGTGGTTAGCACTGTATACGGTGGCTCAGTGGTTAGCACTGTATACGGTGGCTCAGTGGTTAGCACTGTATATGGTGGCTCAGTGGTTAGCACTACAGTCTTGGAGTCCTGGATTCAAATCCCACCAAGGATGACATCTGCAGTGTTTGTATGGTCTCCCCATGTTTTCCTTTGTTTCCTCCGGGTTCTCTGGTTTTCTCCCACATTTTAAAGACTGATAGGATATTTAGATTGTGAGCCCCAATGGGGACAGGGATGATGATGTATGTAAAGTGCTGTGGAATTAATAGCGCTATATAAATGTATAAATATTATTATTATACCCCAATAACGGGTATACACAGGTACGGTACCCCTATAACAAGCAGTAGGATAATGTAAACAGACACAGCACCCCAATAACCAGCAGTTGGGACTATGTACACAGGTGCAGTACCACAATAACAGGCAGTATGACGATATACACAGGCATAGTACCCCAATAACAAGAGACTATTTACACTGGTACAGTGCCTCAGCAATAGGAAGTTGGATGATGTGATGTACATGGGCACAGCACCCTAATAACAGGTAATAGGACTATGTACATGGTTAGAGCACCCCAATACCAGGCAGTATGATGCTGTACACACGTACAGTACCCCAATAACAGGCAGCAGGGTGATATACAAGGGTACAGTGCCCAAATGACAGACAGTAGGGAGATATACAAGGGTACAGTACCCCAATGACAGACCGTAGCGTGATATACAAGGGTACAGTACCCCAATGACAGACCGTAGGGTGATATATAAGGGTACAGTGCCCCAATGACAGACCGTAGGGTGATATATAAGGGTACAGTACCCCAATGACAGACCGTAGGGTGATATATAAGGGTACAGTACCCCAATGACAGACCGTAGGGTGATATACAAGGGTACAGTACCCCAATGACAGACCGTAGGGTGATATATAAGGGTACAGTGCCCCAATGACAGACCGTAGGGTGATATATAAGGGTACAGTACCCCAATGACAGACCGTAGGGTGATATATAAGGGTACAGTGCCCCAATGACAGACCGTAGGGTGATATATAAGGGTACAGTACCCCAATGACAGACCGTAGGGTGATATATAAGGGTACAGTGCCCCAATGACAGACCGTAGGGTGATATATAAGGGTACAGTGCCCCAATGACAGACCGTAGGGTGATATATAAGGGTACAGTGCCCCAATGACAGACCGTAGGGTGATATACACTGAGGCTCTGAAGACAACAAGGATAAGAAAAATACCTGCAAATCAAAGTGGTTTTCAGAATCTATGATGCCCCATGTTTGTGCCCACTGAGTCGGTACCCACAGAGATGCCACCCAGCAGACGGGCACTAGTCTCCGAGGTTAACACATAACTTCCACTGAGGCAGCTGTGACCCCTGCACAGGAGGTGTCAGACACAACTCCCTGCCCACACCACACAGTGGCCCCAGTACCTTTCTTGCCCTCTGTGGCCCTCAGCACTGCCAGGTACAGGTTGTCCTCAGAGCTGGTTCTCTGGCGGAATGTGCTGTCCTGATTGGATGGCAGGGCGGCATTGGCACGATACATCTGCTGGTCCATGGAGCTTACAATCTTCTTGCCGGGGCTGGAGTGCTGCTGCGCTGTCTGATTCCAACCTTCACCTCCCTCCTTCCCTTTCGCTCTCTACCCCCAGATTGGCCGCAGGCTAAGCAATTCTGAGCCTGCCCTGTCTGGTTCCTGCCCTGCCCACTCACTGCCCTCCCCTTTCCGAGGTGTGTCACTGACCCACTCAAGGTGTGCCCACTGCCACTCCCCGCAGGATGCCCGGCCTCCATAGACTGCTACTGTGAACCCCCGCCCAAAGCAAAGGCCAAGACTGCAAAACTCAGAGCAAAGACTCTCAGAGTACAGCACAATCACACAGAGCGGGGCACAGACAAACAGAAAAGACACGCAGAGCGCGGCACAGACACGCAGAGCGCGGCACAGACACGCAGAGCGCGGCAAAGACACGCAGAGCGCGGCAAAGACACGCAGAGCGCGGCAAAGACACGCAGAGCGCAACACACACGCAGAGCGCAACACAGACACGCAGAGCGCAACACAGACACGCAGAGCGCAACACAGACACGCAGAGCGCAACACAGACACGCAGAGCGCAACACAGACACGCAGAGCGCAACACAGACACGCAGAGCGCAACACAGACACGCAAAGCGCAGCACAGACACGCAAAGCGCAGCACAGACACGCAGAAAAGACACGCAGAGCGCAACACAGACACGCAGAGCGCAGCATAGACACGCAGAAAAGACACGCAGAGCGCAGCACAGACACGCAGAATAGATACACAAAGCGCAGCACAGACACGCAGAGCGCAGCACAAACACGCAGAGCGCAGCACAGACACGCAGAGCGCAGCACAGACACGCAGAGCGCAGCACAGACACGCAGAGCGCAGCACAGACACGCAGAGCACGGCACAGACACGCAGAAAAGACACGCAGAGAGCAGCATAGACACGCAGAAAAGACACGCAGAGCGCAGCACAGACACGCAGAATAGATACACAGAGCGCAGCACAGACACGCAGAATAGATAAACAGAGCACGGAACAGACACACAGAAAAGATACACAGAGGGCGGCACAGACCCTCAGAAAAGATACACAGAGCGAGGCAAAGACACGCAGAAAAGATACACAGAAAGAGGCACAAACACGCAGAAAAGATACGCAGAGCGCAGCACAGACACGCAGAAAAGATACGCAGAGCGCAGCACAGACACGCAGAAAAGATACGCAGAGCGAGGCAGAGACACACAGAAAAGATACGCAGAGCAAGGCAGAGACACGCAGAACAGATACGCAGAGCAAGGCAGAGACACGCAGAAAAGATACGCAGAGCAAGGCAGAGACACGCAGAAAAGATACGCAGAGCAAGGCAGAGACACGCAGAAAAGATACGTAGAACACAAGAGACACAGTGCGGCACAGACACACAGAGCGCGGCACAGACACACAGAGCACGGCACAGACACACAGAGCGCAGCACAGATACTCAGAAATGATACACAGAGCGAGGCAAAGACACGCAGAAAAGATACACAGGGCGAGGAACAGACACAGAAAAGATACGCAGAGCGCGGCAGAGACACGCAGAAAAGATACGCAGAGCGCGGCACGGACATGCAGAAAAGATACGCAGAGCGCAGCACAGACACACAGAAAAGATACACAGAGCGAGGCAGAGACACGCAGAAAAGATACGCAGAGCAAGGCAGAGACACGCAGAAAAGATACGCAGAGCGAGGCACAGTCACATAGAAAAGACACGCAGTGCGCAAGAGACACAGAGCGCGGCACAGACACACAGAGCGCGGCACAGACACACAGAGTGCGGCACAGACACACACGGAGTGCGGCACAGACACACACACGGAGTGCGGCACAGACACACTCACGGAGCGCCGCATAGACACACACACGGAGCGCGGCATAGACACACACACGGAGCGCGGCACAGACACACACAGCAAGGCACAGGCCGCAAGAGACACAGAGCACAAAAAGGTCCCAGTGATTTAGAGGGGCTCTGGGGTGTCGGTTGCCTGTGATTCGGTGCGTGGGGGGGGGGGGTGGAGAGGGTCTCTGGGGTCCCAGTGATTCAGGGGAGGTCTCTGGGGTGCTCAAACTCTGTGATTTGGGGGTGGAGGGGATCTGGGTCCATATGATTTGGGGGATCTCTGGGGTCCTGTAATTCAGGGGTTTCTGGGGTGCTCAGTCCTTGTTATTCAATGGGGCCCTGGAGTGATGGTGATTGGGAAAAGGGATGTCTGGGGTGCCGGTCCCAGTTACTCAATGGGTCCCTGGGGTGGTGCTGTTTGGGGAAGGGGGATGTCTGAGGTGCCTGGTCCTTGTTATTCAGTGGGTCCCTGGGGTGGTGGTGTTTGGGGAAGGGGGATGTCTGGGGTGCCGGTCCCAGTTACTCAGTGGGTCCCTGGGGTGCTGGTGATTGGGGAAGGGTGATGTCTGGGGTGCCTGGTCCTGGTTATTCAGTGGGTCCCTGGGGTGGTGGTGTTTGGGGAAGGGGGATGTCTGGGGTGCCTAGTCCTTGTTATTCAGTGGGTCCCTGGGGTGGTGGTGTTTGGGGAAGGGGGATGTCTGGGGTGCCGGTCCCAGTTACTCAGTGGGTCCCTGGGGTGCTGGTGATTGGGGAAGGGTGATGTCTGGGGTGCCTGGTCCTGGTTATTCAGTGGGTCCCTGGGGTGGTGGTGTTTGGGGAAGGGGGATGTCTGGGGTGCCTAGTCCTTGTTATTCAGTGGGTCCCTGGGGTGGTGGTGTTTGGGGAAGGGGGATGTCTGGGGTGCCGGTCCCAGTTACTCAGTGGGTCCCTGGGGTGCTGGTGATTGGGGAAGGGTGATGTCTGGGGTGCCTGGTCCCGGTTATTCAGTGGGTCCCTGGGGTGGTGGTGTTTGGGGAAGGGGGATGTCTGGGGTGCCTGGTCCAAGATATTCACTGGGTTCCTGGGGTGGTGGTGATTGGAGAAGGGGATGTCTGGGGTGCCTGGTCACGGTTATTCAGTGGGTCCCTGGAGTGGTGGTGTTTGGGGAAGGGGGATGTCTGGGGTGCCGGTCCCAGTTACTCAGTGGGTCCCTGGGGAGCTGGTGATTGGGGATGGGGGATGTCTGGGGTGCCTGGTCCCCGTTATTCAGTGGGTCCCTGGGGTGCTGGTGATTCGGAGGTCCTGGTGTATCTTGGGATGTCACACATTAATACTCAGCAGCGCTCACATTCCTATAACTTGCTGTGACAGAACTGGCTAAATATACTGGCAGCTACAAATTCCTGCAGAGGCGCTTCCCGCAGAGTAATTAACCCTTGTGAGGCTGTGCCCCACCCTCGCCACTCCACACCTGAGCGGTGCCAGGCGCTGCCCCTCATCGCCCCACAGGACTAGCTGGAACAGAGGTGTGAAATTCTGCAGAACCGTGCGATGCGTCACTGAGAGACAATGCACAAAACGCTGTACTGTGCCCCTGCATCCACCTGAGGAACATACAGCACCCCCCACCCCGATGAGAAATCAGACAGTCACCAACATGACATCACCACCAAATATGTCAGCACTGCGTAACTCTATACACCCTCATATCATAGCATCATCCTAAAAAGACGCCTCATTACATTACACACCATGAAGGAAATTCCAGGACTTCAGTGCATACTGACACAGCGGGAAAATCAACTGACTAAACTGTATCACCTCTCACCCCCTCTATAAGACCCTGACCCATCAACTACAGGGGCCACCCAGCTCCTGACAGCCATGGAAAACATTATGAATCGGCAAAACAATGCGGAGAAACAAAGGGTTAAGCTAGGTCCACATTTGCGTTGTGCTGTCCGTATGGACGCATGCGCTTGACAGCTGCATTAACACTACAAAACGCTAGCGTTACCGCAGCTGAACGCTGCCATAGACTTTATTGGCTCGCCACGTTCAGCTGTGCGCTTGCAAAAGTGCAATCTTTCAAACGCGGTCACTTTTGGGAAGACACCGGCCAGGGGAGGGCACCCCCCGACATCGGCCAGGGGAGGGCACCCCCCCCCCCCCCCCCGACAACGGCCAGGGGAGGGCACTTCCCCCGACACCGGCCAGGGGAGGGCACCCTCACCCCGACACCGGCCAGGGGAGGGCACCCCCCCCGACACCGGCCAGGGGAAGGCACCTTCTCACATCCGAAAGAGGACACGCCAACACCTGCAAGAGGAGCCTCCAACACCTGCAAAAGGAGCCTCCAACACTGGAAGGAGGACCCCCGTCCCCCCAACATCCCACAAGAGGACCATCCAACACCTGCAGCAAGACCCGCCCCCCCTTCCCTAAACACCCACAGGAGGACCCTCAAATATCCACGGAACACCCCAGAATGAAGCCCACCAATACCTGCCGTAAAGTACCCCAACCTGCCACTCATTGCCCATTCCCATCACAGAATACCCCACCCTCCCACACCTCACACCGCACCCTATGTGACCAGAACATTCAGGAATTACTGTATTCACAATATTAAATCCCTGCCAAACCCTCATGTCCCTGCATGACTAACATCTGACCATTGCTCAACAACAAGAACTAAAAGCACAAGTGTCCTCTCCTCACCTCCTCCTGGAGTATATACTATATACATCACTACAGGACAGGACTAGAAGGGTCCGCTCCTCCTCACCTCCTCCTGGAGAATATACTATATACATCACTACAGGACAGGACTAGAAGGGTCCACTCCTCCTCCTGGAGTATATACTATATACATCAGTACAGGACAGGACTAGAAGGATCCGCACCTCCTCACCTCCTCCTGGAGTATATACTATATACATCACTACAGGACAGGACTAGAAGGGTCCGCTCCTCCTCACCTCCTCCTGGAGTATATACTATATACATCACTACAGGACAGGACTAGAAGGGTCCACTCCTCCTCCTGGAGTATATACTATATACATCAGTACAGGACAGGACTAGAAGGATCCGCACCTCCTCACCTCCTCCTGGAGTATATACTATATACATCACTACAGGACAGGACTAGAAGGGTCCGCTCCTCCTCACCTCCTCCTGGAGTATATACTATATACATCACTACAGGACAGAACTAGAAGGGTCCGCTCCTCCTCCTGGAGTATATACTATATACATCACTACAGGACAGGACTAGAAGGGTCCGCTCCTCCTCACCTCCTCCTGGAGTATATACTATATACATCACTACAGGACAGGACTAGAAGGGTCCACTCCTCCTCCTGGAGTATATACTATATACATCAGTACAGGACAGGACTAGAAGGATCCGCACCTCCTCACCTCCTCCTGGAGTATATACTATATACATCACTACAGGACAGGACTAGAAGGGTCCGCTCCTCCTCACCTCCTCCTGGAGTATATACTATATACCTCACTACAGGACAGGACTAGAAGGGTCCGCACCTCCTCCTGGAGTATATACTATATACATCACTACAGGACAGGACTAGAAGGGTCGGCTCCTCTTCACCTCCTCCTGGAGTATAAACTATATACCTCACTACAGGACAGGACTAGAAGGGTCTGCTCCTCCTCACCTCCTCCTGGAGTATATACTATATACATCACTACAGGACAGGACTAGAAGGGTCCGCTCCTCCTCCTGGAGTATATACTATATACATCACTACAGGACAGGACTAGAAGGGTCCGCTCCTCCTCCTGGAGTATATACTATATACATCACTACAGGACAGGACTAGAAGGGTCCGCTCCTCCTCACCTCCTCCTGGAGTATATACTATATACATCACTACAGGACAGGACTAGAAGGGTCCGCTCCTCCTCACCTCCTCCTGGAGTATATACTATATACATCACTACAGGACAGGACTAGAAGGGTCCGCTCATCACCTCCTCCTGGAGTATATACTATATACCTCACTACAGGACAGGACTAGAAGGGTCCGCTCCTCCTCACCTCCTCCTGGAGTATATACTATATACATCACTACAGGACAGGACTAGAAGGGTCCGCTCCTCCTCACCTCCTCCTGCAGTATATACTATATACCTCACTACAGGACAGGACTAGAAGGGTCAGCTCCTCCTCACCTCCTCCTGGAGTATATACTATATACATCACTACAGGACAGGACTAGAAGGGTCAGCTCCTCCTCACCTCCTCCTGGAGTATATACTATATACATCACTACAGGACAGGACTAGAAGGGTCCGCTCCTCCTCCTGGAGTATATACTATATACATCACTACAGGACAGGACTAGAAGGGTCCGCTCCTCCTCCTGGAGTATATACTATATACATCACTACAGGACAGGACTAGAAGGGTCCGCTCCTCCTCACCTCCTCCTGGAGTATATACTATATACATCACTACAGGACAGGACTAGAAGGGTCCGCTCCTCCTCACCTCCTCCTGGAATACATACTGTATACATCACTACAGGACAGGACTAGAAGGGTCCGCTCCTCCTCACCTCCCCCTGGAGTATATACTATATACATCACTACAGGACAGGACTAGAAGGGTCCGCTCCTCCTCACCTCCTCCTGGAATACATACTGTATACATCACTACAGGACAGGACTAGAAGGGTCCGCTCCTCCTCACCTCCCCCTGGAGTATATACTATATACATCACTACAGGACAGGACTAGAAGGGTCCGCTCCTCCTCACCTCCTCCTGGAATACATACTGTATACATCACTACAGGACAGGACTAGAAGGGTCCGTCTCTCCTCACCTCCCCCTGGAGTATATACTATATACATCACTACAGGACAGGACTAGAAGGGTCCGCTCCTCCTCACCTCCTCCTGGAATACATACTGTATACATCACTACAGGACAGGACTAGAAGGGTCCGCTCCTCCTCACCTCCTCCTGGAATATATACTATATACATCACTACAGGACAGGACTAGAAGGGTCCGCTTTTTCTCACCTCCTCCTAGAGTATATACTGTATACCTCACTACAGGACAGGACTAGAAGGGTCCGCTCCTCCTCACCTCCTCCTGGAGTATATACTATATACATCACTACAGGACAGGACTAGAAGGGTCCGCTCCTCTTCACCTCCTCCTGGAGTATATACTATATACATCACTACAGGACAGGACTAGAAGGGTCCGCTCCTCCTCACCTCCTCCTGGAGTATATACTATATACCTCACTACAGGACAGGACTAGAAGGGTCTGCTCCTCCTCACCTTCTCCTGGAGTATATACTATATACATCACTACAGGACAGGACTAGAAGGGTCCGCTCCTTCTCCTGGAGTATATACTATATACCATCACTACAGGACAGGACTAGAAGGGTCCGCTTTCTCTCACCTCCTCCTAGAGTATATACTGTATACCTCACTACAGGACAGGACTAGAAGGGTCCGCTCCTCCTCACCTCTCCTGGAGTATATACTATATACATCACTACAGGACAGGACTAGAAGGGTCCGCTCTTTCTCACCTCCTCCTGGAGTATATACTATATACCTCACTACAGGACAGGACTAGAAGGGTCGGCTCCTCCTCACCTCCTCCTGGAGTATAAACTATATACCTCACTACAGGACAGGACTAGAAGGGTCTGCTCCTCCTCACCCCCTTTGGAGTATATACTATATACATCACTACAGGACAGGACTAGAAGGGTCCGCTCCTCTCCTCCTGGAGTATATACTATATACACTCACTACAGGACAGGACTAGAAGGGTCCGCTTTTTCCTCACCTCTCCTAGAGTATATACTGTATACCTCACTACAGGACAGGACTAGAAGGGTCCGCTCCTCCTCACCTTCTCTGGAGTATATACTATAACATCACTACAGGACAGGACTAGAAGGGTCCGCTCCTCCTCACCTCCTCCTGGAGTATATACTATATACCTCACTACAGGACAGGACTAGAAGGGTCCGCTCTCCTCACCTCCTCCTGGAGTATATACTATATACCTCACTACAGGACAGGACTAGAAGGGTCCGCTCCTCCTCACCTTCTCCTGGAGTATATACTATATCCCTCACTACAGGACAGGACTAGAAGGGTCCGCTCCTCCTCACCTCCTCCTGGAGTATATACTATATACATCACTACAGGACAGGCTAGAAGGGTCCGCTCCTCCTCACCTTCTCCTGGAGTATATACTATATACATCACTACAGGACAGGACTACAAGGGTCGCTCCTCCTCATCTCTCCTCCTGGAGTATATACTATATACCATCACTACAGGACAGGACTAGAAGGGTCCGCTCCTCCTCACCTCCTCCTGGAGTATATACTATATACAACACTACAGGACAGGATAGAAGGGTCCGCTCCTCCTCACCTCCTCCTGGAGTATATACTATATACATCACTACAGGACAGGCTAGAAGGGTCCGCTACTCCTCACCTCCTCCTGGAGTATATACTATATACATCACTACAGGACAGGCCTAGAAGGGTCCGCTCCTCCTCACCTTCTCCTGGAGTATATACTATACACAAATGGTCAAAATTGCTGCTCCCCCTCGTTTAATAAAGAAAAGCCCACAATGGTCACAGAGTCTGACAAAGTGATAATAAATAAAAACTCTATGAAAATGAAGGTCGGACATTGCTTTTCGGCTTCCACAGAATTTTTTTTTTTTTAATTATCCTCCTGAAATCGTCCAGAACAGAAATGATGATTCCCTGAAAATAATGTGACAACATGGACATGTTACATCAAGGTGAGTCCACTAATTATCATCATAGGTGTCTATAGTCTTGTAATCAGTCAGTGTCCTGTATATAGGGCTACAGATAGTCACTGTGCTGTATATAGGGCTACAGACTACTCACTGTACTGTATATAGGGCTACAGACACTCACTGTGCTGTATATAGGGCTACAGATACTCACTGTGCTGTATATAGGGCTACAGATACTCACTGTGCTGTATATAGGGCTACAGATACTCACTGTGCTGTATATAGAGCTACAGATAGTCACTGTGCTGTATATAGGGCTACAGATAGTCACTGTGCTGTATATAGAGCTACAGATAGTCACTGTGCTGTATATAGGGCTACAGACTCACTGTGCTGTATATAGGGCTACAGACATCACTGTGCTGTATATAGGGCTACAGATACTCACTGTGCTGTATATAGGGCTACAGATAGTCACTGTGCTGTATATAGAGCTACAGATAGTCACTGTGCTGTATATAGAGCTACAGATAGTCTACTGTGCTGTATATAGGGCTACAGATAGTCACTGTGCTGTATATAGAGCTATAGATAGTCACTGTGCTGTATATAGGGATACAGATACTCACTGTGCTGTATATAGGGCTACAGACACTCACTGTGCTGTATATAGGGCTACAGATACTCACTGTGCTGTATATAGGGCTACAGATAGTCACTGTGCTGTATATAGAGCTACAGATAGTCACTGTGCTGTATATAGGGCTACAGATACTCACTGTGCTGTATATAGGGCTACAGATATCACTGTGCTGTATATAGGGCTACAGACACTCACTGTGCTGTATATAGGGCTACAGATACTCACTGTGCTGTATATAGAGCTACAGATAGTCACTGTGCTGTATATAGGGCTACAGATAGTCACTGCGCTGTATATAGGGCTATAATCACTGGCTGTATATAGGGCTACAGACAGTCACTTGCTGTATATAGAGCTACAGACAGTCACTGTGCTGTATATAGGGCTACAGATAGTCACATGGCTGTATTAAGGGTACAGATAGTCACTGTGCTGTATATAGGGGTAAGCATCTCACTGTGCTGTATATAGGGCTACAAGACATCACTGTGCTGATATAGGGCTACAGACAGTCACTGTGCTGTATATGAGCTACAGACAGTCACTGTGCGTATATAGGGGCTACAGATAGTCACTGTGCTGTATATAGGCTACAGATACCACTGTGCTGTTATAGGCTACGACACTCATGTGTGTATATAGGGCTACAGATACTCACTGTGCTGTATATAGAGCTACAGATAGTCCCCTGTGCTGTATATAGGTGCAAAGTAGTCACTGTGCTGTATATAGGGCTAGAGATATCACTGTGCTGTATATGGGCTACAGATACTCACTGTGTTGTATATAGGGCTCAGACACTCACTTGCTGTATATAGGGCTACAGATATTCTCTGTGCTGTATCTAGGACTTCAGACGTCACTGTGCTGTATATGTCTACAGACATCATGTGCTGTATATAGAGTACAGATACTCACTGTGCTGTATATAGGGCTACAGATACTCACTGTGCTGTATATAGGGCTACAAGACACTCACTGTCTGTATATAGGGCTACAGGATACCACTGTGCAGTGTTTATGAGCTACAGATAGTCACTGTGCTGTGATAAGTGCTAAGACATACTGTCTGTATATAGAGCTAACAGATACTCCATGTGGCTGTATGTAGAGCACAGATAGTCACTGTGCGTATATAGGCACAGATAGTCACTTGCCGTATATAGGCTATAATCACTGTGCGTATATAGGGCTACAGACAGTCACTTGCGATTTATAGGGCTACAGAATACTCACTGATGCTGTTATAACATTTCAGATACTCACTGTTGCGTTTATAGAGTACAGATACTTCACTGTGACTGTGTTTAATTATAAGGGGCACAGATACTCACCAGTGCTGTATATAGGGCTTACAGATAGTCACTGTGCGTGTATATAGAACTACAGACAGTCAACTGTGCTGATCTAGGGCTAACAGATAGTCACTGTGCTGTATATAGAGCTACAGATAGTCACTGCGCTGTATATAGGGCTATAGATACTCACTGTGCTGTATATAGGGCTACAGATACTCACTGTGCTGTATATAGGGCTACAGATAGTCACTGTGCTGTATATAGAACTACAGATAGTCACTGTGCTGTATATAGGGCTACAGATAGTCACTGTGCTGTATATAGGGCTACAGATAGTCACTGCGCTGTATATAGGGCTACAGATAGTCACTGCGCTGTATATAGGGCTATAATCACTGTGCTGTATATAGAGCTACAGATACTCACTGTGCTGTATATAGGGCTACAGACACTCACTGTGCTGTATATAGGGCTACAGATAGTCACTGTGCTGTATATAGAACTACAGATAGTCACTGTGCTGTATATAGGGCTACAGATAGTCACTGTGCTGTATATAGGGCTACAGATAGTCACTGCGCTGTATATAGGGCTACAGATAGTCACTGCGCTGTATATAGGGCTATAATCACTGTGCTGTATATAGAGCTACAGATACTCACTGTGCTGTATATAGGGCTACAGACACTCACTGTGCTGTATATAGAGCTACAGACACTCACTGTGCTGTATATAGGGCTACAGATACTCACTGCGCTGTATATAGGGCTACAGATAGTCACTGCGCTGTATATAGAGCTACAGATACTCACTGTGCTGTATATAGAGCTACAGATACTCACTGTGCTGTATATAGGGCTACAGATAGTCACTGTGCTGTATATAGAGCTACAGATACTCACTGTGCTGTATATAGGGCTACAGATACTCATTGTGCTGTATATAGAGCTACAGACACTCACTGTGCTGTATATAGGGCTACAGATAGTCACTGTGCTGTATATAGAACTACAGATAGTCACTGTGCTGTATATAGGGCTACAGATAGTCACTGTGCTGTATATAGAGCTACAGATAGTCACTGTGCTGTATATAGGGCTACAGATAGTCACTGTGCTGTATATAGGGCTACAGATAGTCACTGTGCTGTATATAGAGCTACAGATAGTCACTGTGCTGTATATAGGGCTATAGATACTCACTGTGCTGTATATAGGGCTACAGATAGTCACTGTGCTGTATATAGAGCTACAGATACTCACTGCGCTGTATATAGAGCTACAGATACTCACTGCGCTGTATATAGGGCTACAGATAGTCACTGTGCTGTATATAGGGCTACAGATACTCACTGTGCTGTATATAGAGCTACAGATACTCACTGCGCTGTATATAGAGCTACAGATAGTCACTGTGCTGTATATAGGGCTACATATACTCACTGTGCTGTATATAGGGCTACAGATAGTCACTGTGCTGTATATAGGGCTACAGATAGTCACTGTGCTGTATATAGAGCTACAGATACTCACTGTGCTGTATATAGGGCTACAGATAGTCACTGTGCTGTATATAGGGCTACATATACTCACTGTGCTGTATATAGGGCTACAGATAGTCACTGTGCTGTATATAGAGCTACAGATAGTCACTGTGCTGTATATAGGGCTATAGATACTCACTGTGCTGTATATAGGGCTACACACACTCACTGTGCTGTATATAGGGATATAGATACTCACTATGCCTGTATATAGGGCTACAGATACCCACTATGCTGTATATAGGGCTACACATACTCACTATGCCTGTATATAGGGCTACAGATAGTCATTGTGCTGTATATAGGGCTACAGATTTGGTACCACACTCAACATGGACCAGAGGAAGCAAGATGTCTAAGGAGATTAGAAAGAGAATGATAGACACACATGTTACAGGTAAAGGTTATAAGACCATCTCCAAGCAGCTTGATGCTCCTTTGACTACAGCTGCACATATTATTCAGAAACGTAAGATCCATGGGACTGTAGCCAACCTCCCTGGACGTGGCCACAGGAGGAAAATTGATGACAAATTAAGGAGACGGATAATACGAATGGTAACAATAGAGCCCAGGAAAATGTCTACAGAGATTAAAGGTGAACTACAAGCTGAAGGAACAGTAGTGTCAGATCGCACCATCCGTCGTTGTTTGAGCCACAGTGGACTTCATAGGAGACAACCAAGGAGGACGCCATTGTTAAAAAAAATCATAAACAAGCCAGACTGGAACTTGCCAAACTACATGTTGACAAGCCACAAAGCTTCAGGGAGAATGTCCTATGGACAGATGAGACAAAACACATCAGCTCTATGTTCACAGACGAAAAAAATGAAGCACATCAGTAAAAGAACACTGCCCCTACTGTGAAACATGGAGGAGGCTCTGTAATGTTTTGGGGCTGCTGTGCTGCATCTGGCACAGGGTGTCCTGAATCTGTGCAGGGGACAATGAAATATCAAGATTATCAAGGGATTGTAGAGAGAAATGTGCTGCCCAGTGTCAGAAAGCTTTGTCTCAGTCACAAGTCATGGGTCTTACAACAGGATAATGACCCAAAACACACAGGTAAAACCACCCAAGAATGGCTAAGAGGAAAACACTGGACTATTGTGAAGTGGCTTCTATGAGCCCGGACCTAAATCCTGAGCATCTTTGTGAAGAGGTGAAACATGGAAAAGACAACCTTTAAACATCAGACAACTGAAGCAGATTGCTCTCAAGGAGTCACTGAAATCTTTGTGGAGAGGAGCAGAAGTCTCATTGACAGGTATAAGAATCGTGCGATTGCCCGAAAAGGCTGTGACTCAAAATATTAAGTTACCGAACCATCAATCCTATCCAGGCCGATTTCATGAGCAGCAGAAAAGCAATGTCTGACCTTCATTTCTTCATTTTCATAGATTTGTTATTTATTATCACCTTTGTCAGATTCAGGTTATTTTTGTGACCATTGTGGTTTTATTTTCATTAAACGAGGGGGACAGACAATTCTGACCACGTGTGTATGTGGTGAGTGTTACACGTCATGTGTCATTTCCTCCCTGGGGAGCAGGTTGTATTCTGTCCTCTGCACAGTTATATCCTCTCTCAGCACTGAGTCACGGCAGGTTACACCCGCATTCCTAGGAATAGTGATAGCTGTGCGGGGTGAGCCCTGTAGTGTGTCAGCTCCTGTGATAGCTGTGCGGGGTGAGCCCTGTAGTGTGTCAGCTCCTGTGATGGCTGTGACCTGTAGTGTCAGCTCCTGTGATGGCTGTGCGGGGTGAGCCCTGTAGTGTGTCAGCTCCTGTGATGGCTGTGACCTGTAGTGTCAGCTCCTGTGATGGCTGTGCGGGGTGAGCCCTGTAGTGTGTCAGCTCCTGTGATGGCTGTGACCTGTAGTGTCAGCTCCTGTGATGGCTGTGCGGGGTGAGCCCTGTAGTGTGTCAGCTCCTGTGGTGGCTGTGACCTGTAGTGTCAGCTCCTGTGATGGCTGTGCGGGGTGAGCCCTGTAGTGTGTCAGCTCCTGTGGTGGCTGTGACCTGTAGAGTGTCAGCTCCTGTGATGGCTGAGCGGGGTGAGCCCTGTAGTGTGTCAGCTCCTGTGATGGCTGTGACCTGTAGTGTCAGCTCCTGTGATGGCTGTGCGGGGTGAGCCCTGTAGTGTGTCAGCTCCTGTGGTGGCTGTGACCTGTAGTGTCAGCTCCTGTGATGGCTGTGCGGGGTGAGCCCTGTAGTGTGTCAGCTCCTGTGGTGGCTGTGACCTGTAGAGTGTCAGCTCCTGTGATGGCTGAGCGGGGTGAGCCCTGTAGTGTGTCAGCTCCTGTGATGGCTGTGACCTGTAGTGTCAGCTCCTGTGATGGCTGTGCGGGGTGAGCCCTGTAGTGTGTCAGCTCCTGTGGTGGCTGTGACCTGTAGAGTGTCAGCTCCTGTGATGGCTGTGCGGGGTGAGCCCTGTAGTGTGTCAGCTCCTGTGATGGCTGTGACCTGTAGTGTCAGCTCCTGTGATGGCTGAGCGGGGTGAGCCCTGTAGAGTGTCAGCTCCTGTGATGGCTGTGCGGGGTGAGCCCTGTAGAGTGTCAGCTCCTGTGATGGCTGTGCGGGGTGAGCCCTGTAGAGTGTCAGCTCCTGTAATGGCTGTGCGGGGCGAGCCCTGTAGGGTGTCAGCTCCTGTGGTGGCTGTGCAGGGTGTGCCCAGTAGGGTGTCAGCTCCTGTCGTGGCTGTGCTCTGTAGAGTGTCAGCTCCTGTGGTGGCTGTGACCTGTAGTGTCAGCTCCTGTGATGGCTGTGCGGGGCGAGCCCTGTAGAGTGTCAGCTCCTGTGGTGGCTGTGCAGGGTGTGCCCAGTAGGGTGTCAGCTCCTGTCGTGGCTGTGCAGGGTGTGCTCTGTAGAGTGTCAGCTCCTGTGCGGGGTGTGCCCAGTAGGGTGTCAGCTCCTGTGATGGCTGTGCGGGGTGAGCCCTGTAGAGTGTCAGCTCCTGTGATGGCTGTGCGGGGCGAGCCCTGTAGAGTGTCAGCTCCTGTGCGGGGTGTGCCCAGTAGGGTGTCAGCTCCTGTGATGGCTGTGCGGGGTGAGCCCTGTAGAGTGTCAGCTCCTGTGATGGCTGTGCGGGGTGAGCCCTGTAGAGTTTTAGCTCCTGTGGTGGCTGTGCGGGGTGTGCCCTGTAGAGTGTCAGCTCCTGTGATGGCTGTGCGGGGCGAGCCCTGTAGGGTGTCAGCTCCTGTGGTGGCTGTGCAGGGTGTGCCCAGTAGGGTGTCAGCTCCTGTCGTGGCTGTGCTCTGTAGAGTGTCAGCTCCTGTGGTGGCTGTGACCTGTAGTGTCAGCTCCTGTGATGGCTGTGCGGGGCGAGCCCTGTAGAGTGTCAGCTCCTGTGGTGGCTGTGCAGGGTGAGCCATGTAGAGTGTCAGCTCCTGTGGTGGCTGTGCAGGGTGTGCCGGTAGGGCGTCAGCTCCTGTGGTGGCTGTGCGGGGTGTGCCCTGTAGAGTGTCAGCTCCTGTGATGGCTGTGCCCTGTAGAGTGTCAGCTCCTGTGATGGCTGTGCGGGGTGAGCCCTGTAGTAGAGTATCAACTCCTGTGATGGCTGTGCGAGGTGTGCCCTGTAAAGTTTTAGATCCTGTGGTGGCTGTGTGGGGTGTGCCCTGTAGAGTTTTAGCTCTTGTGGTGGCTGTGCGGGGTGTGCCCTGTAGAGTATCAACTCCTGTAGTGGCTGTGCGGGGGTGTTGCCCTGTAGAGTTTTAGCTCCTATGGTGGCTGTGCGAGGTGTGCCCTGTAGAGTTTTAGCTCCTGTGGTGACTGTGCGGGGTGTGCCCTGTAGAGTGTCAGCTCCTGTGGTGGTTGTGCGGGGTGTGCCCTGTAGAGTGTCAGCTCCTGTGGTGGTTGTGCGGGGTGTGCCCTGTAGAGTGTCAGCTCCTGTGGTGGTTGTGCGGGGTGTGCCCTGTAGAGTTTTCGCTCCAGTGATGGCTGTACGGGGTGTGCCCTGTAGAGTGTCAGCTCCTGTGGTGGCTGTGCGGGGTGTGCCCTGTAGAGTTTTAGCTCTTGTGGTGGCTGTACGGGGTGTGCCCTGTAGAGTGTCAGCTCCTGTGGTGGCTGTTCGGGGTGTGCCCAGTAGAGTGTCAGCTCCTGTGGTGGCTGTGCAGGGTGTGCCCTGTAGAGTGTCAGCTCCTGTGGTGACTGTGAGGGGTGTGCCCTGTAGAGTGTCAGCTCCTGTGGTGACTGTGAGGGTGTGCCCTGTAGAGTTTTAGCTCCTGTGGTGGCTGTGCGGGGTGTGCCCTGTAGAGTTTTAGCTCCTGTGGTGGCTGTGTGGGGTGTGCCCTGTAGGGTATCAACTCCTGTAGTGGCTGTGCGGTGGTGTGCCCTGTAGAGTGTCAGCTCCTGTGGTGGCTGTGCAGGGTGTGCCCTGTAGACTGTCAGCTCCTGTGAACACTTCCAGCAGTTGGAGGTGATGAATATTCCTCGCTGTCTCCATGACTTCGGTCCCGTTATACGGTTGATGATTGAGTATAGGGAATAGAGGGTACAGGAGAACCACAGATCCGGGAGGAGACGCATTAACAACCAAGCACGGCATAAATGAGTACACCCTCTGTATACACAGTGCTCAATATAAATAAGTACACCCCTGTATACACAGTGCTCAGTACGAGTACACCCCCTGTATACACAGTGCTCAGCATAAATGAATACACCCCCTGTATATACAGTGATCAGTATAAATAAGTACACCCCTGTATATACAGTACTCAGCATAAACGAGTACACCCCTGTATATACAGTGGTCAGTATAAATGAGTACACCCCCTGTATATACAGAGCTCAGCATAAATTAATACACCCCCTGTATACAAAGTGTTCCGTATAAATGAGTCACACCCCTGTATATACAGTGCTCAGCATAAATGAATACACCCCCTGTATACACAGTGCTCAGTATAAATAAGTACACCCCTGTATATACAGTACTCAGCATAAACGAGTACACCCCTGTATATACAGTGGTCAGCATAAATGAGTACACCCCCTGTATACACAGTGCTCAGTATAAATGAGTACACCCCCTGTATACACAGTGCTCAGTATAAATGAGTACACACCCTGTATATACAGTGGTCAGTATAAATGAGTACACCCCTATATATACAGTGCTCAGCACAAATGAGTACACCCCCTGTATACACAGTGCTCAGTATAAATGAGTACACCCCCTGTATACACAGTGCTCAGTATAAATGAGTACACCCCCTGTATACACAGTGCTCAGTATAAATGAGTACACACCCTGTATATACAGTGGTCAGTATAAATGAGTACACCCCTATATATACAGTGCTCAGCACAAATGAGTACACCCCCTGTATACACAGTGCTCAGTATAAATGAGTACACACCCTGTATAAACAGTGGTCAGTATAAATGAGTACACCCCTATATATACAGTGCTCAGCATAAATGAGTACACCCCCTGTATATACAGTGCTCAGGATAAATGAGTACACCCCTTGTATACACAGTGCTCAGTATAAATGAGTACACCCCTGTATATACAGTGCCCAGGATAAATGAGTACACCCCCTGTATACACAGTGCTCAGGATAAATTAGTACACCCCTGTATGCACAGTGCTCAGGATAAATGAGTACACCCCCTCTGAAATGAAAGATTTTAATCAGTATCTCACTGAACACAAGTAAAAATTCAGCAGGTGAGGGGCAGAAGGCGGGGGCGGATGATGAGGGGCAGATGACGCGGGGCAGAAGGCGAAAGGCAGAAGGTGAGGAGCAGCCATGAGCTGATACGGGCGTATATTTGGTATATACTTTGTCTACAGCAGGGATCTTTGTACTTTACTTAGCATTTATACAAGGGGCGGATTGTTATTTTAGGTGTTAGCGGCTGGAGACCGGAGGAGACCTCCAGACTGAAGACAATGGGACAATAACCTCCATCCTCCTCCTGAGGATTTTGTACCCTTATCTGAAATCAGAACAATGGGGCCGCCCTCCTCCAGAGATCAATGGTTAATATTCCTCTAACCATTCACCAGGGTGTTTACTCTGACACCCCGGATATTGGGCAGTAACAGGGAGTCACAGGTGGCGGGAAGGGGGGGGGGCACATTCCTCACAGGGAGATCAGCGAGGGAGGGGAGATGCCGGAGCCATGCCTCATATCCCTGAGCCTGGAAAACAACATCTCCACCTGCACAGGAGGCCTCTGTGTGTGTGTGTGTGTGTGTGTGTGATAGGCACTACGGCCACAGGAGGGCGCTCTCATCCATAGGGGGAAACCGCACAGCACTGCAGATGGACTGCAGAGGACGCTCTACTAAGTGTACTAAGTGTCATCACCTGTACTGCAGAGGGCGCTCTACTAACTGTCATCACCTGTACTGCAGAGGGTGCTCTACTAAGTGTCATCACCTGTACTGCAGAGAGGGCTCTACTGAGAGCCATCACCTGTACAGCAGAGGGCGCTCTACTAAGTGTCATCACCTGTACAGCAGAGGGCGATCTAATAAGTGTCATCACCTGTACAGCCCCGGGGGGGCTCTACTGAGTCTCATCACCTGTACAGCAGAGGGCGCTCTACTGAGTCTCATCACCTGTACTGCAGAGGGCGCTCTACTAAGTGTCATCACCTGTACAGCAGAGGACGCTCTACTAAGTGTCATCACCTGTACTGCAGAGGGCGCTGTGCTGAGTTTAATCACCTGTACAGCAGAGGGCGCTCTGCTGAGTTTAATCACCTGTACTGCAGAGGGCGCTCTGCTGAGTGTCATCACCTGTACAGCAGAGGGCGATCTACTAAGTGTAATCACCTGTACAGCAGAGGGCGATCTAATAAGTATCATCACCTGTACAGCAGAGGGCACTCGGCTAAGTGTAATCACCTGTACAGCAGAGGGCGCTCTACTGAGTCTCATCACCTGTACTGCAGAGGGCGCTCTGCTGAGTGCAATCACCTGTACAGCAGAGGGCGCTCTGCTGAGTGTCATCACCTGTAGAGCAGAGGACGCTCTACTAACTGTCATCACATGTACAGCAGAGGGCGATCTAGTAAGTGTCATCACCTGTACAGCAGAGGGCACTCTGCTAAGTGTAATCACCTGTACAGCAGAGGGCGCTCTACTGAGTCTCATCACCTGTACTGCAGAGGGCGCTCTACTAAGTGTCATCACCTGTACAGCAGAGGGCGCTCTGCTGAGTGCAATCACCTGTACAGCAGAGGGCGCTCTACTAACTGTCATCACATGTACAGCAGAGGACAGTCTACTAAGTGTCATCACCTCTACCGCAGAGGACGCTCTACTAAGTGTCATCACCTGTACATCAGAGGGCGCTCTACTGTCATCACCTGTACTGCAGAGGGGGCTCTACTGAGTGTCATCACCTGTACAGCAGAGGGCGCTCTACTAGTAAAGTGTCATCATCTGTACAGCAGAGGGCGCTCTACTAACTGTCATCACGTACAGCAGAGGGTGCTCTACTAAGTGTCATCACCTGTCCACAGATGGCGCTCTACCAAGTGTCATCACCTGTACAGCAGAGGGCGCTCTACTGAGTGTCATCACGTCTACCGCAGAGGACGCTCTACCTTGTGTTATCACCTGTACAGCAGAGGGCGCTCCACTAAATGTCATCACCTGTCCACAGATGGCGCTCTACCAAGTGTCATCACCTGTACAGCAGAGGGCGCTCTACTGAGTGTCATCACCTGTACCGCAGAGGGCGCTCTACTAAGTGTCATCACCTGTACTGCAGGGGGCGATCTACTAAGTGTCATCACCTGTACCGCAGAGAGCGCTCTACTAAGTGTCATTACCTGTACAGCACAGGACGCTCTACTGAGTGTCATCACCTGTACAGCAGAGGGCGCTCTACTAAGTGTCATTACCTGTACAGTAGAGGGCACTCTACTGAGTGTCATCACCTGTACCGCAGAGGAAGCTCTAAGTGTCATCATCTGTACAGCAGAGGGCGCTTTACTAAGTGTTATCACCTGTACAGCAGAGGGCGCTCCACTAAATGTCATCACCTGTCCACAGATGGCGCTCTACCAAGTGTCATCACCTGTACAGCAGAGGGCGCTCCACTAAATGTCATCACCTGTCCACAGATGGCGCTCTACCAAGTGTCATCACCTGTACCGCAGGGGGCGATCTAATAAGTGTCATCACCTGTCCTGCAGAGGGCGCTCTACTGAGTGTCATCACCTTTACTGCAGAGGGCGCTCTACTAAGTGTCATCACCTGTACCGCAGAGGACGCTCTACTGAGTGTCATCACCTGTACAGCAGAGAGCGCTCTACTAAGTGTCATTACCTGTACAGCAGAGGGCACTCTACTAAGTGTCATCACCTGTACTGCAGAGGGCGCTCTACTAAGTGTCATCACCTGTACTGCAGAGGGCGCTCTACTAAGTGTCATCACCTGTACTGCAGAGGGCGCTCTACTAAGTGTCATCACCTGTACTGCAGAGGGCGCTCTACTAAGTGTCATCACCTGTACTGCAGAGGACGCTCTACTAACTGTCATCACCTGTACTGCAGAGGACGCTCTACTAAGTGTCATCACCTGTACAGCAGAGGAAGCTCTAATGGTGGGTTTACACACACCAATTTCTGTGTCCAATATCTGAACAGATCTCTGGTTGCAGTGAAATCATGGACACATAGTTCTATTTTGTGGCTGTGTACAAATGTAATAATGTGTTCATGATTTCACTGCAACCAGAGATCTGTTCAGATATTGGACACAGAAATTGGTGTATGGAAACCCACCATAAGTGTCATCACCTGTACTGCAGAGGACGCTCTAGTAAGTGTCATCACCTGTACAGCAGAGGACGCTCTACTGAGTGTCATCACCTGTACAGCAGAGGGCACTCTACTAAGTGTCATTACCTGTACAGCAGAGGGCACTCTACTAAGTGTCATCACCTGTACAGCAGAGGGCGCTCTACTAAGTGTCATTACCTGTACAGCAGAGGGCAATCTACTAAGTGTCATCACCTGTACAGCAGAGGGCGCTCTACTAAGTGTCATTACCTGTACAGCAGAGGACAGTCTACTAAGTGTCATCACCTGTACTGCAGAGGGCGCTCTACTAAGTGTCATCACCTGTACTGCAGAGGGCGCTCTACTAAGTGTCATCACCTGTACTGCAGAGGACGCTGTATACATTGTCCTGTCTGATCATTTACTTGTACTGGTCTTATGGTGGGTTTACACGCCGCGATATCGGCGTCCAACTCCGACCCAACTTCGACAAAAAGTCACGTGGGTCGCGAGTTGGAGCCGATATCGGGCGCGCGTTGTACTGTTTTAGCGTACAACGCGATGCTGGAACAATGCCAAAACGATATCGGAGTTGAATTCAACTCTCCGATATCGCAAGGCCGTTGTAGCAGCATCGCAGCGTGTGACAGCCCAACTACGATGTGCACGCTGACGTCACCCATTCACTCCCATGTTAAATGGTTGTTACTGGGTTGGTGGGCGTGCACATCGTAGGGACGTTGCATCCCGATATCGCGGCGTGTAAACTGGCGATGCGATGCAGGGAGAAACGTGCACTAAATGAGCGCTCCCGCGCCGTTGCCTCCGATATCGCCGCGATATCGGGACGTGTAACCCCACCATGAGGCAGGTGAGGTGCCCCATCTCTGGATGTCTCGCTCCAGCATATCCGCCTACTGTTAACAGAACGTCTAACACAGGAGTGAATGTAGAAGAAGCCGCCTGGATATAGAAGCATGGGGGGGGGGGCGCATGTTACTGTACAGTCAGCAGAGCCCCCAATCTCATTCACAGTATAGAGTAATACACAGTGTAATGAGGGTGCCACCTAGTGGACAAACCAAGAATCTGTAAACTGCACAGACCAGTCAGGTTAGATAAGAAAGCTCCACATAAGCAGAAGCAGAGCTCGTACCATCACTACTGGGGACCCCAAACGATGCTCACATACACCCTCCCACTACAGACCAGCGTATGTGATCCATGTGTGCCGGGTATGTGATCCATCACCGCCATGTCCCCGGGTATGTGATCCATCACCGTCATGTCCCCGGGTATGTGATCCATCACCGCCATGTGCCCGGGTATGTGATCCATCACCGCCATGTCCCCGGGTATGTGATCCATGAATGCCATGTGCCCGGGTATGTGATCCGTCACTGCCATGTGCCCAGGTATGTAATCCATCACCGCCATGTCCCCGGGTATGTGATCCATCACCGCCATGTCCCCGGTTATGTGATCCATCAATGCCATGTGCCCGGGTATGTGATCCGTCACTGCCATGTCCCCGGGTATGTGATCCATCACCGCCATGTCCCTGGGTATGTGATCCATCATCATCATGTCCCCGGGTATGTGATCCATCACCGCCATGTCCCCGGGTATGTGATCCATCACCGCCGTGTGCCACCAGTATGTTCCCTGCCAGCTGTTAATACTGTTGTTGTGTGGATTTATAGGTTTGAGGTTTCCCCTCTTTTGCCCTGGGGCCGCGGTCCTCACATTCCACACACCGTCCTGTCATGGTGATTTACTGGGTCACCGTCATGTGCCGTCCTGCAGAACCAGCAGCCATAATGCACCTGAACCATGACACGCTGCCCTGCGGCCTCCACTGACTGCCCGCTGCTCAGAAGAGTGCGAGGGACGACACCAGCTCCGTGCCCCCCCCCCCCTTCCCAGACCAGAAGCTCCAACCTGCCTGATCACCGACCGAGGAATAAGATAGCGGACCCCAAAGAGGAGACGCTCACCGCGTGCTCCCCGGTCATGTGGGTCCAAAAGAGCAAATGATGAACAATTTATAACAAAAACAATGGAAGGAAAGATAGAAAATCCTAAATCTGCTGTGACCTCGGTATTGGTACCTTTACATTATATGGAAACACATTGTGACTTGTAAGGCTACGTTCACACGGTGCATATTTTCTGCCCATTTCTGCGTGTGCACGCAACAAAAAAGCGCAACTGCATTCACACACCGCGC
Organism: Allobates femoralis; assembly: GCA_033576535.1. Lineage (NCBI taxonomy): Eukaryota > Metazoa > Chordata > Amphibia > Anura > Aromobatidae > Allobates > Allobates femoralis. The sequence continues at coordinate 9,266,201 of JARQOC010000005.1, forward strand.
TTTTTTCTGCACGCTTTTCCCGAGCCCATTTTATCATGTGGACTATGGGAAAATGCGCTGAACATAGCGCAACAAATTCACGTCTATTCGTTTTACGCATGCGTTTTTGCAGTGAAAGCGCGTGCATAAAAATTAAGTACCGTATATACTCGTGTATAAGCCGAGTTTTTCAGCCTAAAAAGTCCCCCCCTCGGCTTATACACGGGTCTATATGGTACACATGGTGTGGTGGCTGTGGTGGGGGCTGTGTCCGGGGCTGGGGAGGCTGGAGGAGACGGGGGGAGGCTGATGTATGAGAACCCCGTCACGTGGGGCCGCTCATTATATATGCACTGCTTCCCCCTGTCAATCACCGGCAGGGGGAAGCAGTGCATATCTAAATATATGGCCCCCAAATGCTGGCACTCGCCCCCCCCCCCCCTGCTGCTTAACTTACCATCCCTGGTCTTCTGCACCACACCGGTCTTCTGTGCTCCGTCCTCCATGCTACCATCCTCGCTGCATCCGGGGGCCCCGGCCGTCGCAGTGACGTCATCGTTACAGGGGGGGGGGGCGAGTGACAGCATTTGGGGGCTTGTATACCACAGGGGCTGCTGTATACCACTGGGGCTGCTATATACCACTGGGGCTGCTGTATACCACTGGGGCTGCTGTATACCACTGGGGCTGCTGTATACCACTGGGGCTGCTGTATACCACTGGGGCTGCTGTATACCACTGGGGCTGCTGTATACCACTGGGGCTGCTATATACCACTGGGGCTGCTGTATACCACTGGGGCTGCTGTATACCACACCACTGGGGCTGCTGTATACCACTGGGGCTGCTGTATACCACACCACTAGGGCTTCTATATACCACACCACTAGGGCTTCTATATACCACTGGGGCTGCTATATACCACTGGGGCTGCTATATACCACTGGGGCTGCTATATACCACTGGGGTTGCTGTATACCACTGGGGCTGCTGTATACCACTGGGACTGCTGTATACCACTGGGGCTGCTGTATACCACACCACTGGGGCTGCTGTATACCACTGGGGCCTCTGTATACCACACCACTGGGGCTGCTGTATACCACTGGGGTTGCTGTATACCACTGGGGCTGCTGTATACCACTGGGCTGCTGTATACCACTGGGGCTGCTGTATACCACTGGGGCTGCTGTATACCACTGGGGCCTCTGTATACCACTGGGGCCTCTGTATACCACACCACTGGAGCTGCTATATACCACTGGGGCTGCTATATACCACTGGGGCTGCTATATACCACTGGGACTGCTATATACCACTGGGGCTGCTGTATACCACTGGGGCTGCTGTATACCACACCACTGGGGCTGCTGTATACCACTTGGGCTGCTATATACCACTGGGGCTGCTGTATACCACTGGGGCTGCTGTATACCACACCACTGGGCTGCTGTATACCACTGGGGCTGCTGTATAACACTGGGGCTGCTGTATACCACACCACTGGGGCTGCTGTATACCACTGGGGCCTCTGTATACCACACCACTGGGGCTGCTATATACCACTGGGGCTGCTATATACCACTGGGGCTGCTGTATACCACTGGGGCCGCTGTATACCACTGGGGCCGCTGTATACCACTGGGGCCTCTGTATACCACACCACTGGGGCTGCTATATACCACTGGGGCTGCTATATACCACTGGGGCTGCTGTATACCACTGGGACTGCTGTATACCACTGGGACTGCTGTATACCACTGGGGCTGCTGTATACCACACCACTGAGGCTGCTGTATACCACTGGGGCCTCTGTATACCACACCACTGGGGCTGCTATATACCACTGGGGCTGCTATATACCACTGGGGCTGCTGTATACCACTGGGGCTGCTGTATACCGCTGGGGCTGCTGTATACCGCTGGGGCTGCTATATACCGCTGGGGCTGCTATATACCGCTGGGGCTGCTATATACCGCTGGGGCTGCTATATACCGCTGGGGCTGCTATATACCACTGGGGCTGCTATATACCACTGGGGCTGCTGTATACCACTGGGGATGCTGTATACCACTGGGGATGCTGTATACCACTGGGGCTGCTGTATACCACTGGGGCTGCTGTATACCACTGGGGCCGCTGTATACCACTGGGGCCGCTGTATACCACACCACTGGGGCTGCTATATACCACTGGGGCTGCTATATACCACTGGGGCTGCTATATACCACTGGGGCTGCTATATACCACTGGGGCTGCTATATACCACTGGGGCTGCTGTATACCACTGGGGCTGCTGTATACCACTGGGGCTGCTGTATACCACACCACTGAGGCTGCTGTATACCACTGGGGCCTCTGTATACCACACCACTGGGGCTGCTATATACCACTGGGGCTGCTATATACCACTGGGGCTGCTGTATACCACTGGGGCTGCTGTATACCGCTGGGGCTGCTGTATACCGCTGGGGCTGCTATATACCGCTGGGGCTGCTATATACCGCTGGGGCTGCTATATACCGCTGGGGCTGCTATATACCACTGGGGCTGCTGTATACCACTGGGGATGCTGTATACCACTGGGGATGCTGTATACCACTGGGGCTGCTGTATACCACTGGGGCTGCTGTATACCACTGGGGCCGCTGTATACCACTGGGGCCGCTGTATACCACACCACTGGGGCTGCTATATACCACTGGGGCTGCTATATACCACTGGGGCTGCTATATACCACTGGGGCTGCTATATACCACTGGGGCTGCTGTATACCACTGGGGCTGCTGTATACCACTGGGGCTGCTGTATACCACACCACTGAGGCTGCTGTATACCACTGGGGCCTCTGTATACCACACCACTGGGGCTGCTATATACCACTGGGGCTGCTATATACCACTGGGGCTGCTGTATACCACTGGGGCTGCTGTATACCACTGGGGCTGCTGTATACCGCTGGGGCTGCTATATACCGCTGGGGCTGCTATATACCGCTGGGGCTGCTATATACCGCTGGGGCTGCTATATACCACTGGGGCTGCTGTATACCACTGGGGCTGCTGTATACCACTGGGGCTGCTGTATACCACTGGGGATGCTGTATACCACTGGGGCTGCTGTATACCACTGGGGCCGCTGTATACCACTGGGGCCGCTGTATACCACACCACTGGGGCTGCTATATACCACTGGGGCTGCTATATACCACTGGGGCTGCTATATACCACTGGGGCTGCTATATACCACTGGGGCTGCTATATACCACTGGGGCTGCTATATACCACTGGGGCTGCTGTATACCACTGGGGCTGCTGTATACCACTGGGGCTGCTGTATACCACTGGGGCTGCTATATACCGCTGGGGCTGCTATATACCTCTGGGGCTGCTATATACCGCTGGGGCTGCTATATACCACTGGGGCTGCTGTATACCACTGGGGCTGCTGTATATACCACTGGGGAGGCTGCTGTAATACTGCTGGGGCCTGTATATACCACTGGGGAGGCTGCTGTATACTACCACTGGGGAGGCCTGTATACCACACTGCTGGGGCTGTATACCTGTGCTGGGTCCACCCTCGGCTTATACACGAGTCAATAGGTTTTCCCAGGTTTTGGGGGCAAAAGTAGGGGGGTCGGCTTATACACGGGTCGGCTTATACACGAGTATATACGGTAAACGTCTGAACACATTTCAGCAAAACCCATAGGTTTTGCAGGACTGCGTATCTATAATTGCGTTTCACTGCATTTACGCACGCGCAAGAAAGCGCTGCAAAAACGAAGTAATATGCAGGAATATGCAGAAAATACGCATAGTGTGAACGTAGCCTAAATCACAAATGGGAATCACTTGTAATAAATGGTCGGTGCCCAACTGACATGAATTGGCCAACTTCAGTGTTTTAAAAAGCCCTACGTTAGGCCCTGTTCCTCTGTCACGTTAGGCCCTGTTCCTCTGTCACATGTTAGGCCCTGTTCCACTGTCACATGTTAGGCCCTGTTCCTCTGTCACATGTTAGGCCCTGTTCCTCTGTCACATGTTAGGCCCTGTTCCTCTGTCACATGTTAGGCCCTATTCCCCTGTCACATTGTTAGGCCCTGTTCCCCTGTCACATGTTAGGCCCTGTTCCCCTGTCACATGTTAGGCCCTGTTCCTCTGTCACATGTTAGGCCCTGTTCCCCTGTCACATGTTAGGCCCTGTTCCTCTGTCACATGTTAGGCCCTGTTCCTCTGTCACATGTTAGGCCCTGTTCCTCTGTCACATGTTAGGCCCTGTTCCTCTGTCACATGTTAGGCCCTGTTCCTCTGTCACATGTTAGGCCCTGTTCCTCTGTCACATGTTAGGCCCTATTCCTCTGTCACATGTTAGGCCCTGTTCCCCTGTCACACGTTAGGCCCTGTTCCTCTGTCACATGTTAGGCCCTGTTCCTCTGTCACATGTTAGGCCCTGTTCCTCTGTCACAATGGTGAAGACCAAGGTGCTGAGGACATCAGAACTGCTATCATCAGCAAACACAAGACTTCCACAGGGTATAAAACCGTCTCCAAAGACCTCGGTATCCCAGTATCAACAGTGCACAATATTATTAAGAAGTTTGCCGAGTCTGGAACCGTCAAGATGTGACGTGAGGGAAAGAGGAAAATTGACAAGAGATGTCTTCACAGGTTGGTGCGAATGGTGGAGAAAACACCACACAAAACATTCAGTGACCTGAAGGCCTGGATCAGTCTGGGGTTAACAAGCAACATACGCCTCACAGAGCTTTATGGGTGTAGGCTGAGGAAGAAATCATTGCTGAAGAAAAGACATAAAAAGGAACCACTGATCATTGCCAAAGACTAACCACAATCCTGGGAAAATGTTCTGTGAACGATGAAATAAAAATAGACACAAAGCAACAGTTTGTTTACAGATGGAACAATGAAGCTTATTAAGGAAAAAAGGAACACCCTACCAACCATTAAGCATAGTGGAAGATCCATAATGCTTTGGGGTTACTTTGCTGCGTCTGGTACTGGAGGCCTCGACCGAATCACAGAAGTCATGAAATCAGAATTATCAGGAGATTTTACAGCAAAATGTAAGACCCAGTGTAAGAAAACATTCTCCTCCAGCAAAACAATGACCAAAAACCACATCCAAAAGTACACGGGAATGGTGGAAAAATGTCAGCAATGAGTCCTGACCTCAATCCCATAGAAAATCTTTGGGGTGAGCTGAAATCTGCCATTGGGGAAAGAACCTGCAAACATTCAAGAGCTGAAGAAACTGCAAATGAAGAGAAAATCCCAACGGAGAAGAGAAAGAAGCCTCTAGATGCTGCAAGAAATGTCTGAAGGCTGCATCAATCCCAAAGGGGGCGACTAAGTATTAATTAGGGGCTTTATTGCTGTTTATTCTGTTTCTTCTTTAAAAGTTGCAGCATGTAAGTTACAATGATTTATTGTTCTCTTACTTTGGACAGAACTTTGCTACATCTCCATCTATTTCAGAAGATATTGCTCAGTCTATGAGAAGAATGAAGGGAGGGGTGAGCAGAGCTGTATATAGATCTATTGTGTCTTCCAATCAAACACCCATTTAAGGCAAAAAGAAAAAGAAGATGCGAGTGTGAAATGTCTGTAAGTACAAATATTTCATTATAGCGATATACAAAAAGGACAACAATAAAAACACTTAAAAAGCCAATAGGCCTCAATCAGTGCGATGTGCCCCCAGGAAGGTGACAACCTCCCCCTGCAACAATGTATCACATAACAGAGACCCTGGAACATGAATAGACCCAAAGAGAAACAATGTGTGAACTATGAAGAAACAGACGAGAATCTGCCCACAGGCACGGTGCAGACTCTCAACACACTGCATACATTGTCAGTCCAGGGAGCTGTGATCCTATAGGCATCAGCCTCTACACGTGGTCAGTAACATCATTGATTTATTGCATATATGACGCGTCTTCCTTGCTAACCTCTGATGAAGCTTCAGCTATGCGGTGATACGCGGAGCCCCCCTGTTTTCGACCCTGCGGTGATGCGCGGCGTTGCCCCTGTACTCAGCCCTGTGGCGATACGCGGTATGCCTCCTATACTCGGCCCAGCGGTGATATGCGCCTGTGCCCCTGTACTCGTCCCTGTGGTGATACGCGGTGGTGCATCTGTACTCAGCCCTGCGGTGATATGAAGCAGTGCCACTGTACTCAGCCCTTCAGTAATATGCAGTGGCGCACCCTGGTGAGGCTTCAGCCCTGCTGTGATACACGGCGGCGACCCTGATGAAGCTTCAGCCCTGCTGTGATATGCGGCGGCACCCCTGTACTCAGACCTGCTGTGATACCCGGCAGCGGTAGACCCTGATGAAGCTTCAGCCCTGTGATGATACGCAGTGGCACCCCCGGTGAAGCTTCAGCCCTGTGGTGATACGTGGCAGAGCCCCCTGATGAGGCTTCAGGGCTGCGGTGATACTCGGAGGATGCCCCTGATGAAGCTTAAGGCCTGCGGTGATACGCAGCGGCACTCCTTGATGAAGCTTCAATCCTGCGGTGATACGCAGCAGAGCCCTCTGATAAGGCTTCAGCCCTGCGGTGATACACTACGGTGGCCCCTGTTCTCAAACCTGCTGTGATACTTGGCGGCACCCCCCGATGAACCTTCAAGCCCTGTGGTGATACACGGCAGAGCACTCTGATGAGGCTTCAGCCCTCCTGTGATATGTGGCAGAGCCTTCTGAAGAGGCTTTAGCCCTGCTGTGATACGCAGCGGTGCTCCCTGATGAAGCTTCAACCCTGCGGTGATACACTGCGGCGCCCCTGTATTTAGACAGATCTGCTGTGATACGTGGCAGCAGCCCCTGATGAAGCTTCAGCCCTGTGATGATACGCGGTGGCTTCAGGGCTGCGGTGATAAGCAGCGGTGCCCCCTGATGAAGCTTCAGCCCAGTGGTAATACATGGCAGAGCCCTCTGATGAGACTTCAGCCCTGGCGTGATAAGCGGCGGCAGCCCCTCATGAAGCTTCAGGCCTGCGTTAATACGCAGCGGCGTCCCCTGATGAAGCTTCAGCTTGCAGTGATACACAGCAGCACTTCTTGATGAAGCTTCAATCCTGCAGTGATACGCGGCAGAGCCCTCTGATAGGGCTTCAGCCCTGCGGTGATACACTGCGGTGCACCCTGTACTCAAACCTGTGGTGATACACGGCGGTGCCCCCTAATGAACCTTCAGCCCTGTGGTGATACACGGCAGAGCACTCTGATGAGGCTTCAGCCCTGCTGTGATACGCGGTGGTGTGCCCTGATGAAGCTTCAACCCTGGGGTGATACACTGCGGCACCACCTGTATTCAGACAGATCCGCTGTGTACGCAGCGGCAGCCCTGATTAAGCTTCAGCCCTGTGAGGATACACGGTGGCGCTCCCTGATGAAGCTTTTGTCCTGCGGCGATACAAGGCGGCACCCCCTGATGAAGCTTCAGCCCTGTGGTGGTATGGGGCAGAGCCCTCTGATGAGGCTTCAACCCTGTTGTCGTAGGGGGCTACGAGCTTACGCTATTTTGGTCCAAAATATCAAACTAACACCTCACTTTCATCTATAGTGTTATATTGCATTTTTTTTATCCATCTGCAGTCTACAGCTGAGCCCTCTAGGGGGCGTCAGTCATTTGTGTTGCATATTTTGGTGCAGAGCAGCCGGCCTTGTCTAACAGCTGGGCGTCATTAATAGGCTGCTTTCTGACACTATGCTCCACTATTGGAGTGGCTGCCGCCCTGTGGTGATCTCATGTCCAGTGATACCACCTGTCTCTTCCTTGTGGCACGGCTGGTCGCAGATGCCACAATCGCCCCCGTGTCAGGGTTGTAGGAGATGGAGCACCGGTGTTGGGAGATATGGGTTGCCTCTGAGGTAGCTGATAGTATCCTGCCAAATGCAATGATATTTGTAAGCGGCCAAATTCGGTGAGTTTTTTCAACTTTGTAGTTTATGTACCAATTCGCTAATTTTTTTCAACCCTGTTATGATACGCAGTGGCACCCCCAAAGAAGCTTCAGCCCTGTGGGTGGTGATATGCGGCAGAGACCTGCTGTGATACGCGGTGGCAACCACTGAGAAAGCCTCAGCCCTGTGGTGATACGTGGTGGAGCCCCCTGATGAGGCTTCAGCCCTGCTGTGATACGCGGAGGCACCCTCTGAGGAAGCTTAGGGGCTGGGGAATACGTGGCAGCATCCCCTGATGAATCTTCAGCCCTGCGGTGATATGCAGCAGTGCCCCCCGATGAAGCTTCAGCTCTGCGGTGATATGCAGCAGTGCCCCCGATGAAGCTTCAGCTCTGCGGTGATATGCAGCAGTGCCCCCGATGAAGCTTCAGCTCTGCGGTGACACGCAGCAGCTTCCCCTGATGAAGCTTCAGCTCTGCGGTGACACGCAGCAGCTTCCCCTGATGAAGCTTCAGCTCTGCGGTGATACGCAGCAGCTTCCCCTGATGAAGCTTCAGCTCTGCGGTGATACGCAGCAGCTTCCCCTGATGAAGCTTCAGCTCTGCGGTGATATGCAGCAGCTTCCCTGATGAAGCTTCAGTTTGCGGTGATACGCAGCAGCTTCCCCTGATGAAGCTTCAGCTCTGCGGTGATACACGGCAAAGCCCTCTGATGGGGCTTCAGCCCTGTGTTGATACACTACGGTGCCCCCTGTACTCAGACCTGATGCCATACGCGTCGGCGCCCCTGATGAACCTTCAGCCCTGTGATGATACGCTGCGGCACCCCTGTACTCAGCCCTGCTGCGATACGCGGCGGCGCTCCCTGCTGGTTTTTATCCTCATCATTCTGCCATTTCCCCGTTATTGTCTCCATTATTATATTTGTGTCCCTTGTGCTTGTCCCCTGTGATATTCGGCTTCTTATCCTTAGGGACCTTTCACATCAGCGTTTATTTAGAATTGTGGCAGTTCCGGCAGTTGTGGCGACGCAAAAAAATGCACTTGCAGCAAATGGCGGCAAGTCCCAAAGAGAATAATGGGGCTTGCTGCATTGTGACAAGTCAGCCATTAGGTGTCAGATGTGCTGAAATCTGCCGGATCTGCTGCGATTCTATAAAAGCTGATGTGATCCTGGTCTGTTTCTTCATAGTTCACACATAGTTTCTGTTTGGGTCTATTCATGTTCCAGGGTCTCTGTTATGTGATACATTGTTGCGGGGGAAGGGTGTCACTTTCCTGGGGGCACATTGCACTGATTGAGGCCTATTGGCTTTTTAAGTAATTTTATTGTCATCCTTTTGGTATAATATGATTATTTGTACTTATAGACATCATTTCACCCTTTGTATTAAAATTTTCAGCCTATGAACAAATGCCGCCACCTTCACCCGCCCCTGTGCTGTAATCTGGAGTCTTATCAGCTCCTGACTCCCCCTCTATATTCAAAAATAAACATATTTTGACCCCCTACCCGATACATCCAGACACCAGGACCTGTCCCGATAAATCTTGAGAAAGGACCCTGCCCCCCAATACACCCGACACCAATACTGGGACCTGCCTCCCGATGTACCCCAAAACTGGGCGGTTCCCCCGCCTGATATTTCGTGGCTCTCCCTATAGTCGGAGCCGCACCCTTTGATGCTCGTACACATTGCAGGTGCAGCACTGCTGTCATAATCTCATTATTCCGGTGACGCTTCAGTCCTGTCACCTGCCGCCATGTCCTCAGTAATATCCCCAGAACGCACAGGTTACCTCCTCTCCAGAAATACTCTGTGCTGCTGGGAGCCCATGTCCCTCTCACTTTGATCTCCTCTGAAATCCTCTGTGCTGCTGGGAAACCTTGCTATCTGATTAGTTGTTGATTTCTTGGCATTTCTATCAGGACTGTGGAGTCAGTATAAAATGGACTGGCTCCAACTCCTGAAAAATATAATGAATCGGGTCCAGCAAAATGTGCTGAATATTATCATTATGTAAATATCTAAATATCTATATCGATGATCACATTGTATTGCAATAAATGAAACAGCCATGTATGAAGGGTCGGAGTCATGGGGTCAGGGACGTCGGAGTTGTGGGGTCGGAGTCGTGGTGGCGCAGTCAGGGGGTCAGAGTCGAGGGGTCAGCGTCGAGGGGTCAGATACCGGGAAATTGAGGAGTCAGAGGTTTGGCGACTCCACAGCCCGATTTTTATCGCTGAAAATCCCCCTCCGAGCAGAGAGGATCATGGGAGCTCAGCTCTTATTATACAGCAGGAAGGACATGTATAAATAATATCACTGCTCCAAAAACAACTTTATAACCGACTCTTTATAGAATCCCGCTCTGTGTATGCAGCTCCTGTGCAGACCTATGCGTCTCTATGGTTACTGGTTACATACACTGTGCAGACCTATGCGTCTCCATGGTTACTGGTTACATACACTGTGCAGACCTATGCGTCTCCATGGTTACTGGTTACATACACTGTGCAGGTTATGTGCCGGTAGATCAAAGTACAAAGCATAGAAGGGGAGGCAGAAATAGGAGAGTAATGGCTGCCCGGCAGCAGAGGGGTTAACCCCGAGGACCCACCTACACAGCAGAGCTTCTTGTACAGGTGACTCTTCCTCTCCTGTTCCGAATTCCCATCCAGCCAATCAGAGTGCTCCAGAAGCATCTCCCTCTTAAAGGTGTAGTACCAGGTAGAGGAGGCAGGACGCTTCACAGGATCTGCCATGACTCTTCACCGGGGAGAAGGCATCAAAGAAAACCTGTGCAGACACCCCGACAAGAGGGGCAGAGACCTCAATATTGGGAGCAGAGTACAACTCTGCAGAGAGCGGCCCGGGTGTGGAGAGAGTCAGATGTGTACGAGCCGCTCTCCCTCCCTCCTCTTACTGTGGAAACATCCACGCCCATCCACAACACGGGGAGGAGGTCACAGTGTGCAGCCAGAGAGAGCGGTCCTGCCAGAAAGACGGCACCTAGTGAAGAAAGAAGGCGCTGAGCGAAGAGAGACGGCGCCGAACATAGACAGAGGGCGCCGAGCGAAGAAAGAGGGCACCGGGCGAAGATAGAGGGTGCCGAGTGAAGAGAGAGGGCGCCGAGTGAAGAGAGAGGGCGCCAAGCGAAGAGAGAGGGCGCTGAGCGAAGAGAGAGGGCGCCAAGCGAAGAAAGAGGGCGCCAAGCGAAGAGAGAGGGCGCCAAGCGAAGAGAGAGGGTACCGAGCGAAGAGGGCTCCGAGCGAAGAAAGAGGGCGCCGAGCAAAGAGAGAGGGCGCAGAGTGAAGAAAGAGGGCGCCGAGCGAAGAAAGAGGATGCCGAGCGAAGAGAGAGGACGCCGAGCAAAGATAGAGGGCATCGAGCAAAGATAGAGGGCATCGAGCAAAGATAGAGGGCACCGAGCAAAAAGAGACGGCGCCGAACATAGACAGAGGGCGCCGAGCGAAGAAAGAGAGCGCCGAGCGAAGAAAGAGGGCGCCGAGCGAAGAGAAAGGGCTCCGAGCGAAGAGAGAGGGCTCCGAGCGAAGAAAGAGGGCGCCGAGCGAAGAGAGAGGGCGCCGAGCGAAGAGAGAGGGCGCCGAGCGAAGAGAGAGGGCGCCGAGCAAAGAGAGAGGGCGCCGAGCAAAGAGAGAGGGCGCCGAGCGAAGAAAGAGGGCACCGGGCGAAGATAGAGGGTGCCGAGTGAAGAGAGAGGGCGCCGAGTGAAGAGAGAGGGCGCCAAGCGAAGAGAGAGGGCGCCAAGCGAAGAGAGAGGGCGCTGAGCGAAGAGAGAGGGCGCCAAGCGAAGAAAGAGGGCGCCAAGCGAAGAGAGAGGGCGCCAAGCGAAGAGAGAGGGTACCGAGCGAAGAGGGCTCCGAGCGAAGAAAGAGGGCGCCGAGCAAAGAGAGAGGGCGCAGAGTGAAGAAAGAGGGCGCCGAGCGAAGAAAGAGGATGCCGAGCGAAGAGAGAGGACGTCGAGCAAAGATAGAGGGCATCGAGCAAAGATAGAGGGCATCGAGCAAAGATAGAGGGCACCGAGCAAAAAGAGACGGCGCCGAACATAGACAGAGGGCGCCGAGCGAAGAAAGAGAGCGCCGAGCGAAGAAAGAGGGCGCCAGCGAGGAGGGGAGAAAGGGCTCCGAGCGAAGAGAGAGGGCTCCGAGCGAAGAGAGAGGGCTACGAGCGAAGAAAGAGGGCGCCGAGCAAGAGAGAGGCGCGAGCAAGAGAGAGGGCGCCGAGCAGAGAAGAGAGGAGGGCGCCCGAGCAAAGAGAGAGGGCACCGAGCAAAGAGAGAGGGCGCCGAGCAAAGAGAGAGGGCGCCGAGCGAAGAGAGAGGGCACCGAGCGAAGAAAGAGGGCACCGAGCGAAGAGAGAGGGCACCGAGTCGAAGAGAGAGGGCACCGAGCAAAGAGAGAGGGTGCCGAGCGTAGAAAGAGGGCACCTAGGAAGAAAGAGGGCGCAAAGCATAGAAAAAGGGCGCTGAGCGAAGAGAGAGGCGCTGAACGTAGACAAAGGACGGCGAGCGAAAAAAGAGGGCGCCAAGCGAAGAAAGTGGGCGCCGAGCGAAGAAAGAGGGCACCAAGCGAAGAAAGAGGGCGCCAAAGCGAAGAAAGAGGGCACGAACATAGATAGAGGGCGCCAAGCAAAGAGAGGGCACCGAGCAAAGATAGAGGGCACCGAGCAAAGATAGAGGGCGCCGAGCGAAGAGAGATGGCGCCGAACATAGACAAAGGTCGCCGAGCGAAGAAAGAGAGCGCCGAGCAAAGAAAGAGAGCGCCGAGCGAAGAAAGAGAGTGCCGAGTGAAGAAAGAGAGCGCGCGAGCGAAGAAAGAGAGCGCCGAGCGAAGAGAGCATCGAGCGAAGAGAGAGGGCGCCGAGCGAAGAGAGAGGGCGCCGAGCGAAGAGAGAGGGCGCCGAGCGAAGAGAGAGGGCGCCGAGCGAAAGAGAGAGGGCACCGAGTGAAGAAAGAGGGCACCGAGCAAACAGAGAGGGTGCCGAGCGTAGAAAGAGGGCGCCGAGGGAAGAAAGAGGGCGCTAAGCATAGAAAAAGGGCGCTGAGCGAAGAGAGACGGCGCTGAACGTAGACAAAGGACGGCGAGCGAAAAAAAGAGGGTGCCAAGCGAAGAAAGTGGGCGCCGAGCGAAGAAAGAGGGCGCCGAGCGAAGAGAGACGGCGTCAAATGTAGACAGAGGGCGCCGAGCGAAGATAGAGGGCGGCAAGCGAAAATAGAGGCCGCCGAGCAAAAAAAGAGGGCGTCGAGCAAAGAGAGCGACGATCGAAAAGAGCGCCGAGCAAAGAAGGAGCCCGCCGAGCAAAGAAAGAGCCCGCCGAGCAAAGAAAGAGCGCGCCGAGAAAAGTAAGAGGGCGCCGAGCAAAGATAAAGGGCGCCAAGCAAAGAATGAGAGGCGCGAGAGAAAAAAAGAACACGCCGAGCAAAGAAAGAGCGTGCCGAGCAAAGAAAGAGCGCGCAGAGGGAAGAAAATAAGCGCTGAGTGATATCACAGCTTAGAACTGCCAGAAAGACGGCACCGAGCAAAGAAGGACATGCGAAGAAAGAGGACATCGAGTGAAGAAACAGGGCACCAAGCGATGTCACTGCTCAGCCCTGCCAGAAAGAAGCACCGAATGAAGAAAGAGGGTGCCGAGCGTAGAAATCATATCGGGCGAACAATGGCACCGGTCAAACAAAGAGGGCACCATCAAAGAGAGAAAGAGGGAGCAGATCAAAGAAAGAGGGCTCTGAACAATGTCACTACTCAACCCTGCCAAAAAAAAACAGCACTAATCAAAGAAAGCCGGCACCAACGCGCTCATCTCTGCCAGAAAGCCGGCATCGAGCGCTCATCTCTGCCTGAAAGTCGGCACAGAGTGCTCATCTCTGCCAGAAAGCCGGCACACCTGCAGAAGCCGCAGCGCTCATCTTGCCAGAAAGCCGGCACCGAGCGCTCATCTCTGCCAGAAAGCCGGCACGAGCGCTCATCTCTGCCAGAAAGCCGGCATCGAGCGCTCATCTCTGCCAGAAAGCCGGACGCATTCGAAGCGACCTCATCTCTGCCAGAAAGCCGGCACCGAGCGCTCATCTCTGCCAGAAAGCCAGCACCGAGTGCTCATCTCTGCCAGAAAGCCGGCACCGAGCGCTCATCTCTGCCAGAAAGCCGGCACGAGCGCTCATCTCTGCCAGAAACCGGCACGAGCGCTCATCTCTGCCAGAAAGCCGGCACCGAGCATCATCTCTGCCAGAAAGCCGGCACCGAGCTCATCTCTGCCAGAAAGCCAGCACCGAGTGCTCATCTCTGCCAGAAAGCCGGCATCGAGCGCTCATCTCTGCCAAAAAGCCGGCATCGAGTGATCATCCCTGCCAGAAGCCAGCAAGCACCGATAAAGAAAAAAAGGGCGCCGCAGGAAGATATTGGCCAAGTGGCGAGGAAAGAGGGTGCACAGTGAAGAAAGACTGCGCCGAGCAAAGAAAGGCAACAAACGAGTGAAGAAAGACAGCGCTGACCGATTGTGACTACAGATTCCTGCCAGAAAGATAGCACTGACCTATACTGGGGGAACTGCTTATTATACCAGGGTGATACACCTATATTGGGAGAGCTGATGATATATAGGGGGTGTTGCACCTATACTGGGGGTGATGCACCTATACTGAGGGAGCTGATTATATACTGGGGGTGAAGCACCTATACTGGGTGAGCTGATTATATACTGGGAGTGAAGCACCTATACTGGGGGAGCTGATTATATACTGGGGGTGATGCACCTATACTGGGTGAGCTGATTATATACTGGGGGTGAAGCACCTATACTGGGGGAGCTGATTATATACTGGGGGTGATGCACCTATACTGGGAGAGCTGATTATATAGTGGGGGTAAAGCACCTATACTGAGGGAGCTGATTATATACTGGGGGTGATGCACCTATACAGGGGGAGCTGATTATATACTGGGGGTGATGCACCTATACAGGGGGAGCTGATTATATACTGCGGGTGATGCACCTATACTGGGTGAGCTGATTATATACTGGGGGTGATGCACCTATACTGGGGGAGCCGATTATATACTGGGGGTGATGCACCTATACTGAGGGAGCTGATTATATACTGGGGGTGATGCACCTATACTGGGGGAGCGGATTATATACTGGGGATGATGCACCTATACTGGGTGAGCTGATTATATACTGGCGGAGATGCACCTATACTGAGTGAGCTGATTATATACTGGGGGTGATGCACCTATACTGAGGGAGCTGATTATATACTGGGGGTGATGCACCTATAGTGGGGGAGCTGATTATTTACTGGGGGTGATGCACCTATACTGAGTGAGCTGATTATATACTGGGGGTGATGCACCTATACTGAGGGAGCTGATTATATACTGGGGGTGATGCACCTATACTGGGGTAGCTGATTATATACTGGGGGTGATGCACCTATAGTGGGGGAGCTGATTATTTACTGGGGGTGATGCACCTATACTGGGTGAGCTGATTATATACTGGGGGTGATGCACCTATACTGGGGGAGCTGATTATATACTGGGGGTGATGCACCTATACTGGGTGAGCTGATTATATACTGGGGGTGATGCCCCTATACTGGGGGTGCTGATTGTATACTGGGGGTGATGCACCTATACTGGGTGAGCCGATTATATACTGGGGGTGAAGCACCTATACTGGGTGAGCCGATTATATACTGGGGGTGATGCACCTATACTGGGGGAGCTGATTATATACTGCGGGTGATGCACCTATACTGAGTGAGCCGATTATACAGTATACTGGGGGTGATGCACCTATACTGGGGGAGCTGATTATATACTGGGGGTAATGCACCTATACTGGGGGTGATGCACCTATACTGGGTGAGCTGATTATATACTGGGGGTGATGCACCTGTACTGGGGAACCTGATTATATACTGGGGGTGATGCACCTATACTGGGGGAGCTGATTATATACTGGGGGTGATGCACCTATACTGGGGGAGCTGATTATATACTGCGGGTGATGCACCTATACTGGGGAGCTGATTATATACTGCGGGTGATGCACCTATACTGAGGGAGCTGATTATATACTGGGGGTGATGCACCTATACTGGGTGAGCTGATTATATACTGCAGGTGATGCACCTATACTGGGGGTGATGCCCCTATACTGGGGGAGCTGATTGTATACTGGGGGTGATGCACCTATACTGGGTGAGCTGATTATATACTGGGGATGATGCACCTATACTGGGTGAGCTGATTATATACTGTGGGTGATGCACCTATACTGGGGGTGCTGATTGTATACTGGGGGTGATGCACCTATACTGGGTGAGACGATTATATACTGGGGGTGATGCACCTATACTGGGTGAGCTGATTGTATACTGGGGGTGATGCACCTATACTGGGTGAGCTGATTATATACTGGGGGTGATGCACCTATACTGGGGGAGCGGATTGTATACTGGGGGTGATGCACCTATAATGGGTGAGCTGATTATAAACTGCGGGTGATGCACCTATACTGGGGGTGATGCACCTATACTGGGTGAGCTGATTATATACTGGGGGTGATGCACCTATACTGGGTGAGCTGATTATATACTGGGGGTGATGCACCTATACTGGGTGAGCTGATTGTATACTGGGGGTGATGCACCTATACTGGGTGAGCTGATTATATACTGGGGGTGATGCACCTATACTGGGGGAGCGGATTGTATACTGGGGGTGATGCACCTATAATGGGTGAGCTGATTATAAACTGCGGGTGATGCACCTATACTGGGGGTGATGCACCTATACTGGGGAAGCTGATTATATACTGGGGGTGATGCACCTATACTGGGTGAGCTGATTATATACTGGGGGTGATGCACCTATACGGGGGAGTGGATATCTGCACTGAGGTGGTTTAGTTAGTTACTATGATTACGATGAATTGTTACCTCTTCCACACAAGGGTAATTTTTAATGACCTCATGGATGACGGACAGGTGGACCACATGCCTCCATCTGTTCACCACATGAGCGGCCCCCAGACCTGAACGAGGAATTAGAAGCCCAGTGTGTAAATGTAATGGACCGTGGAGGAATCCATACTGGGCCTGTTTCACTCCATATTTTGGGTCACAGTCCCCGGGAGCTGAAGCATTTTCACCACCTCCGCCCTTTTAGAACGGTCGCTCCATCACAGAAAGAAAATGAACACAAGTCATACAGAACATCGGTGGAAACAGTGGGGCAATACTCCCCCCATAACGCCCCGCACTCATCTGCCCATATTCTGCCCGGGTACACCGTATTTTCGGCCTCACACACACCGCCGCCTCCATTTCCGGCCGCGGCTCAGGTTTCCCTCCTCTCCCCTCTGCGGCTTTTGCGCTCATCTTACTTTTTCCAGTCTTGTTAGAAAATGAAAAGCAGAAGTTTCCCCAAGACGGAAAATTCCAAAAATAATGAGAGGAATAGACGGCGAGGAGGACGCGGGATGACTCACCCTGGAATTAGTGGGAACAGTGAGTGCAGCGTGACGGCGGTGAGCGCGTCCAACTACTGATCCCGTAAATGTCAATTCTCAGAAATGCCAGGAACAGTCGGGCCCCCGAGTCCCCAGCGATTTGCCCTCGATCCAACAGAACACAGGGAACAGGCGAGGTACAGGGCTGTTTGTTGTGTGCGCGGGACGCCGGGCAGTGGGCGCGGGATGCCGGGCAGTGGGCGCGGGACGCCGGGCAGTGGGCGCGGGACGCCGGGCAGTGGGCGCGGGACGCCGGGCAGTGGGCGCGGGACAACGTTGCGGGGCAGTGTGCGCTGCCATCACTTACATACAGGGGTTTAAGGGCCCGGGTGACCTCAGATTATTATGAACCTCCTGTGACGCTGCAGAATGTTTAACCCCTTAATGCCCAGGCATAACTGTTTAAGCCTCCGCCTGCACCGTTATATTAGCAGTTTCACATCTCATTTTCCACATGTTCTGCCAGCGTGGCCCCAGGTTCAGTGCCAGCGCAGGCAGACCTGCTGCCAGTCCACAGGGTGGGGTCCGCTTCCTGCATTTGGTGGGAGATGAGTAAGACCAGAAGAACGTGTTTTCCCGTCAATGAGCAATTCTTACCGCCGGACAGCACATGGTGCACGTGAGGCGCAGCAGACAAGGCAATGGGATTTCCCTCTGCGGAGGAATGACTGCTACCATCGTGTGGAGACAATCAGTCATCTGATGATTACATTGAGGTTCAGGTCTGAACCCAAAGCTCCACATCAAGGAATCAACAGGTAAATGCGAGCTCTACAGTCACATGAGGCTTAAAGCTATCCCAAGAGTTCAGTTATCAGTATATACTGTACATTGCAGCCCGGCTCCCCTGTATATATACACTGCAGAGTCCCGCTCCTCCTGTGTATATACACTGCAGAGTCCCGCTCCTCCTGTATATATACACTGCAGAGTCCCGCTCCTCCTGTATATATACACTGCACAGTCCCGCTCCTCCTGTATATATACACTGCACACGCCCGCTCCTCCTGTATATATACACTGCACAGTCCCGCTCCTCCTGTATATACACTGCACAGTCCCGCTCCTCCTGTATATATACACTGCAGAGTCCCGCTCCTCCTGTATATATACACTGCACAGCCCCGCTCCTCCTGTATATATACACTGCACAGCCCCGCTCCTCCTGTATATATACACTGCACAGTCCGGCTCCTCCTGTATATATACACTGCACAGTCCCGCTCCTCCTGTATATATACACTGCAGAGTCCCGCTCCTCCTGTATATATACACTGCACAGTCCCGCTCCTCCTGTATATATACACTGCAGAGTCCCGCTCCTCCTGTATATATACACTGCACAGCCCCGCTCCTCCTGTATATATACACTGCACAGCCCCGCTCCTCCTGTATATATACACTGCACAGCCTCGCTCCTCCTGTATATATACACTGCACAGCCCCGCTCCTCCTGTATATATACACTGCACAGCCCCGCTCCTCCTGTATATATACACTGCACAGTCCCGCTCCTCCTGTATATATACACTGCACAGCCCCGCTCCTCCTGTATATATACGCTGCACAGTCCCGCTCCTCCTGTATATACACTGCACAGCCCGCTCCTCCTGTATATATACACTGCACAGCCCCGCTCCTCCTGTATATATACACTGCAGAGTCCCGCTCCTCCTGTGTATATACACTGCAGAGTCCCGCTCCTCCTGTGTATATACACTGCACAGCCCCGCTCCTCCTGTATATATACACTGCACAGTCCCGCTCCTCCTGTATATATACACTGCACAGCCCCGCTCCTCCTGTATATATACACTGCACAGTCCCGCTCCTCCTGTATATACACTGCAGAGTCCCGCTCCCCCTGTATATATACACTGCACAGCCCCGCTCCCCCTGTATATATACACTGCACAGCCCGCTCCTCCTGTATATATACACTGCACAGCCCCGCTCCTCCTGTATATATACACTGCACAGCCCCGCTCCCCCTGTATATATACACTGCAGAGTCCCGCTCCTCCTGTGTATATACACTGCAGAGTCCCGCTCCTCCTGTGTATATACACTGCACAGCCCCGCTCCTCCTGTATATATACACTGCACAGCCCCGCTCCTCCTGTATATATACACTGCACAGCCCGCTCCTCCTGTATATATACACTGCACAGCCCGCTCCTCCTGTATATATACACTGCACAGCCCAGCTCCTCCTGTATATATACACTGCACAGCCCCGCTCCTCCTGTATATATACACTGCACAGTCCCGCTCCTCCTGTATATATACACTGCACAGTCCCGCTCCTCCTGTATATATACACTGCACAGTCCCGCTCCTCCTGTATATATACACTGCACAGTCCCGCTCCTCCTGTATATATACACTGCACAGTCCCGCTCCTCCTGTTATATACACTGCACAGTCCGCTCCTCCTGTATATACACTGCACAGTCCCGCTCCTCCTGTATATATACACTGCACAGTCCGCTCCTCCTGTATATATACACTGCACAGTCCCGCTCCTCCTGTATATATACACTGCACAGTCCCGCTCCTCCTGTTATATACACTGCACAGTCGGCTCCTCCTGTGTATATACACTGCACAGTCCGCTCCTCCTGTGTATATTACACTGCAGAGTCCGCTCCTCCTGTGTATATACACTGCACAGTCCGCTCCTCCTGTGTATATACACTGCACAGTCGCGCTCCTCCTGTGTATATACACTGCACAGTCGGCTCCTCCTGTATATATACACTGCACAGTCCGCTCCTCCTGTGTATATATACACTGCACAGTCGGCTCCTCCTGTATATATACACTGCACAGTCGGCTCCTCCTGTGTATATATACACTGCACAGTCCGCTCCTCCTGTATATATACACTGCACAGTCCTGCTCCTCCTGTATATATACACTGCACAGTCGGCTCCTCCTGTATATATACACTGCACAGTCCTGCTCCTCCTGTTATACACTGCACAGTCCCGCTCCTCCTGTATATATACACTGCACAGTCCCGCTCCTCCTGTATATATACACTGCACAGTCCCGCTCCTCCTGTATATATACACTGCACAGTCCCGCTCCTCCTGTATATATACACTGCACAGTCCCGCTCCTCCTGTATATATACACTGCACAGTCCCGCTCCTCCTGTATATATACACTGCACAGTCCGCTCCTCCTGTATATACACTGCACAGTCCTGCTCCTCCTGTATTATACACTGCACAGTCGCTCCTCCTGTATATATACACTGCAAGTCCTGCTCCTCCTGTATATATACACTGCACAGTCCCGCTCCTCCTGTATATATACACTGCACAGTCCCGCTCCTCCTGTATATATACACTGCACAGTCCCGCTCCTCCTGTATATATACACTGCACAGTCGGCTCCTCTGTGTATATACACTGCAGAGTCCTGCTCCTCCTGTGTATACACTGCACAGTCCCGCTCCTCCTGTATACACACTGCACAGTACCACTTCACCTGTATGTATACTGCACAGTACCACATCTCTTAGTTTGTCTGAACGTCGTTACTCAACCTAGACAGAATGTATTTGTTGGGCTACTCTCCACTATGTATTAGATACACATCACACAGAGTGTATCCAAGTGCTAATGTAAGAAAGCAGTCTCCTGCTGCCTTTTCTGGCATGTATAGCGTTAATAACCTCTGGGCACTGAGCCCATGAAAATTGTAGTCAAATTCTGGTATGACCCCCCACATCCAGGAATGAGGGGCAAGCGGTGGGGGGGACTAAAGAATTTGCAATGCAAAACCGTCCTTGTGTATAATCCCGGGGAGTGTGAGACAACCACAACCAGAGCAGAGGAGACTATGGTCTCCACTATTATAGCACGCGGCCCTGCAACATATATGACAAGTCTAGAAGGATTCATCACGGTCTATGTGTGACGACTTTCGCTTTGTTGATGGTGTACAGTTTCCATAGAGATGAAGAAACCACAGGGAGATCACAGCCTGCGACCACAGCAGGACGCCCACCAGACGGCGCCGCTACGGGGCTTCCCCCGCCCACGGGGGTCCGTGTTACCCCTAGTTACTACACAACGGTACACATCACATGGAGCAGCTGAGATGGTGCGGGAGCACGTGGAGCCATATCCTGGCACACGCTGCCGCCAGTGCCCAAAATCACAAGGTTATAAAAAGCCGCATCACAAATGGCAGATACTGAGAAGCTATAAAAAAGTGAGGACCAACATGGAGGATGATGCCGCACCGCCACAGAGCGATGAAAAGGCGTCTACATCTGACAGCTTTGCAGAGAACATTATAACATCTCACAGGACCGACTGACAGCTCCAGGGAGAACAGGACTGACGGACAGCTCCAGGGAGAACAGGACTGACGGACAGCTCTGCAGAGGACATTATAACATCTCAGAGGACCGACTGACAGTTCCAGGGAGAACAGACTGACGGACAGCTCCAGGGAGAAACAGGACTGACTGACAGCTCTGCAGAGGACATTATAACATCTCACAGGACTGACGGACAGCTCCAGGGAGAACAGGACTGACAGCTCTGCGAGAACATTATACATCTCACAGGACTGACGGACAGCTCCAGGGAGAACAGTAACAGGAGAAAAGCTCGCTGCGGAGAACATTATAACATCTCACAGGACCTACTGACAGCTCCGGGAGACATTACTGAGTATGATAGCTGCGGGGAGAACATTACTGACTGACAGCTCCAGGAGGAACATTACTGACTGACAGCTCCAGAAGGAACATTACTGACTGACAGCTCCAGAAGGAACATTACTGACTGACAGCTCCAGAAGGAACATTACTGACTGACAGCTCCAGAAGGAACATTACTGACTGACAGCTCCAGAAGGAACATTACTGACTGACAGCTCCAGAAGGAACATACTGACTGACAGCTGGACATGACAGCTCCAGAAAGGGACACTATTACTGACTGACAGCTCAGAAGGAACATTACTGACTGACCGCTCCAGAAGGAACATTACTGACTGACAGCTCCAGAAGGAACATTTACTGAGCTGAACAGCTCCAGAAGGAACATTACTGACTGACAGCTCCTGGAGGAACATAACTGACACATGCGGGGAGAACATTACTGACGCTGGCAGCTCCGGGAAGAACATTACTGACTGAAAGCTCTGGGGTGAACAGCTCCTGGAAGAGCTGACAGCTGCGGGGGGGAACTGACTGACAGCTCTGGGGAGAACATTACTGACTCTGACAGCTCCGGGGAGAACATTACTGACTCACTGATAGTACTCCGGGGAGAACATTACTGACTGACAGCTCCAGGGAGAACATTACTGACTCTGACAGCTCCTGCGGGAACATTACTGACTGACAGCCCTGGGGAGAACATTACTGACTCTGACAGCTCCAGGGAACCATGACTGAGATACAGGATGCAGAAGTCTTGGCAACTTCTCTGCAGCAGGGAATTCTGGGAATCTGACGTTGTTATTTCTGCTGATACATTTTAGCAATAAAAGCCTTATCAGTAGCAGCTGGATGTGAGAGCTGCCAAATCCTGCGCCATCATCTGGGGAACTGCCTCTTCCTGTAAATGGCAGCAGCGCCAAAATTAACCCTTGAATGATGTTGGCAGATACGGGACACAGACAAAGAGAAAAGGCTGATTCCGTACAACGGTGCAGACATCACACAATGCGCCGCCACCGCAGCTATGCAGGGAATGCTGGGAACCTGATCTATGCGGCCCGGTGACATGTGTGTGCAGCAGACTGGCGCTAGTCCCCCGGGCACAGAACATTTACCTGTCCCAGGTGAGTGATGCGCTCGTCTGCCTGCAGGGACAGCTGCATTCCTGCACATTGTACACCTGCCTGCATACATGTGTATGGTAACACTCAATGGTAGGAGACTGGTGTGTGACTGATGGAGACTGGATCTGTCCCCTGTGACTGAATGTACTGGATGTAAAAGTCTACACACCCCTGGTAAAATACCAGGATTTTGTCACGTAAATAGGATACCAAGAAGAAACATTTCAGGGCTATTCCCCCTTTAATGTCGCTTATAATCTGTGCAAACCCACTGAGAAACAAATGGAGCGGATAGGAAAACTATAATAGTGAGACTGCATAAGTGTTCACACCCTGCTATAATCGGGGCTCAGAATCACCAGTCACATCCCCCATGTTACACAGAATCAGCGCTCGGCTGCCGTCATTTACATCTGATTAACCCCAGAGAAAGTGTTGCTGTTCTAGGAGGATTTTCCTCCATAAACAGCTGACAACACAGCAAAGGAAAATTGTGGGAAGTTACCATGAGAGGGGAAGGTACAAGAACATTTCCAGGGATTAGATTTACCATGGACCCTGTGAGACGTGATCAAGAAGGGGCTGAAATCTCCACAACAGAGACATCATTGAGAACTGGACGCCCCTCACCATGATGTAAAGACGAGAAGAAAATCAGTCTGGAGGCTGCAAAAGGCAAATGGCAACAGGAATGGAGCTGCGGAGAGGCGACAGCAACAGTAAAGGACATGCAGAGAGACCAACAACAACATTAAAAGGAACTGCAAAGGTCGGTAGCAACATTAAAGGAGCTGCAGAGAGGCAACAGCAACAGTAAAGGGCTGCAAAAGGATGACAGCAACAGTAAAGGAGCTGCAGAAAGGCAACAGCAAAGAAGCTGCTAAGGCCGACAGCAACGGTAAAGGAGTTACAGAGAGGCGACCGCAACAGTAAAGGAGCTGCAGAGAGGCGACAGTAACAGTAAAGGAGCTGCAAAGGCCAACAGCAACAGTAAAGGAGCTGCAAAGGCTGACGGCAATGGTAAAGCAGCTGTAAAGGCTAGCCGCAACAGAAAAGGAGCTGCAAAGGTTGGCAGCAACAGTAAACAAGCTGCAGAAAGGCAACAGTAAAAGAGCTGCAAAGGCCGACAGCAACAGTAAAGGAGCTGCAGCCCACAACAACAGTAAAGGTGTTGCAGAGAAGTGACAGCAATAGTAATGGGGTATTCTCAGTTTTAAACGCTGATTCCTGAGGTCCGACCACTGTGACCCCCACTGATCACAAGAACCAGGGCTGTGAAGGGTTGCGGCTGGATAGAGCATCAGTCGATCATTCTTATTACCACTTTGTTAATCCTAAAAGCAGCGCTGCACTCGGCAATCTCCAGGGCTCCCACCGATGACGATCGTAATGACGGGATCAACCCCCGCTCTACACAGCTGGGATCCTTCACCCAAAAATATGTTCTACCATACACTGAGGGGTGAGGCCAGATGATGATGGTAGCTCTGCATATAACAATTGGTTGTAATCCTGCATATAACTGTAGGGTGAGGCCGGCTGGAGGTTGTAGTTCTGCATAACTGTAGGGTGAGGCCGGATGGGGGTTGTAGTCCTGATTATGACTGTAGGGTGAGGCCAGGTGGGGATTGTAGTCCTGCGTATAACTGTAGGGTGAGGCCGGATATAACTGCTGGGTGAGGACGGATGAAGTATTGTAGTCCTATATATGACTGGGTTGAGGCCAGGTGGGGATTGTAGTCCTGTATATGACTGGGTTGAGGCCGGGCGGGGGACTGTAGTCCTGCGTATGACTGCAGTGTGAGGACGGATGGGGATTGTAGTCTTGGTTATGACTAAGGGGTGAAGCCAGATGGTGGTTGTAGTCCTACGTAAGACTGCAAGGTGATGCCAGATGGAGGTTGTAGTCCTGCATATGACTGCGGGGTGATGCCGGATGTGGGTTGCAGTTCTGGGTATGACTGCGGGTTTAGGCTGGATGAGGGTTTTAATACTACATATGACTGTGAGGTGAGGAGGTATGGAGGTTGTAGTCCTGGGTATAACTGTGCGGTGAGGCTGGATGGGGACTATAGTACTGTGTATGACTATAGGGTGATATCGGATGGGGGTCATAGTCCTGCGTATAACTTTAGTGTGAGGCCGGATGGGGATTGTAGTCCTGTGTATGACTGCCATGTGATGCTGGATTGGGGTTGTAGTCCTGCATATGACTATGGGGTGAGGCCGTATGTGGATTGTAGTCCTGCATATGATTTTGGGGTGAGGTCAGATGGGGGTTGTAGTCCTGGGTATGTCTTCAGGGGTGAGGCCCGATGGGGGTTGTAGTCCTGCATATGACTACAGTGTGAGGCTGGATTGGGGTTATAATTCTAGGTATGACTATGGGGTCAGGCCGGATGGGGATTGTAGTCCAGCGTACGACTGCAGTGTGAGGCCGGATTAGAATTATAATCCAGGGTATGACTATGGGGTGAGGCCGGATGGGGGTTATAGTCTTGCGTATGTCTGTACGGTCGGATTTGGGTTATAATCCTGGGTATGACTATGGGTGAGGCCAGATGGGGGTTGTAGTCCTGATTATGACTGTAGGGTGAGGCCTGGTGGGGATTGTAGTCCTGCGTATAACTGTAGGGTGAGGCCGGATATAACTGCTGGGTGAGGACGGATGAAGTATTGTAGTCCTATATATGACTGGGTTGAGGCCAGGTGGGGATTGTAGTCCTGTATATGACTGGGTTGAGGCCGGGCGGGGGACTGTAGTCCTGCGTATGACTGCAGTGTGAGGACGGATGGGGATTGTAGTCTTGGTTATGACTAAGGGGTGAAGCCAGATGGTGGTTGTAGTCCTACGTAAGACTGCAAGGTGATGCCAGATGGAGGTTGTAGTCCTGCATATGACTGCGGGGTGATGCCGGATGTGGGTTGCAGTTCTGGGTATGACTGCGGGTTTAGGCTGGATGAGGGTTTTAATACTACATATGACTGTGAGGTGAGGAGGTATGGAGGTTGTAGTCCTGGGTATAACTGTGCGGTGAGGCTGGATGGGGACTATAGTACTGTGTATGACTATAGGGTGATATCGGATGGGGGTCATAGTCCTGCGTATAACTTTAGTGTGAGGCCGGATGGGGATTGTAGTCCTGTGTATGACTGCCATGTGATGCTGGATTGGGGTTGTAGTCCTGCATATGACTATGGGGTGAGGCCGTATGTGGATTGTAGTCCTGCATATGATTTTGGGGTGAGGTCAGATGGGGGTTGTAGTCCTGGGTATGTCTTCAGGGGTGAGGCCCGATGGGGGTTGTAGTCCTGCATATGACTACAGTGTGAGGCTGGATTGGGGTTATAATTCTAGGTATGACTATGGGGTCAGGCCGGATGGGGATTGTAGTCCAGCGTACGACTGCAGTGTGAGGCCGGATTAGAATTATAATCCTGGGTATGACTATGGGGTGAGGCCGGATGGGGGTTATAGTCTTGCGTATGTCTGTACGGTCGGATTTGGGTTATAATCCAGGGTATGACTATGGGGTGAGGCCGGATGGGGGTTATAGTCCTGCGTATGTCTGTACGGCCGGATTGGGGTTATAATCCTGGGTATGACTATGGGTGAGGCCAGATGGGGGTTATAGTCCTGCGTATGACTGCAGAGTGACGCTGCTGGTTGGCACTAGCGATGCTGTCCCCACACTGGCACTGAGCCCACTCTGATATTTGGGCGAGGCTGGTCCTGGCAGACGTTGGAGGTGACATTTCCTTCTTGTGTGGGTGTTGGGAGCAGATCTCCAGATCCGCAGGGAACGTTGTGTAGACGTCTTGGGCTCGGCTCCTCCTGTGTTTATCATGTAAATAATGGAGGACACTATGATGGCCGCCCTCTGCAGCACCAACACCTGTGACCTTCACCAAGGAGGCAGCGTCCCGCATCACACCTGTCACATCAGACGGCGACACAGCTGCTGAGTGTACAGAAACACTGCTAACAATCACAGATGTGGAGACATATGGCGGGTTTACACGTCGCGATATCGCAGTACAATTTCAATCAAAAGTCACGTGGTTCAATCGTTGGACCCGATATCGTGCCTGCGTTGTATGGTGTGAACGTCCAATGCGATGCAGGAACGATGTCAATGCGATATCGGGGATCGAATGAGCGTGCTATTCAATGCCCCGATATTGCATAGCGATTGAAGCCAGATCGTGCTGTGTAAACACCCAATTACGATGCGATTTGATACGTCACCCATTCACTCCCATGTTAACTATGCGATCCTGGATTGGGAGGCGGAGACATCGCACGGACGTTGTATTACGATATCGCAGCGTCTAAACAGGCAATGCGATGCGGGTGAAACGTGCACTAATTGCGCGCTCCCGCGCCATTGAGTTGCGATATCGAAACGATATCGTGGCGTGTAAACCCACCAATAGAAAAACCATGCAGACATCAGACGGGGGTGACACAGTCACCATCTACAGGTGGGAGGAGAAACTGCAGCAACGAGCCGTGCAAGGGGAGAACATTACACCTGTGACATCACTCCTAACCCTATATATCTACCGTGCTCTAGACTGGGGGCCGTGTGTGGGCCTCCTGCTCTAGACTGGGGGCAGTGTGCGGCCTCCTGCTGTATACTGGGGGCCGTGTGCGGGCCTCGTGCTCTAGACTGGGGGCCGTGTGCGGCCTCGTGCTCTAGACTGGGGGCCGTGTGCGGCCTCGTGCTCTACACTGGGGGCCGTGTGCGGCCTCGTGCTCTACACTGGGGGCCGTGTGCGGCCTCGTGCTCTACACTGGGGGCCGTGTGCGGCCTCCTGCTCTACACTGGGGGCCGCGGGGGCCGCGTGGGGCCTCCTGCTCCAGACTGCGGTGCGTGCGCCTCCGGCGCAGACTCGGTCGCGTGCGCCTCCGGCGCTAGACTGCGGGTCGCGTGCGGCCTCCGGCGCTAGACTGCGGGTCGCGTGCGGCCTCCGGCGCTAGACTGCGGGTCGCGTGCGGCCTCCGGCGCTAGACTGCGGGTCGCGTGCGGCCTCCGGCGCTAGACTGCGGGTCGCGTGCGGCCTCCGGCGCTAGACTGCGGGTCGCGTGCGGCCTCCGGCGCTAGACTGCGGGTCGCGTGCGGCCTCCGGCGCTAGACTGCGGGTCGCGTGCGGCCTCCGGCGCTAGACTGCGGGTCGCGTGCGGCCTCCGGCGCTAGACTGCGGGTCGCGTGCGGCCTCCGGCGCTAGACTGCGGGTCGCGTGCGGCCTCCGGCGCTAGACTGCGGGTCGCGTGCGGCCTCCTGCGCTAGACTGCGGGTCGCGTGCGGCCTCCTGCGCTAGACTGCGGGTCGCGTGCGGCCTCCTGCGCTAGACTGCGGGTCGCGTGCGGCCTCCTGCGCTAGACTGCGGGTCGCGTGCGGCCTCCTGCGCTAGACTGCGGGTCGCGTGCGGCCTCCTGCGCTAGACTGCGGGTCGCGTGCGGCCTCCTGCGCTAGACTGCGGGTCGCGTGCGGCCTCCTGCGCTAGACTGCGGGTCGCGTGCGGCCTCCTGCGCTAGACTGCGGGTCGCGTGCGGCCTCCTGCGCTAGACTGCGGGTCGCGTGCGGCCTCCTGCGCTAGACTGCGGGTCGCGTGCGGCCTCCTGCGCTAGACTGCGGGTCGCGTGCGGCCTCCTGCGCTAGACTGCGGGTCGCGTGCGGCCTCCTGCGCTAGACTGCGGGTCGCGTGCGGCCTCCTGCGCTAGACTGCGGGTCGCGTGCGGCCTCCTGCGCTAGACTGCGGGTCGCGTGCGGCCTCCTGCGCTAGACTGCGGGTCGCGTGCGGCCTCCTGCGCTAGACTGCGGGTCGCGTGCGGCCTCCTGCGCTAGACTGCGGGTCGCGTGCGGCCTCCTGCGCTAGACTTGCGGGTCTGCGGTGCGGCCTCCTGCCTAGACTGCGGGTCGCGTGCGGCTCCTCGCTAGACTGCGGGTCGCGTGCGGCCTCCTGCCTAGACTGCGGGTCGCGTGCGGCCTCCTGCTCTAGACTGCGGGTCGCGTGCGGCCTCCTGCTTTAGACTGCGGGTCGTGTGCGGCCTCCTGCTTTAGACTGGGGGCTGTGTGTGGCCTCCTGCGGTATACTAGGGGCTGTGTGTGGCCTCCTGCTGTATATTGGGGGCTGAGTGCAGCATGGCTGCCTGGGATGGTAACAAACTAAGATTATTAGGATGATTATTTTGCACAACAGGATGTTAGCCTATAACCTTCCGAGTCATCTCACCGTATCTGTGCCTCCTGAGTTCTACTTTTGCATACATAAAGGAGGCAGAGCTATAAAGCAGGGAAGCTATATAGAGGGAGTGGAGCTATTTGGAGGGGCTGAACTATGTAGCTGGCAGAGCTATGAAGGAGGTTGAGCTATGTGAAGGGGTGGAGCTATGAGGGGTGGGACAGAGGTATACCACACATATACACTCAGCTTTATATATTAGATATAATAACACTGCGTGACATCACCCTCTCGTCCATATACAGAGAAGGAAATAAGTATGTGATCCCTTGCTGATTTTGTCAACACATTTCAGCTTCCTCAGGACAAATCAATTTCATATGGTCATGTTTCTGGAGCCCTGAAATGCGCTGACTAATAAATCAATATTATATTCACCCTTTGATGTCTGGAGGAATACAGCAGCGCAGTGTTTAACCCTTCATCCTCCTTACTTTAATTTTTGAGAAAATGACCTTTGAGTTTAATTAATCATCAACATTAACAGAAATAAACACATGAAATAGATCCCTCTGTGTGTAATGACTCTATATAATATATGAGTTTTACTTTATGCATTATTACTGAAATAAATTAACTATTTGATGATCTAATTCATCGAGATGGTCCTGTAGATAAGTGTGACGTCATTACAGCTGCTCATATACAATCTGAACTTCTCCATATGGTACAATGTTACATTTAGGACATCACTGCAGCTAAAGAACCGATACAATGTTTACATGTCCACAGCTGCAGATCCGGTACAATGTGACACCACTGCTGCTACTGATACAATACACAGTTAACCCTATAATGCTGCAGATCCGGCACAATGTTGCAGGTGTCTGCATGATGCTCTCCTGATTGATACAATGTTGCAGGTGCCGGCAGAGAGGGGGTTACTCCGGCCGCACGTGCTTGTGTTTAGGTTCTATTGGCCCCGCCCCCTGTCAGTTAGTGTAACCCTTTGCTGTCCGCTCCTCGCCTGTTCCCCCATCTCCGCCCCGGTCTCGTCCCTGTCATCCGCATCAGTCGGGAGCAGCCGCCTCCTCCAGCTCCGCCACCGCCGGTCACCGGCATCAATCAGTGCAGGCGGCTCCGCCATCCGCCCGCTCCGGCACCGAGGGGGTTACCGGAGTCTCCACCCACAGACACAAAGAGCCTCCTCTTACCGTCACCGTCCTGCCGCCTCCGCCGCCTCCAGTGCCAGACAACAGCAGAGTGACGACGTGTCCGACCACCACCAGCGACGGGAACAGCCCGGGGCCGCCAGACTGCATCACCGGGGACTGAGGAGCTGTCACTGACAACAGCTGTGCGGCTCCTCCCCAGCCTGAGCCTGAACACACAGAGCGCCATGCCCACCAGGCCTGCCAGAGGCCACTGCCCAGAGCCTGCCCACTGCAACACAGCCTTGCCCCTGAAAGCCTGCCCAGCACAGCCTGCCCAGACGCCTGCCCACTGCACACAGCCTGCCCACTGCACACAGCCTGCCCAGAGCCTGCCCACTGAACACAGCCTGCCCCCAGAGCCTGCCCACTGACACACAGCCTGCCCAGCACGCCTGCCCCAGACTGCATGCACACAGCCACTGCCCCAGCCTGCCCAGAGCCTGCCCAGCACGCCTGCCCACTGCACACAGCCTGCCCAGAGCCTGCCCACTGCCACAGCCTGCCCAGCAGCCTGCCCACTGCACACAGCCTGCCCACTGCACACAGCCTGCCCAGAGCCTGCCCACTGCACACAGCCTGCCCAGAGCCTGACCACTGGCCACACAGCCTGCCCAGAGCCTGCCCACTGCACACAGCCTGCCCCAGAGCCTGCCCACTGCACACAGCCTGCCCACTGCACACAGCTGCCCAGGCCTGCCCACTGCCACTCACACAGCCTGCCCAGAGCCTGCCACTGCCACACGACTGCTGCCCAGAGCCTGCCCACTGCACACAGCCTGCCCCAGAGCCATGCCAGCGCGCACAGCTGCCACAACAGCCTGCCCCAGAGCCTGCCCACACTGCACACAGCCTGCCACTCACACAGCCTGCCCACTGCACACACTGCCATGCCAAGCCTGCCCACTGCACACAGCCTGCCCCAGAGCCTGCCCACTGCACACAGCCTGCCCAGAGCCTGCCCACTGCACACAGCCTGCCCCAGAGCCTGCCCACTGCACACAGCCTGCCACTCCAGAGCCTGCCCACTGCACACAGCCTGCCCCAGAGCCTGCCCACTGCACACAGCCTGCCCCAGAGCCTGCCCACTGCACACAGCCTGCCCAGAGCCTGCCCACGGCACACAGCCTGCCCCAGAGCCTGCCCACTGCACACAGCCTGCCCACTGCACACAGCCTGCCCCACTGCCACACAGCCTGCCACCCCACAGCCTGCCCACTGCACACAGCCTGCCCAGAGCCTGCCCACTGCACACAGCCTGCCCAGAGCCTGCCCACTGCACACAGCCTGCCCCAGAGCCTGCACACAGCCTGCCCGACCACTGCACACAGCCTGCCCACTGACACAGCCTGAAGCCTGCCACGCAAGCCTGCCCACTGCACACAGCCTGCCCGCACCTGCACTGCACAGCCTGCCCAGAGCCTGCCCACTGCACACAGCCTGCCCAGGCCTGCCCAACTGCCACTGACACAGCCTGCCCACTGCACACTGCCACTGCCACACAGCCTGCCACTGCACACACTGCCAGCTGCCACTGCACACAGCACTGCCCCAGAGCCTGCCCAACTGCACACAGCCTGCCCAGAGCCTGCCACTGCACACAGCCTGCCCCCAAGCCTGCCCACTGCACACAGCTGCCCAGGCTCGCCCACTGCACACACAGCCTGCCCAAGCCTGCCCACTGCACACACAGCCTGCCCATGCCACGAGCCTGCCCACTGCACACAGCCTGCCCAGAGCCTGCCCACTGCACACAGCCTGCCCAGACCTGCCCACTGCACACAGCCTGCCCACTCACACAGCCTGCCCAGAGCCTGCTCACTGCCCACAGCCTGCCCACTGCACACGCCTGCCCACTGCACACAGCCCACATGCCCACTGCACACAGCCTGCCCACTGCACACTAGCCTGCCCCAGCCTGCCCACTGCACACAGCCTGCCCCGAGCCTGCCCACGCCTGCCCAGAGCACTGCCCACTTCACACAGCCTGCCCAGAGCCTGCCCACTCACACAGCCTGCCCAAGCCTGCACACAATCAGCCTGCCCAGAGCCTGCCCACTGCAGCTCACTGCCTGCCCAAGCCTGCCCCTGCACACAGCCTGCCCAGAGCCTGCCCACTGCAACATGCCGAGCCTGCCCACTGCACACAGCCTGCCCAGAGCCTGCCACTGCACACAGCCTGCCCAAGCCTGCACACAGCCTGCCCACTGACACACAGCCTGCCCACTGCACACAGCCTGCCCAGAGCCTGCCCACAGCCTGCCCACTGCACCAGAGCCTGCCCGAGCCTCCCACAGCCTGCCCACTCACACAGCCTGCCCAGAGCCTGCCCACTGCCACAGCCTGCCCAGACCCGCACACAGCCTGCCCACTGCCACAGCCTGCCCACTGCACACAGCCTGCCCAGAGCCTGCCCACTGCCACACAGCCTGCCCACTACCAAGCCTGCCCAGAGCCTGCCCACTGCACACAGCCTGCCCACTGCACACAGCTGCCCACTGCACACAGCCTGCCAGAGCCTGCCCACTGCACACAGCCTGCCCCTGCACACGCCTGCCACAGCCTGCCCAGAGCCTGCCCACTGCACACAGCTGCCCACAGCCTGCCCACTCACACAGCCTGCCCGAGCCTGCCCACTGCACACACCTGCCCACTGCACACTGCACACAGCCTGCCCCAGCTGCCCACGCAAAACCTGCCCACTGCCACAGCCTGCCCAGAGCTGCCCACTGCACACAGCCTGCCCACTGCACACAGCCTGCCCAGAGCTGCCCACTGCACACAGCCTGCCCGAGCCTGCCACTGCACCAGCCTGCCCACTGCACACAGCCTCACAGCCTGCCCACAGCCTGCCCACTGCACACAGCCTGCCCAGAGCCTGCCACTGCCACAGCCTGCCCATGCACACAGCCTGCCCACTGCACACAGCCTGTCCACTGCACACAGCCTGCCCACTGCACACAACTAAAGCCTGTCCACTGCCCGAGCCTGCCCACTGCACACAGCCTGCCCCAGAGCCTGCCCAGAGCCTGCCCACTGCACACAGCTACAGCCTGCCCAGAGCCTGCCCACTGCACTACAGCCTGCCCAGGCCTGCCCACTGCACACAGCCTGCCCAGAGCCTGCCCACTGCACACAGCCTGCCCAGAGCCTGCCACAGCACACAGCCTGCCCACTGCACACAGCCTGCCCTAGAGCCTGCCCACTGCTACAGCTGCCCACTGCCCAGAGCCTGCCCACTGCAACAGCCTGCCCACTGCACACAAGCTCAAGCCTGCCCCGAGCCTGCACACGCTGCACAAGCCTGCCCACTGCACACAGCCTGCCCTAGAGCCTGCCATGCACACAGCTGCCTGCCCAGAGCCTGCCACTGCAAACCTGCCCATGCCACAGCTACATCGCCCAACTGCATGCACACAGCCTGCCAGAGCCTGCCACTGCACACAGCCTAGCCCAGAGCTGCCCACAGCACACAGCCTGCCCCGAGCCTGCCCACTGCACACAGCCTGCCCAGACACAGCCTGCCCACACTGCCACAGCCTGCCCCCGCAAGCCTGCCCAGAGCCTGCCAACTGCACACAGCCTGCCCACTGCACACAGCCTGCCTACTGCACACAGCCTGTCCACTGCCACACACACTGCCCACTGCACACAACAAGCCTGTCCACTGCCCACAGCCTGCCCACTGCACACAGCTGCCCAGCTGCCCTGGCCTGCCCACTGCACACACTACACTGCCCAGAGCCTGCCCACTGCACACAGCCTGCCCACGGCTGCACTGCACACAGCCTGCCCAGAGCCTGCCCACTGACTACCAACTGCCACACAGCCTGCCCACTGCACACAGCCTGCCCTAGAGCCTGCCATGCTCATCACGCCAAGCTGCCCACTGCACACAGCCTGCCCACTGCACACAGCTGCCTGCCCAGCCCACTGCACCAGCCTGCCCACTGCACACAGCTGCCCAGAGCCTGCCCACTGCCACACTACAGCCTGCCCAGAGCCTGCCCACTTGCACCAGTACAGCCTGCCCAGACCTGCCCATTGCCACACCTAACACACAGCCTGCCCACTGCACACAGCTACAGCCTGCCCCAGAGCCTGCCCTCTGCCCAGAGCCTGCCACTGCCCAGAGCCTGCCCACTGCCCAGAGCCTGCCCACTGCCCAGAGCCTCCCCACTGCCAGAGCCTGCCCCCTGCCCAGAGCCTGCCCACTGCACACAGCCTGCCAGAGCCTGCCACTGCACACAGCCTGCCCAGAGCCTGCCCACTGCACACAGCCTGCCCAGAGCCTGCCCCACAGCCTGCCACTGCACACAGCCTGCCACTGCACACAGCTACAGCCTGCCCCAAGCCTGCCACTGCACACAGCCTGCCCCAGAGCCTGCCCAGAGCCTGCCCACTGCCCAGAGCCTGCCCACTACACAGCCTGCCCACTACACACAGCCTGCCCAGAGCCTGCCCTCTGCCCAGAGCCTGCCCACTGCACACAGCCTGCCCCAGAGCCTGCACACTGCACACAGCCTGCCCAGAGCCTGCCCACTGCCCAGAGCATGCCCACTGCCCGAGCCCGCCCATAGCCTGCCCACTGCACACAGCCTGCCCACTGCACACAGCTACAGCCTGCTCCAGAGCCTGCCCACTGCACACAGCCTGCCCCAGAGCCTGCCCACTGCACACAGCGTCTGCCCAGAGCCTGCCCACTGCACACAGTCTGCCCAGAGCCTGCCCACTGCACACAGTCTGCCCTGAGCCTGCCTACACCTGCCCACTGCCCAGAGCCTGCCCACTGCACACAGCCTGCCACTGCACACAGCTACAGCCTGCCCACTGCACACAGCCTGCCCAGAGTCTGCCCACTGCCTGCCCACTGCACACGCCCAGCCTGCCCCCAACCTGCCACTGCCCCAACCTGCCACTGCCACAGCTACAGCTGCCCAGAGCCTGCCACTGCACAAGCCTGCCCACTGCACCACAAACCTGCCCAGAGCTGCCCACTGCACACAGTCTGCCCCAGAGCCTGCCCACTGCCACGCCACAGCCTGCCCACTGCACACAGCCTGCCCACAGCCTGCCCAGAGCCTGCCCACTGCACACAGCCTGCCCCAGAGCCTGCCCACTGCACACAGCCTGCCCACAAGCCCCCACTGCCAAAGCCTGCCACCTGCACACAGCCTGCCCAGCTGCCCACACTACAGCCTGCCCAGAGCCTGCCCACTGCACACAGCCTGCCCAGACCTGCCCAGCCTGCCCACTGCACACAGCTACAGCCTGCCCACGCCATGCAAGCCTGCCCACTGCACACAGCCTGCCCAGAGCCTGCCCACTGCCACAGCCTGCCCAGAGCCCCACTGCCCAGCTGCCCGAGAGCCTGCCCACCCACACAGCCTGCCCACTGCCTTCACACAGCCTGCCTGAGAGCCTGCCTATCCCATACAGCCTGCACCGCCAGAGCCTGCCACCCATACAGCCTGCCTATGCCCACCACACGCCTAGAGCCTGCCCCCGACCAGCCTGCACACCACAGCCTGCCCAGCACACAGCCTGCCTGAGAGCCGCCAACGCACACAGCCTGCCCAAGAGCCTGCCACACCTGCCCAAGCCTGCCATCCCACAGCTCCTGTCAATCCACAAGCCTGCCCACTGCACACAGCCTGCCCAGAGCCTGCCACATGCACACAGCCTGCCCACACGCACCACTGCCCAAGACTGCCACAGCGCTGCTACTGCCCGGCCTCCCACTGTTCACCTGCCACAGAAATGCCCCACAGCCTGCCCACAGGCTGCTACTGCCTGCCACATGCACTGACAACTCACACAAATCCCTCTCAGTGCCACACAGTCTGCCCACTGCTCCACTAAAGAAATCTTTTGTGCACAACAATGCCCTGACATCACCCTGGAGGTATTACTGCATTCAGGGACAACTCCCTCCCAATACAGCAGCTGAAGGGTTAATATGTTCTTGCGCCGTCATGGGACATACCATGTTTAAATGACATTTGATGTCCCAGAGACAAGGTTACACCTGTTCCTCCTCATTCCATCACTAAATTCTCCACCAATTGTAGACGACATACTGAGGAACGCTTGTAATGTCCAACACCTCGACATCACCGTACACGAGACACCAAGGAACACTACTACTGCCGACACCCCATCACCATACAGGAGATACTGGGGAACGCTACTACTCGCCAGAGCACACCCCACATCATGCATAAGGCCGGGGAACACTACATCATCGTACACGAGACACCAAAGAGCACTACTACTGCCCAACACCCCATCATCGTACAGAGACGAACTACACAAGGAAACTCTACTGCCGAAAACCCCACATCAACCATAAAAACATAGACACTGAGGAACACTACTACTGCCAGACAACCCATCACCATACACGAGACACGGGGAACACTAGCAACGGCCAGGACACCCCATCACCATACACGAGACACGGGGAACACTACTACTGCCAGACACCCCAACACCATCACTACAGAGACACTGGGGAACACATACTACTGCCAGACACCAACTCCACCATACCTACAGGAGACACGGGGAACGCTACTACTAGCCGGACACACCCTAACACTCATATGTACACGAGACACCAAGGAACACTACTACTGCCAGACACCCCATCACCATAAACTAGACACCAGGAACACTACTACTGCCAGACAACCAACATCATCGTACAGGAGACACTGGGGAACCTACTGCTGCCAACACCCCATCATCATAGCACAAGACACCGGGGACCACTACTACTGCAACCCATCATCGTACACGAGACACCACAGAACACTACTACTGCCAACAACCAACATCATACGTACACGACACCAAGGAACACTACTACTGGCCGACACCCCATCACCATACACGAGACACAGGGAAAATACTGCTGGCCGACACCCCATCACCATACACGAGACACCGAGGAACACTACTACTGCCAGACAACTAGACATCATCGTGCACGAGACACCAAAGAACACTACTACTGCCCGACACCCCATCATCGTAACACAAGGCACAAGGACACACATACTACCGGACACCGACACCCCAAACACCACATACACGAGACACCGGGGAACACTACTACTGCAGGACTCCCCATCACCGTACACGAGACAGCAAGGAACACTACTACTGCCAGACACCCCATCACCTAACACGAGACACCGAGGAACACTACTACTGCCGACACACCATCACCCACACACGGACACCAGGAACACTACTACTGCCCGACACCCCATCACTATACACGAGACACCAGGGAACACTACTACTGCCAGACACCCCATCACCATACACAAGACACCGGGAACGCTACTACTGCCAGGACACCCTCATCATCAGTACACAGGACACGAGGAACACTACTACTCGACACACCACATCACCATAACATGAGACACCAAGGAACACTACTACTGCCGACACCCCATCACTGTACACGAGACACCAAGGAACACTACTACTGCCAGACACCCCATCATCGTACACAAGGCACCGAGGAACACTATTACTGCCGACACCCCATCACCTACACGAGACACCAAGGAACACTACTACTGCCAGACACCCTGACATTATCGTACAGAGACACCAAGGAACACTACTACTGCCAGACACACCGACATCATCGATACCCAGACACCAAGGAACACTACTACTGCCAGACATCCATCACTGTACACGGGACACCAAGGAACACTACTGCCCCGACACCCCATCATAGTACACGAGACACCAAAGAACACTACTACTGCCCGAACCCCATCACTGTACACAGACACCAAGGAACACTACTACTGCCAGAACACCCGACATCATCGTACACGAGACACCCTGACATAATCGTACACGAGACACAGAGGAACACTACTGCTGCCCGACAACCCATCATAGTACACAGACACCAAAGAACACTACTACTGCCCGATACCCCATCACATGTACACAAGACACCAAGGAACACTACTACTGCCAGACACCCCACATCACCATGCACGAGACACCAAGGAACACTACTACTGCCAGATACCCCGACACATGTACACGAGACACCAGGAACACTACTACTGCCGACACCCAACATCACCGTACACAGAGACACCAAGGAACACTACTACTGCCCGACACCCACATCATCGTACACGAGACACCAAGGAACACTACTACTGCCAGACACACCGACATCACCGTATACGAGACACCCTGACATAAT
Source organism: Allobates femoralis (assembly GCA_033576535.1). NCBI lineage: Eukaryota > Metazoa > Chordata > Amphibia > Anura > Aromobatidae > Allobates > Allobates femoralis. Next base: position 9,305,121 of record JARQOC010000005.1, read on the forward strand.
CGTACACGAGACACAGAGGAACACTACTACTGTCAGACACCCCATCACAGTACACGAGACACCAAAGAACATTACTACTGCCCGATACCCCATCACTGTACACTAGACACCAAGGAACACTACTACTGCCAGACACCCCGACATCACCATACACAGACACGAGGAACACTACTACTGCCAGACACCCCGACATCACCATACACGAGACACCGAGGAACACTACTACTGCCAGACACCCATGACTGTACACGAGACACCAAGGAACACTACTACTGCCAGACACCCCATCACCATACACGAGACACCGAGGAACACTACTACTGCCAGACACCCCATCACCATACACGAGACACAGAGGAACACTACTACTGCCAGACACTCCGACATCACCGTACACGAGACACCGAGGAACACTACTACTGCCAGACCAACCCCATCGAGCACCGACTAATCGTAACGAGACACCGAGGAACACTACTACTGCCAGACACCCAGACATCACATAACGAGACACCAGGAACACTACTACTGCTAGACCACACATACCGACATCGAACATACCTGGGACACTACACACGGACACCGAGGAACACTACTGCCAGACACCCCATCATAGTACACGAGACACCAAGAACACTACTACTGCCCGATACCCCATCACTGTACACTAGACACCAAGGAACACTACTACTGCCAGACACACACGATCCATCACACCGATAACTACCGAGGAACTACTACTCCGACACTAATCACGTACACGAGACACAGAGGAACACTACTGCTGCCCGACACCCATCATAGTACACGAGACACCAAAGAACACTACTACTGCCCGATACCCCATCACTGTACACTAGACACCAAGGAACACTACTACTGCCAGACACCCGACATCACCATGCACAAGACACCAAGGAACACTACTACTGCCGAACCCCGACTCACGGTACCACGAGACAGCCAACCCATCATGTACACTAACACTGACAGACTACCCAGACACACCGATCACAACACAAGACACCAAGGAACACTACTACTGCCCGACACCCCAATCACTACACGAGACACCAAGGAACACTACTACTGCCAGACACCAGACATACGACAGACACCAGTAACACTACACGCTGACAACATCTGTACACGAGACATCAGAGGAACACTACTACTGTCAGACACCCCATCACAGTACACGAGACACCAAGAACACTTACTACTGCCCGATACCGATCACTGTATACACCCCCCTAACACCAAGAGAGAACACTACTACTGCCAGACACCCGACATCACGTACACAAGACACCGAGGAACACTACTACTAGCAGACACCCCATCACCATACACGAGACACCAGGAACACTACTACTGCCAGACACCCCATGACATAACAACGAGACAACAGAGGAACACTACTACTGCCAGACAACCCCATCACCTTGACACGAGACACACAGGAACACTACTACTGCCAGACACCCCATACCATACACAACACAGAGGAACACTACTACTGCAGACACTCCCATCACTGTACACGAGACACCGAGGAACACTACTACTGCGTACCACTAGAACACCCCCGACATCATCGTACACGAGACACCGAGGAACACTACTACTGCCAGACGACACACCATACACGAGACACCAGGAACACTACTACTGCTAGACCCCACATTGTACACGACACGAGAACACTACTACTGCCAGACACCCGATATCACGTACACGAGACACCGAGGAACACTACTACTGCCAGACACCCACATCATGTACACGAGACACCAAGGAACACTACTACTGCCAGACACCCCATCACTGTACACGAGACACCAAGGAACACTACTACTGCCAGACACACAGACATCACTGTATACGAGACACCCCGACATAATCATACACGAGACACCGAGGAACACTACTACTGCCAGACACCCCATCACAGTACACGAGACACCGAGGAACACTACTGCTGCCCGACACCCCATCATAGTACACGAGACACCAAAGAACATTACTACTGCCCGATACCCCATCACTGTACACTAGACACCAAGGAACACTACTACTGCCAGACACCCCGACATCACCATACACAAGACACCAAAGGAACACCACTACTGCACGACACCCCATGACTGTACACGAGACACCAAGGAATACTAATGCCGATACCCATCACGTAACTAGACACCAGACACGACTACTGCCAGAACCCATCACCATACACAAGACACCAAGGAACACTACTACTGCCAGACACCCACCTCACACACACAGACACCAAGCACTACTACTGCCAGACCCGACATCATACACGAGACACAGAGGAACACTACTACTGCCATGACACCCCGACATCATTGTACACGAGACAGAGGAACCACTACTACTGCCGACACCCCATCACTGTACACGAGACACCAAGGAACACTACTACTGCCAGACACACAAAAACACTGATATACTAGACCATCCCGACTAATCTTATCATCTAGACACGGAGTTGTAACACTACTATCTGAACACCATCATCGTATCACATAGGCACGCGGAACGCTACATAAGTACACCCATCACTCCGTAGACACCAAGGAAAACTACTACTGCTAATCATCCCAATGTACAGCATAGACACTGAGTTCGTATCTTCTTATGCCAAGATAACAACATCCCTGTTTGACATATCATCATGGTAACACTATCTAACTGCATGTTCGCATACATTCTGTATACAGCTGGAAACACTATACGTATGCTAGTATACCTGCTATGTTCTTTACCGTGTATACAGTGTGTAATCACTATATACGATAAGCCTTTTGACACGCACTGAATCATGCTACTATGACACTCTTGGGTGGAACGAGTAGCATTTTGCCCGTCTGAGTCACCACCTCACTGTACACGAGACACCAAGGAACACTACTACTGCCAGACACACAGACATCACTGTATACGAGACACCCCGGCATAATCATACACGAGACACGAGGAACACTACTACTGCCAGACACCCCATCACTGTACACGAGACACCAAGGAACACGACTACTGCCAGACACACAGACATCACTGTATACGAGACACCCCGACATAATCATACACGAGACACCGAGGAACACTACTACTGCCAGACACCCCATCACAGTACACGAGACACCGAGGAACACTACTGCTGCCCAACACCCCATCATAGTACACGAGACACCAAAGAACATTACTACTGCCCGATACCCCATCACTGTACACTAGACACCAAGGAACACTACTACTGCCAGACACCCCGACATCACCATACACGAGACACCGAGGAACACTACTACTGCCGACACCCCATCACTGTACACGAGACACAGAGGAATGCTAATACTGCCAGACACCCCGACATCACCATACACGAGACACCGAGGAACACTACTACTGCCAGACACCCCATCACCATACACGAGACACAGAGGAATGCTAATACTGCCAGACACCCCGACATAATCGTACACAAGACACCAAGGCTCACTACTACTGCCAGACACTCCCGACATCACCGTACACGAGACACGGAGGAACACTACTACTGCCAGATACCCCATCACTATACACGAGATACCTAGGAACCAATTACAATGTGCTTATGTTCTGTATATCATTCTATATGTAGAGGTGTTGTAACCTGCTCAGGTTTCTGTATATCATTCCCTATATACAGCTGTTATAGCCTGCTGTTTTTATCTCTATCATTCTTTATGTACAACTGTTATAACATGCTCATGTTCTGTATATCATTGTATATGTAGAGGTGTTGTGACCTGCTCATGTCATGTATATCATTCCCAATGTACAGCTGTTATAACCTGCTGTTTTCTGTGTATCTTTCTCTTATGCATAGTTTATAACTTGCTCATGTTCTGTATATCATTCTTTATGTACAGCTATTATAACCTGCTGTTTTCTGTATATCATTCTGCATGCACAGCTGGTATATATCAGTCTATATACAGTATAGCTGTTATAACCTGCTAATGTTCTTTATATCATTCTGTATGTACAGCTGGTGTATATCATTCTATATACAGTATAAAGCTGTTATAACCTGCACCTGTATATCATGCTCTATGTACAGCTCTTGTGGTTTTGTGTATGTACAGGAAGTGCAGTTTTGGTTTTCGGGGGGGCGGATTCTGAGTCACACGAGCCTCCGCCAACAGTCTCTTCCTGAGAATTATAGTGTCACCTACAGAGTGGCACTGATTTCATATTACACTCCTGTTAACCCCTGCTCTGCCATCATCATCTAAATGCCTGATGCTATTCACAGGAGAAGACTCGTGACAATGTACCAGCGCCTTAGTATCTCACATTTACAGTCCTAGAATGTCCCATGATGGCCCATGCCCTTATATACCAGCCTGTGTTATGTAATACCTCTATATACAGCCCGTGATGGGCTGTGACCCTATATACCAGCCTGTGTTATGTAATACCTCTATATACAGCCCCGTGATGGGCCGTGCCCCTATATACCAGCCTGTCTTATGTAATATCTCTATATACAGTCCCGTGATGGGCCATGCCCCTATATACCAGCCTGTGTTATGTAATATCTCTATATACAGCAACATGATGGGCCATCCCCCTACATACCAGCCTGTCTTATGTAATATCTCTATATACAGCAACATGATGGGCCATCCCCTACATACCGGCCTGTCTTATGTAATACCTCTATACACAGCCCTGTGATGTGCCATGCCCCTATATACCAGGCTGTCTTCTGTAATACCTCTATATACAGCCCCATGATCGGCCATGCCCCTGTATACCAGTGTAGACGCTCCCCATCCCTCCCCTGATATACTGGACTCCCCCGTTCTCTCATTTCCCCCTTCTCCATTTCCTGCAATAAACGCCTGGAAGTTCCCGATCATTGATAAGTGCCGAGGATCCGATCCTGGAATATGGATTATAGGGATTATCATCCCCCTGTACAGCAGTGGGCACACGGGGAGCGGGTATGATAACCAGGGCACCGCAGTGTACAAACCAAACCCCAAAACTAGGAAAACCAAGAGTGACTCACTGCACAGTCACATGACTCACAGACCTCTCCTGTGCTGCACTAGATCTCTGGAATGCTCTACCCATGGCAATCTGGATAATTCCCATATCTGTAATTATATGGGTGCAGGAATAACATCTCCCCTCTGTAATCCAACTATCCCCAGCTCTCCAGGCCCAAAACTCCTCGCACTCTTGGTCCTTTCATCATCATTACACAGGACTAGTAAATCTGCCCCATCCTCTATAGATTACACAGGACTGGTAAAATCTGCCCATCTTCTATAGATTACACAGGACTGGTAAAATCTGCCCCATCCTCTACAGATCACACAGGACTGGTAAAATCTGCCCCATCCGCTATAGAATACACAGGACTGGTAAATCTGCCCCATCCTCTACAGATCACACAGGACTGGTAATATCTGCCCCATCCTCTATAGATTACACAGGACTGGTAAAATCTGCCCCATCCTCTATAGAATACACAGGACTGGTAAATCTGCCCCATCCTCTACAGATCACACAGGACTGGCAAATGTGCCCTATCATCTATAGAATACACAGGATTGGTAAATCTGCCCCATCCTCTACAGATCACACAGGACTGGTAAATCTACCCCATCCTCTATAGAATACACAGGATTGGTAAATCTACCCCATCCTCTATAGATTACACAGGAGTGGTAAATGTGCCCCATCATCTATAGATTACATAGAACTGGTAAATCCACGCTATCCTCTACAGTTCACACAGGACTGGTAAATGTGCCCCATCCTCTATAGATTACACAGGATTGGTAAATCTGCCCTATCCTCTATAGATTACACAGGACTGGTAAATGTGCCCCATCCTCTATAGATTACACAGGACTGGTAAAATTTGCCCCATCATCTATAGATTACACAGGATTGGTAAATTTGCCCTATCCTCTATAGATGGTAAATCTGCCCCATCCTCTATAGATTACACAGGACTGGTAAATGTGCCCTATCCTCTATAGATTACACAGGACTGGTAAAATCTGCCCCATCATCTATAGATTACACAGGATTGGTAAATTAGCCCTATCCTCTATAGATGGTAAATCTGCCCCATCCTCTATAGATTACACAGGACTGGTAAATCCACGCTATACTCTATACATTACACAGGAGTGGTAAATGTGCCCCATCCTCTATAGATTACACAGGATTGGTAAATCTGCCCTATCATCTATAGATTACACAGGACTGGTAAATCTGCCCCATCCTCTATAGATTACACAGGACTGGTAAATGTGCCCTATCCTCTATAGATTACACAGGACTGGTAAAATCTGCCCCATCATCTATAGATTACACAGGATTGGTAAATTAGCCCTATCCTCTATAGATGGTAAATCTGCCCCATCCTCTATAGATTACACAGGACTGGTAAATCCACGCTATACTCTATACATTACACAGGAGTGGTAAATGTGCCCCATCATCTATAGATTACACAGGATTGGTAAATCTGCCCTATCCTCTATACATTACACAGGACGGGTAAATTCGCCCCATCCTCTATACTGGCCACATCGGTCAGATCACCAGCCACATCACCGGTCACGTCACCGGCCACGTCACTGGTCACGTCACCGGCCACATCACCGGCCACATTGGTTAGGTCACCGGTCATATCACCGGCCTCATGGGTCAGGTCACCAGTCACATCACCGGCCTCGTTGGTCAGGTCACCAGTCACATCACCGGCCACGTCACCGGCCACATTGGTCAGGTCACCGGTCACATCACCGGCCTCATTGGTCAGGTCACCAGTCACATCACCGGCCACATTGGTCAGGTCACCAGTCACATCACCGGCCACATTGGTCTGGTCACCGGCCACATCATCGGCCACATTGGTAAAGTCACCGGTCACATCACCGGCCACATTGGTCAGGTCACCGGTCACATCACCAGCCTCATGGGTCAGGTCACCAGTCACATCACCGGCCTCGTTGGTCAGGTCACCGGTCACATCACCGGCCACGTCACCGGCCACATTGGTCAGGTCACCGGTCACATCACCGGCCACATTGGTCAGGTCACCGGTCACATCACCGGCCTCATGGGTCAGGTCACCGGTCACATCACCCGCCTCATGGGTCAGGTCACCGGTCACGTCACCGGCCACATTGGTCAGGTCACCGGTCACATCACCGGCCACATTGGTCAGGTCACCGGTCACATCACTGGCCACATTGGTCAGGTCACCGGTCACATCACCGGCCTCATGGGTCAGGTCACCAGTCACATCACCGGCCTCGTTGGTCAGGTCACCGGTCACATCACCGGCCACATTGGTCAGGTCACCAGTCACATCACCGGCCACATTGGTCAGGTCACCAGTCACATCATCGGCCACATTGGTAAGGTCACCGGTCACATCACCGGCCACGTCACCAGCCACATTGGTCAGGTCACTGGCCACGTCACCCGTCATATCACCGGCCACGTCACCCGTCACATCACCGGCCTCGTTGGTCAGGTCACCGGTCACATCACCGGCCACGTCACCGGCCACATTGGTCAGGTCACCAGTCACATCATCGGCCACATCGGTCTGGTCACCGGCCACGTCACCGGCCACATTGGTCAGGTCACCGGCCACATCACCAGTCACATCACCGGCCACGTCACCCGTCACATCACCGGCCACGTCACCCGTCACATCACCGGCCACGTCACCCGTCACATCACCGGCACGTCACCCGTCACATCACCGGCCACGTCACCCGTCACATCACCGGCCACGTCACCCGTCACATCACCGGCCACGTCACCCGTCACATCACCGGCCACGTCACCCGTCACATCACCGGCCACATCACCCATAACATCACCGGCGACGTCACATCACCGGCCACGTCACCCGTCATGTCACCCGTCACGTCACCCGTCACCCGTCACGTCACCCGTCACCGGCCACGTCACCCGTCACCGGCCACGTCACCCGTCACCGGCCACGTCACCCGTCACCGGCCAACGTCACCCGTCACATCACCGGCCCCGTCACCCGTCACATCACCGGCCCCGTCACATCACCGGCCACGTCACCCGTCACATCACCGGCCACGTCACCCGTCACATCACCGGCCACGTCACCCGTCACATCACCGGCCACGTCACCCGTCACATCACCGGCCACGTCACCCGTCACATCACCGGCCACATCACCCGTCACATCACCGGCCACGTCACCCGTCACATCACCGGCCACGTCACCCGTCACATCACCGGCCTCATTGGTCAGGTGAACGGCCACATGGGTCAGGTCACTGTCTGTAGAGAGTCGTGCTGAAGTCGAGGACCTTCATTATTCACCCCAAACAATGAATAACGGAATAAAGCCCATCAGGCCGTGTTCACACTACAGCTGCACAACCCAATCAACAACGAAACTAACGCTTTATCAGTGGCAGCTTTGTTACTGTCCACTATGAGTGTCCCTGCAGCACCAAAAACGAAAATGATGGCAGTAGTAGTGACAGCTGTGGTGATAATGATGGGGGTAGCAGTGACAGGAATGATGATGGCAGTAGTAGTGATAGCTGTTGTGATAATGATGAAAGTCGTGACAGCAGTGGTGATGATAAGAGTAGTAGTGACCATAGTGATAATGATGATATGAGTAATAGTGACAGCAGTGGTGATAATGATGGGTGTAGTAGTGACAGCTGCGGTGATGATGGGAGTAGTAGTTACAGCGGTGGAGGTGATAATGATGGTAGCAGTGACAGCGATGGTGATAATTATGGGAGTAGTAGTGACAGCAGTGGTATAATGATGATAGGAGTAGTAGTGACAGTGGTGGTGATAATAATGGAGTAGTAGTGACAGCAATGGCGATAATGATGGGAGTAGTAGTGACAGCAGTGGTATAATGATGATAGGAGTAGTAGTGACAGTGGTGGTGATAATAATGAAGGGAGTAGTAGTGACAGCAATGGCGATGATGGGAGTAGTAGTGACAGTAGTGGTGATAATGATGAAGGGAGTAGAAGTGACAACAGTGATGATAATGAAGGGAGTAGTAGTGACAACAGTGGTGATAATGATGGTAGTAGCAGTGACAGTAGAGGTGATTATGATGATGGGAGTAGTAGTGACAGCGATGGTGATAATAATGGTAGGTGGAGATAAGGTTGAAGGGAGTAGTAATGACAGTGGTGATAATGATGATAGAAGTAGTAGTGACAGCGGTGTTCATAAGGTTGATGGGAGTAGTAGTGACAGCAGCGGTGATAATGATGATTGGAGTAATAGTAACAGTGGTGTTGATAAGGATGATGGGAGTAGTAGTGACAGCGGTGGTGATAAGGATGATGGGGGTCTTGACAGCAGTGGTGGTGATGATGGGAGTAATAGTGACAGCAGTGTTGATAAGGTTGATGGGATTAGTAGTGACAGCAGTAGTGATAAGGATGATGGGAGTAGTAGTGACAGTGATGATAATCCAGGCATCCATGTGGCAGCTGTCACTGTCCACACAACAAGGAGCTGACCACCCAGCAGGACAGCGCTGTGCTCACCCTCCCCAGGCCCTGACAGTATACAGCTCTCCCGATGCCATGTCCCTTATGCCCCTTGCCCTACATACCAGGTGAGATGCCAGTCCGCCTTACTAGGTTTCCATACACGGAAGTGTCCAATCCTGAACTGGCAGAAACTGGTTAGGACAAGCCCTGGAATACCCAATCCAAAAATAAAGGGGGCGATGCATTCCGGGCCCCGGGCAGGACACCATGGAGTGCAGCACACAGACGACCCACCTGGAACAATCTTCATAGGAGCTGGGCACTGAGGATCAGGAGCAGCAGCTCTGGAGGGTGGCGAGGTCGGCTCTGCAACTACAGGGGCAAGGGTCCGGGGAGGCAGCCAGGGGGCCGAGCGGGATATAAATAACAGGGCAGCGTCATATGTCACAGTCTTACTGGCATTAAGAGTTTAGCCAACAACACAGGACACCAGCGAAACCCAACTCAGGGGGAAACCGAAGGCAGCGCCCATGCCACCCAACCAGCTGAGAGGAGACCACCCAGGACGCTCACATAAGCCTCTGTAACCCAACTCAGGGGGACAGGGGGAAACCAATGGTGCCTGCAGTGTGCCACCAGACCAGCCGAGAAGAGATCACCCAGGACGAAAATATAAGCCACCGTAACCATACACAGTGGGAAACCCGTGGTGCCCACAGCGTGCCACCCAACCAGCCAAGAGGAGACCATTCAAGAAACTCACACATGCCCCTGTAACCCAACACAGGGGGAAACCAGTGGTGCCCGCAACGTGTCACCCGACCAGCCAAGAGCAGACCATTCAGGATGCTCACATTTACCCCTGTAACCCAACACAGGGGGAAACCAGTGGTGTCTGCAGTGTGCCACCCGACCAGCCGAGAGGAGACCATTCAGGATGCTCACATATGCCCCGTAACCAAACACAGGGGGAAACCAGTGTTGCCTGCAGCATGCCACCCGACAGGAGACCACCCAGAACACTCACATAAGCCCTGCAACCCAACACAAGTGGAAACCAGGGGTGCCTGTGGCATGCCGCTCGACCAGGCGAGAGGAGACCACCCAGGATGCTCACATAAGCCCCTGCAACCGAACTCAGGGGAAAACCAGTGGTGCCCGCAGCATGCCACCCGACCAGCTGAAAGGAGGCCACCCAGGATTCTCACATAAGCCCCAATAGCTCAACACAGGGGAAAACCAGTGGTGCCTGCAGCATGGCACCCGACCAGCCGAGAGGAGACCACCTAGGACGCTCACATATGTCCTTGTAACACAACTTAGGGGAATACCAGTGGTGCATTTCAGCGTGCCACCCGACCAGCCGAGAAGAGACCACCCAGGACACAAACATAAGCCCCTGTAGCTCAACACAGGGGGAAACTAGTGGTGCCTGCAGTGCGCCACCCAACCAGCCGAGGGGAGACCATTCAGGATGCTCACATATGCCCCTGTAATCCAACTCAGGGTTAAACCAGTGGTGCCTGCAGTGTGCCACCTGATCAGGTGAAAGTATATCACCCAGCACGCTCACATAACCCCCCCCCCCCATAAGCCGTAACCCAACACATGGGAAACCAGTGGTGCCTGCAGCATGCCACCCGGCAGGAGACCACTCAGGACGCTCACATAAGCCCCTGTAACCCAACAAAGGGGGAAACCAGGAGTGCCCGCGGCGTGACACCCGACCAGGCGAGAGGAGACCACCCAGGATGCTCATATAAGCCCCCCATAACCCAGCACGGGGGAAACCAATGGTGTCCACAGCGTGCCACCCAACCAGCTGAGAGGAGACCACCCAGAACACTCACATAAGCCCCTGTAACCCAACTCAGGGGAAAACCAGTGGTGCCCGCAGCGTGCCAACCCAACCAGTCGAGAAACCACCAAAGACGCTCACATAAGACCCTGTAACCCATCTCAGCAGGAAGCTAGTGGTTCCCGTATCGTGCCACCTAACCAGCCGAGAGGAAACCACCCAGGATGCTCATATAAACCCCCGTAATCCAACACAGGGGAAACCAGTGGTGCCCGCAGCGTGCCACCCGACCACCTGCGCTCAGACATCATGTTTGAATAGTACATCCAACTGTAATCTTCCTGTAACTCGCATCCTTTTGGAGCAACAGATAAAAAAAATAAAACCCACAGAGACCCATCACTCCAAAACCATAAAACGTGCCAACACCTCAGGACACCGGCAGACTGACGACATTACCAGGTGCAGAGGGCACTGAACATCATGCTCACCCACACTTTACAACATCTGCTTAAAAGTCAGGAATGTGCCCCCTATATACAGTGTGTGGGGGTCCAGCAATGTGGGTCAAGGAAGTACAACATGGAATCCCCCAAATACAGAAACCCCGAGGGTGATGGAGGGTGACGGAGGTCCCACTGCCACTCAGTGCGGGGGTGCAGGTACCAGACTGTCCCCGAAATACAGAGACCCGAGGATGACGGAGGTCCCACTGCCACTCAGTGCGGGGGTGCAGGTACCAGACTGTCCCTGACATACAGAGACCCCGAGGATGACGAAGTCCCACTGCCGCTCAGTGCAGGGGTGAGGTGCAAACTGTCCCCAAATACAGAGACCCCGAGGATGACGGAGATCCCACTGCCGCTCAGTGCGGGTGTGCAGGTCCAGACTGTCCCCTAAATACAGAGACCCCGAGGATGATGAAGGTCCCACTGCCACTCAGTGCGGGGGTGCAGGTGCAGACTGTCCCCGAAATACAGAGACCCCGAGGATGACGGAGGTCCACTGCCACTCAGTGCGGGGGTGCAGGTGCCAGACTGTCCCGAAATACAGAGACCCCGAAGGATGACGGAGATCCCACTGCCGCTCAGTGCGGGGGTGCAGGTGCCAGAACTGTCCCCAAAATACAGAGACCCCGAGGATGAGGGAAGGTCCCACTGCCGCTCAGTGCGGGGGTGCAGGTGCCAGACTGTCCACCAAATACAGAGACCCCGAGGATGACGAGGTCCCACTGCCGCTCAGTGCGGGGGTGCAGGTGCCAGACTGTCTCTGAAATACAGAGACCCCGAAGGATGACAGAGGTCCCACTGCCACTCAGTGCGGGGGTGCAGGTGCAAGACTGTCTCAAATACAGAGAACCGAGGATGAGGAGGGGTCCCATGCCAGCTCAGTGCGGGGGTGCAGGTGCAGACTGTCCCCAAAATACAGAAAACCCCAGGATGACGGAGATCCCACTGCCGCTCAGTGCGGGGGTGCAGGTGCAGACTGTCCCAAATACAGAGACCCCAGGATGACGAAGGTCCCACTGCCACTAGTGCGGGGTGCAGGTGCCAGACTGTCCCCTAAATACAGGACCCGAGGATGACGGAGGTCCCACTGCCTCAGTGCGGGGGTGCAGGTGCCAGACTTCCCAAATACAGAGACCCGAGGATGACGGAGATCCCACTGCCGCTCAGTGCGGGGGTGCAGGTGCCAGACTGTCCCCAAATACAGAGACCCCGAGAGACGGACGGAGTCCCACTGCCACTCAGGCGGGGGTGCAGGTGCAGACTGTCCCCCAAATACAGAGACCCCGAAGGAGACGGAGGTCCCACTGCCGTTAAGTGCAGGGGTGCAGGTGCCAGACTGTCCCCAATACAGACCCCGAGGATGACGGAGGTCCCACTGCCGACTCAGTGGGGGGTGCAGGTGCAGACTGTCCCCCAAATACAGAGACCCCGAAGAGTGACGGAGGTCCACTGCCGCTCAGTAGCAGGGGTGCAGGTGCAGACTGTCCCCCAAATACAGAGACCCGAGGATGGAGAGTCCCACTGCCACTAGTGCGGGGTGCAGGTGCCGACTGTCCCCAAATACAGGACCCCGAGGATGACGTGAGGTCCCACTGCCGCCAGTGCAGGGGTGGCAGGTGCAGACTGTCCCTCAAATACAGAGACCCGAGGATGACGAGGTCCCACTGCCACTCAGTGCGGGGTGAGGTGCAGACTGTCCCCAAATACAGAGACCCGAGGAGGACGGAGTCCCACTGCCGTCAGTGCGGGGGTGCAGTACCAGACTGTCCCCCAAATACAGAGACCCAGAGGATGAAGAGGTCCAATGCCGCTCATGTGGGGGTGTCAGGTGACAGACTGTCCCCAAATACAGGACCCGAAGATGACTGAGGTCCCACTGCCGCTCAGTGTGGGGGGTACAGGTGACAGACTGTCCACAATACTAGGGCCCACGAGGATGACGGAGGTTCCACTGTCCACTCAGTGCAGGGTGCAGGTAGACTGTCCCCAAATACAGAGACCCAGTGGATGACGGAGGTCCCACTGTCGCTCAGTGCGGGGATGCAGGTGACAGACTGTCCCCCAAATACAGAGACCCAGAGGATGACGGAGATCCATGCCACTCAGTGCGGGGGTGCAGGTGCAGACGGTCCCCAAATACAGAGACTCCGAAGATGACGGAGGTCCCACTGCCGCTCAGTTTGGGGGGTACAGGTGACAGACTGTCCAAACATCCAGTATTTGAGGTGCTTTTTCCACCCGGTTTCTGAGCGTTCACTCTGCTCCCCCACAATCATGTAACCCCGTCACTGCCGGTATCAAGCTCGTAGCCTCCGGCACAGAAGTTAATGTGGATCCTGACTATTTTAGGTAATGAAACATTCAGTGGAACGCAGGGTAATTCTGGGAAAACCCACAGAAGCACCAACACAGGGGGAGCAAAGAGGGGAATGGGGGGGGCAAGGGGGGGAACGAGATATCAATAAGAAAGGGTAAAAGGTAGAGAGGGAGATCACGTGGGGTGCTGCTATAGAGACATCAAAAAAGAGGTCATATGTCATGAATTGCCAACTCAAATTTGTGACCACTGAACTATAGCAGGTATTCATAGTACGGCCTGTCCCCCCTACAGGGTAACGGTGCACTTAATGCAAGAACGTCTCCCCCAGATCACCTGTGTACCTGCTCCTCCGATCTCCCCATATCTGTTCCTCCCCATCACCTCCCTGCCCACTCCTCCGTATCACCCCCATATCCACTCCTCCATATCCGCTCCTCTATATACCCACATACATGCTCCTCTGTATTCCCCCATATCCACCCCCATACCTGCTCCTCTCCATCACCCCCATCCTGCTCCTCCATACCTGCTCCTCTCCATCACCCCCATGCCCGCTCCTCCGATACCACATACATCGCTCTCCTCTGTATTCCCCATACCCTGGTCTTCCCATCACCATCCCTGCCCACTCCTCTGTATCTTCCCATACCTGCTCCTCTCCATCACCCCCATCCCCCGCTCCCTCCATATCTAATCTCCTCCATATCCCTCCATATCCACTCCTCCATACCTGCTCCTCTATATACCCACATACCGGCTCCTCCGTATACCCACATACGCGCTCCTCTGTATTCCCCATACCCGGTCTTCCCCATCACCTCCCTGCCCACTCCTCTGTATCTTCCCATATCTGCTCCTCTCCATCACCCCCACACTAGCTCCTTCATGTTCACCCCCCACCAGACAGCAGCCCTTTCAGAGCCCCATTCCTGTTGTACCCTGGCCCTACCTTGCCCCTGCTCAATGAGGTCATCAATGTAGCATCGTCCGTCCTCCTCCATGGGAGCGAGGATCAGCCCTTGTGTTTCCTTCCACATGATGTCCAGTGATGGAGGTCTGGCGACACATTGAGGTGAGACGTCCTCCCCCTCCTACAGCAGAGGAGCTTGTCCCAGCAGAGGATGCTGCCTGAGCACGCTGAGCCCCTGCCTGCCAGCAGCCACTGCAGCTCCCTATATGGCCCCAGACACTGCAAGGGGCCCGGGGGAGTCACCCCATCACCAAAGGAATGTGAACACACTGCTAGAGAACGCAAGGCCATGCTGAGACTTGTAGTTCCATAGCATGAGAGCGGCAGCCAGATGAGACTTATGAGGGGGATGAAGAATTACACACAGAGAGATGTGGCTGCAAGACACAGGAGAGTGTGCACTGTGTGGGGGCACCATGCCTGCTACGCCTCTGGTGGGGGCGCAATGCCCCATACAGCCCATCTGGGGGCGCCGTGCCCCGTACAGCTTGTGAGGGGGCACTGTGCCCTGATCTTACTGTACAGTGTCAACCAAACGTCACTACCACAGAGAGGACAGCAGCGGGCACAGACACTCGGCAGCGGGCACAGACACTCGGCAGCGGGCATAGACACTCGGCAGCGGGCACAGACACTCGGCAGCGAGCACAAACACTCGGCAGCGGGCACAGACACTCGGCAGCGGGCACAGACACTCGGCAGCGGGCACAGACACTCGGCAGCGGGCACAGACACTCGGCAGCGGCACAGACACTCGGCAGCGGGCACAGACACTCGGCAGCGGGCACAGACACTCGGCAGCGGGCACAGACACTCGGCAGCGGGCACAGACACTTGGCAGCGGGCAGACACAAAGCAGCGGGTACAGTCACTCAGCAGCGGGTACAGACACAAAGCAGCGAGTACAGACACTCAGCAGCGGGTACAGTCACTCAGCAGCGGGTACAGTCACTCAGCAGAAGTCACCACATCCTGCATGAAACAACAGACAATGGGGCCCCAAGAGGTGGTGACTGGGACCCATATGACAGCGAGGTCCTCTGCTCCTCCAGGACACATCCACCCCGTCCACTGGGCGACCCTGACCCACCCCGTCCACTGGCCAACCCCGGCCCACCCCGTCCACTGGCCAACCCCGGCCCACCCCGTCCACAAACCGACTTAGGCCCACCCCGTCCACAGGCCGACCTCGGCCCATCTCGTCCACAGGCCGACCCCAGCCCTCCCCGTCCACAAACCAACCTCGGCCCACCCCGTCCACAAACCGACTTAGGCCCACCCAGTCCACAGGCCAACCTCGGCCCACCCCGTCCACAGGCCAACCTCGGCCCACCCCGTCCACAACCGACTTAGGCCCACCCAGTCCACAGGCCAACCTCGGCCCACCCCGTCCACAGGCCAACCTCGGCCCACCCCGTCCAAAGGCCAACCTCGGCCCACCCCGTCCACAGGCCAACCTCGGCCCACCCCGTCCACAAACCGACTTAGGCCCACCCCGTCCACAGGCCAATCTCGGCCCACCCCGTCCACAAACCGACTTAGGTCCACCCCAGTCCACAGGCCAATCTCGGCCCACCCAGTCCACAAAACCGACTTAGGTCCACCCCGTCCACAGGCCGACCTTGGCCCATCTCGTCCACAGGCCGACCCCAGCCCTCCCCGTCCACAAACCGACCTCGGCCCACCCCGTCCACAAACCGACTTAGGCCCACCCCATCCACAGGCCGACCTCGGCCCATCTCGTCCACAGGCCGACCCCAGGCCCCCCCGTCCACAAACCAACCTCGGCCCACCCCGTCCACAAACCGACTTAGGCCCACCCAGTCCACAGGCCAACCTCGGCCCACCCCGTCCACAGGCCAACCTCGGCCCACCCCGTCCACAAACCGACTTAGGCCCACCCAGTCCACAGGCCAACCTCGGCCCACCCCGTCCACAGGCCAACCTCGGCCCACCCCGTCCACAGGCCAACCTCGGCCCACCCCGTCCACAAACCGACTTAGGCCCACCCCGTCCACAGGCCAATCTCGGCCCACCCCGTCCACAGGCCAACCTCGGCCCACCCCGTCCACAGGCCAACCTCGGCCCACCCCGTCCACAAACCGACTTAGGCCCACCCCGTCCACAGGCCAATCTCGGCCCACCCTGTCCACAAACCGACTTAGGTCCACCCAGTCCACAGGCCAATCTCGGCCCACCCCGTCCACAAACCGACTTAGGTCCACCCCGTCCACAGGCCGACCTTGGCCCACCGTCCACAGCCGACCCCAGCCACCCCGTCCACAAACCGACTCGGCCCACCCCGTCCACAGAACCCGCTTGGCCCATCCGTCCACAGGCCACCCTGCCCACCCCGTCCACAAACCGACTTTGGCCCACCCAGTCCACAGGCCAACCTCGGCCATCCGTCCACAGGCCACCCAGCCCACCCCGTCCACAAACCGACTTAGGCCCACCCCAGTCCACAAACCGACTTAGGTCCACCCAGTCCACAGGCCAATCTCGGCCCACCCGTCCACAAACCGACTTAGGTCCACCCAGTCCACAGGCCAATCCTCGGCCCACCCGTCCACAAACCGACTTAGGACCCCATCCACAACCCGGCCACCCCATCCACAGACCAAAATTCAGGGATTCTCTGGAATAAGACATCAGATCGCAGATATCAAGGTTTTTTTTTAGCTTCCTGTGACCGGCTGCCCATATAGACTGTCAAAGAGACGATCCTACAGACAGATCCCTGTTAATCCTAGGTGCAGCCTCCAGGACATGTCCCTCTCTCATTACAGCTCTGACATCGTCCTGATGATTACACATCATCCCGCGCGGCCTCATACCTCTGAGGCGAGTAATGTTTGGATCCCCTCCAGATCCTGTGCCGCTCACTCCTATGTCACACACTGAAGGCCCCAAGCCTTTACAGACAGGACTACAGACACCAGACGGACGGACATGTGAGCACATCTGCAGCACCGCATTGAAGTGTCCTGCAGCCTCAAGCCAACAATTGTCTGCTTGCGTCAGTGAACAGGAGTATTTTTGTTGCAAGTCCTACTCACAGCTAGGGTTTGTTACAATGTGTTTGAAAAGCTGAGTGCCTGTGTGAGCAGGAATATGTACATCTGATAATGTCCTGGTCACCTGACCACTACAGCCAATCCCAGATGTCAGGGGTCATGTGACTTTATGACCTGTCGGTGACCTCAGGAGCGTGTGATTGTGCTGGAGGTGAAAGGTCAGATCACACCAGATCTCACCAGGACGAGCAAGTATGAGAAAGGGCTCCCCTTACAGGAGGACACCCACATCGCAGGGAGAACAGACCGCCAAACCAGGGGTGACTGCAGCGGTCATTACCACTGCCTCAATCAGTGCCAGCAAATCAGCAAAGCAAGGAAGGGTCACATGACCAGGATGAGAGCTACAGGACCATCAGTGGGATAGGGGCAGAGTACGGCTTAGAGGATGGAGGCTTAGAGGAGGGACGCTTAGAGGACGGGAAGGGATTAAAGGCCGGGTACGGCTTAGAGGATGGGGACGGCTTAGGGGCCGTGTACGGTTTAGGGATGGGGACGGCTTAGAGGATGGGGACGCTTAGAGGATGGGGACGTTTTAGGGGCAGAGTATGGTTTAGAGCAGTGTTTCTCAACTCCAGTCCTCAGGACCCACCAACAGATCTTGTTTTCAGGGTTTCCTTAGTATTGCACAGGTGATAGTTTAATCACCTGCACTGGGGATAATTCAAACCCCGTGTTGGTGGTCCTGAGGACTGGAGTTGAGAAATATTGGTTTAGAGGATGGGACGGCTTAGGGCAGAGTACAGCTTAGAGGATGGGGACGGCTTAGAGGATGGGACAGGCTTAGAGGATGGGGACGGCATAGAGGATGGGGACGGCTTAGAGGATGGGGACGGCTTAGAGGATGGGGACGGCTTAGCGGATGGGGACGGCTTAGCGGATGGGGACGGCTTAGCGGATGGGGACGGCTTAGAGGATAGGGACGGCTTAGAGGATGGGACGGCTTAGAGGATGGGGACGTTTTAGGGGCAGAGTATAGTTAGACTCTAATCCACTTTAAACTTAGAGGATGGAGACGCTTAGAGATGGGACGGCTTAACGGATAGAAACGGCTTAGAGGATGGGGACTGCTTAGGGGCCAGGGACGGCTTAGAGAATGGGGACGGCGTTAGAGAATGGGGACGTTTTAGGGGCAGAGTATGGTTTAGAGGATGGGGACAGTTTATAAATCTGGTGATGGCCGGGGACAGCTTATAAATCCGGGAACAACTTGAGGGCCAGGGACCACTTTTAAATCCAGGGACCACTTGGGGCGAGACACTGTTTTAGAAGGGGACAACTTGGAGGCCGGGCATTATATCCATTCCCCAGGTCAGACAGAGGACGCGGCTACAGCAGGTAATGACTGTACCAGAGGACGTTGTGGGTAATACACAGGAGTGGACTCTGAGCCTACCTTCTTCAGGAGTGGATGTGGCCTCCGGTTCCGGGCGCCCCGCTGCCTTCTGGGTAATACTGACAGTTTCTGACACAGTTACAGAACTAATTTCTTCCATTTTGGATTCTGAAGATATCTGTGTGCGGGCGGCCGTTCTGTGATACAGAACTATGAGTAATGCTGACTGTTTCCTCTACAATATGCAGTTCTCCTGCCCCAAATTGTGGAAGTTTCTGGGCAATGCTGATGGTTTCCTTTACGGTTTTTACTTCCTTCTCAGATTGTGAACGTTTTTCAGCAATGGGGACGATTTCTTTTACAGCTTGGAGTTTCTCCTCCTTGGATTCTTGGGGTTTGTGTGTAATGCTGATTGTTCCCTTTACAGTCTTGACGTCCTCCCCTGATTCTAGGGCTTTCTGGGTAACAGTGATCGCTTCTTGTACTGTTTTGGTTTCCTCCTTTGTTTCCAGAGATTTCTGGGTAATAATGACCGCTTTTGTTGCAGTTTTGGCTTCTTTCTTTTGTTCTTGAGATTTCTGGGTAATAATGACCGCTTCTTGTACAGTTATGCCCTTCTCCTTTGATTCTGGAGCTTTCTGGGTAATAGTGACCGCTTCTGTTACAGTTCTGGTTTCCTTTGATTCTGGAGCTTTCTGGGTAATAGTGACCGCTTCTGTTACAGTTTTGGTTCCTTGCTTTGATTCTAGAGCTTTCTGGGTAATAGTGACTGCTTCTGTTACAGTTATGCCCTTCTCCTTTGATTCTGGAGCTTTCTGGGTAATGGTGATCGCTTCTGTTACAGTTTTGGCCTTTTCCTCCTTTGATTCTGGAGCTTTCTGGGTAATAGTGACCGCTTCTATTACAGTTTTGGCCTTTTCCTCCTTGGATTCTGGAGCTTTCTGGGTAATAGTGACCGCTTCTATTACAGTTTTGGCCTTTTCCTCCTTTGATTCTAGAGCTTTCTGGCTAATAGTGACCACTTCTGTTACAGCAATGCCTTTCTCCTTTGATTCTGGTGTTGTCTGGCTAATAGTGACCGCTTCTGTTACAGTTTTGGCTTTTTTCCCCTTTGATTCTGGAGCTTTCTGGCTAATTGTGACCGCTTCTGTTACAGTTTTGGTTTCCTCCATCGATTTTGAAGTTTTCTGGGTAATAGTGACCGCTTCTGATACAGTTATGCCCTCCTCCTTTGATTCTGGAGCTTTCTGGGTAATCATGACCGCATCTGTTACAGTTATGCTTTTCTCCTTTGATTCTGGAGCTTTCTGGGTAATAGTGACCACTTCTGTTACAGTTTTGGCTCCTTTCTTTGAATCTGGAGCTTTCTGGCTAATGGTGACCGCTTCTGTTACAGTTTTTGTTTCCTCCATCGATTCTGGAGTTTTCTGGGTAATAGTTACTGCTCCTGTTACAGTTTTTGCTTTTTCCTCCTTTGATTCTGGAGCTTTCTGGGTAATAGTGACCGTTTCTGTTACAGTTTTGGTTTCCTCCTTTGATTCTGGAGCTTTCTGGGTAATAGTGACCGCTTCTGTTACAGTTTTGGTTCCCTCCTTTGATTCTGGAGCTTTCTGGGTAATAGTGACCGCTTCTGTTACAGTTTTGGTTTCCTCCTTTGATTCTGGAGCTTTCTGGGTAATAGTGACCGCTTCTGTTACAGTTTTGGTTGCCTCCTTTGATTTTAGCGCTTTCTGGGTTATAGTGATCGATTCTGTTACAGATTTGGTTTCCTTTGACTTCGGAGCTTTCTGGGTAATAGTAACAGTTTCTGTTACAGTTTTGTCTCCTTCCTTTGATTCTGGAACTTTCTGGGTAATAGTGACCGCTTCTGTTACAGTTTTGGCTTTTTTCTCCTTTGATTCTGGAGCTTTCTGGCTAATGGTGACCGCTTCTGATACAGTTATGCCCTCCTCCTTTGATTCTGGAGCTTTCTGGGTAATCATGACCGCTTCTGTTACAGTTATGCTTTTCTCCTTTGATTCTGGAGCTTTCTGGGTAATAGTGACCACTTCTGTTACAGTTTTGGCTCCTTTCTTTGAATCTGGAGCTTTCTGGCTAATGGTGACCGCTTTTGTTACAGTTTTTGTTTCCTCCATCGATTCTGGAGTTTTCTGGGTAATAGTTACTGCTCCTGTTACAGTTTTTGCTTTTTCCTCCTTTGATTCTGGAGCTTTCTGGGTAATAGTGACCGTTTCTGTTACAGTTTTGGTTCCCTCCTTTGATTCTGGAGCTTTCTGGGTAATAGTGACCGCTTCTGTTACAGTTTTGGTTTCCTCCTTTGATTCTGGAGCTTTCTGGGTAATAGTGACCGCTTCTGTTACAGTTTTGGTTCCCTCCTTTGATTCTGGAGCTTTCTGGGTAATAGTGACCGCTTCTGTTACAGTTTTGGTTTCCTCCTTTGATTCTGGAGCTTTCTGGGTAATAGTGACCGCTTCTGTTACAGTTTTGGTTGCGTCCTTTGATTTTAGCGCTTTCTGGGTTATAGTGATCGATTCTGTTACAGATTTGGTTTCCTTTGACTTCGGAGCTTTCTGGGTAATAGTAACAGTTTCTGTTACAGTTTTGTCTCCTTCCTTTGAGTCTGGAGCTTTCTGGGTAATAGTAACAGTTTCTGTTACAGTTTTGTCTCCTTCCTTTGAGTCTGGAGCTTTCTGGGTAATAGTGACCACTTCTGTTACAGTTTTGGTTTGCTTTGATTCTGGTGTTTTCTGGGTAATAGTAACAGTTCCTGTTACAGTTTTGGCTCCTTCCTTTGATTCTGGAGCTTTCTGGGTAATATTAACTGCTTCTGTTGCAGTTTTGGTTGCTTCCTTTGATTTTAGAGCTTTCTGGGTTATAGTGACTGTTTCCATTGCAGTCTGTGGTTTCTCAGATTTTGCAGACGTCTTGGTCCCAGTAGAAGTAATCTCCAGGTGAGATTCTAGAGCAACGGCATGGTGCACACCTTGATCCGGAGCGCGGTCAGATTTGGTTTTGCTTCCAGCTCTTATCTGCTCACCTGTTGTGGCACCAGCTTTGGTGACCATCACTAGGTCCTTGGACTCCTGATGTAGAACCTCAGTAGTCACAGAAGAGGAAACAGACATGCTCTTCTGCACCGTTTCTGATTTTAGGACCAGATCCTCCTCCGGTTTCTTGGACACTGGCGGAGTTAGAGATGAGTGATGTTCCTGACTGGCTGTATTCTTGCCCTTCTGTATGGAGATCTCGGCGGTCTTGCGGGACTCTTGTATTTTTGACTTCCCGGCTTGTGTTTCCTCCACATTTAGTTTTGTAAGCTTTTGTTTAGTTTCGGTCTGAACTTCTCTGGAGACCATCTCCTTTCTCATGTCTTTCTTTGGTGGGTGGGTAACAGAGACGTCCTGGACATCTGACTCGCCAGCCTCTTTTTTGGCTTTCTTATTTTTCCCCTTGGATCCCTTCTTATCCTTGTCCCCGCTGACCTCCTGCTCTGTCTGGACAGTGGTGACGCTCGCAGAGCTCTCATCCTTTACATTGTGTCCCTGTGATAATTCGGAAGACCCCTGATGAAGCCCCCCTTGTCCTGATGCCCCCTCTCTGGATTTCCCTTGCTTTTTAGGGTCGCTCTTTGGGGTCCCCTCAGATGTGACTTCTACAGCTTCGGAGGACCCCTGATGAAGCCCCCCTTGTCCTGATGCCCCCTTTCTAGATTTCCCTTGCATTTTAGGGTCGCTCTTTGGGGTCCCCTCAGATGTGACTTCTACAGCTTCGGAGGACCCTGATGAAGCCCGCCTTGTCCTGATGCCCCTCTCTAGTTTTCCCTTGTTTTTTAGGGTCGCTCTTTGGGGCCCCCTCAGACGTGACTTCTACAGCTTCGGAGGACCCTTGATGAAGCCCGCCTTGTCCTGATGCCCCCTCTCTAGTTTTCCCTTGTTTTTTAGGGTCGCTCTTTGGGGCCCCCTCAGACGTGACCTCTACAGCTTCGGAGGACACTTGATGGAGCCCCCCTTGTCCTGATGCCCCCTCTCTAGATTTCCCTTGCTTTTTAGTGTCGATCTTTGGGACCCCCTCAGACGTGACCTCTACAGCTGCCCCTCTCGTTTGCTCACTAATGCCTAGTTTCTGGGTCTTTTTGAAGTCAGGCTTTGTGTCATCCTGGTGGTCCGCAGCCCCCTCTTTCCCAGCCTTTTCTTGCCCTTTCTTCTTTTGGCCCTTTTTCTCTTCTACCTTGGTCTCAGTTTTTGGAGGCTCTAGGCTTGCAGTCATTGGACCAGCAGTGACAGTAAGCGCCTCCTTCTTTTGCAGCATTTCACTTTCCTGCAGTGCTGCGAGCACATGGGTTTGACTCACTCCTTGCTCTTCCTCAGATTTGGCAGCTGAAGCGTTACCCTGCTGTTTAACCCCTTGTGTGGCCCCTGGCCTTGCCTTGTTGGAGAGCAGCTCAGCTGTCTCTTTTCCCCTCTCTTGGGCTAGTTTTATTAATTGTCCCTCTTTCCTCCCCTGTTTGGACCCCTGGTCCGGTACGTGTTCCTGCACGGGGGGCTTCTCGCTGACCCCTGACTTTACCCCCTTCTCGTGAACATGGACCTCCACAGAGGAGGCCACATAAACAGCTTTCTCTGTAGTGAGGGTCCTGGCCTCCTCGGATTTGTGGACCACCTTGATGGTGGTCCTTGTGGCTGCACTTTGGGAATTGCTGACAATGTGGTTGAACTGGATTTTTTCCTCCCTCGTTCCTTTCTCCTCCCTCCTCTGCTCCGTCCTCTTGTACCCGGAGGTGACTGAACCTGGACTTGTCATTACCTCGGCATTGTCCATCAGTGTGTGTCTCCGGGGGCTTCTTCTTTCCTAAGCCCTTGTGTCCTCCCAAACATCATCTCATCAGCCCAGCTATCAGATGCCCCTAAGTGCCCCCTCTGCTCAAACCCCACACTCTCCTGCTCTCTTTTCCTAATCTCTTCCCTCCTCTTGGTCCCCCATTTCTCCTCTATGCTATTAGTATTACTTGTTCCCCTGGCCTGGTCATCAGGTCCTGCCCATCTCTGCCACCCACCTTCTTGGCAGCTGTTCTCCAGCACGTGGGACTTGACGGAGCCATGCGCAGAGTTCTGACCTCTCTGGGGCCCGGCTCCTCTCTCCTGCGATATTCTTGCCTCTCGGTATCGGCCTGGGTTTTGGGACATACGATGTGGGTCCATGAACCGCTTGGACGTTTGCAGCCGTTATCCTCCGAGGCAAACCTTGTGGAGCGACCGGACGTCTCACCCTCTGTAGCGGTGCGGGCACGATTTCCGGAGGCAGATTGAGGTATTGGCGCAGGTAGATGATGCCCTCGTTGGTCAGGTACCAGTAACAATGCTTCCATGTGAACGTTTCCCTGACGTACCCACGGGATTTCAGCGAGGCCATGGCTTTGGTGACCTGCAGATTGGTGACACCAGGCACCTCGGCATGGTGACTCTGCGGCCGTTCGTCATTGGTGGCCACCATGACTCCATCGCGAAATAGAAGTTCATAAATGGCTCGTAGCCGGTCACGTGGCATCAGCATCCCGGCCACCATCTTGGCTTTTTGGCCTCAGTGTTAGTGCAGAAGAGAATTGTGCAGTCTTTGCATCCAAAAAAAAAAAAATATATATAAAGAATAAATAAAAGCAGGAAGTTCCTGGAGCTGCCAGTGACAGCGAGTGACAGCAATGTGCCAGCGAGGAGACAACGATGTGACAGCGAGGTGCCGGCTGATCCTCCTGGATGAAGTCTCCTCTCTGCAGAATGGGCAGCACAAAGTTTCTCCAGCTATCCTCCTTCTGCAGAAAGTTTCTCCCCTATCCTCCCTCTGCGCTCCCCCCTCCTCAGCTTCTGGAGAGTGTCAGCGACTCCACCTCCAGTGCGAGAGAGACTGGACAGGGCAGAGAGACAGCTGACAGCCCAGAGAGAGACAGCTGACAGCCCAGAGAGACAGATGACAGTCCAGGAGACTGTGCCTGAACATGCACAGGAGAGAGTGTGCGCCGCTCACACGCCCTACAGTCCTGCAGGCACTTATGGAGGGAGGGGGCAGGAGCCTGCCCTCCCAGTGCACCTACATCACCAGGGATGCCGCCTGGGCACACATCCGGGCACACCACCATATGGCAGGACAAGTATGAATGGCATACCAAGCCCATCACTACCACGTGACATCGTACCCTCCACCGGGCACAGAGCCTGCAGCTGCCAACAGCCCTCAACACGTGCCCTTTACTGACAAGCACCGGAGGATATATATATATATACACACAGTATATTCCTAGACTGCAGGATGGTGAGAGAGAAATAATACAGCAGCAGCTGCTCCCGTGTGTCACACACGCCCCACCTCTAATACCGCTCTATAGAGTGCAAGCTCCACAGACAAGTGCCGACGCAGGATCAAGCACTACAGCCCTTATTATATCCGACAATTACCAGACTACAAAGGACACAAGCCGCGACATGAGGACATAACGCTGCAATCACCTCCATCACAATCACTCACAACTGAAGAGGATACGTCCTCCAGAGGCATCAGACATCCCAAAGGCATCAGGCATCCAGCACCCAGAGGCACCAGGCACCCCACATTCCAGAGCACCAGCACCCCCATCCAGAGCACCAGGATGCCCCTGGGCACACATGGCACACCACCATATGGCAGGACAAGTCATAAATGGCACCAGCACCCACACACCCAGAGCATCGTCACCCACACCCGGGCACAGAGCCCCAGTGCAACAGCCCTCAACACGGCACCAGACAAGCACCCAGAGGACTATAAATATACACACGTATATTCCTAGACTGCAGGATGCATGAGGAAGACAATAATGGACAGCACCACGCTCCGAGTGCACCAGGCCCCCACACCTCTAGATGACCGCTCCCAATCCAGAGTGCACAGCACTCCACAGACACAGTGCCACCAGGATCAAGCACTACAGCCCTACACTATCATCCCCACATTACCAGAGCACCAAGGACACACAGCCGCGATGAGGACAAACCTAGAACACCCCATCCACAATCACTCACAAGCAACCAGGATCGTCACTCCGACACACCCAAAGGCACACAGGCATCCACACCATCGAGCAGGACCAATCCAGAGGCACAGCACCCCACACTCCAGAGGCACCAGGCACCCCACACCCAGAGCACCAGGCACCCCACCCAGAGGCACAGGCACCCACACCCAGAGGCACCAGGCACCCCACACTCCAGAGGCACCAGGCACCCCACACTCCAGAGGCACCAGGCACCCCACACCCAGAGGCACCAGGCACCCCACACCCAGAGGCACCAGACCCCACACTCCAGAGGCACCAGGCACCCCACACTCCAGAGGCACCAGGCACCCCACACTCCAGAGGCACCAGGCACCCCACACTCCAGAGGCACCAGGCACCCACACCCAGAGGCACCAGGCACCCCACACCCAGAGGCGCACCAGGCACACACCCACACCCAGAGGCACCAGGCACCCCACCCCAGAGGCACCAGGCACCCCCACCACCCAGAGGCACCAGGCACCCCACACCCAGAGGCACCAGGCACCCCACACCAGAGGCACCAGGCACCCACACCCAGAGGCACCAGGCACCCACACTCCAGAGGCACCAGGCACCCCACACTCCAGAGGCACCAGACCCACACACTCCAGAGGCACCAGGCACCCCACACAGAGCACCAGGCACCCACCACCCACGAGGCACCAGGCACCCCACACTCCACAGAGGCACCAGGGCACCCCACACCCAGAGGCACCAGGCACCCCACACTCCAGAGGCACCAGGCACCCCAACACCCAGAGGCACCAGGCACCCCACACTCCAGAGGCACCAGGCACTCCCCACACCCCAGAGGCACCAGGCACCAGGCACCCCACACTCCAGAGGCACCAGGCACCCCACACTCCAGAGCACCAGGCACCCCACCCCAGAGGCACCAGGCACCCCACACCCAGAGGCACCAGGCACCCCACACCCCGAGGCACCAGGCACCCACACTCCAGAGGCACCAGGCACCCCACACTCCAGAGGCACCAGGCACCCCACACCCAGAGGCACCAGGCACCCCACACTCCAGAGGCACCAGGCACCCCACACTCCAGAGGCACCAGGCACCCCACACTCCAGAGGCACCAGGCACCCACACTCCAGAGGCACCAGGCACCCCACACTCCAGAGGCACCAGGCACCCCACACTCCAGAGGCACCAGGCCCCCACACTCCAGAGGCACCAGGCACCCCACACTCCAGAGGCACCAGGCACCCCACACTCCAGAGGCACCAGGCACCCCACACTCAGAGGCACAGGCACCCCACACTCCAGAGGCACCAGGCACCCCACACTCCAGAGGCACCAGGCACCCACACCCGAGGCCACCCACTCCAGAGGCACCAGGCACCCCACACTCCAGAGGCACCAGGCACCCAATCATCAGACGCCCCACACTCCGAGGCACAGACACCCAGAGGCACAGCACCCACACTCCAGAGGCACCAGCACCCCAGCACCCAGAGGCACAGCACCCCACTCCAGAGGCACCAGGGACCCCACACTCAGAGGCACAGCACCCACACCAGAGGCACAGCACCCCACACTCCAGAGGCACCAGGCACCCCAACTCCAGAGGCACCAGCACCCCATAGCATCAGATGCCCGCACCCGAGAGGCACCAGACACCCCAGGCACAGAGCACAACACCCCAAGAGGCCCACACCCAGAGACAGGCACCACACAAGGCACCAACACCCCAGGGCATCAGATGCCAAGCAACCAGAGGCACTAAAACACACCCAGAGAAGAAAACAGGCACCAGACACCCCAGAGGCACCGGGCATCCCGCACCAAGCGCTCACCTTGCACCGTGTCCTCACTGTATGTTGGGATCGACCATGGACCCCACAGGCATCAGGTGCCCCACACCCCAGAGGCACCAGACACCCCTGGGGACCAGACACCCAGAGGCACAGGCACCCCACACTACAGAGGCACCAAGCACCCCACACCCCAGAGGCACCAGACACCCCAGAGGCATCATGAACCCCACAACCCAGAGGCACCAGACATCCCATAGGCATCAGGTGCCCGGCACCCCAGAGGCACCAGGCACCCCACACCCCAGAGTCACCAGATGCCCCGCTACCCCAGAGGCACCAGGCACCCACACCCCAGAGTCCCAGATGCCCCGCAACCCAGAGGCACCAGACACCCTAGAGGCACCAGGCATCCCGCACCCAGCGCTCACCTTGCACCGTGTCCTCCTGTATGTTGGGATCGGCCATGGACTCAGTGCGTTTCACCTCCAGAGTTAAGAGGGCCCAGGATTATAGATGCGATATAGGAAACTTTCCCACCAAAGCTGCGAGGCGCGGAGCAATGTGACCGGCAGATCTGCCGCAGGGAAGGAATTTATCAGATACAAAGATTATATGTATCAGTCATGGCTGTGCTACAAACATGGACCCCCCCTCCTCATCCTAAGCACACAACATGGGCAATCTGAACACCCCCAACCAACTCGAAGAGCAGTAACCTGTACCCCATGTACCACTCCACCACAGGCATCTATAGACTTCCACGAGGCAGACACTCCTGTCCGGTATCTACAGACATCTATGGGGCAGATCGTGTCCTGTATGTTATATATAAACTTCTGTGGGGCAGACATATCCTGTGCGGTATCTGTAGACGTCTATGGGGGCAGGCGCGCCTTGTACGTTATCTATAGACCTTTATTGGGCAAAAAAGTCCTGTACGGCATCTATAGACCTCTATGAGGCAGACGTGTCCCGTATGGTATCTACAGACCTCTCTGGGACAAGGACATGTCCTGTGCGGTATCTATAGACTTCTATGGGGCAGACGCCTAATATGCGATATCTAGAGACTTCTATGTGGGTAGACACATCCTTTGTGGCATCTATAGACCTCTATGGGGCAGACGTGTCCTGTATGGTATCTATAGACCTCTATAGGGCAGACGTGTCCTGTACAGTATCTACAGACCTCTATGGGGCAGACATGTCCTATGCGGTATCTATAGACCTCTATGGGGCAGACGCCTACTGTGCGATATCTAGAGACTTCTATGTGGGTAGACACATCCTTTGTGGCATCTATAGACCTCTATGGGGCAGACGTGTCCTGTATGGTATCTATAGACTTCTATGGGGCACACGTGACCTACATAGTATGTATATGAGGATATCCCTGTATTACTTACACTCTTATGCACCAGCATACATACTCAGGATAAGTGGTGACAGCCTGGTTAGGACCATGATGCCACAAGCAGATGTGCCCATCTCCGGATGCACCATGTGTTAATGTCGGGCACACACTGACAGCTGTAATGTCTCTTGTCGCCCTCAGGTTATGATGTGTAAATATCTATAGTCTGCAGCGGGATGTGACCGTCAGGATACTGCTGATTTACATGGCAGAGAGGGGCCCCGGCCCAGTGCTGGTGACTCCGGAGACCCTCGATCTTCTGCTTGTGAGGATCCTTCTGTGAGATCAGGGATCTGTGGATCATTCACCTTCAGGACAAGTCTGCGGATCAGCAACAGTGGATTTGTTCAGGATTAATGGTGTCCTCAGTGCTGAAAAATTGAGGGCGACACTTCTCCATCCTGTGATCCCATCAGGAGGCGTCAGATCAGCACCAAATTAATTGTATAGTCAAACAACGACCCCCAACATCCAGCCAATGTCACTAAGAACGAGGAGTCCTGGAAGTTATGACCATAGAGCCCTGATCTCACATCCTCCCGTCTG
Source organism: Allobates femoralis (assembly GCA_033576535.1). Taxonomy (NCBI): domain Eukaryota; kingdom Metazoa; phylum Chordata; class Amphibia; order Anura; family Aromobatidae; genus Allobates; species Allobates femoralis. The sequence continues at coordinate 9,335,499 of JARQOC010000005.1, forward strand.
TCCAGGATCAAAGATCCGCACAAGCCTCATACACAGATCTGGGGTCAGGACTCCAAGATGTGGAGGACAACCGGCCGAGATCCTCCATAACCTGTGTACAAGAGGCAAGGACAGGGGACGGAGGAGACGGGCAATAACCGAATACTGGGACAGAGGAGACAAGCGGTCACTGAATACTGAGGATGGAGGAGACGGGCGATCACTGAATACTGAGGACAGAGGAGACAAGCGGTCACTGAATGCTGAGGATGGAGGAGACAGGCAGTCACTGAATACGGAGGATGGAGGAGACAGGCAGTCACTGAATACAGAGGATGGAGGAGACAGGCGGTCACTGAATACTGAGGATGGAGGAGACAGGCGGTCACTGAATACTGAGGATGGAGGAGACAGGCGGTCACTGAATACTGAGGATGGAGGAGACGGACGGTCACTGAATACTGAGGATGGAGGAGACGGACGGTCACTGAATACTGAGGATGGAGGAGACGGACGGTCACTGAATACTGAGGATGGAGGAGATGGGCGGTCACTGAATACGGAGGACGGAGGAGACGGGCGGTCACTGAATACTGAGGATGAAGGAGACGGGCGGTCACTGAATACTGAGGAAGGAGGAGACGGGCAGTCACTGAATACTGAGGACGGAGGAGACGGGTGGTCACTGAATACGGAGGACGGATGGGACGGGCGGTCACTGAATACTGAGGATGAAGGAGACGGGCGGTCACTGAATACTGAGGAAGGAGGAGACGGGTGGTCACTGAATACGGAGGACGGATGGGACGGGCAATCACAGAATACTGAGGACAGATGAGACAGGCGATAACTGAATACTGAGGATGGAGGAGACGGGCAGTCAATACTGAGGACGGAGGAGGCGGGCGATCACGAATACTGAGGACGGAGGAGACAGGCGATCACTGAATACTGAGGACATAGACCAGTGCTCACTGAATACTGAGGACAAAGGGGACAGGAGGTCACTGAAAACTGAGGACGGAGGGGATGGGCGGTCACTGAATACTGAGGACGGAGGGGATGGCGGTCACTGAACACTGGGGACGGAGACAAGTGATCACTGAATACTGAGGACGGAGGGGATGAGCGGTTACTGAATACTGAGGACAGAGATGGGCAGTCACTGAATATGGAGGACGGAGGAGACGGGCAGTCATTGAATACTGAGGACGGAGATGGGAGGTCACTGAATACGGAGGAGACGGGTGGTCACTGAATAATAAGGATGGAGAAGACCGGCAGTCACTAAATACTGAGGACGGAGGAGACGGGTGGTCACTGAACATTAAGGACAGAAGAGACGAGCAGTCACTGAATACTGAGGACGGAGGAGATGGGCGGTCACTGAATACTGAGGACGGAGGAGCGGGCGGTCACTGAATACTGAGGACGGAGGAGACGGGCGGTCATTGAATACTGAGGATGGAGGAGACGGGCTGTCACTGAACATTGAGGGTATTTACTGTTCTCCTTTCTTCAGTCACCTTGTATCCTTTAATAAAAATAAACTATTAACCCTTCTATTGCTGGAAGCTTCTTCTTTCTCACACCTGCCAGAAGCTATTGTATATCTGCATGTGATGGACGCTCAGATATCGGGCGCTGTGGCCGGGGGTCGGTGTCTTTAGATCACCGCTCAGATATCGGCCGCTGTAACCGGGGGGGTCGGTGTCACTGCTCAGATACAGGTGCAGGACGCTCCCCTCAGTAAACATATCCCGGCGCCTCGGGGTGCATCCAGCGTCAGGTGAATTCCCACACTTTGCACACAGCTCCGGTGTCATCAAGGAGGTTTTTCAGGTTTAGGCGTTTTCGCAGTCACGGTCAGCAGTCGCCATATACACAGGTCAGGGGTTTTGCCACATTTCGTCATGCAGATGCCTATGTTGCATCGTCCCCCTGCAGCTCTCGGGGCTCCGGCTGATGATCATCAATGAGATGAAGCTGTAGGTGACAAATATCTGGAGGAAAGCACACAGATCAAATCTGCAGAATGATTGTGGATCGCTTAGTGACCCCGAAATGATGTGGAGGACAACAGGGGCACGAGGACGGCGGGGGCACGAGGACGGCGGGGCACGACGACGGCGGGGGCACGAGGACGGCGGGGGCACGAGGACGGCGGGGGCACGAGGACGGCGGGGGCACGAGGACGGCGGGGGCACGAGGACGGCGGGGGCACGAGGACGGCGGGGGCACGAGGACGGCGGGGGCACGAGGACGGCGGGGGCACGAGGACGGCGGGGGCACGAGGACGGCGGGGGCACGAGGACGGCGGGGGCACGAGGACGGCGGGGGCACGAGGACGGCGGGGGCACGAGGACGGCGGGGGCACGAGGACGGCGGGGGCACGAGGACGGCGGGGGCACGAGGACGGCGGGGGCACGAGGACGGCGGGGGCACGAGGACGGCGGGGGCACGAGGACGGCGGGGGCACGACGACGGCGGGGGTTCCGATATAGAACCGTCCCCAGAAATCATCACAGTTTAATGCAGTAAGATTAAAACAAGTGGTTTGATACTAGTGTTGTGTTCTGATCAGGACATAAGCGCATGTGTCTGCTTGATGTGGCCTCATTGATAACAATGTGTCGTGTTGTCGCATTCCGCCGCATCAGGATTTTTACTGTGCCGCAAAAATGCAATTTTCTGTGTTGGTGGAGGTTAAAACGACGCAGTGGTGCGGATCCGCTGAAATCCTGATGCCTCCGGATGACCTTGCAGCCCTATTTTAAGTATAGGGACGCAGGTCTGATCAGGAGACTTCAGGATTTCGATGGATACTGGCGCAAATAGCAAAAATGCCAGTGTGAAACCAGCCTCATAGATGAGAAGTCGCCAAAATTTATAGTTCTCATATTTCAGTGCAATTATAATTACTAGGAGGACGGGGGTCTGGCTGTAGGAGACCCCACAGATGACACCCCACAGTGGTGCACAGTTAGGGGACGGTGCGGACTCAACACAAAGCCTAAGCCAAGAAAAAAAACAGAGAAACGGGTTGTGCTCATTATAGGCTCTCAGGGCCAGAAGAAGCCCCTGCGGCCAGTCCGACTAGAGAAGGAAGGGGGTCCGGTCCAACAGAAGGCGGTTAGGCTTGACAGGAGGAGGGGTGGGTTCTGGTCCAACATGAGAGGGGAGGTCAGGCCATACAAGGTTTGGGGTCAGTCTGACAGGAGAGGTGGATTGGGACGGTCTGACAGGAGGGAGTACAATTTAACAAGACAGACCCCCAGAAGTTCAGCTAGACCTAATGCAGCAGCCCAGCTAGAGCCGGTTCCACGGGATCCAGAGAACAGGTTGGTGTAGTGGAACAACTCAGGCGCTGCCCCTGCCCCTGTGGATGATACGGGTGCTGCCCCTGTGGATGATGCGGGTGCTGCTGCCCCTGAGGATGATGAGGACACTGCCCCTGGGGATGATGCAGGCGCTGCCCCTGTGGATGATGTGGGCGCTGCCCCTGTGGATGATGTGGGCGCTGCCCCTGTGGATGATGCAGGCACTGCTGCCCCTGAGGATGATGAGGGTGCTGCCCCTGTGGATGATGCAGTCACTGCCCCTGCCCCTGTGGATGATGTGGGCCCCTGTGGATGATGAGGGTGCAGCCCCTGTAGATGATGCGGGCGCTGCCCCAGTGGATGATGCGGACGCTGCCCCTGTGGGTGATGCGGACGCTGCTGCTCCTGCCCCTGTGGATGATGAGGGCGCTGCACCTGTGGATGATGCAGGCGCTGCCCCTGCCCCTGTGGATAATGTGGGCGTTGCCCCTGTGGATGATGCGGGCACTGCCCCTATGGATGATTGATCTGGGCGCTGCCCCTGTGGATGATGCAGGTGTTGCCCCTACCCCTGTGGATGATGAGGGCGCTGCCCCTGTAGATGATGCGGGCGCTGCTGCCCCTCCCCTGTGGATAATGTGGGCGTTGCCCCTGTGGATGATGCGGGCACTGCCCCTGTGGATGATGCGGGCACTGCCCCTGTGGATGATTGATCTGGGCGCTGCCCCTGTGGATGATGCAGGTGTTGCCCCTACCCCTGTGGATGATGATGGCGCTGCCCCTGTAGATGATGCGGGCGCTGCTGCCCCTCCCCTGTGGATGATGAGGGCACTGCCCCTGCCCCTGTGGATGATGCGGGTGCTGCCCCTGCCCCTGTGGATGATGCAGGCGCTGCCCCTGCCCCTGTGGATGATGCAGGCGCTGCCCCTGCCCCTGTGGATGATGTGGGCGCTGCCCCTGTGAATGATGCGGGCACTGATGCCCCTGAGGATGATGCGGGCACTGATGCCCCTGAGGATGATGCGGGCACTGATGCCCCTGAGGATGATGTGGGCCCCTGTGGATGATGAGGGTGCAGCCCTGTAGATGATGCGGGCGCTGCCCCAGTGGATGATGCAGGCACTGCTGCTCCTGCCCCTGTGGATGATGAGGGCGCTGCACCTGTGGATGATGTAGGCGCTGCCCCTGTGGATGATGCAGGTGTTGCCCCTACCCCTGTGGATGATGAGGGCGCTGCCCCTGTAGATGATGCGGGCGCTGCTGCCCCTCCCCTGTGGATAATGAGGGCACTGCCCCTGTGGATGATACAGGTGCTGCCCCTGCGGATGATGCGAGTGCTGCCCCTGCGGATGATGCGGGTGCTGCCCCTGCCCCTGTGGATGATGCGGGTGCTGCCCCTGCCCCTGTGGATGATGCGGGTGCTGCCCCTGTGGATGATGCGGGTGCTGCCCATGTACCTCCGCTCCTCAGTATCACACCCTATATTATGTTCCCCTCATCCTGGTCTGTACTGAGGTACATAGATTCCTGAGGAGGTGACGTCTCCACACCATACACCATATAATATCATTATGCAAAGTGACTATACTCGGGTGACACGCTGCACGCATGGTCTGGCGGTATACACAGGTGACACACGCGCTGCACGCATGATCTGGCGGTATACACAGGTGACACACACTGCACGTATGGTCTGGCGGTATACACAGGTGACACACACGCTGCACGCATGATCTGGCGGTATACACAGGTGACACACACACTGCACGCATGGTCTGGCGGTATACACAGGTGACACACGCGCTGCACGCATGATCTGGCGGTATACACAGGTGACACACACTGCACGTATGGTCTGGCGGTATACACAGGTGACACACACGCTGCACGCATGATCTGGCGGTATACACAGGTGACACACACACTGCACGCATGGTCTGGCGGTATACAGAGGTGACACACGCGCTGCACGCATGATCTGGCGGTATACACAGGTGACACACACTGCACGTATGGTCTGGCGGTATACACAGGTGACACACACGCTGCACGCATGATCTGGCGGTATACACAGGTGACACACACACTGCACGCATGGTCTGGCGGTATACACAGGTGACACACGCGCTGCACGCATGATCTGGCGGTATACACAGGTGACACACACACTGCACGCATGGTCTGGCGGTATACACAGGTGACACACGCTGCATGCATGGTCTGGCAGTATACACAGGTGAAACACACGCTGCACGCATGATCTGGCGGTATACACAGGTGACACACACTGCACGTATGGTCTGGCGGTATACACAGGTGACACGCTGCACGCATGATCTGGCGGTATACACAGGTGACACACACACTGCACGCATGGTCTGGCGGTATACACAGGTGACACGCTGCACGCATGATCTGGCGGTATACACAGGTGACACACACACTGCACGCATGGTCTGGCGGTATACACAGGTGACACACGCTGCACGCATGGTCTGGCAGTATACACAGGTGACACACACGCTGCACGCATGATCTGGCGGTATACACAGGTGACACACACACTGCACGCATGGTGTGGCGGTATACACAGGTGACACACGCTGCACGCATGGTCTGGCAGTATACACAGGTGAAACACACGCTGCACGCATGGTCTGGCGGTGTACACAGGTGAAACACGCTGCACGCATGGTCTGGCGGTGTACACAGGTGACACACACGCTGCACGCATGGTCTGGCGGTATACACGAGTGACACACACTGAACGCCTGGTCTGGCGGTGCAACACACACAGGGACGTGATAGAATAATATTCTTGAGTTTTGTACATTGGATCCTGGAGGTGACGAGAAGAAAAACATTTACAGCGTCTCCATGGTGATGAGGCCTAGAACAGGAAGAAGCCTGACACCGGCCCATCACTAAAGGGGGGGGGGGAATATACCAGGAGAGGACACAGGCAAAGGCAGCAGAGGAGGGAGGAAAGAAAGGGAGAGAAAGAGAGAAAGGGGAGAGAAAGAGAGAAAGAGAGAAAGGGAGAAAGGGAAGAGAGAAAGGGAGAGAGAAAGGGAGAGAGAAAGGGAGAGAGAAAGGGAGAGAGAAAGAAAGAGAGAAAGAGAGAAAGAAAGAGAAGAAAGAAAGAGAGAAAGAAAGAGAGAAAGAGAAAGAGGAGAAAGAAAGAAAGAAAGAAAGAGAGAAAGAAGAAGAGAAGAAAGAGAAGAAAGAGAGAGAAAGAAAGAGAGAGAAGAAGAAGAGAGAAAGAAAGAGAGAAAGAAAGAGAAGAAAGAAAGAGAAGAAAGAAGAAAGAAAGAAAGAAAGAAAAGAAAGAAAGAAAGAAAGAAAGAAAGAAAGAAGAAAGAAAGAAAGAAGAAAGAAGAAAGAAAGAAAGAAAGAAGTAAAAGAGTTAGAAAAAAGAGAGAAAGAAAGATCTATTATACAGTAGATGATATTACAGCCCGGTCTATTCTACAGATGATATTACAGCCCAGTCTATCATACAGCAGATGATATTACAACCCGGTCTATTATACAGCAGATGATATTACAGCCCGGTCTATTATACAGCAGATGATATTACAGTCCGGTCTATCATACAGCAGATGATATTACAGCCCGGTCTATTATACAGCAGATGATATTACAGCCCGGTCTATTATACAGCAGATGATATTACAGCCCGGTCTATTATACAGCAGATGATATTACAGCCCGGTCTATTATATAGCAGATGATATTACAGCCCGGTCTATCATACGGATGATATTACAGCCCTGGCCTGTGCAAATGTATGAACGTGAAGCCTTCAAACAGTTAAAGAACAAAGAAAATTATTCAGGCTTGTCTTATAATCCCTTAAAAAGTTTCATGTCCCAATTATTTGAGATTGTGGATAAGGCATATCAGGACGGTATAATCCCAAAAAAGATATGGGAAGGACTCTTGATAAAAGAACCTATAGTCCCAACCTTCTATCTTCTCCCAAAGATCCACAAAGATCCCCTCAACCCCCCGGGGCGTCCGATTGTGTCCGGGATAGGGGGGCTGTGTGACCCAGTGTGCAGGTTCATTGAGTTTTACCTGCATCCACTTGTGGAAACGCTGCCCTCCTATGTCCGTGATACATCGGACGTCCTGAGGCAAGTTGATGGGATCTTTGTGGATTCTGACACACGTCTAGTTACAGCAGATGTTGAATCATTATATTCATCAATCTGCCATTGTGATGGACTTAGGGCTGTAGCCTTCTATTTGGAAAGTAGTAGTATGGAAGAATCCCTCAGTGTCTTGATTCTGGATCTCCTAGAATATATCCTGACACATAATTTTTTCCTCTTTAAAGACCGGTTCTTCCTCCAACAGCGGGGGACAGCAATGGGGGCGGCCTGCGCGCCCTCCTACGCAAATCTCTTTCTCGGCTATTGGGAGAGAGAGATTTTCGGGGGGGGCGCCCGGGCCGCCACCCAGGTGCTTTCGTGGATGAGATACATCGATGATGTGTTGATGTTGTGGAAGGGATCAGTATCCCAATTGGAGACCTTTTTGGGATACTTAAATTCTAATGAATATAATATAAGACTAACCTACACACATCACACATCATCGGTGGACTTTTTAGATATTAAACTCTACATCCACCCCGACGGATCTATACAAACTGATATGTACAGAAAAGTTACATCAGTAAACGCAGTATTGCACGCTTCCTCGGCCCATACCCCAGCAACGATCTCGGCGATCCCTGTAGGTCAATACCTACGAGCCAGGAGAGTATGTTCAACGGATGATTTCTTTGAGGGACAGGCTAAAGATCTAAGAGATCGTTTTCTGGCGAGGGGCTACAGCAAGCGGTGCATAAAGCGGGGGTACACAGAGGCCCGGAAGAGGGATAGAAATACCCTTCTGTTGGGGAGTGACCGGCAAAAAGAGAGGAGGGAAAACCAAGGAGCCCAGACGGTTCGTTTCATAACAACCTATAATGACAAATGGAACAGGATTAGGGGAATCCTAAAGAGACACTGGGGGATTCTGAAATTAGTACCTGGACTAAGTGACGTGGTCACGGAAAAAACCACTACTGACTGCGAGAAGGAGTAACAGTCTTAAAGACATGTTGGTACACAGTCACTATGTGAGGGAATCAAAACCAGTAGTGAGTGGAGTGAGGAGAACGCTGGGATTCTATCCATGTGGTTCATGTCTGGCGTGTCGTAATACGGAAAGGACGAGGACTTTTAGAGCAGCCAATAGTGACCGGCTATATGATATTCGACACTACCTGACATGTACCACAAAGAATGTGATATACCACGCCACATGTCCCTGTGGCTTGATTTATATCGGCCTTACCTCTCGAGAGTTTCGTGTAAGGGTAAGGGAGCATATCAGGGACATAGAGGCGGCTAGAAAGATGGAACCTGGCGATCCCAATTTAAAAACCTTACCCCGCCATTTCAAATCCAAACATGGTTGTGACCCAACCAACTTAAAATTTAAAGCTATAGACGTGTGTCATTTGGGAGCAAGAGGGGGAGACTACAAAAAAGCTCTTGCAAGGAGGGAATGCCAATGGATAGTCCGTCTGGGGACACAGTCCCCAGATGGCCTTAATGAAAAACTAAGCTTTGTGTCATATCTCTGACTTCTGAGATAAATTAAGTTCCCTGACAGAAGGGTGTGGATGTGATCTACCTCCAGTCGGAGGAGGATTTATATCCCATCCATAATGTGGATTTATATTCTTGTTTTTTGATTCAGTGTATACGTAGGATCTGAACCTTTGACTATGCTGTGGACCCCCAGTTTTCTCCTGAGGGTTCCTTTTGGTATTTTCGTAATATGGTTTTAACTGTTTTTTATTGTTTGTCCGTGTTTTTAGCTATTCTGTATCCTCCCCCTCCCCCACTCTACACCTGTACGTGTACTATCTGGATGGTATTCCGACTTGGACCTTTATGGTGACGCCAGGACATTGTAACCCGCATCACTTCTATGGATGGCTATATGAAGGAGGACATCTGAATATATGGATAACGAGAGCGTTATATATGAACAATTTGTTTCTGCATATATATAATTCTGTATGTATCGAGATGTTATGCCCATATAGTATCCCTAGATATATACATAGAAGTTAATATACGAACTTATGCATGGGGTATATCCAGGTCATTTAATGACATTAGGGCTGTACAATGTCCACTTAACCCTTGTATTAGGGTCACTAAATGAGGTCATAGCAGTATTTTGTTCACTGAAACTGTTTTTCCATTCCGGACAGTGCATATAAGAGAGCAGGGCATTTTTGCCCTCTTCCAAAATGGTGTCTGCGGTCCGCGCATGCGCGGTCGGGCGGCCTCGGGCTGCGGTGTAAGGCTTCAATAACACAGGAAGTAGTGTCAATTGACGCGCTTCCTGTGTGTGAAGGCCGGAAGCCGCTGCTCGGGGCGGCGCGGCCGCTCGTTTGCGGCGTGGAGCAGCACAGATTGGAGGCAGGTGGCGAGAGGGGGTGTGGGGGGTATATAAGGTGGTGGGAGACATGGCCATACATGCCCCCTGAGGAAGCATCAGGGAAACGCGTTGGGGCGTCCCCCAGTGGTCAATCCCACCTTTGGCACTGACATGGGTAAGCTTAGACTCAATTACCTTGTACCTAAGTATAATGTTTAATAGGTTAGAGTTAATAGTAACTGGTTATGTCAGTAGGTAATATGGTATTGAACCCTCTATACCCTGTATATACTAGAAGCTGCAGCTCATGGCCGTATTTATACTAGGACTGCATAATGGTTTTTGTTGGAAACTGCTACCATGAATATGTCCTGAAGTGGGAGACAAGATGACCCTTACCCCTTAGTGTCTTCTGTAATCCAGATCCATATGTAACTTATCTTTTATATGTTTGAGCACTTTGTACCTGCAATTTTATCTCCTTGATGAATCAATAAAAGCATCTTCATGAAAAAGCAGTTAAACTTGTGCTCTAAATCATTGGGTCGAAAACTCTCCATAACCTAAGTCAGTATGTTTAAAGTAATATGTGGGAGAGCCCTAAAATCTTGCAAATATTATTCATGTTTTTCCTGGATATATAAAAAAAAAAAAAAGCCCGGTCTATTATACAGCAGATGATATTACAGCCCGGTCTATTATACAGCAGATGATATTACAGCCCGGTCTATTCTACAGCAGATAATATCACAGCCCGGTCTATTATACAGCAGATGATATTACAGCCCGGTCTATTATACAGTAGATGATATTACAGCCCGGTCTATTATACAGCAGATGATATTACAGCCCGATCTATTATACAGTAGATGATATTACAGCCCGGTCTATCATACGGATGATATTACAGCCCGGTCTATTATACAGCAGATGATATTACAGCCCGGTCTATTATACAGCAGATGATATTACAGCCCGGTCTATTCTACAGCAGATAATATTACAGCCCGGTCTATTATACAGCAGATGATATTACAGCCCGGTCTATTATACAGCAGATGATATTACAGCCCGGTCTATCATACAGATGATATTACAGCCCGGTCTATCATACAGATGATATCACAGCCCGGTCTATTATACAGTAGATGATATTACAGCCCGGTCTATTCTACAGATGATATTACAGCCCGGTCTATTATACAGTAGATGATATTACAGCCCGGTCTATTCTACAGATGATATTACAGCCCGGTCTATTCTACAGATGATATTACAGCCCGGTCTATCATACAGATGATATTACAGCCCGGTCTATCATACAGATGATATTACAGCCCGGTCTATTATACAGTAGATGATATTACAGCCCGGTCTATTATACAGCAGATGATATTACAGCCCGGTCTATCATACGGATGATATTACAGCCCGGTCTATCATACGGATGATATTACAGCCCGGTCTATTATACAGCAGATGATATTACAGCCCGGTCTATTATACAGCAGATGATATTACAGCCCGGTCTATTATACAGCAGATGATATTACAGCCCGGTCTATTATACAGCAGATGATATTACAGCCCGGTCTATTATACAGCAGATGATATTACAGCCCGGTCTATTATACAGCAGATGATATTACAGCCCGGTCTATTATACAGCAGATGATATTACAGCCCGGTCTATCATACGGATGATATTACAGCCCGGTCTATTATACAGCAGATGATATTACAGCCCGGTCTATTATACAGCAGATGATATTACAGCCCGGTCTATTCTACAGCAGATAATATTACAGCCCGGTCTATTATACAGCAGATGATATTACAGCCCGGTCTATTATACAGTAGATGATATTACAGCCCGGTCTATTATACAGCAGATGATATTACAACCCGATCTATTATACAGCAGATGATATTACAGCCCGATCTATTATACAGTAGATGATATTACAGCCCGGTCTATCATACAGATAATATTACAGCCCGGTCTATTATACAGCAGATGATATTACAGCCCGGTCTATTATACAGTAGATGATATTACAGCCCGGTCTATTATACAGCAGATGATATTACAACCCGATCTATTATACAGCAGATGATATTACAGCCCGGTCTATTATACAGTAGATGATATTACAGCCCGGTCTATTCTACAGCAGATAATATTACAGCCCGGTCTATTATACAGCAGATGATATTACAGCCCGGTCTACTATACAGCAGATGATATTACAGCCCGGTCTATTATACAGTAGATGATTTACAGCCCGGTCTATTCTACAGATGATATTACAGCCCGGTCTATTATACAGTAGATGATATTACAGCCCGGTCTATTATACAGTAGATGATATTACAGCCCGGTCTATCATACAGATGATATTACAGCCCGGTCTATCATACAGATGATATTACAGCCCGGTCTATCATACAGATGATATTACAGCCCGGTCTATTATACAGTAGATGATATTACAGCCCGGTCTATTATACAGATGATATTACAGCCCGGTCTATTATACAGTAGATGATATTACAGCCCGGTCTATTATACAGCAGATGATATTACAGCCCGGTCTATTATACAGCAGATGATATTACAGCCCGGTCTATTATACAGTAGATGATATTACAGCCCGGTCTATTATACAGCAGCTCCGGATGGATTTGAAAGATTTAATAAATCCTCAGATTCTCTTATTTACCTCACAAGGCGACGCTCGGATCACAATGAATCATCATCAGATCCATCAACACTAACCCAGAAATGAATGCCGCTCCCCGCTGTACCCGTCATCCACCTGTAGGCCCCTGTCCTCCATCTACAGCATAGACATTGATATGGAGAAAGTGTGTTCCGTACACACACACACCTCATGCGGTGTTGGATGGGGCAGAAGTCCGGGCTCTGTGCTGTTGGATGGGGCAGAGGTCCGGGCTCTGGGCTGCTGGATGGGGCAGAGGTCCGGGCTCTGGGCTGCTGGATGGGGCAGAGGTCGGGCTCTGGCTGCTGGATGGGGCAGAGGTCCGGGCTCTGGCTGCTGGATGGGGCAGAGGTCCGGGCTCTGGGCTGTTGGATGGGGCAGAGGTCCGGGCTCTGTGCTGTTGGATGGGGCAGAGGTCCGGGCTCTGTGCTGTTGGATGGGGCAGAGGTCCGGGCTCTGTGCTGCTGGATGGGGCAGAGGTCCGGGCTCTGTGCTGCTGGATGGGGCAGAGGTCCGGGCTCTGTGCTGCTGGATGGGGCAGAGGTCCGGGCTCTGTGCTGCTGGATGGGGCAGAGGTCCGGGCTCTGTGCTGTTGGATGGGGCTGAGGTCCGGGCTCTGTGCTGTTGGATGGGGCTGAGGTCCGGGCTCTGTGCTGTTGGATGGGGCTGAGGTCCGGGCTCTGTGCTGTTGGATGGGGCTGAGGTCCGGGCTCTGTGCTGTTGGATGGGGCTGGGGTCCGGGCTCTGTGGTGTCGGATGGGGATGAGGTCCGGGCTCTGTGGTGTTGGATGGGGCTGAGGTCCGGGCTCTGTGGTGTCGGATGGGGCAGAGGTCCGGGCTCTGTGGTGTCGGATGGGGCAGAGGTCCGGGCTCTGTGGTGTCGGATGGGGATGACGTCCGGGCTCTGTGGTGTCGGATGGGGATGACGTCCGGGCTCTGTGGTGTCGGATGGGGATGACGTCCGGGCTCTGTGGTGTCGGATGGGGATGACGTCCGGGCTCTGTGCTGTTGGATGGGGCAGAGGTCCAGGCTCTGTGCTGTTGGATGGGGCAGACGTCCGGGCTCTCTGCTGTGGGATGGGGCAGACGTCCGGGCTCTCTGCTGTGGGATGGGGCGAAGGTCCGCGCTCTGTGGTGTTGGATGGGGCTGAGGTCCGGGCTCTGTGCTGTTGGATGGGGCTGAGGTCCGGGCTCTGTGGTGTTGGATGGGGCTGAGGTCCGGGCTCTGTGGTGTTGGATGGGGCGGAGGTCCGGGCTCTGTGCTGTCGGATGGGGCGGAGGTCCGAGCTCTGTGGTGTCGGATGGGGCTGAGGTCCGAGCTCTGTGGTGTCGGATGGGGCTGAGGTCCAGGCTCTGTGGTGTCGGATGGGGCTGAGGTCCAGGCTCTGTGGTGTTGGATGGGACTGAGGTCCGGGCTCTGTGGTGTCGGATGGGGCTGAGGTCCGAGCTCTGTGGTGTCGGATGGGGCTGAGGTCCGGGCTCTGTGCTGTCGGATGGGGCTGAGGTCCGGGCTCTGTGCTGTCGGATGGGGCTGCGGTCCGGGCTCTGTGCTGTCGGATGGGGCTGAGGTCCGGGCTCTGTGCTGTCGGATGGGGCTGAGGTCCGGGCTCTGTGCTGTCGGATGGGGCTGAGGTCCGGGCTCTGTGCTGTTGGATGGGGCTGAGGTCCGGGCTCTGTGCTGTTGGATGGGGCTGAGGTCCGGGCTCTGTGCTGTTGGATGGGGCTGAGATCCGGGCTTTGTGCTGTTGGATGGGGCTGAGGTCCGGGCTCTGTGCTGTTGGATGGGGCTGAGGTCCGGGCTCTGTGCTGTTGGATGGGGCTGAGGTCCGGGCTCTGTGGTGTCGGATGGGGCTGAGGTCCGGGCTCTGTGGTGTCGGATGGGGCTGAGGTCCGGGCTCTGTGGTGTCGGATGGGGCTGAGGTCCGGGCTCTGTGGTGTCGGATGGGGCTGAGGTCCGGGCTCTGTGGTGTCGGATGGGGCTGAGGTTCGGGCTTTGTGCTGTCGGATGGGGCTGAGGTTCGGGCTTTGTGTGTTGGATGGGGCTGAGGTCCGGGCTCTGTGCTGTTGGATGGGGCTGAGGTCCGGGCTCTGTGCTGTTGGATGGGGCTGAGGTTTGGGCTTTGTGGTGTTGGATGGGGCTGAGGTCCGGGCTCTGTGCTGTTGGATGGGGCTGAGGTTCGGGCTTTGTGGTGTTGGATGGGCTGAGGTCCGGGCTCTGTGCTGTTGGATGGGGCTGAGGTCCGGGCTCTGTGCTGTTGGATGGGGCTGAGGTTCGGGCTTTGTGGTGTTGGATGGGGCTGAGGTCCGGGCTCTGTGCTGTTGGATGGGGCTGAGGTCCGGGCTCTGTGGTGTTGGATGGGGCTGAGGTTCGGGCTTTGTGGTGTTGGATGGGGCTGAGGTCCGGGCTCTGTGCTGTTGGATGGGGCTGAGGTCCGGGCTCTGTGCTGTTGGATGGGGCTGAGGTTCGGGCTTTGTGGTGTTGGATGGGGCTGAGGTCCGGGCTCTGTGCTGTTGGATGGGGCTGAGGTCCGGGCTCTGTGCTGTTGGATGGGGCTGAGGTTCGGGCTTTGTGGTGTTGGATGGGGCTGAGGTCCGGGCTCTGTGCTGTTGGATGGGGCTGAGGTCCGGGCTCTGTGCTGTTGGATGGGGCTGAGGTTCGGGCTTTGTGTTGTTGGATGGGGCTGAGGTCTGGGCTCTGTGCGGCTATTATATTCTCCCCCTCCATTTCTGTATGGACCTCTTAACCTTGGCTCAGTTATGGGTTGCCGAGAAAGGTCTTTCTTAAACTGTTCCCACAAAGCTACAATTGTTCACAGTGTCTTGTTATAAAGAATTGTTGGGGTTGTCTGTGGTCTTCAGGATAGTCTGTGGTTAGCCATTGTGTGAATCCACGGATTGTGCACAGTGTGCAGTGAGGCCATGCAGTCAGTGACCACATGTAGGCGATATGCATGCTCCCGACCTCGGTCACTGCACTTGTATGTATTTTTTTTTAGCTGCCCTCTAACAAGGACAGAGGGGGAATGCAGCCCCCACACCTGCCCTGTCACTCCGGGGGCCCTTCCAGAAGCGGGGTGCCCTTTAGAAGAGAATAACAGCAGGATGGCACACGGTAACCCAAGCATTGCATGGTGCAAGACACCGTTTATACACGAGGTGGCGGAATGTAGAGTGATGTTGTAGGATAATACATTAAGACCTTGTTCACACATCGAGTGTTTGTCAGGTTTTTTCACACGCGGCTTACTTCTTCCTTGCAGATCTGCAGCAGATTTAGTTCTGCAATGTTATTTCTTGCAGCTGGATTCACATGTTACTTATTACCGGAAAATCTGCACCAAAAACACATGAAAAAACTCAACAAAAGTGCAACAAAGCCAAAACCGAATGTGAGGTCGAGAACGAGGGGAAATCACAGAAAGACAGTCATTGTCAGTAAGCAGTTAATGTTGGCTAACAGTGAGCACAGCAGGCCTGGTCTGATGGCGCCCCCTGGAGGGCCTGGCAGGTATCACAGCTGCACATGTACACGGATCACCAGCTTTTCACGGGTTTTTGTCTGGTACAAATTAGTCACAGCTGAACATGAGAACAATCATCTGTGGGTTTGGATCAGATCTCTGTAATCTCATCAGGAAGTCGCGGATCCAGACGGCAACATAGAAAACGATGAAGTGTCTGTTATATCGAGAGCGCCGTCCTCTCCCAGATCAGGACGATCACTGACGTTATAGGGGACACGTTCCTATTCTCTCTAATAATCAGTGCAATTAGGGTAAAAACTACTTCACAGCTGGAAATGCAACTACAAGACTATAGGGGATCTGTCCTGTCAGAGATCTGGGCTGCCACCAAGTCCAAGACCACGAGGCTGGCCACTGCCACCAAGTCCAAGACCACGAGGCTGGCCGCTGCCACCAAGTCCAAGACCACGAGGCTGGCCGCTGCCACCAAGCCCAAGACCACGAGGCTGGCCGCTGCCACCAAGCCCAAGACCACGAGGCTGGCCTCTGCCACCAAGTCCAAGACCACGAGGCTGGCCACTGCCACCAAGTCCAAGACCACGAGGCTGGCCGCTGCCACCAAGTCCAAGACCACGAGGCTGGCCGCTGCCACCAAGTCCAAGACCACAAGGCTGGTCACTGCCACCAAGTCCAAGACCACGAGGCTGGCCACTGCCACCAAGACCACGAGGCTGGCGGCTGCCACCAAGACCACGAGGCTGGCGGCTGCCACCAAGTCCAAGCCCACGAGGCTGGCCACTGCCACCAAGTCCAAGCCCACGAGGCTGGCCACTGCCACCAAGTCCAAGACCACGAGGCTGGCCACTGCCACCAAGTCCAAGACCACGAGGCTGGCCGCTGCCACCAAGTCCAAGACCACGAGGCTGGCTGCTGCCACCAAGTCCAAGACCACGAGGCTGGCTGCTGCCACCAAGTCCAAGACCACGAGGCTGGCCGCTGCCACCAAGTCCAAGACCACGAGGCTGGCTGCTGCCACCAAGTCCAAGACCACGAGGCTGGCCGCTGCCACCAAGTCCAAGACCACGAGGCTGGCCGCTGCCACCAAGTCCAAGACCACGAGGCTGGCCGCTGCCACCAAGTCCAAGACCACGAGGCTGGCCGCTGCCACCAAGCCTCAAGCCTCGTAACTGGTGGCTGCCAGCAATTTCCAGGACCTCGTAACTGGTAGCTACCATCAAATCCAGGGCCATGTAATTAGTGCAGATTGCCTGGGTCAGTAACACACGATGGACCCACACAGGAGGGTCTAGAGACACCACCATGCGCTGTGATCACCATGGTAAAGGCTGCATACAGCAGGTATGTAAAGTATTCACTCCCCTTTACATTTCTCACTCTTTGTTTCATTGCAGTCATTTGGTAAAATCAATAAAGTTCATTTTCCTCATTAATGTCGCTCTGTCCCATCTTCACTGGAAAATAGAAATGTAGAAATGTGCAAATGTATTACATAAGAAACACTGAAATCTCCCATGGTGATAAGTATTCAGCCCCTTTGCTCAGTATTGATGATATGTATTCAGCCCCTTTGCTCAGTATTGATGATTAGTATTCAGCCCCTTTGCTCAGTATTGATGATATGTATTCAGCCCCTTTGCTCAGTATTGATGATAAGTATTCACCCCCTTTGCTCAGTGTTGATGATAAGTATTCAGCCCCTTTGCTCAGTATTGATGATAAGTATTCAGCCCCTTTGCTCAGTGTTGATGATAAGTATTCAGCCCCTTTGCTCAGTATTGATGATTAGTATTCAGCCCCTTTGCTCAGTATTGATGATATGTATTCAGCCCCTTTGCTCAGTATTGATGATAAGTATTCAGCCCCTTTGCTCAGTATTGATGATAAGTATTCAGCCCCTTTGCTCAGTATTGATGATAAGTATTCAGCCCCTTTGCTCAGTATTGATGATAAGTATTCAGCCCCTTTGCTCAGTATTGATGATAAGTATTCAGCCCCTTTGCTCAGTATTGATGATAAGTATTCAGCCCCTTTGCTCAGTATTGATGATAAGTATTCAGCCCCTTTGCTCAGTATTGATGATATGTATTCAGCCCCTTTGCTCAGTATTGATGATAAGTATTCAGCCCCTTTGCTCAGTATTGATGATAAGTATTCAGCCCCTTTGCTCAGTATTGATGATATGTATTCAGCCCCTTTGCTCAGTATTGATGATAAGTATTCAGCCCCTTTGCTCAGTATTGATGATAAGTATTCAGCCCCTTTGCTCAGTATCTATTATATAATCACGAATGGGTTTTTTGCCCCTTTTGAGTCCGCTCACGCTGCGAGTCAGCGTGGTCATGTGGATACGCCCGAAGCATTGGCCGCGCAGCGGCCATTGCGAGCAGTTCTAAGGCGACTCGCTATGCCCGCGCAGCGGGCATGGCGAGTCGCCTTAGCAGCGCGAAGCATTGGCCGCGAAGCGGCCATTGCGAGTCAGAGACTCGCTCTGCTAGAATCCCGATGCATGTGCATCAGGCACCCAGCTAGTTGATTATAAGTATTCAGCCCCTTTGCTCAGTGTTGAGTATTTGCACCTTTGGAGCTTGTACAGCCATGAGTCTTCTTGGGAATGATGCAGTTTCCCCCTGGATTTGGGGATCCTCTGCCATTCTTCCTTCCATAGAAAAAGATAAAGGAGACAAGCGAGGCGCAATAGTGCCCTATCAATAAGACACTGATTGCACACTCAGATCAAAAAGACACCTGGTCTAGTTGTGTGCACCCACAACTAGTTTTTATTGCATGTAGTTTATAAGCTGCTGCAGGACCTCCACCGCCACGTAGCACGTGTAAAGATGATCAGATCCAGGGATGGTGTATAGATAGTCCGCACTGCTTTAAATAATCAGTCACAAGTCTTTAGGTAAAAGACCCCCCTTCTTTATATCCACCTACGCGTTTCAGTGCCACTCCGGGCACCGTCATCAGGGTCATCAGGATACCCTGATGACGGTGCCCGGAGTGGCACTGAAACGCGTAGGTGGAAATAAAGAAGGGGGGTCTTTTACCTAAAGACTTGTGACTGATTATTTAAAGCAGCACGGACTGTCTATACACCATCCCTGGATCTGATTCTTCCTTCCAGATCCTCTCCAGTGCCGTCAGGTAGGATGGTGAACAATGGTGGAGCCATTCTCAGGTCTCTCCAGAGATGCTCCATTGGGGTTAGGTCCGGGCTCTGGCTGGGCCGGTCAGGAATGGTCACAGAGTTGTTCTGAAGCCGCTCCTTTGTTATTTTAGCTGTGGCTTAGGGTCATTGTCTTGTTGGAAGGTGAAGCTTTGCCCAAGTCTGAGGTCCAGAGCTCTGGAGGAGGCTTTCATCCAGGAATCTCTGTACTTGGCCGCATTCATGATTCCTTCAATTGTAACCAGTCGTTCTGTCCCTGCAGCTGAACCCCCCCCCCATAGCATGATGCTGCCACCAGTCTGTCCTGTCCCTGCAGCTGAACCCCCCATAGCATGATGCTGCCACCAGTCTGTCCTGTCCCTGCAGCTGAACCCCCCCATAGCATGATGCTGCCTCCCCATGTCTCACTGTTGGGATTGTGTTGGGCAGGTGATGAGCGGTGCCTGGTTTTCTCCACCGCTTACAATTATCACCAGAAAGTTCTATCTTCGTCTCATCAGACCAGATAATCTTATCTCTCATAGTCTGGGAGACCTTCATGTGTTTTCTTGTAATCTCTATGCGGCTTTCCTATGTCTTGCACTGAGGAGAGGCTTCTATTGGGCCACTCTGCCATAAAGGCACGACTGGTGGAGGCCGCAGTGATAGGTGACTTTGTGGAACTTTCTCCATCTCCCTACTGCATCTCTGGAGCTCAGACACACTGATCTTGTAGTTCTTCTTTATCTCTCACCAATGCTCTTCTCCAAAGATTGCTCAGTTTGGCTGGATGGCCAGGACTAGGAAGACTTCTGGTGGTCCCAAACATCTTCCATTAAGGATTATGGAGGCCACTGTGCTCTTAGCAACCTTGAGTAGTGCAGAAATTCTTTTGTAACCCGTGCCTTGCCACAATTCTCTCTCTGAGCTCCTTAGGCAGTTCCTTTGACCTCATGATGCTCATAATAATAATATATAATATTTATTGATTTATATAGCACTATTAATTCCATAGTACTTTACATACATCAGTAATGCTGTCCCCATTGAGGATCACAATTTAAACATTCAATCAGTATGTCTTTACAATGTGGGAGGAAACTGGAGTGCCCGGAGGAAACCCACGCAAACATATGGAGAACATACAAACTCCTTGCAGATGTTGTCCTTGTGGGATGTGAACCCAGGACCTTAATGAGGCAAGGCTACAGCGCTAAACACTGAACCACCGTATACAGTGCTAACAACTGAGCCATCGTGCCGCACATGTGGTCCGACATGCACTGTGAGGTCTTATATAGACAGGTGTGCGCCTTTCCAAATCAAGTCCTATCAGTTTAATTGAACACAGCTGGACTCTAATTAAGGAGTGGAACCATCTCCAGGAGGATCACAAGGAAATGGACAGCGTGTGACTCAGGGCGGCTTCACACTGCGGTGTGATCCGATCCTGGGCTGTCAGGGATGAACCTGACAGCCCCGGACTGGATCAGCACACAGAACTGGAGGGCTAATTTTCCCTCCGGTCCGGTGTGCTGCCGCACGCAGCTGCTGCTGCTGATAGGTCGGAACCGCGGCTAGCTCGTGAGCCCTCCAGTCCGGGGCTGTCAGGTTCATCCCTGACAGCCCCGGATCGGATCACAAGGCAGTGTGACGCTGCCCTTACATATGAGTGTCTGAGCAAAGTGGCTGAATACGTATCAATACTGAGAAAAGGGGTTGAATACTTATCACCGTGGGAATTTCAGTTTTCTATTTTTTTAATAAATTTGCAAAAATTTCAACCTTTCTGTTTTTTCTTCAGTGTAGATGGGGCAGAGCGACATTAATGAGAAAAAATGAACTTTATTGAATTTACGAAATGGCTGCAATTAAACAAAGAGTGAGAAATATTAAGGGGTCTGAATACTTTCCGTCCCCACTGTACATTGTTTGGTGATCAGGTAATATTAGCAGATGGCTCTAATCAGGCCAAAAAAGGGTTCCTCCATAAGAAGGGCCTAAATAAAGCCTCCAGCCCGCGAATGTACAGAGACTCCTGGGAACAGTGTCTCCTTTCATAGGGTAATAACGGAGTGTAAATCAGCCATTGCCTGTCAGTGCGGCCCCTAAACCCACCCAATGATTACACGGCTGCCAGTCACAAAGCCCTGCAATAAAAGGGAAGCTGCCTAGTAAATGCCGCTGTGCCAGGCCCGGGCATTCCACAGGACTCCCACAACCGGATACACTGTCACTGGGGACGGGTAACCCTGGGAACCCTCAGTGGGGCTGTTATTAGGGGAAGCCATTGTTTTTCATGCTGAGAAGCCTCTGACATTTCAAAGTTGGAACAAAAACGTACCTCCCTGTGCACCTACTATGAACCTTCCCCCCTTGCCCCCTCACCTTCGTCCCCCCATCTTAGCACATGCACTTCCCACCCCCAGACCCCTCCCATTACCCCAGTGCTCTTCTCGCCTCCTGTCCTCTCCCGTTACCCCAGTGCTCTTCTCGCCTCATGTCCTCTCCCGTTACCCCAGTGCTCTTCTCGCCTCCTGTCCTCTCCCGTTACCCCAGTGCTCTTCTCGCCTCCTGCCCTCTCCCTTTACCCCAGTGCTCTTCTCGCCTCATGTCCTCTCCCGTTACCCCAGTGCTCTTCTCGCCTCCTGTCCTCTCCCGTTACCCCAGTGCTCTTCTCGCCTCCTGCCCTCTCCCTTTACCCCAGTGCTCTTCTCGCCTCATGTCCTCTCCCGTTACCCCAGTGCTCTTCTCGCCTCCTGTCCTCTCCCGTTACCCCAGTGCTCTTCTCGCCTCCTGCCCTCTCCCTTTACCCCAGTGCTCTTCTCGCCTCCTGCCCTCTCCCGTTACCCCAGTGCTCTTCTCGCCTCCTGTCCTCTCCTGTTAACCCAGTGCTCTTCTCGCCTCCTGCCCTCTCCCGTTACCCCCAGTGCTCTTCTCGCCTCCTGCCCTCTCCCGTTACCCCAGTGCTCTTCTCGCCTCCTGCCCTCTCCCTTTACCCCAGTGCTCTTCTCGCCTCCTGCCCTCTCCCTTTACCCCAGTGCTCTTCTCGCCTCCTGCCCTCTCCCTTTACCCCAGTGCTCTTCTCGCCTCCTGCCCTGACCCGTTACCCCAGTGCTCTTCTCGCCTCCTGCCCTCTCCCGTTACCCCAGTGCTCTTCTCGCCTCCTGCCCTCTCCCTTTACCCCAGTGCTCTTCTCGCCTCCTGCCCTGACCCGTTACCCCAGTGCTCTTCTCGCCTCCTGCCCTCTCCCTTTACCCCAGTGCTCTTCTCGCCTCCTGCCCTTTCCCGTTACCCCAGTGCTCTTCTCACCTCCTGCCCTCTCCCGTTACCCCAGTGCTCTTCTCGCCTCATGTCCTCTCCCGTTACCCCAGTGCTCTTCTCGCCTCATGTCCTCCTCCCGTTACCCCAGTGCTCTTCTCGCCTCCTGCCCTCTCCTGTTACCCCAGTGCTCTTCTCGCCTCCTGCACTCTCCCGTTACCCCAGTGCTCTTCTCGCCTCATGTCCTCTCTCGTTACCCCAGTGCTCTTCTCGCCTCCTGCCCTCTCCCGTTACCCCAGTGCTCTTCTCGCCTCCTGCCCTCTCCCGCTACCCCAGTGCTCTTCTCCGCCTCATGTCCTCTCTCGTTACCCCAGTGCTCTTCTCGCCTCCTGCCCTCTCCTGTTACCCCAGTGCTCTTCTCGCCTCCTGTCCTCTCCCGTTACCCCACGTGCTCCTCTTGCCTCCGTGTCCTCTCCCATTATCCCAGGTGCTCTTCTTGCCTCCTGCCCTCTCCCATTACCCCAGTGCTCTTCTCGCCTCCTGTCCTCTCCCGTTACCCCACGTGCTCCTCTTGCCTCCGTGTCCTCTCCCATTATCCCAGGTGCTCCATTTGCATCATGTCTCTCCCTTTACCCCACGTGCTCTTCTTGCCCCCTTACTCTCCTGTTACCCCACGTGCTCCTCTTGCCCTCTTCCATTACCCCAGTGCTCTTCTCGCCTCCTGTCTTCTCCCATTATCCCAGGTGCTTCTCTTGCCTCCTGTCTCTCCCTTTACCCCACGTGTTCCTCTTGCCTCCTGTCTCTTCCTTTACCCCACGTGTTCGTCTTACCTCCTGTCCTCTTCCGTTACCCTACGTGCTCCTCTTGCCTCCTGCCCGCTCATATTCCCCCACTATCTAATTGAATGTTATTATGGAGGATAGTCACCGTCCAGTCTCCGTATTCACCTCTGTGGCCCCTGACCGAGCAGTGAAATGTTACCAGGACACCGCCACACAGTGCTCAACCCCAATAATGCCACCTCCAGTGCAGTACAGCATCCAGCAGGGGGCGCACACATACACAAAGGACTCATTGAGTGGTATATCATTACCATTTCTGTTCCAGACTCACATGGTTTTACAGCATCATTGACACAAGTGTCTGCAGTAGTGAAGCTGAGCGATCTGCAGGCTGATGTCACTGCTGCGGTGAGGCCATCACTCATCTTCAGGAGTCACACCAGTACAGATGGTGAGAGAATAGCCGGATCAGGCATTATTCATCAATGACTGATCAAAACATAGAGCGGTTTCTGCACAGACACAAACACCGACCACCGGCAACAACACTACAAATATTCCTATAAAATAAGATGAAAAAAACTTAATTTATTCTAGTCCTGATCCTCGCCCAAAGCCTGAGGCTGCACTACTGAGACCACATGCTAAGTCCTGTCCGGTGAATGTGATGGAGACCCCCTATAGATGAGCACCACTGCCCTAATGTGATTGCGCCCCATATGGATGAGCATCACTGCCCTAAAGTGATGGAGACCCATATGGATAAGCACCACTGCCATAATCTGATGGAGATCCATATGGATGAGCACCACTACCCTAATGTGATGGAGAACCATATGGATGAGCACCACTACCCTAATGTGATGGAGAACCATATGGATGAGCACCACTGCACTAATGTGATGGAGTCCCCTATAGATGAGCACCACTGCGCTAATGTGATGGAGACCCCTATAGATGAGCACCACTGTGCTAATGTGACTGCGCCCCATATGGATGAGCACCACTGTTCTAATGTGATGAAGACCTCTATAGAGGAGCACCACTACCCTAGTGTTATGGAGACCCCTATAGATGAGCATCACTGCCCTAATGTGATGAGATCCGTATGGATGAGCACCACTGCCATCATCTGATGGAGACCCCCTATAGATGAGCACCACTGCCCTAATGTGGAGACACCTATAGATAAGCACCATGTCATAATGTGATACAGACACCTATAGAAGAGCACCACTGCCCTAAGGTGATGGAGACCCCTATAGATGAGCACCACTATCCTAATGTGATGGAGACCCCTATAGATGAGCACCACTGCCCAAATGTGATGGAGACACCTATATATGAGCACCACTGCGCTAATGTGATGGAGACCTCTGTAGATGAGCACGATTGTCATAATGTGATGGAGACCCCTAGAGATTAGCACCACTGCCCTAATGTGATGGAGACCCCTAGAGATTAGCACCACTGCCCAAATGTGATGGAGACACCTATATATGAGCACCACTGCGCTAATGTGATGGAGACCTCTGTAGATGAGCACGATTGTCATAATGTGATGGAGACCCCTAGAGATTAGCACCACTGCCCTAATGTGATGGAGACCCCTAGAGATTAGCACCACTGCCCTAATGTGATGGAGACCTCTATAGATGAGCACGATTGTCATAATGTGATGGAGACCCCTAGAGATTAGCACCACTGCCCTAATGTGATGGAGACCCCTAGAGATTAGCACCACTGCCCTAATGTGATGGAGACACCTATATATGAGCACCACTGCGCTAATGTGATGGAGACACCTATATATGAGCACCACTGCGCTAATGTGATGGAGACCTCTGTAGATGAGCACGATTGTCATAATGTGATGGAGACCCCTAGAGATTAGCACCACTGCCCTAATGTGATGGAGACCCCTAGAGATTAGCACCACTGCCCTAATGTGATGGAGACACCTATATATGAGCACCACTGCGCTAATGTGATGGAGACACCTATATATGAGCACCACTGCGCTAATGTGATGGAGACCTCTGTAGATGAGCACCACTGCCATAATCTCATGGAGAACCCTATAAATGAGTACCACTGTCCTAATGTGATAGAGACCCCCAATAGATGAGCACCACTGCCCTAAAGTGATTGCACCCCATATGGATGAGCATCACTGCCCTAATGTGATTGCACCCCATATGGATGAGCAGCACTGCCCTAATGTGATTGCACCCGATATGGATGAGCAGCACTGCCCTAATGTCATTGCAACCCATATGGATGAGCATCACTGCCCTAATGTGATTGCACCCCATATGGATGAGCAGCATTGCCCAAATGTCATTGCACCCGATATGGATGAGCAGCATTGCCCTAATGTGATTGCACCCGATATGGATGAGCAGCATTGCCCTAATGTCATTGCACCCGATATGGATGAGCAGCATTGCCCTAATGTGATTACACCCCATATGGATGAGCAGCATTGCCCGGGCCAGATATAGACATTGACCATGATCTGGATCTCCTCTGTCCTGGCAGGACTCAGGAGCAGCCATGTCATCATAGTCTCGGTCGGCCTGTGGCTGTCAATGTGCCAGTGATTGTCCTGCAGGAGTTGAAATCACTTATCAGCCACCGGGTGTGAGGATTAGACCCAATGAATAAATCCAGCATATATCCAGCAGTACAGGTCCCTTGGATGTTGACACTTTCCGGGCCCCCAGGGTCCCCTGTGCTAGTACATTGCTCCTTACCTTTACTGGCAGAGAGCATGCCCCAAACTCCAGACCGTCACCTTCAGAGCAACACGACCTCCCTCCCTCCCACAATGCAGCAGGAGGAGCCATAAACTAAGACATGTGGACTCAGTCTACCTGAGCTAACTACACCTGCCGCTGTCACCGGGCTCCTTACATACAGGGAACCCGTCACATACAGGGGGCCCCCACATACAGGGAGGCCCTCTAATAAAGAGCCCAGTACACACAGAACAATCACAGGAAAGAAAACTGCAGCACGAAAGATCTGCAGATGACATGGAGGAAGAACTGAACACTACTGAAACATGGAGGAAATGCCCCCCAGGAGTAGAGGACAGAGGGATTGAGGACAAGTCTCCAGGAGTAGAGGACAGAGGGATTGAGGACACGTCTCCAGGAGTAGAGGGGACAGAGGGATTGAGGACAGGTCTCCAGGAGTAGAGGACAGAGGGATTGAGGACAAGTCTTCAGGAGTAGAGGACAGAGGGATTGAGGACACGTCTCCAGGAGTAGAGGACAGAGGGATTGAGGACACGTCTCCAGGAGTAGAGGACAGAGGGATTGAGGACAAGTCTCCAGGAGTAGAGGACAGAGGGATTGAGGACAAGTCTTCAGGAGTAGAGGACAGAGGGATTGAGGACACGTCTCCAGGAGTAGAGGACAGAGGGATTGAGGACACGTCTCCAGGAGTAGAGGACAGAGGGATTGAGGACACGTCTCCAGGAGTAGAGGACAGAGGGATTGAGGACACGTCTCCAGGAGTAGAGGACAGAGGGATTGAGGACACGTCTCCAGGAGTAGAGGACAGAGGGATTGAGGACACGTCTCCAGGAGTAGAGGACAGAGGGATTGAGGACACCTCTCCAGGAGTAGAGGACAGAGGGATTGAGAACACCTCTCCAGGAGTAGAGGACAGAGGGATTGAGGACACGTCTCCAGGAGGAGAGGACAGAGGGATTGAGGACACGTCTCCAGGAGTAGAGGACAGAGGGATTGAGGACACGTCTCCAGGAGTAGAGGACAGAGGGATTGAGGACACGTCTCCAGGAGTAGAGGACAGAGGGATTGAGGACACGTCTCCAGGAGTAGAGGACAGAGGGATTGAGGACACCTCTCCAGGAGTAGAGGACAGAGGGATTGAGAACACCTCTCCAGGAGTAGAGGACAGAGGGATTGAGGACACATCTCCAGGAGTAGAGGACAGAGGGATTGAGGAGACGGCTCCAGGAGGGACAGATGGATTGAGGACACGTCTCCAGGAGTAGAGGACAGAGGGATTGAGGAGACGGCTCCAGGAGTAGAGGACAGAGGGATTGAGGAACGTCTCCAGGAGTAGAGGACAGAGGGATTGAGGAGACGTCTCCAGGAGTAAAGGACAGAGGGATTGAGGACACGTCTGCAGGAGTAGAGGACAGAGGGATTGAGGACACGTCTGCAGGAGTAGAGGGGACAGAGGGATTGAGGACACATCTCCAGGAGTAGAGGACAGAGGGATTGAGGACACATCTCCAGGTGTAGAGCGGACAGAGGAATTGAGGACACGTCTCCAGAGTAGTGAGTAAAATGGGGTGATATGTGTCTAGGGATTAAGAAAAATATATTGGAATCTGAGAGTCCTCAGTGGTTGATGCCTTTTAATGGCGAACTGAAAAGATGGTAAATATAGCAAGCTTTCGGGACACTGTGGTCCCTTCCTCAGGCTGATAATGACATCTCCAGGAGTAGAGGGAGAAGAGGGATTGAGGACACATCTCCAGGAGTAGAGGGGACAGAGGGATTGAGGACACGTCTCCAGGAGTAGAGGGGACAGAGGGATTGAGGACACGTCTCCAGGAGTAGAGGGACAGAGGGATTGAGGACACATCTCCAGGAGTAGAGGGGACAGAGGGATTGAGGAACGTCTCCAGGAGTAGAGGGGACAAGGGATTGAGGACACGTCTCCAGGAGTAGAGGGGACAGAGGGATTGAGGACACGTCTCCAGGAGTAGAGGGGACAGAGGGATTGAGGACACGTCTCCAGGAGTAGAGGGGACAGAGGGATTGAGGACACGTCTCCAGGAGTAGAGGGGACAGAGGGATTGAGGACACTCTCCAGGAGAAGTGGGTAAAAAGTGGCGATACATGTCTAGGGGGAAAATACCAGTGGTTGTCCACAACATATGCTTATATGATACTGAGTAACTTGCACAATAAGATATGGCAATATTACAAAAATGTATAAGAAGCACTTCCATTATTACAGTCTCAGCTCCTGGAGACGGGGGCCCCGGAGTCCTTGGAGGAGACTCAGATAGCAGCTTCAGGTCACTACCTTGTGTGTGTCTCCAGAGGCATAACCTGAGCAGCATCCTGAGATGAGCTGCCGACTACAAACTCACAATGTGCCGATCTCTGGTGGATAAGGCTCTTTAGTGAAGAGTCACCTCCCAGGACAAGGCTCCTGAGTGAAGAATCACCTTCCAGGACAAAGCTCCTGGGTGAAGAGAAGTCACCTCCCGGGACAAGGCTCCTCGGTGAAGAGTCGTCACCTCCCGGGACAAGGCTCCTCGGTGAAGAGTCGTCACCTCCCGGACAAGGCTCCTCGGTGAAGAGTCGTCACCTCCCGGGACAAGGCTCCTCGGTGAAGAGTCGTCACCTCCCGGGACAAGGCTCCTCGGTGAAGAGTCGTCACCTCCCAGGACAAGGCTCCTCGGTGAAGAGTCGTCACCTCCCGGGACAAGGCTCCTCGGTGAAGAGTCGTCACCTCCCGGGACAAGGCTCCTCGGTGAAGAGTCGTCACCTCCCGGGACAAGGCTCCTCGTGAAGAGTCGTCACCTCCCGGGACAAGGCTCCTCGGTGAAGAGTCGTCACCTCCGGGACAAGGCTCCTCGGTGAAGAGTCGTCACCCTCCGGGGACAAGGCTCCTCGGTGAAGAGTCGTCACCTCCCGGGACAAGGCTCCTCGGTGAAGAGTCGTCACCTCCCGGGACAAGGCTCCTCGGTGAAGAGTTGTCACCTCCCGGGACAAGGCTCCTCGGTGAAGAGTCGTCACCTCCCGGGACAAGGCTCCTCGGTGAAGAGTCGTCACCTCCCGGGACAAGGCTCCTCGGTGAAGAGTCGTCACCTCCTGGGACAAGGCTCCTCGGTGAAGAGTCGTCACCTCCCGGACAAGGCTCCTCGGTGAAGAGTCGTCACCTCCCTGGGACAAGGCTCCTCGGTGAAGAGTCACCTCCACCATCATTATCTGAACATGGTCCCTCATCACTAAGGTCTGGCAGTGATACCGTGAGCCAGCCGATCTGTGGAGCTGCCAAAACTGCCCTGAATAAGGAGGTCCGTCATGCAGAAAACTGAAATTATACCCTGCTAATGCCACAAACACTAGAAATGATATGATGTTCAGGCTATGTTCACACGTTGTGTTTTTAAAGCAAATTAAACGCCGCTTTTTACAGATTTCAGAAATCTAGGTTCGGTAATCTGCAGCAGGTCTACTCTTCCAGAGTTTGCGGCACTTTTTTTAACCACAGAAACATTGCTATTTTTGGTGAATGAAATTAACTTTATTAAACCTGTACTGTACACAAATGACACAAAATCTGCACCAAAACTGCAGCAAAGGAAATGCAGAAAAACCTGATTTTATAAGCAGATTCTTTACTGCCAAGAGCAGATTTTTCCCAAAAAATGCACCAAGAAAAGCAACATGTGAACATCGCCTTCCTTTTACTTCTAGGTGTCGTGTGCGTATAGATAATATATCTACATATATACTCATCATATGTACAGTTATCACTGACCATACTGCTCCCGTACTCATCCCCACAATGATGGTAATCTGCACAACCCCCCCTGTACCAGATCATTGTCCGAGCAGCTCCATGTGTCTGGTGCTCCGCATTGTACTGCAGCTCAGACAGCTGATTCAGCACACCAGCCTCCATGTACACACACCGTCCTCCGTGTCGTGTAAACACACAAACACACACCAGGCTCCATGCGCGCGCACACACACACCGGCCTCCGTGTCGTGTACACACCCAGCCTTCTTGTACACTACTCCTCCTGCAGCCAGAGGTGGACGGGCCCTAACTTTGCCCTATAATCACAGCAGGGCAAGGAGCGGTCTGTAAGGATTGGATCCTATGTCTGGGGTCTCTACGATCAGTCTTATAGGGGGCTGTCACCTGACGCTACCATTCTTTCAGGTGTCTCCTTTTCCTCTTGGTGGGTGGTCCTGGTGTTGTATTGGGGTCTGCATGCTGCCAGGTATTAAGTTCTCACAGGTTCACATTATCGGCTTGTTGGGGTCCGATGTTTGTCTCGGGGGTACTGTGCTGGAAACTACATGGTCAGTTCTGGGGGTTAGCTAAATCAGCCAGAAGTCCTGTGCTGATCCGGTGTATTTAGTGGGGGCCCCATGTAGTGCAGGGCTCTGCTCCGGTGTATTTAGTGGGGGCCCCATGTAGTGCAGGGCTCTGCTCCGGTGTATTTAGTGGGGCCATGTAGTGCAGGGCTCTGCTCCGGTGTATTTAGTGGGGGCCCCATGTAGTGCAGGGCTCTGCTCCGGTGTATTTAGTGGGGGCCCCATGTAGTGCAGGGCTCTGCTCCGGTGTATTTAGTGGGGGCCCCATGTAGTGCAGGGCTCTGCTCCGGTGTATTTAGTGGGGGCCCCATGTAGTGCTGGGCTCTGCTCCGGTGTATTTAGTGGGGGCCCCATGTAGTGCAGGGCTCTGCTCCGGTGTATTTAGAGGGGGCCCCATGTAGTGCAGGGCTCTGCTCCGGTGTATTTAGTGGGGGCCCCATGTAGTGCAGGGCTCTGCTCCGGTGTATTTAGTGGGGATCCATGTAGTGCAGGGCTCTGCTCCGGTGTATTTAGAGGGGGCCCCATGTAGTGCTGGGCTCTGCTCCGGTGTATTTAGTGGGGGCCCCATGTAGTGCTGGGCTCTGCTCCGGTGTATTTAGTGGGGGCCCCATGTAGTGCAGGGCTCTGCTCCGGTGTATTTAGTGGGGGCCCCATGTAGTGCAGGGCTCTGCTCCGGTGTATTTAGTGGGGGCCCCATGTAGTGCAGGGCTCTGCTCCGGTGTATTTAGTGGGGGCCCCATGTAGTGCTGGGCTCTGCTCCATGTATTTAGTGGGGGCCCCATGTAGTGCAGGGCTCTGCTCCGGTGTATTTAGTGGGGGCCCCATGTAGTGCAGGGCTCTGCTCCGGTGTATTTAGTGGGGGCCCCATGTAGTGCAGGGCTCTGCTCCGGTATATCTAGTGGGGGCCCCATGTAGTGCTGGGCTCTGCTCCGGTGTATTTAGTGGGGGCCCCATGTAGTGCAGGGCTCTGCTCCGGTGTATTTAGTGGGGGCCCCATGTAGTGCAGGGCTCTGCTCCGGTGTATCTAGTGGGGGCCCCATGTAGTGCTGGGCTCTGCTCCGGTGTATTTAGTGGGGGCCCCATGTAGTGCAGGGCTCTGCTCCGGTGTATTTAGTGGGGGCCCCATGTAGTGCAGGGCTCTGCTCCGGTTATTTAGTGGGGGCCCCATGTAGTGCAGGGCTCTGCTCCAGTATATCTAGTGGGGGCCCCATGTAGTGCTGGGCTCAGCTCCGGTGTATTTAGTGGGGGCCCCATGTAGTGCAGGGCTCTGCTCCGGTGTATTTAGTGGGGGCCCCATGTAGTGCTGGGCTCTGCTCCGGTGTATTTAGTGGGGGCCCCCATGTAGTGCATGGGCTCTGCTCCGATGTATTTAGTGGGGGCCCCATGTAGTGCTGGGCTCTGCTCCGGTGTATTTAGTGGGGGCCCCCATGTAGTGCTGGGCTCTGCTCCGGTGTATTTAGTGGGGGCCCCATGTAGTGCAGGGCTCTGCTCCGGTGTATTTAGTGGGGGCCCCATGTAGTGCTGGGCTCTGCTCCGGTGTATTTAGTGGGGGCCCCATGTAGTGCAGGGCTCTGCTCCGGTGTATTTAGTGGGGGCCCCATGTAGTGCTGGGCTCTGCTCCAGTGTATTTAGTGGGGGCCCCATGTAGTGCTGGGCTCTGCTTCGGTGTATTTAGAGGGGGACCCATGTAGTGCTAGGCTCTGCTTCGGTATATCTAGTGGGGGCCCCATGTAGTGCTGGGCTCTGCTCCGGTGTATTTAGTGGGGGCCCCATGTAGTGCAGGGCTCTGCTCCGGTGTATTTAGTGGGGGCCCCATGTAGTGCAGGGCTCTGCTCCGGTGTATTTAGTGGGGGCCCCATGTAGTGCAGGCTCTGCTCCGGTGTATTTAGTGGGGGCCCCATGTAGTGCAGGGCTCTGCTCCGGTATATCTAGTGGGGGCCCCATGTAGTGCAGGGCTCTGCTCCGGTGTATTCAGTGGGGGCCCCATGTAGTGCTGGGCTCTGCTCCGGTGTATTTAGTGGGGGCCCCATGTAGTGCTGGGCTCTGCTCCGGTGTATTTAGAGGTGGCCCCATGTAGTGCTGGGCTCTGCTCCGATGTATTTAGTGGGGGCCCCATGTAGTGCTGGGCTCTGCTCCAGTGTATTTAGAGGGGGCCCCATGTAGTGCAGGGCTCTGCTCCGGTGTATTTAGTGGGGGCCCCATGTAGTGCAGGGCTCTGCTCCGGTGTATTTAGAGGGGGCCCCATGTAGTGCAGGGCTCTGCTCCAGTGTATTTAGTGGGGGCCCCATGTAGTGCAGGGCTCTGCTCCGGTGTATTTAGAGGGGGCCCCATGTAGTGCAGGGCTCTGCTCCAGTGTATTTAGTGGGGGCCCCATGTAGTGCAGGGCTCTGCTCCGTGTATTTAGAGGGGGCCCCATGTAGTGCAGGGCTCTGCTCCGGTGTATTTAGTGGGGGCCCCATGTAGTGCAGGGCTCTGTTCCGGTGTATTTAGTGGGGGCCCCATGTAGTGCAGGGCTCTGCTCCGGTGAATTTAGTGGGGGTCCCATGTAGTGCTGGGCTCTGCTCCGGTGTATTTAGTGGGGGCCCCATGTAGTGCAGGGCTCTGCTCCGGTGTATTTAGAGGGGGCTCCATGTAGTGCTGGCTCTGCTCCGGTGTATTTAGTGGGGGCCCCATGTAGTGCAGGGCTCTGCTCCGGTGTATTTAGTGGGGGCCCCATGTAGTGCAGGGCTCTGCTCCGGTGTATTTAGTGGGGGCCCCATGTAGTGCTGGGCTCTGCTCCGGTGTATTTAGTGGGGGCCCCATGTAGTGCAGGGCTCTGCTCCGGTGTATTTAGAGGGGGCCCCATGTAGTGCAGGGCTCTGCTCCGGTGTATTTAGTGGGGGCCCCATGTAGTGCAGGCTCTGCTCCGGTGTATTTAGTGGGGGCCCCATGTAGTGCTGGGCTCTGCTCTGGTGTATTTAGTGGGGGCCCCATGTAGTGCAGGGCTCTGCTCCGGTATATCTAGTGGGGGCCCCATTGTAGTGCAGGGCTCTGCTCCGGTGTATTTAGTGGGGGCCCCATGTAGTGCAGGGCTCTGCTCCGGTGTATTTAGAGGGGGCCCATGTAGTGCAGGGCTCTGCTCCGGTGTATTTAGAGGGGGCCCCATGTAGTGCAGGCCTCTGCTCCGGTGTATTTAGTGGGGGCCCCATGTAGTGCAGGGCTCTGCTCCGGTGTATTTAGTGGGGGCCCCATGTAGTGCAGGGCTCTGCTCCGGTGAATTTAGTGGGGGCCCCATGTAGTGCTGGGCTCTGCTCCGGTGTATTTAGTGGGGGCCCCATGTAGTGCTGGGCTCTGCTCCGGTGTATTTAGTGGGGGCCCCATGTAGTGCTGGGCTCTGCTCCGGTGTATTTAGTGGGGGCCCCATGTAGTGCTGGGCTCTGCTCCGGTGTATTTAGTGGGGGCCCCATGTAGTGCAGGGCTCTGCTCCGGTGTATTTAGTGGGGGCCCCATGTAGTGCAGGGCTCTGCTCCGGTGTATTTAGTGGGGGCCCCATGTAGTGCAGGGCTCTGCTCCGGTGTATTTAGTGGGGGCCCCCATGTAGTGCTGGGCTCTGCTCCGGTGTATTTAGAGGGGGCCCCATGTAGTGCTGGGCTCTGCTCCGGTGTATTTAGAGGGGGCCCCATGTAGTGCTGGGCTCTGCTCCGGTGTATTTAGTGGGGGCCCCATGTAGTGCAGGGCTCTGCTCCGGTGTATTTAGAGGGGGCCCCCATGTAGTGCTGGCTCTGCTCCGGTGTATTTAGAGGGGGCCCATGTAGTGCAGGGCTCTGCTCCGGTGTATTTAGTGGGGGCCCCATGTAGTGCTGGGCTCTGCTCCGGTGTATTTAGTGGGGGGCCCCATGTAGTGCTGGGCTCTGCTCCAGTGTATTTAGTGGGGCCCCATGTAGTGCTGGGCTCTGCTCCAGTGTATTTAGAGGGGCCCCCATGTAGTGCTGGGCTCTGCTCCGGTGTATTTAGTGGGGGCCCCCATGTAGTGCTGGGCTCTGCTCCAGTGTATTTAGTGGGGCCCCCATGTAGTGCTGGGCTCTGCTCCAGTGTATTTAGTGGGGGCCCCATGTAGTGCTGGGCTCTGCTCCGGTGTATTTAGGGGGGCCCCATGTAGTGCTGGGCTCTGCTCCGGTGTACTTAGAGGGGGCCCCATGTAGTGCAGGGCTCTGCTCCGGGGGTTCTGTGCAGACCTCCTCCTGGACAGTATTGGGGGGCCCCATTAATCAGGGTGCTATGTATGGACCAGTCAGTGTTGGGGGCTCTCCTGCTCCTCACACACAGTTAACCCCCTGTATCCCGGTGTGTTCTTACCTTTCAGGGAGCTGATCTCCTGCTGGATGGAGCGGGCGGTGTCCATCCTGCTGCTGCCCCGAGCTCGGCCGCCCGCACTGCTGAGCTGAGGCTGAGGCCCCGCCCTC
This sequence comes from Allobates femoralis, assembly GCA_033576535.1. Lineage (NCBI taxonomy): Eukaryota > Metazoa > Chordata > Amphibia > Anura > Aromobatidae > Allobates > Allobates femoralis. The sequence continues at coordinate 9,370,194 of JARQOC010000005.1, forward strand.
CTCACACAGCAATCCCCGCTCACTGCAGCATCATCCCGGGACACCGAGAGCGGAGAGCACACTGCACTGCAGAGTACACCGACACTGCAGACTGCAGAGCACACCGACACTGCAGACTGCAGAGCACACAGACACTGCACTGCAGAGCACACAGACACTGCACTGCAGAGCACACCGACACTGCAGACTGCAGAGCACACCGACACTGCAGACTGCAGAGCACACCGACACTGCAGACTGCAGAGCACACCGACACTGCACTGCAGAGCACACCGGCACTGCACTGCAGAGCACACCGACACTGCACTGCAGAGTACACCGACACTGCAGACTGCAGAGCACACACGACACTGCACTGCAGAGCACACCGACACTGCAGACTGCAGAGCACACCCGACACTGCAGACTGCAGAGCACACCGACACTGCACTGCAGAGCACACCGACACTGCAACTGCAGAGCACACCGACACTGCAGACTGCAGAGCACACCGACACTGCACTGCAGAGCACACACCGACACTGCACTGCAGAGCACACACCGACACTGCACTGCAGACTGCAGAGCACACCGACACTGCACTGCAGAGCACACCGACACTGCACTGCAGAGCACACTGCACTGCAGAGCACACCGACACTGCAACTGCAGAGCACACCGACACGCACTGCAGAGCACACACGCGACACCACTGCATGCAGAGCACACCGACACTGCACTGCAGAGCACACACCGACACTGCACTGCAGAGCACACCGACACTGCACTGCAGAGCACACCGACACTGCACTGCAGAGCACACCGACACTGCACTGCAGAGCACCACCGACACTGCACTGCAGAGCACACACCGACACTGCACTGCAGAGCACACCGACACCACTGCAGAGCACACCAACACTGCACTGCAGAGCACACCGTACACTGCAGAGCACACACGCTCAGCACTCTGGATGAGCTACACGCTCAGCACTCTGATGAGCTACACGGCTCAGCACTCTGGATGAGCTACACGCTCAGCACTCTGATGAGCTACACGGCTCAGCACTCTGGATGAGCACACGGCTCAGCACTGATGAGCTACAGCTCAGCACTCTGATGAGCTACACGGCTCAGCACTCTGGATGAGCTACACGGCTCAGCACTTGATGAGCTACACGCTCAGCACTCTGGATGAGCTACACGGCTCAGCACTCTGGATGAGCTACACGGCTCAGCACTCTGGATGAGCTACACGGCTCAGCACTCTGGATGAGCTACACGGCTCAGCACTCTGGATGAGCTACACGGCTCAGCACTCGGATGAGCTACACGGCTCAGCACTCTGGATGAGCACAAGCTACAGCACTCTGGAGAGCTACACGCCAGCACTCTGGATGAGCTACACGGCTCAGCACTCTGGATGAGCTACACGGCTCAGCACTCTGGATGAGCTACACGGCTCCCGGAGAGCTCTACGCTCGCCAGTGAGCTACACGGCTCAGCCGATAGCATCCCACAAGAAGGCCGTCTCCCCCTCCACATTCTGGGATGCCGACCTCCAACAATCTCGTCCCTGTCCTCCCACGCTTCGGGCCCCGTCCTCCACCCCTCACAACTTTGTGGACAGTGTCTGTCAGGATGTTCCTGAGGGGCCGTGGTACATGGAGAGAGGGGCCGTTGGTACTAAAGAAAGAGAGAAGGGCCGTGGTACAAAGAGAGGGGCCGCGGTGCATGGAGTGAGGGGCTGTGGTACAGAGAGAGAGAGGGGCCGTGGTACAAAGAGAGAGAGAGGGGCCGTGGTACAAAGAGAGAGAGAGGGGGCGACGGTGGTGCATGGAGAGAGGAGCCACGGTGCATGGAGTGAGGGGCCGTGGTACAAAAGAGAGAGAGAGGGGCCGTGGTACAAAGAGAGAGAGAGGGGCCGTGGTACAAAGAGAGAGAGGGGCCGTGGTACAAAGAGAAAGAGAGGGGCCGTGGTACAAAGAGAGAGGGGCCGTGGTACAAACAGAGAGGGGCCGTGGTACAAACAGAGAGGGGCCGTGGTACAAACAGAGAGGGGCCGTGGTACAAAAGAGAGGAGGGCCGTGGTACAAAGAAGAGAGGGCCATGGTACAAAGAGAGATAGAGGGGCCGTGGTACAAAGAAAAGGCTGTACATGAGAGAGGGCCGTGGTACATGGAGAGAGGGGCCGTGGTACATGGAGAGAGGGGCCGTGGTACATGGAGAGAGGCGTGGTAAGAGAGAGGGATCGTGATACAAAGAGAGAGAGGGGCCGTGGTACATGGAGAGAGGGGCCGTGGTACAAAGAGAGAGAGAGGGGCCGTGGTGCATGGAGAGGCCGTGGTACAAAGAGAGGGGCCGTGGTACAAAGAGAGAGAGGGGCCGCGGTGAATGGAAAGAGGGGCCATGGTACAAAGAGAGAGAGGGGCCGTGGTACAAGAGAGAGAGGCGTGTACAAAGAGAGAGAGGGCGTGGTACAAAGAGAGAGAGGGGCCGCGTTACATGGAGAGAGGGGCCGCGGTACATGGAGAGAGGGGCCGCGGTACATGGAGAGAGGGGCCTCAGTACATGGAGAGAGAGTGGGGCCGCGGTACATAGAGAGAGTGGGGCCATGGTACATGGAGAGAGAGAGAGGGGCCGCGGTACATAGAGAGAGTGAGGCCATGGTACAGGGAGAGAGAGAGAGAGGGGCCGCGGTACATGGAGAGAGAAAGGGTCCGTGGTACAAAGAGAGAGGGGCCGTGGTTCAAAGAGAGAGAGAGGGGCCGTGGTACAAAGAGAAAGAGGTGCCATGGTACAAAGAGAGAGAGGGGCCATGGTTCAAAAAGAGAGAGAGGGGCTGCAGTACATGGAGAGATGGGCAGCGGTACATGGAGAGAGGGGCCGTGGTACAGAAAGAGAGAGGGGCCGCGGTAAATGTAGAGAGGGGCCGTGGAACAAACAGAGAGGGGCTGTGGTACAAACAGAGAGGGGCGTGGTACAAAGAGAGAGAGAGGCCATGGTACAAAGACAGAGAGGGGCCGTGGTACAAAGAGAGATAGAGGGGCCGTGGTACATGGAGAGAGGGGCCGTGGTACATGGAGAGAGGGGCCGTGGTACAAAGAGAGAGGGGGATCGTGATACAAAGAGAGAGAGAGAGGGGCCGTGGTACATGGAGAGAGGGGCCGTGGTACAAAGAGAGAGAGGGGGCCGTGGTGCATGGAGAGGCTGTGGTACAAAGAGAGGGGCCGTGGTACAAAGAGAGAGAGGGGCCGTGGTACAAAGAGAGAGAGGGGCCGCGGTGAATGGAAAGAGGGGCCATGGTACAAAGAGAGAGAGGGGCCGCGGTGCATGGAGAGAGGGGCCGTGGTACAAAGAGAGAGGGGGCGTGGTACAAAGAGAGAGAGGGGCCGCGTTACATGGAGAGAGGGGCCGCGGTACATGGAGAGAGGGGCCGCAGTACATGGAGAGAGAGTGGGGCCGCGGTACATAGAGAGAGTGGGGCCATGGTACATAGAGAGAGAGGGGCCGCGGTACATGGAGAGAGAAAGGGTCCGTGGTACAAAGAGAGAGGGGCCGTGGTTCAAAGAGAGAGAGAGGGGCCGTGGTACAAAGAGAAAGAGGTGCCATGGTACAAAGAGAGAGAGAGGGGCCATGGTTCAAAAAGAGAGAGAGGGGCTGCAGTACATGGAGAGATGGGCAGCGGTACATGGAGAGAGGGGCCGTGGTACAGAAAGAGAGAGGGGCCGCGGTAAATGTAGAGAGGGGCCGTGGTACATGCAGAGAGGAGCCGAGGTAGAGAGAGAGAGAGAGGCGTGGGAAATGGATAGAGGAGCCGCGGTACATGGAGAGAGGGGCCGTGGTACAAAGAGAGAGAGGGGGGCTGCGGAACATGGAGACAGGGGCTGTGGTACAGAGAGAGAGGGGGCTGCGTACATGGAGAGAGAGCCTGCCACATATGTGGGGAGCACGGTATACAAGAGGGGGCTGTGGTATGTATGGGTCGGACGCGATATACATGGGGGCCTAGTATACTCGACAGTGTGGTATACATCTGGGAGTAGTATTCATGGGGCATGAAGCAGTACACAGTAAAGGGGGGTTTACACGTTGCGATATCGGCGTCCGATTTCAATGAAAAAGTCACGTGGTTCGATCGTTGGAGCCGATATCGTTCCTGCGTTGTATGGTGTGAACGTCCAATACGATGCAGGAACGATGTCAATGCGATATCGGGGATTGAATGAGCGTGCTATTCAATGCTCTGATATTGAATGGAGATTGGAGCCGGATCGTGCTGTGTGACAGCCAACTCCGATGTGAAGTTCAACGTCACCCATTCACTCCCATGTTAAATGGTCGTTCCTGGTTGGGGGGCGTAGACATCGTACGGACGTTGCATCCAGAAATCGCAACGTCTAAACCTCCGATGCAATGCGGGAGAAACGTGCACTAAATGCGCGCTCCCGCGCCATTGAATTGCGATATCGCAACGATATTGAAACGTGTAAACCACCCTAAGGTTCACAATAATAGCAGTGTGGAGTTCAATTAGTGCGGTCAATCATCCTGTGAAGAGACAGTTGTGAATCAGGGGCCCTTATATAAGGGTGAAGCAGCACATGTTGTATGTGCATTTCTCCTGGAAAGCCTGAGAAATACGGGCCGTTCCAGACACTGCTCAGAAGAACAGCGGACTGTGATTATAAATGGAGAATATAAAACTAAGAAGAGCAGACAATGATCAGCTACAATCATCTCCAATACTTTACAATGGAAAACCAGAGAGACGTGGAAGAAAGCGGAAGACGACCATCGAATGGATGGAAGAATATCCAGAATGGTAAAGGCTCAGCCGATGATCGGCTCCAGGAGGGTCAAAGACGTCTCAAGACACCTGTGAGGACAGAAGACGCCGGTGTGAAGATCATAGCAAGAACAACCCGCAAAGTCCCACTGTTATAACAAGACATGAAGAGTGAGCCATCACTGGCCTCAAGAGGAGGATGGAGGGACACTGTGCGGACGGACGAACGGAGGAACACTGAGCGGACGGAGGGACGGACGGAGGGACAGAGGAACACTGAGCGGACGGAGGGACGGACGGAGGGACAGAGGAACACTGTGCGGACGGAGGGACGGACGGAGGGACAGAGGAACACTGAGCGGACGGAGGGACGGACGGAGGGACAGAGGAACACTGAGCGGACGGAGGGACGGACGGAGGGACAGAGGAACACTGAGCGGACGGACGGACGGAAGGAACACTGAGCGGACGGACGGACGGGGGAACACTGAGCGGACGGACGGGGGAACACTGTGCGGACGGACGGACGGAGGAACACTGAGCGGACGGACGGACGGAGGAACACTGAGCGGACGGACGGACGGAGGAACACTGAGCGGACGGACGGACGGAGGAACACTGAGCGGACGGACGGACGGGGGAACACTGAGCGGACGGACGGACGGGGGAACACTGAGCGGACGGACGGACGGGGGAACACTGTGCGGACGGACGGACGGGGGAACACTGTGCGGACGGACGGACGGGGGAACACTGAGGCGGACGGACGGACGGAGGAACACTGTGCGGACGGACGGACGGAGGAACACTGTGCGGACGGACGGAAGGAGGAACACTGTGCGGACGGGCGGAGGAACACTGTGCGGACGGACGGACGGACGGAGGAACACTGTGCAGACGGACGGAGGAACACTGTGCGGACGGACGGACGGAGGAACACTGTGCGGACGGACGGACGGAGGAACACTGTGCGGACGGACGGACGGAGGAACACTGTGTGGACGGAGGGACGGAGGAACACTGTGCGGACGGACGGACGGAGGAACACTGTGCGGACGGACGGACGGAGGAACACTGTGCGGACGGACGGACGGAGGAACACTGTGGGACGGACGCACGGAGGAACACTGTGCGGACGGACGCACGGAGGAACACTGTGCGGACGGACGCACGGAGGAACACTGTGCGGACGGACGCACGGAGGAACACTGTGCGGACGGACGCACGGAGGAACACTGTGCGGACGGACGCACGGAGGAACACTTTGCGGACGGACGAACGGAGGAACACTGTGCGGACGGACGCGAATGGAGGAGCACTGTTCTGGACGGACGGAGGACGAAGGAACACTGTGTGGACGGAAGGACATTGTGTGGACGGAGGGACATTGTTGTGTGGACGAGGGACATTGTGTGGACGGAGGAATGGAGGAACACTGTGGACGGAGGAAAGGAGGAACACTGTGTGGACGGAGGGATGGAGGAACACTGTGTGGACGGAGGGATGGAGGAACACTGTGTGGACGGAGGGATGGAGGAACACTGTGTGGACGGAGGGATGGAGGAACACTGTGTGGACGGAGGGATGGAGGAACACTGTGTGGACGGAGGGATGGAGGAACACTGTGTGGACGGAGGGATGGAGGAACATTGTGTGGAAGGAGGGATGGAGGAACACTGTGTGGAAGGAGGGATGGAGGAACATTGTGTGGACGGAGGGATGGAGGAACACTGTGTGGGACGGAGGGATGGAGAAACACTGTGCGGACGGAGGGAAGTAGGAACATTGTGTGGACGGAGGGATGGAGAAACACTGTGCGGACGGAGGGATGGAGAAACACTGTGTGGACAGAGGAATGGAGGAACATTGTGTGGACGGAGGGATGGAGGGACATTGTGTGGATGGAGGGATGGAGAAACACTGTGTGGACAGAGGAATGGAGGAACACTGTGTGGACGGAGGGACATTGTGTGGATGGAGGAACATTGTGTGGACGGAGGGATAGAGGAACATTGTGTGGAAGGAGGGATGGAGGAACACTGTGTGGAAGGAGGGATGGAGGAACACTGTGTGGACGGAGGGATGGAGGAACACTGTGTGGACGGAGGGATGGAGAAACACTGTGCGGACGGAGGGACGTAGGAACATTTGTGTGGACCTGAGGGATGGAGAAACACTGTGGCGGACGGAGGGATGGGAGAAACACTGTGTGGACAGAGGGATGGAGGAACATTGTGTGGACGGGGGGATGGAGGAGCATTGTGGGGACGGGAGGAATGGAGGGGACATTGTGTGGACGGAGGGATGGAGGGACATTGTGTGGACGGAGGGGTGGAGGAACATTGTGTGGACGGAGGAACATGTGTGGACAGAGGGATGGAGGAACACTGTGTGGACGGAGGGATGGAGGAACACTGTGTGGACGGAGGGATGGAGGAACACTGTGTGGACGGAGGGATGGAGGAACACTGTGTGGACGGAGGGATGGAGGAACACTGTGTGGAAGGAGGGATGGAGGAACACTGTGTGGACAGGAGGGATGGAGGAACACTGTGTGGAAGGAGGGATGGAGGAACACTTGTGTGGACGGAGGGATGGAGGAACACTGTGTGGACGGAGGGATGGAGAAACACTGTGCGGACGGAGGGAAGTAGGAACATTGTGTGGACGGAGGGATGGAGAAACACTTGTGCGGACGGAGGGATGGAGAAACACTGTGTGGACGGAGGAATGGAGGAACATTGTGTGGACGGAGGGATGGAGGACATTGTGTGGACGGAGGGATGGAGAAACACTGTGTGGACAGGAGGAATGGAGGAACACTGTGTGGACGGAGGGGGACATTGTGTGGATGGGAGGAACATTGTGTGGACGGAGGGATGGAGGAAAACTGTGTGGACGGAGGGATGGAGGAACACTGTGTGGACGGAGGGAACACTGTGTGGACAGAGGGATAGAGGAACATTGTGTGGAAGGAGGGATGGAGGAACACTGTGTGGAAGGAGGGATGGAGGAACACTGTGTGGACGGAGGGATGGAGGAACACTGTGTGGACGGAGGGATGGAGAAACACTGTGCGGACGGAGGGACGTAGGAACATTGTGTGGACTGAGGGATGGAGAAACACTGTGCGGACGGAGGGATGGAGAAACACTGTGTGGACAGAGGGATGGAGGAACATTGTGTGGACGGGGGATGGAGACATTGTGGGACGGAGGAATGGAGGGACATTGTGTGGACGGAGGGATGGAGGGACATTGTGTGGACGGAGGGGTGGAGGAACATTGTGTGGACGGAGGAACATTGTGTGGACAGGGATGGAGGAACACTGTGTGGACGGAGGGATGGAGGAACACTGTGTGGACGGAGGGATGGAGGAACACTGTGTGGACGGAGGATGGAGGAAACACTGTGTGGACAGAGGGATAGAGGAACATTGTGTGGAAGGAGGGATGGAGGAACACTGTGTGGAAGGAGGGATGGAGGAACACTGTGTGGACTGAGGGATGGAGGAACACTGTGTGGACTGAGGGATGGAGGAACACTGTGTGGACGGAGGGATGGAGAAACACTGTGCGGACGGAGGGACGTAGGAACATTGTGTGACTGAGGGATGGAGAAACACTGTGTGGACAGAGGATGGAGAAACACTGTGTGGACAGAGGGATGGAGAACATTGTGTGGACAGAGGGATGGAGGAACATTGTGTGGACGGGGGGATGGAGAAACACTGTGTGGACAGAGGGATGGAGAAACACTGTGTGGACAGAGGAATGGAGGAACATTGTGTGGACGGGGGGATGGAGGAGCATTGTGGGGACGGAGGAATGGAGGGACATTGTGTGGACGGAGGGATGGAGAAACACTGTGTGGACGGAGGGATGGAGGAGCATTGTGTGGACGGAGGGATGGAGGAACATTGTTCATCAGACACCCCCAAACCGTGATCTCCCCACAGTCCCCTCTGCGGACAGTGAAGCCTCAGGATATGGGCAGGTTTCTCTTCCTATGGTGCGGCCTATTTACCACATACCAGGGATCATGGAGCAGATTACAGATATCACAATACATGAAGAGTTCACATTGTCTAAGGCTACATTCAGATTGTGCATTTTTCTTCTCTGTTTTGCTGCATTTGAGCTGCAAAACAGAAGCTGTCAAAAAAAACGCACCCAAAAAAATGGATCCGTTTTTTGATCCATTTTTGACTGCTGCATTTTTTTCCCCATTTTGAAGGGCCCCTATGGGAAAAACGCAGGAGAAAAACGCACAAAAAACTGACATGCACTTTTCAAGAACGGAGCCTCCTAAAGTGAAGAAACAGATCACTTTAAAGCGCACAGTCTGAATGGCAAAAATGAAAACCCATAGACTTTGTTGGGGCGTCATTTCAGTGACCTGAAACACCAGTAAACCAGTAAAATCATGGTTCCAGTCCAACAACATTGAGGTTACGGAGCGGCCGCCCGATCCCCAGACTTTAATCCAATAGATCACTTGTGGGGGGGGACATCAAAAAATGCTGATTCTGAGGCAAAGCCAACAGATGCAAATAAATTGTGGGATGTAGTCAAAGCCTCCTGGGCTGGAATAACAGGTGAAAGGAGCCAGAATTTGGGTGATTATGTACCCTATATGTGAAGCTGCTCTAAAAAACTGTGGATACAACTAAATATCAGATCAGTGATTACAGGATTGATAAATCCTAAGAGACACATGCAGACACTGCTATTATTGTGAGCAGCACAATGGTCGTTATTTGTTATTTTCTGTAGTTAATAATTCTCTACATTTCTCTTCATGTTCTGATTTATAAACAGTCTGCAATGCTCCCAATGCTGGAAATAACAACTATTATGAAGGTTTGGTGCTTAACTCATGTTTCTGAACACAAATATACATGTGGTGAGGTGGTCTACATGAGAGGGGGCATGGTATACATGGAGGGGTGCAGTATGCACGGTGCATACACGGGGCACAGACTCAGGATACAGTACACACTGTCCTGTGTAATGTCGCACGTTACTGGGAAATCTCTCACTTTTCTCTAATCACCAACATCATCCTGAGAAGTCTCCAGACCAGAAGGCAATCCCTAATACCTTGAAGGCGTTTATTCCATTCATCACCTATTACAGGGGGGGAGGGAGAACAATCTATTACTCCCTGTTATCAGCCATTACTGAGGGAGGAGGAGACTGTAGGACAGGAGACTACAATCTATTACTCCCTGTTATCAGCCATTACTGGGGGGGAGGAGGAGACTGTAGGACAGGTGACTACAATCTATTACTTCCCCTCACTATTGGGGTCCCTCAGGGTTCAGTCCTTGGTCCTCTCCTCTTCTCTCTCTACACAGCCCCGATTGGACAGACCATCAGCAGATTTGGCTTTCAGCACCATCTTTATGCTGATGACACACAACTATACACTTCAGCCCCTGACCTTACCCCTGCGGTATTAAAGAACACCAATGACTGTCTAGCTGCAGTTTCCAATATCATGTCCACTCTCTATTTGAAACTAAACCTTTCCAAAACTGAACTCCTCCTGCTCCCGCCCTCCACTAACCTCCCTAAATCGGACATCTCTCTCTCAGTATGCGGCACCACGATAACGCCTAGGCAACAGGCTCGCTGTCTGGGTGTTATGTTTGACACCGATCTCTCCTTCTCCTCCCACACGCAATCTCTCGTCCGCTCCTGTCGCTTACACCTGAAGAATATCTCTAGAGTCCGCCCCTTTCTCACCCTGGAAACAACAAAAACCCTCACCGTGGCCCTCATCCATTCCCGCCTTGACTATTGCAATTCTCTATTAAGCGGCCTTCCCCTCACCAGACTTTCTCCTATCCAGTCCATCCTTAATGCAGCAGCCAGGATCACCCATCTGGCCAATCGTTACTCAGATGCCTCTGCTCTGTGCCAGTCATTGCACTGGCTGCCCGTATACTACAGGATCAAATTCAAATTGCTTGTTCTCACCCACAAAGCTCTTCACAGTGCAGCTCCCCCCTACCTCTCCTCTCTCATCTCTGTCTATCACCCCACCCGTTCTCTACGTTCCTCAAATGACCTTCGACTGACATCTGTACTAATCCGATCCTCCCTCTCCCGGCTCCAAGACTTCTCTAGAGCTGCACCAAAACTCTGGAATGCTTTACCCCAAGAAATCAGGACTATCCACAACTTGCATGGCTTCAGACGATCCCTAAAAACGTATCTTTTTAAGGCGGCCTATCATACTCCCTAATAGAAGTCCTTTGTACTGTAGACAGTGAATGGGCTATCCCTCTGGATATTACTCTTCTATAAACTCAACCAAACCAAAAAAGGTCTACACAGACTGTATAATGACCATCCATGTAAGCTTATCTCTATGCCCCATTTCCTCAAGATGCCTGGACCATCAGTGCAATAAGCCCCTGTACTTTGTGTAACTCCTATCCCGTTGTAGATTGTAAGCTCTTTTGAGCAGGGTCACCTTCATTTCTTGCTTTATTTATTGTATTTTCTTTTTTACATTGATTCTATGCCTATTGTTTTGTATCCAATTATTGTACTGTTTTTGTTCTCTACTGTAATTACTTACTGTATTATATTTTCTGTACTCTAACCCTACATTGTAAAGCGCTGCGGAATATGTTGGCGCTATATAAATAAAGCTTTATTATTATTTATTATTATTACTCCCTGTTATCAGCCATTACTGGGGGGGAGGAGGAGACTGTAGGACAGGTGACTACAATCTATTACTCCCTGTTATCAGCCATTACTGGAGGAGGAGACTGTAGGACAGGTGACTACAATCTATTACTCCCTGTTATCAGCCATTACTGGGGAGGAGGAGACTGTAGACAGGTGACTACATCTATTACTCCCTGTTATCAGCCATTACTGGGGAGGAGGAGACTGTAGGACAGGTGACTACAATCTATTACTCCCTGTTATCAGCCATTACTGGAGGAGAGAGACTTAGGACAGGTGACTACAATCTATTACTCCCTGTTATCAGCCATTACTGGGGGAGGAGACTGTAGGACAGGTGACTACAATCTATTACTCCCTGTTATCAGCCATTACTGGGGGAGGAGGAGACTGTAGGACAGGTGACTACAAACTATTACTCCTGTTATCAGCCATTACTGGGGGAGGAGGAGACTGTAGGACAGGTGACTACAATCTATTACTCTCGTTATCAGCCATTACTGGGGGAGGAGGAGACTGTAGGACAGGTGACTACAATCTATTACTCCTGTTATCAGCCATTACTGGGAGGAGGAGACTGTAGGACAGGTGACTACAATCTATTACTCCCTGTTATCAGCCATTACTGGAGGAGGAGGAGACTGTAGGACAGGTGACTACAATCTATTACTCCCTGTTATCAGCCATTACTGAGGAGGAGACTGTAGGACAGGTGACTACAATCTATTACTCCCTGTTATCAGCCATTACTGGGGAGGAGACTGTAGGACAGGTGACTACAATCTATTACTCCCTGTTATCAGCCATTACTGGGGGAGGAGACTGTAGGACAGGTGACTACAATCTATTACTCCCTGTTATCAGCCATTACTGGGGAGGAGACTGTAGGACAGGTGACTACAATCTATTACTCCCTGTTATCCGCCATTACTGGGGGAGGAGACTGTAGGACAGGTGACTACAATCTATTACTCCCTGTTATCCGCCATTACTGGGGAGGAACTGTTGGACAGGTGACTACAATCTATTACTCCCTGTTATCAGCCATTACTGGAGGAGAGACTGTTGGACAGGTGACTACAATCTATTACTCCCTGTTATCAGCCATTACTGGAGGAGGAGGAGACTGTAGGACAGGTGACTACAATCTATTACTCCCTGTTATCAGCCATTACTAGGAGGAGGAGACTGTAGGACAGGTGACTACAATCTATTACTCCCTGTTATCAGCCATTACTGGAGGAGGAGACAGTAGGACAGGTGACTACAATCTATTACTCCCTGTTATACCGCCATTACTGGGGAGGAGACTGTAGGACAGGTGACTACAATCTATTACTCCCTGTTATCCGCCATTACTGGGAGGAGACTGTAGGACAGGTGATACAATCTATTACTCCCTGTTATCAGCCGTTACTGGAGGAGGAGACTGTAGGACAGGTGACTACAATCTATTACTCCCTGTTATCAGCCGTTACTGGAGGAGGAGACTGTAGGACAGGTGACTACAATCTATTACTCCCTGTTATCAGCCATTACTGGGGAGGAGACTGTAGGACAGGTGACTACAATCTATTACTCCCTGTTATCAGCCATTACTGGGGAGGAGACTGTAGGACAGGTGACTACAATCTATTACTCCCTGTTATCAGCCATTACTGGGGAGGAGACTGTAGGACAGGTGACTACAATCTATTACTCCCTGTTATCAGCCATTACTGGGGAGGAGACTGTAGGACAGGTGACTACAATCTATTACTCCCTGTTATCAGCCATTACTGGGGAGGAGGAGACTGTAGGACAGGTGACTACAATCTATTACTCCTGTTATCCAGCCATTACTGGAGGAGGAGAGACTGTAGGACAGGTGACTACAATCTATTACTCCCTGTTATCAGCCATTACTGGAGGAGAGGAGACTGTAGGACAGGTGACTACAATCTATTACTCCCTGTTATCAGCCATTACTGGAGGAGGAGACTGTAGGACAGGTGACTACAATCTATTACTCCCTGTTATCAGCCATTACTGGAGGAGGAGACTGTAGGACAGGTGACTACAATCTATTACTCCCTGTTATCAGCCATTACTGGAGGAGGAGACTGTAGGACAGGTGACTACAATCTATTACTCCCTGTTATCAGCCATTACTGGAGGAGGACACTGTAGGACAGGTGACTACAATCTATTACTCCCTGTTATCAGCCATTACTGGGGAGGAGGAGATTGTAGGACAGGAGACTACAATCTATTACTCCCTGTTATCAGCCATTACTGGAGGCGGAGACTGTAGGACAGGTGACTACAATCTATTACTCCCTGTTATCAGCCATTACTGGGGAGGAGGAGACTGTAGGACAGGTGACTACAATCTATTACTCCCTGTTATCAGCCATTACTGGGGGAGAGGACTGTAGGACAGGTGACTACAATCTATTACTCCCTGTTATCAGCCATTACTGGGGGAGGAGACTGTAGGACAGGTGACTACAATCTATTACTCCCTGTTATCAGCCATTATTGGAGGAGGACACTGTAGGACAGGTGACTACAATCTATTACTCCCTGTTATCAGCCATTACTGGGGAGGAGGAGATTGTAGGACAGGAGACTACAATCTATTACTCCCTGTTATCAGCCATTACTGGAGGCGGAGACTGTAGGACAGGTGACTACAATCTATTACTCCCTGTTATCAGCCATTACTGGGGAGGAGGAGACTGTAGGACAGGTGACTACAATCTATTACTCCCTGTTATCAGCCATTACTGGGGAGGAGGAGACTGTAGGACAGGTGACTACAATCTATTACTCCCTGTTATCAGCCATTACTGGGGGAGAGGACTGTAGGACAGGTGACTACAATCTATTACTCCCTGTTATCAGCCATTACTGGGGGAGAGGACTATAGGACAGGTGAGTATAATCTGTTATCAGCCTCTTGTGATCCAGGGTAAGTAGACCAGTGTCCCCCAACTCCAGTCCCAGGAGCCATAATTTATTTTCAGGATTTCCCTAGCATGGATATCACTCGAGAGCGAGGTTATATCTGTACAGTAGTGACATCATCGCTCTGAAGGGTTAAGTCAGTAGAGGGCGCAATGTTCTAATCTAACACATTATTAACTGAGAAACACAAATTATTCTAAATAACAAAATATTTATAATAATTCACACACATTATTCATATATGCAGCTATAGTCCCCGTTATCAGCCATTCAGGGTCTTACTGCAGGAGCTTATTGTCTAAATTCACACTGCTGTCTAGAATTGATTCAATACTGTTCTCCCTTCCCTCATGCTTTACACTGCAGCCCTGCCTGCTTATCTTGTCTGTATGGATGGTCAGTCTGGGCGAGGAGCTGCTCCCACTGTTCTGCATTCCCTCATGCTTTACACTGCAGCCCTGCCTGCTTATCTTGTCTGTATGGATGGTCAGTGCTGAGCGAGGAGCTGTCCCACTGTTCTGCATTCCCTCATGCTTTACACTGCAGCCCTGCCTGCTTAGCTTGTCTGTATGGATGGTCAGTGCTGAGCGAGGAGCTGCTCCCACTGTTCTGCATTCCCTCATGCTTTACACTGCAGCCCTGCCTGCTAGCTTGTCTGTATGGATGGTCAGTCTGGGCGAGGAGCTGCTCCCACTGTTCTGCATTCCCTCATGCTTTACACTGCAGCCCTGCCTGCTTATCTTGTCTGTATGGATGGTCAGTCTGGGCGAGGAGAGGCTCCACTGTTCTGCATTCCCTCATGCTTTACACTGCAGCCCTGCCTGCTTATCTTGTCTGTATGGATGGTCAGTCCTGGGCGAGGAGTGCTCCCACTGTTCTGCATTCCCTCATGCTTTACACTGCAGCCCTGCCTGCTTATCTTGTCTGTATGGATGGTCAGTGCTGGGCGAGGAGAGCTCCCACTGTTCTGCATTCCCTCATGCTTTACACTGCAGCCCTGCCTGCTTATCTTGTCTGTATGGATGGTCAGTGCTGGGCGAGGAGCTGCTCCCACTGTTCTGCATTCCCTCATGCTTTACACTGCAGCCCTGCCTGCTTATCTTGTCTGTATGGATGGTCAGTCCTGGGTGAGGAGCTGCTCCCACTGTTCTGCATTCCCTCATGCTTTACACTGCAGCCCTGCCTGCTTATCTTGTCTGTATGGATGGTCAGTGCTGGGCGAGGAGCTGCTCCCACTGTTCTGCATTCCCTCATGCTTTACACTGCAGCCCTGCCTGCTTATCTTGTCTGTATGGATGGTCAGTCCTGGGTGAGGAGCTGCTCCCACTGTTCTGCATTCCCTCATGCTTTACACTGCAGCCCTGCCTGCTTGTCTTGTCTGTATGGATGGTCAGTCCTGGGTGAGGAGCTGCTCCCACTGTTCTGCATTCCCTCATGCTTTACACTGCAGCCCTGCCTGCTTATCTTGTCTGTATGGATGGTCAGTGCTGGGCGAGGAGCTGCTCCCACTGTTCTGCATTCCCTCATGCTTTACACTGCAGCCCTGCCTGCTTATCTTGTCTGTATGGATGGTCAGTGCTGGGCGAGGAGCTGCTTCCACTGTTTTGCATTCCTTGCTTTCACTGGTGCGCATTTGTCTGTAGATGTCATCCTGCCAAGCAGATATATCTGCACGCCCGCTTTCCTGCAGCCCCTGTTACCCGGGGGTCAGTCTGGGCGAGGAGCTGCTCCCACTGTTCTGCATTCCCTCATGCTTTACACTGCAGCCCTGCCTGCTTACTTGTCTGTATGGATGGTCAGTGCTGGGCGCCCAGACCACCTTACTGCAGTAAGACTATTCACCCTGTGCTGGCTGGGAGGAGACCCCCAAGATACAGAGACCCTCAGCTATAACACACATCACATCTTAGCACAATTCAGAGGTCGTGGACCAGCACCGAGACCAGAGCATCCCTCTGCACTCCCCCACATCATATACAGCTCAGTACTCCATCCTCTACCAGTGTCCACTGCAGACCTGGCATTGTATTCATTCATCAGGGGGCTCAGGATGAACTCATCACAAGTATCAGAGGCAGGGAGGGGCATAACTAGAACAGGTGCAAGGAATGCAATCGCACCTGGGCCCTGGAGCCTAAGGGCCCCAAAAGTCCTTTTGGCCTACAGAAAAAGACTAATGCCAGTAAAGATTTGCAATAATTGGGGGCCCTGCTGGACCTTTCACATTGGGGCCCATGAGCTTCAAATTACACCACTGCCCAGAGGAGATGCAGAGCTCATCCAGCGCCTCCTGGTGCATGACCTATAAGTAATGTATCTATTATATAATTGCGAATGGGTTTTTTGCCCCTTCTGAGTCCACTCGCAATGCGAGTCGGCGTGGTCATGTGGATACGCCCGAAGCATTGGCCGCGCAGCGGCCATTGCGAGCAGTTCTAAGGCAACTCGCTATGCCCGCGCAGCGGGCATGGTGAGTAGCCTTAGCAGCGCGAAGCATTGGCCGCGAAGCGGCCATTGCGAGTCAGAGACTCGCTCTTCTAGAATCCCTATGCATGTGCATCGGGCACCCAGCTAGTACAATTATAAGAGAAGGAATTGTCCAGTAGACGCTGCACATTCTAAAACTGGTAAACTGGTGTCTGCTCAGGAAGGGGTAAAAATACACCGGGCATAAAGCGGTTAATAATAGAAGACACTACACCCATAGTGAGGGGTGTTGGATGACAGGGAACCCCAAATAGTCATCCTCGATGGACAGGACGCCCGCGCCATCTGGTGGACAGCGGACACGACTGTGCCATCTATAATCATTATTACTATTTCTATATGCAAATTGGCTCTTCAAAGAGGATGAACTCTATTGCCACCTACTGGAAGTAGCAATCCTAAAAGTCAATGTCAACCCTTTAACAAGGCTTGTCACATGACGCAAGAGAAAATGTCACAGCAGAATCTCAGTTTGCAGACACGATGCTTCGAGGTGTTTGCTCTCCTCAGTGGCTTAAGATTGCTACTTCCAACAGGTGGCGCTACAATTCAAGTCCTCTTTTGAAAAGGCAATTTGCATATTTACCCAGATGAGCATTGCATGGCGTTTAAGTCTCCTCATACTGACATGCCAGACCTATTATTATTATTATTATTATTATTATTATTATTATTAAGCATTTATATAGCGCCATTAGGTTACATGGCGCTTTACAAGTAAGAGGGTAGACAACGACGAAGTGGTAAAAACGACGACAAATCAGTCATACGGGTACATTAGGGCGGAGGATCCTGTCCGCGAGGGTTCACAGTCTAGCATGTCATTCTCCCATTTCTATAGCGCCAACATATTCCGCAGCGCTGTACACATCAGAGGGGACATGTACAGACAATATCAGACAATACAGATAACGTAATTCACCAGATAAAGGAGGAGTGAGGGCCTGATCACAAGAGCTGACAATCTATGAGGAAATAGGGCCGGAAGATTAATGGTAAAAAGTGCTGTCATACAGGAGCATCTGAATGAATTCGAAGATCATCAAAAAGTGAATTTATTTCAGTAATTCAATACATAAAGTGAAACGCATGTTATATAGAGTCATTACACACAGAGGGATCTATTTCATGTGTTTATTTATGTTAATGTTGATGATTAATGAAACCCAAAGGTCATTATCTCAGAAAATTAAAGTAGGGAGGATGAAGGCTTAAACACTGCGCTGCCGTATTCCACCAGGCATCAAAGGATGAATATAATATTGATTTATTAGTCAGCGCATTTCAGGGCTCCCTGGCCTCTTCCTCAGGACAAATCAATACCATATTGCCATGTCTCAGGGAGCCCTGAAACATTGACTAATAAATCAATACTATATTCATCCTTCGATGTCTGGTGAATATGGCAATGCGGTTTTTAACCCTTCATACTCCCTACTCTGTCCAACCCCCTTACACAAGCTGCCGGGTGCTCAAAATGTTACTCTGATCACCACAGAGGGTCACCCCATCATAGGGGGCAGTGGCCCTTTCTCCATTGTGTCCCTCGAATTATAGCGGCCTGGATATTACAATATGATGACCCATATATATTCAATCTCCTACTGATATGTGGAGGTTCCTGAGGGTCTGCACCCCTACATTAACCACTCATGTTGGAGCTTCTGATCGGACCCCAAGATTAGATTTTAAGCTTTAATGCCAGGTGTCACATACAGGATTTCATTCTAAATCCAGGGGTTTGGAGTCAGTAAATGTCCAGTGGATGATGGAGGAAACCAGACATAACAGGACCCCGGAGGGATAAAAGAGATCTGCAGCACAAACAGGGATCACTACATTCCTCACATTCCTGCCTGCTCCAGAGCAACCAGTGATCCTGCCCGGCCCCAGAGCTCACACTCCATGCTGCCCTGCCCCAGAGCTCACACTCCGCCCTGCCCGGCCCCAGAGCTCACACTCCCGCCCTGCCCGGCCCCACAGCTCACACTCCGCCCTGCCCGGCCCCAGAGCTCACACTCCGCCCTGCCGGCCCCAGAGCTCACACTCCGCCCTGCCCGGGCCCCACAGCTCACACTCCGCCCTGCCCGGGCCCCACAGCTCACACTCCGCCCTGCCCGGGCCCCACAGCTCACACTCGGCCCTGCCCGGGCCCCACAGCTCACACTCGGCCCTGCCCGGGCCCCACAGTTCAACACTCCGCCCTGCCCGGGCCCCACAGCTCACACTCCGCCCTGCCCGGGCCCCACAGCTCACACTCCGCCCTGCCCGGGCCCCACAGCTCACACTCCGCCCTGCCCGGGCCCCACAGCTCACACTCCGCCCTGCCCGGGCCCCACAGCTCACTCTTGCCCTGCCCGGCCCCAGAGCTCACACTCCATGCTGCCCGGCCCCAGAACTCACACTCCATGCTGCCCGGCCCAGAGCTCACACTCCATGCTGCCCGGCCCCAGAGCTCACACTCCAGAGCTCACACTCCACACTGCCCAGAGATGTGAACCCATGTACAGGAATACTGCCCCTATATGTAATAATATAACTACTATAATACTGGCCCCCGTATACAAGAATATACTACTATAATACTGCTCCTATATACAAGAATATAACTACTATAATACTGCCCCTATATACAAGAATATAACTACTATAATACTGCCCCTATATACAAGAATATAACTACTATAATACTGCCTCCAATGTACAAGAATATAACTACTATAATACTGCTCCTATATACAAGAATATAACTACTATAATACTGCTCCTATATACAAGAATATAACTACTATAATACTGCCCCTATATACAAGAATATAACTACTATAATACTGCTCCTATATACAAGAATATAACTACTATAATACTGCTCCTATGTACAAGAATATAACTACTATAATACTGCTCCCTATATACAAGAATATAACTACTATAATACTGCCCCCTATATACAAGAATATAACTACTATAATACTGCCCCCTATATACAAGAATATAACTACTATAATACTGCTCCTATGTACAAGAATATAACTACTATAATACTGCCCCTATATACAAGAATATATCTACTATAATACTGCTCCCTATATACAAGAATATAACTACTATAATACTGCCCCTATATACAAGACTATAACTACTATAATACTGCTCCTATGTACAAGAATATAACTACTATAATACTGCTCCTATATACAAGAATATAACTACTATAATACTGCTCCTATATACAAGAATATAACTACTATAATACTGCCCCTATATACAAGTATATAACTACTATAATACTGCTCCTATATACAAGAATATAACTACTATAATACTGCCCCTATATACAAGAATATATCTACTATAATACTGCTCCTATATACAAGAATATAACTACTATAATACTGCTCCTATGTACAAGAATATAACTACTATAATACTGCCCCTATATACAAGAATATAACTACTATAATACTGCTCCTATATACAAGAATATAACTACTATAATACTGCCCCTATATACAAGAATATAACTACTATAATACTGCCCCTATATACAAGAATATAATTACTATAATACTGCTCCTATGCACAGGAATAGAACTAAAAGTGTTGCCCTGCTGTGTATAGTCAGCTGATAACTTTACTGCTGCCACCTCCCTCCCATATAAACCTTCTATATGGCGGTATGTAGTGATGCGGCCCTGTACGGCTGACGCCTGGCCACTCCCGGTCGGTGAGGAGACTCGGCAGCTGGGAATGTGATCAGGACACGCTCTATTCTGGGTGAGAGACGTCAGTTCTCTGCGGTTGCTTTGATATAGAACAACACTGAATTTTCAGGTTTTATTCTGTATGATGATCATCTTATCGGGGAGCGAATCTCACCCTCCAACCCCCCCCATCTGTTCTAAGGGAAACATTCCTCCAGATGTCCTTCTGACTAAGGCCACACAGGACAGGGGGCGCCACAAACAATGACGCATTGTATCTGACGTGCCGTCATGGGGCTACACAGTGACTCTGACGTGCCGTCGTGGGGCCACACAGTGAATCTGACATGCCGTCGTGGGGCCACACAGTGACTCTGACGTGCCGTCGTGGGGCCACACAGTGAATCTGACATGCCGTCGTGGGGCCACACAGTGGATCTGACGTGCCGTCATGGGGCCACACAGTGACTCTGATGTGCCGTCGTGAGGCCACACAGTGACTCTGACGTGCCGTCGTGGGGCCACACAGTGAATCTGACGTGCCGTCATGGGGCCACACAGTGGCTCTGACATGCCGTCGTGGGGCCACACAGTGAATCTGACATGCCGTCATGGGGCCACACAGTGGCTCTGACGTGCCGTTATGGGGCCACACAGTGGCTCTGACGTGCCGTCATGGGGCCACACAGTGGCTCTGACGTGCCGTCATGGGGCCACACAGTTGCTCTGACGTGCCGTCATGGGGCCACACAGTGGCTCTGACGTGCCGTCATGGGGCCACACAGTGGATCTGATGTTTTCCTCATGCTTTACACTGCAGCACAGCTTGTATGGCAGCAGTCAATACACGGAAATGGTTTCTAATACTATTAGATACAATTATTGAACTACACATCCGAGCAGGTATACAGGAGACAAAATATATTTAGCCCATCCACTAATCACAGGTCAACAAAAAAAATTTTTTTTTCTGGTGCCCAAAGTATTTTAATGAATTTGAATTTTTGGGGTGCTGATTCTGAATATGCTATCAGTTTTGCCAGATTGGCTCAAGTTTTTGAGATTTTTGGTATCTTATTTATAGCACTTGTTCGTAAATGCGACGCATCATCTCATTAATTTCTTTGGATTAGTACTTGAACTGAGCAGTTCTCAATATAGTTTTGTGTTAATTAGTGTTCTAAAAGTTTGTTCATAGCTTGGTTTTTGGCACTAACTTTATGTTGTTGTCTGTTGTCCAGTGAAAAGCATGAACTCATCAAGAAGAAGTTGTCTTAACGATCCAGACTCATTCTGTTACATTTGTGGTGAATATACACTGACAAAACATAGAAGAAACATAACAGACTTCGTTAAAAAAGTAGCAAAAAACGTCTTTTTTGTTACACATTTTACGAAAAATCTCAAAAACTTGAGCCAATCTGGCAAAACTGATGACATATTCAGAATCAGCACCCCAAAGTTACCCTAAATTCAATGAAATATCTTTGGCACCAAAAATGCTGTTGACCAGTGTTATATATGAGCATTTCATCCCTTCTAAAAACTATACGCGGTAAGTGCCTATATATAGAATATATGCGGTATACACCATGTACAAAATATATGCGGTATGCCCCATATAACAATAACTATTAACTTATACAATGCTATTAATTCCACAGCACTTTACTTACATCATCATCCCTGTCCCCATAGGGGCTCACGATCTAAACATCCTATCAGTCTCTGAAATGTGGGAGGAAACCAGAGAACCCGGAGGAAACAAAGGAAAACATGGGGAGACCATACAAACTCTGCAGATGTCATCCTTGGTGGGATTTGAATCCAGGACTCCAAGACTGCAGTGCTAACCAGTGAGCCACCATATACAGTGCTAACCACTGAGCCACCATATACAGTGCTAACCACTGAGCCACCGTATACAGTGTTAACCACTGAGCCACCGTATACAGTGTTAACCACTGAGCCACCATATACAGTGCTAACCACTGAGCCACCATATACAGTGCTAACCACTGAGCCACCGTATACAGTGTTAACCACTGAGCCACCGTATACAGTGCTAACCACTGAGCCACCATATACAGTGCTAACCAGTGAGCCACCATATACAGTGCAAACCACTGAGCCACCATATACAGTGCTAACCACTGAGCCACCGTATACAGTGCAAACCACTGAACCACCATATACAGTGCAAACCACTGAGCCACCATATACAGTGCTAACCAGTGAGCCACCGTATACAGTGCTAACCACTGAGCCACCATATACAGAGCTAACCACTGAGCCACCATATACAGTGCTAACCACTGAGCCACCATATACAGTGCTAACCACTGAGCCACCATATACAGTGCTAACCAGTGAGCCACCGTATACAGTGCTAACAAGTGAGCCACCGTATACAGTGCTAACCACTGAGCCACCATATACAGTGCTAACCACTGAGCCACCATATACAGTGCTAACCAGTGAGCCACCGTATACAGTGCTAACCACTGAGCCACCGTATACAGTGCTAACCACTGAGCCACCGTATACAGTGCTAACCACTGAGCCACCGTATACAGTGCTAACCACTGAGCCACCATATACAGTGCTAACCAGTGAGCCACCGTATACAGTGCTAACCACTGAGCCACCATATACAGTGCTAACCACTGAGCCACCGTATACTCTGCTACCCACTGAGCCACCATATACAGTGCTAACCACTGAGCCACCATATACAGTGCTAACCACTGAGCCACCGTATACTCTGCTACCCACTGAGCCACCGTATACAGTGCTAACCACAGAGCCACCGTATACAGTGCTAACCACTGAGCCACCATATACAGTGCTAACCACTGAGCCACCGTATACTCTGCTACCCACTGAGCCACCATATACAGTACTAACCACTGAGCCACCGTATACAGCGCTAACCACTGAGCCACCATACTGTGCTAACCACTGAGCCACCATATACAGTGCTAACCACTGAGCCACCGTATACAGTGCTAACCACTGAGCCACCGTATACAGTGCTAACCACTGAGCCACCATACTGTGCTAACCACTGAGCCACCATACTGTGCTAACCACTGAGCCACCATATACAGTGCTAACCACTGAGCCACCATATACAGTGCTAACCACTGAGCCACCGTATACAGTGCTAACCACTGAGCCACCGTATACAGTGCTAACCACTGAGCCACCATATACAGTGCTAACCACTGAGCCACCATATACAGTGCTTACCACTGAGCCACCGTATACAGTGCTAACCACTGAGCCACCATATACAGTGCTAATCACTGAGCCACCATATACAGTGCTAACCACTGAGCCACCATATACAGTGCTAACCACTGAGCCACCGTATACAGTGCTAACCACTGAGCCACCGTATACAGTGCTAACCACTGAGCCACCATATACAGTGCTAACCACTGAGCCACCGTATACAGTGCTAACCACTGAGCCACCGTATACAGTGCTAACCACTGAGCCACCATATACAGTGCTAACCACTGAGCCACCATATACAGTGCTTACCACTGAGCCACCGTATACAGTGCTAACCACTGAGCCACCATATACAGTGCTAATCACTGAGCCACCATATACAGTGCTAACCACTGAGCCACCATATACAGTGCTAACCACTGAACCACCATATAACAGTGCTAACCACTGAGCCACCGTATACAGTGCTAACCACTGAGCCACCATATACAGTGCTAACCACTGAGCCACCGTATACAGTGCTAACCACTGAGCCACCATATACAGTGCTAACCACTGAGCCACCATATACAGTGCTTACCACTGAGCCACCGTAGACAGTGCAAACTACTGAGCCACCGTATACAGTGCTAACCACTGAGTCACCGTATACAGTGCTAACCACTGAGCCACCGTGTACAGTGCTAACCACTGAGCCACCGTATACAGTGCTAACCACTGAGCCACCGTATACAGTGCTAACCACTGAGCCACCGTATACAGTGCTAACCACTGAGCCACCATATACAGTGCTAACCACTGAGCCACCATATACAGTGCTAACCACTCAGCCACCATATACAGTGCTAACCACTGAGCCACCGTAAACAGTGCTAACCACTGAGCCACCGTATACAGTGCTAACCACTGAGCCACCATATACAGTGCTAACCACTGAGCCACCATATACAGTGCTAACCACTGAGCCACCATATACAGTGCTAACCACTGAGCCACCATATACAGTGCTAACCACTGAGCCACCATATACAGTGCTAACCACTGAGCCACCGTATACAGTGCCAACCACTGAGCCACCGTATACAGTGCTAACCACTGAGCCACCGTATACAGTGCTAACCACTGAGCCACCATATACAGTGCTAACCACTGAGCCACCATATACAGTGCTAACCACTGAGCCACCATATACAGTGCTAACCACTGAGCCACCGTATACAGTGCTAACCACTGAGCCACCATATACAGTGCTAACCACTGAGCCACCGTATACAGTGCTCACCACTGAGCCACCGTATACAGTGCTAACCACTGAGCCACATATACAGTGCCAACCACTGAGCCACCGTATACAGTGCTAACCACTGAGCCACCATATACAGTGCTAACCACTGAGCCACCGTATACAGTGCTAACCACTGAGTCACCGTATACAGTGCTAACCACTGAGCCACCATATACAGTGCCAACCACTGAGCCACCGTATACACTGCTAACCACTGAGCCACCATATACAGTGCAAACCACTGAGCCACCATATACAGTGCTAACCACTGAGCCACCGTATACACTGCTAACCACTGAGCCACCGTATACACTGCTAACCACTGAGCCACCGTATACAGTGCTAACCACTGACCACCATACAGTGCTAACCACTGAGCCACCATATACAGTGCTAACCACTGAGCCACCATATACAGTGCTAACCACTGAGCCACCATATACAGTGCTAACCACTGAGCCACCGTATACAGTGCTAACCACTGAGCCACATGTACAGTGCTAACCACTGAGCCACCATGTATAGTGCTAACCACTGAGCCACTATATACAGTGATAACCATTGAGCCACCGTATACAGTGCTAACCACTGAGCCACCATATACAGTGCTAACCACTGAGCCACTATATACAGTGCTACCCAATGACCCATCGTACAGTGCTAACCACTGAGCCACCGTATACAGTGCTAACCACTGAGTCACCGTATACAGTGCTAACCACTGAGCCACCATATACAGTGCCAACCACTGAGCCACCGTATACACTGCTAACCACTGAGCCACCATATACAGTGCAAACCACTGAGCCACCATATACAGTGCTAACCACTGAGCCACCGTATACACTGCTAACCACTGAGCCACGTATACACTGCTAACCACTGAGCCACCGTATACAGTGCTAACCACTGACCACCATACAGTGCTAACCACTGAGCCACCATATACAGTGCTAACCACTGAGCCACCATATACAGTGCTAACCACTGAGCCACCATATACAGTGCTAACCACTGAGCCACCGTATACAGTGCTAACCACTGAGCCACCATGTACAGTGCTAACCACTGAGCCACCATGTATAGTGCTAACCACTGAGCCACTATATACAGTGATAACCATTGAGCCACCGTATACAGTGCTAACCACTGAGCCACCATATACAGTGCTAACCACTGAGCCACTATATACAGTGCTACCCAATGACCATCGTACAGTGCTAACCACTGAGCCACCGTACCGCCCATATACAGAATATGCGCGGTATGTGCCTATATATAGAATATACGAAGTATGCCCCATATACAGAATGTATCCGGTAAGCGCCCAGATACACAATATACGCAGAATGTGCCTAAATACAGAATATACGCGGTATACACCATATACAGAATAAACACAGTATGTGCCTATATGCAGAATAAATGCAGCATGAACCTTAAACACAATATATGCAGTTTGTGCCTATATACAGAATATACGTAGTATGCCTCTATATACAGAATATACGCGTCATGCCCCATATAGAGAATATATGTAGTGTGCACCATATCCAGAATATAAGCAGTTTGTGCCTACATACAGAATATATGTGGTATGCCTCTATATATAGAATATACATGGTATGGTCCATATACAGAATATACGTGGTATGATCCATATACAGAATACCGTATATGCAGTATACAACATATACAGAATACCGTATATGTGGTATGCACCATATTCAGAATATATGTGGTAAGCACCATATACAGAATATATGCAGTATACACCATGTACAGAATATAAGCGGCATGCCACATATACAAAATATATGCAGTATACCCGGGGGTAAACTGTATATCGGGGGTGTAAAATAGTCTAATCCAGTGTGGTCCAGGCTGCAGTATACCCCTGGGGTAAACTCTATACTGGGGGATGTAAAATAGCCTAATCCAGTCTGGTCCAGGCCGCAGTATACCCCGGGGCAAACTCTATACTGGGGGGTGTAAAATAGCCTAATCCAGTGTGGTCCAGGCTGCAGTTTACCCCGGGGGTAAACTCTATACTGGGGGGTGTAAAATAGCCTAATCCAGTGTGGTCCAGGCTGCAGTATATCCCGGGGGTAAACTCTATATTGGGGGTGTAAAATAGCCTAATCAAGTCTGGTCCAGGCTGCAGTATACCCGGGACAAACTCTATACTGGGGGGTGTAAAATAGCCTAATCAAGTCTGGTCCAAGCTGCAGTATACCCCGCGGGTAAACTCTATACTGGGGAGTGTAAAATATCCTAATCAAGTCTGGTCCAGGCTGCAGTATACCCGGGGGTAAACTCTATACTGGGGGGTGTAAAATAGCCTAATCAAGTCTGGTCCAGGCTGCAGTATACCCCGGGGGTAAACTCTATACTGGGGGGTGTAAAATAGCCTAATCAAGTCTGGTCCAAGCCGCAGTATACGCCTGGGGTAAACTCTATACTGGGGGTGTAAAATAGCCTAATCCAGTCTGATCCAGGCCGCATTATACCCCGGGGGTAAACTCTAGACCATTTTAACCGCCAGGTATACTGTGGCCTTTCTATTGTTCAGAGTTCATTGGTTTAATGCAAGCAGCAGATAGTTTCTTCATTTGATCATTATATTTATGAGGCAGAAACTATGATTGTAACTGAACAAGGACGTCCACAATATCCACAAGGTCTGTGTCCTCACACATCACAGAAAAGACCCTGATCACACAGACCACCGAGTGTCCTCACACACCACCAAAAAGACCCTGATCACACACAGACCACAGAGTGTCCTCATACCACCAAAAAGACCCTGATCACACACAGACCACAGAGTGTCCTCACACATCACAGAAAAGACCCTGATCACACACAGACCACCGAGTGTCCTCACACATCACAGAAAAGACCCTGATCACACACAGACCACCGAGTGTCCTCACATCACAGAAAAGACCCTGATCACACACAGACCACCGAGTGTCCTCACACCACCGAAAAGACCCTGATCACACACAGACCGAGTGTCCTCACACATCACAGAAAAGACCCTGATCACACACAGACCACCGAGTGTCCTCACACATCACAGAAAAGACCCTGATCACACACAGACCACCGAGTGTCCTCACACATCACAGAAAAGACCCTGATCACACACAGACCACAGTGTCCTCACACCACCGAAAAGACCCTGATCACACACAGACCACCGAGTGTCCTCACATCACAGAAAAGACCCTGATCACACACAGACCACCGAGTGTCCTCACATCACAGAAAAGACCCTGATCACACACAGACCACCGAGTGTCCTCACACATCACAGAAAAGACCCTGATTACACACAGACCACCGAGTGTCCTCACACATCACAGAAAAGACCCTGATCACACATAGACCACCGAGTGTCCTCACACATCACAGAAAAGACCCTGATAACACACAGACCACCGAGTGTCCTCACACACCACAGAAAAGACCCTGATCACACACAGACCACAGTGTCCTCACACATCACAGAAAAGACCCTGATCACACACAGACCATCGAGTGTCCTCACACATCACAGAAAAGACCCTGATCACACACAGACCACAGTGTCCTCACACATCACAGAAAAGACCCTGATCACACACAGACCACCGAGTGTCATCACACCACCGAAAAGACCCTGATCACACACAGACCACCGAGTGTCCTCACACATCACAGAAAAGACCCTGATCACACACAGACCACCGAGTGTCCTCACACCACCGAAAAGACCCTGATCACACACAGACCACCGAGTGTCCTCATACCACCGAAAAGACCCTGATCACACACAGACCACAGAGTGTCCTCACATCACAGAAAAGACCCTGATCACACACAGACCACCGAGTGTCCTCACACATCACAGAAAAGACCCTGATCACACACAGACCACGAGTGTCCTCACACATCACAGAAAAGACCCTGATCACACACAGACCACCGAGTGTCCTCATACCACCAAAAAGACCCTGATCACACACAGACCACAGAGTGTCCTCACACATCACAGAAAAGACCCTGATCACACACAGACCACCGAGTGTCCTCATACCACCAAAAAGACCCTGATCACACACAGACCACAGAGTGTCCTCACACATCACAGAAAAGACCCTGATCACAGACAGACCACCGAGTGTCCTCACACCACCGAAAAGACCCTGATCACACACAGACCACCCAGTGATCTCACACATCACAGAAAAGACCATGATCACACACAGACCACCGAGTGTCCTCACACATCACAGAAAAGACCCTGATCACACACGGACCACCGAGTGTCCTCACACATCACAGAAAAGACCCTGATCACACACAGACCACCGAGTGTCCTCACATCACAGAAAAGACCCTGATCACCACACAGACCCACAAGTGTCCTCACACCACCGAAAAGACCCTGATCACACACAGACCGAGTGTCCTCACACATCACAGAAAAGACCCTGATCACACACAGACCACCGAGTGTCCTCACACATCACAGAAAAGACCCTGATCACACACAGACCACCGAGTGTCCTCACACATCACAGAAAAGACCCTGATCACACACAGACCACCGAGTGTCCTCACACCACCGAAAAGACGCTGATCACACACAGACCACCGAGTGTCCTCACATCACAGAAAAGACCCTGATCACACACAGACCACAGTGTCCTCACACCACGAAAAGACCCTGATCACACACAGACCACCGAGTGTCCTCACATCACAGAAAAGACCCTGATCACACACAGACCACCGAGTGTCCTCACACATCACAGAAAAGACCCTGATCACACACAGACCACCGAGTGTCCTCACATCACAGAAAAGACCCTGATCACACACAGACCACCCAGTGTCCTCACACATCACAGAAAAGACCCTGATCACACACAGGCCACCGAGTGTCCTCACACACACCGAAAAGACCCTGATCACACACAGACCACCGAGTGTCCTCACACACAGAAAAGACCCTGATCACACACAGACCACCGAGTGTCCTCACACATCACAGAAAAGACCCTGATCACACACAGACACCGAGTGTCCTCACACATCACAGAAAAGACCCTGATCACACACAGACCACCGAGTGTCCTCACACACACGAAAAGACCCTGATCACACACAGACCACCGAGTGTCCTCACACATCACAGAAAAGACCCTGATCACACACAGACCACGAGTGTCCTCACACATCACAGAAAAGACCCTGATCACACACAGACCACCGAGTGTCCTCACACATCACAGAAAAGACCCTGATCACACACAGACCACCGAGTGTCCTCACACATCACAGAAAAGACCCTGATCACACACAGACACACGAGTGTCCTCACACCACAGAAAAGACCCTGATCACACACAGACCACCGAGTGTCCTCACACATCACAGAAAAGACCCTGATCACACACAGACCACCGAGTGTCCTCACACACCACAGAAAAGACCCTGATCACACACAGACCACCGAGTGTCCTCACACACAGAAAAGACCCTGATCACACACAGACCACCGAGTGTCCTCACACATCACAGAAAAGACCCTGATCACACACAGACCACGAGTGTCCTCACACATCACAGAAAAGACCCTGATCACACACAGACCACCGAGTGTCCTCACACATCACAGAAAAGACCCTGATCACACACAGACCACGAGTGTCCTCACACATCACAGAAAAGACCCTGATCACACACAGACCACCGAGTGTCCTCACACATCACAGAAAAGACCCTGATCACACACAGACCACGAGTGTCCTCACACATCACAGAAAAGACCCTGATCACACACAGACCACGAGTGTCCTCACACATCACAGAAAAGACCCTGATCACACACAGACCACCGAGTGTCCTCACACATCACAGAAAAGACCCTGATCACACACAGACCACGAGTGTCCTCACATCACAGAAAAGACCCTGATCACACACAGACCACCGAGTGTCCTCACACACACAGAAAAGACCCTGATCACACACAGACCACCGAGTGTCCTCACACATCACAGAAAAGACCCTGATCACACACAGACCACCGAGTGTCCTCACACATCACAGAAAAGACCCTGATCACACACAACCACGAGTGTCCTCACACTCACAGAAAAGACCCTGATCACACACAGACACCGAGTGTCCTCACACCACAAAAGACCCTGATCACACACAGACCACCGAGTGTCCTCACACACACAGAAAAACCTGACACACACTGATCCACTTACACACAGAAAAGACCCGAGTCACTCACAACCACCAGTGTCCTCACACACGAAAAGACCCTGATCACACACAGACCACCGAGTGTCCTCAACCAGAAAAGACCCTGATCACACACAGACCACCGAGTGTCCTCACACACCGAAAAGACCCTGATCACACACAGACCACCGAGTGTCCTCAACATCACAGAAAAGACCCTGATCACACACAGACCACCGAGTGTCCTCACACATCACAGAAAAGACCCTGATCACACACAGACCACCGAGTGTCCTCACACATCACAGAAAAGACCCTGATCACACACAGACCACGAGTGTCCTCACACATCACAGAAAAGACCCTGATCACACACAGACCACCGAGTGTCCTCACACACCGAAAAGACCCTGATCACACACAGACCACCGAGTGTCCTCACACATCACAGAAAAGACCTGATCACCACAGACCACCGAGTGTCCTCACACATCACAGAAAAGACCCTGATCACACACAGACCACCGAGTGTCCTCACACTCACAGAAAAGACCCTGATCACACACAGACCACGAGTGTCCTCACACATCACAGAAAAGACCCTGATCACACACAGCCACCGAGTGTCCTCACACCACAAAAAGACCCTGATCACACACAGACCACCGAGTGTCCTCACACATCACAGAAAAGACCCTGATCACACACAGACCACGAGTGTCCTCACACCACCGAAAAGACCCTGATCACACACAGACCACCGAGTGTCCTCACACATCACAGAAAAGACCCTGATCACACACAGACCACCGAGTGTCCTCACACATCACAGAAAAGACCCTGATCACACACAGACCACCGAGTGTCCTCACACACACAGAAAAGACCCTGATCACACACAGACCACCGAGTGTCCTCACACATCACAGAAAAGACCCTGATCACACACAGACCACCGAGTGTCCTCACACATCACAGAAAAGACCCTGATCACACACAGACCACCGAGTGTCCTCACACACCACAGAAAAGACCCTGATCACACACAGACCACAGTGTCCTCACACATCACATCACAGAAAAGACCCTGATCACACACAGACCACGAGTGTCCTCACACACACAGATGAAAAGAACCCATGATCACACACAGTCACCACCACGAGTGTCCTCACACACACGAAAGACCCTGATCACACACAGACCACCGAGTGTCTCACACATCACAGAAAAGACCCTGATCACACACAGACCACCGAGTGTCCTCACACACACGAAAAGACCCTGATCACACACAGACCACCGAGTGTCCTCACACACCGAAAAGACCCTGATCACACACAGACCACGAGTGTCCTCACACATCACAGAAAAGACCCTGATCACACACAGACCACCGAGTGTCCTCACACTCACAGAAAAGACCCTGATCACACACAGACCACCGAGTGTCTCACACATCACAGAAAAGACCCTGATCACACACAGACCACCGAGTGTCCTCAACATCACAGAAAAGACCCTGATCACACACAGACCACCGAGTGTCCTCACACATCACAGAAAAGACCCTGATCACACACAGACCACCGAGTGTCCTCACACATCACAGAAAAGACCCTGATCACACACAGACCACCGAGTGTCCTCACATCCACCGAAAAGACCCTGATCACACACAGACCACCGAGTGTCCTCACACATCACAGAAAAGACCCTGATCACACACAGACCACCGAGTGTCCTCACACATCACAGAAAAGACCCTGATCACACACAGACCACCGAGTGTCCTCACACATCACAGAAAAGACCCTGATCACACACAGACCACCGAGTGTCCTCACACATCACAGAAAAGACCCTGATCACACACAGACCACCGAGTGTCCTCACACATCACAGAAAAGACCCTGATCACACACAGACCACCGAGTGTCCTCACACATCACAGAAAAGACCCTGATCACACACAGACCACCGAGTGTCCTCACACATCACAGAAAAGACCCTGATCACACACAGACCACCGAGTGTCCTCACACACACAGAAAAGACCCTGATCACACACAGACCACCGAGTGTCCTCACACATCACAGAAAAGACCCTGATCACACACAGACCACCGAGTGTCCTCACACATCACAGAAAAGACCCTGATCAACACAGACACAGTCTCACACCCGAAAACCTGATGAAGAGTGTCCTCACATCACAGAAAAGACCCTGATCACACACAGACCACCGAGTGTCCTCACACCACACGAAAAGACCCTGATCACACACAGACCACCGAGTGTCCTCACATCACACGAAAAAGACCCTGATTCACACACACCGAAACCACCGAGTGTCCTCACACCATCACAGAAAAGACCCTGATCACACACAGACCACCGAGTGTCCTCACACCATCACAGAAAAGACCCTGATCACACACAGACCACCGAGTGTCCTCACACATCACAGAAAAGACCCTGATCACACACAGACCACCGAGTGTCCTCACACATCACAGAAAAGACCCTGATCACACACAGACCACCGAGTGTCCTCACATCACAGAAAAGACCCTGATCACACACAGACCACGAGTGTCCTCACACACCGAAAAGACCCTGATCACACACAGACCGAGTGTCCTCAACATCACAGAAAAGACCCTGATCACAACACAGACCACGAGTGTCTCACACCACCAGAAAAGACCTGATCACACACAGACCACGAGTGTCCTCACACATCACAGAAAAGACCCTGATCACACACAGACCACCGAGTGTCCCTCACACACGAAAAGACCCTGATCACACACAGAACCACCGATGTCCTCACATCACAGAAAAGACCTGATCACACACAGACCACCGAGTGTCCTCACACCACCGAAAAGACCTGATCACACACAGACCACCGAGTTCCTCACAACACAGAAAGACCGATCACACACAGACCACCGAGTGTCCTCACACACACAGAAAAGACCTGATCACACACAGACCACCGAGTGTCCCAACCACCGAAAAGACCTGATCACACACAGACCACCGAGTGTCCTACCATCACAGAAAAGACCCTGATCACACACAGACCACGAGTGTCTCACACATCACAGAAAAGACCCTGATCACACACAGACCGAGTGTCCTCACACATCACAGAAAAGACCTGATCACACACAGACCACGAGTGTCCTCACACCAGAAAAGACCTGATCACACACAGACCACCGAGTGTCCTCACACACACGAAAGACCCTGATCACACACAGACCACCGAGTGTCCTCACACCACAGAAAACCCTGATCACACACAGACCACCAGTGTCCTCACATCACAGAAAGACCTGATCACACAAGACCACGAGTGTCCTCAACATCACAGAAAAGACCTGACACACACAACCACCGTGTCTCACACCACCGAAAAGACCCTGACACACACAGACCAGTGTCCTCACACATCACAAAAAACCCTGATCCACAAACCACGAGTGTCCTCACACCCGAAAAGACCTGATCACACACAGACCACGAGTTCCCACACCACGAAAAGACCTGATCACCACAGACCACAGTGTCCTCACACCACGAAAAGACCCTGATCACACACAACCACGAGTGTCCTCAATCACAGAAAAGACCCTGATCACACACAGACACCGATGTCCTCACACATCACAGAAAAGACCCTACACACACAACCACCGAGTCCTCACACACGAAAGACCTGATCACACACAGACCACGTGTCCTCACACATACAGAAAAACCCTGATCACACACAACCACCGAGTGTCTCACACATCACAGAAAAACCCTGATCACCCAGACCACCGAGTGTCCCACACACGAAAAGACCTGATCACACACAGACCACAGTGTCCTCACACACACAGAAAAGACCCTGATCACACACAGACCACGAGTGTCCTCACACCACAAAACCCTGATCACACACAGACCACCGAGTGTCTCACATCACAGAAAAGACCCTGATCACACACAGACCACGAGTGTCCTCACACCACGAAAAGACCTGACACACACAGACCACGAGTGTCTCACACATCACAGAAAGACCCTGATCACACAAGACCACCGAGTGTCCTCACCCACGAAAAGACCCTGATCACACACAGACCACAGTGTCCTCACCACCGAAAAGACCTGATCACACACAGACCACCGAGTGTCCCACACACACAGAAAAGACCCTGATCACACACAGACCACCGAGTGTCTCACATCACAGAAAAGACCCTGAACCACAGACCGAGTGTCCTCACACATCACAGAAAGACCCTGATCACACACAGACCCCGATGTCCTCACACACGAAACCCTGATCACACACAGACCACCGAGTGTCCTCAACACGAAAAGACCTGATCACACACAGACACCGAGTGTCCTCACACACACAGAAAAGACCCTGATCACACACAGACCACCGAGTGTCTCAACATCACAGAAAAGACCCTGATCACACACAGACCACCGAGTGTCCTCACACCACGAAAAGACCCTGTCACACACAGACCACAGTGTCCTACACCACGAAAGACCCTGATCCACACAGACGAGTGTCCTCACACATCACAGAAAAGACCCTGATCACACACAGACCACCGAGTGTCCTCACATCACAGAAAAGACCCTGATCACACACAGACCACCGAGTGTCCTCACACATCACAGAAAAGACCCTGATCACACACAGACCACCGAGTGTCCTCACATCACAGAAAAGACCCTGATCACACACAGACCACCGAGTGTCCTCACACATCACAGAAAAGACCCTGATCACACACAGACCACCGAGTGTCCTCACATCACAGAAAAGACCCTGATCACACACAGACCACCGAGTGTCCTCACACATCACAGAAAAGACCCTGATCACACACAGACCACCGAGTGTCCTCACACCACCGAAAAGACCCTGATCACACACGGACCACCGAGTGTCCTCACACCACCAAAAAGACCCTGATCACACACAGACCACTGAGTGTCCTCACTGCTTGGATGAGTATATGCCATATTCTGGGCATGATGACTTATGATATGTCACTCACACTCATTAGTAAGGAGCTCATGTCTCAGAGGTGTCAATGCTATTAGAGGGACTTGTGAACCGTCCATGCCCGGGGTCCTCCCCACCAGCTCCCAATCCTGACCCTCCTGTGAAGACCCATGCCAGGTGAGGAATCCCTGACATTTACCAGGCTCCATACACTGGCTGGTAGTACTGGTGCTGTGTAGTGTATATATACAGAATAATACAGATAAAGGGGATTGCACCCAGTATACAGGACAGGAGAAGTGGTACTGTGCAGTGTGCATATACACAATAATACAGATACTGAGGATTACACCCAGTATACAGGACAGGAGAAGTGGTACTGTGCACTGCATATATACAGAATAATACAGATACTGAGGATTACACCCTGTATACAGGACAGGAGAAGTGGTACTGTGCAGTGTATATATACACAATAATACAGATACTGAGGATTACACCCAGTATACAGGACAGGAGAAGTGGTACTGTGCAGTGTATATATACAGAATAATACAGATACTGAGGATTACACCCAGTATACAGGACAGGAGAAGTGGTACTGTGCAGTGTATATATACAGAATAATACAGATACTGAGGATTACACCCAGTATACAGGACAGGAGAAGTGGTACTGTGCAGTGTGCATATACACAATAATACAGATACTGAGGATTACACCCAGTATACAGGACATGAGAAGTGGTACTGTGCAGTGTAAATATACAGAATAATACAGATACTGAGGATTACACCCAGTATACAGGACAGGAGAAGTGGTACTGTGCAATGTATATATACAGAATAATACAGATACTGAGGATTACACCCAGTATACAGGACAGGAGAAGTGATGCTGTGCAGTGTATATATACAGAATAATACAGATACTGAGGATTACACCCAGTATACAGGACAGGAGAAGTGGTACTGTGCAGTGTATATACAGAATAATACAGATACTGAGGATTACACCCAGTATACAGAACAGGAGAAGTGGTACTGTGCAGTGTATATATACAGAATAATACAGATACTGAGGATTACACCCAGTATACAGGACAGGAGAAGTGGTACTGTGCAGTGTATGTATACAGAATAATACAGATACTGAGGATTACACCCAGTATACAGGACAGGAGAAGTGGTACTGTGCAGTGTATATATACAGAATAATACAGATACTGAGGATTACACCCAGTATACAGGACAGGAGAAGTGGTACTGTGCAGTGTATATATACAGAATAATACAGATACTGAGGATTACACCCAGTATACAGGACAGGAGAGGTGGTACTGTGCAGTGTATATATACAGAATAATACAGATACTGAGGATTACACCCAGTATACAGGACAGGAGAAGTGGTACTGTGCACTGCATATATACAGAATAATACAGATACTGAGGATTACACCCAGTATACAGGACAGGAGAAGTGGGACTGTGCAGTGTATATATACAGAATAATAGAGATACTGAGGATTACACCCAGTATACAGGACAGGAGAAGTGGTACTGTGCACTGCATATATACAGAATAATACAGATACTGAGGATTACATCCAGTATACAGGACATGAGTAGTGGGACTGTGCAGTGTATATATACAGAATAATACAGATACTGAGGATTACACCCAGTATACAGGACAGGAGAAGTGGTACTGTCCAGTGTATATATACAGAATAATACAGATACTGAGGATTACACCCATTATACAGGGCAGGAGAGATGGTACTATGTGGTGTGGATACACGCGTATACAGGATGAGTCTTGATCCCTTCCGTCATCCGTGTGAGTGATCCTCTTGTGGTGACTATTTACAGGCAGTTTATGGATCGCGGAGGATTCGGTTTCAAGTACTGGAAGTTTTCTTTGATTTTGCTGGCGCTCTGAATAACCTGTTATATATATATATATATATATATATATATATAACATATATACACATATACACACACACACACACACACACACAATGCGGATAACCATCCATCTATACCACAGACACAAGCACCTGCAATGGACTGTACTGAAAACGGCCATGTACTCTGCAGCTGTGTGACAGTCACTGGTCCAGGGCAGCTTCTCATTTCGGAAAGAGAGATTTTATTAAATGACAGCAAGCAGAGATCCTGACAAGAGTTATGGCGTCACCACAGACAGCTCCACCACCTCATCCCACCATTACATACAAGCCACAACCTGCAGACATATATGTCACTAACATGTACCTCGGCGAAGACTGAGAGGATGCTGCTTTTCTGTCTCAGTCGGGCATTGTTTACTTTTAATTTAATTAAAATGTGCTTGGAATGAGGAAAAACAAAAAGGAATGTTTTGAAAGGTTTATGTTTGAAAAAATATTGATTATTCTAAATAAAAACCGGAATCATCTCTGAACATCAGTCATGAGCCGAGGTTACACAAGTGTGTGACAAAGAACACAATCACAATAGTAAGAACAGCAGAGAAGAGGAGCAGGTAGGGCATTGTTCACTTAAACACATTCATTTAATTAAACTGTGAATGGAGGAGGGAGAAAGAAAAGGATTGTGCAAATTACATTACAACAAATATAATCCTGAAACAACATTGGTTCTTATGTATTATGATCCGTGACGGAGGAGAGGATTCCACTGAAGAGACCACCACATTGTGGATTATACTGATGATGGAGGAGGGGGTTCCACTGAAGAGACCGCCACATTGTGGATTGTCTCCCACTTCCACACGACCTCCTCGTCCCATCCCCTCTCTGTTGGGGTCCCTCAAGGCTCTGTCCTCGGTCGGACCCCACCTTTTTTCAACCTATACTCTTGGTCTGGGACAACTCATACAGTCCCATGGCTTCCAGTATCACCTGTACACTGACGACACTCAGATCTACCTCTCTGGCCCAGACGTCACCTCTCTGCTGTCCAGAATCCAGGAGTGTCTATCAGCCATATCCTCCTCCTTCTTCTCCTGTCGCTTCCTAAAACTCAATGTAGACAAAATTGAACTCATCATCTTTCCTCCATCTCACACACCTTCCTTACCTGATCTATCTATCACAATAAATGACATCACACTTTTCCCTCTACCTGAAGTCCGCTGCCTCGGAGTGACCCTCGACTCCACCTTGTCCTTCAAACCGCACATCCAAACTCTCACCACCTCCTGCCGCCTCCAACTCAAAAATATTTCCAGAATCCGTCCCTTCCTCAACCCCCAATCTGCTAAACTACTAGCACATGCCCTCATCATCTCCCGCCTCGATTACTGCAACCTCCTCCTCTGTGGCCTCCCTGCTAACACTCTTGCACCACTTCAATCTGTCCTTAACTCTGCTGCCCGACTAATCCACCTCTCTCCTCGCTGCTCCTCCACTTCTCTCCTCTGCAAATCCCTGCACTGGCTCCCAATTCCCCAGGGTATCCAATTCAAATTACTAACATTGACCTACAAAGCCGTCCACAATCTGTCCCACCCATATATCTCTGAACTAATCTCCCGATATCATCCAACTTGTAATCTTCGATCCTCCTTTCCTCCACACTTGTACGTTCCTCATCTAAACGCCTGCAAGACTTCACCCGAGCATCCCCCATCCTCTGGAACTCTGCACCCCATCACGTCCGACTGTCCCACACACTTGGAACCTACAAGCAGAACCTGAAAACCCAACTCTTCAGAACAGCCTACAGCCTGCAATGACCACAGTGCCACCACTGGACCTCGTGCCCCACCACCACTGGACCTGGCGCTCCACCACTGGACCCGGTGCTCCACCACCATCGGACCTGGCACTCCAGCACCACTAGACCTGACGCTCCACCACCACCAGAGCAGACCCAACCTAATGTCTCTCTCCCCATTGCCCTGTAGAATGTAAGCCCGCAAGGGCAGGGTCCTCTCTCCCCTCTGTATCAGTCCATCATTGTTAGTTTGTTCATTGTTTTTTAACTTGTCTGTATGTAACCCTTTCTCATGTACAGAACATGGAATGAATGGTGCTCTATAAATAAATAATAATAATAGTGGATTATATTGATGATGGAGGAGGGGGTTCCACTGAAGAGACCATCACATTGTGGATTAAGCTGATGATGGAGGAGGGGGTTCCAATAAACAGACCACCACATTGTGCATTATACTGATGATGGCGGAGGGGTCCCAATGAAGAGACCATCACATAATGGATTATACTGATAATGGCGGAGGGGGTCCCACTGCAGAGACCACCACATCGTGAATTATACTGATGACGGAGGAAGGGGGTCCCACTGAAGAGACCACCACATTGTGGATTATACTGATAATGGCGGAGGGGGTCCCACTGCAGAGACCACCACATAGTGAATTATACTGATGACGGAGGAAGGGGGTCCCACTGAAGAGACCACCACATTGTGGATTATACTGATAATGGCGGAGGGGGTCCCACTGCAGAGACCACCACATAGTGAATTACACTGATGACGGAGGAGGGGGTCCCACTGAAGAGACCACCACATTGTGGATTATACTGATAATGGCAGAGGGGGTCCCACTGCAGAGACCACCACATAGTGAATTACACTGATGACGGAGGAAGGGGGTCCCACTGCAGAGACCACCACATAGTGGATTATACGGATGACGGAGGAGGGGGTCCCACTGCAGAGAACACCACATAGTGGATTATACTGATGACGGAGGGGGTCCCACTGAAGAGACAACCACATAGTGGATTATATTGATAATGGAGGAGGAGGGGTCCCACTGAAGAGACCATCACATTATGGATTATACTGATGATGGAGGACGGGGTCACACTGAAGAGACCACCACATTGTGAATTATACTGATGATGGAGGAGTGGATCCCACTGAAGAGACCACTACATAGTGGATTATACTGATAACGGAGGAGGAGTCCCACTGAAGACACCACCACATTGTGAATTACACTGATGATGGAGGAGGGGGTCCCACTTAAGACCACCAGCAATCATCTGAGTCTAGGACCTTTACTCACCACTTCATTCAAAAACCCGCCATTCCCTCACCCCACACAGGTAAAAATGCCAGAAATCTGTGCAGACTCCCCCGGCCCCGGGGCCCACAAAACCGGATCCTGAAATGAGGTCAGTTACCATTACTACTGAATTTATGTATATGTCACCCACATGATCTGCGGCACTGTATAAAAATGTCCATTACTTCTATTATCCCCTGTGATCGGGGGCCAGTATGAGGACTGCCATCAGTTCCCATCATTGGGGATCAGTATGCAGATTGCCTTCACTCCCATCATCCCCTCTGATTGGGGGTCAGTACAGAGACTGCCATCACTCCCATCATTCCGCCATTGGGGGACAGTATGGAGACTGCTATCACCCCCATAATCCCCAGTCACTGGGGTCAGTACGGAGACTGCAATCACTCCCATCATACTTTGTCATTGGCAATCAGTATGGCGACTGCCATCATTCCCATCATCCCCTGTAATTGGGGGTCAGTACGAAAACTGCCATCATTCCCATCATCCCCTGTCATTGGGGTCAGTACGGAGACTGCCATCACTCTCATCATCCCCTGTCATTGGGGGACAGTACGGAGACTGCCATCACTCCCATCATCCCCTGTCATTGGGGGGCAGTACAGAGACTGCCATCACTCCCATCATCTCCTGTCATTGGGGGTCAGTACGGAGACTGCCATCACTCCCATCATCTCCTGTCATTGGGGGTGAGTACGGAGACTGCAATCACTCCCATCATCCCCTGTCATTGGGGGTCAGTACGGAGACTGCAATCACTCCCATCATCCCCTGTCATTGGGGGACAGTACGGAGACTGCCATCACTCCCATCATCCCCTGTCATTGGGGGTCAGTACGGAGACTGCCATCACTCCCATCATCCCCTGTCATTGGGGGACAGTACGGAGACTGCCATCACTCCCATCATCCCCTGTCATTGGGGGTCAGTACGGAGACTGCCATCACTCCCATCATTCCCGGTCATTGGGGTGCAGTACGGAGACTGAAATTACACCCATCATCCGGAATGTACAGCATATACAGTGTGGGTTCCATGATTTTGGGGTCCCCCTGTATAGATTGTCTCTGCCTCCCCCCTATTCCGCCGCTCCCAGTCCAGTAACGGGAGCTATTTATATTTCTTCCAGGTTTTCGACGTCTGGCTCCCAGTTCCTGGCTGTGACTCTGATGGGGGTGGAAGCAGTACAGTCAAATCTGACACCGACTGTCAGGATACGTCACATATCCGCTGGGAACCACCACAGAGGGCCTGTGGTGAACTACAAGTCCCAGCACATCACTGTGTCACAGGATGGAATACAGTAGTCACTGCACTATTATATACCTAACTGGTGAGACAGAACCAAACTGCCCCCTGCCCTGCACCCAGGGGAAAGGTGAACTCCCCGGAGCAGGGGCTGACACCGGGGACACTGACCTGACAGGCATAGAAACTACAGAGTACAGCACACCAGGGGTTAATCACAAAAAAGAGAACGTCAGGTACCTTTATACTTCTCCCGCACATCTTCATACGCCCGGATAAAGTCCTGCTCCTCTGCGCCAGGGGGCAACTGTGCCAAATGGAAGCTGCTGGCCATGACTGGAGCACCCACAGGTGACTGCGCTCCCTCTGCACCCACAGGTGATAATGCTCTCCCTCTGCACCTCCTGGCACCTCTGTTCTCCCTCTACACCTCCTGGCACCTCTGTTCTCCCTCTGCACCCCCTGGCACCCCTGTTCTCCCTCTGCACCCGCAGGTGACACTGCTCTCCCTCTACACCCCCTGCTTTCCCTCTGCACCCCCTAGCACCTCTATTCTCCCTGGGACCTTTGCTCTCCCTCTGCACCTTCTGCTCTCCCTCTGCACCCTCTAGCACCTCTATTCTCCCTGGGACCTTTGCTCTCCCTCTGCACCTCCTAGCACCTCTATTCTCCCTGGGACCTCTGCTCCCCCTCTGCACCCCCTAGCTCCTCTATTCTTACTGGGACCTCTGCTCTCCCTCTGCACCCCCTAGCTCCTCTATTCTTACTGGTACCTTTGCTCTCCCACTGCACCCCCTAGCTCCTCTACTCTCCCTGGTACCTCTGCTCTCCGTATGTACCCGCTAGTACCCTTGCTTCCTCTCTGTACCCCCTTACACCTCTGCTTTCCTTTTGTACCCGCTGACACCTCTGTTTTCCCTCTGTATCCACTGGCACACCTGCTCTCCCTCTGTACTTTCTGGCAACTCTGTTTCCTATTTACCCCCCTTGACACCTGTTTACCCCCTGACACCACTGTTTTCCCCTATTTTCCCCCTGCCTTCCCTCTGCACCCCTGGTAAGTGTCTCGTCTCTCGTTCACCCTGCAGTTGGTGCCTGTTTGCCCTTCTTGTAGGAGTCTCGCCCCAGTCGCAGCTGTCTCTTCAGCTCTCTGGCCCTCTCTCACATACCCATGCTCAGTCAGATCCCAAAAAACCAGGCTGAGCCAAACCCCACAGCAGGGTCACTCCTCAGGCCCTACCTCTTAAAGGCACAGGACAGCAGCTGCAGCAGTGTGACCCTATAGACCAGACACCTCCTGGTGTCCTCTCCAGCACCTGCCTCCAGGCCTGACACCCAGTACATTGTATCAGTCTTACCCCCCACATAGCACAACACAAGAGCTTGCACTTCATTTTAAAGGCACAGTTAGGTGACCCCTGGACGCTCTGAAGTCTGGAGGCAGTGCAGGATCTCTAGATCACAGGATCTCCAAATCACAGGATCTCCAGCTGGACGGCCATCTCTACTCCATATAATTCTACTATAGTATACATCGTGTACAGAATTATCAGCGGTGAGTATACAGTATACACCGTGTCCAGGATTATCAGCGGTGAGTATACAGTATACACCGTGTCCAGGATTATCAGCCGTGAGTATATAGT
Organism: Allobates femoralis; assembly: GCA_033576535.1. Lineage (NCBI taxonomy): Eukaryota > Metazoa > Chordata > Amphibia > Anura > Aromobatidae > Allobates > Allobates femoralis. The sequence goes on from JARQOC010000005.1 coordinate 9,414,581, forward strand.
ATACACTGTGTACAGGATTATATTAGTATATAGTATACACCGTGTAGATGATTATCAGTAGTGAGTATATAGTATACACCGTGTACAGGTTTACCAGCAGGGAGTATATAGTATACACCGTGTCCAGGAATATCAGTGGTGAGTATATAGTATACACCGTGTCCAGGATTATCAGTGGTGAGTATATAGTATACACCGTGTCCAGGATTATCAGCGGTGAGTATACAGTATACACCGTGTCCAGGATTATCAGCCGTGAGTATATAGTATACACTGTGTACAGGATTATATTAGTATATAGTATACACCGTGTAGATGATTATCAGTAGTGAGTATATAGTATATACCGTGTACAGGTTTACCAGCAGGGAGTATATAGTATACACCGTGTCCAGGAATATCAGTGGTGAGTATATAGTATACACCGTGTCCAGGATTATCAGTGGTGAGTATATAGTATACACCGTATCCAGGTTTACCAGCAGTGAGCATATAGTATACACTGTGTACAGGATTATCAGTGGTGAGTATATAGTATACACTGTGTACAGGATTATCAGCAGTGAGCATATAGTATACACCATGGGCAGGATTATCAGCGGTGAGTATATAGTATACACCGTGTCCAGGATTATCAGTGGTGAGTATATAGTATACACTGTGTACAGGATTATCAGTGGTGAGTATATAGTATACACTGTGTACAGGATTATCAGCGGTGAGTATATAGTATACACCGTGTCCAGGATTATCAGTGGTGAGTATATAGTATACACCGTGGGCAGGATTATCAGCGGTGAGTATATAGTATACACCGTGTCCAGGATTATCAGTGGTGAGTATATAGTATACACCGTATCCAGGTTTACCAGCTGTGAGCATATAGTATACACCATGTACAGGATTATCAGTGGTGAGTATATAGTATACACTGTGTACAGGATTATCAGCAGTGAGTATATAGTATGCACCGTGTCCAGGATTATCAGCGGTGAGTATATAGTATACACCGTGTCCAGGATTATCAGTGGTGAGTATATAGTATACACCGTGTCCAGGATTATCAGCGGTGAGTATATAGTATACACCGTGTCCAGGATTATCAGCGGTGAGTATATAGTATACACCGTATCCAGGTTTACCAGCAGTGAGCATATAGTATACACCATGTACAGGATTATCAGTGGTGAGTACATAGTATACACTGTGTACAGGATTATCAGCAGTGAGTATATAGTATGCACCGTGTCCAGGATTATCAGCGGTGAGTATATAGTATACACCGTGTACAGGATTATCAGTGGTGAGTATACAGTATACACCGTGTCCAGGATTATCAGCCGTGAGCATATAGTATACACTGTGTACAGGATTATCAGCAGTGAGTATATAGTATACACTGTGTACAGGATTATCAGCCGTGAGCATATAGTATACACTGTGTACAGGATTATCAGCAGTGAGTATATAGTATGTGCCTGTGATAACGATCTATATGTGGTGTTGGGTTCATATATTGACGAGGATCTTATACATTATCAAAACTGAAATTGTAACAAGAAGCAGTGGTGGATGATGATCGCAGCACGAAGATGTTACTGATCTGCAAATGTTAAAAAGGGAAACAGCATCTTCCAAATATCTTGATTTATTCACATTGGGGACATTATTGGTTGCTGCTGGCAGCGGATCTTGATGAACCAGACAACCATTAATGACCTTCGTGATGGAGGATTTGTGCGGAGGCTCCAGGTTGTGATGTTGTGTTTACCATGTGCAGATCAGTGATGTCCTGGGATTTCTCATCCTTCTCGGTGTCAGTTCAGTGTTGAGGATATCTGCAGCCGCCATTATCCCAGTACACCACCTAATCTCTTATTATCAGGGGGTAGAAGCGTTCAGTGTCAGTGTGAATGTGACCAGTGGCTGCAGATGCTACAGACTGAGGACATTCAGGTTTACTACAACAAACTGGTAGAGCGAGATGTGACATAGTTCTCATTCTCCGGCCTCACCGACTGTGACCCACACAAAATAGATGACACCACAGCCCCTCCCCCACCCCAGAAAGAATATACATATACAACCTATAGGAACATGCATATCCCTCCCTTCATGGTATCCCCCTCCTCGTCGTATCCCACTCCTCATCTTATCGGTCCCTTGATCGTGTCCCTCTCCTCATCGTATCCCTCTCCTCGTCATATCCTTTTCCTCGCAGTGCCCTCTCCTCATCATGTCGGTCCCCTGATCGTATCCCTCTCCTCGTCATATCCCTCTCCTTGCCGTGTCCCTCTCCTCGCCGTGTCCCTCTCCTCATCATATCGGTCCCCTAATTGTATCCTTCTCCTCGTTGTATCCCTCTCCTCATCATATCGGTGTCCTGATTGTATCCTTCTCCTCATCATATCCCTCTCCTCATTGTATCAGTCCCCTGATCGAATCCCTCTCTTCATCATGTCGGTCCCCTGATTTTATCCCTCTCCTCGTTGTATCCCTCTCCTCGTCGTATCCCTCTCCTCGTATCGGTCGCCTGATCGTATCCCTCTCCTCGTCGTATCCCTCTCCTCGTTGTATCGGTCCTCTAATCATATCCCTCTCCTTGTCGTGTACCTCTCCTCATCAAATCCCACTCCTCATTGTATTGGTTCCCTGATCGTATCCTTCTCATTGTATCCTCCTCATCATATTGGTCCCTTGATCGTGTCCCTCTCCTCGTCGTGTCCCTCTCCTCGTCGTGTCCCTCTCCTCATTGTATTGGTCCCCTGATCGTATCCTTCTCCTCATTGTATCTCTCCTCGTCATATCCCTCTCCTTGTTGTGAGCCTCTCTCTTCGTCATGCCCCTCTCCTCGTCGTGTCCTCTCCTCGTCGTGTCCTCTTCTCTTCGTATTGGTCCCCTGATCATATCCCTCTCCCCATTGTGTCCTCGTCTCATCGTATCAGTCCCCTTATCCGATCCCTCTCCCCATCATATCCACCTTCCAATCGTATCCACCTTCCAATCGTATTCACCCACAGAGCATTCCATCTCCTAGTATATTCATCCCCTGCTACTATCTGTTCTCACTGAGTAGCCTCTTCTGAATGTATCCACCCTTGCCTTTCAGGTTAGTAACATCCAGGCTGCACACAGTCCTTCCATCACTGTTCTTGGCTCACATATGCAGTTCTTATTTATATTATTATTTTTATCCGTTTTGATCCAGTACAGAATCTGTTTAATGCCGATTTTTTGTTGGATCCGTTTTGATCCGTCACCATAGAGCTCCATGTTATTAGAAACAGACAGCAACAGATCCATTTCTGTCCAATTTTTTCAAGGCAGCCCAAAATCAGAGCAGGCTCCGATTTTGGGGATGGGGAAAAGAGCTGACACAAACGGATCCATCACAAAACTGACACAATCGGATGCCAATAAGGACCAATCCGTGCACATCCGTGCCCATAGGGATACATGGAGGCCAAATCAGATCTGTGGCTATCTGTTTTACACTGAATCACAAAAAATGTGATGTGATGGAGGCATACTGGATGATGTCTGTGTTATCTCTATGTGACCCCTCTGACGTGTACAGCACTGCAGAACATGCTGGCGACAGAGAAATAATAATTATTATTATACTGTCTCTTACTCCCTGTTATTAGCCACCTCAAGCTACTGAGATCCTAAATTATACTTCAGAGCTGCACTCACTATTCTGCTGGTGCAGTCACTGTGTACATACATTACATTACTGATCCTGAGTTACCTCCTGTATTATACTCCAGAGCTGCACTCACTATTCTGCTGGTGCAGTCACTGTGTACATACATTACATTACTGATCCTGAGTTACCTCCTGTATTATACTCCAGAGCTGCACTCACTATTCTGCTGGTGCACTCACTGTGTACATACATTACACTACTGATCTTGAGTTACCTCCTGTATTATACTCCAGAGCTGCACTCACTATTCTGCTGGTGCAGTCACTGTGTACATATATTACATTACTGATCCTGAGTTACCTCCTGTATTATACTCCAGAGCTGCACTCACTATTCTGCTGGTGCAGTCACTGTGTACATACATTACATTACTGATCCTGAGTTACCTCCTGTATTATACTCCAGAGCTGCACTCACTATTCTGCTGGTGCAATCACTGTGTACATACATTACATTACTGATCCTGAGTTACCTCCTGTATTATACTCCAGAGCTGCACTCACTATTCTGCTGGTGCAGTCACTGTGTACATACATTACACTACTGATCTTGAGTTACCTCCTGTATTATACTCCAGAGCTGCACTCACTATTCTGCTGGTGCAGTCACTGTGTACATACATTACATTACTGATCCTGAGTTACCTCCTGTATTATACTCCAGAGCTGCACTCACTATTCTGCTGGTGCAGTCACTGTGTACACACATTACATTACTGATCCTGAGTTACCTCCTGTATTATACTCCAGAGCTGCACTCACTATTCTGCTGGTGCAGTCACTATGTACATACATTACATTACTGATCCTGAGTTACCTCCTGTATTATACTCCAGAGCTGCACTCACTATTCTGCTGGTGCAATCACTGTGTACATACATTACATTACTGATCCTGAGTTACCTCCTGTATTATACTCCAGAGCTGCACTCACTATTCTGCTGATGCAGTCACTGTGTACATACATTACATTACTGATCCTGAGTTACCTCCTGTATTATACTCCAGAGCTGGACTCACTATTCTGCTGGTGCAGTCATTGTGTACATACATTACATTACTGATCCTGAGTTACCTCCTGTATTATACTCCAGAGCTGCGCTCACTATTCTGCTGGTGCAGTCACTGTGTACATACATTACTGATCCTGAGTTACCTCCTGTATTATACTCCAGAGCTGCACTCACTATTCTGCTGGTGCAGTCACTGTGTACATACATTACTGATCCTGAGTTACCTCCTGTATTATACTCCAGAGCTGCACTCACTATTCTGCTGGTGCAGTCACTGTGTACATACATTACATTACTGATCCTGAGTTACCTCCTGTATTATACTCCAGAGCTGCACTCACTATTCTGCTGGTGCAGTCACTGTGTACATACATTACATTACTGATCCTGAGTTACCTCCTGTATTATACTTCAGAGCTGCACTCACTATTCTGCTGGTGCAGTCACTGTGTACATACATTACATTACTGATCCTGAGTTACCTCCTGTATTATACTCCAGAGCTGCACTCACTATTCTGCTGGTGCAGTCACTGTGTACATACATTACATTACTGATCCTGAGTTACCTCCTGTATTATACTTCAGAGCTGCACTCACTATTCTGCTGGTGCAGTCACTGTGTACATACATTACATTACTGATCCTGAGTTACCTCCTGTATTATACCCCAGAGCTGCACTCACTATTCTGCTGGTGCAGTCACTGTGTACACACATTACATTACTGATCCTGAGTTACCTCCTGTATTATACTCCAGAGCTGCACTCACTATTCTGCTGGTGCAGTCACTGTGTACATACATTACACTACTGATCTTGAGTTACCTCCTGTATTATACTCCAGAGCTGCACTCACTATTCTGCTGGTGCAGTCACTGTTACATTACTGATCCTGTATTATCCTCTAGAGCTGCATTTCCCATTCTGCTGGTGCAGCAGTCCTGGGGAGTTGGGTTCTCACATATTAGTATGTTCCCATGATTTCAGCTCTGTTCATACGACCAGTGACATCACAGATTTTGTCCGCTGCCCCCCAGATGTCACTGACCCCCACTGTCCCCCGAGACCTGTATGTGGGAAACAATCACAGGGGGCAGAGATTTCTCCACTGACTCATCACACACAGACTCTTCCCGATCAGCTCTTTATAGCGGATGCTCAGCCCTTTAATTTAACCCTGACACTTCTGGAGCAGAGATTGAAGAGAATATCTGCTCCAGAGGTTACAGATTATAATCCAGACTCCGGAACTGGACACGTCAGAACTGACAAAGAACCAGAACCCCAGATGTGAAACGATCCAACTACTGCCAAAAAAAGGGAATCAGTCACCCCCAAAACACTGCACCGCACCGACTCTACAGACAGGAGCCCGGGATGAGAGCACCAAACCGACTCTACAGACAGGAGCCCGGGATGAGAGCACCGCACCGACTCTACAGACAGGAGCCCGGGATGAGAGCACCGCACCGACTCTACAGACAGGAGCCCGGGATGACAGCACCACACCGACTCTACAGACAGGAGCCTGGGATGAGAGCACCGCACCGACTCTACAGACAGGAGCCTGGGATGAGAGCACCGCACCGACTCTACAGACAGGAGCCAGGGATGAGAGCACCGCACCGACTCTACAGACAGGAGCCAGGGATGAGAGCACCGCACCGACTTTACAGACAGGAGCCTGGGATGAGAGCACCGCACCGACTCTACAGACAGGAGCCCGGGATGAGGGCACCGCACCGACTCTGCAGACAGGAGCCCAGGATGAGAGCGCTGCACCGACTCTACAGATAGGAGCCCAGGATGAGCGCACCGCACCGACTCTACACATAGGAGCCCAGGATGAGCACACCGACTCTACAGACAGGAGCCCGGGATGAGAGTACTGCACCGACTCCACAGACAGGAGCCCAGAATGAGTGCACTGCACCAACTCTACAGACAGGAGCCTGAGATGAGAGTGCCGCACCGACTCTACAGACAGGAGCCAGGGATGAGAGCACCGCACCGACTCTACAGACAGGAGCCTGGGATGAGAGCACCGCACCGACTCTCCAGACAGGAGCCCGGGATGAGAGCACCGCACCAACTCTACAGACAGGAGCCTGAGATGAGAGTGCCGCACCGACTCTGCAGACAGGAGCCTGGGATGAGAGCACCACACCGACTCTACAGACAGGAGCCTGGGATGAGAGCACCGCACCGACTCTACAGACAGGAGCCTGGGATGAGAGCACCACACCGACTCTGCAGACAGGAGCCTGGGATGAGAGCACCGCACCGACTCTACAGACAGGAGCATGGGATGAGGGCACCGCACCGACTCTGCAGACAGGAGCATGGGATGAGAGCACCGCACCGACTCTACAGACAGGAGCCCGGGATGAGAGCACCGACTCTGCAGACAGGAACCCGGGATGAGAGCACTGCACCGACTCTACAGACAGGAGCCCGGGATGAGAGCACTGCACCGACTCTACAGATAGGAGCCCAGGATGAGCGCACCACACCGACTCTGCAGACAGGAGCCCGGGATGAGAGCACAGCACCGACTCTGCAGACAGGAGCCTGGGATGAGATCAGGCTTTAGTTTTGATAGCCTCCTGCTGGTAAATCAGTGATATTATCACTGGAGGATTAGCAAACCTGCGGCCATGTATCCTTCATATTCATTAGCTCTGTGTAACTCTGCCTCCACCAATGATTGGCTGCTTTCTGCGTATGCACGGATGTACACAGGAAGCTGCCAATCAGCGGTGTGGGCAGGGTTATATAGGGAAAGCAGCCATTCAGTAGTGTAGGAAAGGGTTAAACATAGAAATCTACCAATCAGAGGTGTGGGCGAGGTGGGTGGAACTACGGATCTGCAGCAGAGAAAACAGGTATTTTATCAAAGCTTCAGCGATCAGTTCAATAAGTGACATCACTGGAGTCAGAACCTCTACCCCTACATCACATGGGATAGAAAAAATCCTTGTGGCAAACTTCCTTTAACAGCACCTAGAAATTGACTGAATGAATAGAAGACTTCACTGTGCTCAGGATCTCTGATCAAAGGTGTGAGACAAACACAGAGCTGTGTGTCTGTTACTATGTATCACTGCAGATAAGCTATGTTCATATCATTTGTCACTACATTCAGTTACTCTGTAGGGGTTTACTTAGAAGACTATGCATTGCTGTGAGGCGTATACGACCAACAATGATGCACGGCGGAGAGGCTGTGGCCCCGTCTAATCGATGAAGTCAGGGGTCCCATCAGCTCTTACACCCCAATCCCTTTTTATAGGGGTGTGGATTAAGCTACGACATAGGGGCGATGGTGATGTGATAACACAACGCTTTGTTCTGTCCTGATACTTTGCTGCAATGTATCAGTGCATATAAAGGCCCCGTTACACGGCACGACACTGAAACGATGTCGGCAATGATCTCGGGGGGACGCGGTTGTTTTTGGCATAATTTCAACATCACTGGTGAGATGTCACACGTGTAGATATCACGAACAACTCACCAACAATGTTGTGAGCAGGTATCGTTCGTAAACCCCGCGAACGATTGCTGTGAATCGGCGAAGTCGTCCGCGACATCGTTATCGCAGTGTCACACACAACGATGCAGCAGGTTGCTGGAGTTGAGATCGTCAGGTTTACCAACATGTTGGTAAACCTGTCAACTCCGATCCAACGATTTATCGTTGCAACTTGCCAGAGTCACACGCAACGAGATCGCAACAACATTGCTGGTACGCCTCCAAACCCGCGATGTCGTGCCGTGTAACGGGGCCTTCACATTCAGCAGTCTGAAGTCTCTACAGAGGACTGTCTATACCAGGTACAATAGTAACAAACCCTCAGCTGTTATGGTGGGTTTACACGTCGCGATATCGGCGTCCAACTACGACCCAACTCCGACCAAAAGTCACGTGGTTCGGGAGTTGGACCCGATATCGTTCGCACGTTGTACGGTTTGAACGTACAATGCGATGCTGGAACGATGCCAAAACGATATCGGGGGTTGAATGAGCGTGCTATTCAACCGCCCGATATCGGATGGCCGTTGTAGCCGCATCGTCCCGTGTGACAGCCCAACTACGATGTGTACGCCCACGTCACCCATTCACTCCCATGTTAACTGGTCGTTCCTGGGTTGGGGGGCGTACACATCGGAGGGACGTTGTATCCCGATATCGGGCTGTCTAAACCGGCGATGCGATGGCAGGAAAAGCGCGCTCAAAAAGCGCGCTCCCGCGTCGTTGGCTCCGATATCGGCCCGATATTGGGACGTGTAAACCCACCATCAGCAGGGCAGGTTTTCAACATGCAAAACAATCTATAAAAGCGCCTGAGACCTGCGGTCACTGATGATGACATGATGCTGCCATCTACTGGACACACAGCAGCACTGCACCCAGAGCCATACACAGGGGACAGAAGCTGAGCATTGGGCTGAGTGATTGCTCAGAACTCCGGGCCCTTTGGACCATCATCCTGCATCTAATCCTTAACCAGGGAGCTCGGTGATGTCTACTGTGGAGAACGGCGGGGGCTCGGTTATGTCCCCAGTGGAGCACGGCGGGGGCTCGGTTATGTCCCCAATGGAGCTCGAAGGGGGCTCGGTGATGTCCACAGTGGAGCATGGCGGGGGCTCGGTGATGTCCACAGTGGAGCATGGCGGGGTATCGGTGATGTCCACAGTGGAGCATGGCGGGGTATCGGTGATGTCCACAGTGGAGCATGGCGGGGTATCGGTGATGTCCACAGTGGACCATGGCGGGGGCTCGGTGATGTCTACAGTGGACCATGGCGGGGGCTCGGTGATCTCCACAATGGAGCATGGCGGGGCTCGGTGATGTCCACAGTGGAGGACGGCGGGGGCCCGGTGATGTCTACAGTAGAGGACAGCAGGGGGCCCAGTGATATATATATATAGTGGAGCACGGCGGGGGCTTGGTGATGTCTACAGTGGAGCACGGCGGGGGCTCAGTGATGTCCACAGTGGAGCACGGCGAGGGCTCAGTGATGTCCACAGTGGAACATGGCGGGGGCTCGGTGATCTCCACAATGGAGCATGGCGGGGCTCGGTGATGTCCCCAGTGGAGGACGGCGGGGACCCGGTGATGTCCACAGTGGAGCATGGCGGGGCTCGGTGATGTCCACAATGGAGCATGGCGGGGCCCGCTGATGTCTACAGTAGAGGACAGCAGGGGGCCCAGTGATATATATAGTGGAGCACGGCGGGGGCTTGGTGATGTCTACAGTGGAGCACGGCGGGGGCTCGGTGATGTCCACAGTGGAGCATGGTGGGGGTTCGGTTATGTCCCCAGTGGAGGACGGCGGGGACTCGGTGATGTCTACAGTGGATCACAGCGAGGGTTCGGTGATGTCTACAGTGGAGCACGGCGGGGGGCCGGGTGATGTCTATAGTGGAGGACGGCGGGGGCTTGGTGATGTCTATAGTGGAGCACGGCGGGGGCTAAGTGAGTTCTACAGTGGAGCACGGCGGGGGCTCGGTGAGGTCTACAGTGGAGCACGGCGGGGGCTCAGTGATGTCTACACTGGGAGCACAGCATGGGCTCGGTGATGTCTACAGTGGAGCACGGTGGGGAGTCTGGTGAGGGTCTACAATGGAGGACGGTGGGGGCCCGGTGAGGTCTACAGTGGAGGACGGCGGGGGCCCAGTGATGTCTATAGTGGAGGACGGTGGGGGCCCGGTGATGTCTACAGCGGAGTACTTTACACCTCGTCGTTTTCACCCTTTTTCAGTGCCGCACTGGTCCCGGACCGCTCCTGCACTGGTCCCACACCTGTCCTGCACCGCTCCTGCACTGGTCCCACTCCTGTCCTGTCCCAATGTGTCATCTTGTACTCGTAACTTTTGACTGAACTGAAGTCAGAATTTACATCACAACATGTCATTGCAAGTATATAAGAGCAAATAGGAGGCCAGAGAAAGGATAAAGTGAGGCTAGGACGAGGCCAGAGCGAGGCCAGGACAAGGCCAAAAAAAGGCCAGAGCAAAAATAAAGTGAGGCTAGGACAAGACCAGAGTGATGCTAGGAGGAGGCCAGAGCGAGGCCAGGACAAGACCAAAAACAGTCCAGAGCAAGGCCAAAGCATGGCAAAGGAGAGGACAGCATGAAGGCAGGATGAGGCCAGAGCGAGGCCAGGACAAGGCCAAAAACAGTCCAGAGCAAGGCCAAAGCACGGCCAGGGCAAGGACAGCATGAAGGCAGGATGAGGCCAGAGCGAGGCCAGGACAAGTGTATCATTTATTACAATTACGATGTGAGAAAATGAAAGATAACATTTGTTACAATAATAAACAGATTTTGATTAAAATGTTTCATCTTTACAGCAGCTGCAAGTAACAAACATAAATTGTTACAGGAGACCAAATGCCTGCACCATTCATGTGCCCCAGAGTGATAACTGCAGCACAGAGGATTTCAGGAGACCATTAATACATCCCATAAAGAAAATCCCTGCACCATTCATATGCCCCAGAGAGATAACTGAAGCACAGAGGATTTCAGGAGGCCATTAAAACTGTATCATTCACGTGCCCCAGAGTGATAAGTCCAGCACAGTGGATTGTAAAGCATCCCATAAAGAAAGCCACAGATAATACAAACCCCTGTATGACACACAGAAGCTCTTCGCAGCACAGAGGACTTCAGACAGGTACCTGTTTATGTCAGGAGAGCTATGGGGTTAAATAATAATAATAATAATAAAACTTTATTTGTATAGCGCCAACATATTCCGCAGCGCTTTACAGTACAACGGTACATATAAGAAAAATATACGGTACAGAAACGTAATGCAGAACAGTAGTTACATACCAAAAACATAGAATCAACTTAGGAAATACAATAAGAAAGGCAGAAAATGAAGGTGACCCTGCTCGAAGGAGCTTACAATCTAAGACGGGATGGGAACACAAAGTACAGGGGCTTATAACAATGAATATCTTATGTTTAGGTGATTACTGTTAGGGAGAAGGATAGGCCGCCCTGAAGAGGTGTGTTTTTAGGGAGCGTCTGAAGCTATGCAAGTTGTGGATGGTCCTAATTTCTTGGGGTAGAGCATTCCAGAGTTTTGGTGCAGCTCGAGAGAAGTCTTGAAGTCGGGAATGGGAGGTTCGGATTAATGCCGATGTTAGTCTGAGGTCATGTTCAGAGCGAAGGGGACGGGTGGGGTGGTAGACAGAGATGAGGGTAGAGAGGTAGGGAGGTGCCGCACCATGAATAGCTTTGTGGGTGACAACGAGCAATTTGAATTGGATTCTATAGTGTACGGGCAGCCAATGCAGTGACTGGCACAGAGCAGAAACATCTGAGTAACGGTTTGCTAGATAGGTGATCCTGGCTGCTGCATTGAGGATAGACTGAAGAGGGGAAAGCTTACTGTGGGGGAGGCCAGCTAATAAAGAATTACAGTAGTCAAGGCGGGAATGAATCAGGGCCACGGTGAGGGTTTTAGTTGTTCCCGTGGTGAGGAAAGGGCGAATTCTGGAGATATTTTTCAGGTGCAAGCGACAGGAGCGGGTGAGAGATTGTATGTATGGGGTGAAGGAGAGATCAGTGTCCATCAAAACACCGAGACAGCGAACCTGCTGACTGGGTGTTATCGTGGTGCCGCACACCGAGAGAGAGATGTCAGATTTAGGGAGGTTGGCAGAGGGTGGGAGCAGAAGAAGTTCAGTTTTGGAAAGGTTGAGTTTCAGATACAGAGCGGACATGATATTGGAGACTGCGGTTAGACAGTCATTGGTGTTCTTTAATATCGCAGGGGTAAGGTCAGGGGCTGAAGTGTATAGTTGTGTGTCATCAGCATAAAGATGGTACTGAAAGCCAAATCTGCTGATTGTTTGTCCAATCGGGGCTGTGTAGAGAGAGAAGAGGAGAGGGCCAAGGACTGAACCCTGAGGGACCCCAATAGTGAGGGGAAGAGAAGAAGAGGGCCAAGGACTGAACCCTGAGGGACCCCAATAGTGAGGGGAAGAGGGGAAGAAGTGGAGCCAGCAAAAGATACACTGAAAGAGCGGTCAGAAAGATAGGAAGAGAACCAGGAGAGAGCAGTGTCCTTGATGCCAATGGAGTGCAGCATAGAGAGTAGGAGCTGATGGTCGACAGTGTCAAAAGCCGCAGAGAGGTCAAGAAGGATAAGCAGAGAGTGGTCACCATTACGTTTTGCTGTCAGAAGGTCATTGGTCACTTTGATGAGGGCAGTTTCTGTAGAGTGTAAGGGGCGGAAGCCAGACTGCAATGGATCTAAAAGAGAGTGAGTGGCGAGGTAATGGGTGAGGCGGGTGTAGACCAGGCGCTCCAGGAGTTTAGAGATGAAGGGGAGATTGGAGACTGGTCTGTAGTTATTTGTGCAGGATGGGTCAAGAGAAGATTTCTTTAGTAGTGGATTGATAATAGAGTGTTTGAAGGAGGAGGGGAAGATGCCAGTAGAGAGGGAGAGGTTGAAGATTGTGGTTAAGTGACTGGTGACCACTGGAGAGAGGGTCTGTAGTAAGTGTGAGGGAATGGGGTCAGAGGTGCATGTAGTGGGACGTGAGGACGAGAGGAGCCTGGAGACTTCTTCTTCTGTGGCTGGGTCAAAAATGGAGAGTGAGCCGGAGGGGATGTGGGGACAGATGGGAGTAGAAACACTTGAAGGTTGGGAGCTGATTTCCTGACGGATGTTTTCTATTTTCTCTGTGAAGTAAGAGGCCAGATCATCAGCACAGAGGTCAGTGATAGGAGCCTGCACTTTCGGACTGAGGAGAATGAGTGAAGGTGTCAAAAAGTTTCTTTGAGTTGTTGGCTAGTGAGGAGATCAGGGTGGTGAAGTAGGTCTGTTTGGCGAGGTGAAGGGCAGAGCTGCAGGATGTTGGGGGAGGGGATGGTACCTGGGGACAGGTGAGTAGTGCAGGCGTAGAATGACCAGTACATAGTTCTGCAGCAGCACAGAGGATTTCAGACAATGATCTGTGGGATATGGGGGACATGTTCTTACCTGCTATCCGTATCACCGCCCTCTCAGCTGCATCCAGCACAGTACCCCCTCCTGAGACGGACGAGGACCTCTTCACCCGCTGGTTCTTGGACAGGTTCCAGGGCAGAGTGTCTCCGAGGGTGGGGGACCCACTGCTGGCACTGGAGCTGTCCTCTGCCATCCGTGCCCGCTCCTTCCTGTCCAGAGACATCAGCTCCTGTGAGAGAAGACAGGGCATTATACACAGCTGACCAGAAACACAGGGAACGACCAACTCTGGATCCATCACTGCTCATACTGCTGACGACTTGTTACAATGTACCAGCCCAGAGTCCAGAGCAGCAGAGGGACAGGCTGACACACTGTAACGAGCCTTCAGCTTTGTGAGCAGCAGGAGGTCAGCACAGCTATGAAGGGTCACAGTACACTGGACAGAGACGCTCTGTATACAGACATTTCTATGTTGCAGATTAATCCCTGAATAACAACACTGACTTGGACATTTCTCATTATCGGTGAATAAGATACCAGGAAAACTGATGATCTATCAATATAGTAAGATAGTATTGGGGGTGTACGGACCTGGAGATCTCAGCAGTGTCCGTATGGGGGTGTACGGACCTGGAGATCTCCACAGTGTCCGTATGGGGGTGTACGGACCTGGAGATCTCCACAGTGTCTGTATGGGGGTGTACAGACCTGGAGATCTCCACAGTGTCCGTATGGGGGTGTACAGACCTGGAGATCTCCACAGTGTCCGTATGGGGGTGTACAGACCTGGAGATCTCCACAGTGTCCGTATGGGGGTGTACGGACCTAGAGATCTCCACAGTGTCTGTATGAGGTGTACTGACCTGGAGATCTCCACAGTGTCCGTATGGGGGTGTACGGACCTGGAGATCTCCACAGTGTCTGTATGGGGGTGTACGGACCTGGAGATCTCAGCAGTGTCTGTATGGGGGTGTACGGACCTGGAGATCTCCACAGTGTCTGTATGAGGTGTACTGACCTGGAGATCTCCACAGTGTCCGTATGGGGGTGTACGGACCTGGAGATCTCAGCAGTGTCTGTATGGGGGTGTACAGACCTGGAGATCTCCACAGTGTCCGTATGGGGGTGTACAGACCTGGAGATCTCCACAGTGTCCGTATGGGGGTGTACAGACCTGGAGATCTCCACAGTGTCCGTATGGGGGTGTACGGACCTAGAGATCTCCACAGTGTCTGTATGAGGTGTACTGACCTGGAGATCTCCACAGTGTCCGTATGGGGGTGTACGGACCTGGAGATCTCCACAGTGTCTGTATGGGGGTGTACGGACCTGGAGATCTCAGCAGTGTCTGTATGGGGGTGTACGGACCTGGAGATCTCCACAGTGTCTGTATGAGGTGTACTGACCTGGAGATCTCCACAGTGTCCGTATGGGGGTGTACGGACCTGGAGATCTCTACAGTGAATGTATGTGAGTGTACCGACCTGGAGATCTCCACAGTGTCTGTATGGGGGTACATGGACCTGGAGATCTCCACAGTGTCTGTATGGGAGTGTACGGACCTGGAGATCTCCGCAGTGTCTGTATGGGGGGGTGCAGACCGGGAGATCTCCACAGTGTCTGTATGGGGGTGTAAGGACCTGGAGCTCTCCACAGTGTCTGTATGGGAGTGTACGGACCTGGAGATCTAGGCCGTGTCCGTATGGAGGTGTACGGACCTGGAGATCTCTACAGTGTCTGTATGGGGGTGTACGGACCTGGAGATCTCAGCAGTGTCTGTATGGGGGTGTACGGACCTGGAGATCTCTACAGTGTCTGTATGGGGGTGTACGGTCCTGGAGATCTCCACAGTGTCTGTATGGGAGTGTACGGACCTGGAGATCTAGGCCGTGTCCGTATGGAGGTGTACGGACCTGGAGATCTCTGCAGTGTCTGTATGTGGGTGTAAGGACCTGGAGATCTCCACAGTGTCTGTATGGGGATGCACGGACCTGGAGATCTCCGCAGTGTCTGTGTGGAGGTGTACGGACCTAGAGATCTCCACAGTGTCTGTATGGGGGTGTACTGACCCGGAGCTCTCGGCAGTGTCTGTATGGGAGTGTACGGACCTGGAGGTCTAGGCCGTGTCCGTATGAGGTGTACTGACCTGGAGATCTCCGCAGTGTCTGTATGGGGGTGTACGGACCTGGAGATCTCTACAGTGACTGTATGGGAGTGTACAGACCTGGAGATCTCCACAGTGTCTGTATGGGGGTGTACGGACCTGGAGATCTCCGCAGTGTCCGTGTGAGGGTGTGCGGACCTGGAGATCTCCACAGTGTCTGTATGGGGGTGTACTGACCCGGAGCTCTCGGCAGTGTCTATATGGGAGTGTACGGACCTGGAGATCTCCACAGTGTCTGTATGAGGGTGCATGGACCTGGCGCTCTCGGCAGTGTCTGTATGGGGGTGTACAGACCTGGAGCTCTCGGCAGTGTCTGTATGGGGGTGTTCGGACCTGGAGATCTCCGCAGTGTCTGTATGGGGGTGTACGGACCTGGAGATCTCCACAGTGTCTGTATGGGGGTGCATGGACCTGGAGATCTCTACAGTGTCTGAATGGAGGTGTAGGGACCTGGAGATCTCTACAGTGTCTATATGGGGGTGTACGGTCCTGGAGATCTCGGCCGTGTCCGTATGGAGGTGTATGGACCTGGAGACCTCCCACGTGTCTGTATGGGGGTGCATGAACCTGAAGGTCTTCACAGTGTCTGTATGGGGGTGTACGGACCTGAAGACCTCCCCCTTGTCTGTATGGACCTGGAGATCTCCGCTGTGTCTGTGTACTGTTTATGATTTATTTCTACCTTAGTTACTTTGATAGAATTTCTATGGCAGCAGTTAACAAGAAATCCACTTTCCAGACTACAGGGGAGACGTGGACATAACGAAGGTGATGAGGAGAGGATAGGGATACTCATTTGCTGTCACTACACTTTATAACACGTGTTGGGATAGATATTGTCAGCTCTGACCTCAGTGTAGCACCTACAACCACATACAGCATTATTACCCAATGACAGGAGGAAATACTAGAGGCCACATGATAGCAATGCCATATTTGCCATTATATTTCTATAGATATTGTGACATCATAAATAGTGAAGTAGAGACTTATGGGCCATGTGACCACTGATCTATGGTGCAGAAATCGGAGAATGGGATTAGTCACCCCATGACTATACACCCATCCACCACGCAGAGGGGCAGCGGTGTTGTAAACAGCTCCTGAGGGCTGGGGCCCTGACATGAGACACACTGAGGCCCAGAAGCCTCTGGATGTATGTGAAGCTCTGATGAATAATACCTGCACATACAGGCGTCCACGCCATGCAGTCATCTGATTGTGGGGTGTCTGTGGGGTCCGAGGGGCTGGGGACCACCTCCGTATACAGCACACACTTACTGCTCCAGCGCAGTCACGTGACAAACTCCGGAGTCACCAACGAATTAACCACAAGATTCTTACTTCCTCCTAACTGAACAGCGGGGCCCCGCCTGCCGGGACACACGCACCCACATAAATAATCTGGACACCAAGCGGGCACAAGAGCTGATGCCACCAAGAGGGCACCGCACAAGAGCTGACACTAACAGATGGAACTGCACAAGAGCTGACACTCACCGATGAGGTTACTGCACAAGAGCTGACACTCACCAAGAGGGCACTGCACAAGCGCTTACACTCACCGAGCAGGCACCACACAAGAACTGACACCAAGAGGTCACCGCACATGAGCTGGCACTCACCGAGCAGGCATCGCACAAGAGCTGACACTCACCGAGCAAGCATCACAAAAGAGCTGACACTCACCAAGAGGTCACCGCACAAGAGCTGACACTCACCTAGAGGGCACCGCACACGAGCTGACACTCCCGAGAGGGCACCGCACAAGAGCTGACACTCACCGAGAGGGCACCGCACAAGAGCAGACACTCACCGAGCGGGCATCGCACAAGAGCTGACACTCACCGAGCAAGCATCACAAAAGAGCTGACACTCACCAAGAGGTCACCGCACAAGAGCTGACACTCACCTAGAGGGCACCGCACACGAGCTGACACTCACCGAGAGGGCACCGCACAAGAGCTGACACTCACCGAGAGGGCACCGCACAAGAGCCGACACTCACCGAGAGGGAACTGCACAAGAGCTGACACTCACCGAGAGGTCACCGCACAAGAGCTGACACTCACCGAGAGGGAACTGCACAAGAGATGACACTCACCGCGAGGTCACCGCACAAGAGCTGACACTCACCGAGAGGTCACCGCACAAGAGCTGACACTCACCGAGAGGTCACCGTACAAGCGCTGACACTCACCGAGAGGTCACCGCACAAGAGCTGACACTCACCGAGAGGTCACCGCACAAGAGTTGACACTCACCGAGAGGTCACCGCACAAGAGCTGACACTCACCGAGAGGTCACCGCACAAGAGCTGACACTCACCGAGAGGTCACCGCACAAGAGCTGACACTCACCGAGAGGTCACCGCACAAGAGCTGACACTCACCGAGAGGTCACCGCACAAGAGCTGACACTCACTGAGAGGTCACCGCACAAGAGCTAGGGGGACACAGACTGGTATACTCGGGGATGGGGGGGGACAAAGACCAGTGTACTAGGAGTGGGGGGGGACACACGGACCGGTGAACGAGAGGGGGGGGGACACACGGACGGGTGAACGGGAGGGGGGGGACATACAGACTGGTGTACGAGGGGTGGGGGGGACACAGACCTGTGTACGGAGGGTGGGGGGACACACAGACCGGTGTACGAGGGGTGGGGGGACACACAGACCCTGACCGGTGTATGGGAGGGGGGGGCACACAGACCGGTGTACAGGGGGGGGGGGACACACACAAACAGGTGTACGGAGGGGGGACACACACAAACAGGTGTACGGAGGGGGGTCACACACAAACAGGTGTACAGAAGGGGGAGACACACACAAACAGGTGTACAGAAGGGGGAGACACACAAACAGGTGTATGGAAGGGGAACACAGACCAGTGTACAGGGTGGGGGACAAAGACTGGTGTATGGGGTAGAGTACACAAACCGGTGTACGGGGGGGGGGGAGGACACAGACAGTTTTGTAGGGGGGGCACAGACAGGTGTACGAAGGGTGGGGGGACACAGACCGGTGTATTGGGAGTCAGGAACAGACCGGTGTACGGGGGGGTTGACACAGACCGATTTGCTGGGGACACACGGACCAGTGTGCGGGAGGGGGGGACACACGGACCGGTGTAGGGGAGGGGGGGACACACGGACCGGTGTCGGGGAGGGGGGGGACACACGGACCGGTGTAGGGGAGGGGGGGACACACGGACCGGTGTAGGGGAGGGGGGGGACACACGGACCGGTGTAGGGGAGGGGAGGAACACACGGATCGGTGTAGGGGAGGGACACACGGACTGGTGTAGGGGAGAGGGGACACACGGACCGGTGTAGGGGAGGGGGGGACACACGGACCGGTGTAGGGGAGGGGGGACACACGGACCGGTGTAGGGGAGGGGGGGAACACACGGACCAATGTAGGGGAGGGGGGGGGGACACACGGACCGGTGTAGGGGAGGGAGGGACACACGGACCGGTGTAGGGGAGGGGGGACACACGGACCGGTGTAGGGAGGGGGGGGACACACGGACCGGTGTAGAGGGGGGGGGGGACACACGGACCGGTGTAGGGGAGGGGGGGGACACACGGACCGGTGTAGGGGAGGGGGGGGACACACGGACCGGTGTAGGGGAGGGGGGGGACACACGGACCGGTGTAGGGGAGGGGGGGGGGGACACACGGACCGGTGTAGGGGAGGGGGGGGGACACACGGACCGGTGTAGGGGAGGGGGGGGGACACACGGACCGGTGTAGGGGGAGGGGGGGGTCACACGGACCGGTGTAGGGGAGGGGGGGACACACGGACCGGTGTAGGGGAGGGGTGGGACACACGGACCGGTGTAGGTGAGGGGAGGGACACACGGACCGGTGTAGGGGAGGGGAGGGACACACGGACCGGTGTAGGGGAGAGGGGACACACGGACCGTGTAGGGGAGGGGAGGGACACACGGAACGGTGTAGGGGAGAGGGGACACACGGACCGTGTAGGGGAGGGGGGGGGACACACGGACCGGTGTAGGGGAGGGGGGGGACACACGGACCGGTGTAGGGGAGGGGGGGGACACACGGACCGGTGTAGGGGAGGGGACACACGGACCGGTGTAGGGGAGGGGGGGGACACACGGACCGGTGTAGGGGAGGGGGGGGACACACGGACCGGTGTAGGGGAGGGGGGGGACACACGGACCGGTGTAGGGGAGGGGGGGGGGACACATGGACCGGTGTAGGGGAGGGGGGGGTCACACGGACCGGTGTAGGGGAGGGACACACGGACCGGTGTAGGAGAGGGGAGGGACACACGGACCGGTGGAGGGGAGGGACACACGGACCGGTGTAGGGGAGGGGGGACACACGGACCGGTGTAGGGGGGGGGAGACACACGGACCGGTGTAGGGGAGGGGGGGACACACGGACCGGTGTAGGGGAGGGACACACGGACCGGTGTAGGGGAGGGGAGGGACACACGGACCGGTGTAGGGGAGGGACACACAGACCGGTGTAGGGGAGGGGGGGAACACACGGACCGGTGTAGGGGAGGGGGGGGGGACACGGACCGGTGTAGGGTAGGGGGGGACACACGGACCGGTGTAGGGGAGGGGGGGGGGGACACACGGACCGGTGTAGGGGAGGGGGGGGACACACGGACCGGTGTAGGGGAGGGGGGGGGGACACACGGACCGGTGTAGGGGAGAGGGGGGACACACGGACCGGTGTAGGGGAGGGGGGGACACACGGACCGGTGTAGGGGAGGGACACAGGGACCGGTGTAGGGGAGGGACACACGGACCGGTGGAGGGGAGGGACACACGGACCGGTGTAGGGGAGGGGGGACACACGGACCGGTGTAGGGGAGGGGGGGACACGGACCGATGTAGGGGAGGGGGGACACGAACCGGTGTAGGGGAGGGAGGGGGGGACACGGACCGGTGTAGGGGAGGGGGGGGACACACGGACCGGTGTAGGGGGGGGGGACTCACGGACCGGTGTAGGGGAGGGGGGACACACACGGACCGTGTAGGGGAGGGGGGGGGGACACACAGACCGGTGTATGGGGGGGGAGGGGACACAGACCAGTGTATGGAGGGGGGACACAGACCAGTGTATGGAGGGGGGACACAGACCAGTGTATGGAGGGGGGACACAGACCAGTGTATGGAGGGGGGACACAGACCAGTGTATGGAGGGGGGACACAGACCAGTGTATGAGGGGGGGACACAGACCAGTGTACGGGGGGAAGAGGACACAGACTGGTGTACGGGGGGTGAGGAGACACAGACAGCTTTGTAGGGGGGGACACAGACCGGTGTATGGGGAGGGGGGAACAGACTGGTGTAGGGGGGGGGGTTGACACAGACCGGTGTACAGGGGGGGAACACACACAAACAGGTGTACAGAGGGGGGACACACAAACAGGTGTACACAGACCGGTGTACGGGAGGGGGTTGACACAGACCGCTGTACGGGAGGGGGGGACACACAGATCTGTGGGGGGGGGGGAGACACACACGAACCGGTGTACGGGAGGGGGGGACACACGGACCGGTGTACGGGAGGGGGGACACACGGACCGGTGTACGGGAGGGGGGGACGCACGGACCGGTGTACGGGAGGGGGGGACACACGGACCGGTGTACGGGAGGGGGGGACACACGGACCGGTCTACGGGAGGGGGGGACACACGGACCGGTGTACGGGAGGGGGGGGGACACACGGACCGGTGTACGGGAGGGGGGGGACACACGGACCGGTGTACGGGAGGGGGGGGACACACAGACCGGTGCACGGGAGGAGGGGGACACATGGACCGGTGCACGGGGGGGGGACACACGGAACGGTGTACGGGAGGGGGGGGACACACGGACTGGTGTACGGGGGGGGGGACACACGGACTGGTGTACGGAAGGGGGGGGGACACACAGACCGGTGCACGGGGGGGGGGGACACACGGAACGGTATACGGGAGGGGGGGACACACGGAACGGTGTACGGGAGGGGGGGACACACGGAACGGTGTACGGGAGGGGGGGGACACACGGAACGGTGTACGGGAGGGGGGGACACACAGACCAGTGTACGGGAGGGGGGGAGACACACGCACTGGTGTACGGGAGGGGGGGAGACACACGGACCGGTGTACGGGGGGGGGGGGACAGACACACACCGGTGTACGGGGGGGGGACACACACGGACTGGTATACGGAAGAGGGGGACATACAAACAGGTGTATGGAGGGTGGACACAGACCAGTGTACAGGGGGAGGACACAGACCAGTGTATGGGGGGGGGGGGGGACACAGACCAGTGTATGGGGGGGACACACAGACCAGTGTATGGGGGGGGGACACAGACCAGTGTACGGGGGGAAGAGGACACAGATTGGTGTACGGGGGGAAGAGGACACAGACAGTTTTGTAGGGGGGACACAGACCGGTGTATGGGAAGGGGGAACAGACTGGTGTACGGGGGGGAGGGGGGAGGACACACACAAACAGGTGTACAGAGGGGAGACACACAAACAGGTGTACACAGACCGGTGTACAGGAGGGGGGGGACGGGACTGATGGACCAGTGTAAGGGACGGGGGGACTGACGGACCGGTGTACGGGAGGGGGGGAACACACGGAGCGGTGTACGGGAGTGGGGGACACACGGAACGGTGTACGGGAGGGGGGGGACACACGGACTGGTGTACGGGAGGGGGGGACACACACAGACCCGTGCACGGGGGGGGGGGGGGACACACACGGAACGGTGCACGGGAGGGGGGGACACACAGACCGGTGTACGGGAGGGGGGGACACACAGACCGGTGTACGGGAGGGGGGGGGGACACACAGACTGGTGTACGGAAGGAGGGGGGACACACGAACTGGTGTATGGGAGGGGGGGGGACACACGGACTGGTGTACGGAAGGGGGGGGAACAGACGGACCGGTGTACGGGGGGGGGGGGACAGACACACAATGGTGTACGGGAGGGGGGACACACACGGACTGGTATACGGAAGAGGGGGGACATACAAACAGGTGTATGGAGGGTGGACACAGACCAGTGTACAGGGGGAGGACACAGACCAGTGTATGGGGGGGGAGGGACACACAGACCAGTGTATGGGGGGGGGGACACAGACCAGTGTATGGGGGGGGACACACAGACCAGTGTATGGGGGGGGACACAGACCAGTGTACGGGGGGGGAAGAAGACACAGATTGGTGTACGGGGGGAAGAGGACACAGACAGTTTTGTAGGGGGGGACACAGACCGGTGTATGGGAAGGGGGGAACAGACTGGTGTACGGGGGGGTTGACACAGACCGGTGTACGGGGGGGGAAGGACACACACAAACAGGTGTACAGAGGGGAGACACACAAACAGGTGTACACAGACCGGTGTACGGGAGGGGGGGGGGACTGACGGACCGGTGTACGGAGGGGGGGAACACACGGAGCGGTGTACGGGAGGGGGGGGGGGGACACGGAACGGTGTACGGGAGGGGGGGGGGGACACACGGACTGGTGTACGGGAGGGGGGGGACACATGGACTGGTGTACGGGAGGGGGACACACGGACTGGTGTACGGAAGGGGGGGGGACACACGGAACGGTACACGGGGGGGGGGGGACACACAGACCGGTGCACGGGAGGGGGGGGACACACGGACTGGTGTACGGGAAGAGGAGGGACATACAAACAGGTGTATGGAGGGTGGACACAGACCAGTGTACAGGGGGAGGACACAGACCAGTGTATGGGGGGAGGACACAGACCAGTGTATGGGGGAGGACACAGACCAGTGTATGGGGGGGGACACAGACCAGTGTATGGGGGGAGGACACAGACCAGTGTATGGGGGGGGGACACAGACCAGTGTATGGGGGGGGGACACAGACCAGTGTATGGGGGGGGGGGGGGACACAGACCAGTGTATGGGGGGGGGACACAGACCAGTGTATGGGGGGGACGACACAGACCAGTGTACGGGGGGGAAGAGGACACAGAATGGTGTACGGGGGGAAGAGGACACAGACAGTTTTGTAGGGGGGGACACAGACCGGTGTATGGGAAGGGGGGAACAGACTGGTGTACGGGGGGGGTTGACACAGACCGTGTACAGGGGGGGGGGAAGGACACACACAAACAAGTGTACAGAGGGGAGACACACAAACAGGTGTACACAGACCGATATACTGGAGAGGAGAGGACTGATGGACCGGTGTAAGGGAGGGGGGGACTGACGGACCGGTGTACGGGAGGGGGGAACACAAGGAGCGGTGTACGGGAGTGGGGGAGGACACACGGAGTGGTGTACGGGAGAGGGGGGACACACACACCGGAGTACGGGAGGGGGGGACACACAGACCAGTGTATGGCGGGGGACACAGACCAGTTTACGGGGGGAAGGGACACAGACCAGTTTACGGAGGGAAGAGGACACAGACTGGTGTACGGGGAGGGGGGAACAGACTGGTATACGGGGGGGTTGACACAGACCGTTGTACAGGAGGGGACACACACAGACCGTTGTACGGGAGGGGAGAGACACACGGACGGTGTACGGCGGGGGGGACACATGGACCGGTGTACGGGAGGGGGGGAGGGGACGCACTGACCGGTGTACCGGAGGGGGTGGACACACGGACCGGTGTACCGGAGGGGGGTGGACACACGGACCGGTGTACGGAGAGGGGGGGGGACACACGGACCGGTATACGGGAGGGGGGGGGGACACACGGACCGGTGTACGGAGGGGGGACACAGACCAGTGTACAGGGGGGGGGACATAGACCAGTGTACAGGGGGGGGGGACACAGACCAGTGTACAGGGGGGGGGGGACACAGACCAGTGTACAGGGGGGGGGGGACACAGACCAGTGTACAGGGGGGGACACACAGACCAGTGTACAGGGGGGGACACACAGGCCAGTGTACAGGGGGGGACACACAGACCAGTGTACAGGGGGGGGGGACACAGACCAGTGTACAGGGGGGGGGGACACAGACCAGTGTACAGGGGGGGGGGGGACACAGACCAGTGTACAGGGGGGGGGGGACACAGACCAGTGTACGGGGGGGGGGGACACAGACCAGTGTACGGGGGGGAAGAGGACACAGACAGTTTTGTAGGGGGGGGGGGGACACAGACCGGTGTATGTGGAGGGGGGAACAGACTGGTGTACGGGGGGGGGGGGGGGAAGGACACACACAAACAGGTGTACAGAGGGGGACACATAAACAGGTGTACACAGAACGGTGTACGGGAGGGGGACACACACGGACCGGTGTACAGGAGGGGGGGAAACACGGATCAGTGTACGTAAGGGGGGGAATGACACAGACCGGTGTATGGGGGGGGGGGGCACACAAACCGGGGGGGGGGGGGGGCACAGACCAGTGTACAGGCCCCCACAGGTGCAGATGCCGCCTCCCCCGCTCTGCAGTGCTGTCTGCGGCTCTGGTAGAGGAAGGGTTAATCGCTAAGCCCCCCATCCTCTGCAGTGTGGGGGTGACGCCTCTGTACTGAGGCTCCTGCACCGGTATTATTGGGGGCCCCTATACCAGCCTCAGGCAGAGGTCAGCCGGGCTCCGGTCACCCCATCTACCATCATCCCCGCCCCGCCCGCTCCTCACCGCAACATCAGCATCCCGGGACCACCGCAAAATCCATCCACAGCAAGGAGGGGCGCCGCCCACACAGGGGAGGAGCCAGAATCCGGAGCCGCCCACAGAGGAGGGGTCAGCATCCAGAGCCGTCCATAGAGCAGCACAGACCACGCCCCTAGCGACACGGTCATCCAAAGATACTGACTGGAGGAGGAGCCAGCACAGACAGCTGCTCACACAGCAGCAATCACCACGCCCCTAGTTGCACCTGAATTAAAAAATATAGACTGGAGGAGGAGCCAGCACCCGGGAGACGCCTACTAAGCATTACTGACCACGCCTTTAGCGGCATCTCCATCCACAGCTATAACTTAGAGGAGGAGCCAGCATTCAGGAGCCGCCCACACAGCAGCTCTGACCACGCCCTCAGCTGCACATCCATCCAACGCTAAGATTCTATGGAGCCAGAAAGATCCTCAGAAAGAAAAAGCAAAACCACCAAACTGCTCCAAACTCCTCCAGCTCCAAGACAAAGCCCTGGAAGACAACAGATCCTGGGAACCGAGGAATCAGCGGGGATCTAACCAGGAAAGCAACACCCTCCACATCCAGAGCGGCCACATCTGGCTCCAGGACAAACACATCCCAAGTGAAGACCTGAACCTGGCACTAAGAGAAATGTGAGAATATGAGATATGGTGGAAGAGATCAAAGATCTCCAAAATCCACTGGATACACCAATCACACTGCCAGAAATAACTGAAAGGATCACACAGATAAGAGGGAAAAAAGCCAGCGGTCCAGACGGGATCCTCCCAGAAATGCTAAAATACAGCCCACCAGACATCCTGGAGAGAGGCCACAGGAGAGAGAGGAGAGAGAGAGAGGCCACAGGAGAGAGAGAGAGAGGCCACAGGAGAGAGAGACCACAGAAGAGAGAGAGAGGCCACAGGAGAGAGAGGCCACAGGAGAGAGAGAAGGCCACAGAAGAGAGAGGAGCCACAGGAGAGAGAGCACAGGAGAGAGAGAGACAGGTCACAGGAGAGTGATAGGCAACAGGAGAGAGAGAAAGGCCACAGAAGAGAGAGAGAGGCACAGGAGAGAGAGAAAGGCCACAGAAGAGAGAGATAGGCCACAGGAGAGAGAGGAGAGAGAGAGAGGCCACAGAGAGAGAGAGAGGCCACAGGAGAGAGAGAGAGGCCACAGGAGAGAGAGACCACAGAAGAGAGAGAGAGCCACAGGAGAGAGAGAAAGGCCACAGAAGAGAGAGGGAGGCCACAGGAGAGAGAGCACAGGAGAGAGAGAGACAGGTCACAGGAGAGTGATAGGCAACAGGAGAGAGAGAAAGGCCACAGAAGAGAGAGAGAGAGGCCACAGGAGAGAGAAGAAAGGCCACAGAAGAGAGAGATAGGCCACAGGAGAGAGAGAGAGAGAGAGAGAGGCCACAGGAGAGAGAGAGAGGCCACAGGAGAGAGAGAGAGGCCACAGGAGAGAGAGACCACAGAAGAGAGAGAGAGGCCACAGGAGAGAGAGAAAGGCCACAGAAGAGAGAGGGAGGCCACAGGAGAGAGAGAGAGCACAGGAGAGAGAGAGACAGGTCACAGGAGAGTGATAGGCAACAGGAGAGAGAGAAAGGCCACAGAAGAGAGAGAGAGAGGCCACAGGAGAGAGAGAAAGGCCACAGAAGAGAGAGATAGGCCACAGGAGAGAGAGAGAGGCCACAGGAGAGAGAGGAGAGAGAGAGGCCACAGGAGAGAGAGGAGAGAGAGAGGCCACAGGAGAGAGATAAAGGCCACAGGAGAGAGAGAGAGGCCACAGGAGAGAGAGAGGTCACAGAAGAGAGAGGCCACAGGAGAGAGAGAGAGGCCACAGGAGAGAGAGAAAGGCCACAGGAGAGAGAGAGAGAGGCCACAGGAGAGAGAGAGGTCACAGGAGAGAGAGAGGTCACAGGAGAGAGAGAGAGGCCACAAGAGAGAGAGAGAGGCCACAAGAGAGAGAGAGGCCACAGGAGAGAGAGAGAGG
This sequence comes from Allobates femoralis, assembly GCA_033576535.1. NCBI lineage: Eukaryota > Metazoa > Chordata > Amphibia > Anura > Aromobatidae > Allobates > Allobates femoralis. The sequence goes on from JARQOC010000005.1 coordinate 9,442,074, forward strand.
CCACAGGAGAGAGAGGCCACAGGAGAGAGGCCACAGGATTGAGAGAGAGGCCACAGGAGAGAGCGCGCCCTCCAGACATCCAGGAGAGAGGCCACAGGAGAGAGAGAGGCCACAAGAGAGAGCGCGCCCGCCAGACATCCAGGAGAGAGGCCACAGGAGATAGAGAGAGGCCACGGGAGAGAGAAAGAGAGGCCACAGGAGAGAGAGAAGCCACAGGAGAGAGAGAGGCCACAGGAGTGAGAGAGAGGCCACAGGAGAGAGCGCGCCCGCCAGACATCCAGGAGAGAGGCCACAAGAGAGAGAGAGGCCACAGGAGAGAGCGCGCCCGCCAGACATCCAGGAGAGAGACCACAGGAGAGAGAGAGAGACCACAGGAGATAGAGAGAGGCCACGGGAGAGAAAGAGAGGCCACAGGAGAGAGAGGTCGCAGGAGAGAGAGAGGCCACAGGAGAGAGCGTGCCCACCAGACATCCTGGAGAGAGGCCACAGGAGAGAGAGAGGCCACAGGAGAGAGCATGCCCGCCAGACATCCAGGAGAGAGGCCACAGGAGAGAGAGGCCACAGGAGAGAGAGAAAGGCCACAGGAAAGAGCGTGCCCACCAGACTTCCAGGAGAGAGGCCACAGGAGAGAGAGGAGAGGCCACAGGAGAGAGCATGCTCACCAGACATCCAGGCTGCGATAACAAAACTAATACGGTACTGCAGGCGGCTACTTCCCCAAAATCTGGAACCAAGGCCTCATAACCTAAATACACAAAAACTGGGACAAGTACGACCCAGCAAATTACCGGGGGGTATGTGTCTGCAGCAATCTGGGCAAACTCTTCACCAGCATCCTGAACAAGAGGATCCTCACCTTCCTCACCGAGCACAACGTCCTCAGCAAGAGCCAAGCAGGGTTCATACCGAACCACCGCACCATTGACCACATCTATACTCTGCACCACACCACTGACCACAACTACACCCTGCACCGCACCACTGACCACATCTACACCCTGCACCACTGACCACATCTACACCCTGCACCGCACCACTGACCACATCTACACCCTGCACCGCACCACTGACCACATCTACACCCTGCACCGCACCACTGACCACATCTACACCCTGCACTGCACCACTGACCACATCTACACCCTGCACCGCACCACTGACCACATCTACACCCTGCACCGCACCACTGACCACATCTACACCCTGCACCGCACCACTGACCACATCTACACCCTGCACCGCACCACTGACCACATCTACACCCTGCACCGCACCACTGACCACATCTACACTCTGCACCGCAAAAATAAAAATAGTTGTCTCTTTTTGGTGTATTTTTTTGACGATTTACTAGAGATTCCTAATGGCCGGGTCTAACATTGGCCCGACATTATGAATCTCGGGCTTAGTGCCAGCTGCCAATAAAAAGCTGGTATTAACCCCATTATTACCCAGTTTGCCACCGGCACCAGGGCAACTGGAAGTGCCTGGGTACAGCACCAGAAAATGGCGCTTCAATGAATGCGCCATTTTCTGAGGCGGCTGCGGGCTGCAGTTCGCAGCATGGGGGGCCCAGAACGCTTGGGCCTCTCCATGCTGAGGATTCCAGCCCCAGCTGCCTAGTTGTACCTGGCTGGGCCAAAAATCTGGCAGAGCCACACGTCATTTTTTTTTCTAGAATTAGTTCTAGATATAAAATAAAATGGGCTTCTCTGTATTTTTGGTTGCTAGCCAGGTACAACAAGGCAGCTGGGGGTTGCTGGCAGTCCGTAGCTGCCAAGTTGTACCTGGCTGGACCAAAAATATGGCGGAGCCCCACATCAATTTTTTTTTTTATAAAATCAGTTCTAGAAATATTAAAAAAAAGGCCTTCGCTGTATTTTTGGTGCCAGCCAGGTACAACTTGGCAGCTGGGGGGCTGGAATCCTCAGCGTAGAAAGACCCAAACGTGGGCCTCCACGCTGCAAATTGCAGCCCACAACCACCCCAGAAAATAGCACATTCATTAGAGTCAACATTTTCTGGTGCTGTACCCCAACTCTACCAGTTTCCCTTGTGCTGGTGGTTCTCCATACACGACATGGTGTCCGCTAACAATTTCAATGGAAAAATTAGCTCCAGTTGTTAGCGGAAACCATATCGTGTATGGAGATCCCCTCCCTGTGTGCCTGAACATTGGAGCTCCCCACAAGTGACCCCTTTTTGGAAACTAGAACCCCCAAGGAACATATCTAGATGCATAGTGAGCACTTTGATCTCCCAGGTGCTTCACAAATTGATCCGTAATAAGGAAAAAGAACTTTTTTTTTCACACAAATTTTCTTTTTTAATCTTTACTGATCATTTTGTGAAGCACTTGGGGGTTCAAAGTGTTCACTATGCATCTAGATAGGTTCCTTGGGGGGTCTAGTTTCCAAAATGGGGTCACTTGTGGAGGAGCTCCAATGTTTAGACACATAGGGACTCCCCACACGCGACATGGTGTCCACTAACAATTGGAATTGTTAGTGGACACCATGTCGCATATGGAGAGCCCCTGTGTGCCTAAACATTGGAGCTCCCCCACAAGTGACCCCATTTTGGAAACTGGACCCCAAGGAATTTATCTAGATGGGTATGGGTGGTGAGCACTTTGAACCCCCAGGTGCTTCACAAATCCATAAAAATGAAAAAATATTTTTTTTGTGGAAACAAAAGTACTTTTTCATTTTTACGGATCAATTTGTGAAGCACTTGGGGGTTTAAAGTGCTCACTATGCATCTAGATAAGTTGCTTGGGGGGTCTAGTTTCTAAAATGGGGTCACTTGTGGAGGAGCTCCAATGTTTAGGCACATAGGGGCTCCCCATACGCGACATGGTGTCCACTAACAATTGGAATTGTTAGCGGACACCATGTCGTGTATGGAGAGTCCCTGTGTGCCTAAACATTAGAATTCCCGCACAAGTGACCCCATTTTGGAAACTAGACCCCCAGGGAACTTATCTAGATGGGTGGTGAGCACTTTGAACCCCAGGTGCTTCACAAATTGATCTGTAATAATGAAAAAATATTTTTTTTTCCACAAAAATTTTCTTTTTTCATTTTTACAGATTAATTTGTGAAGCACCTGAGGGTTTAAAATGCTGACCACCAATCTAGATAAGTTCCCGGGGGGTGTCTAGTTTCCAAAATGGGGTCACTTATGGGGGAGCTTCAATGTTTAGGCACACAGGAGTTCTCCAAACGTGACATAGTGTCCGCTAACAATTTGAGCTACGGTAATTTTCCATTCAAATTGTTAGCGGACACCATGTCGCATTTGGAGAGCCCCTGTGTGCCTAAACATTGGAGCTCTCCCACAAGTGACCCCATTTTGGAAACTAGACGCCCAGGGAACTTATCTAGATGGGTAGTGAGCATTTTGAACCCCCAGGTGCTTCACAAATTAATCTGTAAAAATGAAAAAGTACTTTTTTTTCCACAAAAAAAATATTTTTTTTCATTTTTATAGATTTGTGAAGCACCTGGGGGTTCAAAGTGCTCACCACCTATACCCATCTAGAATGGAAAATTAGCTCAAATTGTTAGCGGACACCATGTCGCGTTTGGAGAGGCCCTGTGTGCCTAAAAATTGGAGCTCCGGCACAAGTGACCCCATTTTGGAAACTAGACCCCCCCAGGGAACTTACAATAATAATAAAGCTTTATTTATATAGCGCCAACATATTCCGCAGCGCTTTAAAATGTAGGGGTTAGAGTACAGAAAATATAATACAGTAAGTAATTACAGTAGAGAACAAATACAGTACAATTGGATACAAAACAATAGGCATAGAATCAATGTAAAAAAGAAAATACAATAAATAAAGCAAGAAATGAAGGTGACCCTGCTCAAAAGAGCTTACAATCTACAATGGGATAGGGGTTGCACAGGGTACAGGGGCTTATTGCACTCATGGTCCAGGCATCTTGAGGAAATGGGGCATAGAAATAAGCTTACATGGATGGAGTTTGTAGAAGAGTAATGTCAAGAGAGATAGCCCATTCTACAGTACAAAGGACTTCTATTAGGGAGTATGATGTAGGGATCGTCTGAAGCCATGTAAGTTGTGGATTGGAGGTTTGGTGCAGCTCTGGAGAAGTCTTGGAGCCGGGAGTGGGAGGATCGGATTAGTGCAGATTTTATTCGAAGGTCATTTGAAGAACGTAGAGAACGGGTGGGGTGATAGACAGAGATGAGGGAGGAGATTTAGGGGGTGCTGCTCTATGAAGAGCTTTGTGGGTGAGAACAAGCAATTTGTATTTGATCCTTTAGTATACGGGCAGCCAGTGCAATGACTGGTACAGAGCAGAGGCATCTGAGTAACGATTGGTCAGATGGGTGATACTGGCTGCTACATTAAGGATGGACTAGAGAGGAGAAAGTCTGGTGAGGGGGAGGCAGCTTAATAGAGAATTGCAATAGTCAAGGCGGGAATGGATAAGGGCCACGGTGAGGGTTTTTGTTGAACTTATCTAGATGGGTGGTGAGCACTTTAAACCCCCAGATGTTTCACAAATTGATCCGTAATAATGAAAAAGTACTTTTGTTTTCACAAAAATTTTCTTTTAGCCTAACTTTTTTCATTTTCACATGGGCAAAAGGATAAAATACATCCTAAAATTAGTTGGGCAATTTCTCCTGAGTACACCGATACCTCATATGTGGTCATAAACCACTGTTTGGGCGCACGGCAGGGCTCAGAAGTGAAGGAGCGACATTTCACTTTTTGAATGGAAAATTAGCTATAAAAGTCAAATTGCGCTCCTTCCCTTCTGAGCCCTGCTGTGCGCCCAAACAGTGGTTTATGACCACATGTGAGGTATCGGTGTACTCAGGAGAAATTGCCCAACAATGCTTAGGATCCATTTTATCCTGTTGCCCATGTGAAAATGAAAAAATTAAGGCTAAATGAACATTTTTGTTAGAAAAATTAAAATGTCCATTTTTTCCTTCCATGTTGCTTTAGTTCCTGTGAAGCACCTGAAGGGTTAATAATCTTCCTGAATGTAGTTTTGAGTAGCTTGAGGGGTGCAGTTTTTGTAATGGTGTCACTTTTGGGTGTTTTCTGTCATGTACACCCCTCAAAGGGACTTCAAATGTGATGTGGTCACTAAAAAAATTGGTTTGTAAATTTTGCTGGAAATGAGAAATTGCTGATGAACTTTGAACCCTTATAACTTCACACCCCCAAAAAAATTTGTTCCCAAAATTGTGCTGATGTAAAGTAGACATGTGGGAAATGTGATTTATTAACTATTTTGTGTCACATAAGTCTCTGGTTTAGGCTGGCTTCACACCATGGCAGAGTCCGGTCCGAGGCTCTCCGGTGTAAACCAGACAGCCCCGGACCAGGTTTTGGCCCCATAGTATCCTATGGGGCCGGATGGAGCCAGATGGCAGCTCTCTGCCACCTCTCCGGCAGAATCCAGGAGAAATCGGATTTTTCTCACCGTACACAAAAACGTTGCTTGCCGTATCCCGGATTCTCCCGGATCCTCCCGGTCCGGCAGAATCCGGGAACCGAACACCTGCAGCTGCACGCCGCAGTTGTTTCAGGACCGCGGCTAGCTCCCCGCGAGCCGCGGTCCTGATCAATCAGCGGCGGCAGCTGTGTGCGGCAGCACACCGGACCAGAGAGCATATTAGCCCTCCGGTTCTGTGTGCTGATCCGGTCCGGGGCTGTCAGGGTCATCCCTGACAGCCCAGATCAGATCTTACCATGGTGTAAAGCCACCCTTAGCAGAATAAAAATGAAAAATTTGAAAATTGCGAAATTTTCAAAATTTTTGCCAAATTTTTTTATTTATTTCACAAATAAACGCAAAAATTATCGACCTAAATTTACTACTAACATGAAGCCCAATGTGTCACAAAAAAAACAATCTCAGAATCCCTAGGATCTGTTGAAGCTCCAGAGTTATTACCTCATAAAGGGACACTGGTCAGAATTGAGAAAAATGTCAAGGTCTTTAGGGTCAAAATAGGCTGAAGGGGTTAAAGAAGCGCCAGGCAGAACATGTTTCTGGGCGGATCTGCAGTCTAATATAGGTGGATCTAAGGATTGTCCTGGCACTTAAAAGACGGTTATGCGGGGAGGATGGAGAGTTTAAGGGTCAGAGGTATTGAACATGTCACCAAGCCTGTCTCTCTGCTTGTGGATTATGATTTATGCTTCATCTGCAATGATCCTTATTATACTGAACCACCACACGACCAGCTCTCTCCTCTCCTACTGTATCCCCAGCAGTCCCTTGTAGACTGAGCCCTTGTGGGCAGTGTCCTCTCTCCTCACCTACTGTATCCTCACCCATCCCTTGTACACTGTGAGCTCTTGTGGGCAGGGTCCTCTCTCCTCACCTACTGTATCCTCACCCATCCCTTGTAGAATGTGAGCCCTCATGGGTAGGATCCTCTCTCCTCTCCTACTGTATCCTCACCCATCCCTTGTAGACTGTGAGCCCTCATGGGTAGGGTCCTCTCTCCTCACCTACTGTATCCTCACTAATCCCTTGTAGAATGTGAGCCCTCATGGGCAGGGTCCTCTCTCCTCTCCTACTGTATTCTCACCCATCCCTTGTAGACTGTGAGCCCTCGTGGGCAGAGTCCTCTCTCCTCACCTACTGTATCCTCACTCATCCCTTGTAGACTATGAGCACTTGTGGGCAGGGTCCTCCCTCCTCTCCTACTGTATCTTCACCCATCCCTTGTAGACTGTGAGCCCTCATGGGCAAGGTCCTCTCTCCTCACCTACTGTATCCCATCCCTTGTAGACTGTGAGCCCTCGTGGGCAGGGCCCTCTCCTCCCCTACTGTATCCTCACCCATCCCTTGTAGAATATGAGCCCTCATGGGCAGGGTCCTCTCTCCTCACCTACTGTATCCTCACCCATCCCTTGTAGACTGTGAGCCCTCGTGGGCAGGGCCCTCTCCTCACCTACTGTATCCTCACCCATCCCTTGTAGACTGTGAACCCTTGTGGGCAGGGTCCTCTCTCTCACCTAATGTATCCTCACCCGTCCCTTGTAGGCTGTGAGCCCTTGTGGGCAGGGTCCTCTCTCCTCACCTAATGTATCCTCACCCGTCTCTTGTAGACTGTGAGCCCTCATGGGCAGGGTCCTCTCTCCTCAGCTACTCTATCCTCATCCATCCCTTGTAGACTGTGAGCCCTCATGGGCAGGGTCCTCTCTTCTTACCTATTGTATCCTCACCCATCCCTTGTAGGCTGTGAGCCCTCTTGGGCAGTGTCCTCTCTCCTCCTCTACTGTATCCTCACCCATCCCTTGTAGACTGTGAGCCCTGGTGGGCAGGGTCCTCTCTCCTCACCTACTGTGTCCTCACCCATCCCTTGTAGACTGTGAGCCCTTGTGGGCAGGGTCCTCTCTCCTCACCTACTGTATCCTCACCCATCCCTTGTAGACTGTGAGCCCTCGTGGGCAGGGTCCTCTCTCCTCACCTACTGTATCCTCACTCATCCCTTGTAGACTGTGAGCCCTCTTGGGCAGGGTCCTCTCTCCTCACCTACTGTATCCTCACCCATCCCTTGTAGACTGTGAGCCCTTGTGGGCAGGGTCCTCTCTCTTCACCTACTGTATCCTCACCCATCTCTTGTAGACTGTGAGCCCTCTTGGGCAGGGTCCTCTCTCCTCACCTACTGTATCCTCACCCATCCCTTGCAGACTGTGAGCCCTCGCGGGCAGGGTCCTATCTCATCCTGAACCTGTCTGTTATTGATGATTATTGTACTTGTCTATGTCGTCCCTTTCCACATGTAAACCGCCATGGAATAAATGGCGCTATAATGAATAATAATAATATTTGTTACAATATTTCAGGAGGTATATAGCCCATATGTATAACTTTTAGTATTCAGCTCCCTGTGCCCTTCTTTTCCCTTTAACCCTTTCCTTGTAATCCTTCCCTGTCTGGGTTTCCCTGTTTCAGTGTCTTCAGTCATGTATTGCAGGTGTGTGTTTGTGAGGTGTATTTAATCAGGGCTTTATGCCTATGACTATGGTGGACACAGGTCCGGCTTGTCCCATGGTTTATAGTGCATATCCTTCTATTTTAATGCTTTTCACGTTGTGTGGAGTCTGGATTTTCCCCTTTTCTGTGGAGCCATTATCCTGACCTCCAGGTAATTTGGTGTCAGCGCTTCCCCCTCCCTTCACCCTCTACTTTGGCTATAATGAGTCCTCAGTATTACCTGTCAGTGACTCTGCGGCGACTCCTCAGGTGAGTGCGCTGTGTACCCGGACGATCCGCCATTCTCCCGCTTTCCTGTCAGTGAGGTAAATCCTGGACCTCGCTGATAACTGAGGCCCAGAGCAACCTGCTGTGGTAAACTGAAAGCCGTGCTGTGATTGGTTGCTCTTTGGGTCTTGTCTTTGTTGACCAATCACAATGCAAGATAAATCTTTAAACCTGCTGTGGTAAAATGGAAGCTGTGCTGTGATTGGCTGCTGTGGTCATCATTGCTAGTCTATGGGACTGCTGTGATACATGTCCTCTGTGCAATTATTCCATTCACACTGACAGCAGCGGAGATCCAGAACATGAGAAGAGCACTAAACGGTTCAGCCGCGGTCACACACGGAGGAGTCCATGAGATTTACCTCAGAATTTGTAGCCAAAATGAGAAGTGGAAGAATGAAAGGAAAAGTCTAAAACAAGGGCACCGCTGCTGGATACAGCTACAAATACAGAGGTAAAAACTGACCAAATACTGAGGTAAAAACTGACCAAATACTGAGGTAAAAACTGAGCATATACTGAGGTACAAACACTGACCAAATACTGAGGTAAAAACTGACCATATACTGAGGTAAAAACTGACCATATACTAAGGTAAAAACACTGACCAACTACAGAGGTAAAAACTGACCATATACTGAGGTAAAAACTGACCAAATACTGAGGTACAAACTGACCATATACTGAGGTAAAAACTGACCATATACAGAGGTAAAAACTGACCATATACTGAGGTAAAAACTGACCAAATACTGAGGTACAAACTGACCATATACTGAGGTAAAAACTGACCATATACTGAGGTAAAAACTGACCATATACAGAGGTAAAAACTGACCATATACTGAGGTAAAAACTGACCATATACTGAGGTACAAACTGACCAAATACTGAGGTAAAAACTGACCAAACACTGAGGTACAAACTGACCAAATACTGAGGTAAAAACTCAACAAATACTGAGGTAAAAAATGACCACATACTGAGGTAAAAAACACCAAATACTGAGGTAAAAAATGACCAAATACTGAGGTAAAAACTCAACAAATACTGAGGTAAAAAATGACCACATACTGAGGTAAAAACTGACCATCTACAAAGGTAAAAACGGACCAAATACTGAGGTAAAAACTGACCAAATACAAAGGTAAAAACTGACCATATACTGAGGTAAAAGCTGACCATATACAAAGGTAAAAACTGACCAAATATTGAGGAAAAAACTGACCATATACTGAGGTACAAACTGACCATATACTGAGGTAAAAACTCACCATATACAAAGATAAAAACTGACCAAATACTGAGGAAAAAACTGACCATATACTGAGATACAAACTGACCATATACATAGGTAAAAACTGACCATATACTGAGGTAAAAACTGACCATATACTGAGGTAAAAACTCACCATATACAGAGGTAAAAACTGACCAAATACTGAGGTAAAAACTGACCATATACTGAGGTAAAAACTGACCAAACACTGAGGTAGGCCATGTTCACACACATGCGTTTTTTTTGACCATCTCTGCGTTTTTGGGCTGTTAAAAAAAACGCAGGTGCGTTAACGCAGGGTACATTTGAGTGTAGCTGCGTTTTTCAGCTCCATTTGCGTTTTTTACCCCTAGTCCAAAAAACGCTGCATGCAGCGTTTTTGGGTGCTGTAAAAAAACGCATGTGCGTTTTTCCAAAAACGCATGCGTTTTTTTAACATGGGGCCCTATGGGAAACGCATGCAAAAACGCATGGTACATTAGTACCTTTTAGTGCCATTCAAAAACGCATGCGTTTCCCATAGGGGCCCATGTTAAAAAAAACGCATGCGTTTTTGAAAAAACGCACATGCGTTTTTTTAACATGGGGCCCTATGGGAAACACATGCGTTTTTAAAAGGCACATTTATGCACTCTGCGTTAACGCTTGCGTTTTTGTCTGCGTTTTTGGTGAAAAAATGACTAAGTCCAAAAACGTGGCAAATCCTTTCAGACACACAAGGGACATTTTTTAGCACTCTTAAAAAAACGCAAGTGCTTTTAAGAGTGCTAAAAAAAAACGCAAATTGTGTGTGAACATAGCCGTACAAACTGACCATATACTGAGGTAAAAACTCAACAAATACTGAGGCCCCTTTCACATCTATGCGTTTGCTGCGTTTTGCTTCATTTGCGTTTTTATGCGTTTTTACCGCAAAAACGCATCAAAACGCATGCGTTTTTGTCCCCATTGATTTTAATGGGAACGCATAAAAAACGCATGCAAAAACGCATGTCAAAACGTTGATTAAAATCAATGGGGACAAAAACGCATGCGTTTTGATGCGTTTTTGCGGTAAAAACGCATAAAAAACGCAAATGAAACAAAACGCAGCAAACGCACAGATGTGAAAGGGGCCTTTCAGTAAATCAAAAGAGAAAAAGTAGCGTGGTAAATGGATTGGGATCAAAGCCAGTAGAATATAAATATAAGTATAAATATCATTTTATTAGTGAAAAATCATAACAAAAACAAGATATATGGACAATGATAAAAACAATTAAAAAAGCAGAGAACTGCTGTACAAAGTGACTGACTGCAAAGGTGCTGAAATATATACACAAGGGTGCAAATAATCTCAAGTTATGACAAAAAATGGCATATACAGTACAGAAAGTGTCAATACTGAGGCTAAATCATGCTATTCACAGTTGAAGATCGAGAAATTGATTTATAACCTGATCACAATATCCCCATGTGTCAAATAGGGCATATACAATGGAATAGCCATGTAAGATTCACAGAGATCTCAAAGGAGACAAAGGCAAATCACATGAGCCTCAGTAAAAGAGACAGATTAAAGTCTAGCCATGAGAAATTGACTTAGCATGAGGAACACCCAATAGTTACCATATAATCAAAGGTGCAAGCACATAAAGGAGCAGCCAGTCAGATGTGAAAGGGGCCTGAGGTAAAAAATGACCATATACTGAGGTAAAAACTGACCATATACAAAGGTAAAACTGACCAAATACTGAGGTAAAAACTGACCAAATACAAAGGTAAAAACTGACCATATACTGAGGTTAAAGCTGACCATATACAAAGGTAAAAACTGACCATATACTGAGGTAAAAGCTGACCATATACAAAGGTAAAAACTGACCAAATACTGAGGTAAAAACTGACCATATACTGAGGTAAAAGCTGACCATATACAAAAGGTAAAAACTGACCATATACTGAGGTAAAAAACTGACCAAATACTGAGGTAAAAAACTGACAAAATACAAAGGTAAAAACAGACCATATACAAAGGTATAAACTGACCAAATACAGAGGTAAAAACTGACCATATACAGAGGTAAAAACTGACCATATACTGAGGTAAAAAACTGACCAAATACAAAGGTAAAAACTGACCATATACTGAGATACAAACTGACCATATACAAAGGTAAAAACTGACCATATAGAGAGGTAAAAACTGACCATATAGAGAGGCAAAAACTCACCAAATACTGGGGTAAGAACTGACCATATACTGAGGTAAAACACTGACCATATACAGAGGTAACAACTGACCATATACAGAGGTAAAATGAACAAATACTGAGGTACAAACTGACCATATACTGAGGTAAAACCTGACCATATACAGAGGTAAAAACTAACTATATACAAAGGTAAAAACTGACCATATACAGAGGTAAAAACTGACCTTATACTGAGGTACAAACTGACCAAATACTGAGGTAAAAACTGACAACTGAGTAAATACTTAGAGGTAAAAACTGACCATATACATGAGGTAAAACTGAAATAAAAGAAAACTACCATATAATGAGGTACAAACTGACCATATACTGAGGTAAAAACTGACCAAATACTGAGGTAAAAACTGACCATATACTGAGGTACAAACTGACCATATACTGAGGTACAAACTGACCAATTGGAAACTATATAGAGTAAAAACTGACCATATACTGAGGTAAAAACTAAACTTACACCAAATACTGAGTAAAAACTGACCAAATACTGGAGGTAAAAACTGACCATATACTGAGGTTAAAAAACTGACCAATACAGAGATAAAAACTGACCAATACTGAGGTAAAAACTGACCATATACATGAGGTAAAAAACTGACCATATACTGAGGTAACAAACTGACCATATACTGAGGTACAAACTGACATATACTGAGGGAAAAACTGACCATATATACATGAGGTAAAAACTGACCATATATGAGGTAAAAACTGAACCATACAGAGGTAAAAACTGACCATATACTGAGGTAAAAACTGACCATATACAGAGGTAAAAACGACCAAATACTGAGGTAAAAACTGACCATATATGAGGTACAAACTGACCATATACTGAGGTACAAACTGACCAAATACAGAGGTACAAACTGACCATAGAGGTAATGACATACTGAGGTAAAATGACAATAAAGTACAAACTCCATATACTGAGGTAAAAACTGACCAAATACTGAGGTAAAAACTACCAAATACTGGAGTAAAAACTGACCATATACAGAGGTAAAAATGACCATATACAGAGGTAAAACTGACCATATACTGAGGTAAAAACTGACCAAATACTGAGGTAAAAACTGACCATATACTGAGGTACAAACTGACCATATACTGAGGTAAACTACAATCTGACAAATACAATAGAGATAAAAACTGACCATATACTGAGGTAAAAACTGAACAATACTGAGAATGAATACGTAAAAACTCACCAAAAACTGAGGTAAAAACTGACCATATACAGATGTAAAACATGACCTAATACAGAGATAAAAACTGACCAAATACTGAGGTAAAAACTGACCATATACTGATGAAATGCATATCGAGTAAAACTGACCAAATACTGAGGTACAAACTGACCATATACTGAGGTACAAAACTGACGATATACTGAGGTAAAAACTGACCAAATACTGAGGTAAAAACTGACCATATACAGAGGTAAAAAACTGACCATATATGAGGTAAAAACTGACCATATACAGAGGTAAAACAAATACTGAGAATCCATAATACTGAGATAAAAACTGACCAATACTGTAAGTAAAGATAAAAACTGACCATATATGAGGTAAAAACTGACCATATACTGAGGTACAAACTGACCAAATACAGAGGTAAAAACTGACCATATAATGAGGTAAAAAACTGACCATATATGAGGTAACAAACTGACCAAATACTGAGGTAAAAACTGACCAAATACTGAGGTAAAAACTGACCATATACAGAGGTAAAAACTGACCAATATACTGAGGTAAAAACTGACCAATAAATGAGGTAAAAACTGACCAAATACTGAGGTAAAAACTGACCATATACTGAGGTACAAACTGACCATATACTGAGGTAAAAACTGACCAATACAGAGTAAAAACTGACCATATACAGAGGTAAAAACTGACCATATAGAGAAGTAAAAACTGACCAAATACTGAGGTCTGACTTAAATAAAACTGACCATATATAACATACTGAGGTAAAAACTGACATATACATAGATAAAACTGACCATATACTGAGGTAAAAACTGACCATATAACTGAGGTAAAAACTGACCAAATACTGAGGTACAAACTGACCATATACTGAGGTAAAACTGACCATATACTGAGGTAAAAACTGACCAAATACTGAGGTAAAATAAAAAAAACTGACCATATACTGAGGTAAAAACTGACCATATACTGAGGTAAAACTGACCATATACAGAGGTAAAAAACTGACCAAATACTGAGTAAAAATGTCCAAATACTGAGGTAAAAACTGACACATATATTGAGGTAAAAACTGACCAAATATGAGGTACAAAACTGACCATATACAGAGGTAAAAACTGACCATATACATGAGGTAAAAACTGACCATATACTGAGGTACAAACTGACCATATACTGAGGTACAAACTGACCATATATAGAGGAATAAAAAAACTGACCATATACTGAGGTAAAAACTGACCATATACTGAGGTAAAAACTGACCAATACAAAGGTAAAAACTGACCATATAATGAGGTAAAAACTGACCAATACTGAGGTAAAAACTACGACCAAATACTGAGGTAAAAACTGACCATATACAGAGGTACAAAACTGACCATATATGAGGTACGACAAACTGACCATATACTGAGATACAAACTGACCATATACTGAGGTACAAACTGACCATATACTGAGGTAAAACTGACCAAATACTGAGATAACAAACTGACCAAATACTGAGTAAAACTGACCAAAATACTGAGGTAAAAACTGACCAAATACTGAGGTAAAAACTGACCATATACTGAGGTAAAAACTGACCATATACTGAGGTAAAAACTGACCATATACAGAGGAAAAAACTGACCATATAGAGGTAAAAACTGACCATATACTGAGGTAAAAACTGACCATATACAGAGGTACAAACTGACCATATAGAGGTAAAAAACTAACCATATAGAGAGGTAAAAACTGACCATATAGAGAGGTAAAAACTCACCAAATACTGAGGTAAAAGCTGACCATATATTGAGGTAAAATCTGATCATATAATGAGTTAAAAACTGACCAAATACTGAGGTAAAAACTGACCCAATACAGAGGTAAAAACTCACCAAACACTGAGAGTGTGACCGCGGCCTAAAATTACATACAGCACTGAGCAGCAGGGGCATTTGGGCATTTTTATCCAGGCCCCTGATCATGACGGCGCGGCGGTGATCACCTCTTGCAGCTCATCCTCCCTGCTCTCCTCTTTAGCTACAGCAGGGGAATCCTCCATCCTAATGCACCATCAATTAGAAGTGGACGGGGCCTGGCACTGTGACAGCAGGTGGGCAGGGCCAAGTCAGTGGGGGAGAAGAGCTGGCACCGCCCCTGAGGAGAGGGGAGAGGAGTGCAGCTGCCACAGGAGCCCCCCCCTCCTGTAATGTCACCATCAGCTCAGCAGTGAGAGAAGAGGACTGACAGGAGCCTCCTGCGTGTACAATCCTCTGCTGATACTAACTTCAGGCCTCCCCCAATACTGCCATATACAGTATATATGTATGGCATATATATATGTAATAATCAGTAATACTGGGCACTAGCACTGTCAAAAGGATTGGCACCGTCACTCCCATGACGCACCTGCAGTTTGTCACTGGTGTTGCTGGCTTATACCGGCATCAAAGTTCATGTAAAATACATAAGAAAAAAATTAGCTGCACTCACCAGGATCTTCAACCTTTTATTCCATGTTTACACTTTCCAGTCATGGACATCATAGCAGGGGAGGGGGTGCAGGGACGGCGGACAACGGCCTGCCGGTTCACGGTTGAATTACCGCTTCAACGGGTCCTCACCTGTTGAAGCGGTAATTCAACCGCGAAACGGCAGGCCGTTGTCCGCCGTCTCTGCACCCCCTCCCCTGCTATGATGTCCATGACTGGAAAGTGTAAACATGGAATAAAAGGTTGAAGATCATGATCCTGGTGAGTGCAGCTAATTTTTTCCTATGTATTATATATATATATATATATATATATATATATATATATATATATATATATACCGTATATACTGTATATATATGTGTGTGTATGACTCACCGTGGCCGGGACTCCGGTTTAGACAGGCGTTTCTCTTCCTCCTTCTTGTCACGGATGGACCGCACCTGCCGGTAGTGGGGCCCGGTGGTACAGATCAAAAATGATGAGACGTCTTGTGAGAACAGATTAAGGGGTTAATTGTTTCGTGACGCCACCTATGAGAGGTCCGGTAACTTTACCGGCGCTGCGGGGCCTCCGGGGGATGGACTGCAGCAAGATGGAACGCTCCCCACAGGCTGAGCGATGATCCCCGGAGCCAGGAGCTGCGCAAGATGTTCTGAGACAGCTGCGGTTACCTTAAGATGCGGATAGACAGTTCATAAGAAGGCACGGACACTGTAAGTCTCTGTAACGGGTTCTTTACTGTAACCAGCAGGCAGTACATGGTATACAGTTAAGGGTAGTGGACCAGTTGGACTCAGCAATGACCAGTGTGTTCTCAGAGATCCGTGGTGTTCCTCCATTCTAACTAAGTATGTTGCCGTTGTCGCCCAGGAATGCCAGGTCGGGTACAAGGAGGCTGCTTGAATGCCCTATCCGGGGTATACGTTCCGGATGCTTTGGGGAGCCTTGGGTCCTTTGGTGGGTACACCGCTGGCTAGACGACTGTGTATGGCGGTGGTGGGGTGCTCCTGTAAAGCGGTCCCTCCACTCCTCTGGTTCGCATAGCAGAGCTGAACTACTGCTAGCTTCGGTACCAGCAAATCGGCTGTAGATGGGCACGGGATGGTTTTGGACCTGCATTTTGATGCCCGTAGTTCGGTTGATTAGGCACCGAGAGTGATGGTGCTCAACCGAGGTGATGGTAGGGAGATGGCCAGGGAAAGGTGGCCAGGGGGCCGCACGGAACTGTGCAACCCCCTCTCCTAGGTTGCAGAGCTTGCTCTTTTTGCTCCTTCTCCTACGTTGTTGCAGGGGGTTCTCTCAACTCTCTAATTGTACTAAACTTCCACTACACACTACCACTACACTCCGCCCACAAGGACCTGATTGGCCCTCTATGCTAGGTGATGCATGTAGGGTATGGATCTCTGAGTTAACCGTGTGACTGCTGAGTCAGAGAATATTGCTGCTGCAGTTTTGGCTGCAATACCCTCTTGTGACGCACTCGTTGCGGGGCGCCACATGTATTCATACAGATATCATGTATGAGTATGATGTATGTATGATGGTATGCCTGGGTGTATGTGTGATGTATGTATGATGGTGTGCCTGGTTGTATGTGTGATGTATGCATGATGGTGCACCCATTTGTATATGTGATGTATGTATGATGGTGCACCCGAGTGTATGTGTGATGTATATATGATTGTTTGATGCATGTATGAGTGTGTATGTATGATGATGCTGTTGGGTGTATGTTTCCTCTATGATGGTGCACCAGAGTGTAATGTTATTTATGTATGATGGTACTCCTGGGTATATTAGAAATGAATGTATTTGCGTGTGTTGTATGTATGATTGTGCTCCTAGGTGTATGTTATGTATGTATGATACTATATGTGTCATGTATGTTTGATGGTACTCTTGAGTGTTTGTGTAATGTATGTATGAGGGTATGCCTGTGTGATGTATATGTGATGGCATGACTGAGTATATGTGTAATGTATGAATGATGGTGCACCCAAGTGTATACGTGATGTAAGTAGGATGATACACCTGGGTGTATGTGTGATGTGTTTATTATGCATGACAGTCAACCAGGTGCACTATATCTGATGGGTCACCTGAGTGAGTATGTGATTATTTGTGATGGTGCTCCTGGTTGTATTGAGTATATGTGTCATGTATTTATCATGGTGCTCTTTGGTGCATGTGTAATGTATGTATGAGGCTATGCCTGGGTGTGTGATATATATGTGATGGTATTCCTGGGTGTATGTGTGTCATGTATGTATGATGGTGCACCTGGGTGTGTATGTGATGTATTTATGATGGTGCTCCTGGGTGTATGTGTGTCATATATATCTGATGGTGCACCTGGGTGTGTTTGTGATGTATGTATGATCGAGCACCTGGGTGTGTTTGTGATGTATATGTGATGGTGCACCTTGGTGTATTAGGCATGTATGTATGATGCTGTATGTGCCATGTATGTATGATGGTGCTCTGGGGTACATGTGTAATGTATGTATGAGGGTAATGCCTGGGTGTGTAATGTATAAGTGATGATGTGCCTGTGTGTATGTATGTGTGTCATGTATGTATGATGGTGCACCTGGGTGTATGTGATGAATGTATGATGGTGCACATGTGATGTGTAATGAATGAATGAGGGTGCACCTGGGTTTGTGTGTGACGTATTAAGGATGGTGCGCCTGGATGTGTGTGCTCTGACCAGGAGTCTGCATATTACACACTTGTGACCGTTCCCAGCTCTGACGCCAGAGAATCCTTACAGCATACAGTGTGTGATGTGAGGATTCACAAATCTGCAGCCACATGTAGTGACTGCAGATTTGTCTTCTTAGATCAGGAACGTAATGATCACGGTCGCAGTGGTCGTGGCCATGACTTGGCCCCCAGGGTACAGGGACCCACTGACCCCAGCGCCAGCTTCAGTTGGATCTGCATCCTTGCGGTTGCAGAGACCTGTCGGGTGATTGCACGCAATACACGTTGCCATCCA
The DNA here is from genome assembly GCA_033576535.1 of Allobates femoralis. Classification (NCBI taxonomy): domain Eukaryota; kingdom Metazoa; phylum Chordata; class Amphibia; order Anura; family Aromobatidae; genus Allobates; species Allobates femoralis. Next base: position 9,460,588 of record JARQOC010000005.1, read on the forward strand.
AACAGTGGCTGGTAGCAGAGGTGCCGCGACAGGGGGCACTATATGACAGTAATACCCTCCGATGTCAGCTGCCCCCACTGTCCGAGTGACGTGGGAGCGGAGGAAAGGTGAATAAAACATTTTTTGTTTTAATTATGTGTTATATACTAGGATGGATGGGACCATGTAAAGCCAGCATGGTGTTATATATACTAGGAAGAGGATAATGTATACCAGAAGGAGGACCATATATACTGGAAAGAGGTTTATATATACCAGGATGTGGGACATATATATCAGGATGGGGACCATGCAGACTATACATACCAGGATGGATCTATAGCAAAATAGGGACATATATACCAGGATTAGAGATAAATACAGTATATAACAAGATGGGGACCATGTATACCAGGATGAGGATCATATATACCAGGATGGAGAACTTTTATACCAGGATGGCGGCCCTGTATACCAAGATGAGGACCATAAATACCAGCATGGAGGACCTATATGCTAGGATGCCCATATATATACCACCATGGGGGCCATGTATACCAGGATGGGAACGCATATACAAGGATGGGGAACATATATTCCAGGATGGAGGACCATTTATACCAGGATGGAGACCGTATAGACCAGGTGGAGAACCATATATACCAATATGTGGTTCATGTCAAGATGGGGACATATATACCAGGATACCAGGATGAGGGCATATATACCAGGATGTGGACCTATATACCAGGATGGACATCTTATATATCAGTATGAGGAAATGTATATCAGGATGGTGACATACTTACCGCATCCTTGCATTTTGGTATGATTCTCTTGCCATGTATAATCACTGTGTTACATAGGACTGCAAGTTTCATATACGTGACGCGCCCAGTGGGGGCCATGGGCTACTCGGAGCTGGGTCTGGGCAAAGTCGTCGGGGAATGGGATGTCACAGTGGCGTGACCCGATCCGTGGCCCCGGGGCGGGCAATAAAAAGGAGAGGGGGAGTTCCTGGAATAGGGGTTTATTAGGGATTTAGGGGTGGTTGTCATGACGCCACCCGGGGTGTTCGGCTATTTAATGACCAACGCTGCAGTGCGGGACCTCTGGGGATGATGGGATGGCAGCTGTGATGGTTTCGCTCACCACGGGTGGAGCACTTCCCCAGGGCATCCGGTGGGTAGTTTGAGTAGATGGAGGGGCCAGCAGGGTGGTTTCTGGCGGGACAGGGGAGTTGGAGCGCTTCTCTGGCAGGCCCCTGCAGCCTGCGTGGCTTATCAGTCTACCGCTTCGCAGGCGGGAAATGAAAAGTCTCACACACAGTTCTGAGTTCCAAACCCGGTTTACTTAGCTCTCACTCTGCTAGCACCACAGGGTACAGTTCTGGTTCAGTCGCAGTCCGGATAGTCCTTAGCAACTAGGATAGCTTGTCCAAGATTCCCCCTTTGTGTTCCTTCCCTCCCAGGATGTTCTGTCTCTCAGCGCTTCCTGTTCACATCTTCCTTGCTCGCGCCTCTGCACACAGTGCCCCAATCCAGCAGCCACGGGTCCTGGCCGTGTCCCCTGACCCTGGTACGGCTACCTTCTCGGCAGATGTGTCGGGAGTTGGCCACAGCTCCTCTAGATCTCGTGGCCTCTGGTTCTGTGTTTGGAGCGTAGTCTCCTCGCCACCTTCAGGGTTGGTCCCTTGGTTCTCAACCTGCCCTTCCGCTTCACTTCAGATTCGGGCGCACAGGTAGATCGCTCACTGCCCGTGCCCCTAGGGCTCCCTCTGCCTCTCTGCAGTCTGCTGTTCCGGGACCCAGGATGAGCCTCATCTCTGCTCAGGACCTGCAGGTCCTTCTCTTTTCACTGCTCCCACATTCAGCTCCAACTCACAACATACTATTTTCTGTTGTTTTCCTTTCTATCTCCTCTCCTACCTCCTAACTGCTCCTCTACTAACTTCCCACCCTCCACCTTTTTCCCCGCTGTCCCACTGACTATTTGGGCCCTCCCACTGTCGGGTCCACCCGCTGCCCCTGGGACCGGGTTTGTTGGGTGCTTTTGTGGGTGTCCAAACTTACCATCATGTTTACTGAGAACAGGAATACTACACCTGTGGATTGGGTGCAGCACCCCTCTGTGGCGACCAGACCGCAGGGGCGCCACATACTTATCTGTAGTCAGAGAGTTATTATGTCATTTGTGGTGTTACATAGGACTGCAGGTAAAATCTAGTACATTATTTATACTCAGTTATCACTATGTTATCTTTAGTGTTACCTAAAGGTGGGGTCACACGCGGCGATCTCGCCCGCGACATCACCGCAAAGTGACGTCACAGCGATGTCGCGGGCGATATTGCAAGTGCGTCGCGCTGTGTGACAGTGCGACGCAACTGCAAATTATCGCTGGTCGCAGGTTGACAGGTTTATGAACATGTTCATAAACCTGTCAACCTGTGACCAGCGATTAAGCTGGATTGCGCCGTCTGACACTGTTGGCGGCGCGATCCAGCCTATATCGCAGCGTTACTGAGCCATCGCTCGCTGGGCTTAGCCCAGCCCAGCGAGCGATGGCTCCGCCCACATCGCCGCCGCGTCACCGGCAACGTCGTGCCGTGTGACAGCTGGCCTGCGATGTCGGAAGCGAGTGGGCACCCGCGCATCGCTTCCGACATCGCAGGCCAGATCGCCGCGTGTGACCCCACCTTTAGACTGCAGGTGACTTCTATGTTATCTGTATTCAGAGAGATATCATTGTGCCATTTGTGGTGTTGCATGGGACTGTAGGATACACCTACCAAATTATCTGTACTCAGAGCTATCACTGTATTATTACATAGGACTGCAGGTGACATCTTCTTTAATGACTCAGGTTTTATTACTGATCTCTTCTGATTATGTTTGTATGTATCTGGTATGTTTTCAATTAATAATTGATTCCTGGTATTAGGGCCCATGGGGCCGGTGAGCAGTGGGGGTTGGGGCATCTGCTCTGATATTGATCCCCGGCTGTCATAAATGATTCTGATGCTGGAGTTCCGCCTGTGGAGAATCACATTATCTGAGGATGGAGACCCAGAATCCTCCATCATCTGCGCTAATAGGGGCTTCATTGATTTGGGGTCAGTGCCCACCGTCCCCTGGGTGTCTGCAGGATGAGAATGTCTCTGTGTAGATGACAAGGAGAAGTCACCAGATCTGTGTAGGATGATGGCAGCTGAGGTGTCGCCGCTCTCCTGACCCACTGGACGTGCCTGTGATGGGATGATGGTCGGTGATGCTGAGGTGTCGTCCGCTGACTTCTCCCTTGACCCATCAGAAATACCTGTGATGGGATGATGGCCAGTGACACTGAGATGTTGCCCGCTGACTCCTCTCCTGACCCACCGGACATGCCTGTGATGGGATGATGGCCAGTGACCCTGAGGTGCCGCCCGTTGACTCCTCTCCTGACTCACCGGAGATGCCTGTGATCGGATGAGTGGGCGACACCTCAGCGTCACCAGCCATGACTCCTCTCCTGACCCACCAGAGATGCCTGTGATAGGATGATAGCTGATGACACAGAGGTGTCGTCCAATGACTGCTCTCCTGACCCACCGGATATGCACGTGATGGAATGATGGCCAGTGACGCTGAGGTGCTGCCCGCTGACTCCTCTCCTGATCCACCGGAGATACCTGTGATGGGATGATGGTCGGTGACCCTGAGGTGTCGCCCGCTGACTCCTCTACTGACCCACCGGAGACACCTGTGATGGGATGATGGCCAGTGACGCTGAGGTGTCGCCCGCTGACTCCTCTACTGACCCACCGGAGATACCTGTGATGGGATGATGGCCAGTGACGCTGAGGTGTCGCCCGCTGACTCCTCTACTGACCCACCGGAGATACCTGTCATGGGATGATGGCCAGTGACACTGAGATGTTGCCCGCTGACTCCTCTCCTGACCCACCGGACATGCCTGTGATGGGATGATGGCCAGTGACCCTGAGGTGCCGCCCGTTGACTCCTCTCCTGACTCACCGGAGATGCCTGTGATCGGATGAGTGGGCGACACCTCAGCGTCACCAGCCATGACTCCTCTCCTGACCCACCAGAGATGCCTGTGATAGGATGATAGCTGATGACACAGAGGTGTCATCTGCTGACTCCACTCCTGACCCACCGGAGATACCTGTGATGGGATGATGGCCAGTGACCCTGAGGTGCTGCCCGCTGACTCCTCTCCTGACCCACCAGAGATACCTGTGACGGATGATGACCGGTGACTCTTAGGTGTCGCCCACTGACTCCTCTCCTAACCCATCGGAGGTGTCCGTGATAGGATGATAGCTGGTGAAGCTGAGGTGTCGTCCAATGACTGCTCTCCTGACCCACCGGATATGCACGTGATGGAATGATGGCCAGTGACGCTGAGGTGCTGCCCGCTGACTCCTCTCCTGATCCACCGGAGATACCTGTGATGGGATGATGGCCAGTGACGCTGAGGTGTCGCCCGCTGACTCCTCTACTGACCCACCGGAGATACCTGTGATGGGATGATGGCCAGTGACGCTGAGGTGCCGCCCGCTGACTCCTCTACTGACCCACCGGAGATACCTGTGATGGATGATGGCCGGTGATTAGTGATGGGCGAATCCTAAATTACTCGGAATCGCTTGACTCTAGCGAGTCCGAGCACAGGACTCGCTACTCGTTGCGAGTCTAGCGAGTCCAATGTTAATGAATGGGGAAGCGAGTAATAGCGAGTAGTGTGAGATTTACAAATCACAGATGTGTCTCGGAAGCTTCAGCCTGAAGCAATCCTAGTTTTGCCATTTATTTGCATTGGACTCGTTTACTTTGTAAGTAATCGCTGGGAAACTCGCACAGATAAGAGTACTGTCTGCTCAGTGTGCTGGCTGCCCCAGCTCCAGGGTCCTAGAGCCCGCCTTCTGCCTGATGTAGCAGAGCTGAGATTGTTCTCAGTCTGCTCATTCCCTGTGTACAGACATGAATGTCTGTGCACAGAGATGATGTAGCAGAGCTGAGATTGTTCTCAGTCTGCTCATTCCCTGTGTACAGACATGAATGTCTGTGCACAGAGATGATGTAGCAGAGCTGAGATTGTTCTCAGTCTGCTCATTCCCTGTGCATAGACATCTATATCTTTGCACAGGGGATATAGCAGAGAGGACATCGCGTTTTGGACTGCGTCGGACGGAAGAGGATTTTTTAAATTAAAGATGGAGTCCCTAATGGCTTTTTTTTTTATTTCTAATAAAAAATTTTCTTTGTGTTGTGTTTTTTTTAAAACAATTTAATAGAAATTCATGGCGGTCATGTCTAATATTGGCGTGACCCCAGCTGCTTAGCTGTACCTGGCTAGACATAGAAATTGCGCGGAGCCCCACACATTTTTTTTTTATTATTTCATGAAATTCTGAGATTCTGACTCTGACTCTGAGACTCTGACTCTGAGACTCTGACTCTGAAATTCATGAAATAATTAAAAAAAAATGCGTGGGGATCCGCGCAATTTCTATGTCTAGCCAGGTACAGCTAAGCAGCTGAGGGCTGGAATCCGCAGCGCAGGGATGCCCAAGCTTTCTGGGCACCCCCCGCTGCAAATTGCAGCCCGCAGCCGCCCCAGAAGATGGCGCGTTCATTCAAGCGCCATCCTCTGGCGCTGAACCCTGCTCTTCCAGCGGCCCTGGTGGCGGTGGCACGCTGGGTAATAAAGGGGTTAATACCAGCTTTGTTATACAAGCTGGTATTAAGCCCGAGATTCTTAATGTCAGGCCACGTTTGACCCAGACACTAAGAATCTCCAATAAAGGGTTAAAAAAACACAACACAGAGAAAATTTTTTATTTGAAATAAAAAAAAAAAGCCATTAGGGACTCCATCTTTAATTAAAAAAATCCTCTTCCGTCCGACGTAGTCCAAAACGCGATGTCCTCTCTGCTACATCCCCTGTGCATAGATATAGATGTCTATGCACAGGGAATGAGCAGACTGAGAACAATCTCAGCACTCCTACATCATGTCTGTGAGCAGGCGGGCTCTAGGACCCTGGAGCTGCACAGAGCAGACAGCTGGACTCGGCTCGCAAAGAAACAGCAGTTACTTTGCGAGTTTCCCTGCTATCACTGGCACAGTAGCAGAGTCTAATGCAAACAATGGCAATCCTAGTTTTGTCAGCGTTTGCCATTGATTTGCATTGGACTCATGCGAGTAAACGCTGGGAAACTCGCAGAGTACCGAGTCCTGCGAGTCCCTTACTACTCGCTGAGTAACGAGTCCTAGCGAGTAGATTCGCCCATCCCTACCGGTGATGCTTAGGTGTCGCCGCTGACTCCTCTACTGACCCACCGGAGATACCTGTGATGGGATGATGGGCGGTGATGCTGAGGTGCCACCCGCTGACTCCTCTCCTGACCCACCAGAGATACCTGTGATGGATGATGGCCGGTGACGCTGAGGTGTCGCCGCTGTCTCCTCTCCTGACCCACCGGAGATACCTGTGATAGGATGATGGCTGGAGAAGCTGAGATGTCGCCCACTGACTCCTCTCCTGACCCACCAGAGGTACCTGTAATGTCCAGCTACAGGACATCATGTGCACCATGTTGCCTCATAGAGGGGCCACCAATCTAGCATTAACTTACACCATTTTTTTGCATTCATATTCTTGTGTCCACCAGCCACAACTCATAGTCACTCGGGTCTTAGCCCCGGTGGCTCCTTCGTCCTGGGGCACTCATATCCTTGGTTTTCAGGTGGTTATTGTTTTGTTGTCGGGGCTAGTTAATTATTTTTGGGTCTTTCACTCTTTTGTACCAATAATTTTTGTTTCAGCACTGAGGAGGGCTGGCCGGCACTCACAGAGTTAATGGGGGGGGAAGTGTTGTTGTTGAGTCCAGAGGTCTAGGAGATCTGAGGGTCTTTGTTTTCATTCAGTTATGAAGTCCAGACTCTCAGATCAGTAAATAGCAGCCATTGTGCCTCCAGCCGCTGCCCAGACATCCATTGTGTCCCCAAGCAAAAGAACAGACCGGCGCTGCCAACTGTGCCCAAAAAGACTGCACGCCATGTATATCAAGACCGCGCCCTGCACGCTGATATATAAAGAGACCGCACCTTACACGCTGATATAGAAAGAGTGACTGCGCCCTAAACACTCATATACAAAGAGACCGTGCTCTGCACATTGATATATACTGAGAGCGCACCTTACACACTGGTAAATACAGAGGCTGTGCTCACGCACATCCCCTACTTACAACTCCCTCTCCCGTGGCGTAATTAAAGAAAGCTAAAGAATGAAATTTTATGGCTTTTAAGAGTTAAGACATTTGGTGGGAAGCAAAGACTCACATTTCTTTGTTCTGTCATTCAAAGCACTTCAAGTCTATTTTCATACACTACATTAATAGTAGAGTAATGAAATTTGCATATTTAGAATCCATATGAAATGGCGAACGCAAAACACTGTGTTGCTTTGTGGGCAATGGCCGGAATCACAGCAAATGGCATTCCACCTGTTAGAGAATACCAGCTCTGTCATGTTTACTTTCTATTAAAAGATAAATTCACAACTGACAAGATGACTGTGACGAAATGTACTCTTTCAATGAATAGCATGGGTTAAATTCTTAAAATCTAGCCAGACAGTATTTTGTTTACCCATTTTTCCTACCAGTCTTGTAGACGTTTGGTGATGTTGACATATGTAATGCAATTATCTCTCTTCTGTAAAGCCCCCGTCACACTAAGCGATATCGCTAGCGAGATTGCTGCTAAGTCACAAATTTGGTGACGCAACAGCGACCTCGCCAGCGATGTCGCTATGTTTGACACTTAGCAGCAACCAGGCCCCTGCTGTGAGATCGCTGGTCATGTTAGAGTCGCTTGGACCATTTTTTCATCGTAGGGGTCCCACTGGGCAGCATGCATCGGTGTGTTTGACAGGCACAATGATCAACGACCTCAAAGCTACAGGTCTGAGAAACAGGGTCCCAACGACCTCCAGATCACTCCGGATCGTTGTTGCATCGCTGGTGAGATCTGACTGTTTGATATCTCACCAGCGATCCCGACAGAGACACACCAGCGATCCCTACAGGTTGTATCGCTGGTGTGTCGCCAAGTGTGACGGTACCCTAAGGTCAGAGAAACTTAATCCTGTTAGAATACCATTGTATTACAATGTGGATTGTTGACTCTATGTAAATGGCCTCAGCCATCATTGTTTAATGTCACGGATTGCAGACTAAACGTATCCTGCTAGGTGCTATGTCAATCAGTATGTGGCTCTCCCTTGCCAGCAATACAAAACTGGAGGTAGTTTCATAAAAAAGCTTGAGATACAGCCAATGAAAAGACAGTCTTATTCCACCAATCGTCAAGTCCCCAATATCCTGCACTGAGGGCTGAGGTTATACAGTTGTGGCCAAAAGTATTGACACCCCTGCAATTCTGTCAGATAATCCTCAGTTTCTTCCTGAAAATGATTGCAATCATAAATTGTTTGGTATTATTATCTTTATTTAATTTGTCTTCAATGAAAAAACACAAAAAAGAATGAAGCAAAAAGCAAAACATTGATCATTTCACACAAAACTCCAAAAATGGGCCGGACAAAAGTATTGGCACCCTCAGCCTAATACTTGGTTGCACAACCTTTAGCCAAAGTAATTGCGATCAACCGCTTACGGTAACCATCAATGAGTTTCTTACAATGCTCTGCTGGAGTTTCAGACCATTCTTCTTTGGCAAACTGCTCCAGGTCCCTGATATTTGAAGGGTGCCTTCTCCAAACTGCCATTGTTAGATCTCTCCACAGGTGATCTATGGGATTCAGGTCTGGACTCATTGCTGTCACCTTAGAAGTCTCCAGTGCTTTCTCTCAAACCATTTTCTAGTGCTATTTGAAGTGTGTTTTGGGTCATTGTCCTGCTGGAAGACCCCTGACCTCTGAGGGAGACCCAGCTTTCTCACACTGGGCCCTACATTATGCTGCAAAATGTGTTGGTAGTCTTCAGACTTCATAATGCCATGCACACGGTCAAGCAGTCCAGTGCCAGAGGCAGCAAAGCAACCCCAAAACATCAGGGAACCTCCGCCATGTTTGACTGTAGGGATCGTGTTCTTTTCTTTGAATGTCTCTTTTTTTTCTCCTGTAAACTCTATGTTGATGCCTTTGCCCATAAAGCTCTACTTTTGTCTCATCTGACCAGAGAACATTCTTCCAAAACATTTTAGGCTTTCTCAGGTAAGTTTTGGCAAACTCCAGCCTAGCTTTTTTATGTCTCGGGGTAAGAAGTGGGGGTCTTCCTGGGTCTCCTACCATACAGTCCCTTTTCATTCAGACACCGACGGATAGTACGGGTTGACACTGTTGGACCCTCGGACTGCAGGGCAGCTTGAACTTGTTTGGATGTTAGTCGAGGTTCTTTATCCACCAACCGCACAATCTTGCATTGAAATCTCTCGTCAATTTTTCTTTTCCGTCCACATCTAGGGAGGTTAGCCACAGTGCCATGGGCTTTACACTTCTTGATGACACTGCGCACGGTAGACACAGGAACATTCAGGTCTTTGGAGATGGACTTGTAGCCTTGAGATTGCTCATGCTTCCTCACTATTTGGTTTCTCAAGTCCTCAGACAGTTCTTTGGTCTTCTTTCTTTTCTCCATGCTCAATGTGGTACACACAAGGACACAGGACAGAGGTTGAGTCAACTTTAATCCATGTCAACTGGCTGCAAGTGTGATTTAGTTATTGCCAACACCTGTTAGTTGCCACAGGTAAGTTACAGGTGCTGTTAATTACACAAATTAGAGAAGCATCACATGATTTTTCTGATAGTGGGTTTACACACACCAATTTCTGTGTCCAATATCTGAACAGATCTCTGGTTGCAGTGAAATCATGGACACATAGTTCCATTTTGTGGCTGTGTACAAAATGGAGCAATGTGTCCATGATTTCACTGCAACCAGAGATCTGTTCAGATATTGGACACAGAAATTGGTGTGTGTAAACCCACCATAACAGTGCCAATACTTTTGTCCACCCCCTTTTTTATGTTTGGTGGAATTAGATCCAATTTGGCTTTAGGACAATTCTTTTTGTATTTTTTCATTGAAGACAAATTAAATGAAGATAATAATACCAAAGAATTTGTGACTGCAATCATTTTCAGGAAGAAACTGAGTATTATCTGACAGAATTGCAGAGGTGTCAATACTTTTCGCCATAACTGTATAAGGAGGACTGTTCATTTTGACCAGCAGATTGAATACAGGCAGCTAATCTAGGATCTTCGGGTCCGATTGGCAAGCCATAACCCCAGGCCTAGGCATTTCGGTGCCGACAAAGGGAATCAGAACTTGGATTATAAGACCACAAGGACTTCAGCATCGAATGATCGGATTCGGCTGGGATAACAAAGACTGCATAAAGACGCAACCCAGGTTGGGACAATCCAGTCACCTGCCTACAGACTTTGCTGGGCTGACTCAGCTTCCTAAACCTGGCATTATTTCTGTCTCGGTGGGTGCCTGCCAAAAGCAGGGGGTGCCACTGGTTTGGAGTAAATAGCCCTGGAAGATCTGAGGCACGAATATTCTAAATCTTGGTGAGCCAGTGGAAGGGTGAGACTCTGTTCCCTGTTACATTGTTGTTGTTTTGCTGGTTATGTGTTACATGCTGTTGACTGGGGATCCAATAAAGCCTTAATATTGTGGTTCCCTCACGCTGTGTTGTCTGAGTAGTGTTCCACCCACGGGTAAGGAGCTCGGGTGCTCAGTTTGGGGATGAGCCCTGGTCCAAGCTGTCTCGCTAAAGGCGGCTGGGCCAGCGGATGAGAGCACCCACTGACCCCCGTGTCTCCATAATGACGTTAAAATTAGTGATGAGCCAGCGTAATCATTATTGTCCACTACCCACACGGATCGTACAGTATTCACATTACTCGGCGAGTAGCTCAGGTGCTCGTGCGTGATGTATCGATCTGACACAAATTGACAGCTCCATTCAGTAAACAATGGGAGCTGGCACCTCAGTGAGAGACTCTTGAATGTTATGGTCTCTCTGGGGAGCACAGCAAGGTGTTTTATGCAGTAGAAACGCAAAAAAGCCCACCCTCCTACCCTGTGAGTATTAAAAACTACTCATTACGAATACAGCGAATGCGAATATTTCGCTACTCACTCATCACTAGTTAAAATCTTTCATGGGTCACGCTCAGAGGCTGGGATATGGCAAAGAGCGGCAATTCCATAATTTTCTGCAGTGCTGACAACTTCTTCTAAACCCAACCCCATGAGGGCATTAGGTAGGAGGAATATGTGTTAATAACACCAAAACCACCATTTTGTGACTCATTCGGACCATTAGAAGGACACAGAACTAAAGTTGTGATGCTCAATCATATTTCTTCTAAAGCGTCTCCCCCTCCCTAATATTTTCAGAGGTCACCGCATGACACAAGTGTTTGGAAGTCTCTTACATCTTCCCTATTTATTTTCATGTAACTTTCTACATTATATTGTATCTTGTTTCCTTTGTAAAATCCTGTATATTTTGTAATCACTGCCTATTCTTTCAGATTAAATGTATACGTTTTAATATCTTCCTTCTTCTTGCTCTTTGATGAAAAACCACGACCATGTGTAGCCTCACGTTACCCGTAAAGGCTGTCCAATCAGCCTGATAAACAATTGGCGGTGACATCATATTTTGCATCTTTGTGTTATTGTGGGCTTGGTAGTGACAGGACCGAAGTGTATATATATATTCCTAGCTGGAACCGGTGATATATATCATTCCGTCACGTCAAGCGCCTCAATATTCTGCAAAAAATACGAGCAGCCTCGCTCATTTCCTTATCCTCGGTCAAGATTCTGATGATCCTGATGATAAGAGGGCGCCAGGAGGCTGCTCATCATGACAATAAGTGTGCAGCGGGCTGACCCCAATTCTTTCCATCTCATTCTCAGACCGTACTTGTTATGTTGATGTTGGTGATGTTGCTTTTAATGACCAGTTGTATGGCGGGCATATAAGCGTGCGATGGGCTGACCCTGATTCTTTTCAGTTGTATAGTGGGCATATAAGCGTGTGATGGGCTGACCCTGATTCTTTTCAGTTGTATAGTGGGTATATTAAGCGTGTGATGGGCTGACCCTGATTCTTTCCAGTTGTATGGCGGGTATATAAGCGTGCGGTGGCTGACCGCGGGTTTTTTCGCTGCCGCACCTGCCGCAAGTGCAAAACCGCACTTGCCGCATCTGCCGCAAGTCCCCCTATACTTCCTATGGAAAAAACCGCAACCGCGCCGCAAGTGGAACGGTTATGCGGCAAACGCGGCAGATGCGGTTTTTTCACCGCATCTGCCGCGAATTACGAAAAACGCTGATGTGAAAGCACCCTAACCCGGAAGTAGGATAAAACACATGGCGTAGCGTCATCAAGACGCGCGCGCATGGGTACAAGTTATATTATCGGTAACCAACGTTACGAAATTACCTTCACCAAAGGAGAGAGATCAACGGTTCTAGGAAAAGGAGATAAATAGGATCAATTAAGGCAGTTACAGAGAATTCACAGTATCATAATCACGATTCAAACCTCTAGGAGACAAAGATTGTAACTTGTATATCCAATGAGCTTCGCGTATACGCATTTGTTTCTGGAGATTACCCCCCCCCACGTGGTAGGGTTACCCCTTCTAACACTTGATATTTAAGTTGAGAAACTCTATGGCACAATGTGTTAAAATGGTAGGGTAATGGTAAAGCATTTTTCTCACACCGAATGTTCGATTTATGCTGGGATATCCTATCCCTAATATGTTGAGTCGTTTCACCCACATAAACGAGTCCACAAGGACATTTAATGGCATAAATGGCATTGGTCGAATTACATGTAAAAAATCCATTGATGGGGATACCCTCACCTGTGTGTGGGTGGTAAATTTTATCTCCTTTTGTAATATTATTACACTGAAGACAATACAGACACGGGAAAGCCCCGTTTCTCCTAGTCGACAGGAAAGATTGGCGACTTACTTTAAGAGCCGAACCTACATCCGCTCTTATTAAACAATCCTTAAGATTTTTTGCTCTCCTAAAACAAGGTAAAAAGGAATCCTGAAATTCAGGAATCGTAGGGTAACCTGATCTTAAAATACCCCAAAATTTACGTATGGAAGCATGGAATTTATAAATAGAAGGGTGAAAAGTGTGCACCAATGGGATCCGATTGCCAGCTTTCCTCCGAGTTAATGGCAAACCAGATTTTTTATATATATCTCGCGCACCCTATCCAGTTGTGACTGAGAAATCGACTTTTTGACAGTTTCTGGATGACAAATGGAATAATATAGAAGGCTATTACGATCCGTTGTTTTTCTATAGATGTCGAACATTAGAACATTATCTAATCTATATACCAGTGTATCCAGATAACTGACACGGTCTCGGCTATAATTTATAGAAAATTGGAGCTCAGACCATATAGAATTGAGGTATGAATGAAATTCCAAGAGATCTTGAACAGAGGCCCCCCCATATGCAAAAAATGTCGTCAATGTAACAACCCCAAAATTTTCATACTCTTTATAGTATAAATGAGTATAGACAAATTTAGCCTCAAAAGACGACATCTAACAATTTACATACGGTGGGGCTACGTTTGACCCCATCGCAGTCCCTTGACATTGTAGATAGTAGGTATCTTGAAAAAAAGAGAAATTCTCGTGTAACACCAGTGAAAGACATTGTAGCAGGAATTCTTTCACATCCATATCAAAAGAATGTAATATCAATAGTTCATCAACCGCATTTACACCTTTTTGATGAGTAATTGAGGTGTAAAGGCTGGTAACATCCCAAGAGACCAACAAATAGTCTGATGGCAGGTTGTCCAAGGATTTAATCTGTTGAATAAAATCACCAGTATCTAAAATGAAGGAAGGTGTATTCTTAATCAATGGAGTCAACATTTTATCCAAAAAGATTGAAATCGGTGAAAGAATGGACTCCGTGGAGGCCACTATAGGACGTCCAGGCGGGTTATGAAGACACTTGTGCACTCTAAGTAATATATAAAATACCGGAGTGATCGGATGGGATTTGGTCAAAAATTCAACGCCTTTTGCATCAAGGATACCCCGCTCCATACCAGACTGTAACAATTGAGAGATCTTAGATCTAATTGTAAGAGTGGGATTAATGGGCAAAGGTGTATAAACAGTTGTATCAGATAGTTGTCTAAGACATTCCTGGATATATTAATGTCGATCTATAATAACCACTGCACCGCCTTTATCTGCAGGTTTTAATATAATTTATGGATGTTTGAAAAGTGTGGTAAGAGCCTGTCTTTCAATATTAGATAGATTAGAGTCCAACGTAATTTTTTGGACTCTACTAATCGTCTAAACTCAACAAATTCCCATGAGACAAATTTAATAAATGTCTCCACTGGTGGGTCATTTTTTGCTGGCATAAACAGACTTTTAGGGTGTAAACCAAGGGCTGAAAGAGAAACCTTAGGTAAATCCTGTGGAATAACAGAGGCAATAGGATTATTAGCAAAATAGGCTTTAAGCCTAACGTTTCTGTAAAAATGCTGTAAGTCCATCTTTTCAGTTGTATGGCGGGTATATAAGCGTGCGGCGCCTGACCTTGATTCTTTTCAGTTGTATGGCGAGTATATAAGTGTGTGGCGGCTGACCCCGATTCTTTTCAGTTGTATGGCGAGTATATAAGTGTGTGGCGGCTGACCCCGATTCTTTTCAGTTGTATGGCGGGTATATAAGCGTGCGACAGGCTGACCTTGATTCTTTTCAGTTGTATGGCGAGTATATAAGTGTGCGACAGGCTGACCTTGATTCTTTTCAGTTGTATGGCGGGTATATAAGCGTGCGACAGGCTGACCTTGATTCTTTTCAGTTGTATGGCGGGTATATAAGCGTGCGACAGGCTGACCTTGATTCTTTTCAGTTGTATGGCGGGTATATAAGCGTGCGACAGGCTGACCTTGATTCTTTTCAGTTGTATGGCGGGTATATAAGCGTGCGGCAGGCTGACCTTGATTCTTTTCAGTTGTATGGCCAGTATATAAGCATGCGGCGAGCTGACCCCGGTTCTTTACAGTTGTATGGCAGGTTTATAAGTGTGCAGCGGGCTGACCCCGATTCTTTCATCCTCACTCTCAGACCTCAGACCCTTTTTGTTACGTTGATGTTGATGATGTTGCTTTCAATGACCAGTTGTGTGTTTGTGTCACTGCCTCCTGGTTTTCGCAGTAACTACTCGCTGTCTTTTGTGTTTGTGGAGAAAGTTTTGTATCGCTTATACAGTGAATTATTCATGTAGGACATGAAATGAGACGAAAGGAAACTCAATCCAGACAGCAGGAGAAGCCGTAAATGGCAGACATAAAACAGGACCAATCCCTGTATCTTCAGGACCCACAGGATCCTCCATCCACCGGACCCTCAATCCACCGGATCCTCAATCCAACTTTGACCCTCCATCCATTGGACTTTCCATCCAGCTCTGACCCTCCATCTAGCTCTGACCCCCCCATCCAGTTCTGACCCTCCATCCAGTTCTGACCCTCCATCCAGTTCTGAGCCTCCATCCAGTTCTGACCCTCCATCCAGTTCTGACCCTCCATCCAGCTCTGACCCTCCATCTAACTCTGACCCTCCATCCAGCTCTGACCCTCCACCAGTTCTGACCCTCCATCTAACTCTGACCCTCCATCCAGCTCTGACCCTCCATCTAACTCTGACTCTCCATCTAGCTCTGACCCCCCATCCAGCTCTGACCCTCCATCCACCGTACTCTCCATCCAGCTGTGGGCGTCCATCCAGTTGTGACCCTCCATCCAGCTCTGACCCTCCATCCAGCTCTGACCCTCCATCCAGCTCTGACCCTCCATCCAGCTCTGAGCCTCCATCCACTGGACCCTCCAACTCGGTGTAGCTCTCCATTCACTGGATCCTCCATGCAGCTGTGGCCCTCCATCCACAGGACCCTCCATCTACTAGACCGTCCATGCAGCTCTGACCCTCCATTCACCGGACCCTCCATCCAGATCTGTCCCTCCATCCAACAGACCCTCTATCCAGCTCTGTCCCTACATTCAACTCTGACCCTCCATCCAGCTCTGATCCTCCATCCAGCTGTGGCCCTCCATCCAGTTCTGACCCTCCATCCAGTTCTGACTATCCAGTTCTGACCCTTCATCCACCAGACCCTCCATCCAGCTGTGGCCCTCCAGCCACTGGACTCTCCACCTAGCTCTGACCCTCTATCCAGCTGTGGCCGTCCATCCAGTTGTGACCCTCCATTCAGCTCTGACCCTCCATCCAACTCTGACCCTCCATCCACTGGACCCTCCAACCAGCTGTAGCTCTCCATCCACAGGATCCTCTATCCAACTGTGGCCCTCCATCCACAGGACCGACATCTACTAGACCCTCCATCCAGCTCTGACCCTCCATCCACCGGACCCTCCATCCAGATCTGTCCTTCCATCCAACAGTCCCTCTATCCAGCTCTGTCCCTCCATCCAACTCGGACCCTCCATCCAACTCTGACCCTCCACCCAACTCTGACCCTCCATGCAGCTCTGACCCTCCATGCAGCTCTGACCCTCCATCCAGCTCTGACCCTCCATCCACCAGACCCTCCACCCAGCTCTGACCCTCCATCCAGCTCTGACCCTCCATCCAACTCTGACCCTCCATCCACTGGACCCTCCAACCAGCTGTAGCTCTCCATCCACAGGATCCTCTATCCAACTGTGGCCCTCCATCCACAGGACCGACATCTACTAGACCATCCAGCTCTGACCCTCCATCCACCGGACCCTCCATCCAGATCTGTCCCTCCATCCAGATCTGTCCTTCCATCCAACAGTCCCTCCATCCAACTCTGACCCTCCATCCAACTCTGACCCTCCATCCAACTCTGACCCTCCATCCAGCTCTGATCCTCCATCCAGCTCTGACCCTCCGTCCAGCTCTGACCCTCCGTCCAGCTCTGACCCTCCACCCAGCTCTGACCCTCCATCCACCAGACCCTCCATCCAGCTCTGACCCTCCATCCACCAGACCCTCCAACCATCAGACTCTCCATCCAGCTCAGACCCTCCATTTAGCTCTGACCCTCCATCCAGTTCAGACCCTCCATCAACTGGACCCTCCATCCATCTCTGACCCATCATCCAGTGGATCCTCCATGAGGATGGTCCATAGTCACACAGTAATACTATTCTAAAGCAGATATCACACAACTACAACTCCTATCATGTCCTGACAGAATATGAAGGTAATCCTCCTTTGGTTTTCAGGCAGATGGAGGGAGCCATCTAGTGACTGCTGTGAGAATTATAGGAGGCTGGACGGTGGCTGTCAGCTGTGTGCTCGTTATGTTCCATACATGATGGATAACTGCTGATATACGGTATATGTATTCAGTATATGGGGCCAGTCCTACCTCCACACACCATACATAGGAACATGGGGCGTCTGGATGGCCACGAGTCAGACAATGAGACGGACAAGCCCTGAGCCAGATCCTTTTTGCATTTCTCACCATTTTATTGCCAGGAAAAAATAAAGAATAATCTCCATGTTTCAGAGATCTACAGTTCATGTCACCATTCACGTGAATGTGTGGAGTTCTCAAAAAAACTGTTTTACTAATTAAAACATGCAACTGTCTCCCCTGATAATACTGCCGGTGATCAATGGGATTTAGAAGAACAAACACCACTACTCCCATCCTCCTCCTCCTCGACCTGTCTGCCGCCTTCGACACAGTTGACCACTCCCTTCTTCTCCGGATCCTGGAATCCCTCGGCATCACCCACCTTGCCCTCTCCTGGATCTCCTCATACCTAGCGGACCGGACCTTCAGCGTCTCCCTCTCCCACACCTCCTCGTCACCCTACCCCCTTTCTGTTGGAGTCCCCCAAGGTTCGGTCCTGGGACCCCAACTTTTCTCCATATACACTCTCGGCCTAGGGCAACTCATTGAGTCCCACGGCCTCCAGTACCACCTCTACGCCGATGACACCCAAATCTACCTGTCTGGCCCTGACATCACCTCCCTATTCTCCAAAATCCCACAATGCCTTTCCGCCATCTCATCCTTCTTCTCTGCTCGCTTCCTTAAACTCAACATGGACAAAACTGAATTCATAGTCTTCCCTCCCAAGAAATTCCACCCCACCTCCCAACCTATCCATCTGCATCAATGACTGCGCCCTCTCCCCAGTCCCCCAAGCCAAGTGCCTCGGGTAATCCTTGACTCCTCCCTATCCTTCAAGCCCCACATCAAGGCCCTCACCACATCCCTCTGGCTCCAACTCAAGAACATCTCGCGGATCCGCTCCTTCCTCACCCACGACACCGCTAAAACACTTATTCATGCTCTTATCATCTCCCGCCTTGACTACTGCAACCTCCTTCTCAATGGCCTCCCGGCTAACTCCCTCACACCTCTCCAGTCTATCCTCAACTCCACTGCCCAACTAATCTACCTGTCCTCCCGCTACTCCCCTGTCTCCCCCCTCTGCCAAGCCCTCCACTGGCTCCCCGTCTCCAAGAGATCCCAATTCAAAACACTAACCATAGCGTACAAAGCCATACACAACCTGGCCCCACCATACATCTCCGCCCTGGTCTCCCGATACCTACCCTCACGCAACCTCCGCTCCTCCCAAGAACTCCTCCTCTGCTCCCCCCTCATCACCTCTTCGCACAACCGAGTCCAGGACTTCTCCCGGGCATCTGCCTTACTCTGGAACTCCCTGCCCGAACACGTCAGACACTCTCCTACCCTGAGAAGCTTCAAGTGTCACCTGAAGACTCACCTATTCCGTCAAGCCTACAACCTGCCATGAGACCCAGGCGACCACCCCATACCTGACATTCCACCATCCTACTGTATCCTTACCCACCCCTCATAGACTGTGAGCCCTCGTGGACAGGGTCCCTGCCCCTCCTGTACCTGTACGTCCTGATCGCCTAGATTTAGTGTACTTGTTCTTGTCTCCCTTATCCTCATGTAAAGCGCCATGGAACCTAATGGCGCTATATAAATAATAATAATAATAATAATTTAGATCCGGACTCATTGCTTCCACTTCAGATCTCTCCACAGGTGATCAATGGGATTTAGATCCGGACTCATTGCTGCCCCTTCAGATCTCTCCACAGGTAATCAATGGGATTTAGATCCGGACTCAATGCTGCCCCTTCAGATCTCTCCAGCACTTTGTTTCCTCCATTTCTAGGGCTTCTTGATGTTTGGGGTTATTATACTGCTTGAGACCCATGACCTTGGATGCACACCCAATGCGTCTCCTGTGGTTTCCTCTGCTTATAGGATGACGCATGGCTATTCCTCCTGTGACTTGGCCGTTTTTGTTTATTGTGAAGGTGTTAGGTTAAACCTATATTATTAGTCATGATCATCCATTGGATGACCCCTGCCTCTTTTGCTGGTCTGTGCAGGGATTCTGCCAGTGATGGCGTAGGTGAGATGTAACTGCAAATCTCCGTACATGCGATGTCAATTGGTGTTGTACCTGCATTCGTGTTATGTGATGTGTGTTCCAGCATACATCTAAACCTTCTCTGTATCCCAACTAAACAGACTGTTGGTTCTGTAATCGATTGTTTATTGTTCAATGGAGAGAAATGATGTGATGATTCAATGTGATATAAGTGGTAAAACTATAAGAATACAGATTTCAACAAGTCAGTGCTAGGCATATCACATAACAACAGTAGTAATAATCAGGGGTGCACCAAGCCCCTCTGCCGCCTGAGCCGCGGCACCGATTACGGGGTGGGGGGGGGGTGGGGGGGGGGGTGCTGGTGGAGCCCAGCACTGCCCTGCCGCCCCCTCTGCCGCCCGAGCCGCCTGGGCCGCGGCACCGGCAATATTGCCGGCCGCGGCCGTGAGTACCGGGGGGGGGGGGGGGGCGCGGGGTGCTGTTGAGCCGTGGGCGCCTCTTCTGTCCCTCTCCCCGGGTCGCGCCGCTTACCTGCGGTGCGCTCGGGGTGAGCGGCCGGCGCCATGACAGGGGGAGGCTGCGTGCATGAGGCGCCGCTTCTGCACTGCCGCTCCCCCTGCCGGCTGCCGCCTGAATGACAGGGCTCACCTTGTCCAATGGACGGTGCGGCCCTGGTAATAATAAACAGCAGAGATAATACAAAAATAATGCATACACATATCACTGAAGCTATGACCGTGTACAGTATAGAAAGCATAAATAAATGCTGGGTACACATCTAAACAGCCCTGACAATGTGCAGTGCAGAGAATCATCACAGTGAGATTGAGGCTTGAGGAGAAACACATATGTGCAAACAAAATCCTTATGTAAAACAACTGTTGTACTATTCTAATAGGCTCCAAAGTATTAACATACAGCCAGGATAATGACTCTCACCAGACTGACCTGACAAGGATGTTAGGAGTTCACAAGAAGGAAAGCCTGCAGTAACAAGAGAACACGTGTGGCTGCATAAATCCTATCTGGAAGTGACTGGAACTGAACTGAAAAGGCTGCTGAACTCACAGAGAAGGAGAGGGCAGGCCTGCAAACCACTGTGCTCTTAAAGGAGAAGACACCTTGATATGCAGGAATACTGCCAGATTGTGCTTATCTTATTTAAACACCGTAACAAGCTGACATATAATATGTTACAGGTTGTTACAAGTGTTACAGGCCTGAATGGGCAGGATAGACAACATGTTTTAACTGGTTAACAGATCTGCCCCCCGTGGTTAGGGGCACGTTGGCTAATCAGATCAGCAAGCATGTGCAAGAAAAGATGCGGGCTCAGCTAATGAGCCCGTATCAAACCTAGGTCGAAAAGGCAGATTGTGATCCTGGGTATATTATGGCCAAGGCCAAACTATATAGTGATATACACTGGCCTAGGCCAGATTATACTCCTTCAGGCAAGAATATACCCCGAAGTATAGTTTGGCCTAGGGCATAATATACCCAGGGTATAATCTCACCTAGGTCATTTTAAACCCTGGATATTGTCTGGGCAGGGGGTGATCAGGCCTGTTACACCAGTCTCCCCAACATCAATGTTGCCTTATAAATGCTCTTCTAAGACTTTACTTTCCCACAAACACTTTCACAATGCTTATTTATGCCCTAACAGTAATTGCTCCACTAATCCTTTCCCTATTTCACTACCCCAAACTCCATCACTCCTAGCACAAATATTTATCTCCCCATCCCTTTAACTCCCCACCTGAGCTCCTCTGCTGATCTGCTCCTCAATCTCACACCGCTCCTGCTGAAATACAAAACAAGCCAGCCTCCCTCATTCTCCCACCTGCTTGCCCTGTCTTTGCTGCTGCTATCTGCTGGAGACATATCTCCCAACCCAGGACCTCCACAGCCAACTTTCCCAACTATTCCTCCCTCCTATCAACCCACACCTGCAGGAAACAGCCGCAATCTCGTAAATATAAAAACTATTTCCCTAACCCCTGCTCCACCGCCCCCTCTCTCTGGAGCGCCCTGCAATGCCCGTTCCATCTGTAATAAACTCCACTTCATTCATGACCTCTTTATGTCCAGCCCAGGCCCTGGGGGTACTCGGATCACTCAGGCGTGGTCTGGAGGGGAAGTCACGGGCAGCGGTGCCTGAGGCCGCGGCCCGGGGGATGCAGATGAAAAATGAGTGGAAAGAAAATAATATAAATGTCTGTCGTGACGCCACCTGTAGGGTTCCGGTGATGGCACCGGCGCTGCTTGGGCCTCCAGGTTGATGGGCGGCAGCAGGGTGGAACCGCTCCCTACAGGACGAGCGGGTTCCCCGGGGCTGTAGGTTATAATGAGAGTAATAGGGCAGCACAGTCGTGTCTGTGCAAGGTGGGAGTAGGGGAGTGCGGTCAGTGTGGTGCAAATGGAAGGAGGGACACGCACACATAAAAGTCTTTTGGTAACTTTACTGGTGTTCTGTACTAGTACTCATCCGGAGTTGAGGGAAACACCTTAGGATCTCCACAGCGAGTAGGATTGTAGGCCTCCTTGTCTCAGTTGCTCTGTTTGGAGTCTGGCAGGCTTGGACCAGACCGTTGCTTCTCTTTCTCTGTGATTCTCCACACCCGGGTTGCTGCACTGAGGGCTCTCTATTGGGTTCCCGTATGGATCCAAACTCACGGTCCCTGGCTCTCAATTGTTGGCGCTACGGGCGTCCTGGAAGCTAAACCTCCTTGTGGTGCTAGATTCTCTGCAGGGCCTATTCTCTCTGTCCCTGCAGCTCGGACCCAGTGACCGGAACTCTGGTGGGGTGAATTGGTATGACTCCTCTGCCCCCTTCTTGTAGCAAGTTTCTCTCCTCTGCCTTCAACCCCTACTCTGCGGGTCTACCACTGTCTCAGGTTGTTGCTGGTATGGGCCTAGCACGGCTCCAGTACCAGCTCAGCTCTTCACAGTTCTGTAGTGACTGCACACTCTGCTGTTTTCCCTCCAGAACCTGTATTTATAGGGGGAAGTGGCTTAAGGCAACCAGTTGGGCTCCCCCTACAGGCCTGGGGTGAAAGGTGTTGTGTGTAAGTGGGTTACTCACTGTGAGAAATCCCTCAGTGTCCCAAGGGAGTCTGTGGTGACCTGGCACAGGGTGCCACATTCCCCCCTGGTTAACCTCAGTTCTCCCGGACTAAGCAAAAGTTTTTGTTACAATACACACATATTTATATGCATTAACAGGTTTTTACAGGGTATTAGATTCAAAACATACAAAAATCACTGAAAAAGAGGAAAAATATGAAAAGCAGTCCTTACGGCACTAGTCCATCTGCCGCAGGCTGGAAAAGGGAGGAAAAGTAGTTTTTAGCCACACAAGTCCTGTGACTGTAGTCCGGGGTTCAAACAAATGGGAAAAAGGTAAAGTCCAGCAGTAAAGTCTCTGATGGTTTTAAACACATTTTACACAATTTCCCTATGGGTGTCTCTGCTTAGGAGGCTGGGTCTTACATTCCTTCTCTACCCCTGGCACTTTCTATTCCCAACTTGATATGCTTGGGGCTGTGCCCAGTTCCTCCACCCTTTTATACACTACTATTCACATTTGCGGACTGAAGTTACTATTTACATTGGGTTACTAGCTACTATGCTACTTTACATTTTACACCCATTCTCCATATCTAGATGGGGCCTGTCCTTGGGTACTACGACATAACCCACGTGGACTAGGTGTTGCATGTGTACTGACTTCTCTTTGAGGTGGTAATGCAGGTAGCTGTCTGCGAATTCTTGGTCTTACTGTAAGACTAGCAGGTTCACCGATTGCAGGAATCTCTGGTTCCTGTACAACAGGCTGCACTTCTTGCAATTGAACGGGTTCTACTGGTCTTCTTGGCTCTGGTTCTTCTACAGGTTGGATTGGGACTTGATTTTCCACAGGTTGATAGAATGAAATGACTGGTATTATAACTGCTCCATTGTACTGAGGCCAGTCTTCTGGTAGATCTCCAATTTCAGTATGAATCACTTTTTCTTTGGGCTCTTCAGCTGCTGATAAGGGATAAGTTACTTTTTGCGGTTTTAATTGATCAGGGCATCTCTTAAGATGATCTCTTGATACTGTTGAGGTTGTTCTTCCATCATCTCGGCTCACTACGCAAGTATTTGAATTATCAAAATTGGATTGCATAACAGTATATGGTTCTGATTCCCAATGGTCATCTAGTTTGTTTGTCCTTCTTTTTCTTTTGAGAACTAGTTCACCTGGTGTTAAGGGTTCTGCTGAGGCATGTTTGTTTAAGTAATGCTCTTGCTTACTTCTACTTTGATCTAAGTTCCTCTCAACACATTCCTGAACCTTCCTGTACTGTTCTTGGCGGTGATAATTCCAATCTTCATCTGAAGTGTCTTGAGTTGGTTCTACAGTTCCTATCTTCAAGTCAATTGGGAGTTTTCCAGGTCTTGCTTGCATTAGGTATGCTGGTGCGTAGCTGGTAGAACTGACAGGGATGTGATTGTAGATATCCACTAAGTCAGGTAGCTTTTCTGGCCATTGATTTCTTTCGTCAAGTGGTAAGGTCTTTAACATATCGATGACAATGTTTGTTCATTTTCTCGCACAGACCATTTGTTTGCAGATGATACGGTGTGGTTCTTATTTTCTTACACCCATACAATCCTAAGAACACATGGAATAGTTCTGACTCAAATGCTGGAACTTGATCTGTCAATACTTGATCTGGATACCCGTGCGGTCGACAGAAATAACTCTGGAAGGTCTTGGCTGCTACTTCTGCAGTTAAATCTTTAACCGGTGCGACAACCAGGAATCTTGAGTAGTGATTAACCATTGTAAATGCATAGGTGTACCCTGTTCTGCTAGGTGTTAGCTTTACATGATCTATCTTCACGATTTCAAGAGGTTTCTTGGTAATGATTGGCTGTAGCAGAGCTTTCTGACTTTGCTGGTCTTTCCTCCTAAGGTGACACGGTCCACAGTTCTTACACCATTTTTCAATAGAACCTCTCATGCCGACCCAGTAGAGACAGTCTTTTAACAGCATCTCCAGTTTCTTCCAACCAAAGTGTCCTGCGTCGTTATGATAAGCTTCTAGTATCATCTGGACATCTCTTTTTGGGACAACTATTTGCCAGATAAGTTCATGGGTTCTGGGGTTAAAGTAACATCTGCAAAGCTTCCCTTGATAGACGAACAATCTTCCCTTCTCTTTCCATAGGCGTTTGGTATCTTGCGTAGCATCTGGACTCAGACAGGAGTGTTCTTTAGAGATTAGTCCTTTGATTAAACTGACAGTTGGATCACTGTCCTGAGTCTCTTTCCAATTATGGTGGGATAACGGGTTCACTGTTCTCTCTTGACGCCTTTGACTTGCCTGATGACATGAGGTTGTTGCCATTCTTATGACCTGCTCGGTACTTGACAGTGAAGTCGTAGTTTGACAATCTTGCCATCCAACGTTGCTCCATGGCTCCCAATTTTGCAGTCTCTAGATGGGTTAGAGGGTTGTTGTCAGTGAAAGCCGTGAATGGGGAAGACGCCAGGTAATGCTTGAAACGTTTTGTGATCGCCCAGACTAAGGCTAGGAACTCCAACTTGAAAGAGCTGTAGTTTCTCCGGGTTCCTCTCTGTTGGACGGAGTTTTCTGCTGGCATAGGCTATCACTTTCTCCTTGCCTTGCTGTTTCTGAGCCAACACTGCTCCTAAACCTCCATTGCTTGCATCCATGTATAACAGGAACGGCAGGTTGTAATCAGGGTAGGTCAGGATCTCTTCTCCAGTTAAGGCATCTTTCAGCTTCTGGAAAGACTGTTCTTGTTCTGGTCCCTACCAGAATGGAGGGCCTCTGATCTTGCCTTTCTTGGATTGACCTACCAGGTGATCTTGCATGGGCGCTGCCATCTTTGTGCAACCTTTGATAAACCTCCTGTAGTACTCGACCAGTCCCAAGAATTGACGTACCTCTCTGAAGGTGGTTGGCCCTGGCCAGTTCTTGATGACTGTAACCTTGTCCGGGTCGGGTGCTACGCCTTCTGCACTGACCACATGTCCCAGGTACTGGACTTTGGGTTTTAACAAGTGACACTTTGACGATTTCAACTTCATACCATACTTGGACAACGATTCAAACACTTCACTCAGGTGTTGCAGGTGGTCTTCATAGGTCTTGGAGTATACTATGACATCGTCCAGGTATAGCAGTATGGTCTCGAAGTTTCTGTGGCCTAGACAACACTCCATCAGCCTCTGGAATGTTCCTGGTGCGTTGCATAACCCGAATGGCATGCTGTTGAACTCACAGAGCCCCATAGGTGTCGTGAAGGCTGTCTTCTCACGATCTTCTTCTGCAATGGAGACCTGCCAGTACCCACTAGTAAGATCCAAGGTTGAGAAGTAATTGGCAGACTTTAGTGCAGCTAGTGACTCTTCTATGCGTGGTAACAGGTATGCATCCTTGTGTGTGACTTTGTTGATCTGCCTATAATCTACGCACATCCTCATACTACCGTCTTTCTTTTTAACCAGGACCAGTGGTGCTGCCCAAGGGCTACAACTATCTCTAATGACCCCTGCATTCTTCATGTCCTGTAACATCTCTTTTGCTTTCTGGTAGTGAGTTGGGGGTATAGGCCTGTATCTTTCCTTAATGGGTGGATGGTTACCTGTGGGTATGTGATGGTGTACCCCTTTAATCCTCCCAAAATCAAGTGGATGCTTGCTAAACACCTGTTCATACTCCCGAACTACCCGATACACTCCATTTTTCTGGTGAGTAGATGTGTTGTCAGTTCCTATACTGAGCTCCTGACACAATTTCTCTAGCTGGTTCTTGTAATCATGGGGTTCGTCTGACACTGTCTGGGCTAGTGATTCAGCTTCATGTATTGAGTTGTTATCTGCATGGTACAGTTTTGCAACAGTGGAATATCTTGGCAGCTTTACTTCATCATCACCATAGTTTAATACATGTACAGGGACCCTTCCTTTTCGTACATCAACCACCCCCCTGGCTGTCAGGAGTGTAGGACTACTGTCAGACATCACGGGCTCCACTACTGCCTGGTAGTCCTGCCCTCTGAGGCCTACTGCTGCCCGACACCACATCATCATCTCACTTTTTGGTGGCACTACAATAGGAATTGGGTTGGTGACACGTATGCTACCAATTTCACCATTAGACATTGTTACCTGCTGCTGATACACAATAGCTCGGATCTCCTTCTGAAGAGCTCTCCTCTCGCCTGGCTTAGCGGTATCTGCACTTTGTTGGAGCAAAAACATCACTTCATCTAGGCAGTTAACCATCACATTGGTACCCAATATCACATGTGGATCCCGCTCATTTGGTTTGTCCTGAACCACTATAAGTCCCTGGTTCTTTAACTATACCCTCCCCACCTTTACTGTTGCCTCCCACTGCCCCTCTATCATTACTGGCAACCCATTAGTTGCTACAATGTTCAAGTCAGGGTTTGGGGGTTCCAGTTTTATTTCAGACCAGAACCGTTTGTAAAGGATACTCGGGATGGTGGTCACCTGGGATCCCGTATCTACCAATGCAGTGGTAGCGGTGCCGTCGATTATGATGGACAGGTACGGACGATCTCCCAGGTACCTGCGCTCCCAGCTGGACGGGCCTGGACTGTCTACTCCTGGGGTTGGCCCTCCGGTCCCAGGGGCCGCTCATTAAAAGGGCAGAACCGGTAGATGTGTCCTTCTTTGTTGAACTTGCGACAGATGGGCTGTCCATCAGCACTGTAGCGATCTGTGGTCCTCCCCCGAAGTGGTGGTGTCCTCCTCTTCATCTATGGGACGTCGTCGGGGCTGTCAGCGAGCTGGATCTAGTCTGATGGCCTTGCTTCTGTCTTGGGTTGCCTAGCACCTCGGAGCTTAGCCACCTCTTTGATCAGCTGGTGTACCTCTGAACACAGACTGTCAAACCGGTCAGGGGTCACAGCCTGCATGCTGGTTTCTACGGCTGGGGATGAGGACGGTGCTTCCGGCAAAGAAGGGGTTTTAGTCCATTGCGGCTGTGGGGTTAAGTCTGGCACTGCTGGGAGCTGCTGTCCCCTAACAGTTAATTCTTTTAGCGTAGCAAACTCTGCGTCAGGGTTTTTGAGAGCCCACCAGCGCGCTTGTTTCCTGTCATCGGGTAACTTGAGGCCCATTACAAACTGTTCAATAAGTGTTTTATTCTTATCACGAACGCCACCGGGATCGGCTTGTTTAAGGAGTCTCAGCGCCTCTTGCAGGCGTAGCCAATAATCTAGGACACTTTCCTGTGCCCCTTGTTTACAATGGTAAAACAACAGTCTTAATTCAGATTCAGTATGGTGATCAAAAACTTTCTTTAGCTTTGCAAATATTTGTTCAACAGACCCCTGATCTTGCGCAGACCAGTTTCGGGTTTCCAGCTCTGCTACACCTGTTGACTGTCCCATTACTACTGATGCTCTCTGCTTACCGGTCATCGCATACATGTCCAGCACGGTGCATATCTTCCTCTGAAATGCATCCAGGGCGCCTGGCTTGCCGTCGTACTTGGGTAACCAGGCTGCATTGGGGAAGTATGGCAGAGATATGGGCATTATCGGAGCTGCTGGTGCAGGTGTCGGCGGCATGGCACCGCTGCGTGGATTGACGACTACGAGCTGTCCATCCGGGGCTCCTTCTGGGGCGGCAGGCGGGTTCATGATCGGGACTACTGTGTTGTTGGGGTCCGGGGCACTCATTCTCGCTCCCCCCTAGTTAATCGCTGCTAGTCTCGTTTAAATCAACGGAAGTAGTTGGTTGCTCGGCGGGCGGGGAGTAGAGCACCTCTGGAGTTTCCGTATCCGACTGCTGCGTCCAGCGGATCTCGCCAGAGCGTGGGGCGGGGCCTATTTTCGCGCCGTTACACTGTAACGCCCCCTTCCTTTCCCGCTCTGTGGCGCAGCAATAGCGGTTCAAATTTACAGTTCACAATCACAGTCAATAAATGGCACACAGTACCCGGTTACACCGCGCACAGGATCCTGTTCGTGATGCCAGAATCTGTCCAGCCCAGGCCCTGGGGGTACTCGGATCACTCAGGCGCGGTCTGGAGGGGAAGTCAAGGGTAGCGGTGCCTGAGGCCGCGGGCCCAGGGGATGCAGATGAAAAATGAGTGAAAAGAAAAATAATAAAAATTCTGTCAAGTCGTGACGCCACCTGTAGGGTTCCGGTGATGGCACCAGTGCTGCTTGGGCCTCCAGGTTGATGGGCGGCAGCAGGGTGGAACCGCTCCCTACAGGACGAGCGGGTTCCCCGTGGCTGTAGGTTATAATGAAAGTAATAAGGCAGCACAGTCGTTTCTGTGCAAGGTGGGAGTAGGGGAGCGCGGCCAGTGTGGTGCAGATGGAAGGAGGGACACGCACACATAAAAGTCTTTTGGTAACTTTACTGGTGTTCTATACTGGTACACTCGTCCGGAGTTGAGGGAAACACTTTAGGATCTCCACAGCGAGTAGGGTTATAGGCCTCCTTGTCTCGGTTACTCTGTTTGGGTGGCTTGGAACCTGACCAGACCGTTACTTCTCTCTCTCTGTGTCTCTCCACACCCGGGTTGCTGCACTGAGGGCTCTCTATTGGGTTCCCGTATGGATCCAAACTCACGGTCCCTGGCTCTCAATTGTTGGTGCTGCGGGCGTCCTGGAAGCTAAACCTCCTTGTGGTGCTGGATTCTCTGCAGGGCCTATTCTCTATGTCCCTGGAGCTCGGACCCAGTGACCGGAACTCTGGTGGGGTGAGTCGGTATGACTCCTCTGCCCCCTGTTGTAGCACGGCTCTCTCCTCTGCCTTCGACCTCTACTCTGCGGGTCTACCACTGTCTCAGGTGTCTCTGGTATGGGCCTAGCACGGCTCCAGTACCAGCTCAGCTCACTTAGCTCTTCACAGTTCTGTAGTGACTGCACACTCCGCAGTTTCTCCATCCAGGACCTGTATTTATAGGGGATCTGGCTTAAGGCAACCAGTGGAGCTCCCCCTACAGGCCTGGGGTGGAAGGTGTTGTGTGTAAGTGGGTTACTCACTGTAAGAAATTCTTCAGTGTCCCAAGGGAGTCTGTGGTGACCTGGCACAGGGTGCTACAGGTACTTAAAGGGACAGACACAATCTGGACCGGACCACTACATACTCCCCCTCTAATGGTGAGCCGTCCTTGGTGATTGTGCGAGTGGAGGACTACTAAGAAAGGAAGGAAATATAGATGTCATGTAAAGTACCAATAAGGCAAGAATATGCAGACATAAGAAAGAACAATATGCAATGAACAAATGCAAACCATGAAGGTGGTAGCGCAAATGTGAGATAAAGTATCTTTCCACAATATACTATTGTCCATATGAAAGTCTCTGGAAAGGCACTTTAGTGGCAACAAACAGTACATAATAAGCCCATATCTGTATATGAGAATAATGCAAATAATAAACAAGGTGCTTGGTATTACCCAGGTGCGAAGGCTTAAACGTTACTAAACTGACTATCTAGCTAAATAAAGAAATACCAAAATATATCCACATGAAAAAGGATATGGATTTTTAGTCTCTGTAATGGGCTGGAAGTGTTCCTTTTGTGCTTCGCTCTCACCACCTCAGCACCTGAGCAGGAATGATATGGTCTGCTGATTCAGGTGGAGTTGGCAGAGGAGCAGCAACTGGAGCAGGAACAGAAATGGGAACATACTGATAGCACGGAAAGATAAACTGAGCGTTGTAGAGGGTCTCTTCTACCGTAGGCTGTCTTGGTGGTGGTTCCAAGGCAGGAACTGGTGTTTAGACCGCCATGA
Source organism: Allobates femoralis (assembly GCA_033576535.1). Classification (NCBI taxonomy): domain Eukaryota; kingdom Metazoa; phylum Chordata; class Amphibia; order Anura; family Aromobatidae; genus Allobates; species Allobates femoralis. Next base: position 9,490,904 of record JARQOC010000005.1, read on the forward strand.
CTTGTGGAGGAGGTGAGGACATCACCAGTAGACCCTCTGTGGTACATAACATCATGCGGTTTCTGTGCACAGTCTGTGGGGCCATTGCGGGTTTCTTCACTTCATATACATGTGTCTCAGGATATGAGATAGCTGTAGCTATGTTTGGCTCTGATTCGCAGAGTGACTCCAGCTTCCCTATACGGTGACACTTGTCTGCAATTTGAATTGGGGAAGCATTAGCTCTTTGATTGTAGCTCTCTTCCGGTCTACAGTGAGCCTCACCCATGTGATAATCCACAATCTGTTGAGCTTTGTGTATTCTTCGCTGATGCTACAAGACCCAATCAGTTTTAGGCAGGGGATTGATCACATCGGGAGCTTGGATTCCAAGAGTATGATCTTTTGGGAGCTGACCTTGTCTTTCAAACATCAGGTAATATGGCGAGTAGCCTGTAGAACAGTGGACAGTATTGTAGATTTCCACTAACTCGTCAAGTAATTGCGGCCATTCAGCTTGTTTGGTAACAGATGCTGTTCGCAGCATAGTGAGGTTGGCTTTCTTGCAAAGTCTATTCCCTTGGGGATGATAGGCAGTTTTCATAGCTTGGTATATAGAAGCAGGGAATTCCCTGCTTCTGTTTATTTTGTTACTTGGACTTCATCCATGCACAGAAAGGGACAGGTGAGCTGGATAAAATCCTTTATTTATAGTTGTCCTTTGCTTCTTGCACTCATGGAATTGGCAGAGTGCTTGGAAAAATTGTGACTCAAAGGCAGGTCTCCGGTCTGTGAGAACTGCGTCAGGGCAATCGTAATGTCTCACCTATATATGGTAGAAGGTGATGGCTGTGGTCCAAGCTGTGAGATCTTCCACTGGTAAACTGCAATCCACTTAGTATAGTGGTCCACCATGGTAAGGCATACATGTTGCCTGAACAGGTTGGCGCTAGCTTCACGGGATCAGGGGCAGCTACCTCGTTTGGTTTCTGAGAATGGATTGGATGAACAGGAGCCCTGGCATTTTTGGAACCTTTGGTGAGGTTACAAGCTGACATTCACTACACCAATTTTCTATGTCTAACGCATCCCAATCCAATAGATTGTTGACATACAGTGGCTTCAGTGCCCAGACTGGTTGTGGTAGGCATTTAGAACAATTCTTGCATCTCGCCGTGGGATTAGGATCTAATATAACCTTTCACCTGAAACAGGGTCTAGGGTATTGCAAAGGATCAAGTCATTTTGAGTCTTTTGTGCTGTCTCCATAGACTAGTAATCTCAATGTTAGGACATTGTCTGTGTTGTCTGATAGGTATTCTCCCAGTAATCAGTTAATTAGATCACACCTCTGTGTTGTCTGATAGGTATTCTTCCAGTAATCAGTTAATTAGATCACACCTCTGTGTTGTCTGATAGGTATTCTTCCAGTAATCAGTTAATTAGATCACACCTAGGACACGAGACTCATTTTGAAGGGTTTGCCATCTTGATGGATTTTGGAATCAGTCAGGTCTTTGTTGAGGGACTTCATTAGTTTGTGTAGCAGCAACAGCATTTTTGTTGTGAACCTTTGATACAACGGCGGCATCTCAACATCTTCCCACAGATCTTCCTCAGGAGGTTTTTCTCCTACTCAATCCTTAAAAACAGTAGCTTTGTTGTTGGGCCTTCCATTTTTTTTCCACAATTGGAACGCTCGGAAGTGTTTTGTACATGTAAAGTAGGCATGCACATGTATTATCGTTAGCTTGACCGATGAATAGAAAGTCATCCAAGTAATGTACTACGGATGATACCCCGACTCGATCCTGACCCATGCCTTCCAGCACCATCACTGTCTGAAAAATAAATGAGAGAGTGAGAACCGGATCTGGTGTGCACTTTCCTATCTGGCCTCCTCTCCCTGCCTGACTTGGCTCCTGGAGATCTGAAGGTCACCTGTATGGCATCGCCTTTACTAGAGCTCTGACCAGCCCCATCCGTGTGGGCACCAGAGGGTGACTGAGGCTCCTGTACCATCATTTTTTTTGCTGTTCCCCTTGCACCCCCGCCTCCTGAGGTGCCTGGGTGCTCCGTGCTAGCTGTTCTGCAGTTGCCCGTATAAGCATCTGTCCTGTCATAGCTCTTTGTTCTGCTGCCTAAAAGGACTCTTGACCCCAATAGTGCGGTGTGTGTTTTGTATGCCCCATCCACCCGGATTGACCATGCTCTGCCCAGCCCCTGCCCTATTGCGCACTCTGCCCAGTGCCACACCAGTTCCTCCCAACTGTCCTGCTCACCTCCGGACTGATGACAGGGGCTACAGCTGAATCTGCGCCTGGTCATACAGGCCCTGCAGCCAGATGCTCTGCTGTGTGCGTGGCCCTGGCCCTTCACTGGTGCTGACTCCTGCCTCCTCTTCTGCGTGTTGCCGGGTCTTCCACCCATCCAAGCATTGGCCATGGGGTGGCTGCAGCCATTACCTGATCTTCTGCAGCGATGGGCAGGGAAACTGGGCGATAGGCTTGCTGGTGGGCTGGTGCGGTCTGCCGTGCTGGGTGGTTGATGGGCTGCGGCCCTGAGATGGACATCCTTCTCCCGTCATCTGACAGTGGGCGATCATCTCCTGGAGCCAGGTGGACCCTTGAAGTTGGATCCGCTTCATGACTGATCTCTTTAGGGGATCAGCCATGCTGAATGCACTGGAGGCAGATGAGAATGTGATCCTCCGGTAAATTGCAGGAGGGGATGACACCACCATCCCCATGTTTATAAACTCTTCCAGAATCGGCCCTCCCCTTTATAATAATAATAATAATAATAAAACTTTATTTGTATAGCGCCAACATATTCCGCAGCGCTTTACAGTACAACGGTACATATAAGAAAAATATATGGTACAGAAAGGTAATGCAGAACAGTAGTTACATACAATAAACATAGAATCAACTCAGGAAATACAATAAAAAAACAAAAAATGAAGATGACCCTGCTCGAAGGAGCTTACAATCTAAGACGGGATGGGAACACAAAGTACAGGGGCTTATAACAATGAATATCTTATGTTTAGGCGACTACTGTTAGGGAGAAGGATAGGCCGCCCTGAAGAGGTGTGTTTTTAGGGAGTGTCTGAAGCTATGCAAGTTGTGGATGGTCCTAATTTCTTGGGGTAGAGCATTCCAGAGGATTGGTGCAGCTTGGGAGAAGTCTTGGAGTCGGGAATGGGAGGTACGGATTAATGCCAAATTTAGTCTGAGGTCATGTTCAGAGCGAAGGGGACGGGTGGGGTGGTAGACAGATCCAGAGCCACTGCACGTCCACAAAACACAACAGTGCTGGATAATCTTTTCATTTGACCCCTCTCCGCAGTCCTATAAATCTGCACTATTCGCTCTGGTGCTTACCTAATATCGCTGGCATCCACCGGGCTTGTGCCAAAATAGCAAATACCAAGGTTCAGACAAGCACAAGACCATAAGTTACAGCCAAAACCATTATCAGGCTTAAATAGCAGCGTTCATTACATTTAGGTTTTTCACTCCAATCAACAGGCCTCACTGAAAGCTAGGCCTCATCCATAACAACCAATCACGGCACAGCTTTCATTTTTTCAACCCAGCTGAGCTCTGATTGGTTGCTGTGAGCAGTGGGGCCTGGTGTACTTATTTTTTGAGTTGGAAAGTTTTAGCGATTTCCATGGTAATTTGTAAAATGTTAAAAAGGAGGGAAATAAAGAAGCTTTGTGGTAGGAGACGCTGTCTATGTGCTCATAGTGGTCCAGGAAAGGCTTCATGGTGTCAATAGGCCTGGGTGGAGCGTGTGCATTTCATCCGATATAAATATGGAGCGAGCACATTTACTGGGGTTTCCTCCAATCATGTCTGCAACAGGTCCGGAGGGAAGAGACGTAATCATCCAATTCAGAGCTGATTCCCCTCCATTAAGAACCAAACAACGTATGGCAGGCCTAAAGGTCGCTGATAGGCCCCATGATTGTGCGCCAAAACGTCATGGCCTAACATCGGCCCTCAGGCCTGCCAGGTACCGGCACCGATCTTTGGCCTTTACATAGGGCCATAAATCAAATTTTAACACCATAGAGAAGAGGCCATTTTTTCCCTTCTAAACACCATAAACTATACAAGGGCTTTTTTTCGGGATAAGATGTAATTTCAGCATTCATTGTAATGTAATATAATATATAATATAATATTAATATAAAAACAAAAGAAGTTGTTTTTTCAAAGGTTTTGTTACATGGACATTCACTCTGAAGTAAAAAATTATCCGCCAATTGTCACGGTGGCACCAAATTTTTATGATATTATCATAGATATTTATATATATAAAATTTAATGTTTCTGTAACAATACACAGGTAATCTTTTATTGCAAAAAGAATTTTACAGAGATTTACTGTGTGTAAATATTTTATTATTTTATTTATGTTTTAGCCTAATTTGCAAAGTTGTTTAAATTCCCCATATTCTGGGTGTCATACATCTTTATTTGTAGGTGGCGTTGTATCAGGGATTTTTCTTTTGAAAGTGGTTACACATTACACTGTAATACTGCACAAGTATTAGTATCTGGACTTATTATAATGAGATGTATTCACTTATATACCCTGTTTTCCCTGAAAATAAGACACTGTCTTATATTACTTTTTGCTCCAAAAAATGCATTATGTCTTATTTTCAGGGAATGTTTTATTTTTCCATCATCCCCCTGCAGCACCCAATATCCCCTTCATCCCCCTGCAGCCCCCAATATCCCCTTCATCCCCCTGCAGCCCCCAATATCCCATCATCCCCCTGCAGCCCCCAATATCCTCATCACCCCCCTGCAGCCCCCAATATCCCCATTATCCCCCTGCAGCCCCAAAAATTCCCATCATCCCCTTGCAGCCCCCAATATCCCCATCATCCCCCTGCAGCCCCCAATATCCCCATCATCCCCCATTCTGCCCCCAATATCCCCATCATCCCCCTGCAGCCCCCAATATCCCCATCATCCCCCTGCAGCCCCCAATATCCCCATTATCCCCCTGCAGCCCCAAAAATTCCCATCATCCCCTTGCAGCCCCCAATATCCCCATCATCCCCTTGCAGCCCCCAATATTCCCATGCAATATCCACACCCCCCCCCCATCTTATTTTAGGGGAAACCGGGTAGCGCTATCAATTCCACAGCGCTTTACATACATCAGCTTTGTAGGGATTAACACGGCAGTCTCCAATATTGCAATGTATTTGTGTTTAATGCAATGTATTTGTGTTTAATGCAATGTATTTGTGTTTAATGCAATGTATTTGTGTTTAATTCTCCTGCTAAGGCTACGGTCACACTTGCATGATTCTAAGTTCCCTGCGTTGTTTGCAGAAAACTTAGAATTTTTCATCACTATGCAGCCTGCACGCAGCTTTCTCGCAGGCTGCAACCCGCTGTGTTCCCTGGATACCAGCTACACAGCGGGCTGCGGGGAGTGCGATTTGCATCATGCACAGGGAACGCATCATCTCATTATAAATAAGTCATAAATCTCACTATAATAAGTCCAGATACTAATAATTGTGCAGTATTAGCAGGTTTAATTCTCCTACTAAGGCTAGGGTCACACTAGCATGCAGCATGATGCGTTCCCCTGTGAGTGGTGCAAATCGCACTCCCCGCAGCCAGCTGTGTAGCTGGTATCCAGGGAACACAGCGGGTTGCTAGGGGCTGAATGTGCCGCAATGCAGCCTGCATGAAGGCTGCGTGCAGGCTGCGTAGTGATGAAAAAATTCTACGTTTTCTGCAAACAGCGCAGGGAACTTAGAATCGTGCAAGTGTATCCCTAACCTAAGAAACATTCAGAACTAAAAAAAAAGTTTAAAAACATAAACTTTCCACTTACAATGGCCTGTAGGCGCTGTCCCACCACTGAGAACTGCACCTACTATCAGAAATACGCAGCCAAAAGGTCTCCGTCCCAATGGTGCGTTTTGCCTCCATTTTTTCATGCGGATTTTAATGCTTTTTTTTAAGCATATATTCACTATTGTGGCTGTGAATAAAGCTTAAAGTAGAGTAGAAAAAAGGGTTTCAAGATGTCACAATGTGACGTGGGGCTCCAGTGTATTTTTGGTCACCAGCTAAGGTACAGCAGGCAGATATGGGCTGCCACCCACCCCCCGCTGCCTAGTTTTACCTGTCTGGTAATCAAAAATGCATTTTTCCAATTATTTCTTTATTAAATTTCGGAAAATAATTATGTGGGCTTTGCTTTATTTTTGATTGCCAGCCAGGTACAGGCTGCCCCCTACCCCCACCTGCCTAGTTTTACCGGGCTGAAACTCAAAAATATAGGGAAGCCCTTATTGTAATTATTTCACAAAGTATTAAAAACACCACATGGTGCCTTGCCATATTTTTGGTTTCCAGCCAGGCACAACTAGGCAGTTAGGGGCTGGAAACCTCAGCATGGGGTGGCCGAAGCATTCTGCCCCCCGCTGTGAATTGCATCTCACAACTGCCCAAAAAAATGGTGCATTTTTATATAGCTATACTCGGATCTTCCAGCTGCCTTGTAGTGGTGGCAGACTGGGTAATGAGGGCCTAATGCCAGCTTTACATTGCCAGCTGGCACTAATCCCGAGATTCTTAATGTCGGGCCAATGTTAGACCCGGCCATTAGGAATCTCTAGTAAATAATAAAGGAGTCACAGCACCGAGAAAAATATTTTTATTACAACTAAAAACACAAACATATATTTAGACTCCATCTTTATTACTCCCACAAACCCATCCAGGATCCTGTGTGATGTGCGGCCATTTCTGCTGAACCTTAATGAGTATCGGCTCGTGAAGTGAATGGGGGGATGTCACGGTCTGTGTCACCTGAGATTACTTAGAGCGACGCGGCTCTCTGGACTGAGGTGAACATTCCCGCTTCACAGAGTGACTCGAAACTAGCTCAAAGCCATTACACTTGTTCCTTATTAATATCTGTGTAAATTGGATTTTTTTTCCCAATCTGATGCACAGAACCCATTTGGACCAAGCTGGAGTGACCTGAGGTTGATGCGGAGCATCACTAGGTATGTAATTGTGGTGTGAGATCAGTGTGTGAAAGACATTTAACCCTTTCAATAACATAAATCGGTGCCCATTTTGATGCTCACTTTTGTGCCAGTTTTGTCTTTTTTTTTTAGGTGTTTTTAAGTGTATTCACAAGAGAACACATGACTGCAGGGGATTTTATAACGTGTCATGTTTTATTTTTGTTGTTAAACCTGAAAAAAACAGAAAATAAGTAATAGACGAATAAGAAACCAACTTCAGCCTCATCAGATATATAAGGACTTTCAGGATTACAGATGTACATACAGTGCTTTGTGAAAGTATTCAGCCCCTATATACAGTGCTTTGTGAAAGTATTCAGCCCCCTATATACAGAGCCTTGTGAAAGTATTCAGCCCCCTATATACAGTGCCTTGTGAAAGTATTCAGCCCCCTATATAAAGTGCTTTGTGAAAGTATTCAGCCCCCTATATACAGAGCCTTGTGAAAGTATTCAGCCCCCTATATACAGTGCCTTGTGAAAGTATTCAGCCCCCTATATACAGTGCTTTGTGAAAGTATTCAGCCCCTATATACAGAGCCTTGTGAAAGTATTCAGCCCCCTATATACAGTGCCTTGTGAAAGTATTCAGCTCCCTATATACAGTGCCTTGTGAAAGTATTCAGCCCCCTATATACAGAGCCTTGTGAAAGTATTCAGCCCCCTATATACAGAGCCTTGTGAAAGTATTCAGCCCCCTATATACAGTGCCTTGTGAAAGTATTCAGCCCCCTATATACAGTGCCTTGTGAAAGTATTCAGCCCCCTATATACAGTGCCTTGTGACAGTATTCAGCCCCCTATATACAGAGCCTTGTGAAAGTATTCAGCCCCCTATATACAGAGCCTTGTGAAAGTATTCGGCCCCTATATACAGTGCCTTGTGAAAGTATTCAGCCCCCTATATATAGTGCCTTGTGAAAGTATTCAGCCCCCTATATACAGTGCCTTGTGAACGTATTCAGCCCCCTATATACAGTGCCTTGTGAAAGTATTCAGCCCCTATATACAGCGCCTTGTGAAAGTATTCAGCCCCCTATATACAGTGCCTTGTGAAAGTATTCAGCCCCCTATATACAGAGCCTTGTGAAAGTATTCAGCCCCTATATACAGCGCCTTGTGAAAGTATTCAGCCCCCTATATACAGTGCCTTGTGAAAGTATTCAGCCCCCTATATACAGAGCCTTGTGAAAGTATTCAGCCCCTATATACAGTGCCTTGTGAAAGTATTCAGCCCCTATATACAGTGCCTTGTGAAAGTATTCAGCCCCCTATATACAGTGCCTTGTGAAAGTATTCAGCCCCCTATATACAGTGCTTTGTGAAAGTATTCAGCCCCCTATATACAGAGCCTTGTGAAAGTATTCAGCCCCCTATATACAGCGCCTTGTGAAAGTATTCAGCCCCCTATATACAGTGCTTTGTGAAAGTATTCAGCCCCCTATATACAGAGCCTTGTGAAAGTATTCAGCCCCCTATATACAGTGCCTTGTGAAAGTATTCAGCCCCCTATATACAGTGCCTTGTGAAAGTATTCAGCCCCCTATATACAGTGCCTTGTGAAAGTATTCAGCCCCCTATATACAGTGCCTTGTGAAAGTATTCAGCCCCCTATATACAGTGCCTTGTGAAAGTATTCAGCCCCCTATATACAGTACCTTGTGAAAGTATTCAGCCCCCTATATACAGTGCCTTGTGAAAGTATTCAGCCCCCTATATACAGTGCCTTGTGAAAGTATTCAGCCCCCTATATACAGTGCCTTGTGAAAGTATTCAGCCCCCTATATACAGTGCCTTGTGAAAGTATTCAGCCCCCTATATACAGTGCCTTGTGAAAGTATTCAGCCCCCTATATACAGTGCCTTGTGAAAGTATTCAGCCCCCTATATACAGAGCTTTGTGAAAGTATTCAGCCCCCTATATACAGTGCCTTGTGAAAGTATTCAGCCCCCTATATACAGGGCTTTGTGAAAGTATTCAGCCCCCTATATACAGCGCCTTGTGAAAGTATACAGCCCCCTATATACAGTGCCTTGTGAAAGTATTCAGCCCCCTATATACAGTGCCTTGTGAAAGTATTCAGCCCCCTATATACAGTGCCTTGTGAAAGTATTCAGCCCCCTATATACAGTGCCTAGTGAAAGTATTCAGCCCCCTATATACAGAGCTTTGTGAAAGTATTCAGCCCCCTATATGCAGTGCCTAGTGAAAGTGTTCAGCCCCCTATATACAGTGCTTTGTGAAAGTATTCAGCCCCCTATATACAGTGCCTTGTGAAAGTATTCAGCCCCCTATATACAGAGCCTTGTGAATGTATTCAGCCCCCTATATACAGTGCCTTGTGAAAGTATTCAGCCCCCTATATACAGTGCCTTGTGAAAGTATTCAGCCCCCTATATACAGTGCCTTGTGAAAGTATTCAGCTCCCTATATACAGTGCCTTGTGAAAGTATTCAGCCCCCTATATACAGAGCCTTGTGAAAGTATTCAGCCCCCTATATACAGAGCCTTGTGAAAGTATTCAGCCCCCTATATACAGTGCCTTGTGAAAGTATTCAGCCCCCTATATACAGTGCCTTGTGAAAGTATTCAGCCCCCTATATACAGTGCCTTGTGACAGTATTCAGCCCCCTATATACAGAGCCTTGTGAAAGTATTCGGCCCCTATATACAGTGCCTTGTGAAAGTATTCAGCCCCCTATATATAGTGCCTTGTGAAAGTATTCAGCCCCCTATATACAGTGCCTTGTGAAAGTATTCAGCCCCCTATATACAGAGCCTTGTGAAAATATTCGGCCCCTATATACAGTGCCTTGTGAAAGTATTCAGCCCCCTATATATAGTGCCTTGTGAAAGTATTCAGCCCCCTATATACAGTGCCTTGTGAACGTATTCAGCCCCCTATATACAGAGCCTTGTGAAAGTATTCAGCCCCTATATACAGCGCCTTGTGAAAGTATTCAGCCCCCTATATACAGTGCCTTGTGAAAGTATTCAGCCCCCTATATACAGAGCCTTGTGAAAGTATTCAGCCCCTATATACAGCGCCTTGTGAGAAGTATTCAGTCCCCCTATATACAGTTGCCTTGTGAAAGTATTCAGCCCCCTATATACAGTGCCTTGTGAAAGTATTCAGCCCCCTATATAGCAGTATGCCTTTGAATGAAGTATTCAGCCCCCTATATACAGTGCCTTGTGAAAATGTAAATTCGCCCCCTATATACAGTGCCTTGTGAAAGTATTCAGCCCCCTATATACAGTGCCTTGTGAAAGTATTCAGCCCCCTATATACAGTGCCTTGTGAAAGTATTCAGCCCCCTATATACAGTGCCTTGTGAAAGTATTCAGCCCCCTATATACAGTGCCTTGTGAAAGTATTCAGCCCCTATATACAGTGCCTTGTGAAAGTATTCAGCCCCCTATATACAGTGCCTTGTGAAAGTATTCAGCCCCCTATATACAGGCCTTGTGAAAGTATTCAGCCCCCTATATACAGTGCCTTGTGAAAGTATTCAGCCCCCTATATACAGTGCCTTGTGAAAGTATTCAGCCCCTATATACAGTGCCTTGTGAAAGTATTCAGCCCCTATATACAGGCCTTGTGAAAGTATTCAGCCCCCTATATACAGTGCCTTGTATTGCCCTTATACGCCTGTGAAAGTATTCAGCCCCCTATATACAGTGCCTTGTGAAGTATTCAGCCCCCTATATACAGTGCCTTGTGAAAGTATTCAGCCCCCTATATATACAGTGCCTTGTGAAAGTATTCAGCCCCCTATATACAGTGCCTTGTGAAAGTATTCAGCCCCCTATATACAGGCCTTGTGAAAGTATTCAGCCCCCTATATACAGTGCCTTGTGAAAGTATTCAGCCCCCTATATACAGTGCCTTGTGAAAGTATTCAGCCCCCTATATACAGTGCCTTGTGAAAGTTCGCCAACTTGGTATTCAGCCCCCTATATACAGTGCCTTGTGAAAGTATTCAGCCCCCTAATATACAGGCCTTGTGAAAGTATTCAGCCCCTATATACAGTGCCTTGTGAAAGTATTCAGCCCCCTATATACAGTGCCTTGTGAAAGTATTCAGCCCCCTATATACAGTGCCTTGTGAAAGTATTCAGCCCCCTATATACAGTGCCTTGTGAAAGTATTCAGCCCCCTATATACAGTGCCTTGTGAAAGTATTCAGCCCCTATATACAGTGCCTTGTGAAAGTATTCAGCCCCCTATATACAGGTGCTTGTGAAAGTATTCAGCCCCTATATACAGTGCCTTGTGAAAGTATTCAGCCCCCTATATACAGTGCCTTGTGAAAGTATTCAGCCCCCTATATACAGTGCCTTGTGAAAGTATTCAGCCCCTATATACAGTGCCTTGTGAAAGTATTCAGCCCCCTATATACAGTGCCTTGTGAAAGTATTCAGCCCCCTATATACAGTGCCTTGTGAAAGTATTCAGCCCCCTATATACAGTGCCTTGTGAAAGTATTCAGCCCCCTATATACAGTGCCTTGTGAAAGTATTCAGCCCCCTATATACAGTGCCTTGTGAAAGTATTCAGCCCCTATATACAGTGCCTTGTGAGAAGTATTCAGCCCCCTATATACAGTGCCTTGTGAAAGTATTCAGCCCCACTATATACAGGCCCTTTGTGTGAAAGTATTCAGCCCCCTATATACAGTGCCTTGTGAAAGTATTCAGCCCCTATATACAGCCTTGTGAAAGTATTCAGCCCCCTATATACAGTGCCTTGTGAAAAGTAATTCAGGCCCCCTTATATACAGTAGCCTTGTGAAAGTATTCAGCCCCCTATATACAGTGCCTTGTGAAAGTATTCAGCCCCCTATATACAGTGCCTTGTGAAAGTATTCAGTCCCCCTAATATACAGTGCCTTGTGAAAGTATTTCAGCCCCCTATATACAGTGCCTTGTGAAAGTATTCAGCCCCCTATATACAGTGCCTTGTGAAAGTATTCAGCCCCCTATATACAGTGCCTTGTGAAAGTATTCAGCCCCCATATATACAGAGGGCCCTTTTGAAAGTATTCAGCCCCCTATATACAGTGCCTTGTGAAAGTATTCAGCCCCCTATATACAGTGCCTTGTGAAAGTATTCAGCCCCCTATATACAGTGCCTTGTGAAAGTATTCAGCCCCCTATATACAGTGCCTTGTGAAAGTATTCAGCCCCTATATACAGTGCCTTGTGAAAGTATTCAGCCCCTATATACAGTGCCTTGTGAAAGTATTCAGCCCCCTATATACAGTGCCTTGTGAAAGTATTCAGCCCCCTATATACAGTGCCTTGTGAAAGTATTCAGCCCCCTATATACAGTGCCTTGTGAAAGTATTCAGCCCCCTATATACAGTGCCTTGTGAAAGTATTCAGCCCCCTATAATACAGTGCCTTGTGAAAGTATTCGGCCCCCTATATACAGTGGCTTGTGAAAGTATTCAGCCCCTATATACAGTGCTTGTGAAAGTATTCGGCCCCCTATATACAGTGGCTTGTGAAAGTATTCAGCCCCTATATACAGTGCCTTGTGAAAGTATTCAGCCCCCTATATACAGTGCCTTGTGAAAGTATTCAGCCCCCTATATACAGTGCCTTGTGAAAGTATTCAGCCCCCTATATACAGTGCCTTGTGAAAGTATTCACTCCCTATACACAGTGCCTTGTGAAAGTATTCAGCCCCCTATATACAGTGCCTTGTGAAAGTATTCGGCCCCTTGACGTTTTCAACCTTTTGCCACATTTCAGGCTTCAAACATAAAGATATAAATTCTCATTTTTTTTGTGAAGAATCAACAACAAGTGGGAACAATCGTGAGGTGGAGGAGAAAAGGTGATTTCCAGCGAGCGATGAAGGAACAGTCATAGATGTTTTTTTGGAAATACTCTTCAATATTTAATGAATCCAAACATGTTACACATGTATCAAAAAGAAATCCACCCCTCACCCCCCTAAAAACTACAGGTTTCAATGCTGGAAACCACCTTTTCTCCTTTACTTGGATATAGCTGTACTTAGCCTGGACGGGGCTACATCCGTGCTGGAGCGTCTGAAATGGCCGTCAAGGTGGTGAGCTGAAATATTTTCTTTATTCACAATCGTGAAGTGGAAAGAAATTTATTGGATAGTTTCAACTTTTTTAACAAATAAAAAAACTGTAACGTGGGGCGTGTAATATTATTCGGCCCCTTTACTCTCAGTGCAGCAAACTCCCTCCAGAAGTTCAGTGCGGATCTCTGAATGATCCAATGTTCTCCTAAATGACTGGTAATGATCAATAGAATCCACCTGTGTGTAATCAAGTCTCCGTATAAATGCACCTGCTCTGTGATAGGCTCAGGGGTCTGTTTCAAGTGCAGAGAGCATCATGAAGACCAAGGAACACACCGGGCAGGTCCGAGATACTGTTGTGGCGAAGTTTAAAGCCGGATTTGGATACAAAAAGATTTCCCATGTTTTAAACATCTCAAGGAGCCGCTGTGCAAGCGATCATATTGTAATGGAAGGAGGATCAGACCACTGCAAATCTACCAAGACCCGGCCGTCCCTCTAAACTTTCATATTGAACAAGGAGAAGACTGAGCAGAGATGAGGCCAAAAGTCCCATGATCCCTCTGGATGAACTGCAGAGATCTACAGCTGAGGTGTCCATAGGACAACAATCAGTCGTAACTGCACAAATCTGACCTTTATGGAAGAGCGGCAAGAAGAAGCCATTTCTCAAAGATATCCATAAAAAGTCTGGTGTGAAGTTTGCCACAAGCCGCCTGGGAGACCCCAAACATGTGGAATAAGGGAGACCCCAAACATGTGGAATAAGGGGCTCTGCTCAGAGGAAACCAAGATCACACTATGGCCACAATGCAAAACGATATGTTTCGTGTAAAAGCAACAAAGCTCATCACCCTCAAAACACCATCCCCACTGTCACACATGGTGGTGGCCCGAGAACACCATCCCCACTGTCACACATGGTGGTGGCCTGAAAACACCATCCCCACTATCACACATGGTGGAGGCCTGAAAACACCATCCCCACTGTCACACATGGTGGGGGCCTGAAAACACCATCCCCACTGTCACACATGGTGGAGGCAGCATCATGGTTTGGCTTTTCTTCAGCAGGGACAGGGAAGATGGTTACAATTGATGGGAAGATGGACGGAGCCAAATACGGGAACATTCTGGAAGAAAACCTGCTGGAGTCTGCAAAAGACCTGAGACTGGGACGGAGATTTATCTTCCAACAAGACAATGATCCCAAACATAAAGCAAAATCTACAATGGAAAGGATCAGAAATCACCGTCTCCAGGTGTTAGAATGGCCGAGTCACATCCAGACCTGACTCCAATGGAGAATCTGTGGAAAGAGCTGAAAACTGCTGATCACAAACGCCTCAATCCAACCTCACTGAGCTCCAGCTGTTCTGCAAGGAAGAATGAGACAAACCCCAAGAGACTGCAGCTGTGATCACAGCACAAGGGGGCGCTACAGAGGATTAACTCAAGGGGCGAATAATATTGCACGCCGCACTGTTCAGTATTTTATTTGTTAAAAAAGTTTAAAATATGCAATAAATTTGGTTCCACCTCACGATTGTGTCCCACTTGTTGTTGATTCTTCACAAAGAAATTAGAATTAATATCTTTATATTTGAAGCCTGAAATGTGAGAAAAGGTTGAAAATTTCAAGGGGCCGAATACTTTCACAAGGCACTGTATATAGGGGGCCGAATACTTTCACAAGGCACTGTATATAGGGGGCTGAATACTTTCACAAGGCTCTGTATATAGGGGGCCGAATACTTTCACAAGGCACTGTATATAGGGGGCTGAATACTTTCACAAGGCTCTGTATATAGGGGGCTGAATACTTTCACAAGGCTCTGTATATAGGGGGCTGAATACTTTCACAAGGCTCTGTATATAGGGGGCTGAATACTTTCACAAGGCCCTGTATATAGGGAGCTGAATACTTTCACAAGGCGCTGTATATAGGGGGCTGAATACTTTCACAAGGCACTGTATATAGGGGGCTGAATACTTTCACAAGGCTCTGTATATAGGGGGCTGAATACTGTCACAAGGCTCTGTATATAGGGGGCTGAATACTTTCACAAGGCGCTGTATATAGGGGGCTGAATACTTTCACAAGGCACTGTATATAGGGGGCTGAATACTTTCACAAGGCACTGTATATAGGGGGCTGAATACTTTCACAAGGCACTGTATATAGGGGGCTGAATACTGTCACAAGGCACTGTATATAGGGGGCTGAATACTTTCACAAGGCGCTGTATATAGGGGGCTGAATACTTTCACAAGGCTCTGTATATAGGGGGCTGAATACTTTCACAAGGCACTGTATATAGGGGCTGAATACTTTCACAAGGCACTGTATATAGGGGGCTGAATACTTTCACAAGGCACTGTATATAGGGGGCCGAATACTTTCACACGGCACTGTATATAGGGGGCTGAATACTTTCACAAGGCACTGTATATAGGGGGCTGAATACTTTCACAAGGCACTGTATATAGGGGGCTGAATACTTTCACAAGGCACTGTATATAGGGGGCTGAATACTTTCACAAGGCACTGTATATAGGGGGCTGAATACTTTCACAAGGCACTGTATATAGGGGGCTGAATACTTTCACAAGGCACTGTATATAGGGGGCTGAATACTTTCACAAGGCGCTGTATATAGGGGGCTGAATACTTTCACAAGGCTCTGTATATTGTCTTCTATATAAATGTATATATGTCAATATATCCTCTTCTCACGTACTAAGAATTCATGGTCAAAAAAGACAATAGTCTACAATACATGCGTGTCAGATATCAAGGAAAAAAGCTTGTTAGATATTAAGTACAGTGAAGGAAATAAGTATTTGATCCCTTGCTGATTTTGTAGTTTGCTCACTCACACAGACATGAACAGTCTAGAATTTTAAGGGTCCGTTAATTGTAACAGTGAGAGAGAGAAGATCAGAAATAAAATCCAGAAAATCCCATTGTCTAAATTATATAAATGCATTTTGCAAAAAAAATAAGTATTTGATCCCCTCCC
The DNA here is from genome assembly GCA_033576535.1 of Allobates femoralis. Classification (NCBI taxonomy): domain Eukaryota; kingdom Metazoa; phylum Chordata; class Amphibia; order Anura; family Aromobatidae; genus Allobates; species Allobates femoralis. The sequence continues at coordinate 9,507,053 of JARQOC010000005.1, forward strand.
ACCATTCGGAGTTGTGGCCCCTACAGAGCAGTTATCGGCTCCTCATCCCCGGGGTCCTGCATTACACACAGCTGTGTTACATTGTCTCCTGTATAAAGACTCCTGTCCACACAATGTATCAGTCACCTCTAACCTCTACAACATGGGAAGAGCACAGAGCTTTGTAAGGATGTCAGGGAAAAGATCCTAGACCTGCGCAAGGCTGGAATGTGCTACAAGACCATAAGGAAGACAAAGCTGGGGGAGAAGAGACAACTGTGGGGGCAATAGGAAGAGAATGGAGGAAATACACAATGAGGTCAATCCACAGCGATCTGGGGATCCATGTAACATCTCACCTCGTGGGGGATCCAGGATCATGAGGAGGGTGAGAGATCAGCCTAAATCTACACGGGGGGAACTAGTTAGGCTACATTCACACGTTGCGCTAGAGCACCGCTAGTGTCCCATAATTTTTATTGATCCATTACATGCAGCGAAATGCATCGACATTGGCCATCCCAACAAAGTCAATGCATTTCATATTTTTGCATTCACTCGATCCATTTTGTGCAGATCCACTTTTGGGCTCAAAAGTGGATCTGCACAAAGAATGAGCATGTCCGTTCTGTTTGCGATATCTGCTCCTCTATTTACTCACCTCCCTGCGATCCCACGGTGATCTCCAGCGATGTCCTCTCATCCCAGAAGCTGCAGGACCTGTGAAAGTCTGTTTGGTGCTTGAGGACTTAGCATTGCACCAAGTGACTGAGAGACGTCACTCAGTCACATACGCAGGGTCCTAGTGGCATGGATCACTGCAGCCTCTTAAAATGAGAACATCGCTGGAGATCACTGGAAGAGCACAGGGAGGGTGAGTAAATAGCACAGCAGCATTCACACACACAAGGCTGCGTTTCATGAGGATCCATTTTTGGTGCAGTTTCTCACAAAACGCAGCCAAAACGCTGTGTGTGAATGTAGCCTTAATGATCTTGACGCGCCCTAGGGCAGTGGGGTACTCGGAACCGGGCTTTGATGCTTCCACGGAGTCACAGGGGTCGAGACCCGGCTCCGTGACCCTGGGTATCAATTTAAAAGTTCAGGGACAAGGGATTTATGGATAGCTGTCGTGACACCACCAGTGGTGTTCGGCTATTGATGGCCGACGCTGTGGTGTGGGACCTCTGGGGACTGGCCCTGAGCTCTCTGGTGCTGCTGTGCCTCCAGGTGCTTTGTTGTGGCGGGGAGACTTGGAATCTCCCAACCTCTGGTTTTGGCTGCTGGGCCTGGAATACCCTCACAACCTTGGACTCCTTCTGGAGCTCTGCACTGGGGTGAGCCCAATAGATGTCTCCACTCCCCAGGCCTGCTTCTCTCCCTCAGACCCTCTCCTATGGGTCCCTTACGCTTGCTGTTCCTTACATTATGCTATCTGGAACGAGCTTAGCACTGCTCCAGTCCCCAGGTCGTCTTCACAGTCCTCCTAGGAACTGAACTAACTAACCCCGCCCCCAGGCCAGAATATGTAGGGGAACTCCCCCTTCTGGCCTGGAATCAGGAAAGTGTTGCATTCTGTGGGCTTACCTGGTGTGGATACCCCTTCTTGCTTCCAAGCATGACATCACCCCCCAAGGAAGGCAATGCCATTGTGGCAACCAGACTCTGGGGTGCCACACTCTCAAGGCAGCTGGGACCACTGTCACCAAGAAAAGACATTGGTAACACATTACACTGTAATGGATTAAAATCCTGCAGTGCTGCAAAGTCCCACTGCTCCAGAAGGCACATGTGTACCAATGACACCTTGATGATTGTGAGATGATTGGGAGAAGGGGCTGTGCTCAGATGAGACAAACATTGAGCTCTTTGGTATTAACTTAACTTGCCGTGTTTGGAGGAAGAGAAATGCTGCCTATGACCCAAAGATGAACACCATCCCCACAGTCAAGCATGGCGGGGGAAACATTATGCTTTGTGGATGTTTCTCTGCTAAGGGCACAGGACGACTTCACCACATCAATGGGACAATGGATGGAGCCATGTACCGTAAAATCCTGAGTGACAACCTGCTTCCCTCCGCCAGGACATTCAAAATGGGTCCTGTCTGGGTCTTCCTGCACGACAATGACCCAAAACATACAGCCAAGGCAACAGAGGAAGGGCTCAAAAAGAAGCACATTAAAGTCATGCAGTGGCCTATGAAGTCTCCAGACCTCAATCCCAAAGAAAATTTATGGAGGAGCTGAAGCTACTAGTTGTCAAGTGACAGCCTTAAAATCTTAATGATTTACAGATGATCTGCAAAGAGGAGTGGAGCAAAATTCCTCCTGACATGTGCGCAAACCTCATCATCAACCACAAGAAAAGCTTGACTGCTCTGCTGCCAACAAGGGTTTTCCACCAAGTATTAAAGGGAACCTCTCAGGTCACTTTACCCCTCTAACCTATCTCTACCTGTCCCTGCACCTTCCTAGCTGTTCGCTAACCATTCATGTTTGCTCTAAAAGCGCCCTATAAAGAGGGAGAAAAATAATTTATATAGTTACATGCAGTCTCCAGTTGGAGAGTGGAAAGGCGGGCTATGGGACTGCAGTCCTCCTCCTTGCTTGGTCTACGCACGCCCCGCTGGGTGTCATCGTTCCGTCTCTTGATCTCCTCCTATTTTTGAAGTTGCCGCCTCTTCTGCTCTTATGAAGCACCGGCTGGAACGTCATATCCGGTCCGGTGCATTGTGGGGCTGATCATGTGGTACAGGCCGGCTCCGCCGCAGTGCGCATATTGAAGCCGGCTCGCAATGTGATTTTCTGGATTTTATTTTTGATCTTGTGTTAAAATTAACCGACCCTTAAAATTCTAGACTGTTCATGTCTGTGTCAGTGGGCAAACTACAAAATCAGCAAGGGATCAAATACTTATTTCCTTCACTATACATGTGAGGGCTGCAAAGTCTCATAGATTAAATACATTATATTTCATAACATATAATCCACATGTAACAATTCTCACAGCTGAAGGTTTGTTACAATGTAGCATACCCAATTGCTCCGTGGATTTGAGAATCATTAACGAATTAATTCAATATTCCGAAGGCCAATACGTCCTGTTTGAGCCATGTGTCTGGAGGTCGGTGCAATGCTGTGCAGACTGTGGAGAGGGGCTGCAGTGCTGTGTATGGAGGTCACTGCAATGCTCTGCAGACTGTGGAGAGGGGCTGCAGCGCTGTGTCTGGAGACTGCAGACTGTGGAGAGGGGCTGCACCGCTGTGTCTGGAGGTCAGTGCAATACACTGCAGACTGTGGAGAGGGGCTGCAGCGCTGTGTCTGGAGGTCAGTGCAATGCTCTGCAGACTGTGGAGAGGGGCTGCAGCGCTGTGTCTGGAGGTCAGTGCAATACACTGCAGACTGTGGAGAGGGGCTACAGCGCTGTGTCTGGAGGTCAGTGCAATGCTCTGCAGACTGTGGAGAGGGGCTGCAGCGCTGCTGATTCATCACAAGAAACTGATGAGCAGACAGAGAGGATGCGATCATGTGACCAGACAGCGAAAAGTCACTTATTATCACTGTAATAATTGACCTATTCTCTGCAAAGTCCTAATTCCAGATACGCTGAGCTTAAAGGGACAGTCCAGTCATCAGTGTTTGCTCATTCACTGTGAGGGCGCTGTGCTCTCTGTTATCAGCTATTACTGTACATTCTGTGTATTGCAGCATCATGTGACTGTGATCTCCATGATGGAAATATCATGTGCGGCCGAGGTTGGACCGATCTTCTCTCATTATCTGAAGGATCTTTGATAGTGTTCACAAACCCCCACCATTCTCCAAAGTTCATATGTCGTAATAATCATTAGAAGCTAGATGATGGGCAGTGGGGAAAGCATCTACAGACTCTGGGTATCCTGCATTACCCTGTGTGTGAGACTCATGCTGTGAGGGGGAGGAAGGAGGTGAAGCTGCAGTCTCTATGTCTCAGCCTGTGTGTGATACTCATTCTATAAGGGGGACGAAGGAGGTGAAGTGTAAGAAGTATTGCAGATAACTCAGGAATCTAATGACATGGGAGCAAAGACATGACTGAGACAAGGTATTAAAGTGTTAACCTGTATTTAAGCACATGTGCAGCAAACAGGAGCTGAGTAATTAAGCAGTACAATGGAAGATCTAACAGAGTGAGGTGTTGTGCCCCACTGGTCAGTGTGCACAGTAGGGGTACTGCACCCACAACAGAGTGTGTGAGAGAGGACACTGTGCAGAGTGCAAGGGCAAATTACTGCTGGGTCCGCAGATGTGTGTGTACTGGTCCCGTTAGGTCGATGTCAGTTTGCAAGTGTTTGCAACATCTTACGAAAAAGTGCCTCCCATAAAGGGAAGAAAGTACCGTTTATTGTTGTGCAAATAAAAGTTCCCGTTATGTTCTAGAAGATACAAAAAGCTCTGTACCAGGTAGGGGTAGAAACACTTGAGGACAAGTGTGTTTCACCAAGGGGGAATGTGGCACCCCACTGGTCAGTGCGTCACAGTAGGGGTACTGCACCCACCAGAGAGTGTGCGGTATCCCAGTCAGAGGAGGGGATAATGTCAAACTGAGGCTCTTTTCCTAGCATCCCTGAACCTAGAGTAGGGGACCAATCAGCTAACCTGTTACCAGGGTAACCGGTCCCGGTGGGAGGAGTGTTGGGGTAGAAGTGTTATAGCAATAAATAGTTAATAATTTATTTGAATAATTGAAGCCATTCAGAACCCTTCCAAAAACATGGTTATGTGAATCCTTGCACTTTCCTCTAGAATTTTCTCTGTCTCAGATTTTACATAAATGTTTTGATTTAGAGGTAGCCATATAGAAGCTCTTATCAGATTGTTCTGAACGTCCTGTACGACTTCAAGGCTAGTGTAAGCTAACTAACACCCAGAATATAATTGAATGTTTTTTCAGAATAAAATGTATATTCAGCGTAAAATGATGCAATTACCTAGAACCACCCTTAAGAAATGCCCCTTTAATGATGAGTATAAAACGGCTAACCCCTCCTTTAATAAAAGGTCTTTGTCATTAAGCTCTACATTGACAACTGTGTCAGCGTGGATTCTTTATACAGTGACGTGCATGCACCCAGACAAAGCATCCAATTTGGCAGCAGACAATTAGATTACAGCCTCACCCGAAAGATGTGGGGGCATCCATTACAGAAGGAGCGGGAAACACACAGACAGAAAAAGAGAAGAGAAGAGAAGAGTCTAGTCTGAGGGATGAAGGAAGAAACAAGTCCTAGAGGGACACCACAGGAAGGGCGCCCGAAAAGGAGTGGCGACCCAGACAGGGAAGACCCAGTGCTAGACTGTCTGAGTAAACGGTCTGGGGGAATCCCGGTCCACAACAAGGTACCGGCTCCGAGTCGTGGTGCAGGCGATTCTAGCCCTGAGCCGCCAATACCGGTGGGTCATAGGTCTGCCAAGCAGCCCCCGACCTCATCCACAACTTGCAGCCCCACCAGGTATCCTCAAACCGGGTTGAGCCCCTTAGAGAAGAAGGGTCATCTCATCACACCCGACAGGCCTTGTAGGAAGTGGGTTGTACAGGGCAGCGCAAGAATAGTAAAGAGGCGCAAGAACAGAGGACAGTGAAAGTACTAAAGAAGGAACACCTGAGAGCCTCAGAAAAACTTTACTCCCTCTGGTGACTACCCGGCCAGCTAACCACCTCCCTGTGCAAATCCCAATCACTTCATCACTGCCCCGGGGACCCCGCTCCGCCCGTGGGGAGCTATACTACCAAGCTGCCCGTCCATCATCCCCGGAGGTCTGCAGCAGCGCTGGTGCCTTCGCCAGATTCCACAGGTGGCGTCACAAAACTTTATTCTTTTATTTTTATTTTTTCCTTTTACCCAGTGATCCCTATGGTTACAGGCCCGGGCACCGGCCACCGAGACATCACTCCCCAGCACTAACGCCCAGGTACCAAGTTCCCAAAGACCCCATGGCGGGTCAGAAGCCAGGCAGGAAAGTCTCTAATTAAAGCTTACACTGGTAGTAGCCAGTAACGGAAAAGTCTATAGTAACAGATCACACTGGTAGTGGCCAATAATGGAAGTCTGTAATTAACAGTTCATACCCAGGGAAGCCTGGAAACGGTATAGTCTTTGAGAACACAGTCCAAAACTGGATGCAGTGCAGAGCAACAAAATGCAAGTCCTGAACAGTCCAGAGCTCTGTAACTGTACTTACATAAATTTAACTGAATGGCGACAGCAGAACCTTTTATGGTGGGTTTACACGTCCCGATATCGGCCCGATATCGGAGCCAACGACGCGGGAGCGCGCTTTTTGAGCGCGCTTTTCCTGCCATCGCATCGCCGGTTTACACAGCCCGATACAGAGGGCAGAGAGGAGCACTGAGGAGACGGCCTGAGGACAGAGAGGAGCACTGAGGAGACAGCCTGAGAGCAGAGAGGAGCACTGAGGAGACGGCCTGAGGGCAGAGAGGAACACTGAGGAGACGGCCTGAGGACAGAGAGGAGCACTGAGGAGACGGCCTGAGGGCAGAGAGGAGCACTGAGGAGACGACCTGAGGGCAGAGAGGAGTACTGAGGAGACGGCCTGAGAGCAGAGAGGAGCACTGAGGAGACGGCCTGAGGACAGAGAGGAGCACTGAGGAGACAGCCTGAGAGCAGAGAGGAGCACTGAGGAGACGGCCTGAGGACAGAGAGGAGCACTGAGGAGACGGCCTGAGGGCAGAGAGGAGCACTGAGGAGATGGCCTGAGGACAGAGAGGAGCACTGAGGAGACGGCCTGAGGGCAGAGAGGAGCACTGAGGAGACGGCCTGAGGGCAGAGAGGAGCACTGAGGAGATGGCCTGAGGGCAGAGAGGAGGACTGAGGAGATGGCCTGAGAGCAGAGAGGAGCACTGAGGATATGGCCTCAGGACAGAGAGGAGCACTGAGGAGACGACCTGAGAGCAGAGAGGAGCACTGAGGAGACGGCCTGAGGCAGAGAGGAGCACTGAGGAGACGGCCTGAGAGCAGAGAGGAGCACTGAGGAGACGGCCTGAGGGCAGAGAGGAGCACTGAGGAGACGGCCTGAGGACAGAGAGGAGAACTGAGGAGACGGCCTGAGGGCAGAGAGGATAACTGAGGAGACGGCCTGAGGACAGAGAGTAACACTGAGGAGATGGCCTGAGGGCAGAGAGGAGCACTGAGGAGACGTCCTGAGGACAGAGAGGAGCACTGAGGAGACGTCCTGAGGACAGAGAGGAGCACTGAGGAGACGGCCTGAGCGCAGAGAGGAGCACTGAGGAGACGGCCTGAGAGCAGAGAGGAGCACTGAGGAGACGGCCTGAGGGCAGAGAGGAGCACTGAGGAGACGGCCTGAGAATAGAGAGGAGCACTGAGGAGACGGTGACTCACCGTGGCCGGGAACTCCGGTTTAGACAGGCTGTAGCTCCTTCCTCCTTGTCACGGATGAACCGCGCCTGCCGGTAGTGCGGCCCGGTTGAGTGCAGATCAAAAGTTGAAGACGTCTTGTGGGAACAGATTAAGGGGTTAATTTATTCGTGACGCCACCTATGAGTAGTTCGGTAAGTCTTACTGACGCTGCGAGGCCTCCGGGGGATGGATAGCAGCAAGATGGAACGCTCCCCACAGGCTGAGCGGTGATCCCCGGAGGCTGGAGCTGCTTAAGATGTTGTGCGGCAGCTGCGGTTACCTTGAAATGCGGACAGGCAGTTCATAAGGAAGCGCGGACACTGTAAGTCTCTGTAACGGGTCTTTACTGCAACCAGCAGGCAGTACATGGCATACAGTTAACGGGTAGTGGACCGGGTGGACTCAGCAGTGATAGGTGTCCCTCAGAGATCCGTAGTGTTCCTCCATTCTAGCTAAGTGTTTGCCTTTGTCGCCCAGGAATACCAGATCGGGTACAGGGAGGCTGCTTCAATGCCCTATCCAAAGTATACGTGATGGATATTTTGGGGAGCCTTGGATCCCTCAGTGGGTACACCGTTGGTTAGATGACTGGAATTTGGCCGGTGGTGGGGTGCTCCTGTGAAGCTGCTCCTCCACGCTTCTGGTTCGCGTAGCAGAGGTGAACTGCTGCTAGCTTCGGTACCAGTGAACCGGCTGTAATTTGGGCACGGGAGTCTTTTGGAACCCGTGTTTGATGATGCCCGATCCCGGTTGTTCACGCCTCAGGTACTAATACCCGACCGGTGACGGCCCAGGGGCTGCACGGGGTGCAGAGCCCCGCTCCTACGTTTCTTCTTCTCCAAGTCCTAGTCTGTGTCTTTCTGACTTCTTCTACACACTACCCTTGCACTCCGCCCACCAGGACCCTGGTTGGTCCCCTCTACTAGTGTTGCATGCAGGGTTTGGATCTCTAAGTTAACCATATGACTGCTGGGTCAGAGAATATTGCTGCTGCATTTATGGCTGCAATACCCTCTTGTGACGCACTCGTTGCGGGGCGCCACACTCCTCCTTGGTTTAATACGCTTGTCCCCAAGCGTCACACTACCCACAATACAGAGGTTTTTATATTTTAGAACAGGTAATACACTTTTATTAATAACAGGTCATTATTTTACGCAAAAATAAGGCAGGTAAAATAAACAGGTGACACTTTTGCGAGCCTGGCGGACGGTCGGCTGTCCTTGGTGAAAGTTCAGGTTATAGCCGCCAGATCACACAGTCAGTGGTTAACAGGAACAGAGTCATTTATTGAGTCCAAGGTTTTGAGTCACTGGCGCGGAGAACGATGGCGCACCCGGATAGCGAACCACCCATTTATACAAGCATACCGCTCATAGGTGACTATATCGCCCCGGTATAAGTCGCGATCGGGATGTCCTCTGGGCAAACGTGACTCTACTTCCCGCCGCCCCACAAACACTTCTTCATTCAAACCCACCTCCCAAGCGAACCCCCACCCGTTAGACAAATTAAAGGTGGAAATTCTACCTTCGCGGCGGAGTTCATCAGGCAGCGGCGGTTGGCGGCGAGCCTCGGCACGGGCCCGCATGTTGGCGCGTTCTCGGGCTTGCCACTCCTCTCGTCGACGCTGGCGTACATCTCCGTCGGTACGGCTCGGGGTGTGAAGATGAACGGTGGAACTGGTGGTTTGGTAGGAACCTTGGGCTTGGCAGACGGTCTGAACTGGAACCCGGTTGAACGGCACAGGGGAAGGTGTCGCTGACGCACCCGACCAGTGTACCCGAGCTAGCTGCTCGGATGGAGGATCCTCGCTGTCTCCCCAAGCGAAACCGGTGTCAAGATCCTCAGGAATACTGCGGGTCTCGTCGTAGTCGTCTCCTTCTTCTCCCTCGACGACCACATCGGGCTGCTCGATGGTTGGAGATGCTGGAACATGTTCCTCTGTACAGCAGGGCGGTGGTGCTGCGGATCCTTCCTCGGGGATGTCCTGCAGGGCTTCCAGGCTGCCTGCCTCTTCATCTGTAAGGGCCCCTTTACACACGGCTACATTTCTTGGGTGGCTACAGGTAACTTATTGGTTGCAGTGAAATCATGGAGAGATTATTCCATTTGTACACAGCAACAAGATAGAACCTTGTCTCCATGATTTCACTGCAACCAGTGGAAAACCTGTTACCTGTAGCCACCCTAGAAATGTAGCCGTGTGTAAAGGGGCCCTAACTGCTGGAAGTGATGTATCTGTCCCGGTGAACAGGTAGGCCTCTGTACTGAGGAGATGACCTGAGGGAGGAGAGGAGCACTGAGGAGACGGCCTGAGGACAAAGAGGAGCACTGAGGAGACGGCCTGAGAATAGAGAGGAGCACTGAGGAGACGGCCTGAGGGCAGAGAGGAGCACTGAGGAGACGTCCTGAGGACAGAGAGGAGCACTGAGGAGATGGCCTGAGGACAGAGAGGAGCACTGAGGAGACGGCCTGAGAATAGAGAGGAGCATTGAGGAGACGGCCTGAGGACAGAGAGTAGCACTGAGGAGACGGCCTGAGGACAGAGAGGAGCACTGAGGAGATGGCCTGAGGGCAGAGAGGAGCACTGAGGAGACGGCCTGAGAAGAGAGAGGAGCACTGAGGAGACGGTCTGAGGGCAGAGAGGATAACTGAGGAGACGGCCTGAGAGCAGAGAGGATAACTGAGGAGATGGCCTGAGGACAGAGAGGAGCACTGAGGAGACGGCCTGAGAATAGAGAGGAGCATTGAGGAGACGGCCTGAGGACAGAGAGTAGCACTGAGGAGACGGCCTGAGGACAGAGAGGAGCACTGAGGAGACGGCCTGAGAAGAGAGAGGAGCACTGAGGAGACGGTCTGAGGGCAGAGAGGATAACTGAGGAGACGGCCTGAGAGCAGAGAGGATAACTGAGGAGACGGCCTGAGAATAGAGAGGAGCATTGAGGAGACGGCCTGAGGACAGAGAGGAGCACTGAGGAGACGGCCTGAGAAGAGAGAGGAGCACTGAGGAGACGGCCTGAGGGCAGAGAGGAGCACTGAGGAGACGGCCTGAGGGCAGAGAGGAGCACTGAGGAGACGGCCTGAGGACAGAGAGGAGCACTGAGGAGACGGCCTGAGAACAGAGAGTAGCACTGAGGAGACGGCCTGAGAATAGAGAGGAGCACTGAGGAGACGTCCTGAGGACAGAGAGGAGCACTGAGGAGACGGCCTGAGGACAGAGAGGAGCACTGAGGAGACGGCCTGAGGACAGAGAGGAGCACTGAGGAGACGGCCTGAGGACAGAGAGGAGCACTGAGGAGACGGCCTGAGAGCAGAGAGGAGCACTGAGGAGACGGCCTGAGGGCAGAGAGGAGCACTGAGGAGACGGCCTGAGGACAGCGAGGAGCACTGAGGAGACGGCCTGAGAGCAGAGAGGAGCACTGAGGAGACGGCCTGAGGACAGAGAGGAGCACTGAGGAGACGGCCTGAGGACAGAGAGGAGCACTGAGGAGACGGCCTGAGGACAGAGAGGAGCACTGAGGAGACGGCCTGAGGACAGAGAGGAGCACTGAGGAGACGGCCTGAGGACAGCGAGGAGCACTGAGGAGACGGCCTGAGGACAGAGAGGAGCACTGAGGAGACGGCCTGAGGACAGAGAGGAGCACTATGCTTTCTGTGCACATTGTTCCTAGACTGTAGTAGATTGATATTACACAGAATATAAATCAGATCTCATACTTTGCACTAATGAGGATAACGCCATGTCCCACAGTGTCTGCAAGGTGAGACGCAGATTTTGCTCTTTATCCTAAGTCATGTGATGAGACTCGTTAGAGGGTCTATTGACTTTTAAGATTACTTTGTCCAGTAGGAGGCATTAAGGTCCTGTCACACATAATGAGATCCTTAACGAGTTTGTTGTAACGTCACAGATTTTGTGACGTAACAGCGATCCCGCTAACGATGTCGTTATGTGTGAAACGCACCAATGATCTGGCCCCTGCTGTGAGATCGTTGATCGTTACACATGACTCACCGCAGGCCCGGGGCTCCGGTTTAGACAGGCGTTTTCTTCCTCCTTCATGTCACGGATGGACCGCGCCTGCCGGTAGCGGGGGCCCGGTGGTGCAGATCAAAAGTGAAGACGTCTTCAGTGAACAGATTAAGGGTGTTAATTTGTCGTGACGCCACCTATGAGAGTTTCGGTAATTATACCGACGCTGCGGGGCCTCCGGGGGATGGGATGCAGCAAGATGGAACGCTCCCCACAGCCTGAGCGGTGATCCCCGGAGGCTGGAGCTGCACAAGATGCTCGGCGGCAGCTGCGGTTACTTAATGCGCAGACGGAAACAGTTCATAAGGAAGCACGGACACGGTGAGTCTCTGTAACGGGTACTTTACTGTAACCAGCAAGCAATACACGGTATACAGTTAACGGGTAGTGGACCGGGTGGACTCAGCAGTGATAGGTGTCCCACAGAGCTCCGCGGTGTTCCTCCATTCTAGCTAAGTGTTGCCATTGTAATGAGGTGTACAATTCAGATTGTATTATCGAAATTGACAGTGAAATGAGCTGTGCACAGTCCGCCACTGCCCCCTTGTGGACAATTGCTGAAATGACTGCAGAGAGAAAAAAAACAGCATTGATTGCTGCTCCCCTCCCCCAACAGCCATGTGCTGAGGAGGAGAGAGGGCGGGAGATTAGTACAGACACAGAGTTGAACAAGAGAACATCTACCTGTGGATGTCTGTTGAAAGAGGGCTACTTTGCAACACCTTGCCGGAAAAATCACCCCGCAGAAGCCCCTGTGACTGATCCTGGGCCACTGGACTTTGGTGCTGTGACTCTGGCCGCTCTGCAAAACCTTGCCCGCCGTGCACCCAGAGTGCATGTGCTGGGGCCGTGACCGACATAAGGGAGCCATTTGTGCTGCTGTGATCTCCCTTCTCCTGATCTGTGTGCCCTGAGACTGGGAGAGACAGACTGTTACCTGCAGAAGGAGACCAAAGAAGAGTGAGGAGATCCCCAGGCCTGCTACGTGGGAGCGACATCTTCTTCTGTGATAAGACTGGTACGTGATTTTAGGGAAAGTTAGGGAAAGATACCTTCATTGTTGTGTTTTCTTTTCTTGCTGCGTACCCGGAAGAAGTGAAGATTCAGAGACTCTGATATATACCAGTGCGCATATAGTTCGGTTGGCTGTGAGATAAATATGTTTTACAGTAAAGAAATGTTATTATCGGTTAAACCTGAGTATGGGGATTCTGTTGAGAAAGATCATACACACACACCCGCGGCCTTACCACCGGTCGCTACATCTGGCGTAGTCGGCAGGATGTGTGATCAACAGAATCTCCTCCCGGAAGTAACTTATAACCAGACTTATACTACGGCATGCAGGTCCATATCCGGTGCCAGCAGTCCGAGCAGTGACACGGAAGAATTGAAGCAGATAGTAGCAGAGTTGCAGAAACAGATACTACAGCTGCAGCTCATGCTAGACCAACAGGCGGACAGGCAAGCGAGACAGCAACCCAGTCGGCCTATGGGAAGGTGCTGGACATGCGGCGACCCCCGCCATAGGGCAAACTGTTGTCCGCATCCTCCACCCGTGGTCCGATATACCAGAACCAGCAAGCCATGCCCACAACAGCAGCCACCTTTAAACTAGACGCCCCAGCCAAAGCGGCTCGCTCGGCAGGGGAGATCAGGGAAAAGGGTGTGAAGAGACAGAGCCAGACCGATAAGCAAGTGCTGGCCACTCGGGTCCAGGGGACGGTGAAGTGGTTTAATGTCCGCGATGGGTATGGCTTCATCAACAGGAATGACACAAAGGATGACGTGTTTGTACATCAGACTGCCATAAAGCGTAACAATCCTCGTAAGTGCCTCCGCAGCGTTGGTGATGGGGAGGTGGTACAGTTTGATGTTGTCAAGGGAGAGAAGGGTACAGAGGCCGCCGACGTCACCGGTCCCGGGGGTGTTCCCGTTAAAGGAAGCAGATTTGCCCCCAACCGGCGCCGCTACCGCCGGCAATCCTACTCTCCCCGGGTAGAAAATGTGACTGAGTTTATTGGAGATATTGTGAGCCCTGAACAAGGGAGCGAAGGTGAACGGGGGGATGACGGTTTCCCCCGACAGAGGTCCCTACTCCGCCGGAGAGCAATCCCTATGATATCAACGGCCATCACTGCCTTGGAGCCGATGGTTGTTGACAGGGACTGTCAACCTTTAAGTGGGGGGGTATGTAATGAGGTGTACAATTCAGATTGTATTATCGAAATTGACAGTGAAATGAGCTGTGCACAGTCCGCCACTGCCCCCTTGTGGACAATTGCTGAAATGACTGCAGAGAGAAAAAAAAACAGCATTGATTGCTGCTCCCCTCCCCCAACAGCCATGTGCTGAGGAGGAGAGAGGGCGGGAGATTAGTACAGACACAGAGTTGAACAAGAGAACATCTACCTGTGGATGTCTGTTGAAAGAGGGCTACTTTGCAACACCTTGCCGGAAAAATCACCCCGCAGAAGCCCCTGTGACTGATCCTGGGCCACTGGACTTTGGTGCTGTGACTCTGGCCGCTCTGCAAAACCTTGCCCGCCGTACACCCAGAGTGCATGTGCTGGGGCCGTGACCGACATAAGGGAGCCATTTGTGCTGCTGTGATCTCCCTTCTCCTGATCTGTGTGCCCTGAGACTGGGAGAGACAGACTGTTACCTGCAGAAGGAGACCAAAGAAGAGTGAGGAGATCCCCAGGCCTGCTACGTGGGAGCGACATCTTCTTCTGTGATAAGACTGGTACGTGATTTTAGGGAAAGTTAGGGAAAGACACCTTCATTGTTGTGTTTTCTTTTCTTGCTGCGTACCCGGAAGAAGTGAAGATCCAGAGACTCTAATATATACAAGTGCGCATATAGTTCGGTTGGCTGTGAGATAAATATGTTTTACAGTAAAGAAATGTTATTATCGGTTAAACCTGAGTATGGGGATTCTGTTGAGAAAGATCATACACACACACCCGCGGCCTTACCACCGGTCGCTACACCATTGTCGCCCAGGTCGGGTACCAGGTCGGGTACGGGGAGGCTGCTTCAATGCCCTATCCAAAGTGTACGTTATGGGTGTTTTGGGGAGCCTTGGGTCCCTTGGTGGGTACACCGCTGGTTAGACGACTGGAATTGGCGGGTGGTGGGGTGCTCCTGTAAAGCGGTCCCTCCACTCCTCTGGTTCGCATAGCAGAGCTGAACTACTGCTAGCTTTGGTACCAGTAAAACGGCTGTAAGTTGGGCACGGGAGTTTTTGGGAACCCGTGTTTAACGCCCGATCCCGGTTGTTCAGGCCTCAGGTGAAGACACCCGACCGGTGACGGCCCGGGGGCTGCACAGAGCGGTGCGGAGCCCCCGCTCCTACGTTACTCTCCTTTCTTCTTCAGATGCAGAAAAACGACTAATCGTGTTAAACTTCTCCTACACACTACCCTTACACTCCGCCCACCGGGACCCTGATTGGCCCTCTATGCTAGGTGATGCATGTAGGGTATGGATCTCTGAGTTAACCGTGTGACTGCTGGGTCAGAGAATATTGCTGCTGCTGTCTTGGCTGCAATACCATCCTGTGACGCACTCGGTGCAGGGCGCCACACATACTGCTCTGGGTCATTTCTACGTCGTTGGTCTCCCGCTGGGAGCGCTATATCATTGTGTTTGAAAGGGACAATGACCAACGCAGTGCTACACTATGGAGTGAGAATTCCCAAAACCTCGGTATAATTCTGGATCATTGCTGAGGTCGTTGGTGACATCGCTGGTGAGATGCCTGTGTGACATCTTACCAGCGATGTGAAAAACGACGCACCAGCGATCTCAGCATATCGTTATTGTTATCGGTGCGTCGTTATGTGTGACGGGGCCTTTAGAGTTCAAGTCCTCTCCTCTCTGACAGTGAACAATAACCCTCATTATTCACATGGGGAAGTGTATCAGGATCACTCCCATGTCTGCTGGGAGTACCCGTGTGCTCCTCCATATTGTACCTGTATGGGGATACGTTATGTCACATTACACATACCATATAATTTGTTATAGTAGACAGTAAGTGACCTTTGACCTGTGTGGTTAATAAATGTCCCCTCTCCAGATTACACTATAACCAGGCCACAGGGACCCGACGTCCCCCGGGGAGAAGATTCATCCGGAATCAGAACCATCAAAGCTCCAGACAGAAAGAGGGAAAACTAGGTAAAGAGGGGGAACTGGAGAATGTGGGGGCAACAACCGGAGGGGGATAGAGGATAAGGTGTGGATGATGGGGGATGTAGATGTGTGTGATACTGGGATGATGGGGGTAGTGGGTGTGTGATGCTGGAATGATGGTGTGGCACCCCAGGGTCTAAAGGGCCTGTCACACGCGTCAATATCGCCTGCACGATCTCGGCTGCACGTGACGTTGCAGCGATATTGATGCGTGTGACATACTGAATCAACCAGCGATAAATCGCTGGTTGATGATCGCCAGGTTTTAGAACCTGCTCTAAAACCTGGCGATTGTCGCCCGGTGGACACGCAGCATCGCTGCGTGTGACACCGGGAGTAGCGATATTCCAGCTCCCAGCGCCTGTCACAAGCGCTGGGAGCTGGTATCCAAGGTAAACTGCGAGTATCTAGGCAGCGCGCGCTGCCTAGATACCCGACGTGTACCTTAGTTACCAGCCTCCTCCGCTCACCGGCTGGTATCTAAGGTACACAGCGGATAACTAGGGTCCCTAGTTACCCGCTGTGTACCTTAGATACCAGCCGGTGAGCGGAGGAGGCTGGTAACTAAGGTACACATCGGGTATCTAGGCAGCGCGCGCTGCCTAGATACCCGCAGTTTACCTTGGAGACCAGCCTGCTCCCGCTTCCAGCAGGCTGGCAGCGGGAGCAAGACATCGTGGAAACGATATTTAAATCGTTTCCATGATGTCTCTGGTCAATTGATCGCTGGTGAGTCTGTCTGTGTGACAGCTCACCAGCAATCAGCCGTCAATGTCGTCAGCAATCATCTCACTGACGACATTGACGTGTGTGACTCCCCCTTAAGTGCCACTGTGTCATCACTGCCCCGGGGTGGTGGTGCCACGCTGAGAGCAACAAAAGGGTCTTCTCATCAGGCAGGAAAACCACACACAACACTCTGCCTCCAGGCCAGAAGGGGGAGACC
Source organism: Allobates femoralis (assembly GCA_033576535.1). Lineage (NCBI taxonomy): Eukaryota > Metazoa > Chordata > Amphibia > Anura > Aromobatidae > Allobates > Allobates femoralis. Next base: position 9,523,634 of record JARQOC010000005.1, read on the forward strand.
AAGCCTGAGCCATATCCTCCTTCTTCTCCTCTCACTTCTTAAAACTCAGTGTAGACAAAACTAAACTCCTCATCTTCCCTCCATCTCACACACCTTCCTTACCTGATCTATCACAATAAATGACATCACAATCTGCCCTGTACCTGAAGTCCGCTGCCTTGGAGTAACCATAGACTCTGCCTTATCCTTCACACCGCACATCCAAACTCTCACCACCTCCTGCCGCCTCCAACTCAAAAATATTTCCAGAATCCGTCCCTTCCTCAACCCTCAATCTGCTAAACTACTAGTGCATGCCCTCATCATTTCCCGTCTCAACTACTGCAACCTCCTCCTCTGTGGCCTCCCTGCTAACACTCTTGCATCTCTCCAATCTGTACTTAATGCTGCTGCTCAACTAATCCACCTCTCTCCTCACTATTCCTCCACTTCTCCCCTCTGCAAATCCCTCCACTGGCTCCCAATTACCCAGCGTATCCAATTCAAATTACTAAGGGTACCGTTACACGTCGCGACATTGAATGCAATTTCACTTGCAACTTACTGGTTGCAATGAAATCATGGACACATTGTTCTATTTGTACACGGCAACAAAATGGAACAATGTGTCCATGATTTCACTGCAACCAGCAAATTGCAAGTGAAATTGCATGCAATGTCGCGACGTGTAACGGTACCCTAACATTGACTTACAAAGCTGTCCACAATCTGTCCCTTCCATATATGTCTGAACTAATCTCCCGATATCATCCAACTTGTAATCTTCGATCCTCCTTTCCTCCACACTTGTACGTTCATCTAACTGCATGCAAGACTTCACCCGAGCATCCCCCATTCTCTGGAATTCTGCACCCCAAAACGTCCGACTGTCCCCCACATTCGGGACCTTCAAACAGAACCTGAAAACCCATCTCTTCAGAACAGCCTACAACCTGCAATGACCACAGTGCCACCTCACCACCACTGGACCCGGCGCTCCACCACCATCGGACCTGGCACTCCACCACCACCGGATCCGGCGCTCCACCACTGCCAGAGCAGACCAAACCTACTGTTCCCCTCCTCATTGCCCTATAGAATGTAAGCCCGCAAGGGCAGGGTCCTCTCTCCCCTCTGTATCGGTCTGTCACTGTTAGTTTGCTCATTGTATTTTTAACTTGTCTGTATGTAACCTTTCTCATGTACAGACCATGGAATCAATGGTGCTCTATAAATAAATAATAATAATATAATTGGATGATATTGGAGTGTCGGTGTTTGGATGATATTAGGGTGTTGGAAATTATTGGGGTGTTGGGTGTTGGATGATATCGGTGCACAGGGTGTTGGATTATATCGTGGGTGTCGGTTGTTGGATGACATTGGGGTGTCGGGTGTTGGATAATATCTGGGTGTCAGCTGTTTGATACTATTGGGGTATCGGGTGTTGAATAATATTAGGGTGTCGGGTGTTGGATTATATTGAGGTGTCGGGTGTTGGATGATTTCGTGTGTTTGGATTATATTATGGTGTCAGGCGTTGGATGATATCGGGCTGTCGGATGATATCAGGGCATATGGCCACTTTACACGCGGCAACAGGAAGATAGAAACCGGCAGGTGTCGGAGACAATTGTACCTTTTACCTTCAAAACACCTTGAAGTGGCTGTGTGTAATTCAGGTATCTGCAAGGTGTTTTGAAGGTAAAAGGTACAATTGTCTCCGACACCTGCCGGTTTCTATCTTCCTGTTGCCGCGTGTAAAGTGGCCAATAGGGTGTTTTATAATAACTGGGTGTCGGGTGTTGGATGATATTGGGGTGTCGAGTGTGGGATAATATTGAGGTGTCGGGTGTGGGATGATATTGGGGTGTTGGATGATATTGGTGCATAGGGTGTTGGATTATATCGGTGTGTTGGTTGTTGGATGACATTGGGGTGTCGGGTGTTGGATAATATTGGTGTGTCGGGTGTTGAATGATAGTAGGATGTCAGGTGTTGGATAGTATTGGGCTGTCGTGTGTTTAATAATATTAGGGTGCTGGGTGTTGGATAATATTGAGGTGTCGCGTGTTGGATGATTTCGGTGTGTTGGATTGTATTATGGTGTTAGGCGTTGGATGATATCGGGCTGTCGGATGATATCAGAGCATAGGGTGTTTGATAATAACTGGGTGTCGGGTGTTGGATGATATTGGGGTGTCGAGTGTAGGATGATATTGGGGTGTCGGGTGTGGGATGATATTGGGGTGTTGGATGATATTGGTGCATAGGGTGTTGGATTATATCGGTGTGTTGGTTGTTGGATGACATTGGGGTGTCGGGTGTTGGATAATATCTGGGTGTCGGCTGTTGGATAATATTGGGGTGTTGGGTGTTGGATGATAGTAGGATGTCGGGTGTTGGATAATATTGGGCTGTCGTGTGTTTAATAATATTAGGGTGTTGGGTGTTGAATGATATCAGAGAGTCGGGTGTTGGATAATATTGGGGTGTCGGGTGTTGAATGATATTAGGATTTGGGTGTTGGATTATATCTAGGTGTTGGACATCAGTGTGTCGGTGTTGGATGATATCAGGGTGTCGGATAACATTGGCGTGTCATGTTTGGATGATATCGGGGTGTTGGATTATATTGGGGTGTCAGGCGTTGGATGATATCGGGGTGTCAGGTGTTGGATAACATTGGGGTGACGGGCGTTGGATGATATCGGGGTGTCGGGTGTTGGATAACATTGGGGTGAAGGGCGTTGGATGATATCGGGGTGTCGGGTGTTGGATAACATTGGGGTGACGGGCATTGGATGATATCGGGGTGTCGGGGGTTGGATAACATTGGGGTGACGGGCGTTGGATGATATCGGGGTGTCGGGTCTTGGATGATGTTAGGGTGTCGGTGTTGGATGATATCAGGGTGTCTGTGTTGGATGATATTGTGGTGTCGGTGTTGGATGATATTAGGTGCTGGATTATATTGGGGTGCCACGTATGTGACCTTGTCTTTTTCTTGGCCTCTCTGTTGTAGAACACGAGATGACGCCCAGGAAGAAGCTGATGACTCTAGAATCCATTAATCAGAACATTCAAGCTGCAAAGTTGACGATCCTGGGACCCCTCTTCATCCGAGCTTCTGAGATTGAGAGGGAACTTGCAGAGGTAACACATACACAAGATACTGGATCTCACTCACAATGTAGCATAATGGATCTCCCCCACAATATAGGATAGTAGATGCTGCATATGTCTGTCATGGGTGTGCCATATCCTGTTCTTACCTCGGGGGTGGGGATCTGAGGTCAGAACGTCTCAGCGATTAATCACATTCTTTCTGTTGATCTCACTTTTATTGATCTTCTTGCTTTTCTATGCTGAAGGGATTAGAGAATTTTTCTTTGCTGAATGAGAATTCCCGAAGTCTTTGAGCTGTAGCTTGTAATTACCTTTACCCAGGGCCGGACTGGGACCAAAAAGCAGCCCTGGAATACAAGCCCCAGCAGCCCACACTCTATATCAACAAACAGCCCCAATCCGTACATTTTGCTTTTATGTTGTCGTGGCCCTCACCACATTCTTAAAAGAGTTATCTGAAGAGCCACATGTGAATGGTGCAGCAGAGGGAATAATCAACCACAGCTCCATTTACATGGTGATCTTCAAAGCTCCGTTTGTCAGGATTGTGGGGTCTTAGAGGTCAGTAACACAGACACACAGCCATCCACACACACAGCCTCAGATAGCCACACAGCCTCAGCCAGCCACACACAGACACACAGCCAGGCACCCACATACAGCCACCCACCCACATACAGCCACACAGAGCCACAGCCACACACAAACAGGTAGCCATATAGACAGCCACACAGCCAACCACACACACAGCCACACATAGACGCAGACAGCCACAGACACAGCCAGCCACACACAGAGCCACAACCAGCCACACAGCCAGCAAAATAGCCAGCCATAGCCAGCCACACACAGACACCTAGCCAACCATACAGCCAGCCACACAGGAACACAGCTAGCCAAAACAAGGCCACACACAGCCACAGCCAGCCACACACACAGCTACAGCCACAGCCAGCCACACACAGACACACAGCCAGCCACATAGACAGACACACATAGCCAGCCACACACACACACACAGCCAGCCACCCACACATACAGCCACAGCCAGTCACACAGCCATCCAGCCACACACAGCAACAGCTAGCCACATAGAGACCCACAGCCAGCCACAAACAACTAGCCACACACAGACCCACATCCAGCCACACACAAACAGCAGCCACATAGACAGCCACACAAACAGTCAGCCACACAGCCAGCAACATAGACAGCCATAGCCAGCCACACAGACCACCACACAGCCAGACACACACACACAGCCCCAGCCAGCCACACACAGACACAGTCAGCCACACACAGCCAGCCACACACACAAAGCCAGCCACACGCACAGCCACAGCCAGCCACATAGACTCACAGCCACAGTCAACCACACAGTCCCAGCCACACAGTCAGCCACACACAGCCAAGCAGCCCAAGCCACACAGACACACACAAAGCCAACCACACACAGCCAGCCACAGCCACAGACATGCAGCCCCAGCCACACACAGCCAGCCAAAACCACACAGACCCAGCCACACACAGCCAGCCACACAGCCCCAGCCACACACAGACACATAGTCAGCCACATAGCCAGCCACTCAGCCACAGCCAGCCACACACAGAGCCACAGCCAGCCACACAGCCAGCAAAATAGACAGCCATAACCAGCCACACACAGACACACACACAGCCAGTGGCGGACCTTGTAACCCGGGGGGCCTTGTGCGGGGGAGGGGGGTGTTGGGGTGCTATCGGACGCCGGCGAGGATCGGCCGGGGGGGGCGAGGCCTTTGGGGGTGCTATCGGACGACGGTGAGGACTGGGGGGGAGCTAGCAGGCAATGGCGATGAGCGGTGCTATGTGTGCGGCTGCTCTCAACTGCATCGTGCGAGCCGCGCTGTCCTGGGAGCCAGGGCGGCAGAGGAGAGGAGGGGCGGGCTCAGCCAGGGGAAGCAGGAAGCTTCCCTCGGTTAATCCCCTCTCCTCTGGCACAGGGTCATGGGGGTCGGCTGGGGGCCCCCCTACAGGCTTGCGGGGCCCCCTAGCCAGTCAGGGCCCTGGTGCAGCTGAACCAGCTGCACCACGGTAGGTCCGCCCCTGCACACAGCCATCCACACACAGAGCCATCCACACACACAGCCAGCCACACAAACAGCCACAGCCAGTCACACAAACAGCCAGCCACACACACACACAGCCAGCCACAAATACACAGTCACAGTCAACCACACAGTCCCAGCCACACAGTCAGCCACACACAGCCAAGCAGCCCAGCCACACACAGTCAGCCACACAGACAGACACACAGCAGCCACAGCCTCACAGCCCCAGCCACACACAGCCAGCCAAAAGTACTCAACCCAAGCCACACACAGACACATAGTCAGCCACACAGCCAGCCATACAGCCAACAAAATAGACAGCCACAGCCAGCCACACAAACACACAGCCAGCCACACACACACACACAGCCAGCCACACACACACAGCCAGCCACACACACACACACAGCCAGCCACACACACATACACAGCCAGCCACACACACAACAGCCAGCCACACACACACAGCCAGCCACACAAATAGCCACAGCCAGCCACATGCGCACACACAGCCAGCCACATACACACACAGCCAGCCAGCCACACACACACACACAGCCAGCCACACACACACAGCCAGCCACACACACAGCCACAGTCAACCACACAGTCCCAGCCACACAGTCAGCCACACACAGCCAAGCAGTCCCAGCCACACACAGTCAGCCACACAGACAGACACACAGCAGCCACAGCCACACAGCCCCAGCCACACACAGCCAGCCAAAAACACTCAACCCCAGCCATACACAGACACATAGTCAGCCACACAGCCAGCCATACAGCCAGCAAAATAGACAGCCACAGCCAGCCACACAAACACACAGCCAGCACACACACACAGCCAGCCACACACACACACACACACAGCCAGCCACACACACAACCAGCCACACACACATACACAGCCAGCCACACACACACACAGCCAGCCACACACACATACACCGCCAGCCACACACACACACACACACACACACACACACACACAGCCAGCCACACAAACAGCCACAGCCAGCCACATACACACACAGCCAGCCACACACACACACAGCCAGCCACACACACACAGCCAGCCACACACACACAGCTAGCCACACACAGACACACAGCCAGCCACACACAAGACACACAGACAGCCACACACAGACAGTCAAAGCCAGCCACACACACAGGTACAACCAGTCACACACAGACACACAGCTAAAGCCAGCCACATAGACACATACAGCCACAGCCAGCCACACACATACAGCCACAGCCAGCCACACACACAGCCAGCCACACACACACAGCCAGCCACACACAGACACAAAGCCAGCCACACACAGCTAGCCACACACGGACAGCCAAAGCCAGCCACACACACAGGTACAGCCAGCCACACACAGACACACAGCTAAAGCCGGCCACATAGACAGACATAGCCACAGCCAGCCACACACATACAGCCACAGCCAGCCACACACACACACAGCCAGCCACACACACACACAGCCAGCCACACACAGCCAGCCACACGCAGCCAGCCACACACAACTAGCCACACACATAGACAGCCAAAGCCAGCCACAAAGCTACAGCCAGCCACATAGACGGACACACAGCCAGCCACACACACAGCCACAGCCAGCCACACAGCCATCCAGCCACACACAGTCACAGCTAACCACACACAGACACACAGCCAGCCACAAACAGCTAGCCACATAGACAGCCACCGCTCACACACAGACACAGCCAGCCACACACAAACAGCCAACCACATAGACAGCCATAGCCAGCCACACACAGACCACAACACAGCCACAGCCAGCCACACAAAAAGCCAGCCAGCCACACAGAAAGCCAGCCACACACGCATCCACAGCCAGCCACAGACACAGCCAGCCACACACAAACAGCCAGCAACATAGGCAGCCATAGCCAGCCACACACAGACCACAACACAGCTACAGCCAGCCACACACAAAGCCAGCCAGCCACACAGAAAGCCAGCCACACACACAGCCACAGCCAGCCACTTAAATAGCCAGCCACACAGACACACACACACACAGCCACCGTCAACCACACAGTCCCAGTCACACAGCTGCACACAGCCAAGCAGCCCCAGCCACACACAGTCAGCCACACAGACACACACACACACCGCCTGCCCCAGCCCCCCCACACACAGAAGCCTGCCTCAGCCCCCCCCACACAGCAGCCTGCCCCAGCCCCAGATAGTAAGATACCTTGCCTTATTGCCTACCACGGCTTTGTCTTGCTGTCCCGCACTGGCAGCCCCAGGTCCGCAGCTGACAGGTCACAGGAGCCTGGAGGAGTGAGGAGGAGACTGTCCGCTGCCTTCAGGCCAGCTCCACTGCCTGCACAGTGCACAGGGAGGGACCACCTTGTAATGGCCGTTGTCAGTATGGCCGGTGCGTTTCTGTTTCGTGGGCGGGAGAGGAGAGTGTGTGCTCTGTCTGCCCACAAACAACGTGCTGTCGTGAATTCGTCACACAGCACAGCACTGAAGATGCATGATGCATGGGCTGCCCTCAGCCGCTGATTGGTTGCGTGACAGTGCGTCTCACTGACGCTGTCACTGTGCGACCGCCAACGAGTGAGTCACTCACTCTCCTCATCTATACAGGAACGAGAGTTCCTGTTTAGCGCCGGCCGCAGTGCGAAGGGGGCCGGGTAAATGGCCTCGGGGGGCCGGATGCGGCCCGCGGGCCGTAGTTTGGGGACCGCTGACTTAGATAATTGTATGCATAAAGTCTGGGGCCCACCAGGGAAATTGACTCCAGGGGCCCACTCACCCGCTATATGCAAATACCCGTTAGCCGTTATACCCATTATAGTGGTTACTCCTGCACATCACTCTGCGCTCACCATTACTGCGATGTACCATTACTGTAGTGTACATTAAAGGGATACTTTGGTGAAAACAAGTTACCAACAATCGTCAGGTTCGGCAGGTGATCACTTAGTTATTGGTGGAATCCGACCAATCAGAACCACATCGTCGGAAGAATGTGCCACTTTTACCCCTTTTATTAACTGCAGCGGCCGGTAATGATGTGACCGCGGCTCCATTCATTATCATTGGAGCTCCCAGAAAAAGGCAAACCCAGCGCTCACAGCCACTGAGGGAGTGAAGGGATCATGGGCGAGCCGTACATCACCTCCAGTCTAACGGGGACAAAACAAACCTATGACTAAGGACTGTCTTTAAGGACATTGATGTAAATGTGCTTTTTAATACTTTTCTAATATAATGAATTTTTAAGGATCTAGATCTCAAGACTCTATGCTGGATATTTTTCTATTTTTTGGACACATAATGGGGATAAAAGCTGCACATTCAGCAGTCGCACCGCCACCAACTAATACCTTATCACATCCTTAGGCCTTGTGCACACACTGAGTATTTGGTGAGTTTTTTACCTCAGTATTTGTAAGACAAAACCAGGAGTGGAGCAATCAGAGGTCATATGTTCTGCATTTCTCACCATCTCCTGCTTCTGTCTTATAAATACTGAAGTGAAAATCTCACCAAATACTCACTGTGTGAACGTGGCCTTAGACCAGATCATTACTTGCTTTCTCTGGAGAACCTCTGTAAGTGCATTTTGCTGCTGCTGTGTCACAGGACAGGAAGGGGTTAAGCAACCAAGTTTTTAATATCTACTGGAAATAAAGAATTTTCCCCTTATTGATATCAGAAAAAAACTAATAATCAACCACAATCTACTATACCAAAGACCAGTAATACCACATATAAAGGAGACATACCACCACACTGTGATCAGAGCACATATTACTACTAAACTGTGATCAAATACTACCACGTGCAAGGTATAAATACTGCCCACACCATGATAAGACCACATATAACCGACACATTGTAATTGAATAATTCCACATTCAAGGCACAAATACACAACGCCATGACCAGAGCACATAATGCCACTACATAGTGACCAATAAAATCCGGTCAACCCATAGAAGCACCACCCAGCTCAAAATGGTTTGCCGTCGTCTGCTCCTTCCCCTCTCCTCTTACTTGATAAACCACAAGTTTGGTGCCAGACCCACTACTACATGTCAGTACTCTGTGGTGCCCAGCTGTTTCTTCTTCAGTATGAATAGTGACCAATAATACTACAATAATAAAGATTAAATAAAGCTCTGTATATTTGGTCAGTGTAAATACAGTGATTATCAGTGACATTATACACAGAAACTCTGTATATAGTGTCAGTGTACAGGTGATGCAGAGAACACCAGTGACATTATACACAGGAACTCTGTATATAGTGTCACTGTACAGGTGATGCAGAGAACACCAGTGACATTATACACAGGAACTCTGTATATAGTGTCAGTGTACAGGTGATGCAGAGATCACCTTTGACATTATGCACAGCAGCTCTCTATACAGTGTCAGTGTACAGGTGATGCAGAGATCACCAGTGACATTATACACAGGAGCTCTGTATATAGTGTATAGTGTGCGTGGATAGGTAATACACCTACTCACCAGAGATGTATCTTGGTGAAGTCATTCATCTTCAGGTTTCTTCTTCCCCTGTCGCAGACAAATACACATTACACGCTGCACATTACACGCTGCACATTACACGCTGCACATTACACATTACACGCTGCACATTACACATTACACGCTGCACATTACACACTGTACACTACACGCTTCACATTACACATTACACGCTGCACATTACACACTGCACATTACACGCTGCACATTACACGCTGCACATTACATATTACACGCTGCACATTACACACTGCACATTACATGCTGCACATTACACATTACACGCTGCACATTACACGCTGCACATTACACATTACACGCTGCACATTACACACTGCATATTACACATTACACATTGCACATTACATGCTGCACATTACACATTACACGCTGCACATTACACGCTACATATTACACACTGCACATTACACGCTGCACATTACACGCTGCACATTACATATTACACGCTGCACATTACACGCTGCACATTACACGCTGCACATTACACACTGCACATTACACTCTGCACATTACACATTACACACTGCACATTACACGCTGCACATTACACATTACACACTGCACATTTCACGCTGCACATTACACACTGCACATTACACACTGCACATTACACATTACACGCTGCACATTACACGCTGCACATTACATATTACACGCTGCACATTAAACATTACACGCTGCACATTACACATTACACACTGCACATTACACGCTGCACATTACACATTACATGCTGCACATTACACGCTGCACATTACACACTGCACATTACACACTGCACATTACACGCTGCACATTACACATTACACGCTGCAGATTACACACTGCACATTACACGCTGCACATTACACATTACACATTGTACATTACACACTGCACATTACACATTGCACATTACACGCTGCACATTACACGCTGCACATTACACACTGCACATTACACATTACACACTGCACATTACACATTACACACTGCACATTACACATTACACACTGCACATTACACATTACACACTGCACATTACACGCTGCACATTACACGCTGCAGATTACACATTACATGCTGCACATTACACATTACACACTGCACATTACACGCTGCACATTACACATTACACGCTGCACATTACACGCTGCATATTACACACTGCACATTACACACTGCACATTACACGCTGCACATTACACATTACACGCTGCACATTACACGGTGCACATTACACATTACGCGCTGCACATTACACGCTGCACATTACACATTACACACTGCACATTACACGCTGCATATTACACATTACACGCTGCACATTACACATTACACACTGCACATTACACACTGCACATTACACATTACACGCTGCACATTACACACTGCACATTACACATTACACGCTTCACATTACACGCTGCACATTACACATTACACGCTGCACATTACACACTGCACATTACACGCTGCACATTACACGCTGCACATTACAAATTACACGCTGCACATTACACACTGCACATTACATGCTGCACATTACACGCTGCACATTACACGCTGCACATTACACACTACACACACATTGCACACTACACACTATACTTATCTATGTAGAGGTATTTTTCTTTTCCTTCCTGGTCTTCAGGACAGCACTTCATCTTTTCTTGTAGTTGAAGCACTGCAGGCACCCCTTCCCCCTAAGGCTAGGGTCACACATAAGCCCTTGGTCCATTTTTGGCTTCATTTTTGGCATTTTATTTTTTCTAAGTCCAAAAACTGATAGAAAAACGGATTGGATGTAATAAACACCCTGTCCGTTTTTTTCTGCACTTAAAAAACATTGCTATGTCCGTTTTTGAGCCAAAAGCGTTGCTAGCAACGTTTTTGGGGTCCGTTTTTAAATTTAAAAAAAAAAATTTTTTTTTTTTAACATGGGCCCTATGGAAAAACGGATCTGTTTTTTTGGGGTGCCTTAACCCCTTCACGACCCAGGACGCAGCATATGCGTCCTGAAAACAAGTTCGTTCCCGACCTTGGACACATATGCTGCGTCCTCGCCAGTTTCCCGTCCTGCGGCTCTATTAACCGCGGTCACTAAGGGGGGCTAGGACCGCTCCGATTGGCAGTTTCACTTTCACTTCACTGCCAATCGGAGTGAATGTAATATCTCACCAATGAAACATCGTGAGATATTACAATCCAGCCAAGGCCTGATACTGGATAGCATCAGGCATTGGCTGGATAAGGGGTCCTGTGTCACCCCCCTCAGATTTGATTGGAGAGAGTGTCTCCCTCCAATCAGATGAGGGGGCGGCATGACCGGCGGGTCCCCTCCCTCCTAAGCCGCCGCAATTGTGCCGCCGATCCCGGGCCCTCTGCTCTCTCCCCTGGCTGCCAATGTTCCCCCCCTGCCCTCCGGATCTCCCCCGCTGCCCTCTGATCTCCCCCCTGCCCTCCGGATCTCCCCCCTCCCCTCCGGATCTCCCCCCTCCCCTCTGATCTCTCCCCCTGCCCTCCGGTCCACTCCCCCCGCTCTCTGGTGATCTCCGCTGCTTGCTCCGTTCTCCCCTTCTCTCCAGGCCTCTCACCTGTCTTCTTTTTTCTCCTCTGTCATCCGCTCTTCTCCCTCTTTCCTCCGCTCTTCTTCCTCTGTCCTCCGGTCTGCTCTGTCTTCTATCTTCTCTGTTGCTGTCCTCTTCCTGCGCCGTCCTCCCTCTTCTGTCGGCTCCTCTGCACAGTCATCTCCCAGCATTGAGATGAGGGTGCAGAGGAGCAGTGTCACAGCCAGGGCACAGCATCTGTGTGATTGCTGTGCCCTGGTCTGTGTTAACCCCCTAAGTGCTGTGATCTCATGGATCACAGCACTTAGTTTCCATGGTGATTGGATCCACTATCGCCAGAGACTTACAACAAGGGAGCACTTGATCCCTTGTTGCAGTCTCTGGGATCAGCGTCATGGTGCACAGTATGGCAGATCATTGCCATACAGTGCACCATGACACTGATCCCAGACTACAATAAGGGATCAACTGTCCTCTTGTTGTAGTCTCTGGGATTAGCGTCATGGTGCATGGTATGGCAATGATGTGCCATACCGTGCACCATGACGCTGATCCCAGAGACTACAACAAGAGGACAGTTGATCCCTTATTGTAGTCTGGGATCAGTGTCATGGTGCACTGTATGGCAATGATGTGCCATACCGTGCACCATGACGCTGATCCCAGAGACTACAAGAGGACAGTTGATCCCTTATTGTAGTCTCTGGGATCAGTGTCATGGTGCACTGTATGGCAATGATGTGCCATACCGTGCACCATGACGCTGATTCCAGAGACTACAACAAAGGAACACTTGATCCCTTGTTGTAGTCTCTGGGATCAGTGTCATGGTGCACAGTATGGCAATGATGTGCCATACCGTGCACCATGACGCTGATCCCAGAGACTACAACAAGAGGACAGTTGATCCCTTATTGTAGTCTCTGGGATCAGTGTCATGGTGCACTGTATGGCAATGATGTGCCATACCGTGCACCATGACGCTGATCCCAGAGACTACAACAAAGGAACACTTGATCCCTTGTTGTAGTCTCTGGGATCAGTGTCATGGTGCACAGTATGGCAGATCATTGCTATACAGTGCACCATGACACTGATCCCAGAGACTACAAGGGATCAAGTGTCCTCTTGTTGTACTCCCTGGGATCAGCGTCATGGTGCATGGTATGGCAATGATGTGCCATACCGTGCACCATGACGCTGATCCCAGAGACTACAACAAGGGAGCACTTGATCCCTTGTTGTAGTCTCTGGGATCAGTGTCATGGTGCACAGTATGGCAGATCATTGCTATACAGTGCACCATGACACTGATCCCAGAGACTACAAGGGATCAAGTGTCCTCTTGTTGTACTCCCTGGGATCAGCGTCATGGTGCATGGTATGGCAATGATGTGCCATACCGTGCACCATGACGCTGATCCCAGAGACTACAACAAGGGAGCACTTGATCCCTTGTTGTAGTCTCTGGGATCAGCGTCATGGTGCACAGTATGGCAGACCATTGCCATACAGTGCACTATGACACTGATCCCAGAGACTACAACAAGGGATCAAGTGTCCTTTTGTTGTAGTCCCTGGGATCAGCGTCATGGTGCATGGTATGGCAATGATGTGCCATACCGTGCCCCATGATGCTGATCCCAGAGACTACAAGGGAGCACTTGATCCCTTGTTGTAGTCTCTGGGATCAGCGTCATGGTGCACAGTATGGCAGATCATTGCCATACAGTGCACCATGACGCTGATCGCAGACACTACAACAAGGGATCAACTGTCCTCTTGTTGTAGTCCCTGGGATCAGCGTCATGGCGCATGGTATGGCAATGATGTGCCATACCGTGCACCATGACGCTGATCCCAGAGACTACAACAAGGGAGCACTTGATCCCTTGTTGTAGTCTCTGGGATCAGCGTCATGGTGCACAGTATGGCAGACCATTGCCATACAGTGCACTATGACACTGATCCCAGAGACTACAACAAGGGATCAAGTGTCCTTTTGTTGTAGTCCCTGGGATCAGCGTCATGGTGCATGGTATGGCAATGATGTGCCATACCGTGCACCATGACGCTGATCCCAGAGACTACAACAAGAGGACACTTGATCCCTTGCTGCAGTCTCTGGATGTAGCAGAGGCGATCGAGCGTCGTGGGATCTTCGTTGTGGACTACGTCGGAGGCGATCGAGCGTCGTGGGACCTTCGTTGTGGACTACGTCGGATCTTTACAATAAAGATGGAGTCCGAATTTTGTTTGTGTTTTTTTTTCAAATAAAAAGATTTTTCTCTGTGTGTATTTTCTGACTATTTACCAGAGATTCCTAATGGCGGGTCTAACATTGGCCCTATATTATGAATCTCGGGCTTAGTGCCAGCTGCCAATAAAAAGCTGGCATTAACCCCTTTATTACCCAGTTTGCCACCGGCACCAGGGCAACTGGAAGAGCCTGGGTACAGCGCCAGAAAATGGCGCTTCAATGAATGCGCCATTTTCTGGGGCGGCTGCGGGCTGCAATTCGCAGCATGGGGGGCCCAGAACGCTTGGGCCTCTCTATGCTGAGGATTCCAGTCCTCAGCTGCCTAGTTGTACCTGGCTGGACCAAAAATATGGCGGAGCCCTATGTCATTTTTTTTCTAGAAATAATTCTAGAAATTAAAAAAAAATAGGCTTCGCTGTATTTTTGGTTCCAGCCAGGTATGACGAGGCAGCTGGGGGCTGGTGGCAGTCCGTAGCAGCCAAGTTGTACCTGGCTGGACCAAAAATATGGCGGAGCCCCATGCAATTTTTTTTTTACTTCTACCAATAAAATGACAAGGAGCTTTGCCTTATTTTTGGATGCCAGCCAGGTACAACTTGGCAGTTGGGGGGCTGCAATCCTCATCGTTGAGAGACCCAAATACTGTGTCCCCCCCACGCTGCAAATTGCAACCCAAAGCCACCCCAGAAAATAGCACATTAGAGGTGCCATTTTCTGGTGCTGTACCCCAACTCTTCCAGTTGCCCTTTTGCTGGTGGCAATGCTAGTGGCACACAGGGGTTCTCCATACGCGACATGGAGTCCGCTAACAATTCCAAATGTTAGCGGACACCATGTCGCGTATGGAGAGCCCCTGTGTGCCTAAACATTGGAGCTCCCCAACAAGTGACCCCATTTTGGAAACTACACCCCCCAAGGAACGTATCTAGATGCATAGTGAGCACTTGAACCCCCAAGTGGTTCACAAATTGATCCATAATTGATTTCAACAAAAAAATAAATTGATTTCAACAAAAAATTTATTTTTTCATTTTTACGGATCAATTTGTGAAGCACCTGGGGGTCTAATGTTTAGTCACACAGCGGTTCTCCATACGCAACATGGTGTCCGCTAACAATTCCAATTGTTAGCGGACACCATGTCGCGTATGGAGAGCCCCTGTGTGCCTAAACATTGGAGCTCCCCACAAGTGACCCCATTTTGGAAACTACACCCCCCAAGGAACGTATCTAGATGCATAGTGAGCACTTTGAACCCCCAGGTGCTTCACAAATTGATCCGTAAAAATGAAAAAATAAATTTTTTATGGAAATAAAAGTACTTTTTCATTTTTACGGATGAATTTGTGAAGCACCTGGGGGTTCAAAATGCTCACCACCCATCTAGATAAGTTCCCTGGGGGCTCTAGTTTCCAAAATGGGGTCACTTGTGGGGAATTCAATGTTTAGGCACACAGGGGCTCTCCAAACGCGACATGGTGTCCGCTAACAATTTGAATGGAAAATCAGCTCAAATTGTTAGCGGACACCATGTCGCGTTTGGAGAGCCCCTGTGTGCCTAAACATTGGAGCTCCCCTACAAGTGACCCCATTTTGGAAACTAGACCCCCCAGGGAACTTATCTAGATGGGTTGTGAGCATATTGAACCACCAGGTGCTTCACAAATTAATGAAAAAAAAAATATTTTGTGGAAAAAAAGTACTTTTTCATTTTTACGGATCAATTTGTGAAGCATCTCGGGGTTCAAAGTGCTCACTATACATCTAGATATGTTCCCTGGGGGGTCTAGTTTCCAAAATGGGGTCACTTGTGGGGGAGCTCCAATGTTTAGGCACACAGGGGCTCTCCAAACACGACATGGTGTCCGTTAACAATTTGAATGGAAATCAGCTCAAATTGTTAGCGGACATCATGTCACGTTTGGAGAGCCCCTGTGTGCCTAAACATTGGAGCTCCCCTATAAGTGACCCCATTTTGGAAACTAGACCCCCCAGGGAACTTATCTAGATGGGTGGTGAGCATTTTGAACACCCCAGTGCTTCACAAATTAATCTGTAAAAATGAAAAAAGAAAATTTTTGTGGAAATAAAAGTACTTTTTCATTTTTATGGATGAATTTGTGAAGCACCTGGGGTTCAAAGTGCTCACCAGCCATCTAGATACGTTCCATGGGGGGTCTAGTTTCCAAAATGGGGTCACTTGTGGGGAGCCCCAATGTTTAGGCACACAGGGGCTCACCAAACGCAACATGGTTACAGCTAACAATTTGAGCTGATTTTTATTCAAATTGTTAACGGACACCATGTTGCGTTTGGAGAGCCCCTGTGTGCCTAAACATTGGAGCTCCCCCACAAGTGACCCCATTTTGGAAACTAGACCCCCCAGGGAACATATCTAGATGGGTAGTGAGCATATTGAACCCCCAGGTGCTTTACAAATTGATCTGTGAAAATGAAATAGTACTTTTTTTTTTCACAAAAATTTTCTGTTAGCCTACATTTTTTCGTTTTCACATGGCAACAGCATAAAATTCATCCTAAAATTAGTTGGGCAATTTCTCCTGAGTACACTGAAACCTCATATGTGGTCATAAACCACTGTTTGGGCGCACGGCAGGGCTCAGAAGTGAAGGAGCGCCATTTCACTTTTTGAATGTAAAATTAGCTCCAAAATTCAAATTGCGCTCCTTCCCTTCTGAGCCCTGCTGTGCACCCAAACAGTGGTTTATGACCACATATGAGGTATCGATGTACTCAGGAGAAATTGCCCAACAATTTTTATGATGCATTTTATCCTGTTGCCCATGTGAAAATGAAAAAATTGAGGCTAAAAGAACATTTTTGATAAAAAAATTAAAATATCCATTTTTTGTTTCCACTTTGCTTTAGTTCCTGTGAAGCACCTGAAGGGTTAATAATCTTCTTAAATGTAGTACTGAGTATCTTGAGGGGTGCAGTTCTTGGAATGGTGTCACTTTTGGGTGTTTTCTGTCATGTACACCCCTCAAAGAGACTTCAAATGGGATGTGGTCACTAAAAAAAAGGGTTTTGTAAATTTTGGTTGAAAAATGAAAAATTGCTCATGAACTTTGAACCCTTATAACGTCCTAACAAAATTTTTTTTTTTTTTCCAAAATTGTGCTGATGTGAAGTAGACATGTGGGAAATATTATTTAATAACTTTTTTCTGTCACATATCTCTCTTGTTTATCAGAAAAAAAAATAAAAAATGTGAAAATTGTGAAATTTTCAAACTTTTTGCCATATTTTTAATTTTTTCACAAATAAACGCAAAAATTATCGACTTAAATTTAATACTAGCATGAAGCCCAATATGTCACGAAAAAACAATCTCAGAATCGCTAGGATCCGTTGAAGCGTTCCCGAGTTATAACCTCATAAAGGGACACTGGTCAGAATTGCAAAAAAGGCCAAGGTCTTTAGGGTCAAAATAGGCTGGGTCCTGAAGGGGTTAAAAAATGGATCCGTTTTTTTGAGAATTTTGATCAAAAAATAACTAAGTCCAAAAACGTTCAGGGGTGTAGGAGGCTCAAAAAGCACCCAAAAAAAAACGGATTGGTCATGGAAATCACTTCCAAAAACGGATTTCTATGTGTGACCTCAGCCTAACTGACACTGCTGACAAGACGAACAGATCGGAGAGCACAGAGGGAGCGGGAGCTGGGGCCCCTGCAGGCTTCTTGGAAGCAGGAGCTGGGGCCTCTGCATGCTTCATGGCAGGGGGAGCCTTCTTGGGAGCTGGGGTCTGGGGCCCCTGCAGGCCTGACCTAACATGATTCCCCCTGAGCACTGTTTCCCCACCTGGACCAGGGGGACCCGTTTGGGCCCGTTGGGGGGCAGGGCTAAGGGGGTGGGGCCACAATGCCTGGAGGCCCACCATGACTTTTAACCGGTTACCCGGCGGCCCAGACCGAGCCTGCTCAATGCAGAGAAGTATACACAACAGGTTGTTCCCATTCGTGGGACACAACACTCCCCGTCTGAAATCGTCCGATTTCACAAGTCCTGTGTGACGTAAGGAGCCGATTATGTCCCTCGATGTCATGAAACCTGCAAAAGAGGAAAGAAAAGCAATCACTAATGCAGTATTCAAGTCCATGCTTGCAGTGAAATGCAGTCCTTGAATGAAAAAATAAAAAATGAAAACGAGTCCAACAGAAAAAAAAAAACATCTTCAGATTGGTGAAGCCGCAAACTTGCTAACTCTTCAACCAACCCAACAGTAGAAGTCCTAGTCTGAAGGGAAAGATCAAAGTTCGATTGGACACTGACAGTTCTATGTCCTGGTACAGCAGGGGTAGGAGGAGGTAGGCTCCCCGCCATGACAAAGTCCCGCAAAAAGTACAGTTCATGGAACTCCTCACTCCCCACTGGAGCTCTCTACTCCCTAATGTTCCTCCCACCCACACACTTTTCTACCCTCTGTCTGAGCTCCTCCCAGGGACTGGGTCCTCCCTACAGCGGGTCCACCCACGGTCCCCTGCTCTAGGGTGTGTGTGTATGTGTATGAATGGGTGTTTTGAGGGTCCCTCATGCAGCATCCCAATTCCTCAGCCACAGAAATACTACACACTCTTTTATGAATGCAGTACCCCTCCATGGCATCCCGACCAGTGGGGCGCCACAAGTCTCCTCTACAATGTAATTTTCTGTATCTCCTCCACAATATAAGATACTGGATCAAGTTGTGGTACGTTGTGTCAGTTGTGGTTTATCTGCAGGCGGGTATGTGGGATCTGGGATCTGTTTGTGTGGAGTTGTCATTTTTGGTTGGTTTCTTTATTTTGCTCTGTATAACTCCCATCATCCTCTGTTGCAGGGGATCCACTATCCGTTCACCAAGATCACCTCCTGCTTCTCCGGTGACATGCAGATGACGGGTCAGAGGCCGTGCACCTTCTTCAGGCAGGTCAGTAGTTTTTATCCAGCAGAGAGCGTATCATATCTGAAGCCTGTGACCGGCAGAGGTTTATGGACTGAGGATAAGTAGCGCCGGGTATGTCGGGTCGCTGCTTATCCTCAGTTGTAGCCTACGTCCACACATAGTGTATTTTGGCATTTATGCGGCGCCATTGCGCATCAGAGCAAAAGCAATGGCTTTCGCAGAAGTGCATTCACATGGGCCGTCATTTTGCGGATGCGCTTAGTCATTCTTTATGCACAATGTGAATTCTTTGTGCTATTCACCTGTGCTTTTCCTCACCTCGCCGCGTTCCCCCGGGGATCGCTCCTCATACCGACACTGTAGGACTTGTACTGGACCTTAGACAGCACCATATGACCGGGCGACGTCACCAGGTCACATGGTGTTGCAGGGTCCTAGAGGCTGCGCTCACTGTAGCCCGGCAGGGGTGACAGAAGATCACCGGCGGTCACCGGGGGACAGCGGCTAGATAAGTGCAGGTTCATATACAGCGTATTGCTGCGTCCTGGGAGGATGGATCCACTCTCTGCAGTTTAGCACCAAAGACAGATCCTCACAAAACGCAGCGTTCTGTCTGTGAATGTAGCCATAAGCCCTGACCACGGTGAAGCTGTACGTCATGTGACGGCCATGGCCGCGGCAGCTCTGACGTCTCAGTTTTGAGTGTGCCCGCTGGGGCTGATGGCGGATCATGCAGTTCCTAAGAGCTGTGACTCCCAGTTCACTTGACAGCAATCAGAGATCCTTCCTTGGTTTGTGAGAATGTGGCGGATCTACGGTCAGATCTCCAGTTTTAGGATGTTCCCCTAGGTGGCCGCATTGTGCACGTACCCGGACCTGCTGGACAGCGCTCAGTTCCCAGTAGACGCCAAGGCCAGAGCCCGAGCAATCCTGAAGACCCTGGACAATGGATCTGTGGGTGAGTGGGGGAGCAGATCTCAGGATCGGGGGCGAAGGCGGTCTCAGGTTGAGATCGGGGAGGTTTTAGGTTGTAATCAGAGAGGTCTCAGGTTGGGATTGAAGAGATCACCAGTTAGGATTAGGGAGGTCTCAGGCAGAGATCCAGCAGGTTTCAGGTTGGTATCGGAAAAGTCTTAGATTTAGATCGAAGAGGTCTCAGGTTGGGATCAGGGAGGTCTCGGGTTGAGATCGGGAGGCCTCAGGTTGGGATCAGGGAGGTCTCAGGTTGAGATCGGGAGGCCTCAGGTTGGGATCAGGGAGGTCTCGGGTTGAGATCGGGAGGACTCAGGTTGAGATCGGGAGGCCTCAGGTTGGGATCAGGGAGGTCTCAGGTTGGTATCGTGGAGCTCTCATGTTGGGATGAGGGAGGTCTCATGTTGGGATGAGGGAGGTCTCGGGTTGAGATCGGGAGGCCTCATGTTGTGATGAGGGAGGTCTCAGGTTGAGATCGGGAGACCTCAGGTTGGGATCAGGGAGGTCTCAGGTTGAGATCGGGAGGTCTCAGGTTGAGATCGGGAGGTCTCAGGTTGAGATCGGGAGGCCTCGGGTTGGGATCAGGGAGGTCTCGGGTTGAGATCGGGAGGTCTCAGGTTGAGATCGGGAGGTCTCAGGTTGAGATCGGGAGGTCTCAGGTTGAGATCGGGAGGCCTCAGGTTGGGATCAGGGAGGTCTCGGGTTGAGATCGGGAGGCCTCAGGTTGGGATCAGGAGGTCTCGGGTTGAGATCGGGAGGCCTCAGGTTGGGATCAGGGAGGTCTCAGGTTGAGATCAGGAGGCCTCAGATTGGGATCAGGGAGGCCTCAGGTTGAGATCGGGAGGCCTCAGGTTGGGATCAGGGAGGTCTCAGGTTGGTATCGTGGAGCTCTCATGTTGGGATGAGGGAGGTCTCATGTTGGGATCAGGGAGGTCTCGGGTTGAGATCGGGAGGCCTCATGTTGTGATGAGGGAGGTCTCAGGTTGAGATCGGGAGGTCTCAGGTTGAGATCGGGAGGTCTCAGGTTGAGATCGGGAGGCCTCAGGTTGAGATCGGGAGGCCTCAGGTTGGGATCAGGGAGGTCTCAGGTTGAGATCGGGAGGTCTCAGGTTGAGATCGGGAGGTCTCAGGTTGAGATCGGGAGGCCTCAGGTTGGGATCAGGGAGGTCTCGGGTTGAGATCGGGAGGCCTCAGGTTGGGATCAGGGAGGTCTCGGGTTGAGATCGGGAGGCCTCAGGTTGGGATCAGGGAGGTCTCAAGTTGAGATCAGGAGGCCTCAGATTGGGATCAGGGAGGCCTCAGGTTGAGATCGGGAGGCCTCAGGTTGGGATCAGGGAGGTCTCAGGTTGAGATCGGGAGGCCTCAGGTTGGGATCAGGGAGGTCTCGGGTTGAGATCGGGAGGCCTCAGGTTGGGATCAGGGAGGTCTCGGGTTGAGATCGGGAGGCCTCAGGTTGGGATCAGGGAGGTCTCGGGTTGAGATCGGGAGGCCTTAGGTTGGGATCAGGGAGGTCTCGGGTTGAGATCGGGAGGCCTCGGGTTGGGATCAGGGAGGTCTCAGGTTGAGATCGGGAGGCCTCAGGTTGGGATCAGGGAGGTCTCGGGTTGAGATCGGGAGGCCTCAGGTTGGGGTCAGGGAGGTCTCAGGTTGAGATCGGGAGGCCTCAGGTTGGGATCAGGGAGGTCTCAGGTTGGGATCAGGGAGGTCTCAGGTTGAGATCGGGAGGCCTCAGGTTGAGATCGGGAGGCCTCAGGTTGGGATCAGGGAGGTCTCAGGTTGGGATCAGGGAGGTCTGAGGTTGAGATCGGGAGGCCTCGGGTTGGGATCAGGGAGGTCTCAGGTTGAGATCGGGAGGCCTCAGGTTGGGATCAGGGAGGTCTCGGGTTGAGATCGGGAGGACTCAGGTTGAGATCGGGAGGCCTCGGGTTGGGATCAGGGAGGTCTCAGGTTGAGATCGGGAGACCTCAGGTTGGGATCAGGGAGGTCTCGGGTTGAGATCGGGAGGACTCAGGTTGAGATCGGGAGGCCTCAGGTTGGGATGAGGGAGGTCTCAGGTTGAGATCGGGAGGCCTCAGGTTGGGATCAGGGAGGTCTCGGGTTGAGATCGGGAGGACTCAGGTTGAGATCGGGAGGCCTCAGGTTGAGATCGGGAGGCCTCAGGTTGGGATCAGGGAGGTCTCGGGTTGAGATCGGGAGGACTCAGGTTGAGATCGGGAGGCCTCAGGTTGAGATCGGGAGGCCTCAGGTTGGGATCAGGGAGGTCTCAGGTTGAGATCGGGAGGCCTCAGGTTGGCATCAGGGAGGTCTCAGGTTGGGATCAGGGAGGTCTCAGGTTGGGATCAGGGAGGTCTCAGGTTGAGATCGGGAGGCCTCAGGTTGGGATCAGGGAGGTCTCGGGTTGAGATCGGGAGGCCTCAGGTTGGCATCAGGGAGGTCTCAGGTTGGGATCAGGGAGGTCTCAGGTTGAGATCGGGAGGTCTCAGGTTGGGATCAGGGAGGTCTCAGGTTGAGATCGGGAGGTCTCAGGTTGGGATCAGGGAGGTCTCGGGTTGAGATCGGGAGGCCTCAGGTTGGGATCAGGGAGGTCTCAGGTTGAGATCGGGAGGCCTCAGGTTGGGATCAGGGAGGTCTCGGGTTGCGATTTATGAGTCTCACAGGTCTACTCTATCTACAGGCAGTTACAACCCACCATACATCAATAAGACGCTGCCAGAGAAGATCGCCAGGTACATCACCCGGAGAGATAATGGGGTCCCCTGCGACCCCCGAAATGTCATCGTGTGCAGCGGAGCCTCACAGGCGGCACTGGTGAGTCCCCGTACAAACGTCCTCCAGCTGCACCACAAAACCCACCGAGAAAATCTGCAGCACGGACTGAAGGATGAGGGAGGAAATGTCTGGACCGTAGGGGGAAAGACCTCCACTGCGAGTAGGCAAGAGGGGACGTCAACTCCATATTGCAAAGCTAGAGTAACAGAATAGTGAGTGCAGCTCTGGAGGTGACTGGAGGATAAGATATGATGTAACAGCAGAATAGTGAGTGCAGCTCTGGAGGTGACTGGAGGATGAGAAATTATGTAACAGCAGAATACTGACTGCAGCTCTGGAGGTGACTAGAGGATAAGATATGATGTAACAGCAGAATAGTGAGTGCAGCTCTGGAGGTGACTGGAGGATAAGACATGATGTAACAGCAGAATAGTGAGTGCAGCTCTGGAGGTGACTGGAGGATAAGATATAATGTAACAGCAAAATAGTGAGTGCAGCTCTGGAGGTGAGAGGAGGATAAGATATGATGTAACAGCAGAATAGTGAGTGCAGCTCTGGAGGTGACTGGAGGATAAGACACGATGTGACAGCAGAATAGTGAGTGCAGCTCTGGAGGTGAGTGGAGGATAAGATATGATGTAACAGCAGAATAGTGAGTGCAGCTCTGGAGGTGAGTGGAGGATAAGATATGATGTAACAGCAGAATAGTGAGTGCAGCTCTGGAGGTGAGTGGAGGATAAGATATGATGTAACAGCAGAATAGTGAGTGCAGCTCTGGAGGTGAGTGGAGGATAAGATATGATGTAACAGCAGAATAGTGAGTGCAGCTCTGGAGGTGACTGGAGGATAAGATATGATGTAACAGCAGAATAGTGAGTGCAGCTCTGGAGGTGGTGAGTACTTCTCCCCTCAGTTGTGCTGTGTTGTGCCTGCAGAGCTCACTGTCCCTGGTGGTGAATGATGAGTCGGAGCTGAGGACGGGGATTCTGGTACAGTCACCCTCTTTCTCGCTGTACGAGGACATCATCGCCCTGTGTGGCGCGGTCCTGTTACCGTATTACCTGGAGGAGGAGGGCGGCTGGGCCGTCAGTGTCCGCCAGATTCGGGAATCTCTCTCTGCCGCCCGGAAGCGATGTGATCCCCGCGTGATCTGCGTCATCAATCCGGGGAACCCAACAGGTGAGGTGACCGGTCCTATAATGACAGGAGGTGACCGGTCCTATAATGACAGGAGGTGAGCGGTCCTATAATGACCGGAGGTGAGCGGTCCTATAATGACAGGAGGTGAGCGGTCCTATAATGACAGGAGGTGACCGGTCCTATAATGACAGGAGGTGACCGGTCCTATAATGACAGGAGGTGACTGGTCCTATAATGACAGGAGGTGACCGGTCCTATAATGACCGGAGGTGACTGGTCCTATAATGACCGGAGGTGAGCGGTCCTATAATGACAGGAGGTGACCAGTCCTATAATGACAGGAGGTGACCGGTCCTATAATGACAGGAGGTGACCGGTCCTATAATGACAGGAGGTGACCGGTCCTATAATGACAGGAGGTGACCGGTCCTATAATGACAGGAGGTGATCGGTCCTATAATGACAGGAGGTGATCGGTCCTATAATGACAGGAGGTGACCGGTCCTATAATGACAGGAGGTGACCGGTCCTATAATGACAGGAGGTGACCGGTCCTATAATGACACCAGGTGAGCTGTCCCATAATGACAGGAGGTGACCGGTCCTATAATGACAGGAGGTGACCGGTCCTATAATGACAGGAGGTGACCGGTCCTATAATAACAGGAGGTGACCGGTCCTATAATGAGAGGAGGTGACCGGTCCTATAATGACAGGAGGTGACTGGTCCTATAATGACAGGAGGTGACCGGTCCTATAATGACTGGAGGTGACCGGTCCTATAATGACAGGAGGTGACCGGTCCTATAATGACAGGAGGTGACCGGTCCTATAATGACACCAGGTGAGCTGTCCCATAATGACAGGAGGTGACCGGTCCTATAATGACACCAGGTGACCGGTCCTATAATGACACCAGGTGAGCTGTCCCATAATGACAGGAGGTGACCGGTCCTATAATGACACCAGGTGACCGGTCCTATAATGGCAGGAGGTGACCGGTCCTATAATGACAGGAGGTGACCGGTCCTATAATGACACCAGGTGACCGGTCCTATAATGACAGGAGGTGACCGGTCCTATAATGACAGGAGGTGACCGGTCCTATAATGACAGTAGGTGAGCGGTCCTATAATGACAGGAGGTGACCGGTCCTATAATGACAGGAGGTGACTGGTCCTATAATGACACCAGGTGAGCTGTCCCATAATGACAGGAGGTGACCGGTCCTATAATGACACCAGGTGAGCGGTCCTATAATGACAGGAGGTGAGCGGTCCTATAATATACAGGAGGTGACCGGTCCTATAATGACAGGAGGTGACCGGTCCTATAATGACAGGAGGTGACCGGTCCTATAATGACAGGAGGTGACCGGTCCTATAATGACAGGAGGTGACCAGTCCTATAATGACAGGAGGTGACCGGTCCTATAATGACAGGAGGTGACCGATCCTATAATGACAGGAGGTGACCGGTCCTATAATGACAGGAGGTGAGCGGTCCTATAATGACAGGAGGTGAGCGGTCCTATAATGACAGGAGGTGACCGGTCCTATAATGACAGGAGGTGACCGGTCCTATAATGACAGGAGGTGACCGGTCCTATAATGACAGGAGGTGAGCGGTCCTATAATATACAGGAGGTGACTGGTCCTATAATGACAGGAGGTGAGCGGTCCTATAATGACAGGAGGTGAGCGGTCCTATAATGACAGGAGGTGACCGGTCCTATAATGACAGGAGGTGACCGGTCCTATAATGACACCAGGTGACTGGTCCTATAATGACAGGAGGTGACCGGTCCTATAATGACTGGAGGAGACCGGTCCTATAATGACAGGAGGTGAGCGGTCCTATAATGACAGGAGGTGAGCGGTCCTATAATGACAGGAGGTGAGCGGTCTGTATTGGACTTTCTCTCTCATTATGTTTCCTCTCCTCCAGGTCACGTTCTGACCCTGGAGATGATCTCGGAGATCATTGTTTTGGCCCGGAGGAGAAGCTGCTGATCTTCGCTGATGAGGTGATCACTTGTGTCCTAGATCCCAACAATCCTGATATCCGCTGATATGTATAAAAAAAGTGTTAGAATCTATTATCCGCTATATGGCAGTATTGTGTGTCCGCTATATGGTGGTATTGTGTGTCCACTATATGGTGGTATTGTGTGTCCCCCTATATGGTGGTATTGTGTGTCCGGTATATGGCAGTATCATCAGTATTGTGTGTCCGCTATATGACAGTATTGTGTGTCCGCTATATGGTGGTATTGTGTGTCCCCCTATATGGTGGTATTGTGTGTCCGGTATATGGCAGTATCATCAGTATTGTGTGTCCGCTATATGGCAGTATAGTGTGTCCACATTATGGCGGTATTGTGTGTCCCCTATATGACAGTATTGTGTGTCTCCTATATGGTGGTATTGTGTGTCCCCCTATATGGTGGTATTGTGTGTCCGGTATATGGCAGTATCATCAGTATTGTGTGTCCGCTATATGACAGTATTGTGTGTCCGCTATATGGTGGTATTGTGTGTCTGCTATATGGTGGTATTGTGTGTCCCCCTATATGGTGGTATTGTGTGTCCCCCTATATGGTGGTATTGTGTGTCCCCCTATATGGTGGTATTGTGTGTCCCCCTATATGGCAGTATCATCAGTATTGTGTGCCCGCTATATGGCAGTATAGTGTGTCCACATTATGGCAGTATTGTGTGTCCCCTATATGACAGTATTGTGTGTCTCCTATATTGTGGTATTGTGTGTGCGCTGTCTGTATGGATACAAAGTTGCACACTCCTTTAGATGTTTTTGATGCAAGGTTTATTATGAACAGTTAATGGCCACAGATGTCAACGCGTTTCGGCTTTAACCAAAGCCTTGATCACGACAATTGGCTATGAAACAAAACAAATAAAAGTGTATAAATATTTACAAACATATGGTGTCACCTGTGCTGTAGAGAGCACAGGAAAAAGGCAATTTACATATTTACATAGGTCAACGATACTGTTGAGGACAGCAAGAATGTATTACTGTCCCAGAGGATGTTATTAGTACATAGAAGGTAATAGGGGAGCTGAGCAGTTAGTTTAGGGAGTGCCAAAGAGTTGGTCAGTAGCGATTGGAGGAAGGTATAGATAGGTTAGAGAGGTGTATATAGATATACTTAATTAGACATATTTAGTTAGAGAGATAGGGTCGTAGTATGAAAAAGTATCCGAGTTACCAGGTGTGGGTCATGGAATGTTCTAGGATAAGATTGGAAAGAGGCGTCTTTCCTTGGTGGCGAACGCTTGAGTAAGGTGGTTTGCTTTATTTCAATAATTCCCAAATGGGGATAGGCGTTTTTCAGCACGGTCCTATGGAAAGCAATATCATAGCTGTCACTATTCTGGCAAGAAGATCAACCAGAGCTAAATAAAGTACCATGTAGCGTTAGTCCCTCCAAGCTGACAAATCATTAGTATTATGTGATTATATAGTTTGATTATATCTCCTTAATTTCAATGTAGCCTAAAAAGATATATGTGTCAGATAGGTTGTATAATATATGTGCAGAGCTAATCATTGTCAAAACAAAAGTTCCTTCTGCTTTTTACCCAAAGTGCATGTTGGGCATTAATGGACAGAGTGCCTGTCATTATAGAGTTAAATCCCTTCTTTCAGTGATAGGTCTGCCCCCGTCAGAGTCCTGGTAGGAATGAGCACAGTGTGTTATCGGTTGCTGCTATTTATAGCAGAAAACAGGAAGTGGGGAATCCGCACATGCTCAGTAGCGTGTCTCGGACAAAGTGTGGCAGAAGTGCCATGTTAGGTATATGCTAACCAGTGACTGCTTGTAGTTGAGAGTGCAATGCATCATGGGAGGGAAGGGGAGGAGCCGTTCTCAGCCTGTCAGCTTCAGTGTAAACAATGCTGCTAGTAGTAATTATAGCAGGAGATCGGTGTGAAGGGGGGCTGATTGTAAGCATGAATGAAGGGTGTGTTATGGAGTATTCCACAGGAGGTATATTATACAAGAAGACAAGATCAATATTAGATATTTCAGTATTAGGAAGAATGTAAAAGGCCCAAAGGGTGAAGACATTGAGAGGAACAGAAGACATATACTTTATCAATATTGTGACGTCATGCTTAGTATCTTATAGTAGATATATTGTTCTCATGTATTATATCTCAGAGTAATGGCATACATATTGGTTATGATCCAATAAAAATGGATCTAGATGATAAGATTTATTATTTCACTTCAGGAAAAATGGGAGAGAAGTGAGTTAGTACAATGGAAACTGTAATGGAGACAACCCTTGTTAAAAACAAGGTCAGCTGGACCACTGCTTCATTGTTATGTTGAAGGCAACAATGTGTATATAGTGCCTAAAACTTTTAAGGCACAAATTTCTTCGGTCACATTCTTCATTTATAACCTATATTGGGGGAAAAAAGGTTAAGAGACACAGGGGGTCCCAACCCTCAGCAACAGATATCTAGGTCATTAGGAGCAAGACTAATATCTATACGGTACAGGCTCTAGTTGGGATCTTACCATTCCAGTGCAACGACTAGGGGAAGGGAAGGTGAAAGGGTTTGGCGACCCTTATCTCTCAGTATATCTGAAGTAAGTGGAAGAAAAAAAGGAAAGATCATTAGTGGGTTAGTTTAACTGAAAAGAAATTTGTGCCTTAAAAGTTTTAGGCACTATATACACATTGTTGCCTTCAACATAACAATGAAGCGGGGGGCGTGTCCTGGAGCCGATGGTGCAGGACGCAGACTGAAAGAGCTCCTCAGCCCCAGCCTAATTAACGGCGGAATCAAGCCTCTCTTCAACGGCTAATCCTCCCCAACAGCACCGGAATACGTCCTGAACACATCAGGATGCCGAAACCGGGGCCACGGCGCAGAGAGGACTCGCAAACAGTCCTTAACTATTTTGGCGCGGAAGCACAGCGGGGACCCAGAGGTAAAATGGCGCCGTCCCCAGGAGCGCAGTACCGCTCCCCTCCCCACACTAGATCCTCCAGTGTAGCGGATGCAGGCTCCGATCATGAAGGAGGAAGGGGAGATGAGGCATTAGTCACGCAGGGCTGCCTCAAGGCAATGCTGGGGGACTTGCATCGCTCCCTTCAGGAGGACATGAGAAACATGGTCTCCCAGATGAAAGAAGACATAAATGCTCTGGGAGATAGGACGGGACACTTGGAAAATAAGATGGCTGAGTATGCCTCGGCACATAATCAGCTAGCTGAGGATTACACTGTCATGGACAATGATGTTGTTTCACTCAAGGCTAAAATGTGGGAACTAGAGGACAAGCTCAGGAAGGGGAATGTGAAGATTAGAGGTGTTGCTGAGGGGGGAGAGACTGAAGACGTTCAGAAAGTGGTGGGAGATCTATTGCAGGTGGTGCTGCCTGACTCTCCCGCCTCGGATCTATCACTGGACAAGGCTTTCCGTCTACCTAAATCCCCTAAACTGGACAGAGACGTTCCCAGAGACATCCTGGTCGCCTTTACCAACCATAAAACTAGAGATCATTTACTACAAGCCATGAGACTTCGGGCACACCTACCTGACCCCTTCAAGAAAGTTGAAATATACCCAGACCTCTCCCCTGGCACTTTAGCCAGAAGAAGAGAGTTCGCTCCACATTGCCGTATACTCAGAGAGCGTGGGATCCAATACATTTGGGGGACTCCCGTTAAGGTCACCTTTCGATACAAAGGCATGAGACAGATTTTCTCTTCACCAACCAGACTCGGTAAGGCGATCCGGGAGTGGAAACTGACCGCGACAACTAAAGGATCTACCTCACCCAATTCTCCAAGTGGTCACAAACCAGAATCCCCGAACCAAGGAGCATCCCTCTCTCCTGCAAAAGACATATGATCAGGACTAAGAGGCTTGAGACATTTACAACACCCGACATTTTTGGGCTGGGTCTTAGCTCAGCTCTCACTGTTCTCAAGAGGGTGAACTGCTAATATCTGTGTTCCCCGTTTTTTCTTTGGAAGTGAACAGTGCTTGTGCCTTCACCCAACGCTGGCCAAGGAAGGCTGGCGCATAAGATCTGGAGGTGGTGAAGAGCAGCTTCATTGCCCCCCCACTGGGAGTGAGAACTCCCGTTAAGTATTGTCAGGTGCACGGTTATCATCTGCTAATTTCATCGTTTGATTGTTTAGTCTTGTTTACCCTCCCCCTCTTTTCTTTTCTTATATACGTGTCCTTAACTCCTTTTCCTCTCTTGATCTTTACCCTCACTCTTCTCCCTCTTTGTCCCATTCTAGGGTCACCTAACCTTATCCCTCCTTTTTCCCCTCTCACCTGACTAAACCCAAGGTTTATATTGCTGAACTGAGTGAGACTGAGACATAGCGGGAAAGTGCTAGCTTATAATGAGTGTTAAAATTGTTTCACTAAATGTGAAAGGGTTAAACTCCCCCTTTAAAAGGTCATTCTTATGGAAGGAGGTACGCAAGTGCAAGGCAGATGTCTTCTGCATACAAGAGACCCACTTACTGGAGGCGGATAATGTACGCTTACACCACAAATTGTTCCCACACATTTTTTTCGCCAACCATTCCTCCAAAAAAGCGGGGGTATGCATTATGATTAAAAACTCAGTCCAATTCCAGATGCAGAGAGTGGTGGCAGACCCTAACGGCCGTTTTCTTATCCTTGTCTGTGAGATTGGAGGAAAACTAGTCACAATTTCAAACATCTACGGCCCTAACGAGGCCCAGATTAAATTTGCACGTAATGTACTGGAAAAGGTCAGGGCGGAGTCTGGGGGCCTGTGCGTTGTGGCTGGTGACTTTAACCTGGTGATGGACCGCCTACTGGACTCCTCGTCCGATCAAAAAAGGAAAGGTCGGGAGCTAGGGCCCTTCTGCCGTGAGCTCCGATTTCATGATGTGTGGCGATATCAACACGCCACTGAA
The DNA here is from genome assembly GCA_033576535.1 of Allobates femoralis. Lineage (NCBI taxonomy): Eukaryota > Metazoa > Chordata > Amphibia > Anura > Aromobatidae > Allobates > Allobates femoralis. The sequence continues at coordinate 9,554,948 of JARQOC010000005.1, forward strand.
AGAGACTATTCCTTTTTCTCCCACAGGCACAGGTCGTATACCAGAATCGACTACTTCCTGGTTGACGATCAGACGCTCTCGGCCTGTGCCTGTGCGGAGATAGGACTGATTACCTGGTCGGACCATGCACCAGTGTCTCTGGAGCTCAAATTGGGCGGGGGAGGGCCCTCTCCCCGATCTTGGCGACTAAATACAAGTCTCCTGTCGGACAGGGGAGTCCAGGACGGTTTCTCTAAAAATATATCGGAGTTCTTCTCCCTAAATGACAATAATGAAGTCTCCGATGAGACCCTTTGGGAGTCTCATAAAGCATATCTTCGAGGTCTATTTATCCAGAAAGCTTCACAGCTGAAGCGTTGCCGGGACTCTCTCCGCTCTGGCCTGATCCAAAAGATAGAAAACGCCGAGAGTCTAAACAAACTGAACCCTTCCCCTCGCTTAACCTCGGAGATCTTCCAACTACGCCATCAACTAAGAGCTCTAATGTTGGAACAATATGAGAAAGGGCTGAGAACATTAAAGAAGGTGCACTACACCGAGGGTGATAGAGCGGGGGCAGTACTGGCGAGGCGCATCAAAAAGAGAGCCACAAAATCTATGATTACGGTAATGAAAGATGATAAGGGGTCGGAGGTCCGAAACCCTGCGGAAATTGCAGAAATTTTTGCTAGTTATTACGAGAAACTGTACAATTTAAATAGGGATCAGGAAACTCCGCAGCCAGTTCCTTTGGAAATTAACGCCTTTTTATCAAAATTGGACCTTCCCCTCCTCTCCTCGGAGCAACTAGCTGACCTAAATTCCCCGTTCTCGGACACCGAGATTAACAAGGCCATCTCTGCTTTAAAGATTTTGTCGGCTCCGGGCCCCCGATGGATTCCCGAACGGGTAATTTACTAAAACTTTCTCTGCCCACCTCAATTCCCTATCTAAGACGCTGTTGTTTCACGTCTTTGGAGTAACCAGTGGATCCATCCGCTGAACTCTGAGGCAAACGATATTCGCACGATCCCAACCGTGGGAAGTGCCCCATGACAGCTGGGAATACAGACCGATTTCACTTCTCATTGTGATTGAAATATTTCTTCCAATCTGCTTGCATTGTAGACTTACACCCTCCTCCCTTGCTGGGGGTCCTGACCAGGTGGGTTGTTTCGTGGAAGGGTGACAAGCGCAAAGACGGAACCCAGACGTGAGTATTGGACATTTTTAGGGGTGCAGAGTCCCGTGGGATCCCAGTGTCAACTCCTTTCAATAGATTGCAGAGAAAGCGTTTGATTCGGGTGCACGGATCCTACGGGCGTGCTGAGAATTCGGATTTGTGGTCCAATCCTATCAGCAGTTCTCTGCCTTATATTCCAAACCAATGCAAGGTCCTCTCCTCAGTTTCTTTCGCGAAGGTTTAGATTCTAGGACCAACAGGGGTGCCCCTCTCCAATAGTCTTTGCCTGGTGGTGGAGCCACTGGCAGCATGATACGGCTGATAGTCACATTCGGAATCCGAGTCGAGACTCAATTCACAAGATAGGCCTATACGCTGATGACATAATCAAATTTGTACCGACTCTCGTCCTCCTTTCCGGCTATTATGTCATCTGTTAACCTTCTCTAGTTTGTCATTTTACAAACTCAATGTTCAAATCATGATTCTACGATATGTGTCCCCCGTATTCTTGCATCTCGTCTTCAGGCCTCCTATCCCTTCAGTGGTGTCGAAGGAATACCTTATCTAGGAGTCACCCTTTGCCCCTCCTCCTTGGTCGTGCCTGTGAACATGGATGGTCTCAAGCGGACGTTGCAGAGGGCCTTAACTGATCATGTGGCCTTGGAGCTGTCATGGTTGGCCAGAATCCAGGCCTTCCGCATGATTCTGCTTCCAAAAATTCTCTATCTACTCAGATGTATTCCTTTCAGGATTGCTAATAAATACCTGACAAAGGTTCAGAACCTGGTGAATACATATGTGTGGGCCGCAAAGAAACCCAGGGTATCCAAAAAAATCATGTTCCTCCCTATGCACAGGGGAGGGATGGGGGTCCCAGACATCAAGTCGTACACAAGAGCTGTGATCTTGGAGGAGGCAAAAACGTGGTGGAACGCTAAAGAAAGGCTAAACCAATTGAGATGGTTACAGATAGAGAACCACTTGGTTAGAGGGGGTGATTTGCGGGGAATACTGGCTGCGGAGTCTCTCTCCCCTGTGAAGGAGTCGCATCCATCGACCCTTTCTTCTATTAGGACCTTGGTAGAGTATTGGAGAGAAGCACCAAGAAACTGGACTAAACTACCCACGGCGGTTATTCCGCTTTCGACTCTGAAACTACATGTCCCCCCCCTTGACGTGGCCCGTTGGTCCCAAGCAGGGATAAAAAATTTAGGTGATCTCTTCTCCAATAACACTCTCAAATCCTTTGATGACCTGATGAGGGATGCGCCCTCGCTAAGTACGGCCTTCCTACAGTACATGCAACTCCGACACTTCCTCCAGTCTCACCAATGCCGTAAAGAACTTGGGGTACTCCTCTCTTGTCCTACCCCATTTCAAATGTATCTTCTTTCAGATCCAAAAAAAACCAAAGGCCTTTCCATTATATACGCCGCCCTCCTGCATCTGGACACTCCTGACAAACTTCCTTACATGCATAAATGGGAGGCAGACTTAAACTTTGAATCAGACTGGGAAGAATGGGAAGGGGCGTCTAAGATAATATCCAGTTCAACCAGATGTATTACACACCTCGAAAACTTAAAAAAGATTCACTTACGGTGGTACCTCCCCCCGACCCGCTTGCAAAAGTTCAACCCGAACCTCTCTCCTAGTTGTTGGAGAGAATGCGGAGGGAAGGGTGATTTAACCCACATGTGGTGGTCCTGCCCCAAAATCGCCTTGTTCTGGCACCAGATTACACATTTAATCTCTGAAGTGTTGGACACTCAGATCCCTCTGACTCCTCAGTTGGCGTTACTCCACATAGGAGTTCGTGATTTCCACCCAGTAGTAAGTAAGACGCTGACCTACATTTTAATTGCCTCCAGACTAAGCATCGCAGCAAAGTGGAAGTCTATTTCTCCACCAACCCTCTCTGAAGTGACGAACAGACTAAACTTGATATTTTCATATGAATATCATCTAGCCCTCACTCGAAGTGATAAAGAGCCCACGTTGGAAGCTTGGAAATTTTGGGCTTCACATCACCTGGCATCGCCTCTTCCTACTTAAGCTAAGGCCTCTTTATTGAACTAGGTTTTGGTCGTCTTGGTCGTTCACAAGTCAGTTGATGTTTTGCTCCCTCTGTCATCCCCCCCCCCCCAACTCAATACTCTCCCTTCCCCCAACCTCCCCCCCCCCCCCCTCCCCACTCCTTCCTAAATATCTGAGATTTGAAACTATACATCTCTTGTATCTGCAATTTTTGATTACCTGTTCTTTTTTGAACTGTAAAAAATGCTACTTGTACCCTCTTTCTTTTAATAAAAATTATTGTGATAAAAAAAACATAACAATGAAGCAGTGGTCCAGCTGACCTTGTTTTTAACAAGGGTTGTCTCCATTACAGTTTCCATTGTACTAACTCACTTCTCTCCCATTTTTCCTGAAGTGAAATAATAAATCTTATCATCTAGATCCATTTTTATTGGATCATAACCAATATGTATGCCATTACTCTGTGATGTAATACATGAGAACAATATATCTACTATAAGATACTAAGCATGACGTCACAATATTGATAAAGTATATGTCTTCTGTTCCTCTCAATGTCTTCACCCTTTGGGCCTTTTACATTCTTCCTAATACTGAAATATCTAATATTGATCTTGTCTTCTTGTATAATATACCTCCTGTGGAATACTCCATAACACACCCTTCATTCATGCTTACAATCAGCCCCCCTTCACACCGATCTCCTGCTATAATTACTACTAGCAGCATTGTTTACACTGAAGCTGACAGGCTGAGAACGGCTCCTCCCCTTCCCTCCCATGATGCATTGCACTCTCAACTACAAGCAGTCACTGGTTAGCATATACCTAACATGGCACTTCTGCCACACTTTGTCCGAGACACGCTACTGAGCATGTGCGGATTCCCCACTTCCTGTTTTCTGCTATAAATAGCAGCAACCGATAACACACTGTGCTCATTCCTACCAGGACTCTGACGGGGGCAGACCTATCACTGAAAGAAGGGATTTAACTCTATAATGACAGGCACTCTGTCCATTAATGCCCAACATGCACTTTGGGTAAAAAGCAGAAGGAACTTTTGTTTTGACAACGATTAGCTCTGCACATATATTATACAACCTATTTGACACATAAATCTTTTTAGGCTACATTGAAATTAAGGAGATATAATCAAACTATATAATCACATAATACTAATGATTTGTCAGCTTGGAGGGACTAACGCTACATGGTACTTTATTTAGCTCTGATTGATCTTCTTGCCAGAATAGTGACAGCTATGATGTTGCTTTCCATAGGACCGTGCTGAAAAACGCCTATCCCCATTTGGGAATTATTGAAATAAAGCAAACCACCTTAATCGAGCGTTCGCCACCAAGGAAAGACGCCTCTTTCCAATCTTATCCTAGAACATTCCATGACCCACACCTGGTAACTCGGATACTTTTTCATACTACGACCCTATCTCTCTAACTAAATATGTCTAATTAAGTATATCTATATACACCTATTTATATTTAATTCCTCTCTAACCTATCTATACCTTCCTCCAATCGCTACTGACCAACTCTTTGGCACTCCCTAAACTAACTGCTCAGCTCCCCTATTACCTTCTATGTACTAATAACATCCTCTGGGACAGTAATACATTCTTGCTGTCCTCAACAGTATCGTTGACCTATGTAAATATGTAAATTGCCTTTTTCCTGTGCTCTCTACAGCACAGGTGACACCATATGTTTGTAAATATTTATACACTTTTATTTGTTTTGTTTCATAGCCAATTGTCGTGATCAAGGCTTTGGTTAAAGCCGAAACGCGTTGACATCTGTGGCCATTAACTGTTCATAATAAACCTTGCATCAAAAACATCTAAAGGAGTGTGCAACTTTGTATCCATATTTGTATTTACTGGGATTGAAGAAATCCTGTTAGTTGGCACCTCCACTCACCACCTACGCGGTGTGCACACCATTATACCCTATGGGCTGTCTGTATGGCAGTATCATGTGTCCGCTGTATGGCAGTATCATGTGTCCGCTGTATGGCAGTATCATGTGTCCGCTGTATGGCAGTATCATCAGTATTGTGTGTTCCCTATGTGGCGGTATTATGTATCAGCGGTATGGCGGTATTGTGTGTCCCCTATATGGCGGTATATGTATCAGCTACATGGCGGTATCATGTGTCCCTTATATGGCAGTATCGTGTGTCCACATTATGGCGGTATTTTGTGTGCCCTATATGACAGTATTGTGTGTCTCCTATATATTGGTATTGTGTGTCCTGTGTATGGCAGCGGGGGCTGGCTGGCATATTGTGCCTTGTTGGGCACAGGGGTAAGAATGGAATGGTATAGAAGGAAGGCACTGGGAAAAGGGAGAGTGGTCACCTCCTGGTACTCATCTGAGTTTGTACCCTACGCTCCCTAATGTCCCTATATGGGTCCTTCCCCCCATCATGCGGAAGCTAGTCTCACCACTGCAATAATAGACACAAAGGGAAGGAAGACAGGAAAACACCCAACACTCCTTCAATGCAGCTGAAGTTCAGAGCTGCAATAATCACCATACCTCAACTTCTTCCAGGGACAGGCTCCCTCTAAAGTGGTCAGCATAGAAAAAGACTATAACTGGTGTGATATGGTAAGAATATTTATAGCTGAGGGGAGTGGTAACCAAGGGACTGTACCTGAGAATAAGGCTACTAAGAACAGCCAGGTAGGAAAGAGTCCTACAGCACTGAAAGAAAGTGGATTCACTCCAATACCAGTTGTAGAACGGAAATCAATCAGGCGTTGTAACCTTCTGGTTCTGGACTCCCCAGGGTGAGACGCACTCGTGATATGTATATAGATATGGTACCAGAACCAAATGTATTACATGGATACTGGAACAGATTAGTGCTTACTAAGTAGATACAGGAACAGAATCAAGCTTACTGCATAGATATGGTACCAGAATTGAGAATATTACATAGAGATGGGAACAGAACCAAGCTTACTACATAGATACAGGAACAGAATCAAGCTTACTACATAGATACAGGAACAGAACCAAGCTTACTGCATAGATACAAGAACAGAGCCAAGCTTACTATATAGATACAGAACCAATTTTACTGCATAGATACCGGAACAGAATCAAGCTTGCTACATAGATAGAGGAACAGAACCAAGCTTACTGCATAGATACAGGAACAGAACCAAGCTTAATACAAAGATACAGAACCAAGCTTACTACACAGATATAGGAACAGAATCAAGCTTACTGCATAGATATGGTACCAGAACTGAGAATATTACATAGAGATGGGAACTGAACCGAGCTTGCTACATAGATACAGAACCAATCTTACTGCATAGATACAGGAACAGAACCAAGCTTACTACATAGATACAGGGACAGAACCAAGCTTACTACATAGATACAGTTACAGAACTGAGCTTACTACATAGATACAGGGACAGAACCAAGCTTACTACATAGATACAGGAACAGAACCAAGCTTACTGCATAGATATAGGAACAGGAACAGAACCAAGCTTAGTACATAGATACAGAACCAAGCTTACTACATAGATACAGGGACAGAACCAAGCTTACTACATAGATACAGGATCAGAACTGAGCTTACCACATACAGTAGATACAGGAGCAGAAGCACGCTTACTACATAGATACAAGAACAGAACCAAGCTTACTACATAGATACAGGAACAGAACCAAGCTTACTGCATAGATACAGGAACAGAACCAAGCTTACTACATAGATACAGAACCAAGTTTACTACATAGATACAGGGACAGAACCAAGCTTACTATATAGATATGGTACCAGAACTGAGATGATTACAAAGAGATGGGAACCGAACTGAGCTTACTAAGTAGATACAGGAACAGAATCAAGCTTACTGCATAGATATGGGACCAGAACTGAGAATATTACATAGAGATGGGAACCGAACCGAGCTTACTACATAGATACAGAACCAATCTTACTGCATAGATACAGGAACAGAATCAAGCTTACTACATAGATAGAGGAACAGAACCAAGCTTACTGCATAGATACAAGAACAGAGCCAAGCTTACTACATAGATACAGAACCAATTTTACTGCATAGATACAGGAACAGAATCAAGCTTACTGCATAGATATGGTACCAGAACTGAGAATATTACAAAGAGATGGGAACAGAACCAAGCTTACTACATAGATACAGGAACAGAATCAAGCTTACTGCATAGATACAGGAAGAGAACTGAGCTTACTACATAGATACAGGAACAGAACCAAGCTTACTACATAGATACAGGAACAGAATCAAGCTTACTACATAGATACAGAACCAATCTTACTGCATAGATACAGGAACAGAATCAAGCTTACTACATAGATATGGTACCAGAACTGAGAATATTACATAGAAATGGGAACCGAACCGAGCTTACTACATAGATACAGAACCAATCTTACTGCATAGATACAGGAACAGAACCAAGCTTACTACATATATCTGATATCCCTGAGGAAGGCACTAGGACAGTGCCGAAACGCGTAGGAAAGGAATAAATGGATGATTGATGCAACCTACATCTGGTTTCTGGATCGTTTTCTTGGGATTTCAGCAGCGCGGACACTGATACACCATTTCCCCTGAAGTAAGCTTACTACATAGATACAGGGACAGAACTTAGCTTACCACATAGATACAGGGACAGAACCAAGCTTACTGCATAGATACAGGAACAGAACCAAGCTTAATACATAGATACAGAACCAAGCTTACGACATAGATAAAGGGACAGAACCAGGCTTACTACATAGATACAGGATCAGAACTGAGCTTACCACATACAGTAGATACAGGAGCAGAAGCACGCTTACTACATGGATACAAGAACAGAACCAAGCTTACTACATAGATATAGGAACAGAACCAAACTTACTACATAGATACAGGAGCAGAACCAAGCTTACTACATAGATACAGGAACAGAACCAAGCTTACTGCATAGATACAGGAACAGAACCAAGCTTACTGCATAGATACAGGAACAGAACCAAGCTTACTGCATAGATACAGGAACAGAACCAAGCTTACTGCATAGATACAGGAACAGAACCAAGCTTACTACATAGCTACAGAACCAAGCGTACTACATAGATTCAGGGACAGAACCAAGCTTACTATATAGATATGGTACCAGAACTGAGAATATTACAAAGAGATGGGAACCAAACTGAGCTTACTACATAGATACAGGAAAGAAACAAGCTTACTACATAGATACAGAACAGAACCGAGCTTACTACATAGATACAGAACAGAACCAGGTTTACTACATAGATACAGGGACAGAACTGAGCTTACTACATAGATACAGGAACAGAACCGAGCTTACTACATAGATACAGGAACAGAACCAAGCTTACTATATAGATACAGGAACAGAACCAAGCTTACTGCATAGATACAGGAACAGAACCAAGCTTACTACATAGATACAGGAACAGAACCAAGCTTACTACATAGATACAGAACCAAGCTTACTACATAGATACAGGAGCAGAACCAAGCTTTCTGCATAGATACAGGAACAGAACCAAGCTTACTAGCTTACTACATAGATACAGGAACAGAACCAAGCTTACTACATAGATACAGGAACAGAACCAAGCTTACTACATAGATACAGGAACAGAACTAGGCTTACTACATAGATACAGGAACAGAACTAGGCTTACTACATAAATACAGTACTAAAACTGAGCTTACTACATAGATACATGCACAATCTGCCCCTCTATGCCCCCGGCCATTCCGCCCCTCTGTGCCCTGGCAGGCCCATCCCTCTATGACCCAGCCAGCCGCCCCTCTATAACCCAGCCAACCCACCCCTCTGCGCCCCGGCCAGCCCGCCCCACTATGCCCCACCCAGACCGCCCCTCCCGCCCCTCTATGGCAGTATTGTATGTGTGGTATGTTGTGGGTTTTTTGTATGTTTTGTCTTTCTTTGGGTCTCGATGTCTTTCATCTTCTCCTTTGTTCATTCTTCTCATCCTCAGGTCTATCAGGAGAACGTCTTCGGTCCGGGCGCGGTTTTCCATTCTTTTAAGAAAGTTCTTTACCAACTGGGACCACAGTACTCAGAACGGGTGCAACTGATATCCGTCAACTCCATCTCCAAAGGAATCAGCGGAGAGTGAGGACAATATCTAACATGGATAGACAAAGTCCACACGCCCCGGGGAAAAGGCCAGATCTTGTCATGTAATAGATATCAAGAAGAAACCTTTCAGAACTTCACCCATAATCCTGAAAAATCCAATGAGAAACAAATAGCAGAAATACAATCATGTGATTGTATAAGTGTTCACCCCCTGCTATAATCGGGGTCGGAATCACCGGTCACATCCCCCATGTTACACAGGATCAGCACTCGGCCGCCATCATTACATCTGATTAACCCCAGAGAAAGTGTTGCTGTTCTAGCAGGATTTTCCTCCATAAACAGCTGACAACACAGCAAAGGATCATTGTGGGCAGTTACCAGGAAAGGGGAGGGTACAAGAACATTTCCAGGAATTAGAACTATCATGGACCCTGTGAGACGTCATCTAGAAGGGGCTGAAATCTCCACAGAAGTGACATTACTGAGAACTGAACATCCCTCAACATGATGAGAAGAAAATTGGTCCATAGGCTGCAAATGGCCAACTGACAATATTAAAGGAGCTGCAGAAAGGTGTCAGCGACAGTAAAGAGCTGCAGAGAGGTGACAGCAACAGTAAAGGAGCTGCAGAATGTCATAACAGATATGGAACCAGGATATAGGATGATAAAATGAGCAAAGGCAAACTGGGGAACTGTCATGTCACCTCAGGCGGAGGTGACTAGTGGCCCCACTAGATCACAGAGATACCGTGGAGGCTGATACCAGAAACAGGCCGGACAATGATCCAATGAACCAGTCAACCTGTGGGTCCAACCCAAAGCAGAACAGGAAAAGGAAATCAGGGAACCGGAGGAGAAGGCAGGGACAGAACTTGGTTCAGCTGAAGAGGTCCAGAAGGTAGCCAGGGACCAGCAAGAGAGGTACAGGTCTCCGGGTGAACAGACAGGAGGGATCCAGCACTGAAAGCAAGAGAAAAACATGTAAGGTTCTCAGAGGATACAATAAGCTGCATGCGCTGCTAGGGACCTGAGCTGGCAACTTAGACTAGCTACGAAGTTGCCCAGGCACCTCCCTTAGGACGTGAGGACCTTAAGAACCCAACAGCCCTCAGTGATTGGCTGAGAGGTGGTAACAGGAAAAAGGGTGTACTGGCCCTTTAAACTTACAAAGTGCGGTGCACGTGCGCCATATGCGCACTCCCCCCACCACCAGGAAGTGAGGAGGTGGGGAGAAGCGCCAAGCAGCCGCCGCCGGAAAGGACGCCGATGGAGCGCGGACCCTGTGAGTATACCTGCCGGGCACAGCAAAATACTGGCAGCCAGATGCGACCCGATCCCCCTGCTTCCCGGGTAGGGGTCCCACCGGCGCAGGGTTACAGGAACTAGTCTGACCCTGACAGGGAGTCCTTGGCTCACCCTGTTGCTGGAGTTACCTCTGAAGGTGAGGATGTCCTGGCCGCCAACCTTGTCATTTGCTTCTAACCAGCCCTAGGCTAAGAGCCCTTACCTCCACCCACGGACCAGGAAACCCAGTAATTCCAATGAAAGCGAATAGCAAAAGCAGCACAGCTCAGCACAGCACGTCCTCACTTCACGGGGTCCAAGTAGAGACTGAACTCTACCTGTGACACCTGGTGGAGGGAAATGGAACTACTTCAAGGCTGAGGGAGGGGAGTTCTAAATGCTATAAAACACCCCTCAACCTCCACCTGCAGATCTGCAGAAAGCAGTATTCTGGCATTAACTCTGAATGTGCCAAAGGAAATAAACTCAGATTAAACAACAGAAGCAGTACATGTGGACTACAAAGCAGTCAACAGGTGACTATGAGAAGGGACAGCAACAGGAGCTGCAGAGAAGCGATGCAACAGTAAAGGAGCTGCAGAAATGTGACATCAACAGTAAAAGAGCTGCAGAGAGGTGACAGCAACAGTAAAGGAGCTGCAGGTATTTCTGCCCAGTCATGGTTGTGTGACAACAATATCCCATATTCTTCATGTGTCCGACCTGTGGGGGAGGGGTCAAGATGGAGCCTTTCCTTGTAAACATCCAGGCCTGGCCGTGTTCTGCCACAACCTTCATCACGTCAATCAGAAGCAGAAATGTGTTCAGTCTGATGAGACCGAGAAGGATATTTGTAGCTCAAATTCCAGAAAGTTTAAAATCTCCACAGTGCGGCCCCAGAAGATCCCCCTCCCCACAGTGCAGCCCCAGAAGATCCCCCTCCCCACAGTGCAGCCCCAGAAGATCTCCCTCCCCACAATGCAACCCCAGGAGATCCCCCTCCCCACAGTGCGGCCCCAGAAGATCCCCCTCCCCACAGTGCAGCCCCAGAAGATCCCCCTCCCCACAGTGCAGCCCCAGAAGATCTCCCTCCCCACAATGCAACCCCAGGAGATCCCCCTCCCCACAGTGCAGCCCCAGAAGATCTCCCTCCCCACAATGCAACCCCAGGACATCCCCCTCCCCACAATGCAACCCCAGGAGATCCCCTCCCCACAGTGCAGCCCCAGAAGATCTCCCTCCCCACAATGCAACCCCAGGAGATCCCCCTCCCCACAGTGCAGCCCCAGAATATCTCCCTCCCCACAATGCAACCCCAGGACATCCCCCTCCCCACAATGCAACCCCAGGAGATCCCCCTCCCCACAGTGCAGCCCCAGAAGATCTCCCTCCCCACAATGCAACCCCAGGAGATCCCCCTCCCCACAGTGCAACCCCAGGAGATCCCCCTCCCCACAGTGCAGCCCCAGAAGATCTCCCTCCCCACAATGCAACCCCAGGAGATCCCCCTCCCCACAGTGCGGCCCCAGAAGATCCCCCTCCCCACAGTGCGGCCCCAGGAGATCTTGCCTGGGGCTTATGGACAGAATAAATATCAGACAATTCTGCATCTGCTGAAAGCTGAAGATGAGGAGGAATTTCACCTTCATCACAACGACCCTGAGCGACCCCCAAATCACCAGAAGAGACCGAGTCACCAGGAGAAGATCTGGAGCACCGAGCCCCCGAAATGTGACAGAGGAGGAGCCGAGCCTGGACCGGAGTCCAGGGGAAATCTGTGGTGACCTGAGGAGGGCGCTGTACACAGGAGACCCCCGAAATGTGACAGAGGAGGAGCCGAGCCTGGACCGGAGTCCAGGGGAAATCTGTGGTGACCTGAGGAGGGCGCTGTACACAGGAGACCCCCGAAATGTGACAGAGGAGGAGCTGAGCCCGGACCGGAGTCCAGGGGAAATCTGTGGTGACCTGAGGAGGGCGCTGTACACAGGAGACCCCCGAAATGTAACAGAGGAGGAGCTGAGCCCGGACCGGAGTCCAGGGGAAATCTGTGGTGACCTGAGGAGGGCGCTGTACACAGGAGACCCCCGAAATGTGACAGAGGAGGAGCCGAGCCCGGACCTGAGGATAGAGGAAATCTGTGGTGACCTGAGGAGGGCGCTGTACACAGGAGACCCCCGAAATGAGACAGAGGAGGAGCCGAGCCCGGACCGGAGTCCAGGGGAAATCTGTGGTGACCTGAGGAGGGCGCTGTACACAGGAGACCCCCGAAATGTGACAGAGGAGGAGCCGAGCCCGGACCGGAGTCCAGGGGAAATCTGTGGTGACCTGAGGAGGGCGCTGTACACAGGAGACCCCAGAAATGTGAAAGAGGAGGAGCCGAGCCCAGACTGGAGTCCAGGGGAAATCTGTGGTGACCTTAGGAGGGCGCTGTACACAGGAGACCCCCGAAAGGAGGAGCTGAGCCCGGACAGGAGTCCAGAGGAAATCTGTGGTGACCTGAGGAGGGCGCTGTACACAGGAGACCCCCGAAAGGAGGAGCTGAGCCCGGACCGGAGTCCAGGGGAAATCTGTGGTGACCTGAGGAGGGCGCTGTACACAGGAGACCCCCGAAATGTGACAGAGGAGGAGCCGAGCCCGGACCAGAGTCCAGGGGAAATCTGTGGTGACCTGAGGAGGGCGCTGTACACAGCAGAGCCCCGAAATGTGACAGAGGAGGAGCCGAGCCCGGACCGGAGTCCAGGGGAAATCTGTGGTGACCTGAGGAGGGCGCTGTACACAGGAGACCCCCGAAATGTGACAGAGGAGGAGCCGAGCCCGGACCTGAGGATAGAGGAAATCTGTGGTGACCTGAGGAGGGCGCTGTACACAGCAGAGCCCCGAAATGTGACAGAGGAGGAGCCGAGCCCGGACCGGAGTCCAGGGGAAATCTGTGGTGACCTTAGGAGGGCGCTGTACACAGGAGACCCCCGAAAGGAGGAGCTGAGCCTGGACCGGAGTCCAGAGGAAATCTGTGGTGACCTGAGGAGGGCGCTGTACACAGGAGACCCCCGAAAGGAGGAGCTGAGCCCGGACCGGAGTCCAGGGGAAATCTGTGGTGACCTGAGGAGGGCGCTGTACACAGGAGACCCCCGAAATGTGACAGAGGAGGAGCCGAGCCCGGACCAGAGTCCAGGGGAAATCTGTGGTGACCTGAGGAGGGCGCTGTACACAGCAGAGCCCCGAAATGTGACAGAGGAGGAGCCGAGCCCGGACCGGAGTCCAGGGGAAATCTGTGGTGACCTGAGGAGGGTGCTGTACACAGGAGACCCCCGAAATGTGACAGAGGAGGAGCCGAGCCCGGACCTGAGGATAGAGGAAATCTGTGGTGACCTGAGGAGGGCGCTGTACACAGGAGACCCCCGAAATGTGACAGAGGAGGAGCCGAGCCCGGACCGGAGTCCAGGGGAAATCTGTGGTGACCTGAGGAGGGCGCTGTACACAGGAGACCCCCGAAATGTGACAGAGGAGGAGCTGAGCCGGGACCGGAGTCCAGGGGAAATCTGTGGTGACCTCAGGAGGGCGCTGTACACAGGAGACCCCCGAAATGTGACAGAGGAGGAGCCGAGCCCAGACCGGAGTCCAGGGGAAATCTGTGGTGACCTGAGGAGGGCGCTGTACACAGGAGACCCCCGAAAGGAGGAGCTGAGCCCGGACCGGAGTCCAGAGGAAATCTGTGGTGACCTGAGGAGGGCGCTGTACACAGGAGACCCCCGAAATGTGACAGAGGAGGAGCCGAGCCTGGACCGGAGTCCAGGGGAAATCTGTGGTGACCTGAGGAGGGCGCTGTACACAGGAGACCCCCGAAATGTGACAGAGGAGGAGCCGAGCCCGGACCGGAGTCCAGGGGAAATCTGTGGTGACCTGAGGAGGGCGCTGTACACAGGAGACCCCCGAAATGTGACAGAGGAGGAGCCGAGCTTGGACCGGAGTCCAGGGGAAATCTGTGGTGACCTGAGGAGGGCGCTGTACACAGGAGACCCCCGAAAGGAGGAGCTGAGCCCGGACCGGAGTCCAGAGGAAATCTGTGGTGACCTGAAGAGGGCGCTGTACACAGGAGACCCCCGAAATGTGACAGAGGAGGAGCCGAGCCCGGACCGGAGTCCAGGGGAAATCTGTGGTGACCTGAGGAGGGCGCTGTACACAGGAGACCCCCAAAATGTGACAGAGGAGGAGCCGAGCCCGGACCTGAGGATAGAGGAAATCTGTGGTGACCTGAGGAGGGCGCTGTACACAGGAGACCCCCGAAATGTGACAGAGGAGGAGCCGAGCCCGGACCGGAGTCCAGGGGAAATCTGTGGTGACCTGAGGAGGGCGCTGTACACAGGAGACCCCCGAAATGTGACAGAGGAGGAGCTGAGCCGGGACCGGAGTCCAGGGGAAATCTGTGGTGACCTCAGGAGGGCGCTGTACACAGGAGACCCCCGAAATGTGACAGAGGAGGAGCCGAGCCCAGACCGGAGTCCAGGGGAAATCTGTGGTGACCTGAGGAGGGCGCTGTACACAGGAGACCCCCGAAAGGAGGAGCTGAGCCCGGACCGGAGTCCAGAGGAAATCTGTGGTGACCTGAAGAGGGCGCTGTACACAGGAGACCCCCGAAATGTGACAGAGGAGGAGCCGAGCCTGGACCGGAGTCCAGGGGAAATCTGTGGTGACCTGAGGAGGGCGCTGTACACAGGAGACCCCCGAAATGTGACAGAGGAGGAGCCGAGCCTGGACCGGAGTCCAGGGGAAATCTGTGGTGACCTGAGGAGGGCGCTGTACACAGGAGACCCCGAAATGTGACAGAGGAGGAGCCGAGCCCAGACTGGAGTCCAGGGGAAATCTATGGTGACCTCAGGAGGGCGCTGTACACAGGAGACTCCCGAAATGTGACAGAGGAGGAGCCGAGCCCAGACCGGAGTCCAGGGGAAATCTGTGATGACCTGAGGAGGGCGCTGTACACAGGAGACTCCTGAAATGTGACAGGAGAGGAGGAGCCGAGCCCGGACCGGAGTCCAGGGGAAATCTGTGGTGACCTGAGGAGGGCGCTGTGCACAGGAGATCCCCGAAATGTGACAGAGGAGGAGCCGAGCCCGGACCGGAGTCCAGGGGAAATCTGTGGTGACCTGAGGAGGGCGCTGTACACAGGAGACCCCCGAAAAGGGATGGAGCGGGCAGAGATTTGCAGGAACTACAGGGCACAGACCCTGACCCAAAAACACTGAACGAGCCAGAAATTTGTAGGGGATGACACAAGGATTAGTGTTGCAGTGTTGGGTGTGCAGACTTATGCAACCGCATGGTTTGACTTCTTTAGCTTTTTGTTTTACTCCTGAAAAAATGTTCAGTTTGATTTTCAGTAATTTGTAGATTCTGGGATTATTTACATGACAGAAACCTGGGAGTTTACCTGGGGCGTGTAGACTTTTATATACATTTTATCTATTAATCCAGTCCTCCAATATGGAGAAAAGTATGTGCCTCCCATCCATCTCCGGAGGTTTCTCTCTCCTCCATAGACATCAATATGGAGTCATCCTATACAGATATACCGGCTCCCGCTCTCTACAAGACTTTTGCCCCTTCATCCACACAAGCATTTGTGAGGAGACAATGATGATATGGGAGGCCGTGATCACAGTCTCTGTTACTGGTGTCGGATGGGGCTGAGGTCCAGGCTCTGTGGTGTTGGATGTGGCTGAGCACAAGGCTCTGTGGTGTTGGATGGGGCAGAGGTCCGGGCTCTGTGGTGTTGGATGGGGCTGAGGTCCGGGCTCTGTGGTGTTGGATGGGGCTGGGGTCCGGGCTCTGTGATGTTGGATGGGGCTGAGGTCTGGGCTCTGTGGTGTTGGATGGGACTGAGGTCCAGGCTTTGTGGTGTTGGATGGGGCTGAGATCCCGGCTCTGTGGTGTTGGATGGGGCTGAGGTCCGGGCTCTGTGGTGTTGGATCGGGCTGAGGTCCGGGCTCTGTGGTGTTGGATGGGGCTGGGGTCCGGGCTCTGTGGTGTTGGATGGGGCTGAGGTCCGGGCTCTGTGGTGTTGGATGGGGCTGAGGTCCGGGCTCTGTGATGTTGGATGGGGCTGAGGTCCGGGCTCTGTGGTGTCGGATGGGGCTGGGGTCTGGGCTCTGTGGTGTTGGATGGGGCTGAGGTCCAGGCTCTGTGGTGTTGGATGGGGCTGAGGTCCGGGCTCTGTGGTGTTGGATGGGGCTGAGGTCTGGGCTCTGTGGTGTTGGATGGGGCTGAGATCCCGGCTCTGTGGTGTTGGATGGGGCTGAGGTCCAGGCTCTGTGGTGTTGGATGGGGCTGAGGTCCGGGCTCTGTGCTGTTGGATGGGGCTGAGGTCCGGGCTCTGTACTGTTGGATGGGGCTGAGGTCCGGGCTCTGTGGTGTCGGATGGGGCTGGGGTCTGGGCTCTGTGGTGTTGGATGGGGCTGAGGTCCAGGCTCTGTGGTGTTGGATGGGGCTGAGGTCCGGGCTCTGTGATGTTGGATGGGGCTGGGGTCTGGGCTCTGTGGTGTTGGATGGGGCTGAGGTCCAGGCTCTGTGGTGTTGGATGGGGCTGGGGTCCGGGCTCTGTGGTGTTGGATGGGCTGAGGTCCAGGCTCTGTGGTGTTGGATGGGGCTGAGGTCCGGCTCTGTGGTGTTGGATGGGGCTGAGGTCTGGCTCTGTGTGTTGGATGGGCTGAGGTCCGGGCTCTGTGGTGTTGGATGGGGCTGAGGTCCGGGCTCTGTGGTGTTGGATGGGCTGAGGTCCGGCTCTGTGGTGTTGGATGGGCAGGGGCTCTGAGGGGGTGTCCGGGCTCTGTGGTGTTGGATGGGGCTGAGGTCCGGGCTCTGTGGTGTTGGATGGGGCTGAGGTCCGGGCTTGTGGTGGTTGGGATGGGGCTGAGGTCCGGCTCTGTGTGTTGGATGGGCTGAGGTCCGGGCTCTGTGGTGTTGGATGGGGCTGAGGTCCGGGCTCTGTGGTGTTGGATGGGGCTGAGGTCCGGCTCTGTGTGTTGGATGGGGCTGAGGTCCGGCTCTGTGGTGTTGGATGGGGCTGAGGTCCGGCTCTGTGTGTTGGATGGGGCTGAGGTCCATGGCTCTGTGGTGTTGGATGGGGCTGAGGTCCGGGCTCTGTGCTGTTGGATGGGGCTGAGGTCCGGGCTCTGTGGTGTTGGATGGGGCTGAGGTCAGGCTTCTGTGGTGTTGGATGGGGCTGAGGTCCGGCTCTGTGTGTTGGATGGGGCTGAGGTCCGGGCTCTGTGGTGTTGGATGGGGCTGAGGTCCGGGCTCTGTGCTGTTGGATGGGGCTGAGGTCCGGGCTCTGTGGTGTTGGATGGGGCTGAGGTCCGGCTCTGTGGTGTTGGATGGGGCTGAGGTCGGGCTCTGTGTGTTGGATGGGGCTGAGGTCCGGGCTCTGTGGTGTTGGATGGGGCTGAGGTCCGGGCTCTGTGGTGTTTGGATGGGGCTGAGGTCCGGCTCTGTGGTGTTGGATGGGCTGAGGTCCGGGCTCTGTGTGTTGGATGGGGCTGAGGTCCGGCTCTGTGGTGTTGGATGGGGCTGAGGTCCGGCTCTGTGGTGTTGGATGGGGCTGAGGTCCGGGCTCTGTGTGTTGGATGGGGCTGAGGTCCGGGCTCTGTGGTGTTGGATGGGGCTGAGGTCCGGGCTCTGTGCTGTTGGATGGGGCTGAGGTCCGGGCTCTGTGGTGTTGGATGGGGCTGAGGTCCGGGCTCTGTACTGTTGGATGGGGCTGAGGTCCGGGCTCTGTGGTGTTGGATGGGGCTGAGGTCCGGGCTCTGTCTGTTGGATGGGGCTGAGGTCCGGGCTCTGTGTGTTGGATGGGGCTGAGGTCCGGCTCTGTGGTGTTGGATGGGCTGAGGTCCGGGCTCTGTATGGTGTTGGATGGGGCTGAGGTCCGGGCTCTGTGTGTTGGATGGGGCTGAGGTCCGGGCTCTGTGGTGTTGGATGGGCTGAGGTCCGGGCTCTGTGGTGTTGGATGGGGCTGAGTCCGGGCTCTGTGGTGTTGGATGGGCTGAGGTCCGGGCTCTGTGGTGTTGGATGGGGCTGAGGTCCGGGCTCTGTGGTGTTGGATGGGGCTGAGGTCCGGGCTCTGTGGTGTTGGATGGGGGTCTGAGTGTCTCGGGCTCTGTGGTGTTGGATGGGGCTGAGGTCCGGGCTCTGTGGTGTTGGATGGGGCTGAGTCTGGGCTCTGTGGTGTTGGATGGGGCTGAGGTCCGGCTCTGGTGTTGGATGGGGCTGAGATCTGGCTCTGTGGTGTTGGATGGGCTGAGGTCCGGGCTCTGTGTGTTGGATGGGGCTGAGTCCGGCTCTGTGGTGTTGGATGGGGCTGAGTCCGGGCTCTGTGTGTTGGATGGGGCTGAGATCCGGCTCTGTGGTGTTGGATGGGGCTGAGGTCCGGGCTCTGTGTGTTGGATGGGGCTGGGTCCGGGCTCTGTGGTGTTGGATGGGGCTGAGGTCCGGGCTCTGTGGTGTTGGATGGGGCTGAGGTCCGGGCTCTGTGGTGTTGGATGGGGCTGAGGTCTGGGCTCTGTGGTGTTGGATGGGGCTGAGGTCCGGGCTCTGTGTGTTGGATGGGGCTGAGGTCCGGGCTCTGTGGTGTTGGATGGGGCTGAGGTCCGGCTCTGTGGTGTTGGATGGGGCTGAGGTCGGGCTCTGTGGTGTTGGATGGGCTGAGGTCCAGGCTCTGTGGTGTTGGATGGGCTGAGGTCCGGCTCTTGGTGTGATGGGGCTGGTGGACTTGTGTGTTCATGGTGAGGTCCGGGCTCTGTGGTGTTGGATGGGGCTGAGGTCCGGGCTCTGTGGTGTTGGATGGGGCTGAGGTCCGGGCTCTGTGGTGTTGGATGGGGCTGAGGTCCGGGCTCTGTGGTGTTGGATGGGGCTGAGGTCCGGCTCTGTGTGTTGGATGGGGCTGAGGTCCGGGCTCTGTGGTGTTGGATGGGGCTGAGGTCCGGGCTCTGTGCTGTTGGATGGGCTGAGGTCGGCTCTGTGCTTTGGATGGGCTGGGTCCGGCTCTGTGGTGTTGGATGGGGCTGAGGTCCGGCTCTGTGTGTTGGATGGGCTGAGGTCCGGCTCTGTGTGTTGGATGGGGCTGAGGTCCGGGCTCTGTGGTGTTGGATGGGGCTGAGGTCCGGGCTCTGTGTGTTTGGATGGGGCTGAGGTCCGGGCTCTGTGGTGTTGGATGGGGCTGAGGTCCAGGCTCTGTGGTGTTGGATGGGGCTGAGGTCCAGGCTCTGTGGTGTTGGATGGGGCTGAGGTCCAGGCTCTGTGGTGTTGGATGGGGCTGAGGTCAAGGCTCTGTGGTGTTGGATGGGGCTGAGGTCCGGGTTCTGTGGTGTTGGATGGGGCTGAGGTCCGGGCTCTGTGCTGTTGGATGGGGCTGAGGTCTGGGCTCTGTGGTGTATGATGGGGCTGGGGTCCAGGATCTGTGGTGTTGGATGGGGCTGAGGTCTGGGCTCTGTGCTGTTGGATGGGGCTGAGGTCCGGGCTCTGTGCTTTTGGATGGGGCTGAGGTCTAGGCTTTGTGATTTTGGATGGGGTTGAAGTCCGGGCTCTGTGGTGTTGGATGGGGCCCAGGTCTGGGCTCTGTGTGGCTGTCATATTCTCCCCCCCATATCTGTGTGGACCTCTTGCACTGAGCTCAGTCATGGAGAACTGAGAAGGGTCTTCCCCAAACTGTTCCCAGAAAGCTGAAGCTGCGATTGTTAACAAAGATTTCCCATCAGTGGAGATAAGAGGCCCCGTAACAGCTCGTCGCTGTATCCTCCTGCACCATCTACAGTGGACACAATAAAGTAAGGGGGTAATGTCCTTCATTCACCAAACACAGACTCGTCCATCAGATGCCAAAACATTCCATCTGATGCTCTTTATTGTTCATGGTGATGTACGGCTCGTGATTGTGTTTGGAGGTGTACAGCACGACATTGTGCTTGATGATGTTTGACTTGGCATTGTACTTGTTGGTGAACGGCTCGGCATTGTGCTTGGTGATGTATAGTTTGGGCCTTGAGCTTGGTTTTGTATGGCTCGGCATCGTGCTTGGTGCTGAACTACTTGGCATTGTATTTTGTGATGTACGCCTCTGTATTGTGCTTGGTGATGTATGGTTTGGGCCTTGTAGTTGGTTTTGTATGGCTCAGCATTGTGATTGGTGGTGTATGGCTTAGCATTGTGCTTGGTGGTGTATGGCTCGGCATCGTGCTTGGTGGTGAACGGCTCGGCATTGTATATGGTGATGTACGGCTCTGTATTTTGCTTGGTGATGTATGATTTGGGCCTTGTGGTTGGTTTTGTATGGCTCAGCATTGTGCTTGGTGGTGTATGGCTCAGCATTGTGATTGGTGGTGTATGGCTCAGCATTGTGATTGGTGGTGTATGGCTTAGCATACTGATTGGTGGTGTATGGCTTGGCCTCGTGCTTGGTGGTATATGGCTCGGCATTGTGCTTGCTTTTGTAGAATAATCCTGATGATTATGTCTAACCCTTATTGTCTCTTTATACAAGGTGTGGGTTCCGGGCTGGATACATTGAGTTTGTGAATATTGATCCTGCTGTTTTTGAGGTGCTGTATATCCTGAAGTCATTCAATGTACCCCCAGTTACTGGGGCGCTGACACTGGAAGTAGCTCTGGACCCTCCTCAATCTGGAGACCCTTCTTATGAGACCTTTATGGAGGTGAGTGCAGTACTCAGATCCCAAGTACAGAACGACTCCGAGGCTGAGAGCACCCTCCCATCACCCTTCAGCTCTCTTCCAGACCCCCATAATACATGGAGACCCCTTTTTCACATGTGGAATACAGCAATACTTTTTGCTCAAGGCCCCCGCTTAAAACAGGGACGGCTCCACCCGGGAACCCTGCAGAACATGGTACCGCTCTCCTCCAGGAGCTCAACAAGAACACATTGATCTTTCTTCTCCACCTTTTTTCCAGGAGAAGGAGACACTGCTTCGTAATTTGGCAGAGAAGGCCAAGATGACAGAGGAGATCTTCAACCGGACCCCCGGAATCTACTGTACCCCCATCCACGGGGCCCTGTACGCCTTCCCCAGGATCCAGATCCCAGACCGGGCCATCAGACTGGCGCAGGTATCACCATGGTCAGATGGGGCTATCAAGACTAGCTGCTCCCTGGCGCCCCCCCCTCCGTCAGGCCAATCAGAGAATTAACAGAGGATAAAGTAATGAGTGCAGCTGCTCTGATTTATGCAGAATATTGAGGCTCTTGCTGTGACAAAATGTGTATATATATATATATATATATATATATATATATATTATATACCACTCATTCCAGCTAGGAATATATATATACCTCCTGGCACTATCAAGCCCACAATAACACATAAATGCAAAATACGCTGTCATCACCCATCCTTCATCAGGCTGATTGATCACCCGTTACTGGTAATGTGAGTCCTCACAGGGTCATAGTTTGTCGTCATAGAGCGAGAAGAACAAATCTATTACATTTTATAGATTTAATCTGAAAGAATAGGCAGTGATTACATAATATACAGGATTTTACAAAGGAGACAAGATACAATACAACATAGAAAGTTACATGAAAATAAAAGGGATTAAGATAAGAGACTAAACCTGAGTCACCCGGTGACAGCCGCAATCTTAGGAGGGAAGGAGACTCCTAAGAAGAAAAAGGATTCATCCTCACAGATTAGAGATCTTGCTGCGTCCTTCATCTGGGTCTGAATGGATCAGTAAATAGAGGTTTACGTTTTTATGATCACTTATCCCTCCTAACCAGTGACCTCATGGGGCTTACAAGAGTGATCAGTCCTAGAGAGAATGATGGAATTGCTGCTCTTAGCCATTTCCCATCATGGCACATGACAGATATTCACATCATCTTGTCAGTTGTCAATGTATCTGTTCATAGACAGGATACAAGATATGGCTGTAAGTATATAACTAGCAGAAATCCATTTTTTATGTTTCTGGCTATCACTCAGCGAAGCAAAATGTCATGTCATATGGATTCTGAAAATATACAGTACAGACCAAACGTGTGGACACCCCTTCTCATACAAAGAGTTTTCTGTATTTTCATGACTATGACAATTGTAGATTCACCCTGAAGGCATCAAAACTATGAATTATCACATGTGGAATTATATACTGAAGAAAAGAGTATGAAACAACTGATAATATGTCTTATATTCTAGGTTCTTCCTTTTGCTGTGATTACTGCTTTGCACACTCTTTACATTCTCTGGATGAGCTTCAAGAGGTAGTCACCGGAAATGGTCTTCCAACAGTCTTGAAGTTGTTCCCAGAGATGCTTAGCGCTTGTTGGCCCTTTTGCCTTCACTCTGCGGTCCAGCTCACCTCTTAGACCGGTGACTACCTCTTGAAGCTCATCCAGAGAATGCCAAGAGTGTGCAAAGCAGTAATCAAAGCAAAAGGAAGAACCTATAATATAAGACATATTGTCAGTTGTATCACAGTTTGTTGCTCAGTATATAATTCCACATGTGATAATTCATAGTTTTGATGCCTTCAGTGAGAATCTACAATTGTCATAGTCCTGAAAATACAGAAAACTCTCTGAATGAGAAGGGGTGTCCAAACTTTTGGTCTGTACTGTAAGTTTCATAACATTAATATTATAGTGGTGCATGAAATCTGACTTAAAGTGTTTTCTTGCTGGGAAAATAAAGAGATTTGAATCTTTGCTTGTTTCCTGCAAAATGTCTCATCTTTTAAAAGCCTTAGGGCCACGTCACACACACAGATAATTGTGCAGATATTGGTCAAAAATCTCTGGTTGCAGTGAAATCATGGACACATTGTTACATCTGTACACAGCCACAAAATGGAACAATGTGTCCATGATTTCACACTGCAACCAGAGATTTTTGACCAATATCTGCACAATTATCTGTGTGTGTGACGTGGCCCTTAGGGCCACTTTACACACACAGATGTCTGTGACCAACTTCTGAACAGATCTCTGGTTGCAGTGAAATCATGGACACATTGTTACATTTTGTGGCTGTGTACAGATGTAACAATGTGTCCATGATTTCACTGCAACTAGAGATCTGTTCAGAAGTTGGTCACAGATATCTGTGTGTGTAAAGCCGCCCTTACTGCATTCCTTTGGTTTCCCTAATTACCTAAGGGAGGGGGAGATAAGGCCCCGTCACACACGACATCGTTAGTACGTCACGGCTTTTTGGGTGGAGCGACGACGTCGTTGCGTGTGATAACTACAAACGATCAATGATAAGTCGGCTGATCGTTGATGGGAGGTCTGTGAACCTTAAACCATACAATGATCGTCCGTCCAACCTGCAGCATCGGAGTGTGACACCTCGATAACGATGTTGGCAACGACTTCACCTATTCAGAACTGAAGGACGCAGGTGATCAGACGACCGCACGTATCGTTCACTTGTCGCGGAATCGTAGCTGCGTCGTTAATGATATCTGTACCTGTGGCACCCTGAACGTCGTTCAAGCGATCTAGGTCCAGTGGGATCATTGATTGGATCGTTCGGACGTTGACTTGTGAGACGGGGCTTTTAGAGAGGGAGACTGAATGAAGATGAAATGTGTGTAAGGTTCTACACAGAAGGGGAATAGAGCGTCAGCTCTTGAACAAGGGAAACATTTTATATGTTCCTGACAGAGTAGATGACACCAAGAGCCCACCATGCCAGGACTGGGCACGAGGTTACCACTACATGCAGTACATGCTCAGTCCCCTGATACCGCGTGATACAGAATGATGATGTCCCAGGAATGCTGCACAATGCTAGGGAACGCTCCGTCCACGTGATACTGCGCACCTTCACATCTCCTCCTTCTTGCTCCATTTTCATAGGACCATGGTCAGGAACCTGATGACTTCTTCTGCCATCTTCTTCTGGAGGATACGGGCATTATTCTGTGCTCTGGTAATGGATTTGGTCAGAAAGTGGGGACTTATCACATCAGGTACGCCATCATCTCTCAGAATAAGTCTACAATGTGATCCACAAGCTAGGATCACCTCCCTCCATATCATCCTGTAGCGGAGGCTGCCGTCTGTCTCACCATGATCCCTCACTAACAATAAGTCTAATAGGTGAGACCACAAACTAGGATTGCTTCCTTTTATCTTGTCCTATGTCGGGGCTGCTGTCCATCTCGTCCCAATGGGTGGCCGCAATCCATCTCATCCTGTACTGTGGCCTCGTCCGTTTCGTCCTGAAGGGTAGCCACTGTCCGTCTCGTCCCGATGGGTGGCCGCCGTCCATCTCATCCCGATGGGTGGCCGCCGTCCGTCTCATCCCGATGGGTGGCCCCGTCCGTCTCATCCCGATGGGTGGCCGCCGTCCGTCTCGTCCTCATGGATGGCCGCCATCCGTCTCATGCTGTAGGGTGGCCGCTGTCCATCTCGTCCCGTAGCGTGGCCGCCGCCAGTCTTGTCCTGTAGGGTGGTGGCCGCCGTCCGTCTCGTCCCGCAGCGTAGCCGCCACCCGTCTCGTCCCGAAGGGTGGCCACCGTCCGTTTCGTCCTGTAGGGCTCCCGCCGTCCGTCTCGTCCCATTGGGTTCCCGCCGTCCGTCTCGTCCCGTAGGGTTGCCGCCGTCCGTCTCGTCCCATAGGGTGGCCATCGTTCGTCCCGTGGCTGCCGCCCGTCTCGTCCTATAGGGTGGACTCCGCCCATCTCATCCCATAGCGTGGCCACCACCCACCTCGTCCCGTAGCATGGCCACCGCCCATCTCGTCCAGTAGCGTGGCAGCCATCCGTCTCTTCCCGTAGCGTGGCCGCCGTCCGTCTCGTCCCGTAGGGTGGCCCCTGTCCATCTCGTCCCGTAGCGTGGCCGCCGCCCGTCTCGTCCTGTAGGGTGGTGGCCGCCGTCCGTCTCGTCCCATAGTGTGGCCGCCGCCCGTCTCGTCCTGTAGGGTGGTGGCCGCCGTCCGTCTCGTCCCGTAGCGTAGCCGCCACCCGTCTCGACCCGAAGGGTGGCCACCGTCCGTTTCGTCCTGTAGGGTTCCCGCCGTCCGTCTCGTCCCGTAGGGTGGCCGCTGTCCGTCTCGTCCCGTAGGATGGCCATCGTCCTTCCCGTGGCTGCCGCCCGTCTCGTCCTATAGGGTGGACTCCGCCCATCTCATCCCATAGCGTGGCCACCGCCCATCTCGTCCAGTAGCGTGGCAGCCATCCGTCTCTTCCCGTAGCCTGGCCGCCGTCCGTCTTGTCCCGTAGGGTGGCCACAGCCCGTCTCGTCCCGTAGGGTGGCCGCCGCCCGTCTCATCCCATAGTTGGCCGCATCCCTCTCATTTTTTAGGATTGCTCTCTTGAACCTGCTCCACTCTCTGTCGTCTTTTAGAGTTGATTTCCTCAGTCTCGTCCTCTTGGGTCACTCCGCTCCATCTAATCTTGTAGTGTTCTCCATCTTGTCTTTTAGGATCACTCCTCTCCATCTTGTCTTTTAGGATCACTCTTCTCCATCCCGTCGATGAATTCAGATCCATTCTTCAGCAGATCGCACAATTCTACACGAAGTTTCTGGCAGAATATTCCTGAGGATCGGTGATCTGGGAATCTTTCAGTAATCTGGTGTTCACTCCTCTCACACATGGTCCTGCCCCCATTCCCAGGAGACCCCCGGTGTGGAGCGTCCATGAATCTGCCATAACTAAACCCAGGACCGGTCGCCCCATAATAAACAGATTATGTCACTTACATTTCATTGTGACTCGTCTTCTATGTAAAGAACAATCACAAAGACGAAACCCTCAGCCCCCGAGACATCAAGAAGGTGATGATGTCATATGTGCGAATGATGACATCATAATCATCCTATAACTGTGCAGAAATCCCACCACATGTGACCATACAGGTATGAGGGAGGAACAGAGGAGATCCCAAGGTGGAAGAGATCCATAGAAAGAAGATTTATAGCCAGAGGATCCATAGAAAGAGGGGATCCAGAGCCAGAAAGAGCAGATCCATAATCTAGAACCACAAAGTTGATCCAGTTGAAGAGCAGATTCATTGGCAGAGGAGATCCATAGCCCGAGATTATCCATGACCAGAAGGGATCCATAGCTTGAGATTATTCATAGCCTGAGGAAATCCATAGCTATAAGTGATCTACATCAATCAGGAGAGATCCATAGCCAAGTGAAATTCATAGAAAAGATTCATAGCCAGGGGATCTACAACCAGAGGAGATCCATAACTAAAAGAGATCCATAACCAGGGGATCCATAATTAGATGATAATCAGGGGGGATCCATGACTGGGTGGATCTTTATCCAGGGGAGATGTACAACCAGAGGAGATCCATAATTAGATGATAATCAGGGGAGATCAATGATCAGGTGGATCTGTAGTCAGCAGATTAGTTCTCCAGCCATGTGAATGGGGCTTGGATTTCTGAGGAGTGGGACAGTTGTGGAAACGTCTGTAACAATCTGCTGTGTGAAATCCATTACTGCCTGTGGCCCCAGAGCCATCCTGTTGCCCCTGGAGTGACACCTGTGGCCCCTGGAGTGACACGTAACATGGGGCCTGAGGAAGGTTTGAGGCTCCCAGCTCCATTATTATTGCCCCACAGGGGCCGTCTGCAGTCCCGCTATACACCACAAGATGGCACATAATGCCCACATAAACCAGGTGGTGTGAAGCAGGGGAGTGGCTTATTGTATCACAATACTGATACAGATCTCTTCATATCGTGATATTCACACTGCCCTCACAGGTTATTGTGGCGAGAGACCGCAGGGTCCCTGTGTGTGAACATGTGGGAGGTGAACGGCGTCTGTGAGAGGTGAGCAGCACCTGTGGGGGGTGAGCGGCGCCTGTGAGGGGTAAGTGGCACCTGTGAGGGTGTGAACAGTGCTTGTGGGGGATTGAGCGGCGCCTGTGGGGGGTGAGTGTCAATTGTGGGGGGTGAGTGGCACCTGTGGTGGGTGAGTGGCACCTGTGATGGGGTGAGTGGCACCTGTGGTGGGGTGAGTGGCACCTGTGGTCAAGGTCACCAGCCAGGATCCAGCTCGCTGACAGCCCAGATGACGTGCCATGGATGAAGAAGAGGACACCACCGCTTTGAGGGAGGACCACAGATCGCTACAGTGGCAGCGAACAACCCATCTTTCGCAAGTGAAACAAGGAAGGGCACATCTACCAGTTTTGCCCTTTAAACGAGCGACCCCTGGGGCCGAGGGCCCAACCCCAGGAGTGGACTGTCCAGTCCCATCCAGCTGGGTGTGCAGGTACGTGGGAGATAGAGCATACCTGTCCATCATCATCGACGGCATCGCTACCACTAAATTGGTAGATACGGGATCCCAGGTGACCACCATCCCGAGTATCTGTGGCACCCCTGCGTCCAGGAGGCCACAAAGGGAACTGCAGGCAGGCAGGTAGGACGACAGTTGAACATCAACACCCTCACAGCCCACACAACCCACGTACAGTAGAGGGCAGCACCCAACCCAGAGCCTGGGAACTCTAGGCAGGCGAGGGATGGTGGGTTTAGAGCAGAGGGTGGGCAAACACATAGTCAGGTGACAGATAGTAGAAATAGTGAAGGGGAGGAAGAAGGAGTCAGTAGGCCGAGGTAGACTGAGCAGTAAAGACTGAATCACACGTCTTGGCACAGTGCGGTGTAGGAGCGCAGAATCTGAACAGAGCCAGAGTGAGCCACAGAGACAAAGCACGCCCGAAGCCAGCACCCCGGGAGTCCGGGAGTGTGAGGGAAGAGAGGGACGGTGATACCGGGCCTAGAACTACAGCTGAGATGACAGACTGCAGGCGGAGTAGCCCTCCTATGATACTTGAAGACACAGTAGAGAGAGCCTGGTAGAGCCTCACACGGGAGGACTGCTGGAGGCTAGGCTGAAGTAGAGTGTCAGCTCTAGAGAGGACCGTAGTTTCACCCGGCATCCCTAGACAACCGACGGGGGACCACAGCTACATGTTAGGGTCCCTACCCCAATGGACAGGCAGCTCAGTGGCAAACCGGAGGGCTCACAGGAGTCCGAGCCACCGCCATACTGTCCGGAGTCACACACAACCAAGTAAACAGAAAGAGAGAGAGAGTCAACAGCCTGGGAAGGACACAGAGACAGAGTGAGGG
This sequence comes from Allobates femoralis, assembly GCA_033576535.1. Classification (NCBI taxonomy): domain Eukaryota; kingdom Metazoa; phylum Chordata; class Amphibia; order Anura; family Aromobatidae; genus Allobates; species Allobates femoralis. Next base: position 9,583,723 of record JARQOC010000005.1, read on the forward strand.
GTCACAGTAGGAAAGACCTGGCTGCAGGGAGCAAAGGGAACACGGAGGGGAAAGTGTGCCCGTGTGCTAAGAATCGAACTAAGACCTGTAACCAACTGAGAATTGTACTGAACTGTGAATTGAACTTGAGAACTTGAGAAGTAAACACGGTGAACCCTGAATACGACTCCCTTGTATGTCTCTGCCTGAATACTACTCCTTCCATACAGGTTTGCAGCAGCCCTACAACTGGAGAGCCACAGCGTGCAGGCTCCAACACTGAAGGAGGATTCCTGCAGCATCTGGACAGTAAGTGTATTGCACCCAGCACCAGGCCTGCACACTACACAATACACTTTAATCATCACTGCCCCGGGGAACACAGTTCTGCCCACGGGAACTACTCCATCTACGCTGCCATTACATCATCCCCGGAGGTTCTGCAGCAGCGGCGGCCCCACTACTGGCCTCACACAGTGGGTGGCGTCACGACTGACATTTCCCCTGTAAATACCCCTTATTATTGCCAGGGCCCGGGACACGGTCCGGACCAGGACCACCCGTGACTTCCCCAGTAGCAGACCCGGTCCGGTACCGAGTACCTCGTCCCAGTGGGCTCGACATAACCTGGCGTCACGAACAGGATGTACCGGTCCAAAAGAATTGGACCCTGTGTGCCTAAGTAGCATGTTCTGGACTTTCCCGCCAAAATCTGACCTTAATGGTGGCCATAGAAGCTTAGCGCCATGTGGAGAGGAGGTGTGCTCAGACCCCCCATCATGGGCCCGCCCGGTCCATGGTGGGAAGAGAAGGACCCGCCCTGGCTCCCATTAACTCCGGGAGAGCCAGCCATCAATCCTAAAGAAGAGCCTCCGCCCCTAGACCCACCTACCAATGAGAAGCTGGCGGGAGATGAACAGGAAATTGTCATCAGGAAGAGGCTGGACGGATGACCGGAAGAGAAGCAGTTGCCATTGCAGTACACGAGGACGGAAGCAGAGGACGCCGAGGAGAGCGCCGTAATCGGAAGATATATAGTGATTCCGGAGGGCTCACAGAGCTAACCGGTGGAGGAACCCGGCCAGGGAAAGAACTATAGTGTCCGAGGCAGAATGGCAGAAGGCGGCAGAGAGCGTCCAGAGACCCGAGACACCCGGCGAGGTGTGCTGCGGCTGTTACCCTTGCAGATGACCCGGGCCCAAGAAGAGCATAGGACCCGGATTCAAATAGATATCCAACATCACCAACAGCATTTCCAGACCTCAATCACGCAACCCGGCTGGGTTGGCGATACCCGTAGTTGCACAGAAAGAGAAGAAAGATGCCGCACAGCAACCTTAGTTGACTTGTCTGTACTTAGAGCTGTACCGCACCCTGCAACGAGAGAGATCGACCCACTAGAAGCCCTGGAAGAAAGATGGTTGTCCTTACCGGAGCCCCTGATACCGGCACCTACCACATCTGAGGTGAGAGGGGAGCAGCTCCGCTGCTGGTGGGAGAAGGATGAGAGTTGCGAAGACCTGATGGGTTTTCTGGGAGATTCGAGCGGTGAAGTGGGACCAGCAGAGATAATAACGCGTGAAGAGTATATACGGCGATGTGTACAGAAGTGGGAGAAAGAAGAGGTAGAAAGACAAGTCCAAAAGCAAGTAATGATAGCTCGCGCCAAGGAAGCTAAAAATGCAGCTAGATGGGATAAAGAGGTGCAGAGATCCCCAAGGCATGAAGGACAAATAGTTAAGATCATTGAAGAGAGGGGCTTTGCATTTGCCCGTGAACCCGGTGCACAGCGAGATGTATTTATAAACAGACGAGAGGTAGAAGAGCAATTACCCTCAGAACACTCGGACAGGAAAGTGACAGTATCATACCATGTCGTACAGGGAGAACGTGGCCCATATGGCGTAAAGGTTAAAAGACTCTGCCTATATGCATCAGAGGAGGATGAGATCCCTGCCTTAGAAGACTCAGAACTAGTTGCTTGCCCAGCTTTATCGAGATGCACGGATTCTGCAACTAACACGGATCCTGTAACCATTATTGAGACCGTTACATCAAAGTGCATGGTGGATGCTGTGACTCAGACTCCACAGAGTTACCTGCTTGTTACTACTTTACAAGACCTGGAGATGTATCCCAGAAGAAGGACACCGCAGACGTTACCCTGGAAGCAGAAGAAATGAAGACCCGGATCCTAGAGGAAGAAGAAGACTTGTAAGTGTGAATGCGATGTAATCCTTGCTGTCCCCATCCCAATACTGAATGAATGTTATCTTCCCTTGTTTGTCCTATATGTTTTAATGAACAATTGATATCATGGACGATGAGGTGATATAAACTTTCCCTTGTATATAGTTGAGCACCTCGCGTGCTCCCCTTTGGTTTTAAAACCAGCTTTGCACTTGAGAGACTGTGCACTACACGGTAGAGTGCTTGCGCAGTATTTGAAGCACTTGTGCCTTGTGAACTGTGAACTTTGAACTCCTTTTTGAACTTTGTGAATTTTTTAATTCTTGGAACTTTGAACTTTTTGCACTTTTTAAAAAGAAAAAGAACTTTTATACTTTTGCTAGAAAGTAATGTCTTTTATGTGTTTTATCAGAAGCAAAGTGAATGCGTTGTAGCATTAGACCGGGCAAAGGTCTAGAAGGGTGAAGAAGTAGATGCACCCATGCACGATGTACATGGTTAATTTAAAGCAATGTTGAAAGAGACTCGTACCTCCCGGACAGGAAGAAACCAAGAATGCTTAATGTTTAATGTTGTTATAAATAAAAATGTTTTCAGGGGGATCCATGACGGGCAGCGCGGGGACACGCTGGTTTAACTCCGGGAGAGTGTGGCGCCCCTGCGATCAGGAGGCCACAAGGGCAGAGAGGAGCACTGAGGAACTGGCCTGAGGACAGAGAGGCGCACTGAGGAGACGGCCTGAGGACAGAGAGGAGCACAGAGGAGACGGCCTGAGGGCAGAGAGGAGCACTGAGGAGACGGCCTGAGAGCAGAGAGGATAACTGAGGAGACGGCCTGAGGACAGAGAGGAGCACTGAGGAGACGGCCTGAGGACAGAGAGGAGCACTGAGGAGACGGCCTGAGGACAGAGAGGAGCACTGAGGAGACGGCCTGAGGACAGAGAGGAGCACTGAGGAGACGGCCTGAGGACAGAGAGGAGCACTGAGGAGACGGCCTGAGAGCAGAGAGGAGCACCGAGGAGACGGTTTGAGGACAGAGAGTAGTAAAGAGGAGACGGCCTGAGAGCAGAGAGGATAACTGAGGAGACGGCCTGAGGACAGAGAGGGGCACTGAGGAGACCGCCTGAGGACAGGGAGGACCACTAAGGAGACGGCCTGAGGACAGAGAGGAACACTGAGGAGACGGCCTGAGGGCAGAGAGGAGCACTGAGGAGACGGCCTGAGAGCAGAGAGGAGCACTGAGGAGACGGCCTGAGGACAGAGGGTAGCACTATGCTTTCCATGCACATTGTTCCTACAGTGAAGTAGATTGATATTATGTGGCGCCCCTGCGATCAGGAGGCCACAAAGGGAACTGCAGCCAGGAAGGTAGGAACGACAGTTGCACACCAACACCCTCACAGCCCACACAACCCACATACCAGTAGAGGGCAGCACCCAACCCGGAGCCTGGGAACTCTAGGCGGGCAAGGGGTGGTGGGTTTAGAGACAGTGGGTGGGCCAGCAAGTAGGTCAGGTGACAGAGGTTAGATATATAGCAGGGGGAGGAAAAAGGAGTCAGTAGGCCGGTGTAGGCTGAGCAGTACAGAAAGAAGCACATGTCCTGGAAGAGTGGTGTGAAAGGAGCGCAAAATCTGGAGAGCCAGTGTGAGCCACAGAGAGAAAGCCCATCCGGAGCCAGCACCCCGGGAGTGTGAGGGACAAGAGGACCAGTAGCACTGGGTCCAAAGAACACGGCTGAGACGGCAGACTGCAGGCGGAGTAGCCCTCCTATTGAACCCGAAGTCACGGTTAGAAAGAGCCTGGTAGAGCCTCACCCAGGAGGACTATTGGAGGCTAGGCTGGCAGCAGAGTGCTGGCTCTGGAGGGGACCGACGCTTCACCCGGCATCCCCAGACAACCGACGGGGGACTCTAGCTACACGTTAGGGTTCCCACCCCAAAGGACAGGCAGCTCAGTGGCAACCCGGAGGGCTCACAGGGGCCCGAGCCACCGCCATACTGTCTGGAGTCACACACACACCAAGTGAGAAAGAGAGAGTCAGAAGCCTGGAGAGGACAGAGAGACAGAGTGAGGGGTCATAGAAGGAACAACCTGGCTGCAGGCAGTAAAGGAACCCGGAGGGGAGAGTGATGCCCGTGTAAAGACTGTAAACTGTGACTGTGAACTGTGAACTGTAACTGAGAGAGAAGTTTGAGAAGTAAACACGGTGAACCCTGACTCTGACTCCCTCGCATGTTTCTGTGTGCATATGACTCCCTCTAAACAGGTCTGCAGAAGATTCCCACCTGAAGAGCCACAGCCTGTCAGCTCCGAACTCTGAAGGAGAACTTCTGCAGCATCGGGACAGTAAGTGCACTGCACCCAGCACAGGCCTGCACCATACATTACACCATAGACTCTACCATCACTGCCCCGGGGAACAAAGTTCTACCCGCGGAGAACTATCCCATCCCAAGCTGCTATAACATCATCCCTGGAGGTTCTGTAGCAGGGTAGTCACCCTTATTGACCACAAGCCGTGGGTGGCGTCACGACTGACATTATCCCCTGTAAATATTCCTCTTTTCACTGCCAGGCCCGGGACACGGTCCGGACAAGGACCACCCGTGACATCCCCAGTAGCAGACCCGGTCCGGCACCGAGTACCCTGTCCCAGTGGGCTCGACAATTACACAGAAAATAAATCAGATCTCATACTTTGCACTAATGAGGATAACGCTCCGAAGCATAGTGTCTGCAAGGTGAGATGCAGATTTTGCTTTTTATCCTAAGTCATGTGATGAGACTCCTTAGAGGGTCAATATTGACTTTAGATTATTTTGTCCAGTAGGAGGCATTAGAGTTCAAGTCCTCTCCTCTCTGACAGAGAACAATAACCCTCATTATTCACATGGGGAAGTGTATCAGGATCACTCCCATGTCTGCTGGGAGTACCCGCTGCTCCTCCATATTGTACCTGTATGGGGATATGTTATGTCACATTACACATACCATATAGTTTGTTATAGTAGACAGTAAGTGACCTTTGACCTGTGTGGTTAATAAATGTCCCCTCTCCAGATTACACTATAACCAGGCCACAGGGACCCGACGTCCCCCGGGGAGAAGATTCATCCGGAATCAGAACCATCAAAGCTCCAGACAGAAAGAGGGAAAACTAGGTAAAGAGGGGGGGACCGGAGAATGTGGGGGCAACAACCGGAGGGGGATAGAGGATAAGGTGCGGATCATGGGGGTTGTAGATGTGTGTGATACTGGGATGATGGGGGTAGTGGGTGTGTGATGCTGGAATGATGGTGTGGCACCCCAGGGTCTAAGTGCCCCGGGGTGGTGGTGCCACGCTGAGAGCAACAAAAGGGTCTTCTCATCAGGCAGGAAAATCACACACAACACCTCCTGCCTCCAGGCCAGAAGGGGGAGACCAAGCAAGCGTTCAGGGTGAGCTCCCCTATAAATTCTGGTCTGAGGCGGAGACAGTTAGTTCAGTTCCTGTGAGGACTGTGAAGAGGACCTGGAGGATCGAGCTGTTCCTAGGAGGACTGAGGTAGGCATCCTCACGGACTGAGGCTGTAGAGCTCATCCCAGCATCACTCTCTCAGTGCCAGGCCTAAGGCTAGGGTCTGAGGAGAGTTGCAGGAACACCTGGGGAGCTGAGTGACACCGTGCTCAGCCCAGAGGAAAGTACAGAGAACGGACACCGGGTCCAAGACTGTGCAGGGTCTAACGTCCCAGCAGGCAACACCGAAAGGTGGGGAATTCCAGGTTCCTCAGTCACACTGTGCCCGGAGACACAGCAACATAGAGAGTTCAGGAAGAGATACCCAAGAAGAGGGTTAGAAAGGACTCGAGTTGCCTGTCATACCGACACCTCGCAGGAAGAGACCAGGCCGGCAGCTTAGCTGATGCAGCGGCAGGAGCCGAAACACAGAGAGCAGTGAGGGAGCCAAAGACCCGGCCAGAAGAGGAGAACCCCGAGTTCCTCTTGTAAAGGACTCCGCTGACAACTGCCTGAACTCAGCTACCCAAGTAAAGACTGAGTGACCAACAAAACCGTGAGTCTGCCTATTGCTTATGCCAGTAATCCCGCACCCAACATCCAAACTACCTTCACTGCCCCGGGGAACTGCTCTGCCCGTGGAGAGCCACTGCATCCCAGCTGCCCGTCCATCACCCTAGGGGTTCTGCAGCAGCGGTGGCCCACTATAGCCACATACCAAGGGTGGCGTCACAAATAATATCATTATTCACCACCTCCCTTTTCCCCAGAAGTAAAATTCCCGCTTTTCAGCTGCACCAAGGGTCACGGAAACCGGATCTCGACCCCAGTGGCTCCCCAGAGACAGTATCACCTGGTTCTGAGTACCCCACGGCCCTGGGGTCCGACAATGGCGTTACTAGATTTATGTGATGCTTGGATGATAGGAGGAGTGAATGTATGTGAGGCCGAGATGATGGGGGTAGTAGATGTGTGTGACGCTGGGAGGATGGGAGTAGTAGATGTATGGGATGATGTGAATAGTAGATGTGTGTGACCCTGGGATGATGGGGGTAGTGGAATGATAGAAGTAGTAGATGTGTGGGATGATGGGAGTAGTAAATATGTGTGATGCTGGGATGATGATAGTAGTGGATGAAGTGTAAGTGAGTTATGCTGTAATACTATTGGGGAGAGAGGGATAATAATGCTGAAAATGAGAAGATGGAATGTACGAAAATATTTGGTTGTAGTTGTATAATATTGGACTGTTAGGTAATTGGTAATATTGGGGTGTCAGGTATCGGGGCGGAGAGTGTTGGATTATATCTGGTTGTCGGGTGTTGGATAATATTGGGGTGTCGGGTGTTGGATTATATCAGGACACAGGGTGTTGGATAATATCTGGGTGTTGCATGATATTGGGCCATTGGGTATTGGATAATAACTGGGTGTCAGGTGTTGGATGATATTGGGGTGTTGGGTGTTGGATAATATTGGGGTGTCGGGTGTTGGATAATATTGGGGTGTCGGGTGTTGGATAATATTGGGGTGTCGGGTGTTGGATAATATTGGGGTGTCGGATGTTGAATGATATTAGGGTGTCGGGTGTTGGATAATATTGGGGTGTCGGTGTTGGATTATATCAGGTCACAGGGTGTTGGATAATATTGGGTTGTCGGATGTTGAATGATATTAGGGTGTCGGGTGTTGGATAATATTGGGGTGTCGGGTGTTGGATAATATTGGGGTGTCGGGTGTTGGATAATATTGGGGTGTCGGGTGTTGGATAATATTGGGGTGTCGGGTGTTGGATAATATTGGGGTGTCGGATGTTGAATGATATTAGGGTGGCGGGTGTTGGATAATATTGGGGTGTCGGTGTTGGATTATATCAGGTCACAGGGTGTTGGATAATATTGGGTTGTCGGATGTTGAATGATATTAGGGTGTCGGGTGTTGGATAATATTGGGGTGTCGGGTGTTGGATAATATTGGGGTGTCGGGTGTTGGATAATATTGGGGTGTCGGTGTTGGATTATATCAGGTCACAGGGTGTTGGATAATATTGGTTGTCGGATGTTGAATGATATTAGGGTGTCGGGTGTTGGATAATATTGGGGTGTCGGGTGTTGGATTATATCAGGTCACAGGGTGTTGGATAATATTGGGGTGTCGGATGTTGAATGATATTAGGGTGTCGGGTGTTGGATAATATTGGGGTGTCGGATGTTGAATGATATTAGGGTGTCGGGTGTTGGATAATATTGGGGTGTCGGGTGTTGGATAATATTGGGGTGTCGGTGTTGGATTATATCAGGTCACAGGGTGTTGGACAATATTGGGTTGTCGGATGTTGAATGATATTAGGGTGTCGGGTGTTGGATAATATTGGGGTGTCGGGTGTTGGATAATATTGGGGTGTCGGGTGTTGGATAATATTGGGGTGTCGGTGTTGGATTATATCAGGTCACAGGGTGTTGGATAATATTGGGTTGTCGGATGTTGAATGATATTAGGGTGTCGGGTGTTGGGATAATATTGGGGTGTCGGATGTTGAATGATATTAGGGTGTCGGGTGTTGGATAATATTGGGGTGTCGGATGTTGAATGATATTAGGGGTCGGGTGTTGGATAATATTGGGGTGTCGGGTGTTGGATAATATTGGGGTGTCGGTGTTGGATTATATCAGGTCACAGGGTGTTGGATAATATTGGGTTGTCGGATGTTGAATGATATTAGGGTGTCGGGTGTTGGATAATATTGGGGTGTCGGGTGTTGGATAATATTGGGGTGTCGGGTGTTGGATAATATTGGGGTGTCGGTGTTGGATTATATCAGGTCACAGGGTGTTGGATAATATTGGGTTGTCAGATGTTGAATGATATTAGGGTGTCGGGTGTTGGATAATATTGGGGTGTCGGGTGTTGGATTATATCAGGTCACAGGGTGTTGGATAATATTGGGGTGTCGGATGTTGAATGTTATTAGGGTGTCGGGTGTTGGATAATATTGGGGTGTCAGATGTTGAATGATATTAGGGTGTCGGGTGTTGGATAATATTGGGGTGTCGGGTGTTGGATTATATCAGGTCACAGGGTGTTGGATAATATTGGGGTGTCGGATGTTGAATGTTATTAGGGTGTCGGGTGTTGGATAATATTGGGGTGTCAGATGTTGAATGATATTAGGGTGTCGGGTGTTGGATAATATTGGGGTGTCGGGTGTTGGATTATATCAGGTCACAGGGTGTTGGATAATATCTGGGTGTCAGGTGTTGGATGATATTGGGGTGTCGGATGTTGGATAATATCAGGGTGTAGGGTGTTGGATAATATTGGGGTATCAGGCATTGGGTCAGGCACCTCCTCTCCAGATCGCACCTCACCTCTTGTGCACTGGACCCCATCCCATCTCACTTCCTTCCAACCTCCCCACCTCACTTTTCCTAGCCCTAACCCACCCCTTCATCCTATCAGTGACTTCTGGTATCTTTCCTTCTGCTTTCAAACATGCAACAATTACACCTATCTTAAAGAAGCCATCCCTCGACCCCACTTCTACATCCAGCTACCACCCCCACGGGCGTATCTAGGGGGGTGCAGCCGGACCTTTTGCCCCGGGCGCAACTCAGCGGGGGGGCGCCGTCGGCACCCCCCCTGCTCCTCAACCAAGGCTGCAACAGGGGCGGCGGGGCTGAAAGCTGACAGCACCCCCCCCCCCGGTTCTCACCTACTTTGGGAGGGGGCGCCAAGATAGATCTTTGCCCCGGGCGCCGTCAAACCTAGTTAAACCGCTGACCGCCCCATATCCCTGCCCCGTTCGCTTCCAAACTTCTTGAAAAGCCACACTGTCCTCTCATCCAACTCTCTCTTTGACGACCTTCAATCCGGCTTCCGTCCCCACCACTCCACTGACACTGCCCTGACCAAAATGACTAATGACTTACTCACGGCTAAAGCTACAGACAGTTCTCCATCCTCCTCCTTCTTGACCTGTCCTCTACATTCGACACAGTCGACCACTGTCTCCTATTACAGATCCTCTCTTCTATTGGTATCACTGATCTTGCCCTCTCCTGGATCTCCTCCTACGTTTCCAACCGCATATTTAGCTACTCCCACACGACCTCCTCGCCCCATCCCCTCTCTGTTGGAGTCCCACAAGACTCTGTCCTGGAGCCCCTACTTTCATCCATCTATACCCTTGGCCTAGGACACCTCATCCAGTCCCATGGCTTCCAGTATCACCTGTACACTGACGACACTCAGATCTACCTCTCTGGACCAGACGTCACCTCTCTGCTGTCCAGAATCCCAGAGTGTCTATCAGCCATATCCTCCTTCACCTCTCTGCTGTCCAGAATCCCAGAGTGTCTATCAGCCATATCCTCCTTCACCTCTCTGCTGTCCAGTATCCCGGAGTGTCTATCAGCCATATCCTCCTCCTTCTCCTCTCTCTTCCTCAATGTAGACAAAACCGAACTCCTCATCTTTCCTCCATCTCACACACCTTCCTTACCAGATCTATCTATCACAATAAATGACATCACAATCTGCCCTGTACCTGAAGTCCGCTGCCTCGGAGTAACCCTTGACTCTGCCTTATCCTTCACACCGCACATCCAAGCTCTCACCACCTCCGGCCGCCTCCAACTCAAAAATATTTCCAGAATCCGTCCCTCAATCTACTAAACTACTAGCGCATGCCCTCATCATTTCCCGTCTCAACTACTGCAACCTCCTCCTCTGTGGCCTCCCTGATAACTCTCTTGCATCTCTCCAATCTGTTCTTAAATCTGCTGCCCAACTAATCCACCTCTCTCCTCACTATTCCTCCACTTTCTCCCCTCGGAAAATCCTCCACTGGCTCCCAATTCCCCAGCGTATCCAATTCACACTACTAAGGGTACCGTTACATGTCGCAGCATTGCATGCAATTTCACTTGCAACTTACTGGTTGCAGTAAAATCATGGACACATTGTTATATTTGTACACGGCAACAAAATGGAACAATGTGCCCATGATTTCAGTGCAACCAGCAAATTGCCAGTGAAATTGCATGCAATGTTGCGACGTGTAACGGTACCCTAACATTGACTTACAAAGCCGTCCACAATCTGTCCCCCCCATATATCTCTGAACTAATCTCCCGATATCATCCAACTCATAATCTTCAATCCTCCCAAGACCTCCTCCTTTCCTCTACACTTGTACGTTCCTCATCTAACCGCCTGCAAGACTTCTCCTGAGCATCCCCCATCCTCTGGAATTCTGCACCCCAAAACGTCCGACTGTCCCCCACACTCAGAACCTTCAAGCAGAACCTGAAAACCCATCTCTTCAGAACAGCCTACAACCTGCAATGACCACAGTGCCACCTCACCACCAACGGACCCGGTGCTCCGCCACCACCGGACCTGGTGCTCCACCACCACCGGACCCGGGGCTCCACCACTGGACCGGCGCACCGCCACCACCGGACCCAGCGCTCCACCACCACTGGACCTGGTGCTCCACCACCACTGGACCCGGGTTCCACCAGAGCAGACCAAACCTACTGTCTCTCTCCCCATTGCCCTGTAGAATGTAAGCCCGCAAGGGCAGGGTCCTCTCTCCCCTCTGTATCGGTCTGTCACTGTTAGTTTGTGAATTGTATTTATAACTTGTCTGTATGTAACCCTTTCTCATGTACAGACCATGGAATCAATGGTGCTCTATAAATAATAATAATAATATAATTGGATAATATTGGGGTGTCGGGTGTTGGATGATATCGGTGCACAGGGTGTTGGATTATATCGGGGGTGTCGGTTGTTGGATGACATTGGGATGTCGGGTGTTTGATAATATCAGGGTGTCAGCTGTTGGATACTATTGGGGTATCGGGTGTTGAATAATATTAGGGTGTCGGGTGTTGGATATTATTGGGGTGTCGGGTGTTGGATTATATTGAGGTGTCGGGTGTTGGATGATTTCGGGGTGTTGGATTTTATTATGGTGTCAGACGTTGGATGATATCGGGCTGTCGGATATCAGGGTGTTTGATAATAACTGGGTGTCGGGTGTTGGATGATATTGGGGTGTCGAGTGTGGGATGATATTGGGGTGTCGGATGTTGGATGATATTGGGGTGTTGAGTGTGGGATGATATTGGGGTGTCGGGTGTAGGATGATATTGGGGTGTTGGATGATATTGGTGCACAGGGTGTTGGATTATATCGGGGTGTCGGGTGTTGGATGACATTGGGGTGTCGGGTGTTGGATAATATCTGAGTGTCGGCTGTTGGATAATATTGGGGTGTTGGGTGTTGAATGATAGTAGGATGTCGGGTGTTGGATAATATTGGGCTGTCGTGTGTTTAAAACTATTAGGGAGTCGGGTGTTGGATAATATTGGGATGTCAGGTGTTGAATGATATTAGGATTTGAGGTGTTGGATATCAGCGTGTCGGTGTTGGATGATATCAGGGTGTCGGATAACATTGGCGTGTCATGTTTTGGATGATATCTGGGCGTTGGATGATATCGGGGTGTCGGATGATATCAGGGTGTCGGGTCTTGGATGATATTAGGGTGTCGGATGATATCAGGGTGTCGGGTCTTGGATGATATTGGGGTGTTGGATGATATTAGGGTGTCTGTGTTGGATGATATCGGGGTGTCAGGTGTTGGATAACATTGGGGTGACGGGCGTTGGATGATATCGGGGTGTCGGGTGTTGGATAACATTGGGGTGACGGGCGTTGGATGATATCGGGGTGTCGGGTCTTGGATGATATTAGGGTGTCGGTGTTGGATGATATCAGGGTGTCTGTGTTGGATGATATTGTGGTGTCGGTGTTGGATGATATTAGGGTGTTGGATTATATCGAGGTGTTGGATGATATCGGGGTGTCGGGTCTTGGATTATGTTAGGGTGTCGGTGTTGGATTATATCAGGGTGTCTGTGTTGGATGATATTGTGGTGTCGGTGTTGGATGATATTAGGTGCTGGATTATATTGGGGTGCCATGTATGTGACCTTGTCTTTTCCTTGGCCTCTCTGTAGTAGAACACGAGATGACGCCCAGGAAGAAGCTGATGACTCTAGAATCCATTAATCAGAACATTCAAGCTGCAAAGTTGACGATCCTGGGACCCCTCTTCATCCGAGCTTCTGAGATTGAGAGGGAACTTGCAGAGGTAACACATACACAAGATACTGGATCTCACTCACAATGTAGCATAATGGATCTCCCCCACAATATAGGATAGTAGATGCTGCATATGTCTGTCATGGGTGTGCCATATCCTGTTGTTACCTCGGGGGTGGGGATCTGAGGTCAGAACGTCTCAGCGATCAATCACATTCTTTCTGTTGATCTCACTTTTATTGATGTTCTTGCTTTTCTATGCTGAAGGGATTAGAGAATTTTTCTTTGCTGAATGAGAATTCCCGAAGTCTTTGAGCTGTAGCTTGTAATTACCTTACCCAGGGCCGGACTGGGACCAAAAAGCAGCCCTGGAATACAAGCCCCAGCAGCCCACACACCATATCAACAAACAGTCCCAATCCGTACATTTTGCTTTCATGTTGTCGTGGCCCTCACCATATTCTTAAAAGAGTTATCTGAAGAGCCACATGTGAATGGTGCAGCAGAGGGAATAATCAACCACAGCTCCATTTACATGGTGATCTTCAAAGCTCCGTTTGTCAGGATTGTGGGGTCTCAGAGGTACCAGCCACACACAGACACACAGCTACCAGCCACACACAGACACACAGCTAAAGCCAGCCACATAGACACCTACAGCCACAGCCAGCCACACACATACAGCCACAGCCAGCTACACACACACAGCCAGCCACACACACACAGCCAGCCACACACAGGCACACAGCCAGCCACACACAGACACACAGCTACCAGCCACACACAGACACACAGCTAAAGCCAGCCACATAGACACCTACAGCCACAGCCAGTCACACACATACAGCCAGACACACACACAGCCAGCCACACACACACAGCCAGCCACACACAGGCACACAGCCAGCCACACACAGCTAGCCACACACAGACAGCCAAAGCCAGCCACACACACAGCCAGCCACAGACACAGGTACAGCCAGCCACACACACAGGTACAGCCAGCCACACACAGACACACAGCTAAAGCCGGCCACATAGACAGACACAGCCACAGCCAGCCACACACATACAGCCACAGCCAGCCACACACACACAGCCAGCCACACACACACACAGCCAGCCACACACACACACACACACAGCCATCCACACACAGACACACACAGCCAGCCATAAACACACAGCCAGCCACACGCACACAGCCAGCCACACGCAGCCAGCCACACACAACTAGCCACACACACAGACAGCCAAAGCCAGCCACAAAGCTACAGCCAGCCACATAGACAGACACACAGCAAGCCACACACACACAGACACACAGCCAGCCACACACACAGCCTCAGATAGCCACACAGCCTCAGCCAGCCACACACAGACACACAGCCAGGCACCCACATACAGCCAGCCACCCACATACAGCCACCCACCCACATACAGCCACACAGAGCCACAGCCACACACAAACAGGTAGCCATATAGACAGCCACACAGCCAACCACACAGACAGCCAACCACATAGACAGCCACACAGCCACACATAGACGCAGACAGCCACAGACACAGCCAGCCACACACAGAGCCACAACCAGCCACACAGCCAGCAAAATAGACAGCCATAGCCAGCCACACACAGACACCTAGCCAACCACACAGCCAGCCACAAAGGAACACAGCCAGCCAAAGCCAGCCACACACAGCCACAGCCAGCCACACACACAGCTACTGCCACAACCAGCCACACACAGACACACAGCCAGCCACATAGACAGACACACACAGCCAGCCACACACACACAGACAGCCACCCACACACATACAGCCACAGCCAGTCACACAGCCATCCAGCCACACACAGCAACAGCTAGCCACATAGAGACCCACAGCCAGCCACACACAAACAGCAGCCACATAGACAGCCACACAGTCAGCCACACAGCCAGCAACATAGCCGGCCACACAGACCACCACACAGCCAGCCACACACACACAGCCACAGCCAGCCACAGACAGACACAGTCAACAACACACAGCCAGCCACACACACAAAGACAGCCAGCCACACACACAGCCACATAGACACACAGACACTGTCAACCACACAGTCCCAGCTACACTGTCAGCCACACAAAGCCAAGCAGCCCCAGCCACACAGACACACACAAAGCCAGCCACAGACACGCAGCCCCAGCCACACACAGCCAGCCAAAACCACACAGACCCAGCCACACACAGCCAGCCACACAGCCCCAGCCACACACAGACAACTAGTCAGCCACACAGCCAGTCACAGCCAGCCACACACAGAGCCACAGCCTGCCACACAGACAGCAAAATAGGCAGCCATAACCAGCCACACACAGTCAGTGGCGGACCTTGTGTCCCATGTGCGGGGGAGGGGGGGGGGGTGGTTGGGGTGCTATCAAACGCCGGCGAGGACCGGCCGGGGGAACGAGGACCTTTGGGGGTGCTATCGGACGACGGCGGGACCGGGGGGGGGAGCTAGCAGGCAACGATGAGTGGCGCTATGTTTGCGGCTGCTCTTAACTGCATCGTGCAAGCCGCGCTGTCCTGGGAGCCGGGGTGGCAGAGGAGAAGAGGGGCGGGCTCAGACAGGGGAAGCAGGAAGCTTCCCTCGGTTAACCCCTTCTCCTCTGGCACAGGGTCATGGGGGTCGGCTGGCGGCCCCCCTGCAGGCTTGCGGGGCCCCCTAGCTGGTTGGGGCCCAGGTGCAGCTGAACCAGCTGCACCACGGTAGGTCTGCCCCTACACACAGCCATCCACACACAGAGCCATCCACACACACAGCCAGCCACACAAACAGCCACAGCCAGTCACACAAACAGCCAGCCAACACACACACAGCCAGCCACACACACACACACACACAGCCAGCCACACACACAGCCACAGTCAACCACACAGTCCCAGCCACACAGTCAGCCACACACAGCCAAGCAGCCCCAGCCACACAGACACACAGCCAGTCACACACAACAACCACACAGCCCCAGCCACACACAGCCAGCCAAAAGCACTCAGCCCCAGCCACACACAGACACATAGCCACACAGCCAGCCATACAGCCAGCAAAATAGACAGCCACAGCCAGCCACACAAACACACAGCCAGCCACACAAACAGCCAGCGACACACACACACACACACACACACAGCCAGCCACAACACATACACAGCCAGCCACACACACAGCCAGCCACACACACATACATAGCCAGCCACACACACACAGCCAGCCACACAAACAGCCACAGCCAGTCACACAAACAGCCAGCCACATACGCACACAGCCAGCCACACACACAGCCAGCCACACACACACACAGCCAGCCACACACACACAGCCAGCCACACACACACAGCCAGCCACACACAAGACACACAGCCAGCCACACACAGACAGTCAAAGCCAGCCACACACACAGGTACAACCAGCCACACACAGACACACAGCTAAAGCCAGCCACATAGACACCTCCAGCCACACACATACAGCCAGACACACACACAGCCAGCCACACACACACAGCCAGCCACACACAGGCACACAGCCAGCCACACACAGCTAGCCACACACAGACAGCTAAAGCCAGCCACACACACAGCCAGCCACAGACACAGGTACAGCCAGCCACACACACAGCTAAAGCCGGCCACATAGACAGACACAGCCACAGCCAGCCACACACATACAGCCACAGCCAGCCACACACACAAAGCCAGCCACACACACACAGCCAGCCACACACACACAGCCAGCCACACACCACACACAACCACCACACACACACACACAGCCAGCCACACACAGACACACACAGCCAGCCATAAACACACAGCCAGCCACAACGCACACAGCCAGCCACACGCAGCCAGCCACACACAACTAGCCACACAGACAGCCAAAGCCAGCCACAAAGCTACAGCCAGCCACATAGACAGACACACAGCCAGCCACACACATACAGGCACAGCCAGCCACACAGCCATCCAGCACACACAGTCACAGCTAACCACAGACACACAGCCAGCCACAAACAGCTAGCCACATAGACAGCCACCGCTCACACACAGACACAGCCAGCCACACACAAACAACCAACCACATAGCAGCCATAGCCAGCCATACACAGACCACAACACAGCCACAGCCAGCCACACACAAAGCCACAGCCCAAGCCCAGCCACACACAGCCAGCCAAAACCACTCAGCCCAGCCACAAAGACAATAGTCAGCCCAGCCATACAGCCAGCAAATAGACAGCCAAGCCATCACAACACACAGCCACGCAAACACCAGCACAACACACACAGCCAGCCACACAACACACAGCCAGCCACACACACATACACAGCCAGCCACACACACAGCCAGCCACACACACACACAGCCAGCCACACACACACACACAGCTAGCCACACACAGCACACAACACCACAGCCAGCACACACAGACAGTCAAGCAGCCACACACAGGTACACCAGTCACACTCAACACACAGCTAAGCCAGCCACAAGACACACAGCACAGCGCCACACTCAGCACAGCCACACACACACAGCGACACACACAGCCAGCCACACACAACACACAGCCAGCCAACACGCCAGCCACACACAGACAGCAAAGCCAGCCACCACATGCCAGCCACACACACAGTACAGCCAGCCACACAGACACACACTAAAGCGGCATAGACAGACACAGCCCAGCCAGCCACACACATACAGCCACAGCCAGCCAAAAACACACAGCCAGCCACACACACACACACAGCCAGACACACACAGACACACACAGCCAGCCATAAAACACAGCAGCACACGCAGCCAGCCACACAAAAGCCACACAGACAGCCAAACAGCCACAAAGTACAGCAGCCACATACAGACACACAGCCAGCCACACACATACACACAGCCAGCACACAGCCATAGCCACACACATCACACACCACAACACAGCACACAGCCAGCCACAACACTATCCACATAGACAGCCACGCCACACACGACAAGCCAGCCACACAACACCACCACATAGACAGCCATAGCCACCATAACACAGACCACCACACAGCCACACACAAAGCCAGCCACACAGTCAACCACACAGCCCAGTCACACAGTCAGCACACAAACAGCAAACACAGCCATAGCCAGCCACACACAGCACACAACACAGCACAGCCAGCCACACAGAACACCCCACAACACTACACACCACATAACAGCCAGCACACAGAACACACACAGCACAGTCACCACACATCCATCACACACAGCCACACACACAACAGCCAGCCACCAAGCGTCAGCACACGACACATACACCACAGCCACCCCACCACACACCCAGCCACAACAGCCACAGCACCACCACCACACACACAGCCAGCCAAAACCACACACCCCAGCCACACACAGAGCAAACACTACATCCAGCCCACACAGCCACAAGTCACACACAGCCCAGTCCAGCCAGCCAAAACCACACAGCCACACACAGACAATTGCCTCAACTGATAGTGAAAGTACCTTGCCTTGCTTTCTTCGGCTTTGGCTTGCTGTCTTGCACTGCCCCAGGTCCGCAGCTGACAGGTCACAGGAGGAGTGAGGAGGAGACTGTACGCTGTCTTCAGGCCAGCTCCACTGGCTGCCTGCACAGGGACCACCAGTAATGGCTGGGGTCGGGGTGGCCGGCGCGTTTCCATTTCGTGGGTGGGAAAGGAGAGTGTGTGCTCTCTCCCCCACAAAGAACGTGCTGTCGCTGTTGTGATTTCGTCACAGCACAGCCCCCCGCTACAACAGAAGTATGAGCTGCTGCCTGGGTGTCGTGTATTAGGGTGTCGATGTTGGATGATATTGTGGTGTCGGTTTGGAGATATTAGGGTGTTGGATTATATTGGGGTGCCATGTATTGACCTTGTCTTTTTCTTGGCCTCTCTGTTCTTGTAGCATACGAGATGATGCCCAGGAAGAAGCTGATGCGATTAACCTGCCTGTAATCCACACACATCCTCATTGTACCATCTTTATTCTTTACCAGGTCTAGTAGAGCTGCCCAGGGCCTACAACTATCTCTGATCACCGCAGCCTCTTTCATTTCCCATAACACCTCTTTGGCACATTGATAGTGAGCTGGTGGTACAGGCCTGTATCTCTCCTTGATGGGTGGATGGTCACCTGTGGGGATATGATATTGAATCCCTTTTATCTGCCCAAAGTCTCAAGGATGTTTACTGAAGACCCGTTCATTCTCTTTCACTACCCGTTACACTCCATGCTTTTGGTGTGAAGGGGTGAAGTCAGTCCCTACGTGTAGCTTCTGACACCAGTCCTCCAACTTCCCCTCGGAGCCGTTGTCCTCCGCCTGGTCAGACGGGTTCAATGGTTCCACTGCCGTGATGGCGTTGTTACTTATAGTGTACATCTTAGCAATAGTAGCATACCGAGACAGTTTGACCTCCTCCCCACAGTACAAGATACATACAGGTACCCCCCCTTGCAGACATTGACTACCCCCCTGGCTGTCAGGACAGTGGGCCTAATGTCTGAGTACACGGGTTCTACAAACGCCTTTTGCCGCCCTGCACCAGATCAATATTTCACTTCTCGGGGGTATTGCAATGGTGGTTGAGTCACTTACTCTTACACTGCCGACTTCTCCTCCAGACAGCTCCATTTGCTGCCTCTGCATCAGGGCCTTTATGTCTTTCTGCAGGGCCTTCTGCTGCCCGAAGTTGGCGGTCTTGGCCACCTGTTGTATCAAAACAATATTCTCTCCAAGACAGTATTTAATGACATTAGGGCCTATCGTAAGCATTGGGTTAGTTGCTCGCTGGTCAACATCAACAACCACCATACCTTGGGCGCTGAGTTCTACACTCCCGACCTTAGTAGTTACTTCTTTGAACCCAACCAGTGGTAAGGGGTGACCATTAATAGCAAATATTGTAAAACTCATCTGGGTTGCGGGTAATGTCAGAGTCAGCCCAGTACTGCTTTTAAAGAATATAAGGCATCGTTGTCACCTGCGAGTCGGTGTCCAATAAAGTGTTCATGGGAATACCATCCAGCATGACAGGCAGGACCGGCCTCCACCCAAATACCTGTCGTTCCAGCTCTGTGGGCTGGACGGGCTCATTCCTGGGAGACTGCCCCAGGGATGTCTCGTGTAAAGTGCAGGATCTGGCAAGGTGTCCCGACTCGTTGCAGCGGCGGCAGATGGGTTGTCCTGCAGCATTGTAGCGGTCTGTAGGTCGTTCTCAGCCGGCGGGGTACCTCCTGTGGTATGGCCACAGGGCATCATCAGGGGTGGAAGCCAACAGTATCCTCTCCAACGGCTTAGATCCTTGGATCGACTGGACAGCCTTAGTCAGGTTGGCCATCCCTTTGGTCAGCTGCTGCACTTGCAGTTATAGGACCTCAGGAGTAAGAGGCTCCAAGGTTTGGGCGCTGGCCTCCACGGTGGCCAAGGAAGGGGGTACCAACTCCGAGTGGTAAGTTGAAGCCAGCGGCGTGGAGGGTGCTGGGCCGCTGGCAGGGGACTCTTTCAACACACGTATGGCCCGGTCTTTAAAGAGGACCTGTCACCCCCACCTGGATTTTAATCTAAATGCAGCACTGAATGTCCCCTATGTGTGTGTGTGTGTGCGCTTTGTACCCCGATATATAGCCTTAGGCAAACTCACTGTAAAAAGTCAGGAGGGCATTCCCTGTGGCAGCAGTCAGCTCGCTTCCCGGGGGCCATTCCCGCCCCCTGTGTCTCTGTTCCGCCTCCTTCCGTGTCCTTGCTGCCTCCTTCATGTTTTTTCATCCATCCTTTCCTGCGCCTGTGCCTCCTTGTGCTCCTTGATGCAGGCGCAGAGCGAGGTCTTATTAGTGTCGGTCCCGCGTTCTTGTCCTACCTCCTGCCCTGATGTCAGCGACTTTGCCTGACCAGCTCCGTGTTATGCTGCATACATAGAGCAGGGCGGGAATCTGGCGCTTGCTTATACCCTTATCCCCCTTGGGTGGAGGACGGGGGGAGGCATCTAGGGGAGTCTCATTCAGGAGTTTAGGAAGGGACGAATCCCAGGCACGGGTAATCTTGGGGGCAGGCATTAGTCTAGGGGTCTAGTTGGAGGGACAGCTCAGGTGTACACTGTCATGGTCATATTATCTTTCTCTGTATGCTCGCCCTGTTGCGGTTGTTGTGCTTAGCAGCCTCTCCCTTGGTTCCTTTGGAGATACGGGAAACTCTTGATGGCCGATTAGGAAGTGAGGTCCAGGCAGTCATCTCCTAGTCCTGTGGTTAATGATATTCCTATCTGTGCAGGTGCCTTTATGGACTGTGCAGTGGGAGCACTAGTTTGTACAGGAGCCAGTTGGGTAGAGGTGCTGCAACAGAGAAGCTGTAGTTTCCCAGTCTATGTGAGTGTGACATTACATCCAGCCCACAACGTTTCTTTCAGGATTATTTCATTAATCCTGTTGCCGCTCTTGCAGATCAGTTGCAGACCCTGGTGACAGGTCTGCTGTCTAATGTCTTACATCTGCAGCAGCAGCCTTCAAGTCCTACAGCCTGTTATGGAGAGCATGAACCTATGGTGGCATTCCCGCACAGATTTT
This sequence comes from Allobates femoralis, assembly GCA_033576535.1. Taxonomy (NCBI): domain Eukaryota; kingdom Metazoa; phylum Chordata; class Amphibia; order Anura; family Aromobatidae; genus Allobates; species Allobates femoralis. The sequence goes on from JARQOC010000005.1 coordinate 9,605,144, forward strand.
CTGGAGAATGTGACAAATTTGTGTTGTTTTGCAAAGCTTGTAAACTTAAATTGAAGCTTTGGTCTCGTATCTGGAAGGGAGGAACCACCAGTTGGGATTATTATCTCACTCTTGCAAGGTGATCCACAATACTTGGCTTTATCACGCCCGTCTGACTCTACCTGCGGGGAGCTGTTCCATCTAAAGCTGCCAAACATCATCCCCGGAGGTTATGCAGCAGCGGTGGTCACCCTGACCACAACCCGTGGGTGGCGTCACGACAAACTCTATCCCCTGTGTATATTCCCTTTTACTTGTGTGAACCCGGGACACGGTCCGGACCAGGACCTCTGTGACATCCCCCAGCAGCAAACCGGTCCGGTACCGTGTACCCCGTCCCAGTGGGCTCCACAGAATCCTCACAAGGGACAGGGGAGAACTTCCACAACTACAACCACGACAAGTAAATAGCACAACTTTCACCAGAGGGTCTGGGACACTACACCTAACAGACCAACTTAGGATAAAGTATAGCTGGCATGGGTAGAAGGATCCCTCCAGTATAAATAGGAGGGGAACCACTGTGATAGGCCTCCCCACAACATGTGAGAAAAGGTCAAAGCAGACCAGCAGAGATTAACTCTTGCCATCTGAAAAGAGTCCTACGAAACCATGACAGTCAGCGAAGTTTGACTAAAACTCTGAGTCACACATCTTAGTAGTGACCTATTGGGTTTGGTCCATATTTGTTTCCATTGTGTGTAGACATTATCTCAAAAAGTAGAGCGTCTGCAAAAAATCAGTCATACAGTTGTGGCCAAAAGTATTGACACCCCTGCAATTCTATATGCATAAATACCACAGCACCCCGTGCCAATCGGAACCAAATGTGTTCCCAATGTAGGCGCACGTCCACAGCCAGGGAGTTCCACCTGGCACCGGTATATAATGAACAAAAGTAAGAACAGCGCCTCACCAGCCGGTATAATTCAAAATTGCGTGATTTATTCCGTCATCTCAGCACGACGTTTCGGTCTGTCGACCTTTTTCAAGTGCACTTGAAAAAGGTCGACAGACCGAAACGTCGTGCTGAGATGACGGAATAAATCACGCAATTTTGAATTATACCGGCTGGTGAGGCGCTGTTCTTACTTTTGTTCATTATACCCCTGCAATTCTGTCAGATAATACTCAGTGTCTTCCTGACAATGATTGCAATCACAAATTCTTTGCTATTATTATCTTCATTTAATTTGTCTTCAATGAAAAAACACAAAGAGAATTGTCCTAAAGCCAAATTGGATCTAATTCCACCAAACATAAAAAAGGGGGTGGACAGAAGTATTGACACTGTTAGAAAATCATGTGATGCTTCTGTAATTAGTGTAATTAACAGCACCTGTAACTTACCTGTGGCACCTAACAGGTGTTGGCAATAACTAAATCACACTTGCAGCCAGTTGACATGGATTAAAGTTGACTCAACCTCTGTCCTGTGTCCCTGTGTGTACCACATTGAGCATGGAGAAAAGAAAGAAGACCAAAGAACTGTCTGAGGACTGGAGAAACCAAATTGTGAGGAAGCATGAGCAATCTCAAGGCTACAAGTCCATCTCCAAAGACCTGAATGTTCCTGTGTCTACCGTGCGCAGTGTCATCAAGAAGTGTAAAGCCCATGGCACTGTGGCTAACCTCCCTAGATGTGGACGGAAAAGAAACATTCACAAGAGATTTCAACACAAGATTGTGCGGATGGTGGATAAAGAACCTCGACTAACATCCAAACAAGTTCAAGCTGCCCTGCAGTCCGAGGGTACAACAGTGTCACCCGTGCTACCGTATCTGTCGGTGTCTGAATGAAAAGGGACTGTATGGTAGGAGACCCAGGAAGACCCCACTTCTTACCCCGAGACATAAAAAAGCCAGGCTGGAGTTTGCCAAAACTTACCCGAGAAAGCCTAAAACGTTTTGGAAGAATGTTCTCTGGTCGGATGAGACAGAAGTAGAGCAAAGGGCAAAGGCATCAACATAGAGTTTACAGGAGAAAAAAGAGGCATTCAAAGAAAAGAACACGCTCCCTACAGTCAGACATGGCGGAGGCTCCCTGATGGTTTGGGGTTGCTTTGCTGCCTCTGGCACTGGACTGCTTGACCGTGTGCATGGCATTATGAAGTCTGAAGACTACCAACACATTGTGCAGCATCATGTAGGGCCCAGTGTGAGAAAGCTGGGTCTCCCTCAGAGGTCATGGGTCTTCCAGCAGGACAATGACCCAAAACACACTTCAAAAAGCTCTAGAAAATGGTGTGAGAGAAAGCACTGGAGACTTCTAAGGTGGCAGCAATGAGTCCAGACCTGAATCCCATAGACACCTGTGGAGAGATCTAACAATGGCAGTTTGGAGAAGGCGCCTTCACATATCAGGGACCTGGAGCAGTTTGCCAAAGAAGAATGGTGTAAAATTCCAGCAGAGCATTGTAAGAAACTCATTGATGGTTACCGGAAGCGGCTGATCGCAGTTATTTTGGCTAAAGGTTGTGCAACCAAGTATTAGGCTGAGGGTGCCAATACTTTTGTCTGGCCCATTTTTGGAGTTTTGTGTGAAATGATCAATGTTTTGCTTTTTGCTTCATTCTCTTTTGTGTTTTTTTCACTGAAGACAAATTAAATGAAGATAATAATAGCAAAGAATTTGTGATTGCAATCATTTTCAGGAAGAAACTGAGGATTATCTGACAGAATTACCAGACAAATGATTTCCCACCAAAATGCTAGGTAATGGATCTCCCAATATAAGATACTGCATCTCCCCTACAATATAAAAACACTTAATCTGTGGCGCCCCTGTGTCTGGTATGATGGTATTACAGGTAAACATTTGTGCATTGCCATGTCTGAGGAGAATTGTGGTCCCTCTGCTGGATGTCTGAAGGCAGCAAACACTGTCTGATCCCTACCAGGAGGCTGTGCACTTGGGGCTTGGATTAAGCTTGTGTCACAGAGTCAGGGGAGGCATTAGATAGGGTATAGAAGGACAGAGAAGGTGAAGGAGAAGTCCAGTGAGGAGGCAGCAGGAGCTGCTCAGAAGGGACCAGTTGCAAGTAGTGAACCAGTACCTAGGTCATCCAGGCTTAGATGACCTGGTGGCAGAACTGGATGCTGTGTGAGCTTCAAGCTCACCAGAAACTTAGTAGAGTTCTCCGGGGCTTCAGCAACACCATAGGGAACTGCTATAGGCACGGATACCCACATGACCCGCACTGCCAGCCCATCTGGAAGTAACTCACCGAATAAGAGGGAGTAAAGTAAAGCTTCAGGCACCAAGAAACCTTAAAGCTCAGGTCAAGTCAACAGGAAGGCCAATATACTCACCCAGCAGAAAGGACCACATTCTCATCAGACTGGCCAGACCACATACCTGGTGATGGATGTACTATCCCGGACTTGGTACAGAATCACAGTGAAAAGGTAAAGCAAAAGACTGTTTCATGCTGTCTATTTCCTTCACTACAACTACCACCACTACCCTCATCATCTCCCTGGGAGCCAGCCCTGGTTGGGAATGGTTAACCATCTGCACTGCCTATTACCACCTACCTCCCCATTACCACCTGCAGTTCCAGCCACATCAGGCTGATTATCCCATCTGTCATCACAAATACACTTTATCCCTACTACTACTCCCCTTATATGTGCGGTTAGGCCCACAGCTGCGGGGCATGGCCCAGCTAATGAGTAACCTGACGACTGACACAGATCTCCTCCACAATGTAAGATACTGGATCTCCTCCACAACATAAGATACTCAATCTCCCCTACAATATAATAAAACTCTATTCCCATTACAATGTAAGATTCTGGATCTCCTCCACAATATAAGATTCTGGATCTCCCCTACAATATAATAAAACTGGATCTCCTTCACAATGTAAGATTCTGAATTTATGCTACAATATAAGAGACTGGATCTCCCCTAAAGTGTAAAATATTGAATCTCCCCTACAATAGAAGATACTGGATCTCTCCTATAATATAAGATCATGGATTTCTATCGCAAGAAAAGATACTGGATCTCCTCCAAAATATAAGATTCAGGATTCTCTCACAATACAAGATACTGGATTTCATCTACAATATAAAATACAGGATCTCTACCATGATAAAAGATACTGGATCTCCTCCACAATATAATAAAACTGAATCTCCTCCATAATGTAATATTCTGTATCTCCTCCAAAATATAAGATATGGATCAAGTTGTGGTATGTTATCACAGTGGTGGTTTATGTGGGATCTGGGATCTGTTTGGGTGGAGTTGTCATTTTTGGTTGGTTTCTTTATTTTGCTCTGTATAACTCCCATCATCTTCTGTTGCAGGGGATCCACTATCCGTTCACCAAGATCACCTCCTGCTTCTGCGGTGACATGCAGATGACGGGTCAGAGGCCGTGCACCTTCTTCAGGCAGGTCAGTATGTCGGATCGCTGCTTATCCTCAGGTATAGCCTACGTCCACAAGTAGTGTATTTCAGCATTTACGATGCGCTCGCTGTGGTCCGGCGGGGGTGACAGGAGATCACTGGCGTTCACCAGAGGAGTGCGGCGAGGTGAGTGCAGGAAGAAAAGCGCAGCGGCGTTCACACACAGCGTATTCCTGCGTCCTCTTAGGGTAAGTTCACACATACAGTTTTAACCTCGGTTTAGCAGCGGAAACCGCCGGTCGGTTTCCATGAGGTTTATGTAAATTTATGTTAATCCAAAAGCGGCTTTTGGGTTAACATATAAACCTATGGAAACCGACCCCCGGTGTGCACACACCGGCGGTTTCCACATGCTCATCTGTTGCTAAACCGCTGGGTTCCCAGCGGGTTAGCAAAGAATGAGCATGTTCTATAAACCGGCCGGTTCTGCAGCGGCTGCAAGCAGAATCATGTACTGCTTCCAGCCGCTGCAGAACCGCCGCCGCTAACCCGCTGTGCACCCGCCCGGCACCCGCCGCACATACCCGGCAGGAAGCCGGTGGACGGCTGCCGAGCTTCCTGTCGGGTCCGCCCAGCCGCCGCCGACACTAAGCCGACGTATGTGTGAACTTACCCTAAGGATCCACTCTCTGCAGTTTTGCACCAAAAACGCGTGTGAACGTAACCATAAGCCCTGACCACAGGTGAAGCTGCAAATCATGTGATGGCCATGGCCGCGGCAGCTCTGACGTCTCAGTTTTGAGTGTGCCCGCTGGGGCTGATAGCGGATCATGCAGTCCCTAAGAGCTGTGACTCTCAGTTCACTGACAGCAATCAGAGATCCTTTCTTGGTTTGTGAGAATGTGGCGGATCTACGGTCAGATCTCCAGTTTTAGGATGTTCCCCTAGGTGGCCGCATTGTGCACGTACCCGGACCTGCTGGACAGCGCTCAGTTCCCAGAAGACGCCAAGGCCAGAGCCCGAGCGATCCTGAAGACCCTGGACAATGGATCTGTGGGTGAGTGTGGGAGCAGATCTCAGGATCGGGGGCGAAGGCGGTCTCAGGTTGAGATCGGGGAGGTTTCAAGTTGTAATTAGAGAGGTCTCAGGTTGAGATCGAGGATGTCTCAGGTTGGGATGGAAGAGCTCTCAGGTTGGGATCAGAGAGGTCTCAGGCAGAGATGCGGCAGGTCTCAGGTTGGGATGGGGGGTCTCAGGTTAGGATCAGAGATGTCTCAGATTGGGATCAGAGAAGTCTCAGGTTGTAATCAGGGAGGTGTCAGGTTGGGATCAGAGAGGTCTCAGATTGAGACTGAAGAAGTTCGGGTTGAGATCGGGAAGCTTCAGGTTGCGATCGGAGAGGTGACAGGTTGATATTCAGGAGATCTCAAGTTGACATTGTAAAGGTCTCAGGCTGAGAAGCTTCAGGTTTGGATCGTTGAGTTCTAATGTTGGGATCAGGGAGGTCTCAGGTTGAGATCGGGAGGTCTCAGGTTGCGATCAGGGAGGTCTCAGGTTGAGATCGGGAGGCCTCAGGTTGGGATCAAGGAGGTCTCAGGTTGAGATCGGGAGGTCTCAGGTTGTGATCAGGGAGGTCTCAGGTTGAGATCGGGAGGCCTCAGGTTGGGATCAAGGAGGTCTCAGGTTGAGATCGGGAGGCCTCAGGTTGGGATCAGGGAGGTCTCAGGTTGAGATTGTGAGGCCTCAGGTTGAGATCGTGAGGCCTCAGGTTGGGATCAGGGAGGTCTCGGGTTGAGATCGGGAGGTCTCAGGTTGGGATCAAGGAGGTCTCAGGTTGAGATCGGGAGGCCTCAGGTTGGCATCAGGGAGGTCTCAGGTTGAGATCGGGAGGCCTCAGGTTGGGATCAGGGAGGTCTCAGGTTGAGATCAGGAGGCCTCAGGTTGGGATCAGGGAGGTCTCAGGTTGAGATCAGGAGGCCTCAGGTTGGGATCAGGAGGCCTCAGGTTGAGATCGGGAGGCCTCAGGTTGGGATGAGGGAGGTCTCAGGTTGAGATCGGGAGGCCTCAGATTGAGATCGGTAGGCCTCAGGTTGAGATCGAGAGGCCTCAGGTTGGGATGAGGGAGGTCTCAGGTTGAGATCGGGAGGCCTCAGGTTGGGATCAGGGAGGCCTCAGGTTGAGATCGGGAGGCTTCAGGTTGGGATCAGGGAGGTCTCAGGTTGAGATTGGGAGGCCTCAGGTTGAGATCGGGAGGTCTCAGGTTGAGATCGGGAGGTCCTCAGGTTGGGATCAGGGAGGTCTCAGGTTGAGATCGGGAGGCCTCAGGTTGGGATCAAGGAGGTCTCAGGTTGAGATCGGAAGGCCACAGTTTGGGATCAGGGAGGTCTCAGGTTGAGATCGGGAGGCCTCAGGTTGGGATCAGGGAGGTCTCAGGTTGAGATCGGGAGGCCTCATGTTTTGATGAGGGAGGTCTCAGGTTGAGATCAGGAGGCCTCAGGTTGGGATCAAGGAGGTCTCAGGTTGAGATCGTGAGACCTCAGGTTGGGATCAGGGAGGTCTCAGGTTGAGATCAGGAGGCCTCAGGTTGGGATCAGGGAGGCCTCAGGTTGAGATCGGGAGGCCTCAGGTTGGGATGAGGGAGGTCTCAGGTTGAGATCGGGAGGCCTCAGGTTGAGATCGGGAGGCCTCAGGTTGAGATCGGTAGGCCTCAGGTTGAGATCGAGAGGCCTCAGGTTGGGATGAGGGAGGTCTCAGGTTGAGATCGGGAGGCCTCAGGTCGGGATCGGGAGGTCTCAGGTTGAGATCGGGAGGCCTCAGGTTGGGATCAGGGAGGTCTCAGGTTGAGATCGGGAGGCCTCATGTTGTGATGAGGGAGGTCTCAGGTTGAGATCGGGAGACCTCAGGTTGGGATCAGGGAGGTCTCAGGTTGAGATCAGGAGGCCTCAGGTTGGGATCGGGAGGCCTCAGGTTGAGATCGGGAGGCCTCAGGTTGGGATGAGGGAGGTCTCAGGTTGAGATCGGGAGGCCTCAGGTTGAGATCGGTAGGCCTCAGGTTGAGATCGAGAGGCCTCAGGTTGGGATGAGGGAGGTCTCAGGTTGAGATCGGGAGGCCTCAAGTTGGGATGAGGGAGGTCTCAGGTTGAGATCGGGAGGCCTCAGGTTGAGATCGGTAGGCCTCAGGTTGAGATCGAGAGGCCTCAGGTTGGGATGAGGGAGGTCTCAGGTTGAGATCGGGAGGCCTCAGGTTGGGATCAGGGAGGCCTCAGGTTGAGATCGGGAGGCTTCAGGTTGGGATCAGGGAGGTCTCAGGTTGAGATCGGGAGGCCTCAGGTTGTGATGAGGGAGGTCTCAGGTTGTGATCGGGAGGCCTCAGGTTGGGATCAAGGAGGTCTCAGGTTGAAATCGGGAGGCCTCAGTTTGGGATCAGGTAGGTCTCAGGTTCAGATCGGGAGGCCTCAGGTTGGGATGAGGGAGGTCTCAGGTTGAGATCGGGAGGCCTCAGGTTGGGATCAGGGAGGTCTCAGGTTGTGATCGGGAGGCCTCAGGTTGGGATCAAGGAGGTCTCGAGTTGAGATCAGGAGGCCTCAGGTTGGGATCAGGGAGGTCTCAGGTTGAGATCGGGAGGCCTCAGGTTGGGATCAGGGAGGTCTCAGGTTGAGATCGGGAGGCCTCAGGTTGGGATCAGGGAGGTCTCAGGTTGAGATCGGGAGGCCTCAGGTTGGGATGAAGGGAGGCCTCAGGTTGAGATCGGGAGGTCTCATGTTGTGATGAGGGAGGTCTCAGGTTGAGATCGGGAGGCCTCAGGTTGGGATCAAGGAGGTCTCAGGTGAGATCGGGAGGCCTCAGGTAGGGATCAGGGAGGTCTCAGGTTGAGATCGGGAGGCCTCAGGTTGGGATCAGGGAGGTCTCAGGTTGAGATCGGGAGGCCTCAGGTTGGGATCAGGGAGGTCTCAGGTTGAGATCGGGAGGCCTCAGGTTGGGATCAGGGAGGTCTCAGGTTGAGATCGGGAGGCCTCAGGTTGGGATCAGGGGGGTCTCAGGTTGAGATCGGGAGGCCTCAGGTTGGGATGAGGGAGGTCTCAGGTTGAGATCGGGAGGCCTCAGGTTGGGATCAGCGAGGTCTCGGGTTGAGATCGGGAGGCCTCAGGTTGGGATCAGGGAGGTCTCAGGTTGGGATCAGGGAGGTCTCAGGTTGGGATGAGGGAGGTCTCAGGTTGGGATGAGGGAGGTATCAGGTTGAGATCGGGAGGCCTCATGTTGGGATCAGGGAGGTCTCGGGTTGCGATTTATGAGTCTCACAGGTCTACTGTATCTACAGGCAGTTACAACCCACCATACATCTATAAGACACTGCCAGAGAAGATCGCCAGGTACATCACCCGGAGAGATAATGGGGTCCCCTGCGACCCCCGAAATGTCATCGTGTGCATCGGAGCCTCACATGGCGCACTGGTGAGTCTGCACCGTAGGGGGAAAAGCAAGTGAAAGACCTCCACCGCGAGGAGACAAGAGAGGACGTCCGCTCCACATTGCAAAGCTAAAGAGTAACAGAATAGTGACTGCAGCTCTGGAGGTGACTGGAGGATAAGACACAATGTAACAGCAAAATTGTAACTGCACCTTTAGAGGTGCCTGGAGGATAAGACACGATGTAACAGCAGAATAGTGAGTGCAGCTCTGGAGGTGACTGGAGGATAAGACATGATGTAACAGCAGAATAGTGAGTGCAGCTCTGGAGGTGACTGGAGGATAAGACACAATGTAACAGCAGAATTGTCACTGCACCTCTAGAGGTGACTGGAGGATAAGACATTATGTAACAACAGAATAGTGAGTGCAGCTCTGGAGGTGACTGGAGGATAAGACACGATGTAACAGCAGAATAGTGAGTGCAGCTCTGGAGGTGACTGAATGATAAGGCATGATGTAACAGCAGAATAATAATTGCAGCTCTAGAGGTGACTGGAGGATAAGACACAATGTAACAGCAGAATAGTGAGCGCAGCTCTAGAGGTAACTGGTGGATGAGAAACGATGTAACAGCAGAATAGTGAGTGCAGCTCTGGAGGTGACTGAATGATAAGGTATGATGTAACAGCAGAATAGTAATTGCAGCTCTAGAGGTGACTAGAGGATAAGAAATTATGTAACAGCAGAATAGTGAGTGCAGCTCTGGAGATGACTGGAGGATAAGAGACGATGTAACAGCAGAATAGTGAATGCAGCTCTGGAGGTGACTGGAGGATGAGAAATGATGTAACAGCAGAATAGTGAGTGCAGCTCTGGAGTTGACTGGAGGATAAGATATGATGTAACAGCAGAATAGTGAGTGCAGCTCTGGAGATGACTGGAGGATAAGAGACGATGTAACAGCAGAATAGTGAGTGCAGCTCTGGAGGTGACTGGAGGATAAGATATGATGTAAAAGCAGAATAGTGAGTGCAGCTCTGGAGGTGAGTGGAGAATAAGATATGGTGTAACGGCAGAATAGTGAGTGCAGCTCTGGAGGTGACTGGAGGATAAGACACGATGTAACAGCAGAATAGTAAGTGCAGCTCTGGAGGTGACTGGAGGATGAGAAATGATGTAACAGCAGAATACTGACTGCAGCTCTATAGGTGACTAGCTGTAGTTCCCGGCTTCTCCCGGGTTAATAAATAACTGCTGTTAGCTATAACAAAACAATGTGAATATGTCATATTAATGACCTGTAGGAAAATAGAAGCTGAGCTGTGATTGGTTGCTATAGGCAGCCTAATAAATCTCCAGCCAACAGTAAACCCTCCCCCTGGCCGGGCAGTATATGTTACCTCACACATACACATAATAGACAGCTCATGTGACTGACATCTGCCTTAATTCCCTATATGGCACATGTGTTGCACATTGGCTGTTTTTAATCAGATGTTTATGTTTGGAAAATAAAGATACCAGACGTATGAGGCGAGGTGTGTGAGGTGATTTGTGCACATCTGTGTCTGTGTGGTGCGTGTGTCCCTGGGGCGTGTGTATGTGTCCCTATAGGGTGTGTATGTGTGTGTGTCCCTGTGGTGGAGGGGGGTCTGTGTGGGGTGTGTGTGTCTCTTTGTGGTGTGTGTGTGTCCCTGTGGGGTGAGTGCATGTGTCCCTATAGGGTGTGTATGTGTGTGTGTCCCTGTGGGGGGGTGTCTGTGTGGGGTGTGTGTCTCTGTGTTGTGTGTGTCTCTTTGTGGTGTGTGTGTGTGTATGTGTCCCTGTGGGGTGTGTATGTTCCTGTGGGGTGTGTCCCTGTGGGGTGAGTGCATGTGTCCCTATAGGGTGTGTATGTGTGTGTGTCCTTGTGGGGGGGGTCTGTGTAGTGTGTGTCTCTGTGTTGTGTGTGTCTCTGTGTTGTGTGTGTGTCTTTGTGGTGTGTGTGTTTGTTCGGGTGCGTGGTGAATATCTCATGTTGGGGCCCCACCTTAGTGACTATACACTTGCTGTTACTCTTTGTGTGCGTGTAGTGTGTATACATGTCCCTGTGTGTGGTGAATATCTCATGTCAGGGCCCCACCTTAGTGACTATATGCTGGTATGTGCTGTTAGTCTTTGGCGCTGTCATTAAGCCCCTCTCATTCACAACTGTCAACTGGTAACTGTCACTTTTTCCCCATTATGTAGATAGGGGCAAAATTGTTTGGTGAATTGGAACGCGCAGGGTTAAAATTTCGCCTCACAACATAGCCTATGACGCTCTTGGGGTACAGACATGTGACTGTGCAAAATTTTGTGGCTGTAGTTGCGACGGTGTAGATGCCAATCCCGGACATACACACACACACACATTCAGCTTTATATATTAGACTAGAGGATGAGAAATGATGTAACAGCAGAATACGGACTGCAGCTCTATAGGTGACTAGAGGATAAGACACGATGTAACAGCAGAATAGTGACTGCAGCTCTGGAGGTGACTGGAGGATAAGACACAATGTAACAGCAGAATAGTGACTGCAGCTCTGGAGGTGAGTGGAGGATAAGACATGATGTAACAGCAGAATAGTGAGTGCAGCTCTGGAGGTGACTGGAGGATGAGATATGATGTAACAGCAGAATAGTGACTGCAGCTCTGGAGGTGACTAGAGGATATGATGTAACAGCAGAATAGTGAGTGCAGCTCTGGAGGTGACTGGAGGATAAGACACAATGTAACAGCAGAATAGTGAGTGCAGCTCTGGAGGTGAGTGGAGGATAAGATATGATGTAACAGCAGAATAGTGAGTTCAGCTCTGGAGGTGACTGGAGGATAAGACACGATGTAACAGCAGAATAGTGACTGCAGCTCTGGAGGATAAGACACGATGTAACAGCAGAATAGTGAGTGCAGCTCTAGAGGTGACTGGAGAATAAGACATGATGTAACAGCAGAATAGTGAGTTCAGCTCTGGAGGTGACTGGAGGATAAGACACAATGTAACAGCAGAATAGTGAGTGCAGCTCTGGAGGTGAGTGGAGGATAAGATATGATGTAACAGCAGAATAGTGAGTGCAGCTCTGGAGGTGACTGGAGGATAAGACATGGTGTAACAGCAGAATAGTGAGTGCAGCTCTGGAGGTGACTGGAGGATAAGACACAATGTAACAGCAGAATAGTGAGTGCAGCTCTGGAGGTGAGTGGAGGATAAGATATGATGTAACAGCAGAATAGTGAGTTCAGCTCTGGAGGTGACTGGAGGATAAGACACGATGTAACAGCAGAATAGTGACTGCAGCTCTGGAGGATAAGACACGATGTAACAGCAGAATAGTGAGTGCAGCTCTAGAGGTGACTGGAGAATAAGACATGATGTAACAGCAGAATAGTGAGTGCAGCTCTGGAGGTGACTGGAGGATAAGACACAATGTAACAGCAGAATAGTGAGTGCAGCTCTGGAGGTGAGTGGAGGATAAGATATGATGTAACAGCAGAATAGTGAGTGCAGCTCTGGAGGTGACTGGAGGATGAGATATGATGTAACAGCAGAATAGTGAGTGCAGCTCTGGAGGTGAGTGGAGGATAAGATATGATGTAACAGCAGAATAGTGAGTGCAGCTCTGGAGGTGACTGGAGGATAAGATATGATGTAACAGCAGAATAGTGAGTGCAGCTCTGGAGGTGGTGAGTACTTCTCTCCTCAGTTGTGCTGTGTTGTGCCTGCAGAGCTCACTGTCCCTGGTGGTGAATGATGAGTCGGAGCTGAGGACGGGGATTCTGGTCCAGTCACCCTCTTTCTCGCTGTACGAGGACATCATCGCCCTGTGTGGCGCGGTCCTGTTACCGTATTACCTGGAGGAGGAGGGCGGCTGGGCCGTCAGTGTCCGTCAGATTCGGGAATCTCTCTCTGCCGCCCGGAAGCGATGTGATCCCCGCGTGATCTGCGTCATCAACCCGGGGAACCCAACAGGTGAGGTGACCGGTCCTATAATGACGGGAGGTGAGCGCTCCTATAATGACCATAGGTGAGCGGTCCTATAATGACAGGAGGTGACCAGTCCTATAATGACAGGAGGTGAGCGGTCCTATAATGACAGGAGGTGACCGGTCCTATAATGACAGGAGGTGAGCGGTCCTATAATGACAGGAGGTGAGCGGTCCTATAATGACAGAAGGTGAGCGGTCCTATAATGACAGGAGGTGAGCGGTCCTATAATGACTGGAGGTGACCGGTCCTATAATGACAGGAGGTGAGCGGTCCTATAATGACAGGAGGTGACCGCTCCTATAATGACAGGAGGTGACCGGTCCTATAATGACAGGAGGTGACCGGTCCTATAATGACAGGAGGTGACGCGTCCTATAATGACAGGAGGTGACCGGTCCTATAATGACAGGAGGTGAGCGGTCCTATAATGACAGGAGGTGACCGGTCCTATAATGACAGGAGGTGACCGGTCCTATAATGACAGGAGGTGAGCGGTCCTATAATGACAGGAGGTGACCGGTCCTATAATGACTGGAGGTGACCGGTCCTATAATGACAGGAGGTGACCGGTCCTATAATGACAGGAGGTGACCGGTCCTATAATGACAGGAGGTGACCGGTCCTATAATGACAGGAGGTAACCAGTCCTATAATGACAGGAGGTGAGCGGTCCTATAATGACAGGAGGTGACCGGTCCTATAATGACTGGAGGTGACCGGTCCTATAATGACAGGAGGTGACCGGTCCTATAATGACAGGAGGTGACCGGTCCTATAATGACAGGAGGTGACCGGTCCTATAATGACAGGAGGTGACCGGTCCTATAATGACAGGAGGTGACCGGTCCTGTAATGACCGGAGGTGAGCGGTCCTATAATGACAGGAGGTGACCGGTCCTATAATGACAGGAGGTGACCGGTCCTATAATGACAGGAGGTGACCGGCCTGTAATGACAGGAGGCGAGCGGTCCTATAATGACAGGAGGTGACCGGTCCTATAATGACCGGAGGTGACCGGTCCTATAATGACAGGAGGTGACCGGTCCTATAATGACAGGAGGTGACCGTCCTATAATGACAGGAGGTGACCGGTCCTATAATGACCGGAGGTGAGCGGTCCTATAATGACAGGAGGTGACTGGTCCTATAATGACCGGAGGTGAGCGGTCCTATAATGACCGGAGGTGACCGATCCTATAATGACAGGAGGTGACCGGTCCTATAATGACAGGAGGTGACCGGTCCTATAATGACCGGAGGTGACTGGTCCTATAATGACCGGAGGTGAGCGGTCCTATAATGACCGGAGGTGACCGATCCTATAATGACCGGAGGTGACCGATCCTATAATGACCGGAGGTGAGCGGTCCTATAATGACCGGAGGTGACCGGTCCTATAATGACAGGAGGTGACCGGTCCTATAATGACTGAAGGTGACCGGTCCTATAATGACTGGAGGTGACCGGTCCTATAATGACAGGAGGTGACCGGTCCTATAATGACCGGAGGTGACTGGTCCTATAATGACCGGAGGTGACTGGTCCTATAATGACCGGAGGTGACCGGTCCCTATAATGGCAGGAGGTGACCGGTCCTATAATGACAGGAGGTGACCAGTCCTATAATGACCGGAGGTGAGCGGTCCTATAATGACCGGAGGTGACCGGTCCTATAATGACAGGAGGTGACCGGTCCTATAATGACTGAAGGTGACCGGTCCTATAATGACAAGGAGGTGAGCGGTCCTATAATGACAGGAGGTGACCAGTCCTATAATGACAGGAGGTGAGCGGTCCTATAATGACAGGAGGTGACCGGTCCTATAATGACACCAGGTGACCGGTCCTATAATGACAGGAGGTGACCGGTCCTATAATGACAGGAGGTGAGCGGTCCTATAATGACAGGAGGTGATCGGTCCTGTAATGACCGGAGATGAGCGGTCCTGTAATGACAGGAGGTGACCGGTCCTATAATGACACGAGGTGACCGGTCCTATAATGACAGGAGGTGACCGGTCCTATAATGACAGGAGGTGAGCGGTCCTATAATGACTGGAGGTGACCGGTCCTATAATGACACCAGGTGACCGATCCTATAATGACACGAGTGACCGGTCCTATAATGACACAGGTGACCGTCCTATAATGACAGAGGTGACCGGTCCTATAATGACAGGAGGTGACCGCTCCATAATGACAGAGGTGACCGGTCCTATACTGACAGGAGGTGACCGGTCCTATAATGACAGGAGGTGACCGATCCCATAATGACAGGAGATGACCGGTCCTATAATGACACGAGGTGACCGTCCTATAATGACCAGAGGTGACCGGTCCTATAATGACACCAGGTGACCGCTCCTATAATGACACGAGGTGACCGGTCCTATAATGACAGGAGGTGACCTCTCCTATAATGACAGGAGGTGACGGTCCTATAATGACAGGAGGTGACCGGTCCTATAATGACAGAGGTGACCGGTCCTATAATGACCGAGGTGAGGTCCTATATGACAGGAGGTGACTGGTCCTATAATGACAGGAGGTGACCGTTCCTATAATGACAGGAGTGACCGGTCCTATAATGACACCAGTGACCGTCCTATAATGACAGAGGTGACCTGGTCCTATAATGACAGGAGGTGACCTGTTCCTATAATGACAGGAGGTGACCGGTCCTATAATGACACAGGTGACCGGTCCTATAATGACAGGAGGTGACCGGTCCTATAATGACAGGAGGTGACCGGTCCTAAATGACAGGAGGTGACCGATCCTATAATGACAGGAGGTGACCGGTCCTATAATGACAGGAGGTGACCGGTCCTATAATGACAGGAGGTGACCGGTCCTATAATGACAGGAGGTGACCGGTCCTATAATGACAGGAGGTGACCGGTCCTATAATGACAGGAGGTGAGCGGTCCTATAATGACAGGAGGTGACCGGTCCTATAATGACAAGAGGTGACCGGTCCTATAATGACAGGAGGTGACCGGTCCTATAATGACAGGAGGTGACCGGTCCTATAATGACAGGAGATGACCGATCCTATAATGACAGGAGGTGAGCGGTCCTATAATGACGGGAGGTGACCGGTCCTATAATGACAGGAGGTGACCGGTCCTATAATGACACCAGGTGACCAGTCCTATAATGACAGAAGGTGAGCGGTCCTATAATGACAGGAGGTGACCGGTCCTATAATGACAGGAGGTGACCGGTCCTATAATGACTGGAGGTGAGCGGTCCTATAATGACAGGAGGTGACCGGTCCTATAATGGCCGGAGGTGACCGCTCCTATAATGACAGGAGGTGACCGGTCCTATAATGACAGGAGGTGACCGGTCCTATAATGACAGGGGGTGACCGGTCCTAAAATGACAGGAGGTGACCGGTCCTATAATGACAGGAGGTGAGCGGTCCTATAATGACAGGGGGTGACCGGTCCTATAATGACAGGAGGTGACCGGTCCTATAATGACAGGAGGTGACCGGTCCTAAAATGACAGGAGGTGACCGGTCCTATAATGACAGGAGGTGACCGGTCCTATAATGACAGGAGGTGAGCGGTCCTATAATGACAGGAGGTGACCGGTCCTATAATGACAGGAGGTGACCGGTCCTATAATGACAGGAGGTGACCGGTCCTATAATGACAGGAGGTGAGCGGTCCTATAATGACAGGAGGTGACCGGTCCTATAATGACAGGAGGTGACCGGTCCTATAATGACAGGAGGTGACCGGTCCTATAATGACAGGAGGTGACCGGTCCTATAATGACAGGAGGTGACTGGTCCTATAATGACAGGAGGTGACCGGTCCTATAATGACAGGAGGTGACCGGTCCTATAATGACAGGAGGTGACCGGTCCTATAATGACCGGAGGTGAGCGGTCCTATAATGACAGAAGGTGACCGGTCCTATAATGACAGGAGGTGACCGGTCCTATAATGACAGGAGGTGACTGGTCCTATAATGACAGGAGGTGACCGGTCTGTATCGGACTTTCTCTCTCATTATGTTTCCTCTCCCCCAGGTCACGTTCTGACCCTGGAGATGATCTCGGAGATCATTGTTTTGGCCGCAGAGGAGAAGCTGCTGATCTTCGCTGATGAGGTGATCACTGTGTGCCCTAGATCCCAACAATCCTGATATCCGCTGATATGTATAAAAAAAAGTCTTGGAATTTATGATCCGCTATATGGTGGTATTGTGTGTCCGCTATATGGTGGTATTGTGTGTGGGCTGTCTGTATGGCAGTATCATGTGTCCGCTGTATGGCAGCATCATCAGTATTGTGTGTTCCCTATGTGGCGGTATTATGTATCAGCTGTATGGCAGGATGGTGTGTCCACATTATGGTGGTATTGTGTGTCCCCTATATGACAGTATTGTGTGTCTCCTATATGGTGGTATTGTGTGCCCTGTATTTGGCAGCGGGGGCTGGCTGGCATATTTTGCCTTGTTGGGCACAGGGGTAAGAATGGAATGGTATAGAAGGAAGCCACTGGGAAAAAGGAGAGTGGTCACCTCCTGGTACTCATCTGAGTTTGTACCCTACGCTCCCTAATGTCCCTATACGGGACCTTCCCCCCATCATGCGGAAGCTAGTTTCACCACTGCAATAATAGACACAAATGGAAGGAAGACAGGAAAACACCCAACACTCCTCCAATGCAGCTGAAGTTCAGAGCTGCAATAATCACCATACCTCATCTTCTTCCAGGGACAGGCTCCCTCTAAAGTGGTCAGCATAGAAAAAGACTCTATAACTGATGTGATATGGTAAGAATATTTATAGCTGAGGGGAGTGGTAATAAAGGGGCTGCACCTGAGAATAAGGCTGCTAAGAACAGCCAGGTAGGAAAGAGTCCTACAGCACTAAAAGAAAGTGGATTCACTTCAATACCAGTTGTAGAACGGAAATCAATCAGGCGTTGTAACCTTCTGGTTCTGGACTCCCCAGGGTGAGACGCACTCGTGATATGTATATAGATATGGTACCAGAACCAAACGTATTACATGGATACTGGAACAGATTAGTGCTTACTAACTAGATACTGGACAGAATCAAGCTTACTGCATAGATATAGTACCAGAACGGAGAATATTATATGGAGATGGGAACAGAACTAAGCTTACTACATAGATACACAACCAATCTTACTGCATAGATACAGGAACAGAATCAAGCTTACTACATAGATAGAGGAACAGAAACGAGCTTACTACATAGATACAGGAACAGAATCAAGCTTACTGCATAGATATGGTACTAGAACTGAGAATATTACATAGAGATGGGAACAGAACCGAGCTTACTACATAGATACACAACCAATCTTACTGCATAGATACAGGAACAGAATCAAGCTTACTGCATAGATACAGGAAAAGAACCAAGCTTACTACATAGATACAGAACCAAGCTTACAATATAGATACAGGGACAGAACCGAGCTTACTACATAGATACAGAACCAAGCTTACTACATAGATACAAGAACAGAGCCAAGCTTACTGCATAGATACAGGAAAAGAACCAAGCTTACTACATAGATACAGAACCAAGCTTACAATATAGATACAGGGACAGAACCGAGCTTACTACATAGATACAGAACCAAGCTTACTACATAGATACAAGAACAGAGCCAAGCTTACTGCATAGATACAGGAAAAGAACCAAGCTTACTTCATAGATACAGAAACAGAACCGAGCTTACTACATAGATACAGGAACAGAACCAAGCTTACTATATAGATATGGTACCAGAAACTGAGAATATTACAAAGAGATGGAAACCGAACCGAGCTTACTGCATAGATACAGAAACAAGCTTACTTCATAGATACAGGAACAGAACCGAGCTTACTACATAGATACAGAACCAAGCTTACTACATAGATACAGGGACAGAACCAAGCTTACTACATAGATACAGAACCAAGCTTACTTCATAGATACAGGAACAGAACCAAGCTTACTACATAGATATAGAACCAAGCCTACTACATAGATACAGGGACAGAACCAAGCTTACTACATAGATACATAGCCAAGCTTACTACATAGACACAGGGACAGAACCAAGCTTACTACATAGATACATAACCAAGCTTACTACATAGATACAGGGACAGAACCAAGCTTACTACATAGATACAGGAACAGAAACAAGCTTACTACATAGATACAGAACCAAGCTTACTACATGGATACAGGGACAGAACCAAGCTTACTATATAGATGCAGAACCAAGCTTACTTCATAGATACAGGAACAGAACCAAGCTTACTACATAGATACAGAACCAAGCTTACTACATAGATACAGGGACAGAATCAAGCTTACTACATAGATACAGAACCAAGCTTACTACATAGATACAGGGACAGAACCAAGCTTACTATATAGATATGGTACCAGAACTGAGAATATTACAAAGAGATGGAAACCGAACCGAGCTTACTACATAGATACAGGAACAGAAACAAGCTTACTGCATAGATACAGAACTCAGCTTACTACATAAATACAGGAACAGAACTGAGCTTACTATACAGATACAGTAAAAGAACCGAGATTACTACATAGATACAGAACAGAACAAGGTTTACTACATAGATACAGGAACAAAACCGAGCTTACTACATAGATACAGGGACAGAACTGAGCTTACTACATAGATACAGGAACAGAACCAAGCTTACTGCATAGATACAGGAGCAGAACTGAGCTTACTACATAGATACAGGAGCAGAACTGAGCTTACTATATAGATACAGTGTCATGCCACCACAGGCAGAACGGAACACGTGGACCCTCTAGACCACAGAACACGGTGGATTATGATCCCAGAGACCAAGCCGGACACCAAAGGCAAGTTACGTAAGGTTTATTTGAACACAGGATCACAAGGGACACAGCCCCTAGAGAGAGCCACAGGACCGAAACACCAGTGATCCCGCAAGGGAGCCCAGTGAGAGTGACCCCTATACAGGGATATCATGCAGGGCAGCAATGGAGGGACCAGTGAGCCAGAACCTGCGAACCGACCCTAGGGGAACAGTACCGGAGACACGGGGTAGTGTCGAGGAGAGAATAAGGCAATCTCCAGAAGACCAGGGAACAACGTGGAAGTGCGAGGACCACTGGAACCGGGATGGATCCCACTGAAACAAGGAGAAACCGACAATGAGAAAACTGGGAGAAACAGAGCACAACATTAAAGCTGCTGGACCTGAGCTGGCAACTCAATACTGGAAGCATAGACGTTACCCAGGCACTGACTGCAGGCAGTGTGGATCTTTAGTATCCACCTCCACTCATTGATTGGCTGGGAGAGGAGCAGGAAGGAAATGGTGCACTGGCCCCTTTAAGACTGAGCAGCAATGCGCACGTGTGCCCATGCGCGTTTCCAGGAGGAGAGGAGGACGCAGGAGCCCGGGACGGTGCCACCGAGAGAGGAGATGGTGGGGGAGCGCGGGCCAGGTGAGCATAGAGACGGGAGTGGGAGCGGAGCCCCGAAGAGGTCGGCGACCCGCATGGACCTGTTACCCCTGCCTCTTGACAGGCAGCAGCAACAGGGTGGCAGGCTGTGAGATGACAGCAGGCACAGGCCAGACAAGAGCAATCACCAGCCAGGCCTGTGACATACAGGTACAGAACCAAGCTTACTACATAGATACAGGAACAGAACCAAGCTTACTACATAGATACAGGAACAGAACCAAGCTTACTACATAGATACAGGAACAGAACCGAGCTTACTACATAGATACAGGAGCAGAACCAAGCTTACTACATAGATACAGGAACAGAGCCGAGCTTACTACATAGATACAGAACCAAGCTAACTACATAGTTACAGGGACAGAACCAAGCTTACTACATAGATACAGGAACAGAACCAAGCTTACTACATAGATACAGGAACAGAGCCGAGCTTACTACATAGATACAGGAGCAGAACCAAGCTTACTGCATAGATACAGGAACAGAATCAAGCTTACTGCATAGATAAAGGAACAGAACCGAGCTTACTACATAGATACAGGAACAGAGCCAAGCTTACTACATAGATACAGGAACAGAACCAAGCTTACTACATAGATACAGGAACAGAACCAAGCTAACTACATAGATACAGGAACAGAAACAAACTTACTGCATATATACGGGAAAAGAACAAAGCTTACTTCATAGACACAGGAACAGAACCAAGCTTACTACATAGATACAGGAACAGAACCGAGCTTACTACATAGATACAGAACCAAGCTAACTACATAGTTACAGGGACAGAACCAAGCTTACTACATAGATACAGGAACAGAACCAAGCTTACTGCATAGATACAGGAACAGAACCGAGCTTACTACATAGATACAGGAACAGAACCGAGCTTACTTCATAGATACAGGAACAGAACCAAGCTTACTACATAGATACAGGAACAGAACCAAGCTTACTACATAGATACAGGAACAGAACCAAGCTTACTGCATAGATACAGGAACAGAAACAAACTTACTGCATATATACGGGAAAAGAACAAAGCTTACTTCATAGATACAGGAACAGAACCAAGCTTACTACATAGATACAGGAACAGAACCGAGCTTACTACATAGATACAGAACCAAACTAACTACATAGTTACAGGGACAGAACCAAGCTTACTACATAGATACAGGAACAGAACCGAGCTTACTGCATAGATACAGGAACAGAACCAAGCTAACTACATAGATACAGGAACAGAACCAAGCTTACTACATAGATACAGGAACAGAACCAAGCTTACTACATAGATACGGGAACAGAACCAAGCTTACTACATAGATACAGGAACAGAACCGAGCTTACTACATAGATACAGGAACAGAACCGAGCTTACTACATAGATACAGGAACAGAACTGAGCTTACTACATAGATACAGGAACAGAACCAAGCTTACTACATAGATACAGGAACAGAACCGAGCTTACTGCATAGATACAGGAACAGAACCAAGCTTACTACATAGATACAGTAACAGAACTAGGCTTACTACATAGATACAGGAACAGAACCGAGCTTACTACAAAGATACAGGAACAGAACTGAGCTTACTACATAGATACAGGAACAGAACCAAGCTTACTACATAGATACAGGAACAGAACCAAGCTTACTACATAGATACAGGAACAGAACCAAGCTTACTACATAGATACAGGGACAGAACCGAGCTTACTGCATAGATACAGGAACAGAACTGAGCTTACTACATAGATACAGGAACAGAACCGAGCTTACTACATAGATACAGGAACAGAACCAAGCTAACTACATAGATACAGGAACAGAACCAAGCTTACTACATAGATACAGGAACAGAACCGAGCTTACTACATAGATACAGGAACAGAACCAAGCTAACTACATAGATACAGGAACAGAACCAAGCTTACTGCATAGATACAGGAACAGAACCGAGCTTACTACATAGATACAGAACCAAACTAACTACATAGTTACAGGGACAGAACCAAGCTTACTACATAGATACAGGAACAGAACCGAGCTTACTGCATAGATACAGGAACAGAACCAAGCTAACTACATAGATACAGGAACAGAACCAAGCTTACTACATAGATACAGGAACAGAACCAAGCTTACTACATAGATACGGGAACAGAACCGAGCTTACTACATAGATACAGGAACAGAACCGAGCTTACTACATAGATACAGGAACAGAACCGAGCTTACTACATAGATACAGGAACAGAACTGAGCTTACTACATAGATACAGGAACAGAACCAAGCTTACTACATAGATACAGGAACAGAACCGAGCTTACTGCATAGATACAGGAACAGAACCAAGCTTATTACATAGATACAGTAACAGAACTAGGCTTACTACATAGATACAGGAACAGAACCGAGCTTACTACAAAGATACAGGAACAGAACTGAGCTTACTACATAGATACAGGAACAGAACCAAGCTTACTACATAGATACAGGAACAGAACCAAGCTTACTACATAGATACAGGAACAGAACCAAGCTTACTACATAGATACAGGAACAGAACCGAGCTTACTGCATAGATACAGGAACAGAACCAAGCTTATTACATAGATACAGTAACAGAACTAGGCTTACTACATAGATACAGGAACAGAACCGAGCTTACTACAAAGATACAGGAACAGAACTGAGCTTACTACATAGATACAGGAACAGAACCAAGCTTACTACATAGATACAGGAACAGAACCAAGCTTACTACATAGATACAGGAACAGAACCAAGCTTACTACATAGATACAGGGACAGAACCGAGCTTACTGCATAGATACAGGAACAGAACTGAGCTTACTACATAGATACAGGAACAGAACCGAGCTTACTACATAGATACAGGAACAGAACCAAGCTAACTACATAGATACAGGAACAGAACCAAGCTTACTGCATAGATACAGTACTAGAACTGAGCTTACTACATAGATACAGGCACAACCTGCCCTTCTATGCCCCCAGCCAACCCGCCCCTCTGCGCCCCGGCCAGCCCGTCCCACTATGCCCCTACCAGACCGCCCCTCCCCGCCCCTCTATGGCAGTATTGTGTGTGTGGTATGTTGTGGGTTTTTTGTACGTTTTGTCTTTCTTTGGGTCTCGATGTCTTTTATCTTCTCCTTTGTTCATTCTTCTCATCCTCAGGTGTATCAGGAGAACGTCTTCGGTCCGGGCGCGGTTTTCCATTCTTTTAAGAAAGTACTTTACCAAATGGGACCACAGTACTCAGAACGGGTGCAACTGATATCCGTCAACTCCATCTCCAAAGGAATCAGCGGCGAGTGAGGACAATATCTAACATGGATAGACAAAGTCCACACGCCCCGGGGAAAAGGCCAGATCTTGTCATGTAATAGATATCAAGAAGAAACTTTTCAGAACTTCACCCATAATCCTGAAAAATCCAATGAGAAACAAATAGCAGAAATACAATCATGTGATTGTATAAGTGTTCACCCCCTGCTATAATCGGGGCTCAGAATCACCGGTCACATCCCCCATGTTACACAGGATCAGCGCTCGACCGCCGTCATTACATCTGATTAACCCCAGAGAAAGTGTCGCTGTTCTAGCAGGATTTTCCTCCATAAACAGCTGACAACACAGCAAAGGGTCATTGTGGGAAGTTACCTGAGAGGGGAAAGTACAAGAACACTTCCAGGGCTTAGATTTACCATGGACCCTGTTAGACGTGATCAAGAAGGGGCTGAAATCTCCACAGTGGTGACATTACTGAGAACTGAACATCCCTCAACATGATGAGAAGAAAATTAGTCTATAGGCTGCAAATGGCCAACCGACAATAGTAAAGGAGCTGCATAAAGGTGTCAGCAACAGTAAAGGGGCTGCAGAATGTCATAACAGATATGGAATCAGGATATAGGATGATAAAATGAGCCAAGGCAAACTGGGGAACTGTCATGTCACCTCAGGCGGAGGTGACTAGTGAACCCACTAGACCACAGAGATACTGCGGAGGCTGATGCTAGAAACAGGCCGGACAAGTACGTCAGATAATGAACAGGGTTTATTTAGTTCAATAAAGGGTAGATCCCCAAGGGGAGTCCACAGGGGCAGAGCACCGGGGTCCCCTTAAGGGAGCACAAGAAGGGTTACCCCTATACAGGGATTCCTCCAAGCGCAACCAGAGAGGGTCCAATGAACCAGTCAAGCTGTGGGTCCGACCCAAGGCAGAACAGGAAAAGAAAACAGGTGACTACGAGAAGGGACAGCAACCGTAAAGGAGCTGCAGAGAAGCGATGCGACAGTAAAGGAGCTGCAGAAATGTGACAGCAACAGTAAAGGAGCTGCAGAGAGGTGACAGCAACAGTAAAGGAGCTGCAGGTATTTCTGCCCAGACATAATTGTGTGACAACAATCTCCCGTATTCTTCATGTGTCTGACCTGTAGGGGAGGGGTCAAGATGGAGCCTTTCCTTGTAAACATCCAGGCCTGGCCGTGTTCTGCCACAACCTTCATCACATCAGCCAGAAGCAGAAATGTGTTCTGTCTGATGAGACCGAGAAGGAACTTTGTATCTCAAATTCCAGAAAGTTTAAAATCTCCACAGTGCAACCCCAGGAGATCCCCCTCCCCACAGTGCGGCCCCAGGAGATCCCCCTCCCCACAGTGCGGCCCCAGAAGATCCCCCTCCCCACAGTGCGGCCCCAGAAGATCCCCCTCCCCACAGTGCAACCCCAGGAGATCCCCCTCCCCACAATGCGGCCCCAGAAGATCCCCCTCCCCACAGTGCAGCCCCTGGAGATCTCCCTTCCCACAGTGCAACCCCAGGAGATCCCCCTCCCCACAATGCGGCCCCAGAAGATCCCCCTCCCCACAGTGCGGCCCCAGAAGATCCCCCTCCCCACAGTGCAGCCCCTGGAGATCTCCGTCCCTACAATGCAACCCCAGGAGATCCCCCTCCCCACAGTGCAACCCCAGGAGATCCCCCTCCCCACAATGCAACCCCAGGAGATCCCCCTCCCCACAATGCAACCCCAGGAGATCCCCCTCCCCACAATGCAACCCCAGGAGGTCCCCCTCCCCACAATGCAACCCCAGGAGATCCCCCTCCCCACAATGCAACCCCAGGAGATCCCCCTCCCCACAATGCAACCCCAGGAGATCCCCCTCCCCACAATGCAAACCCAGGAGATCCCCCTCCCCACAGTGCGGTCCCAGAAGATCCCCCTCCTCACAATGCAGCCCCAGAAGATTCCCCTCCCCACAATGCGGCCCCAGAAGATTTCCCTCCCCACAGCGTGGCCCCATGAGATCCCCCTCCCCACAGTGTGGCCCCAGGAGATCACCTTCCCCACAGTGCAGCCCCAGAAGATCCCCCTCCCCACAATTCATCCCCAGAAGATCCCCCTCCCCACAGTGTGTCACCAGAAGATCCCCTCCCCACAGTGTGGCCACAGGAGATCACCATCCCCACAGTGCATCCCCAGAAGATCCCTGTACGCAGGAGACCCCGAAATGTGACAGAGGAGGAGCCGAGCCTGGACCTGAGGATAGAGGAAATCTGTGCTGACTTGAGGAGGGCGCTGTACACAGGAGACCCCCGAAATCTAACAGAGGAGGAGCCGAGCCCGGACCGGAGGATAGAGGAAATCTGTGGTGACCTGAGGAGGGCGCTGTACACAGGAGACCCCCGAAATGTGACAGAGGAGGAGCCGAGCCCGGACCGGAGGATAGAGGAAATCTGTGGTGACCTGAGGAGGGCGCTGTACACAGGAGACCCCCGAAATGTGACAGAGGAGGAGCCGAGCCCGGACCAGAGGATAGAGGAAATCTGTGGTGACCTGAGGAGGGCGCTGTACACAGGAGACCCCCGAAATGTGACAGAGGAGGAGCCGAGCCCGGACCGGAGGATAGAGGAAATCTGTGGTGACCTGAGGAGGGCGCTGTACACAGGAGACCCCCGAAATGTGACAGAGGAGGAGCCAAGCTCGGACCGGAGGATAGAGGAAATCTGTGGTGACCTGAGGAGGGCGCTGTACACAGGAGACCCACGAAATGTGACAGAGGAGGAGCTGAACCCGGACCGGAGTCCAGGGGAAATCTGTGGTGACCTGAGGAGGGCGCTGTACACAGGAGACCCCGAAATGTGACAGAGGAGCCGAGCCCGGACCGGAGGATAGAGGAAATCTGTGGTGACCTGAGGAGGGCGCTGTACACAGGAGACCCCCGAAATGTGACAGAGGAGCCGAGCCCGGACCGGAGGATAGAGGAAATCTGTGGTGACCTGAGGAGGGCGCTGTACACAGGAGACCCCCGAAATGTGACAGAGGAGGAGCCAAGCTCGGACTGGAGGATAGAGGAAATCTGTGGTGACCTGAGGAGGGCGCTGTACACAGGAGACCCCCGAAATGTGACAGAGGAGCCGAGCCCGGACCGGAGGATAGAGGAAATCTGTGGTGACCTGAGGAGGGCGCTGTACACAGGAGACCCCCGAAATGTGACAGAGGAGCCGAGCCCGGACCGGAGGATAGAGGAAATCTGTGGTGACCTGAGGAGGGCGCTGTACACAGGAGACCCCCGAAATGTGACAGAGGAGGAGCCGAGCCCGGACCGGAGGATAGAGGAAATCTGTGGTGACCTGAGGAGGGCGCTGTACACAGGAGACCCCCGAAATGTGACAGAGGAGGAGCCAAGCCGGACCGGAGGATAGAGGAAATCTGTGGTGACCTGAGGAGGGCGCTGTACACAGGAGACCCCGAAATGTGACAGAGGAGGAGCTGAACCCGGACCGGGTCTCAGGGAAATCTGTGGTGACCTGAGGAGGGCGCTGTACACAGGAGACCCCGAAATGTGACAGAGGAGCCGAGCCCGGACCGGAGGATAGAGGAAATCTGTGGTGACCTGAGGAGGGCGCTGTACACAGGAGACCCCGAAATGTGACAAGAGGAGCCGAGCCCGGACCGGAGGATAGAGGAAATCTGTGGTGACCTGAGGAGGGCGCTGTACACAGGAGACCCCCGAAATGTGACAGAGGAGGAGCCGAGCCGGACTGGAGGTCCAGGGGAAATCTGTGGTGACCTGAGGAGGGCGCTGTACACAGGAGACCCCCGAAATGTGACAGAGGAGCCGAGCCCGGACCGGAGATAGGGAAATCTGTGGTGACCTGAGGAGGGCGCTGTACACAGGAGACCCCCGAAATGTGACAGAGGAGCCGAGCCCGGACCGGAGGATAGAGGAAATCTGTGGTGACCTGAGGAGGGCGCTGTACACAGGAGACCCCCGAAATGTGACAGAGGAGGAGCCAGCTCGGACGGAGATGAGGAAATCTGTGGTGACCTGAGGAGGGCGCTGTACACAGGAGACCCCCGAAATGTGACAGAGGAGGAGCCGGAGCCCGGACCGGAGGTAGAGAAATCTGTGGTGACCTGAGGAGGGCGCTGTACACAGGAGACCCCCGAAATGTGACAGAGGAGGAGCCGAGCCCGGACCGGAGGATAGAGGAAATCTGTGGTGACCTGAGGAGGGTCGCTGTACACAGGAGACCCCCGAAATGTGACAGAGGAGGAGCCGAGCCCGGACCTGGAGGATAGAGGAAATCTGTGGTGACCTGAGGAGGGCGCTGTACACAGGAGACCCCCGAAATGTGACAGAGGAGGATGCCGAGCCCGGACCGGAGTATGAGGAAATCTGTGGTGACCTGAGGAGGGCGCTGTACACAGGAGACCCCCGAAATGTGACAGAGGAGGAGCCGAGCCCGGACCGAGTCCAGGGGAAATCTGTGGTGACCTGAGGAGGGCGCTGTACACAGGAGACCCCCAAATGTGACAGAGGGAGCCGAGCCCGGACCGGAGTCCAGGGAAATCTGTGGTGACTGAGGAGGGCGCTGTACACAGGAGACCCCCGAAATGTGACAGAGGAGGGCCGAGCCCGGACCGGAGTAGAGGAAATCTGTGGTGACCTGAGGAGGGCGCTGTACACAGGAGACCCCCGAAATGTGACAGAGGAGGAGCCAGCCGGACCGGAGGATAGAGGAAATCTGTGGTGACCTGAGGAGGGCGCTGTACACAGGAGACCCCCGAAATGTGACAGAGAGGAGCCGAGCCCGGACCGGAGTCAGGGGAAATCTGTGGTGACCTGAGGAGGGCGCTGTACACAGGAGACCCCCGAAATGTGACAGAGGAGGAGCCGAGCCCGGACCGGAGGATAGAGGAAATCTGTGGTGACCTGAGGAGGGCGCTGTACACAGGAGACCCCCGAAATGTGACAGAGGAGGAGCCAAGCTCGGACCTGAGAGATAGAGGAAATCTGTGGTGACCTGAGGAGGGCGCTGTACACAGGAGACCCACGAAATGTGACAGAGGAGGAGCTGAGCCCGGACCGGAGTCCAGGGGAAATCTGTGGTGACCTGAGGAGGGCGCTGTACACAGGAGACCCCCGAAATGTGACAGAGGAGCCGAGCCCGGACCGGAGGATAGAGGAAATCTGTGGTGACCTGAGGAGGGCGCTGTACACAGGAGACCCCCGAAATGTGACAGAGGAGGAGCCAAGCTCGGACTGGAGGATAGAGGAAATCTGTGGTGACCTGAGGAGGGCGCTGTACACAGGAGACCCACGAAATGTGACAGAGGAGGAGCTGAGCCCGGACCGGAGTCCAGGGGAAATCTGTGGTGACCTGAGGAGGGCGCTGTACACAGGAGACCCCCGAAATGTGACAGAGGAGGAGCCGAGCCTGGACCGGAGGATAGAGGAAATCTGTGGTAACCTGAGGAGGGCGCTGTACACAGGAGACCCCCGAAATGTGACAGAGGAGGAGCCGAGCCCGGACCAGAGGATAGAGGAAATCTGTGGTGACCTGAGGAGGGCGCTGTACACAGGAGACCCCCGAAATGTGACAGAGGAGGAGCCGAGCCCGGACCGGAGGATAGAGGAAATCTGTGGCGACCTGAGGAGGGCGCTGTACACAGGAGACCCACGAAATGTGACAGAGGAGGAGCTGAGCCCGGACCGGAGTCCAGGGGAAATCTGTGGTGACCTGAGGAGGGCGCTGTACACAGGAGACCCCCGAAATGTGACAGGGAAGGTGCCGAGCCCGGACCGGAGGATAGAGGAAATCTGTGGTGACCTGAGGAGGGCGCTGTACACAGGAGACCCCCAAAATGTGACAGAGGAGGAGCCGAGCCCGGACCGGAGTCCAGGGGAAATCTGTGGCGACCTGAGGAGGGCGCTGTACACAGGAGACCCTCCAAATGTGACAGAGGAGCAGAGCCCGGACTGGAGTCCAGGGGAAATCTGTGGTGACCTGAGGAGGTCGCTGTACACAGGAGACCCCCGAAATGTGACAGAGGAGGAGCCGAGTCCGGACCGGAGTCCAGGGGAAATCTGTGGTGACCTGAGGAGGGCGCTGTACACAGGAGACCCCGAAATGTGACAGAGGAGGAGCCGAGCCCAGACTGGAGTCCAGGGGAAATCTGTGGTGACCTGAGGAGGGCGCTGTACACAGGAGACCCACGAAATGTGACAGAGGAGGAGCCGAGCCCGGACCTGAGGATAGAGGAAATCTGTGGTGACCTGAGGAGGGCGCTGTACACAGGAGACCCCCGAAATGTGACAGGAGAGGAGCCGAGCCCGGACCGGAGTCCAGGGGAAATCTGTGGTGACCTGAGGAGGGCGCTGTACACAGGAGACCCCGAAATGTGACAGGAGAGGAGCCGAGCCCGGACCGGAGTCCAGGGGAAATCTGTGGTGACCTGAGGAGGGCGCTGTACACAGGAGAGCCCCGAAATGTGACAGAGGAGGAGCCGAGCCCGGACTGGAGTCCAGGGGAAATCTGTGGTGACCTGAGGAGGGCGCTGTACACAGGAGACCCCCGAAATGTGACAGAGGAGGAGCTGAGCCTGGAGCGGAGTCCAGGGGAAATCTGTGGTGACCTGAGGAGGGCGCTGTACACAGGAGACCCCCAAAATGTGACAGGGATGGAGCGGGCAGAGATTGGAGGAACTACAGGGCACAGACCCCGACCCAAAAACACTGAACAAGCCAGAAATTTGTAGGGGATGATGCCAAGGATTAGTGTTGTAGTGTTGGGGTGTGCAGACTTATGCAACCGCATGGTTTGACTTCTTTAGCTTTTTGTTTTACTCCTGAAAAATTTCAGTTTGATTTTCAGTAATTTGTAGATAATGGGATTATTTACATGACAGAAACCCGGGAGTTTACCAGGGGCGTGTAGACTTTTATATACATTTTATCTATTAATCCAGTCCTCCAATATGGAGAAAAGTATGTGCCTCCCATCCATCTCCGGAGGTTTCTCTCTCCTCCATAACATCAATATGGAGTCATCCTATACAGATATACCGGCTCCCGCTCTCTACAAGACTTTGCCCCTTCAAAGCATTTGTGAGGAGACAATGATGATATGGGAGGCCGTGATCACAGTCTCTGTTATTGGTGTTACATGGGGCTGAGGTCCAGGCTCTGTGGTGTTGGATGGGGCTGAGGTCCAGGCTCTGTGGTGTTGGATGGGGCTGAGGTCCAGGCTCTGTGGTGTTGGATGGGGCTGAGGTCCGGGCTCTGTGGTGTTGGATGGGGCTGAGGTCCAGGCTCTGTGGTGTTGGATGGGGCTGAGGTCCGGGCTCTGTGGTGTTGGATGGGGCTGAGGTCTGGGCTCTGTGGTGATGGATGGGGCTGAGGTCCAGGCTCTGTGGTGTTGGATGGGGCTGAGGTCCAGGCTCTGTGGTGTCGGATAGGGCTGAGGTCCAGGCTCTGTGGTGTTGGATGGGGCTGAGGTCCGAGCTCTGTGGTGTTGGATGGGGCTGAGGTCCGGGCTCTGTGGTGTTGGATGGGGCTGAGGTCCGGGTTCTGTGGTGTTGGATGGGGCTGAGGTCCGGGCTCTGTGGTGTTGGATGGGGCTGAGGTCCGGGCTCTGTGGTGTTGGATGGGTCTGAGGTCCAGGCTCTGTGGTGTCGGATAGGGCTGAGGTCCGGGCTCTGTGGTGTTGGATGGGGCTGAGGTCCAGGCTCTATGGTGTTGGATGGGGCTGAGGTCCAGGCTCTGTGGTGTTGGATGGGGCTGAGGTCCGGGCTCTGTGGTGTTGGATGGGGCTGAGGTCCGGGCTCTGTGGTATTGGATGGGGCCGGGGTCCGGGCTCTGTGTTGTTACATGGGGCTGAGGTCCGGGCTCTGTGGTGTTGGATGGGACTGAGGTCCGGGCTCTGTGCTGTTGGATGGGGCCGGGGTCCGGGCTCTGTGGTGTTGGATGGGGCTGAGGTCAAGGCTCTGTGGTGTTGGATGGGGCTGAGGTCCAGGCTCTGTGGTGATGGATGGGGCCGGGGTCCGGGCTCTGTGGTGTTGGATGGGGCTGAGGTCCGGGCTCTGTGGTGTTGGATGGGGCTGAGGTCCAGGCTCTATGGTGTTGGATGGGGCTGAGGTCCAGGCTCTGTGGTGTTGGATGGGGCTGAGGTCCGGGCTCTGTGGTGTTGGATGGGGCTGAGGTCCAGGCTCTGTGGTGTTGGATGGGGCTGAGGTCCGGGCTCTGTGGTGTTGGATGGGGCTGGGGTCCAGGCTCTGTGGTATTGGATGGGGCTGAGGTCTGGGCTCTGTGGTGTCGGATGGGGCAGAGGTCCGGGCTCTGTGGTGTTGGATGGGGTTGAGGTCCGGGCTCTGTGGTGTTGGATGAGGCTGAGGTCCGGGCTCTGTGGTGTTGGATGGGGCTGAGGTCCGGGCTCTGTGGTGTTGGATGGGGCTGAGGTCCGGGCTCTGTGGTGTCGGATGGGGCTGAGGTCCGGGCTCTGTGGTGTTGGATGGGGCTGAGGTCCGGGCTCTGTGGTGTTGGATGGGGCTGAGGTCCGGGCTCTATGGTGTTGGATGGGGCTGAGGTCCAGGCTCTGTGGTGTTGGATGGGGCTGAGGTCTGGGCTCTGTGGTGTTGGATATGGCTGAGGTCCGGGCTCTGTGGTGTTGGATGGGGCTGAGGTCCGGGCTCTGTGGTGTTGGATGTAGATGAGGTCCAGGCTCTATGGTGTTGGATGGGGCTGAGGTCCGGGCTCTGTGGTGTTGGATGGGGCTGAGGTCCGGGCTCTGTGCTGTTGGATGGGGCTGAGGTTCGGGTTCTGTGGTGTTGGATGGGGCTGAGGTCCGGGCTCTGTGGTGTTGCATGGGGCAGAGGTCCGGGCTCTGTGGTGTTGGATGGGGCTGAGGTTCGGGTTCTGTGGTGTTGGATGGGGCTGAGGTCCGGGCTCTGTGGTGTTGGATGGGGCAGAGGTCCGGGCTCTGTGCTGTTGGATGCGGCTGAGGTTCGGGTTCTGTGGTGTTGGATGGGGCTGAGGTCCGGGCCCTGGGGTGTTGCATGGGGCAGAGGTCCGGGCTCTGTAGTGTTGGACGGGGCTGAGGTCCGGGCTCTGTGGTGTTGGATGGGGCTAAGGTCCAGGCTCTGTAGTGTTGGACGGGGCTGAGGTCCGGGTTCTGTGGTGTTGGATGAGGCTGAGGTCCGGGCTATGTGGTGTTGGATGGGGCTGAGGTCCGGGCTCTGTGGTGTCGGATGGGGCTGAGGTCCAGGCTCTGTGGTGTTGCATGGAGCTGAGGTCCGGGCTCTGTGGTGTTGGATGGGGCTAAGGTCCGGGCTCTGTAGTGTTGGACGGGGCTGAGGTCAAGGCTCTGTGGTGTTGGATGGGGCTGAGGTCCGGGCTCTGTGGTGTTGGATGGGGCTGAGGTCAAGGAGTATGGCTCAGTATCGTGCTTGGTGGTGAACAGCTTGGCATTGTGTTTGGTGATGTACGGCTCTGTATTGTCCTTAGTGGTGTATGACTCAGCATTGTGATTGGTAGTATATGGCTCGGCCTCGTGCTTGGTGGTATATGGCTCGGCATTGTGATTGCTTTTGTAGAATAATCCTGATGATTATGTCTAACCCTTATTGTCTCTTTATACAAGGTGTGGGTTCCGGGCTGGATACATTGAATTTGTGAATATTGATCCTGCTGTTTTTGAGGTGCTGTATATCCTGAAGTCATTTAATGAACCCCCAGTTACTGGGGCGCTGACACTGGAAGTAGCTCTGGACCCTCCTCAATCTGGAGACCCTTCTTATGAGACCTTTATGGAGGTGAGTGCAGTAGTCAGATCCCAAGTACAGAACGACTCCGAGGCTGAGCGCACCCCCCCATCACCTTTCAGCTCTCTTCCAGACCCCCATAATACATGGAGACCCCTTTTTCACATGTGGAATACAGCAATACTTTTTGCTCAAGGCTCCACCCGGGAACCCTGCAGAACATGGTACCGCTCTCCTCCAGGAGCTCAACAAGAACACATTGATCTTTCTTCTCCATCTTTTTTCCAGGAGAAGGAGACACTGCTTCGTAATTTGGCAGAGAAGGCCAAGATGACAGAGGAGATCTTCAACCGGACCCCCGGAATCTACTGTACCCCCATCCACGGGGCCCTGTACGCCTTCCCCAGGATCCAAATCCCAGACCGGGCCATCAGACTGGCGCAGGTATCACCATGGTCAGATGGGGCTATCAAGACTAGCTGCTCCCTGGCGCCCCCCCCCCTCCGTCAGGACAATCAGAGAATTGACAGAGGATAAGGAAATGAGTGCAGCTGCTCTGATTAATGCAGAATATTGAGGCTCTTGCTGTGACAAAATGAATATATATATATACCACTCATTCCAGCTAGGAATATATATATACCTCCTGGCACTATCAAGCCCACAATAACACATAAATGCAAAATACGCTGTCATCACCCATCCTTCATCAGGCTGATTGATCACCCGTTACTGGTAATGTGAGTCCTCACAGGGTCATAGTTTGACGTCATAGAGCGAGAAGAACGAATCTATTACATTTTATAGATGCAGTGATTACATAATATACAGGATTTTACAAAGGAGACAAGATACAATACAATATAGAAAGTTACATGAAAATAAAAGGGATTAAGATAAGAGACTAAACCTGAGTCACCCGGTGACAGCCGCAATCTTAGGAGGGTAAAGAGACTCCTAAGAAGAAAAAGGATTCATCCTCACAGATTATAGATCTTGCTGCGTCCTTCATCTGGGTCTGAATGGATCAGAAAATAGAGGTTTATGTTTTTATGATCACTTATCCCTCCTAACCAGTGACCTCATGGGGCTTACAAGAGTGATCAGTCCTAGAGAGAATGATGAAAGTGCTGCTCTTAGCCATTTCCCATCATGGCACATGAAAGATATTCACATCATCTTGTCAGCTGTCAATGTATCTTTTCATAGACAGAAAAAAGTACAGACGAAAAGTTTGGACACCCCTTCTCATTCAGAGAGATTTCTGTATTTTCATGACTATGAACATTGTAGATTCACACTGAAGGCATCAAAACTATGAATTATCACATGTGGAATTATATACTGAACAAAAAGTGTGAAACAACTGAACATATGTCTTATATTCTAGGTTCTTCCTTTTGCTGTGATTACTGCTTTGCACACTCTTGGCATTCTCTGGATGAGCTTCAAGAGGTAGTCACCGGAAATGGTCTTCACTTCACAGGTCGCCCTGTCAGGGTTAATAAGTGGGATTTGTTGCCTTATAAATGGGGTTGGGACCATCAGTTGTGTTGTGCAGAAGTCTGGTGGAGACACAGCTGATCGTCCTACTGAATAGACTGTTAGAATTTGTATTATGGCAAGAAAAAAGCAGCTAAGTAAAGAAAAACGAGTGGCCATCATTACTGTAAGAAATGAAGGTCAGTCAGTCCGAAAAATTGGGAAAACCTTGAAAGTGTCCCCAAGTGCAGCTGCAAAAACCATCAAGCGCTACAAAGAAACTGGCTCACATGAGGACCGTCCCAGGAAAGGAAGACCAAGAGTCACCTCTGCTGCAGAGGATAAGTTCATCCGAGTCACCAGCCTCAGAAATCGCAGGTTAACAGCAGCTCAGATTAGAGACCAGGTCAATGCCACACAGAGTTCAGGCAGCAGACACATCTCTACAACAACTGTTAAGAGGAGACTCTGTGCAGCAGGTCTTCATTATAAAATAGCTGCTAGGAAACCACTGCTAAGGGCAGACAACAAGCAGGAGATACTTGTTTGGGCTAAAGAACACAAGGAATGGACATTAGACCAGTGGAAATCTGTGATTTGGTCTGATGAGTCCAAATTAGAGATCTTTGGTTCCAACCACCATGTCTTTGTGCGATGCAGAAAAGGTGAATGGATGACTCTACATGCCTGGATCCCACCGTGAAGCAAGAGGAGGTGTGATGGTGATGGGGGTGTGGAGGAGGAGGTGTGATGATGTGGGAGTGTGGAGGAGGAGGTGTGATGGGGTGGGGGTGTGGAGGAGGAGGTGTGATGGTGATGGGGGTGTGGAGGAGGAGGTGTGATGATGTGGGGGTGTGGAGGAGGAGGTGTGATGGTGTGGGGGTGTGGAGGAGGTGGTGTGATGGTGTGGGGGTGTGGAGGAGGAGGTGTGATGGTGTGGGGAGGAGGTGTGATGGTGTGGGGGGGCTTTGCTGGTGACACTATTGGGGATTTATTTAAAATTGAAGGCATACTGAACCAGCATGGCTACCACAGCATCTTGCAGCGGCATGCTATTCTATCCGGATCGCATTTAGTTGGACTATCATTTATTTTTCAACAGGATAATGACCCCAAACACACCTCCAGGCTGTGTAAGGGCTATGTGACCAAGAAGGAGAGTGATGGGGTGCTACGCCAGATGACCTGGCCTCCAGTCACCAGACCTGAACCCAATCGAGATGGTTTGGGGTGAGCTGGACGCAGAGTGAAGGCAAAAGGGCCAACAAGTGTTAAGCATCTCTGGGAACTCCTTCAAGACTGTTGGAAGACCATTTCCGGTGACTACCTCTTGAAGACTGGTGACTACCTCTTGAAGCTCATCCAGAGAATGCCAAGAGTGTGCAAAGCAGTAATCAAAGCAAAAGGAAGAACCTAGAATAGAAGACATATTTTCAGTTGTTTCACACTCTTTTGTTCAGTATATAATTCCACATGTGATAATTCATAGTTTTGATGCCTTCAGTGTGAATCTACAATTATCATAGTCATGAAAATACAGAAAACTCTTTGAATGAGAAGGGGTGTCCAGACTTTTGGTCTGCACTGTAAGTTTCATAACATTAATATTATAGTGGTGTATTAAATCTGACTTAAAGTGTTTTCTTGTTGGGAAAATAAGGAGATTTGAATCTTTGCTTCATCCTTGTTTCCCAGCAAAATGTCTTATCTTATAAAAGCCTTTAAAGGTACTGTCACACCCGCCCGCGACATCGCCGAAAAGTGACGTACACCGATGTCGCGGGCGACATCTCAGGCCTGCTGTCACATGGCACGACGTTGCCGGTGACGTGGCGGCGATGTGGGCGGAGCCGTCGCTCGCTGGGCTGGGCTCAGCCCATCAAGCGATCCTCAGCAACGCTGCGATATAGGTTGGATCGCGCCGCCAACAGTGTCAGACGGTGCGATCCAGCCTAATCGCTGGTCACAGGTTGACAGGTTTATGAACATGTCAACCTGCGACCAGCGATAATTTGCAGTTGCGTCGCGCTGTCACACAGCGCGACGCACTTGTGATATCGCCCGCAACATCGCTGTTACGTCATTTTTCGGCGATGTCGCGGGCGACATCGCCACGTGTGACACTACCTTTTACTGCATTCCTTTGCTTTCATTAATTACCTAAGGGAGGAGGAGATGACACCAAGACTCCAACCACAAGAGCCCACCATGCCAGGACTGGGCACGAGGTTACCACTACATGCAGTACATGCTCAGTCCCCCTGATACCGCGTGATACAGAATGGTGATGTCCCAGGAATGCTGCACAATGCTAGGGAACGCTCCGTCCACGTGATACTGCACACCTTCACATCTCCTCCTTCTTGCTCCATTTTCATAGGACCATGGTCAGGAACCTGATGACTTCTTCTGCCATCTTCTTCTGGAGGATACGGGCATTATTCTGTGCTCTGGTAATGGATTTGGTCAGAAAGAGGGGACTTATCACATCAGGTACGCCATCATCTTTATCATTATCT
Source organism: Allobates femoralis (assembly GCA_033576535.1). NCBI lineage: Eukaryota > Metazoa > Chordata > Amphibia > Anura > Aromobatidae > Allobates > Allobates femoralis. Next base: position 9,642,572 of record JARQOC010000005.1, read on the forward strand.
TGTCCCATGTCGGGGCTGCCGTCCGTCTCATCTGATAGGGTGGCCGCAATCCATCTCGTCCTGTACTGTGGCCTCATCAGTCTCGTCCTGATGGGTGGCCTCCGTCCGTCTCGTCCCGTAGGGTGGCCTCCGTCCATCTCGTCCCGTAGCATGGCCGCCGTCTGTCTCGTCCTGAAAGGTGGCCACCGTCCATTTCTTCCCGTAAGGTGGCAGCCATCCATCTCTTCCCGTAGGGTGGCCGCCGTCCGTCTCAACCCATAGTTGGCCGCATCCCTCTCATTTTTTAGGATTGATCTCTTGAACCTTGACCTGCTCCACTCTCTGTCGTCTTTTAGAGTTGATTTCCTCAGTCTCGTCCTCTTGGGTCACTCCGCTCCATCTAATCTTGTAGTGTTCTCCATCTTGTCTTTTAGGATCACTCTTCTCCATCTTGTCTTTTAGGATCACTCTTCTCCATCCCGTCGATGAATTCAGATCCATTCTTCAGCAGATCGCACAATTCTACACGAAGTTTCTGGCAGAATATTCCTGAGGATCGGTGATCTGGGAATCTTTCAGTAATCTGGTGTTCACTCCTCTCAGACATGGTCCTGCCCCCATTCCCAGGAGACCCCCGGTGTGGAGCGTCCATGAATCTGCCATAATTAAACCCATAATAAACAGATTATGTCACTTACATTTCATTGTGACTCGTCTTCTATGTAAAGAACAATCACAAAGACGAAACCCTCAGCCCCCGAGACATCAAGAAGGTGATGATGTCATATGTGCGAATGATGACATCATAATAATCCTATAACTGTGCAGAGATCCCACCACATGTGACCATACAGGTATGAGGGAGGAACAGAGGAGATCCCAAGGTGGAAGAGATCCATAAAAAGAAGATTTATAGCCAGAGGATCCATAGAAAGAGGGGATCCAGAGCCAGAAAGAGCAGATCCATAATCGAGAACCACAAAGTTGATCCAGAGGAAGAGCAGATTCATTGGCAGAGGAGATCCATAACCAGAAGGGATCCATAGCTTGAGATTATTCATAGCCAGAGGAAATCCATAACTATAAGTGATCTACATCAATCAGGAGAGATCCATAGCCAAGTGAAATTCATAGAAAAGATTCACAGCCAGGGGATCTACAACCAGAGGAGATCCATAACTAAAAGAGATCCATAACCAGGGGATCTATAACTAGAGGAGACCCATAAGTAGAAAGAGATCCATAACCAGGGGATCCATGACCATATGGATCTTTATCCAGGGGAGATCTACAACCAGAGGAGATCCATAATTAGATGATAATCAGGGGAGATCAATGATCAGGTGGATCTGTAGTCAGCAGATTAGTTCTCCAGCCATGTGAATGGGGCTTGGATTTCTGAGGAGTGGGACACTTGTGGAAATGTCTGTAACAATCTGTTGTGTGAAATCCATTACTGCCTGTGGCCCCAGAGCCGTCCTGTGGCCCCTGGAGTGACACCTGTGACATGTGGGGCCTGAGGAAGGTTTGAGGCTCACAGCTCCATTATTATTGCCCCACAGGGGCCGGCCGCAGTCCCGCTATACACCACAAGATGGCACATTTTGCCCACAGATTTATTTAGTCACTGATTTTTTAGGTATAGAGATATCCAAACTTTTTAATTCAATATACTACAGGAATATCTATTAAAAGGTATTTTTTATTGCATATTAAAATGTCCAGTGAGGACCGTGTATTAGTGTTACAGTGTTAGACATACACTATACATACAAATATAAACCTCCCCCACACCCAAGAAAACACAAATCTATTGTATTCTGAACAAATGTTGATTTCATAAATGTCACCTATGTAGTGCTTGTGCAACCCAGCGGGTTGTCTGGATGAAATTCTCCAGACATAAACCGCATAGGTATCACCAGTCCGTCCGTCACTTTTTAGTCACTATTTAGAGTATCACAGGCGGAGTCCCTAATAGCAATTGTATAGGGTCGGGTCTCCAATGATACGTGACATCTATTAGTCATGCATTTTAATTCATAAATAACAGCAGATGATGTATGAAACATATGTGACCACCGGTTGTGATCTTTTAACGCCCGACGCGTTTCGCCTTTCTTATATTATAAAGGCTCTTCAGGGGCTTATGCATCGAGATATATGATACGATACATCAGATGATGGACGGGTTCCTTAAGATAGTCAGGTAGCCCGTGTTGTGAGATCTCTTCCCAGGTTACTTTTCTTTATCTCAGTTGGAAACAGAGTGTAATCCTACATGTATATATGTGGAGATCTCACGTCCACAGAGTATTCTTTCTGTAAACAGGAGAAAGGTGTGGTAGTCGTGTTATATAAGAACTCTCCCCCACCCCCACAAAGGAAGGTTTTAACTATGACAGTTAATGGTGGAGGTCTATACAAACCTAAAAATTATCGAGAAGTGATTATATGTATGTACATATGAGCCCAATGTGTCAGTATGTAATCAAAGACATCTGTGGAAATACCTATCACATCGCCTTATTCTATCTCCCTTCCCAGGGGATAGCTGATCAATTTAGATCTTGTTATATTTCACAAGGGAACTATAAAACAGAATAAAGAAGGGAGGGTGGTGGGAATGGGGTTTCCAAGGATGTTTTATAATTAAAACCAGGGGGGGGTTGCTTTAAAGTGACATTCTGATGGAAAATGGGGGAGGAGGGAAAGGAACCTTATACATAATTGTATAATCTTATTTATATCTATATACTACATACCCTCCAGATGTTCCAAATGTCCCCCAGCAGATTAGACCCCTATTGATATAGACTCTGTGGTCCTAAAAAAGATATACATGCATATATTACACGTGTATATCCCTATATGAAGGTAAATATGACCATTCAGTCATAGGTGAAAACAATATACCTTGTTGTAGTGATCCTATGTTCCTTATTAGATAGAAGGTTTCACGGTTAGTAGAGATTCAGTATGGTCACCAGAAGCCCCAGATATCTCCTATTATTTAGGTCCTATTAGCCCTCTTATACTAGGGCCACTCGGACCCTGTCTCTGTGGACAAATCATTATTTTTAGTGAAACTAGTAGGTTCCTATATTAACACTTCACATTCGTTTTGTATTTCCATCTTTTTAGTTACCTTGTCTATGGAGACTTAAATCTGGCTGTCCAGCTTCATGCTTTAATCTCTGGCACGGTCAGCATCACCTCCAGTGATAGAAGTGAGCCGCCGCCCTACTTCTGGGTTAATATAGTGTTATCCTAATTAGGTTTACTGCGCCGCCTCCGGCGCTCATTTGCATACACACAGCATGTGCGCTCCAGGGCCGGAGTGCATGATTCCTCAGTGTGCATGCGCCCGCTCCCTTCCCTAGCAACGCGTCCCCACATACGCTCTGTGCAAGGCGCGTCACCGGGTGGGAGCGGGCCGCGACTCGGCACCTATCTCCTCGATGCGCATGCGTCCGCTCCTTCCCCTAGCAACGCGTCCCCACGTCTCCCCCGTGCGAGACGCGTCACCAGGTAGGAGCGGGCCGCGACTTGGCGCCTGCGCAGAGTCCTCCGCTATGTAAACATTACAGGGATCCGGGAGACTTTCCCCAAGTGACCTGAAAGTTGGTCCTAGACAAGCCTATTTGTTTGTCTGGTGTTCAGTGCTGGTTGGGAAACGAGGTGGGGGGATTATTTGGCTTATAGTATATTAGCTCAATTTGTTTGAGTGTCAGGATTTTTGGAGGAACATCATAAAGAATATGTCTCCATAGATTCTACAGTTACTCTATCAAAACACTTGTAATCTAATAAGGGAGAGGAATAACTTACAACTAAGGAGGGTTTTCGTATAGGCATTGATTTATATCTACTATATAATTGCCGTAGGCATTTTTGTGTCGGACCCCGAAAACGCCGTGGCTATGTCACGCTGTGACGTCACCACGCGCGAGCAATGGCCGCTAAGCGGCCATTGCGAGTCGCTACACTTGCGGCGCGGTTGCGGTAATCCCCATAGAAAGTATAGGGGGACTTGCGGCAGGTGCGGCAGCGAGTCGCTGGCTGAGTGCGAGCACTTGCGGCGCGGTTGCGGTAATCCCCATAAGGATTACCGCAACTGCGCCGCATTGCGAGTCGCTGGCTGAGTGCGAGCACTTGCGGCGCGGTTGCGGTAATCCCCATAAGGATTACCGCAACCGCGCCGCATTGCGAGTCGCTGGCTGAGTGCGAGCACTTGCGGCGCGGTTGCGGTAATCCCCATAGAAAGTATAGGGGGACTTGCGGCAGGTGCGGCAAGTGCGGTTTTGCCACACCTGCCGCAAGTCCCCCTATACTTTCTATGGGGATTACCGCAACCGCGCCGCAGATGCGGTTTTTAAATAAAATAAAATAATTTTAATACAAATAAATTTACTTTAAATAACAAATAATAAATACATTTAATAATAATAAAAATAGTAAAAAAACAAAACAAAATAAATAATAAAATAAAAAAATCCTATCTACTATATTGGATTATTATTTGAAAATCTAAAAAAAAAAAAAAAATATTCTAGACACCCGATGCATTTGCATCGGGCTCACAGCTAGTAACATATAGTTTTTCGTTCCATCTTATTTGTTTATTAATCTCAAAGTAACCTAGTTGCCTCATAGTAAGAGAAATTTACATTTTAAGATAAGTGGCATAGTAGGGTGACCATGCGTGTTTTATAAATTTTCCTCCTTTCTACCCATTTGGGTCAATGAGGAGGGGCTGGTTTCTTTCTGGTACTCTTTAGGGATTGCTTTTTGGACATTGTCATCATATTTAGTGGGGTTTTAGGGATAAAAACATATTATCTACAAAGTATATCAATCAGGTATGACAAATTCATGAGGGGGAGATTATAGGACATATTTTTTCTTTGTACGTCACACTAGGAGATTGTATATGATAGGGTATACATTTGGGGATCTTTTTTTGGGGGTACTTCAAATTTTTCTCATAGTTGATCTCCCCCAATTTTATGTGTATATATATATAGAAGTTATACATATATCACTTTTTGGGCCCGATGGTAATGGGAGTGAGACTGTTGTTATTTTATTTTGTTTTATTGGTGAGGTGGGTTTGCACATTATGCCCACATAAACCAGGTGACATGAGGTGGGGGAGGGGTTTATTATATCACAATAGTGATACAGATCTCTTCATATCGCGATATTTTCACTGGCCTCAGAGGTCATTGTAGCGAGAGACCGCAGGATCCCTGTGTGTGAACATGTGGGAGGTGAGTGGCACCTGTGGGGTGAATGGTGACTATGGGGGGTGAGCGGCACCTGTGGGAGGTGAGCAGCACCTGTAGGGGATGAGTGGCACCTGTGGGGTGAATGGTGACTATGGGGGGTGAGCGGCACCTGTGGGAGGTGAGCAGCACCTGTAGGGGATGAGTGGCACCTGTAGGGGGTGCGTTATGCCTGTGGGAAGTGATTGGCACCTGTGGGAAGTGATTGGCACCTGTGTTGGGGTGAGTGTCACTCGCTCCTCGGAGCCGACGTTCTTCCTGTCCTCGTCTGCAGGAGCCGCTGGCCACAAGTCACACAACAGCGGAGATTTCTTACCAAAACTTCTTTTACTTACAAGTAAAGGCCGCGTCACACACTTCAATTTCCTGAACGATATTTTTAGAGATCACATGCACGCGCGATCGCTAACAACATCGCTCACATCGCTGGTGAGCTGTCACACAGACAGACTCACCAGCGATGTGGACCAGCGAGATCGCTGGTAACTATGGTACACATCGGGTTGCTAGGCGCCGTGCGGCACTTAATAACCCGATGTTTACCATGGTTCCCATCTCCCAGCACAGGGTGTGCCGCTGGGAGATCGTTCTTCGCGGTGTCACACACCACGATGCTCAGTGGATTATCACTTGATTTGAGGTCCTGTTCACAAATCTTCCACTAAACAATCAAGCGATTTTTCGCTGACGGATCACTCGGTTACACGCAAACGATATCACAGAAGCCATCAAAATTCCGGATCACTTAAGTGAAATCGTTCACCAGATTGAAGCGTCTGACGTGGCCTTAACAGTTTCATGGTAGGTAAGATCCCGCCATACTCTCTCCCTACCTGGGGTATTCTCTTCCTTCCCACAATGGGGCAGCGGAGCCTCCCTTTCTCCGTTCTCCGTTAACCCCCTCAGTCCTCCTGACAATGGTCTATGATACTCCGGAATCATCCTTTATCCCTGATCGGCTTCACTAAGCCCACCTGAGCTCTGGACCTCCAGGGATTGACCTTGGGTTTTCAGGAAAGGTCCTCGTTCTTCTTCTTATTTCGCCCCTTATCTAAAGTAGCCACTCACCCTTAAAGGGAATCTGTCAGGTCAAAAATCCATGTGTAACTGCTATCATTTTCTAATTCCTCTGGTGAAGCTCTCTCCATTCATGGATTTCTTTTATTTATATTTGCCTCTTATCCTCTGTAACTGCAAATAAAGTGATTCCTTCCATCTGTCACTCACAGTGAGTGATCACTTAATTCTCTGCTGTCCACTCCCCATAGGATGAATATTCATGTAGTGACATCACTGCCTTCCTCTGTAACACACAACCAAAGCAGTGGAAACCACTCACAGGGGAGGTTGTACCCTGTGTGTGCGGCTCTCCAGGCACTCACTGCAGAGGAGGGGGAGGAGGTGTGTGTGCTCCTAGTACCTCAGCTCTGACATCTTCATTTCCCTGCAGCGTGAACAGTGTCATTGTGTGTATCTAAGGCATGTGTCTAGTGTGCGCTGTCTGGAATATTACTTTGTATCTGCTGCGCAAATGTTCATACAACCACAAACATTACATGTATGCAGCAAAGGCAACACAGAGATCTCTCACAGACAGCACACAGTGTAGCACAAAACACCTCCCCCTCTCCTATCTCTCCTGCCCCCTCTATACCAGCCTGCAGAAGCCTGAGATTTTCAGTATAACTTCGGCACAGGGGGGAGGGACAGAACAGCTTGGACAGGCGCAGTAATAGACCGGACTAGTGCAGCAGCTGCCTGCTGGGGGTGAGGATGATTATAGCAAGAGAACTACAGAGGGTTCAGCAATGATTCTTACATATTCTGAAAGCTCTGCCCGAGCATTGTTCAAGGGTAATATTAGTATCATACCGAAAAATGACCGGACAGAGTCCCTTTAACTCCTTCCAGGTACAATCTCCTCTAGCAGCTGCACTACAATAGTGAACCACTAGGTGTCATCATAACTATTACTCCTACTCATACACTTATTACATACTATAACCGTATCCCTCCTGTAAATCCGTCTGACTCATTACACAGTTACAATATACATCATACATGGCAGGAGCTCGGCCGCCCTTCATCATAATCACTATCGGATCTACAATCACTGCGTCTTCAGTGTTTCTGCTACAATGTATCAGTGCAGACAATCTCTCTATTTAATGTGTCAGTCAGAGGGGAGGAGAAGGTGAACGCTTAGAGATGCCGTTCTGGCACTTGTAGTACTACAGCAAACAGAAGAAAATGATAAAAGGGACCCCACACTATAAAGGATGTGCGGTAGAGGCATCGAAATCAGGGGGTCCAGGGGCCCAACAGTGGCCCTCCTGTCTCACCTTCAGCGCCCCCTCCTACTCACAACCCAAAACTTCAACAAAGTAGGACACTTAAGAGCTTCAATACTGAAGCATTCTCACCCGCTAATACACAACTTTCGTGGACCCCATAGAGTATGATACCTCTGAAAATGCCCCCCCCCACCTTCAGCAGCATGATACCCCCACAACTTCAACCCACACATGTGGTACGAGGCCTCCACAGCACCATATCATGAACCCCTAACCCCACCACACCTAATCAGGAGCCCACCCCACGCACACAGTATGATGTCTTCACAGTACATTCCCCCCACACACAGTATGATGTCTTCACAGTACATTCCCCACACACAGTATGATGTCCTCACAGTACATTCCCCCCCACACACAGTATAATGTCCTCACAGTACATTCCCCCACACACAGTATGATGTCCTCACAGTACATTTCCCCCACACACAGTAAGATGTCCTCACAGTACATTCCCCACACACAGTATGATGTCCTCACAGTACATTCCCCCCCACACACAGTATAATGTCCTCACAGTACATTCCCCCCCACACACAGTATAATGTCCTCACAGTACATTCCCCCACACACAGTATGATGTCCTCACAGTACATTCCCCCACACACAGTATGATGTCCTCACAGTACATTCCCCAACACACAGTATGATGTCCCCACAGTACATTCCCTCACACACACAGTATGATGTCCCCACAGTACATTCCCCCACACACAGTATGATGTCCTCACAGTACATTCCCCCACACACAGTATGATGTCCTCACAGTACATTCCCCCACACACAGTATGATGTCTTCACAGTACATTCCCCCCACACACAGTATAATGTCCTCACAGTACATTCCCCCCACACACAGTATAATGTCCTCACAGTACATTCCCCCCACACAGTATAATGTCCTCACAGTACATTCCCCCACACACAGTATGATGTCCTCACAGTACATTCCCCCCCACACACAGTATAATGTCCTCACAGTACATTCCCCCCACACACAGTATGTCTTCACAGTACATTCCCCACACACAGTATAATGTCCTCACAGTACATTGCCCCCACACACAGTATGATGTCCTCACAGTACATTCCCCCACACACAGTATAATGTCCTCACAGTACATTGCCCCCACACACAGTATGATGTCCTCACAGTTTATTCCCCCCACACACAGTATGATGTCCTCACAGTACATTGCCCCCACACACAGCATGATGCCCTCACAGTACATTCCCCACACACAGTATGATGTCCTCACAGTACATTGCCCCCACACACAGTATGATGTCCTCACAGTACATTGCCCCCACACACAGCATGATGCCCTCACAGTACATTCCCCCACACACAGTATGATGTCCTCACAGTACATTCCCCCCACACACAGTATGATGTCCTCACAGTACATTCCTCCCCACACACAGTATGATGTCCTCACAGTACATTGCCCCCACACACAGTATGATGTCCTCACAGTACATTTCCCCCACACAGTATGATGTCCTCACAGTACATTGCCCCCACACACAGTATGATGTCCTCACAGTACATTCCCCCCACACAGTATGATGTCCTCACAGTACATTCCCCCACACACAGTATGATGTCCTCACAGTACACTCCCCCACACACAGTATGATGTCCTCACAGTACATTCCTCCACTCACAGTATGATGTCCTCACAGTACATTCCCCCCACACAGTATGATGTCCTCACAGTACATTCCCCCACACACAGTATGATGTCTTCACAGTACACTCCCCCACACACAGTATAATGTCCCTACAGTACATTCCTCCACTCACAGTATAATATCCTCACAGTACATTCCCCCCACACACAGTATGATGTCCTCACAGTACATTCCCCCCACACACAGTATAATGTCCTCACAGTACATTCCCCCCACACAGTATGATGTCCTCACAGTACATTCCCCCACACACAGTATAATGTCCTCACAGTACATTCCCCTCACACAGTATAATGTCCTCACAGTACATTGCCCCCACACACAGTATAATGTCCTCACAGTACATTCCCCCACACACAGTATGTCTTCACAGTACATTCCCCCCACACACAGTATGATGCCCTCACAGTACATTCCCCCACACACAGTATGATATCCTCACAGTACATTCCCTCACACACAGTATGATGTCCTCACAGTACATTCCTCCACACACAGTATGATGTCCTCACAGTACATTGCCCCCACACACAGCATGATGCCCTCACAGTACATTCCCCCACACACAGTATGATGCCCTCACAGTACATTCCCCCCATCACACAGTATGATGTCCTCACAGTACATTCCTCCCCACACACAGTATGATGTCCTCACAGTACATTGCCCCCACACACAGTATGTCTTCACAGTACATTCCCCCACACACAGTAGAATGTCCTCACAGTACATTGCCCCCACACACAGTATGATGTCCTCACAGTACATTGCCCCACACACACAGCATGATGCCCTCACAGTACATTCCCCCACACACAGTATGATGTCCTCACAGTACATTCCCCCACACACAGTATATGTCCTCACAGTACATTCCCCCACACACAGTATGATGTCCTCACAGTACATTCCCCCACACAGTATGATGTCCTCACAGTACATTTCCCCCACACAGTATGATGTCCTCACAGTACATTCCTCCACTCACAGTATGATGTCCTCACAGTACATTCCCCCACACAGTATGATGTCCTCACAGTACATTCCCCCACACACAGTATAATGTCCTCACAGTACATTCCTCCACTCACAGTATATGTCCTCACAGTACATTCCCCCACACAGTATGATGTCCCACAGTACATTCCCCCCACACACAGTATATGTCCTCACAGTACATTCCCCCCACACAGTATGATGTCCTCACAGTACATTCCCCCACACACAGTTATATGTCCTCACAGTACATTCCCCCCACAGTATAATGTCCTCACAGTACATTGCCCCCACACACAGTATAATGTCCTCACAGTACATTCCCCCACACACAGTATGTCTCACAGTACATTCCCCCCACAACAGTATGATGCCCTCACAGTACATTCCCCCACACACAGTATGATATCCTCACAGTACATTCCCTCCACACACAGTATGATGTCCTCACAGTACATTCCTCCACACACAGTATGATGTCCTCACAGTACATTCCCTCCCACAGTATGATGTCCCACAGTACATTCCCCCACACACAGTATGATGTCCTCACAGTACATTCCCCCCACACACAGTAAGATGTCCTCACAGTACATTCCCCACACACAGTATGATGTCCTCACAGTACATCCCCCACACACAGTATGATGTCCTCACAGTACATTCCCCCACACACAGTATGATGTCCTCACAGTACATTCCCTCCACACACAGTATGATGTCCTCACAGTACATTCCCCCAACACAGGATGATGTCCTCACAGGACATTCCCCCCACACACAGTATGATGTCCTCACAGGACATTCCCTCCACACACAGTATAATGTCCTCACAGTACATTCCCCCCACACAGGATGATGTCCCACAGTACATTCCCCCCACATACTGTATAATGTCCTCACAGTACATTCCCCCACACACAGTATGATGTCCTCACAGTACATTCCCCCACACACAGTATAATGTCCTCACAGTACATTCCCCCCAACAGTATGATGTCCTCACAGTACATTCCCCCACACACAGTATGTCTTCACAGTACATTCCCCCCACACACAGTATGATGTCCTCACAGTACATTCCCTCCACACACAGTATGATGTCCTCACAGTACATTCCCCCACACACAGTATGATGTCCTCACAGTACATTCCCCCCACACACAGTATGATGTCCTCACAGTACATTCCCCCCACACAGTATGATGTCCTCACAGTACATTCCCCCACACATAGTATGTCTTCACAGTACATTCCCCCACACACAGTATGATGTCCTCACAGTACATTCCCCCACACACAGTATGATGTCCTCACAGTACATTCCCCCACACACAGTATAATGTCCTCACAGTACATTCCCCACACACAGTAATGTCCTCACAGTACATTCCCCCACACAGTATGATGTCTCACAGTACATTCCCCCACACATAGTATGCTTCACAGTACATTCCCCACACACAGTATGATGTCCTCACAGTACATTCCCACACACAGTATGATGTCCCACAGTACATTCCCCCACACACAGTATAATGTCTCACAGTACTTCCCCACACTTATCCCACAGTAATCCCCACACACTATGATGTCCTCACAGTACATTCCCCACACACAGTATGATGTCCTCACAGTACATTCCTCCACTCACAGTATGATGTCCCACAGTACACTCCCCCACACACAGTAGATGTCCTCACAGTACATTCCCCCCACACACAGTATGATGTCGTCACGCACATTCCCCCACAAACACAGTATGATGTCCTCACAGTACATTCCCCACACACAGTATGATGTCCTCACAGTACATTCCCACACACACAGTATGATGTCCCGCAGTATATTCCCCACACACATATGATGTCTCACAGTAATTCCTCCAACACAGTATGATGTCCTCACAGTACATTCCCCAACACAGTATGATGTCCCACAGATTCTCCATACACAGTATAATGTCCCCCAGTACATTCCCCCACACACAGTATGATGTCTCACAGTACATTCCCCACACACAGTATAATGTCCTCACAGTACATTCCCCCACACAGTATAATTCCTCACAGTACATTCCCCCCCACACACATTATGATGTCCTCACAGTACATTCCCCCCACACACAGTATGATGTCCTCACAGTACATTCCCCCCACACACAGTAGATGTCCTCACAGTACATTCCCCCACACACAGTATGTCTTCACAGTACATTCCCCCACACAATGATGAAGTCTCAACAGTAATTCCACACATCCCCACACAGTATAATGTCCTCACAGTACATTCCTCCACTCACAGTATGATGTCCCACATACACTCCCCCACACACAGTATGATGTCTCAGTACATTCCCCCACACACAGTAGATGTCCTCACAGTACATTCCCCACACACAGTATGATGTCCTCACAGTACATTCCTCCACTCACAGTATGATGTCCCACAGTACACTCCCCCACACACAGTATGATGTCTCACAGTACATTCCCCCCACAACAGTATGATGTCGTCACAGCACATTCCCCCACAAACACAGTATGATGTCTCACAGTACATTCCCCCACACAGTATGATGTCCTCACAGTACATTCCCACACACACAGTATGATGTCCGCAGTTATTCCCACACACAGTATGATGTCCTCACAGTACATTCCCTCCACACACGTATGATGTCCTCACAGTACATTCCCCCACACACAGATGATGTCCCCACAGTACATTCCTCCCATACACAGTATAATGTCCCACGTACATTCCTCCACACACAGTATGTGTCCTCACAGTACATCCCCCACACACAGTATAATGTCCTCACAGTAATTCCCCCCAACAGTTGATGTCCTCACAGTACATTCCCCCCACACACAGTATGATGTCCTCACAGTACATTCCCCCCACACACAGTATGATGTCCTCACAGTACATTCCACAGACACAGTATAATGTCCTCACAGTACATTCCCCCACACAGTATGATGTCCTCACAGTACATTCCCCACACACAGTATGTCTTCACAGTACATTCCCCCACACACAGTATGATGTCCTCACAGTACATTCCCTCCCACACACAGTATGATGTCCTCACAGTAAAATACCCCCACACACAGTATTGATGTCCTCACGTACATTCCCCCACACACAGTATGATGTCCTCACAGTACATTCCCCCCACACAGTATGATGTCCTCACAGTACATTCCCCCACACATAGTATGTCTTCACAGTACATTCCCCCACACACAGTATGATGTCCTCACAGTACATTCCCCCCACACACAGTATGATGTCCTCACAGTACATTCCCCCACACACAGTATAATGTCCTCACAGTACATTCCTCCACTCACAGTATGATGTCCCCACAGTACACTCCCCCACACACAGTATGATGTCCTCAGTACATTCCCCACACACAGTATGATGTCCTCACAGTACATTCCCCACACACAGTATGATGTCCTCACAGTACATTCCTCCACTCACAGTATGATGTCCCCACAGTACACTCCCCCACACACAGTATGATGTCCTCACAGTACATTCCCCCCACACACAGTATGATGTCGTCACAGCACATTCCCCCCACAAACACAGTATGATGTCCTCACAGTACATTCCCCACACACAGTATGATGTCCTCACAGTACATTCCCCACACACACAGTATGATGTCCCCGCAGTATATTCCCCCACACACAGTATGATGTCCTCACAGTACATTCCCTCCACACACAGTATGATGTCCTCACAGTACATTCCCCCACACACAGTATGATGTCCCCACAGTACATTCCTCCCATACACAGTATAATGTCCCCACAGTACATTCCTCCACACACAGTATGATGTCCTCACAGTACATTCCCCCCACACACAGTATAATGTCCTCACAGTACATTCCCCCCACACAGTATGATGTCCTCACAGTACATTCCCCCCACACACAGTATGATGTCCTCACAGTACATTCCCCCCACACACAGTATGATGTCCTCACAGTACATTCCTCCACTCACAGTATGATGTCCCCACAGCACATTACCCCACACACAGTATGATGTCCTCACAGTACATTCCCCCCACACACAGTATAATGTCCTCAGTACATTCCCCCCACAGGTGCATATGGTGAATGACTGCTACTATAAATGGTGTATGGTTACAGGTAGTTTAGCCCACAGTGTCATGACTCCCCCTCATGCATGCAATTTCATGGCCCCACAGTACCCACTCTACACGCCATCTCATATCCCTCCCAGCCCCCAACACCCACAGTATTGTGAAGGATGGAATTTATAGGGTTAAAAATATCACAACTCTTCTCTCTTTCCATATATTTTAATTTGGAAATGTCATGTTGTCTGTTATACACTAGATGGCGCCCACTCTCCATGAATATATCTGAAATATGAGCCAGCCCATTAAGGGAGGAATTTAGATATTAGAATAACTTGATAAGGATTGACCAATTAGGAGATGATCACTTTGTAGAAAGTTCCAGAATTCTAACACGCCTCTTGCTTTCTGTATAATAATGTGTGTTTCAATACACGCCTGCGCAGTGGTTAATCTCATCCGGTGTAGGCATGAGTAAGGTTTGAGACGGCTCTGGTGTCCGTATCATTTACTTGCGATAATGCAGACGTGCATAATTGCCTAAATATATATATAATAATTAGGAGTGGCTGATGGACTTGTGATTGAATTGAGACAGTATCATGACCCGCCAACCCACACATCATAACCCCACAGACCACCATTCATTAATATGGACAAAAGTGATTTACGATGGATGAATGTTGTTGATCGGGGTCTGAAGCAAAGCCCCCTGTGCCCCTCACACCCAGTCCTCATCCGGCGGGTTCCCCTCACTTGTGTCAATAATAAAAGTAAAAATGAAGCACCCACTGTAAAAATGCGCTTGGCACAGGGGACGCAGGCGCCAGTGTTTACTCAGGCTCCATCCATTGTCTGGGGGCAGTGGGGGTCGCTCAGCGGCACCTCCATCTGACAAGGAGCAGTCTGCACAAGCTATTTACTTTGATGTATATGATAGAAGTGTGAGCTCCTGAGACCAGAGATGGGTCACTGTGTGTAACCTGGTGCACACCTATGGTGGTGCAGCCACCGCCCCGATGACCTGTGCTGGTGCAGCCACCGCCCTTGATGACCCATGCTGGCGGAGCCACCGCCCCAATGACCCGGGCTGGCAGAGCCACCACCCCCAATGACCCATGCTGGCAGGGCCACCGCCCCCAATGACCCATGCTGGTGCAGACACCACCCCAATGAACTGTGCTGTCGGAGCCACCTCCTCCAATGACCCATGCTGGCGGGTCCACCACCCCTGATGACCCATATAGCAGACCCACTGCTCCCAATGACCCAACCCACACATTGTCATAACCCAACAGACCACCGCACACAGTATCATGAACTCCACATCCATATTCATTAATATGGACAAAGTTGATCGGGGTCTGAAGCAAAGCCCCCTGTGCCCCTCACACCCAGTCCTCATCCTGCGGGTTCCCCTCACTTGTGTCAGTAATAAAAGTAAAAATGAAGCACTCACCGTAAAAATGCGCTTGGCACAGGGGACGTAGGCGCCATAGTGTTTACTCAGGCTCCATCCATTGTCTGGGGCACTGGGGGTCGCTCAGCGGCACCTCCATGTGGAACATCTGCCAAGGAACAGTCTGCACAAGCTATTTACTTTGATGTGTATTAGAGAAGTGTGAGCTCCTGAGACCAGAGGTGGGTCACTGTGTGTAACCTGGTGCACACCCATGCTGGTGGAGGTACCTTCCCCGATGACCCATGCTGGTGCAGCCACCGCCTTGATGACCTGTGCTGGCGGGTCCACTGCCTCCAATGACCCTTACTGGTGAAGCCACCGCCCTGATGACCCATGCTGGCAGAGTTACTGCCCCAGAGACCCATGATGGCAAACCCACCACCCTGATGACCCATTATACAGTTGTGGCCAAAAGTATTGACCCCCCCGCCATTCTGTCAGATAATCCTCAGTTTCTTCCTGAAAATGATTGCAATCACAAATTCTTTGCTATAATTATCTTCATTTAATTTGTCTTCAATATAAAAAACACAAAAAGAGAATTGTCCTAAAGCCAAATTGGATCTAATTCCACCAAACATAAAAAAGGGGGTGGACAAAAGTATTGGCACTGTTAGAAAAATCATGTGATGCTTCTGTAATGTGTGTAATTAACAGCACCTGTAACTTACCTGTGGCACCTAACAGGTGTTGGCAATAACTAAATCACACTTGCAGCCAGTTGACATGGATTAAAGTTGACTCAACCTCTGTCCTGTGTCCTTGTGTGTACCACATTGAGCATGGAGAAAAGAAAGAAAACCAAAGAACTGTCTGAGGACTGGAGAAACCAAATTGTGAGGAAGCCTGAGCAATCTCAACGCTACAAGTCCATCTCCAAAGACCTGAATGTTCCTGTGTCTACCGTGCGCAGTGTCATCAAGAAATGTAAAGCCCATGGCACTGCGGCTAACCTCCCTAGATGTGGACAGAAAAGAAACATTGACGAGAGATTTCAACGCAAGATTGTGCGGATGGTGGATAAAGAACCTCGACTAACATCCAAACAAGTTCAAGCTGCCCTGCAGTCCGAGGGTGCAACAGTGTCACCCCGTACTATCCATCGTGTCTGAATGAAAAGGGACTGTATGGTAGGAGACCCAGGAAGACTCCACTTCTTACCCGAAACATAAAAAAGCCAGGCTGGAGTTTGCCAAAACTTACCTGAGAAGCCTACAACGTTTTGGAAGAATGTTCTCTGGTCAGATGGGACAACAGTAGAGATTTATGGGCAAAGGCATCAACATAGAGTTTACAGGAGAAAAAAAGAGGCATTCAAAGAAAAGAACACGCTCCCTACAGTCAGACATGGCGGAGGCTCCCTGATGTTTTGGGGTTGCTTTGCTGCCTCTGGCACTGGACTGCTTGACCGTGTGCATGGCATTATGAAGTCTGAAGACTACCAACACATTGTGCAGCATAATGTAGGGCCCAGTGTGAGAAAGCTGGGTCTCCCTCAGAGGTCATGGGTCTTCCAGCAGGACAATGACCCAAAACACACTTCAGAAAGCACTAGAAAATGGTTTGAGAGAAAGCACTGGAGACTTCTAAGGTGGCAGCAATGAGTCCAGACCTGAATCCCATAGATCACCTGTGGAGAGATCTAACAATGGCAGTTTGGAGAAGGCGTCCTTCATATATCAGGGACCTGGAGCAGTTTGCCAAAGAAGAATGGTGTAAAATTCCAGCAGAGCATTGTAAGAAACTCATTGATGGTTACCGGAAGCGGCTGATCGCAGTTATTTTGGCTAAAGGTTGTGCAACCAAGTATTAGGCTGAGGGTGCCAATACTTTTGTCCAGCCCATTTTTGGAGTTTTGTGTGAAATGATCAATGTTTTGCTTTTTGCTTCTTTCTCTTTTGTGTTTTTTCATTGAAGACAAATTAAATGAAGATAATAATAGGAAAGAATCTGTGATTGCAATCATTGTCAGGAAGAGACTGAGGATTATCTGACAGAATTGCAGGGGTGTCAATACTTTTGGCCACAACTGTAGCCAACCCACCACCCTAAAAACACATGATGGTGGAGCCACCTCCCCCGATGACCCATGCAGGTGGGGCCACCACCCCTGATGACCTATTATAGCAGACCAACTGCCCTGATAACCCACTATAGCAAACCCACCACCCCCAATGTTGCATTATAGCAGACCCACCGCCCTGTTGACACATTGTAGCAGACCCACCGCCCCCGATGACCCATTATAGCAGACCCACCGCCCCGATGACCCATTGTAGCAGACCCACCGCCCTGTTGACACATTGTAGCAGACCCACCGCCCCGATGACCCATTGTAGCAGACCCACCGCCCTGTTGACACATTGTAGCAGACCCACCGCCCTGTTGACACATTGTAGCAGACCCACCGCCCTGTTGATCCATTATAGCAGACCCACCGCCCCGATGACCCATTGTAGCAGACCCACCGCCCCGATGGCCTACTGCCATGTTGACGCAGGTGGTCAGGGTCATGGGGTAATAATCAAGCAGAGGAGTCGTCAGACATTTTCCATCTTTATTGATTTTGCATTCGCACATTTTAGCCCTTTGTCACGTGAGCAGCAAATCTTTATTACGTCATCACCAGCCGTAATCATTGTATAAAATGCCGAAAGGTCACAGCAGGGGGCGACACTCGGCAGCGAAGCTGTGCACCCCCCACCTCGATATAAAGGCCTCCTCCCTCTAATATGGCGCCTCCATTCCCCGGAGGAGGATCAGCTTCATACATTTTGCATAGCAGCGTTATCCAGCAATTTCTACATAAGGAGCGGGGAAGGGGCTCTTATCAGATCATAGCCCCGGGGGGTCTGGGAAAAGACAGCAGATAGTGAGGGGCCCCCCCCGGCCTCGAGACCCCCAGGTCATCTCCTCACATCAAGCATTACAGAAGAACAGATTAACCGTGACTGAAGGCGAGTGGACGTTAGAGCGGCACGTGGCGGGTCGTGACGTTTTTACCGTGGGGAGGGGGCTCTATCTGTAGGCAACGGTCACAACAACCACGTGCTCTACAGGGGCTAAAAAACTAAAAACAACATAAAACTTCAGGACTGAAACAGAAGGAGGAATCCAGAATCAGCAAGAGGTGGTCGGGAGGTGTGATCAGCCAGGAGACCACCGGGGTGGGAGAGGGCATGTCTGACTACAAGGTGGTCGGGAGGTGTCGTCAGCCAGGAGACCACCAGGGTGGGAGAGGGCATGTCTGACTACAAGGTGGTCCGGAAGTGTCGTCAGCCAGGAGACCACCGGGGTGGGAGAGGGCATGTCTGACTACAAGGTGGTCGGGAAGTGTCGTCAGCCAGGAGACCACCGGGGTGGGAGAGGGCATGTCTGACTACAAGGTGGTCGGGAAGTGTCGTCAGCCAGGAGACCACCGGGGTGGGAGAGGGCACGTCTGACTACAAGGTGGTCGGGAAGTGTCGTCACCAGGAGACCACTGGGACATGAGGAGCATGTGTATTTACAAGGTGGTCGGGAGGTCTTGTCAGTCGGAAGACCACCGGGATGGGAGGGGCATGTGTTATTATAAGTTGGTCGGACAGTCTGGTCACCCAGAAGACCACCAGGATAAGAGAGGCTTATGTAATTATAAGGTGGTCGGGAGGTCTCGTCAGCCAGGAGACCGCTGGGATGGAAGATGTACATGTAACTAAAAGGTGGTCGGGAAGTCTCGTCAGCCCAAAGACCACCGGGATGGGAGGGACACTGGTAATTATAAGGTGCTCAGACACCCGGGATGGAAGATGTACGTGTAACTATAAGGTGGTCGGGAGGTCTCATCAACCAGAAGACCACTAGGATGGAAGATGTACGTGTAACTATAAGGTGGTCGGGAGGTATCTTCAGCCCGAAGACCACCGGGATGGAAGATGTACGTGTAACTATAAAGTGGTCGGGAGGTCTCGTCAGCCCAAGATTGGCACTTGTAATGATAAGGTGCTCAGGAGGTTTCATTACTGCATTATTACAAGGTGATTGGGAGGTTTGGTCACCCAAAAGACCACGGGGAGGACACTGGCACTTGTAATTATAAGGTGCTCGGAAGGACTCACCAGCTGGAAGACCACCGGGATGGAAGATGTACGTGTAACTATAAGGTGGTCGGGAGGTCTCGTCAGCCAGAAGACCACCGGGATGAGCTTGGCACTGGTAATTATAAGGTGCACGAGCAGGATCTTCTGCGAGTCTTCAGAATCACAGTCCTGTCCATCATCTACGAGTATTCCTGCATGAACTTCTTGTGGAAATCCTTCAGCCGCTCCAGGAGACTCTTCAGCTTCTCGATCGGTGGGAGAATTGTCATCCTAAAGAAATAAAGGTAAGAATGATCCACATGTGAGAACGCCCAATGTGAGGAGCGGGGGTCCGGCGTCCTGCAGTGTACCTGAAGTGGTGGGTTCCTTCTCGCTGGCCAAAGCCGCTCCCCGGTACAACACAAATGCCAGTCTCCTCCAGTAACTTCATGCAGAAGAACATGTCCGGGGCCTGACCTTCATCCTAGCGAGGGAGGAGATGGACGTTGTGAGGATAGAAGGATATATTCTGGCTATTCAATCAAGCGATATCCCAATAATCCATAATCAATTATAGGCTGATTTGTCCAGTAGTGACAAGCTCATGGACCCCAGGAATCCTATAGTATCCCTTATTGATGAAAGCACACAAGCGCCTTTGTACTCATGGCCATACCCTGGAGGAACAAAAGAAGCTCCATAGCAAATGGAGCTAGCTAATAGATGGAAACCAAAAGGTAATTACACAAAAGGAAGGCACCCCCTCCCCTACGGGTTTGCAGAGAGGGGTGGGAGATGACTTCCTTTTGCAACGGAACGTCTCAGGATTCTGCTACACACCCAGGAGCCAGGAAAAGAAGTATTCATGTTTCACTACTAACTCCCATAAATATGACGATTCTAAGTTTGATACCGGTAGAGGTATCGGATCGTAACACATATTTCTGCTTAGCTGTGCAACATAATAATTATTAAGAATAATAATAATGACCAGTAGGATGACTGTCCTACCATTGGAAAGCTAAAATCATAACTGAAAATATGAGAGCATTATCTTCCACCTATGACTGGAAGGCAAATACCACACTCACTGGGGGGCGCCTTAATAACCCAGCATTGGCAGGGCAGCTGTGGTCCCTCTTTTATAATGAGTCAGTTCCGTGACTGTCATGAGAATAAGAGTGGCGCTAGAGAGCTGCCAGGTTCGGTGGTAATTTCATCACTGACGTGGTCAGGGTGAGGGAGGCCGTTAGAAGGTGAAACATCTGACAAATCGGAAGGAAGACGGTGGAGCTGAAGCGGCAGATCTCACCCCATCACACTTGCTCCCCTCCGGGGAAGGAGGTGAGGGGCGCTGACAGCAGCCATGCAGCTCCTGGTCCGGGCCTTACCTGGGCCAGTCTGACTGCTCGCTCCGGGATCTGGATCCTTGGGAAGGAGTACATGGCTCCCTGCACTGGATTACACTGGATCCCGGGGGCCCCATTCAGGATTTCCTCGGTGAGTCGCGCCTTCTCTGCCAGGTTACCCAGGACGGCTTGCTTCTCCTGAAAGAGAAGAGCATTAGGGACGGCCACCATACTCCAGCCACCGCCACGTATTAACCTGCCGCCTATGGCCTTACCGCCATGAACTGCTTGTAGGACGGTTCTCCAGCCTGAGGAGGGTTAACGATCAAGTCCAGAATGGCCTGCCCGGGCACCGGGGGGCACAGACGCACAGAAACCAGCTTAGTCAGCTGCTGCTTCACATCGCAGTCCATATTGATCACCTCCATGTAGCCGCCCCGGAAACCGCACCTGATGGTGGGAATATGGTCATCAGTGAGGACCGCCACATCCAGGACATCCCCTTCCCCGAGGAGACGAGGACACGTGGTACTCACTCGCCCATGAAGCCCTTGGATGTGGAGTGAAATGAGGCCAGCTCCACCACGTCCGAGTACTTGGGGCCCATCTCAAAGAGAACCTTCTTGAAGGAGTGGAAGGCGCAGCCCTTAGCGTAAACGTTGTCCTGATAAACCTGCGGGAGATGAGCGGGACCCCGAAAAGAGAAATGAGAGAGAGCAAAACCAGGCGAGGACAGGGGCAACAAAGGGCAACAAATTCCTCACCTCATCAGCCATCAAAAACAGGTTCTCTTCAGCCGCAAAGCGAATCACGTCCTCAATACATTTCCTGCTCTGCACCTGACCTGAGGGAAGAGTACCGCACGTCAACGGGAGACGCCAAGACCCCCGTCCTCCCCCCTCCTTCACCGGGAGACCCCCAGCCACCCCATCACCAGGAGACATCAGGACACCCCCCGCCGTCACCAGGAGACGCCAAGACCCCTAGCCCTCCCTGTCACAGGGAGACGTCAAGACTGCCATCTCTCCCACCCCCCGTCACCAGGAGACGCCAAGAGCCAAGTTTCCCCCCCTGTCACCGGGAGACACCAGAGACCCCCGGTCTCCCCCATCAATGCGGGAAACACCAAGACCCCTGGCCCCCCTGTTCCCATCACCGGGACATACCAAGACCCTTGGCCTCCCCATCACCGAGAGACATCAAGACCCCCGTCCTCCACCCATCAACGAGAGACACAAAGACTCCTGCGGCCTCCTTTCCATCACCGGGAGATGCCAAACAGAGACCCCCGGCCTTCCCCATCACTATGAGACGCCAAGACCCCCGGGCCCCCATCACCACACCGAGCAGAGACCCCCGGCCTACCCCATCACCATGAGACGCCAAGACCCCAGGCCTTCCCCATCACCTGGAGACGTCAAGACCCCCAGCCTCCCCCATCACCGAGAGACACCAAGGCCCCGGCCTCCCCATCACTGGGAGACGCCAAGACCCCTGGCCTTCCCCAACACCGGGAGACGCCAAGACCCCCAGTCTCCCCCATCACCGAGAGACACCAAGCCCCCGGCCTCCCCCCATCACCGAGAGACACCAAGCCCCCAGCCTCCCCCATCACCGAGAGACACCAAGCCCCCAGCCTGCCCCATCACTGGGAGACGCCAAAGAGAGACCCCCGGCCTCCCCAAACACTGGGAGACGCCAGGACCCCTGGCCTTGCCCATTACCGGGAGACGCCAAACAGAGACCTCCGACCTCCCCCATCACCGGGAGATGATGAACAGAGACCCTCGGCCTCCCCCCATCATCGAGAGACACAAAGACCTCTGCGGCCTCCTCTCCATCAATGGGAGATGCTGAACAGAGACCCCCGGCCTTCCCCACCACTGGGAGAAGCCAAGACCCCCGGGCCTCCATCACCGGGAGACACCGAGCAGAGACTCCCGGCCTCCCCCATCACCGTGAGACGCCAAGACCCCTGGCCTTCCCCATTACCGGGAGACGTCAAGACCCCCAGCCTCCCCCATCACCGAGAGACACCAAGCGCCTGGCCTGCCCCATCACTGGGAGACGCCAAACAGAGACTCCCGGCCTCCCCATCACTGGGAGACGCCAAGACCCCCGGCCTTCCCCATCACCGGGAGACGTCAAGACCCCCAGCCTCCCCCATCACCAAAAGACACCAAGGCCCCGGCCTCCCCATCACTGGGAGACGCCAAGACCCCTGGCCTTCCCCAACACCGGGAGACGCCAAGACCCCAGCCTTCCCCATCACCGAGAGACACCAAGCCCCGGCCTCCCCCCATCACCGAGAGACACCAAGACCCCCAGCCTCCCCCATCACCAAGAGACACCAAGCCCCTGGCCTGCCCCATCACTGGGAGACGCCAAACAGAGACTCCCGGCCTCCCCATCACTGGGAGACGCCAAGACCCCCGGCCTTCCCCATCACCAGGAGAGATCAAGACCCCCAGCCTCCCCCATCACCGAGAGACACCAAGGCCCCGGCCTCCCCATCACTGGGAGACGCCAAACAGAGACTCCCGACCTCCCCATCACTGGGAGACGCCAAGACCCCCGGCCTTCCCCATCACCAGGAGAGATCAAGACCCCCAGCCTCCCCCATCACTGAGAGACACCAAGGCCCCGGCCTCCCCATCACTGGGAGACGCCAAACAGAGACTCCCGGCCTCCCCATCACTGGGAGACGCCAAGACCCCCGGCCTTCCCCATCACCGGGAGAGATCAAGACCCCCAGCCTCCCCCATCACCGAGAGACACCAAGGCCCCGGCCTCCCCATCACTGGGAGACGCCAAGACCCCTGGCCTTCCCCAACACCGGGAGACGCCAAGACCCCCAGCCTCCCCCATCACCGAGAGACACCAAGCCCCCGGCCTCCCCCCATCACCGAGAGACACAAAGCCCCCAGCCTGCCCCATCACTGGGAGACGCCAAAGAGAGACCCCCGGCCTCCCCAAACACTGGGAGACGCCAGGACCCCTGGCATTGCCCATTACCGGGAGACGCCAAACAGAGACCTCCGACCTCCCCCATCACCGGGAGATGATGAACAGAGACCCTCAGCCTCCCCCCATCATCGAGATACACAAAGACCTCTGCGGCCTCCTCTCCATCAATGGGAGATGCTGAACAGAGACCCCCGGCCTTCCCCACCACTGGGAGAAGCCAAGACCCCTGGGCCTGCATCACCGGGAGACACCGAGCAGAGACTCCTGGCCTCCCCCATCACCGTGAGACGCCAAGATCCCTGGCCTTCCCCATCACCGGGAGACGTCAAGACCCCCAGCCTCCCCCATCACTGAGAGACACCAAGCCCCTGGCCTGCCCCATCACAGGGAGACGCCAAACAGAGACTCCCGGCCTCCCCATCACTGGAAGACGCCAAGACCCCCGGTTTTGCCCTTTACCGGGAGACGCCAAACAGAGACCCCCGGCCTCCCCATCACTGGGAGACGCCAAGACCCCCGGTTTTGCCCTTTACCGGGAGACGCCAAACAGAGACCCCCGGCCTCCCCATCACTGGGAGACGCCAGGACCCCTGGCCTTGCCCATTACCGGGAGACTCCAAACAGAGACCTCCGACCTCCCCCATCACCGGGAGATGCCGAACAGAGACCCACAACCTCGCCATCACTGGGATATGCCAAGACCCCTGGCCTCCCTCATCCCCGGGTAAGGCCCAGAAGACTCCTTAGGCCTCCCCCATCACCCCCGTCACCAGGAGATGCTGAACAGAGACCCCCCGACCTCCCCCATTACCGCGAGACGCCAAGACCCCCAACCTTCCCCATCACCAGGAGAAGCCAAGACTCCCGGCTTCCCCCATCACCAAGAGACACTAAGCCGAGACCCCCGGCCTCCCCCACCACTGAGAGACGCCAAGTCCCCCGGCCTACCCCATCACCAGGAGAAGCCAAGACCCCGGCCACCCCGTCACCATGAAACCCCAAACAGAGACCCCCGGCCTCATCCATCACCGGAAGACACTGAGCAGAGATCCCAGCCTTCCCCATCACCAGGTGACACCGAAAAGAGACCCCTGGCCTCCCCCATCACTGAGAAACACCAAGACCCCCGGCTTCACCCACCACAGAGAGACGCCATGCAGAGACCCTCGGCCTGCCTCATCACCAGGAGATGCCAAGACCCCTGGCCTCCCCCATCACCGAGAAACGCAGAGCAGACACCCCTGGCTTGCACTATCACCAGGAGACGCCAAAACCCCCGGCCTCGCCAATCACCAAGAGACGCCAAGACCCCCGGCCTCGCCCATCTCCCTCCAAGAGACACCAAGACCGCTGGCCTCGCCCATTACTGGGAGACGACAAACTGATCTCCGGCTCCCCATCACCGGGAGAAGCCAAGACCCCTGTCCTCCCCCATCACCGGTAGACGCCAAAACCCCCGGCCTTCCCCATCACGGGGAGACGCTAAGAACCCTGGCCTCACCCACCGCCGAGAAACGCTGAGCAGAGACACCCGGCTTGCACCATCACCAGGAGACGTCAAGACCCCCGGCCTCGCCCATCACCAAGAGACACCAAGACCCCCGACCTCGCCCATTACTGGGAGACGATAAACTGATCTCTGGCCTCCCCATCACTGGGAGAAGCCAAGACCCCTGTCTTCCCCCATCACCGGTAGATGCCAAAACCCCTGGCCTCCCCATCACCAGGAGACACCGAACAGAGACCCTCGCCCTCCCCCATCACCATGAGACACAGCAGCAGAGCAGAGACCCCCAGCCTCCCCCATCACCAGGTAGACCCCTGTCCCCTCAGCACCAGAGTTCACACAATCGGAGGTACCTGTGGGGTTGCCGGGGTTGATGATGCACAGGACCTTGGGATCGCAGTGTTTCCGGGCCTCGTACAGCGCCCTCCGCAGCTCGGTGATGTCCAGCGCCCAGCAGTTCTCCTCATCCAGGTAGTAGTTCACCTGCACAGCACTCAGCTCCGCCAGCGCAGCAGAGTACAGGGGGTACTGAGGGATGGGGATGAGGACGCCGGTCCGAGAACTGCCCTGCCCCGACACCAGCAGCTTCAACAGAGTCTGGAAGAAGAGACACAGGTGAGGCTGCAGCACTGCGGGGGTTAACCGGCTGTCTACGTCGCTCCCACACATGTGGCCGAGGTGAAGACCCCCAGAGCAGTCAAACAGACAGTGCGGGGGCCCGTGACCTACATAAGAGCAAAATGAAGAGAATACGGTGGAGCGCAGAACGAACAGACACAGATGGCAGAGGAAGAGGAGCAGAGTCTGAGGGAAGAGATGGGGGGGTCGGGAGTTGGAATGGTGTCGGGGAAGGGGCAAGGGGCCACAACACTGCTAGGGAATGGACAAGAGGCCAGGACGGCAAGGGACGAGGGGCCGCAATGTCGCCGGGGCCGAGACCCAGGGCCGGGGCAAAGCCGGGGCCGGGACGAGGGGGGCCGGGGCAAAGCCGGGGCCGGGACGAGGGGGGCCGGGGCAAAGCCGGGGCCGGGACGAGGGGGGCCGGGGCAAAGCCGGGGCCGGGACGAGGGGGGCCGGGGCAAAGCCGGGGCCGGGACGAGGGGGGCCGGGGCAAAGCCGGGGCCGGGACGAGGGGGGCCGGGGCAAAGCCGGGGCCGGGACGAGGGGGGCCGGGGCAAAGCCGGGGCCGGGACGAGGGGGGCCGGGGCAAAGCCGGGGCCGGGACGAGGGGGGCCGGGGCAAAGCCGGGGCCGGGACGAGGGGGGCCGGGGCAAAGCCGGGGCCGGGACGAGGGGGGCCGGGGCAAAGCCGGGGCCGGGACGAGGGGGGCCGGGGCAAAGCCGGGGCCGGGACGAGGGGGGCCGGGGCAAAGCCGGGGCCGGGACGAGGGGGGCCGGGGCAAAGCCGGGGCCGGGACGAGGGGGGCCGGGGCAAAGCCGGGGCCCGGACGAGGGGGCCGGGGCAAAGCCGGGGCCGGGACGAGGGGGCCGGGGCAAAGCCGGGGCCGGGACGACGGGGCCGGGGCAAAGCCGGGGCCGGGACGAGGGGGCCGGGGCAAAGCCGGGGCCGGGACGAGGGGGCCGGGGCAAAGCCGGGGCCGGGACGAGGGGGCCGGGGCAAAGCCGGGGCCGGGACGAGGGGGCCGGGGCAAAGCCGGGGCCGGGACGATGGGGCCGGGGCAAAGCCGGGGCCGGGACGAGGGGGCCGGGGCAAAGCCTGGGTCGGGACGAGGGGCCGGAGCAAAGCCGGGGACGGGACGAGGGGCCGGAGCAAAGCCGGGGACGGGACGAGGGGCCGAGGCGAAGACGCGAAAAGAACGAGGGGATGGGGCAAAGATGCAAAAGGAACGAGGGGCCGGGAAGCAGCCACAGGGCACGCAGACTAAGTCTCTACTGTTACAGGGCAAACAGATGAAGCCCCTACCACTACTGGGCGCGAATATGGGGCCCTACAGTCACAGGGCACGTAGATGGGGCCCTACAGTCACAGGGTGAGTAAATGGGGCCCTACAGTCACAGGGTGCATAAATGGGTCCTACGGTCACAGGGTGTGTAGACAGGGTCCTACGGTCACAGGGTGTGTAGACAGGGTCCTACGGTCACAGGGTGTGTAGACAGGGTCCTACGGTCACAGGGTGTGTAGACAGGGTCCTACGGTCACAGGGTGTGTAGACAGGGTCCTACAGTCACAGGGTGTGTAGACAGGGTCCTACAGTCACAGGGTGTGTAGACAGGGTCCTACAGTCACAGGGTGTGTAGACAGGGTCCTACAGTCACAGGGTGCGCAAGTCACTTACCACGATGGAGTCGCTGGCACCGGTGGAAAGGTAAATGTTGTCGGGGTTGGAGGGGATCCCGCCGTCTCTCCGCTCAATGTACTTGGCCACATCTTGTCGGACGACCTCTATTCCTTGGCTGGCGCTGTAGGACCCTGTGAGAAAGCACAGAATGAAGCCGTAAAACCCCGACACCACCTACTCTCCACCAACCTCACCCACGAGCCTCACATGTACCCAGAGCACAATGATCACAGCCTTCATGTCACAGAGACACAGACCTCCGACACCTCCCGCCCTCAATAGTAGTGGGGAGCGCCAGGTACCCACCGAGGCTGTTACCCCCACAGGCCTGGAGGATTCGCACCGCCTTCTGCTTCACATCGTCCGGGAACTTATTATCATTCAGAAGCTCCGGATACAAACAGATGGCACTGACCTGAGAGAGAAAACAACAGCGGGTCAAGAGAGCGACCGAGGAACAACAGGGTGTCAAAAGAGCGACCAAGGAAACACTGCGGGGTCAGAGAGCGACCAAGGAAACAATGGGTCAGAGAGCGCCCTGGAAAACACCGGGGGTAGAGAGCGACTGAGGAAACACCGGGGGGTAGAGAGCGACTGAGGAAACACAGCAAGGGTCAGAGAGCGACCAAGAATCACCAGGGGGTCAGAGAGCGACTGAGGAAAGAAGGGGGGGGGATTCAGAGAGCAACCGAGGAAACACACAGATGGCCAGTGAGCGACTGAGGAACAACAGGGGGTCAAGAGAGTGACTGAGGAAACACCGGAGGGGTCAGAGAGCAACCAAGGAAACACCAGGGGAGGGGGAAGTCAGACAGCAACTGAGGAAATACTGGGGAGGGGGGGTCAGAGAGCGAGCGAGGAAACACCAGGGGGGTGTCAGAGAGCGACCGAGGAAACACCACGAGGGCCAGAGAGCGACCAAGGAACAACAGGGGGTAAGAGAGCGACCGAGGAAACACCACGAGGGCCAGAGAGCGACCAAGGAACAACAGGGGGTCAGAGAGCGACCGAGGAAACACCGGGGGGAAAAGAGGGCGACCGAGGAAACACCGGGGAAGGGGGTCAGAGAGCGACCGAGGAAACACCGGGGAAGGGGGAAGTCAGACAGCGACTGAGGAAATACTGGGGAGGGGGGGTCAGAGAGCGAGCGAGGAAACACCAGGGGGGTGTCAGAGAGCGACCGAGGAAACACCACGAGAGCCAGAGAGCGACCAAGGAACAACAGGGGGTCAGAGAGCGACCGAGGAAACACCGGGGGGGAAAGAGGGCGACCAAGGAAACACCAGGGAAGGGGGTCAGAGAGCGACCGAGGAAACACCGGGGAAGGGGGTCAGAGAGCGACCAAACACTGCGAGGGCCAGAGAGCAAGAAACAACAGGGGGTCATCAGAGAGCGACCGAGGAAACACCAGGTGGGGGCAGAAAGCGACCGAGGAAGCACCAGGGGGGAAGGGGGAGTCAGAAAGCGAACGAGGAAACACTGGGGGGGTCAGGGAGCGACTGAGGAAACAATAGGAGCAGTAAGAGAGCGATCGAGGAAACACCGGGGAAGGGGGTCAGAGAGCGACCAAACACTGCGAGGGCCAGAGAGCAAGAAACAACAGGGGGTCATCAGAGAGCGACCGAGGAAACACCAGGTGGGGGCAGAAAGCGACCGAGGAAGCACCAGGGGGGAAGGGGGAGTCAGAAAGCGAACGAGGAAACACTGGGGGGGTCAGGGAGCGACTGAGGAAACAATAGGAGCAGTAAGAGAGCGATCGAGGAAACACCGGGGAAGGAGGGGGGGGGGGGGGAGAGGAAACACCAGGGGGTCAGAGAGTGACCGAGGAAACACCAGGGGGAGGGGGTCAAATGGCGACCGAGGAAACACTAGCGAAGGGTCAGAGAGCACCAAAGGAAGCACTGGGGGGGTATTCAGAAAGCGACCGAGGGAACCAACGGGGAAACACCAGAGGGGGTGCGCAGAGAACGACCGAGGAAACACCAGGGGGGTCAGAGAGTGACCGAGGAAACACTAGGAGGGGGTCAGAGAGTGACCGAGGAAACACTAGGAGGGGGTCAGAGAGTGACTGAGAAAACACTAGGAGGGGTCAGAGAGTGACCGAGGAAAACACTAGGAGGGGTCAGAGAGTGACCGAGGAAACACTAGGAGGGGTCAGAGAGTGACCGAGGAAACACTAGGAGGGGGGGAGACAGAGAGCGACTGAGGAAACACCGGGGTGAGGGGGCCAGATAGCGACCAAGGAAACACCAGGGGGAAGGTCTGAGAGTGACCGAGGAAACACCAGTGGGGTCAGAGAGTGACCGAGGAAACACTAAGAGGGGTCAGAGAGTGACCGAGGAAACACCAGGGGGGAAGTACAGAGAGCGACTGAGGAAACACCGGGGGGAAGGGGGTCAGAGAGCGACCGAGGAAACACCAGGGGGAAGGTCTTAGAGCGACCGAGGAAACACCGGTGGGGGGGGTTAGAGGGCACCCGAGGAAACACCGGGGGGTGTTCAGAAAGTGAGCGAGGGAACCCCCAGAAAGCAACGGGGTAATAACGGGAAGGGGGACCAGAGGGCGACCGTGGAAACACAGCGAGGGCCAGAGAGCGACCAAGCAAACACCACGGGAATGGAGAGCTACAGAGGAAACAATGGGTCAGAGAGCGACTGAGGAAACACAGCAGACCGATGAAACACCAGGGGGAAGGTCAGAGAGCGACCGAGGAAACACTGAGGGGGGGAATGGGGTGTTCAAAAAGTGACCGCTGTGAACAACTGGGGAGTCAAAAAGCAACGAGGAAATACCGGGGAGGGGGGGCCGGAGGGCGACTGTGGAAACACAGCGAGGGCCAGAGAGCGACCGAGGAAACACCACGGGAATGGAGAGCTACAGAGGAAACAATGGGTCAGAGAGAGCGGCCGAGGAAACACCGGGGGGTAGAGAGCAACCGAGAATCAGCAGGGGGTCAAGAGAGCGACTGAGAAAACACACAGAAGGCCAGTGAGCGACTGAGGAACAACAGGGGGTAAAGAGAGTGACTGAGGAAACACCACAGGGTCAGAGAGCGACCGAGGAAACACCGGA
This sequence comes from Allobates femoralis, assembly GCA_033576535.1. Lineage (NCBI taxonomy): Eukaryota > Metazoa > Chordata > Amphibia > Anura > Aromobatidae > Allobates > Allobates femoralis. The sequence goes on from JARQOC010000005.1 coordinate 9,673,726, forward strand.
GGGTCAGAGAGCGACCGAGGAAACACCATGGAAATGGAGAGCTACAGAGGAAACAATGGGGCATAGAGCGACTGAGAAAACACCAGGGGTAGAGAGTGACTGAGGAAACAGCAAGGGTCAGACAGCGACTGAGAATCACCAGGGGGTCAGAGGGCGACTGAGGAAACACACAGAAGGCCAGTGAGCGACTGAGGAACAACAGGGGGTCAAGAGAGTGACCAAGAAAACACCGCAGGGGTCAGAGAGCGACTGAGAAAACACCGGAGGGGTCAGAGAGCGACCAAGGAAACACCAGGGGGTCAGAGAGCGACCAAGGAAACACCGGGGGGAAAAGAGGGCGACCAAGGAAACACCGGGGAAGGGGGTGTCAGAGAGCGACCGAGGAAACAATGCGAGGGCCAGAGAGCAACCAAGGAACAACAGGGGGTCAGAGAGCAACCGAGGAAACACCGGGGGGTCAGAGAGCAGGAAACAACAGGGGGTCAGAGAGCGACTGAGGAAACACCGGGGGGGGGGGGGGGGGGGTCAGAGAGCGACCGAGGAAACACCAGGGGGGGTCAGAGAGCTGCCGAGGAAACACCAGGGGGGGTCAGAGAGCTGCAGAGGAACCACCAGGGGGGTCAGAGAGCGACCGAGGAAACACCAGGGAAATTGATCAGAGAGCGACTGAGGAAACACCGGGGAAGGGGGACGCCAGAGTGCGACTGAGGAAACACTAGGGGGGGTCAGAGAGCGACCAAGGAAACACCGGGGGGGGGGGGGGGTTGGGGGTGGGAAAGAGGGCGACCGAGGAAACATTGCGAGGGCCAGAGGGCAAGGGAAAACAGAGGGTCAGAGAGCGACCGAGGAAACACAGGGGGAAGGGTCAAAGAGAGACCGAGGAAAGACCGCAGGGTTAGAGAGCGAACGAGGAAACGGGGGTGTCATAGAGCGGCCAAGGAAACACCACAGGGTCAGAGAGTGACCGAGGAAACAACAGGGGTTCAGAGAGCGCCTGAGGAAACACTGTGGGGCTCCCCGGTGGATTAGATAGGTACTGCATACTCACCTGCCGCAGGAAAGTGATCGGCTTTTGACCCATCGCATGAGCGTCACCAATGTTCGCTTTAATAACTTCTGTGAAAGGTTTCTTCACACCCTGAAATAAAGGACGACACAAAGTGTAAAATATGAATTTACCGTCCACAGTACCACTTCTCCTGTCCTGTATACTGGGTGTAATCCTCAGTATCTGTATTATTCTGTATATATACACTGCACAGTACCACTTCTCCTGTCCTGTATACTGGGTGTAATCCTCAGTATCTGTATTATTCTGTATATATACACTGCACAGTACCACCTCTCCTGTCCTGTGTACTGGGTGTAATCCTCAGTATCTGTATTATTCTGTATATATACACTGCAGAGTACCACTTCTCCTGTCCTGTATACTGGGTGTAATCCTCAGTATCTGTATTATTGTGTATATATACACTGCACATTACCACTTCTCCTGTCCTGTATACTGGGTGTAATCCTCAGTATCTGTATTATTCTGTATATATACACTGCACAGTACCACTTCTCCTGTCCTGTATACTGGGTGTAATCCTCAGTATCTGTATTATTCTGTATATATGCAGTGCACAGTACCACTTCTCCTGTCCTGTATACTGGGTGTAATCCTCAGTATCTGTATTATTCTGTATATATACACTGCACAGTACCACTTCTCCTGTCCTGTATACTGGGTGTAATCCTCAGTATCTGTATATTCTGTATATATACACTGCACAGTACCACTTCTCCTGTCCTGTATACTGGGTGTAATCCTCAGTATCTGTATTATTCTGTATATACACTGCACAGTACCACTTCTCCTGTCCTGTATACTGGGTGTAATCCTCAGTATCTGTATTATTCTGTATATATACACTGCACAGTACCACTTCTCCTGTCCTGTATACTGGGTGTAATCCTCAGTATCTGTATTATTCTGTATATATACACTGCACAGTACCACTTCTCCTGTCCTGTATACTGGGTGTAATCCTCAGTATCTGTATTATTCTGTATATATACACACTGCACAGTACCACTTCTCCTGTCCTGTATACTGGTGTAATCCTCAGTATCTGTATTATTCTGTATATATACACTGCACAGTACCACTTCTCCTGTCCTGTATACTGGGTGTAATCCTCAGTATCTGTATTATTCTGTATATATACACTGCACAGTACCACTTCTCCTGTCCTGTATACTGGGTGTAATCCTCAGTATCTGTATTATTCTGTATATATACACTGCACAGTACCACTTCTCCTGTCCTGTATACTGGGTGTAATCCTCAGTATCTGTATTATTCTGTATATATATACACTGCACAGTACCACTTCTCCTGTCCTGTATACTGGGTGTAATCCTCAGTATCTGTATTATTCTGTATATTACAACCCGCATCAGTACCACTTCTCCTGTCCTGTATACTGGGTGTAATCCTCAGTATCTGTATATTCTGTATATATACACTGCACAGTACCACTTCTCCTGTCCTGTATACTGGGTGTAATCCTCAGTATCTGTATTATTCTGTATATATACCTGCACAGTACCACTTCTCCTGTCCTGTATACTGGGTGTAATCCTCAGTATCTGTATTATTCTGTATATATACACTGCACAGTACCACTTCTCCTGTCCTGTATACTGGGTGTAATCCTCAGTATCTGTATTATTCTGTATATATACACTGCACAGTACCACTTCTCCTGTCCTGTATACTGGGTGTAATCCTCAGTATCTGTATTATTCTGTATATATACACTGCACAGTACCACTTCTCCTGTCCTGTATACTGGGTGTAATCCTCAGTATCTGTATTATTCTGTATATATACACTGCACAGTACCACTTCTCCTGTCCTTATACTGGGTGTAATCCTCAGTATCTGTATTATTCTGTATATATACACTGCACAGTACCACTTCTCCTGTCCTGTATACTGGGTGTAATCCTCAGTATCTGTATTTATTCTGTATATATACACTGCACAGTACCACTTCTCCTGTCCTGTATACTGGGTGTAATCCTCAGTATCTGTATATTCTGTATATATACACTGCACAGTACCACTTCTCCTGTCTGTATACTGGGTGTAATCCTCAGTATCTGTATTATTCTGTATATATACACTGCACAGTACCACCTTCTCCTGTCCTGTATACTGGGTGTAATCCTCAGTATCTGTATTATTCTGTATATATACACTGCACAGTACCACTTCTCCTGTCCTGTATACTGGGTGTAATCCTCAGTATCTGTATTATTCTGTATATATACACTGCACAGTACCACTTCTCCTGTCCTGTATACTGGGTGTAATCCTCAGTATCTGTATTATTCTGTATATATACACTGCACAGTACCACTTCTCCTGTCCTGTATACTGGGTGTAATCCTCAGTATCTGTATTATTCTGTATATATACACTGTACAGTACCACTTCTCCTGTCCTGTATACTGGGTGTAATCCTCAGTATCTGTATTATTCTGTATATATACACTGCACAGTACCACTTCTCCTGTCCTGTATACTGGGTGTAATCCTCAGTATCTGTATTATTCTGTATATATACACTGCACAGTACCACTTCTCCTGTCCTGTATACTGGGTGTAATCCTCAGTATCTGTATATTCTGTATATATACACTGCACAGTACCACTTCTCCTGTCCTGTATACTGGGTGTAATCCTCAGTATCTGTATTATTCTGTATATACACTGCACAGTACCACTTCTCCTGTCCTGTATACTGGGTGTAATCCTCAGTATCTGTATTATTCTGTATATATACACTGCACAGTTACCACTTCTCCTGGTCCTGTATACTGGGTGTAATCCTCAGTATCTGTATTATTCTGTATATATACACTGCACAGTACCACTTCTCCTGTCCTGTATACTGGGTGTAATCCTCAGTATCTGTATTATTCTGTATATATACACTGCACAGTACCACTCCTCCTGTCCTGTATACTGGGTGTAATCCTCAGTATCTGTATTATTCTGTATATATACACTGCACAGTACCACTTCACCTGTCCTGTATACTGGGTGTAATGCTCAGTATCTGTATTATTCTGTATATATACACTGCACAGTGCCACTTCTCCTGTCCTGTATACTGGGTGTAATCCTCAGTATCTGTATTATTCTGTATATATACACTGCACAGTACCACTTCACCTGTCCTGTATACTGGGTGTAATGCTCAGTATCTGTATTATTCTGTATATATACACTGCACAGTGCCACTTCTCCTGTCCTGTATACTGGGTGTAATCCTCAGTATCTGTATTATTCTGTATATATACACTGCACAGTACCACTTCTCCTGTCCTGTATACTGGGTGTAATCCTCAGCATCTCTATTTATATATACATATATACACTGTACAGTAGCATTTTTCTGCCGGTCACCTGGTGGGCACCATGTGATGGGTACAGAGGGCACCTGCTGTACCCTGACCTCTACATGTTACATGACTTCACTGTTGTCAGCACAAAGTTTATCTTCAGGTGAAGGAAGACGATGACTTATTAAACTTAAGCAAACACAGGGGTGTGAGAATCCACAGCCAACCGCTGCGCTACGTCGCTATCGGCCCTGAGTCCAAGTACAAGTATGAGACACGTGATCGGGTCATGGTGCAAGAAATGGGACCGTCCCAAAAGCGTCGGCGAGTGTCCGGTGCAGAACCTGTGACCGCAGCCTGCAGAGCGCCCAAAAAAGAGCCCGCGAGCGTCCAGCGGACTCAGCCCGCAGAGCGCCCGCAGTCCTAAGCTCTGGACATTGGACACCTCCAGGTGCCAGCAGCACAATTACAACCATTGTATTGTGCCTACCAGGCAATAACGGGCGCGGCGCCAATCTGTCATGACAGGAACAATTATGTAAGAGGAGCCATACAGCTGCTGCAAGTGGTGAGGCATGGGCCCCATAGAGCCGGGAGGGAAGTGGGGGGGGGCACGGCTGTGGCACTAAAGGCAGTGATGGCACGGCTGCAGCACCAGAGGCAGGGGGGGGCACGGCTGTGGCACCAGAGGCAGGGGAGGCACGGCTGCGGCACCAGAGGAAGGGGAGGGCACGGCTGCGGCACCAGAGGCAGGGGAGGCACGGCTGCGGCACCAGAGGCAGGGGAGGCACGGCTGCGGCACCAGAGGCAGGGGAGGCACGGCTGCGGCACCAGAGGCAGGGGAGGCACGGCTGCGGCAACAGAGGCAGGGGAGGCACGGCTGCGGCAACAGAGGCAGGGGAGGCACGGCTGCGGCAACAGAGGCAGGGGAGGCACGGCTGCGGCACCAGAGGCAGGGGAGGCACGGCTGCGGCACCAGAGGCAGGGGAGGCACGGCTGCGGCACCAGAGGCAGGGGAGGCACGGCTGCGGCACCAGAGGCACGGCTGCGGCACCAGAGGCAGGGGAGGCACGGCTGCGGCAACAGAGGCAGGGGAGGCACGGCTGCGGCACCAGAGGCAGGGGAGGCACGGCTGCGGCACCAGAGGCACGGCTGCGGCACCAGAGGCAGGGGAGGCACGGCTGCGGCACCAGAGGCAGGGGAGGCACGGCTGCGGCAACAGAGGCAGGGGAGGCACGGCTGCGGCACCAGAGGCAGGGGAGGCACGGCTGCGGCACCAGAGGCACGGCTGCGGCACCAGAGGCAGGGGAGGCACGGCTGCGGCACCAGAGGCAGGGGAGGCACGGCTGCGGCACCAGAGGCAGGGAGGCACGGCTGCGGCACCAGAGGCAGGGGAGGCACGGCTGCGGCACCAGAGGCAGGGGAGGCACGGCTGCGGCATTAAAGAGGTGGAGGGGGGGCACGGCTGCGGCATTAAAGAGGTGGAGGGGGGGCACCGCATCTGGGAGATGCATTGCACATTCCTCTGCTGCTTTGCTACAATGTATCAGTCTGAGTTTCTTGTTGTTGCAGTATTGTCTACACTGGATACAACTGTAAGGGGAGGCACGGCTGCGGCACCAGAAACAGAGGAGGCACAGCTGCGGCACCAGAGGCAGAGGAGGCACGGCTGCGGCACCAGAGGCAGGGGAGGCACGGCTGCGGCACCAGAGGCAGGGGAGGCACGGCTGCGGCACCAGAGGCAGGGGAGGCACGGCTGCGGCACCAGAGGCAGGGGAGGCACGGCTGCGGCACCAGAGGCAGGGGAGGCACGGCTGCGGCACCAGAGGCAGGGGAGGCACGGCTGCGGCACCAGAGGCAGGGGAGGCACGGCTGCGGCACCAGAGGCAGGGGAGGCACGGCTGCGGCACCAGAGGCAGGGGAGGCACGGCTGCGGCACCAGAGGCAGGGGAGGCACGGCTGCGGCACCAGAGGCAGGGGAGGCACGGCTGCGGCATCAGAGGCAGGGGAGGCACGGCTACGGCACCAGAGACACAGCTGCGGCACCAGAGGCAGGGGAGGCACGGCTGCGGCACCAGAGGCAGGGGAGGCACGGCTGCGGCACCAGAGGCAGGGGAGGCACGGCTGCGGCACCAGAGGCAGGGGAGGCACGGCTGCGGCACCAGAGGCAGGGGAGGCACGGCTGCGGCACCAGAGGCAGGGGAGGCACGGCTGCGGCACCAGAGGCAGGGGAGGCACGGCTGCGGCACCAGAAGCAGGGGAGGCACGGCTGCGGCACCAGAAGCAGGGGAGGCACGGCTGCGGCACCAGAGGCAGGGGAGGCACGGCTGCGGCACCAGAGGCACGGCTGCGGCACCAGAGGCAGGGGAGGCACGGCTGCGGCACCAGAAACAGAGGAGGCACGGCTGCGGCACCAGAGGCAGGGGAGGCACGGCTGCGGCACCAGAGGCAGGGGAGGCACGGCTGCGGCACCAGAAACAGAGGAGGCACGGCTGCGGCACCAGAGGCAGGGGAGGCACGGCTGCGGCATTAAAGAGGTGGAGGGGGGCACGGCTGCAGCATTAAAGAGGTGGAGGGGGGGCACGGCATCTGGGAAATGCATTGCACATTCCTCTGCTGCTTTGCTACAATGTATCAGTCTGGGTTTCTTGTTGTTGCAGTATTGTCTACAGTGGATACAACTGTAACAAACCCTCAGCTTGTGACCACACAGCAGTTGAGTGCAGACAGATGTACGACAAAGTGCAGATTCAGAAAATTTATCAAAAAGAGGCAGATTTCCATGTGACGGCAGCTCGAGGATCCTACACTGGACTGCAGGGGTTAAGTGCGGACCCCAAAACACAATGGGAGTGAATGGGCCATGGTTGGTTGCCGTGGCGATGAATGGCGGCGATGATCCAGAGCGACTAATGAGGGAATTCTGGGAACCATCCCCATTATCCCTCACATTCCGGGGGGCCACGCGACCGTCACAGGGGGCCGCAGACGATCCCAGGCCAAATCCCCCATTATCCCCCTATAACGTCCATCCTGAGCCTCCTGATTCATGCTGGGCTACGGAGCCTCTATATCCACATGTGATTGTGGGGCGCAGGTCACCGGGGAGCGGAGGAGGAGAAAAGGAGAAGTGGAGGAGAGGACGGCGGAAACCAAAACTTCCCCCAACACAGAACATACAACAGGGGAGAGAGCAGAGCAGAGAGCAAGGGAGAGAGCGCGGAGAAGAGAGCAGAGGGGAGAGAGTGGAGCAGAGAGCAGGGGGGAGAGCGCGGAGAAGAGAGCAGAGAGCAGGGGAGAGAGCAGGGGGGAGAACAAAGCAGAGAGCAGGTGGGAGAGCAGGAGGAGAGAGCAGGGGGAAGAGGGAAGAGAGCAGAGCAGAGAGCAGGGGGGAGAGCGCGAAGAAGAGAGCAGAGAGCAGGGGAGAGAGCAGGGGGGAGAACAAAGCAGAGAGCAGGTGGAAAGTGGAGCAGAGAGAAGAGGGAAGAGAGCGGAGCAGAGTGCGGACCCTCACTGACCCTAAACCTATGCTCCACTGAGAAAATGTTGGGGGGACATATGGATACAGGAGATGCCTCATCCAGGACAGAAGGACAGCGGGGAAGTGAGCAGTCAGTATCGGGGTCTGTGTATGGTGGGAGCAGTCAGTACCGGGGGTCTGTGTATGGTGGGAGCAGTCAGTACCGGGGGTCCGTGTACGGTGGGAGCAGTCAGTACCGGGGGTCTGTGTATGGTGGGAGCAGTCAGTACCGGGGGTCCGTGTACGGTGGGAGCAGTCAGTACCGGGGGTCCGTGTACGGTGGGAGCAGTCAGTACCGGGGGGTCCGTATATTGTGGGAGCAGTCAGTACCGGGGGTAAGTGTATGGTGGGAGCAGTCAGTACCGGGGGTCCGTGTACGGTGGGAGCAGTCAGTACCGGTGGTCCATGTATGGCGGGAGCAGTCAGTACCAGGGGTCTGTGTATAATGGGAGAAGTTAGTACCGGGGGATCCGTGTATGGTGGGAGCAGTCAGTACCGGTGGTCCGTGTATGGCGGGAGCAGTCAGTACCAGGGGTCTGTGTATGGTGGGAGCAGTCACTACCGGGGGTCCGTGTATAGTGAGAGCAGTCACTACTGGGGTCCGTGTATAGTGAGAGCAGTCACTACCGGGGTCCGTGTATGGTGGGAGAAGTTAGTACCGGGGGTCCGTGTATAATGGGAGAAGTTAGTACCGGGGGATCCGTGTATGGTGAGAGCAGTCAGTACCGGGGGTCCGTGTATGGTGAGAGCAGTCAGTACTGGGGTCCGTGTATGGTGAGAGCAGTCAGTACCGGGGGTCCGTGTATGGTGGGAGCAGTCAGTACCGGGGGTCAGTGTATGGTGGGAGCAGTCAGTACCGGGGTCTGTGTACGGTGAGAGCAGTCAGTACTGGGGTCCGTGTATGGTGGGAGCAGTCAGTTCCGGGGGTCCGTGTATGGTGGGAGCAGTCAGTTCCGGGGGTCCGTGTATGGTGGGAGCAGTCAGTACCAGGGGTCCGTATATGGTGGGAGCAGTCAGTACTGGGGTCCGTGTATGGTGGGAGCAGTCAGTACTGGGGTCCGTGTATGGTGGGAGCAGTCAGTACTGGGGTCCGTGTATGGTGGGAGCAGTCAGTACTGGGGTCCGTGTATGGTGGGAGCAGTCAGTACCGGGGGTCCGTGTATGGTGGGAGCAGTCAGCTGTACATTGCGGGGTGGGAGTACAGTGTCGTATATTTCAGATCAGTTTCCCGCATGACGGACCCCCGCTCACTTGCTGTAGCCGCAGGCACTGGGGTCCAGGGAGGTCACATGACTTCTGCTGTTACTACACTGCAAGGAAGGAGAAGACATCAAAGGAAACGCCAAGGAAAATAAGAAAATAAGAGGGGCGGAGACGTCCCCCGCCGAGACCCCGAGATCACGGCCCCCAAACATCTGCAAGTGATCAGCACAGAGACCCTCAGTGTCCGGATACACAACACTGCAGCTGTGAGCGGAGACCGGAGTCAGCACCAGAGACAGACCCACAGCAGTATCAGACCCGGAGTCAGCACCGGACACAGACCCACAACAGTATCAGACCGGAGTCAGCACCGGACATAGACCCACGACAGTATCAGACCCGGAGTCAGCACCGGACACAGACCCACGACAGTATCAGACCCGGAGTCAGCACCGGACACAGACCCACGACAGTATCAGACCCGGAGTCAGCACCGGACACGGACCCACGACAGTATCAGACCCGGAGTCAGCACCGGACACAGACCCACGACAGTATCAGACCCGGAGTCAGCACCGGACACAGACCCACAGACAGTATCAGACCCGGAGTCAGCACCGGACTAGACCCACGACAGTATCAGACCCGGAGTCACACCGACAGACCCACGACAGTATCAACCGGGTCAGCACCGGACACAGACCCACGACAGTATCAGACCCGGAGTCAACACCGGACATGGACCCACGACAGTATCAGACCCGGAGTCAGCACCGGACAAAGACCCACGACAGTATCAGACCCGGAGTCAGCACCGGACACAGACCCCACGACAGTATCAGACCCGACGTCCATCACCGGACAACAGACCCACGACAGTATCAGACCGGAGTCAGCACCGGAACAGGACCCACGACAGTATCAGACCCGGAGTCAGCACCGGACACAGACCCACGCAGTATCAGACCCGGAGTCAGCACCGGACACAGACCCACGACAGTATCAGACCCGGAGTCAGCACCGGACCCTGACCCACGACAGTATCAGACCTGGAGTCAGCACCGGACAAAGACCCACGACAGTATCAGACCCGGAGTCAGCACCGGACACAGACCCACACAGTATCAGACCCGGAGTCAGCACCGGACACAGGACCCACGACAGTATCAGACCGGAGTCAGCACCGGAACACAGACCCACGACAGTATCAGACCCAGAGTCAGCACCGGACACAGACCCACGACAGTATCAGACCCAGAGTCAGCACCGGACACAGACCCACAGACAGTATCAGACCCGAGTCAGCACCGGACATGGACCCACGACAGTATCAGACCCGGAGTCAGCACCGGACACAGACCCACGACAGTATCAGACCCAGAGTCCAGCACCGGACAACAGACCCACGACAGTATCAGACCCGGAGTCAGCACCGGAACAGGACCCACGACAGTATCAGACCCGGAGTCAGCACCGGACACAGACCCACGACAGTATCAGACCGGAGTCAGCACCGGACACAGACCCACGACAGTATCAGACCCAGAGTCCGCACCGGACACGACCAACGCAGTATCAGACCCGGAGTCAGCACCGGACACGGACCCACGACAGTATCAGACCCGAGTCAGCACGGACACAGACCCACGACAGTATCAGACCCGGAGTCAGCACCGGACACAGACCCACGACAGTATCAGACCGGGTCAGCACCGGACACAGACCCACGACAGTATCAGACCCGGAGTCAGCACGGACACGGACCCACGACAGTATCAGACCTGAAGTCAGCACGGACACGACCCACGACAGTATCAGACCCGGGAGTCAGCACGGACACAGACCCACGACAGGTAATCCAAGACCCAGGACAGTTCAGCCCGATCAGCCGGACACGGACCCACGACAGTATCAGACCCGGAGTCAGCACCGGACACGGACCCACGACAGTATCAGACCCGAGTCAGCACCGGACACAGACCCACGACAGTATCAGACCCGGAGTCAGCACCGGACACAGACCCACGACAGTATCAGACCCGAGTCAGCACCGGACACGGACCCACGACAGTATCAGACCCGGAGTCAGCACCGGACACAGGACCCACGACAGTATCAGACCCGGAGTCAGCACCGGACACAGGACCCACGACAGTATCAGACCCGGAGTCAGCACCGGACACAGGACCCACGACAGTATCAGACCCAGAGTCAGCACCGGACATGGACCCACGACAGTATACATCCGGGTCAGCACACGGACACAGACCCACGACAGTATCAGACCCGAGTCAGCACCGGACACGACCCACGACAGTATCAGACCGGAGTCAGCCACCGGACACAGACCCACGACAGTATCAGACCTCGGCAGTTCAGGCACGGACATCAGACCCCACGCAGATCAGACCAGTCATCACGACAATGACGCAGTTCAGTACCAGCCCAGACGTCAGCATACCGGACATGGACCACGACAGTATCAACCTGCAGTCAGCACCGGTCAAGATCCCACAGATCAGTATCAACGCCTAGTATCGTCAGCACGGTCAAGACAACGACAGTATCAGACCAGAGCTCAGCTCGCGACCCGCTAGTATCACCCGGATTCAGCAACGGACCAGTACTCCGCCAGTATCCCGGATCAGCACCGCACCAGACCCACGACAGTATCAGATCCCAGCGCTCAGACAGGCCAGTCAGTATCAGCCCTCAGTACATGCAGACATCAGACCCACGACAGTATCAGACCTGGTCCAGCACGCCAGACCCGACAGTTCAGTATTCAGCACCGGCAGACCCCACGACAGTATCAGACCCCAGAGTCCGTATCAGACCCACCAGTCAGACAGTCAGACCGACACGGACCCCGACAGTATCAGACCCGAGCTCAGCACGGACACGACCCACGACAGTATCAGACCCGGTGTCAGCACCGGACACAGACCCACGACAGTATCAGACCCGGTGTCAGCACCGGACACAGACCACGACAGTATCAGACCCGGTGTCAGCAACGGACACGGACCCACGACAGTATCAGACCTGAAGTAACAACGGACACGGACCCACGACAGTATCAGACCCGGCGTCAGCACTGGACACGGACCCACAACAGTATCAGACCCCGGGTCAGCACCGGACACGGACCCACGACAGTATCAGACCCCGAGTCAGCACCGGACACGGACCCACGACAGTATCAGACCCGGAGTCAGCACCGGACACGGACCCACGACAGTATCAGACCCGAGTCAGCACCGACACGGACCCACGACAGTATCAGACCCGAGTCAGCACCGGACACGGACCCACGACAGTATCAGACCCCGAGTCAGCACCGGACACGGACCCACGACAGTATCAACCCGGAGTCAGCACCAGGACACGGACCCACGACAGTATCAGACCCGGAGTCAGCACCGGACACGGACCCACGACAGTATCAGACCGGAGTCAGCACCGGACACGGACCCACGACAGTATCAGACCCGGCGTCAGCACCGGACATGGACCCACGACACTATCACATCCGCGTCAGCACCAGACACAGACCCACGACAGTATCAGACCGAGTCAGCACCGGACACGGACCTACGACAGTATCAGACCGGCCAGTCATCCCCGGACACAGACCCACGACAGGAATTAGTACCATTACTTGGCATTGTTATATGTGCAGGTCTCAGTATCTATTCCCCGTCAGTGCAGGGCAGGTGCCAGTCTCAGTATTTGTACTGTCAGTCTCAGTACAGCCTCAGCCTCAGTCTCAGTACCGGCCTCAGTATCCCCCTCAGTACCAACACCGGCCTCAGTTATCCCCCCTCAGTAGCGGTCTCAGTCTTAATATCGTCCTCAGTATCCCCCCTCAGTACTGGTCTCAGTATTTGTAAAGTCTGTCTCAGTACAGGCCTCAGTCTCCGTACCCGTCTCAGTATCCCCCTCAGTTGCGGTCTCAGTCTCAATATCGGCCTCAGTATTCCCCCTCAGTACTGGTCTCAGTATCCCCTCCGTACCCATCTCAGTCTCAGTATCCCCCTCAGTACTGGTCTCAGTCTCAGTATTCCCCTCAGTACTGGTCTCAGTCTCAGCATCCCCCCTCTGTACTGGTCTCAGTCTCAGTACCAGTCTCAGTATTCCCCTCAGTATCCCCCCTCAGTACTAGTCTCAGTATCCCCCTCAGTATTCAGTACTAGTCTCAGTATCCCCCCTCAGTACCAGTCTCAGTATCCCCCTCAGTACCGGTCTCAGTATCCCCCCTCAGTACTAGTCTCAGTCTCAGTACCAGTCTCAGTATCCCCCTCAGTACTCGGTACTAGTCTCAGTACCAGTCTCAGTATCCCCCCTCAGTATTCCCCTCAGTACTGGTCTCAGTCTCAGTATTCCCCCTCAGTACCAGTCTCAGTATCCCCCTCAGTACTGGTCTCAGTCTCAGTACATGTCTCAGTATTCCCCCTCAGTACCGGTCTCAGTATCCCCCTCAGTACTCAGTACTAGTCTCAGTCTCAGTACCAGTCTCAGTATCCCCCTCAGTACTAGTCTCAGTCTCAGTATCCCCCTCAGTACTAGTCTCAGTCTCAGTATCCCCCCTCAGTACTCAGTACTAGTCTTAGTCTCAGTACCAGTCTCAGTATCCCCCTCAGTACTCCGTACTAGTCTCAGTCTCAGTACCAGTCTCAGTATCCCCCTCAGTACTCGGTACTAGTCTCAGTACCAGTCTCAGTATCCCCCCTCAGTATTCCCCTCAGTACTGGTCTCAGTCTCAGTATTCCCCCTCAGTACCAGTCTCAGTATCCCCCCTCAGTACTGGTCTCAGTATCCCCCTCAGTACTAGTCTCAGTCTCAGTACCAGTCTCAGTATTCCCCCTCAGTACCGGTCTCAGTATCCCCCTCAGTACTAGTCTCAGTCTCAGTATCCCCCTCAGTACTCAGTCTCAGTACCAGTCTCAGTATCCCCCTCAGTACTCAGTACTAGTCTCAGTCTCAGTACCAGTCTCAGTATCCCCCTCAGTATTCCCCCTCAGTACTGGTCTCAGTATCCCCCCTCAGTACTGGTCTCAGTATCCCCCCTCAGTATTCCCCCTCAGTACTGGTCTCAGTCTCAGTATTCCCCCTCAGTACCAGTCTCAGTATCCCCCTCAGTACCAGTCTCAGTATCCCCCTCAGTACTAGTCTCAGTCTCAGTACCAGTCTCAGTATTCCCCCTCAGTACCGGTCTCAGTATCCCCCTCAGTACTAGTCTCAGTCTCAGTACCAGTCTCAGTATCCCCCTCAGTACTCAGTACTAGTCTCAGTCTCAGTATCCCCCCTCAGTACTGGTCTCAGTATCCCCCCTCAGTACTTGTCTCAGTCTCAGTACCAGTCTCAGTATTCCCCTCAGTACTCAGTACTAGTCTCAGTCTCCCCCCTCAGTACTGGTCTCAGTATCCCCCTCAGTACTCAGTACTAGTCTCAGTCTCAGTACCAGTCTCAGTATTCCCCTCAGTACTCAGTACTAGTCTCAGTATCCCCCCTCAGTACTGGTCTCAGTATCCCCCCTCAGTACTGGTCTCAGTCTCAGTACCAGTCTCAGTATTCCCCTCAGTACTAGTCTCAGTCTCAGTACCAGTCTCAGTATCCCCCATCAGTACTGGTCTCAGTCTCAGTCTCAGTATCCCCCCTCAGTACCAGTCTCAGTATCCCCCCTCAGTACTGGTCTCAGTCTCAGTCTCAGTATCCCCCCTCATAACTGGTCTCAGTCTCAGTATCCCCCCTCAGTACTGGTCTCAGTCTCAGTATCCCCCTCAGTACTGGTCATCAGTTCTCAGTTATCCCCCCTCAGTACTGGTCTCAGTCTCAGTCTCAGTCTCCCCCCTCAGTACTGGTCTCAGTCTCCCCCCTCAGTACTGGTCTCAGTCTCAGTTATTCCCCCTCAGTACCAGTCTCAGTATCCCCCTCAGTACTGGTCTCAGTATCCCCCTCAGTACTAGTCTCAGTCTCAGTACCAGTCTCAGTATCCCCCTCAGTACTCAGTACTAGTCTCAGTATCCCCCCTCAGTACTGGTCTCAGTATCCCCCCTCAGTACTCGTCTCAGTCTCAGTACCAGTCTCAGTATTCCCCTCAGTACTCAGTACTCAGTCTCAGTCTCAGTATCCCCCCTCAGTACTGGTCTCAGTATCCCCCCTCAGTACTGGTCTCAGTATCCCCCCTCAGTACTGGTCTCAGTATCCCCCCTCAGTACTGGTCTTCAGTATCCCCCCTCAGTACTGGTCTCAGTCTCAGTACCAGTCTCAGTATTCCCCTCAGTACTAGTCTCAGTCTCAGTTACCAGTCTCAGTATCCCCCCTCAGTACCAGTCTCAGTATCCCCCTCAGTACTGGTCTCAGTCTCAGTATCCCCCCTCAGTACTGGTCTCAGTCTCAGTATCCCCCTCAGTACTGGTCTCAGTCTCAGTATCCCCCCTCAGTACTGGTCTCAGTCTCAGTATCCCCCCTCAGTACTGGTCTCAGTCTCAGTCTCAGTATCCCCCCTCAGTACTGGTCTCAGTCTCAGTCTCCCCCCTCAGTACTGGTCTCAGTCTCAGTATCCCCCTCAGTACTGGTCTCAGTCTCCCCCCTCAGTACTGGTCTCAGTCTCAGTATCCCCCCTCAGTACTGGTCTCAGTCTCCCCCCTCAGTACTGGTCTCAGTCTCAGTCTCACCCCCCTCAGTACTGGTCTCAGTCTCAGTCTCCCCCCTCAGTACTGGTCTCAGTCTCAGTATTGTCCCCTCAGTACTGGTCTCAGTCTCAGTATTGCCCCTCAGTACTGGTCTCAGTCTCAGTATCCCCCCTCAGTACTGGTCTCAGTCTCAGTATCCCCCACCTCACCCTCAGTACTGGTCTCAGTCTCAGTATCCCCCCTCAGTACTGGTCTCAGTCTCAGTATCCCCCCTCAGTACTGGTCTCAGTCTCAGTATCCCCCCTCAGTACTGGTCTCAGTCTCAGTATCCCCCCTCAGTACTGGTCTCAGTATCCCCCCTCAGTACTGGTCTCAGTCTCAGTCTCAGTCTCCCCCCTCAGTACTGGTCTCAGTCTCAGTATCCCCCCTCAGTACTGGTCTCAGTCTCAGTACCGGCCCCAGCCACTCAGTACCGGTTATCCCCCCCTCCACCTCAGAACCGGTCTCCCCCCCTCAGTCCCGGTCCCTTCTCACCTGCTGCAGCTCCCGCTCCAGCTCCACGGCTCTGCTGACGATGGGGCCCCGCACCGCGTACTCCACCCTGCGGATCGCGGGGTTCATGGTCTCCAGGCTCAGCACCCGCTCCCGCTCTCCGCCGTTCTCGGACATCCTGGGCGCGCGGTTCCGCTCCGGTTCCGCCAGCTGTGAACCCGAGTGAGACCTGGAGGAAGAGACGAGAGAGGAGCTGAACACACGAGCCCCGGAGCACGAACCGAGCCGCCGCAGCATGACACCGGAGCCGGACAGGGACAACCGGAGGAGGACAGTGACACGACTGCAAGAATCCGACAAGTGAGAAAAGACGGAAGAGGCGCGGAGGAGAGAACGGGCGGAGACACTCACTATACACGTGTGCGACCCCGGACACACCGACACCGACCCCGGACACACCGACACCGACCCCGGACACACCGACACTGACCCCGGAGAACCGGTCTGCCAACCTGCACACTGACACTGAGCCCGAGCGACCGGCGGCGGCGGCTATATACAGGGGGCACCGCCTCCAGAGGAGAGGACACCGAGCTACAGGAGCCGTGCCAGCCGTGCCCAGGACAGGAGCCATCCGGTGCCATCAAACTCTACAAGAGCCGTGCCCAGGAGAGGAGAACGAGGACAGGAGCCACCCGGGGGCACCCAGCCCTACAGGAACTGTGCCCAGGAGAGGAGTACGAGGACAGGAGCCACCCGGGGGCACCAAGCCCTACAGGAACTGTGCCCAGGAGAGGAGTACGAGGACAGGAGCCACCCGGGGGCACCAAGCCCTACAGGAACTGTGCCCAGGAGAGGAGAACGAGGACAGGAGCCACCCGGGGGCACCAAGCCCTACAGGAACTGTGCCCAGGAGAGGAGTACGAGGACAGGAGCCACCCGGGGGCACCCAGCCCTACAGGAACTGTGCCCAGGAGAGGAGAACGAGGACAGGAGCCACCCGGGGCACCAAGCCCTACAGGAACTGTGCCCAGGAGAGGAGTACGAGGACAGGAGCCACCCGGGGGCACCAAGCCCTACAGGAACTGTGCCCAGGAGAGGAGGATGAGGACAGGAGCCACCCGGGGGCACCCAGCCCTACAGGAACTGTGCCCAGGAGAGGAGTACGAGGACAGGAGCCACCCGGGGGCACCCAGCCCTACAGGAACTGTGCCCAGGAGAGGAGAACGAGGACAGGAGCCACCCGGGGGCACCAAGCCCTACAGGAACTGTGCCCAGGAGAGGAGGACGAGGACAGGAGCCACCCGGGGGCACCAAGCCCTACAGGAACTGTGCCCAGGAGAGGAGGACGAGGACAGGAGCCACCCGGGGGCACCAAGCCCTACAGGAACTGTGCCCAGGAGAGGAGGACGAGGACAGGAGCCACCCGGGGGCACCAAGCCCTACAGGAACTGTGCCCAGGAGAGGAGGACGAGGACAGGAGCCACCCGGGGGCACCAAACCCTACAGGAACTGTGCCCAGGAGAGGAGGACGAGGACAGGAGCCACCCGGGGGCACCAAGCCCTACAGGAACTGTGCCCAGGAGAGGAGGACGAGGACAGGAGCCACCTGGGGGCACCAAGCCCTACAGGAACTGTGCCCAGGAGAGGAGGACGAGGACAGGAGCCACCCGGGGGCACCAAGCCCTACAGGAACTGTGCCCAGGAGAGGAGGACGAGGACAGGAGCCACCCGGGGGCACCAAGCCCTACAGGAACTGTGCCCAGGAGAGGAGGACGAGGACAGGAGCCACCCCGGGGCACCAAGCCCTACAGGAGCCGTGCCAGCTATGCCCAGGAGAAGAGCCACACAGGTGTACCCGTTCCTACAGGAACCGTGCCAGCAGTGCCCAGAAGAAGACAGGAGCCAGCCGGGGGCACCAAGCCCTACACAGAGCCCTACAGGAACTGTGTCCAGGAGAGGAGAATGAGGACAGGAGCCATCCGAGGGCACTGAGCCCTACAGGAACTGTGTCCAGGAGAGGAGAATGAGGACAGGAGCCACCCGAGGGCACCGAGCCCTACAGGAACTGTGTCCAGGAGAGGAGAATGAGGGCAGGAGCCACCCCGGGGCACCAAGCCCTACAGGAGCCATGCCAGCTATGCCCAGGAGAAGAGCCACACAGGGGTACCCCTTCCTACAGGAACCGTGCCAGGAGTGCACAGAAGAAGACAGGAGCCACCTGGGGGCACCAAGCCCTATAGGAACTGTGCCCAGGAGAGGAGAACGAGGACAGGAGCCACCCGGGGGCACCAAGCCCTACAGGAACTGTGCCCAGGAGAGGAGGACGAGGACAGGAGCCACCCGGGGGCACCAAGCCCTACAGGAACTGTGCCCAGGAGAGGAGGACGAGGACAGGAGCCACCCGGGGCACCAAGCCCTACAGGAACTGTGCCCAGGAGAGGAGGACGAGGACAGGAGCCACCCCGGGGCACCAAGCCCTACAGGAACTGTGCCCAGGAGAGGAGGACGAGGACAGGAGCCATCCGGGGGCACCAAGCCCTACAGGAACTGTGCCCAGGAGAGGAGGATGAGGACAGGAGCCACCCGGGGGCACCAAGCCCTACAGGAACTAATCCCAGGAGAGGAGGACGAGGACAGGAGCCACCCCGGGGCACCCAGCCCTACAGGAACTGTGCCCAGGAGAGGAGGACGAGGACAGGAGCCACCCGGGGGCACCAAGCCCTACAGGAACTGTGCCCAGGAGAGGAGGACGAGGACAGGAGCCACCTGGGGGCACCAAGCCCTACAGGAACTGTGCCCAGGAGAGGAGGACGAGGACAGGAGCCACCCGGGGGCACCAAGCCCTACAGGAACTGTGCCCAGGAGAGGAGGACGAGGACAGGAGCCACCCGGGGGCACCCAGCCCTACAGGAGCCGTGCCCAGGAGAGGAGGACGAGGACAGGAGCCACCCGGGGGCACCAAGCCCTACAGGAACTGTGCCCAGGAGAGGAGGACGAGGACAGGAGCCACCCCGGGGCACCAAGCCCTACAGGAGCCGTGCCAGCTATGCCCAGGAGAAGAGCCACACAGGTGTACCCGTTCCTACAGGAACCGTGCCAGCAGTGCCCAGAAGAAGACAGGAGCCAGCCGGGGGCACCAAGCCCTACACAGAGCCCTACAGGAACTGTGTCCAGGAGAGGAGAATGAGGACAGGAGCCATCCGAGGGCACTGAGCCCTACAGGAACTGTGTCCAGGAGAGGAGAATGAGGACAGGAGCCACCCGAGGGCACCGAGCCCTACAGGAACTGTGTCCAGGAGAGGAGAATGAGGGCAGGAGCCACCCCGGGGCACCAAGCCCTACAGGAGCCATGCCAGCTATGCCCAGGAGAAGAGCCACACAGGTGTACCCGTTCCTACAGGAACCGTGCCAGCAGTGCCCAGAAGAAGACAGGAGCCACCTGGGGGCACCAAGCCCTACAGGAACTGTGCCCAGGAGAGGTGAACTAAGACAAAAGCCACCCAGGACACTAAGCCCTACAGGAGCCGTGCCAGCTGTGCCCAGGACGGGAAAACGAGGACAGGAGCCACCCAGGAGCACAAACCCCTACACCAAGCCTTACAGGAACCATACCCAAGAGAAAAGCCACCCGGGGGCACAAAGCTCTACAAGAGCCGTGCCCAGGAGAGAAGCCACCCGGGGGCACAGAGCTCTACAGGAGCCGTGCCCATGATAGGAGAACGAGGATAGGAGCCACAGGAGACGAGGCGAGCCAGGCGAGGGGCAAATGAGGCAAGCCAGGCGAGGGTGTGTAGCCTATCCAAGACTCAAACAACCATATACCAGCCATATTAAGGCACCTATGGTAGTGAGGTTACAAACAAATATTAATAAACAGGGAAGCAATCCACTGTAGAAGTGGGTAGCAAGGCAACCAACAATAGCAGGTTACAACAGCATGAGGAACACTAAATCTACATCATAGGGATAAAATCAGAGGAAGAAGCTCTCCTCACAGGAATGTGGCGAAACTCTATTTCTCATTGAGACCATTAGGGCTTATGGCACCAAGTTTGACTCTCCACTGACACTCACGCCGAGCCAGGCGATTCTTCAGGTCACCACCCCTACTTCCCAGGTTCACCATATCTATGCCACAGACCCGCAAACACCTAGGGTGGCATCCAAGGCAGAGCTTATAGAGCCTGGGGATGGTCTGTAGGAGGGTCACGTCATCCACAGTAGCTGCACCACAGATGTCTCTCACATGGACCGTCAGCTCTGGAGGTGAGCCCCACGTACATGAGTCCATAACCGCAGGTAGCGTCATACACCACGCCTCGAGCTGCATGAGCTGTTCTTCCGGATTGTGAATTCTCTCCCACCGTCCGCCCATTTAAAGCTTTTTGCTCTTACAATATTTGGACAGGCTAAACAGGAGCCACAGGGATAGCGGCCAATCCGAGGGGTTGTGGAGCCAAATGGACAGGCTGTCTGCTGCCCATAGTGGCTGTGCACTACCATGTCCCTGAGGCTGCTGCCCCACCTCACTGTCAACAGTGGACGGTCGGGGAGAGAAAATCACGTAAAACAGGTTCCGTCCTCAATACAGCCCAATGGCGGGTCAGGATAGATCTAATTTCTTCCCTGGCTATTATACGCCATTATAAACCTTGTGTCCTCATCACACCTAGGACTCACCCCCAGGAGCCAAGACCGAGGGGTGCCCTTAGCACGCCTGTAGCCCTGCTGTATACAGCGGTTACTGTACCCACGAGCCCTAAATCTCTCCATGTCCACCGCCTGATCCTCAAAATCACCATCCCTGGAGCAGATCCTACGTAGCCGCAGAAACTGACCCACAGGGAGGGCTCTGATGGTAGATGGAGGGTGCAAGTACGTGGCGTGCAGGAGAGAATTAACCGAGGTCTCTTTGCCAAAGATGATCAACTCGACTTTATCATCAGATTGAACAAAGATTTTAATGTCCAAGAACTCCACCTCGCGGCCTCCCCACCTATGTGTGAGGTGCATGTTGTAATCATTAGGGTTCAGCCGAGACACAAAAGTCTCAAAATCGGCGACAGTTACCCAAAGACAATGAATGCATTGCAAGATAATGAAGAGATCCCAACACCAGAGGCCGCTCTTCATCATCCTCATCTGAGGACTATAGCCAGCAATATACCATCCAATAGGGTGGAGATCCCAATGCCAGAGGCCGCTCTTCATCATCCTCATCTGAGGACTATAGCCAGCAATATACCATCCAATAGGGTGGAGATCTCAATGCCAGAGGCCGCTCTTCATCATCCTCATCTGAGGACTATAGCCAACAAGATACCATCCAATAGGGTGGAGATCCCAATGCCAGAGGCCGCTCTTCATCATCCTCATCTGAGGACTATAGCCAGCAATATACCATCCAATATGGTGGAGATCCCAATGCCAGAGGCCGCTCTTCATCATCCTCATCTGAGGACTATAGCCAGCAATATACCATCCAATATGGTGGAGATCTCAACACCAGAGGCCGCTCTTCATCATCCTCATCTGAGGTCTATAGCCAGCAATATACCATCCAATAGGGTGGAGATCCCAACACCAGAGGCCGCTCTTCATCATCCTCATCTGAGGACTATAGCCAACAATATACCATCCAATAGGGTGGAGATCCCAACACCAGAGGCCGCTCTTCATCATCCTCATCTGAGGTCTATAGCCAGCAATATACCATCCAATAGGGTGGAGATCTCAACACCAGAGGCCGCTCTTCATCATCCTCATCTGAGGACTATAGCCAACAAGATACCATCCAATAGGGTGGAGATCCCAATGCCAGAGGTCGCTCTTCATCATCCTCATCTGAGGACTATAGCCAACAAGATACCATCCAATAGGGTGGAGATCCCAATGCCAGAGGCCGCTCTTCATCATCCTCATCTGAGGACTATAGCCAGCAATATACCATCCAATAGGGTGGAGATCCCAATGCCAGAGGCCGCTCTTCATCATCCTCATCTGAGGACTATAGCCAGCAATATACCATCCAATAGGGTGGAGATCCCAATGCCAGAGGCCGCTCTTCATCATCCTCATCTGAGGACTATAGCCAACAATATACCATCCAATAGGGTGGAGATCCCAATGCCAGAGGCCGCTCTTCATCATCCTCATCTGAGGACTATAGCCAGCAATATACCATCCAATAGGGTGGAGATCTCAATGCCAGAGGCCGCTCTTCATCATCCTCATCTGAGGACTATAGCCAGCAATATACCATCCAATAGGGTGGAGATCTCAATGCCAGAGGCCGCTCTTCATCATCCTCATCTGAGGACTATAGCCAGCAATATACCATCCAATATGGTGGAGATCCCAATGCCAGAGGCCGCTCTTCATCATCCTCATCTGAGGTCTATAGCCAGCAATATACCATCCAATATGGTGGAGATCTCAACACCAGAGGCCGCTCTTCATCATCCTCATCTGAGGTCTATAGCCAGCAATATACCATCCAATAGGGTGGAGATCCCAACACCAGAGGCCGCTCTTCATCATCCTCATCTGAGGACTATAGCCAACAATATACCATCCAATAGGGTGGAGATCCCAACACCAGAGGCCGCTCTTCATCATCCTCATCTGAGGACTATAGCCAACAAGATACCATCCAATAGGGTGGAGATCCCAATGCCAGAGGCCGCTCTTCATCATCCTCATCTGAGGACTATAGCCAGCAATATACCATCCAATAGGGTGGAGATCTCAATGCCAGAGGCCGCTCTTCATCATCCTCACCTGAGGACTATAGCCAACAATATACCATCCAATAGGGTGGAGACCCCAACACCAGAGGCCGCTCTTCATCATCCTCATCTGAGGTCTATAGCCAACAATATACCATCCAATATGGTGGAGATCACAACACCAGAGGCCGCTCTTCATCATCCTCATCTGAGGTCTATAGCCAACAATATACCATCCAATATGGTGGAGATCCCAATGCCAGAGGCCGCTCTTCATCATCCTCATCTGAGGACTATAGCCAGCAATATACCATCCAATATGGTGGAGATCACAACACCAGAGGCCGCTCTTCATCATCCTCATCTGAGGACTATAGCCAGCAATATACCATCCAATATGGTGGAGATCACAACACCAGAGGCCGCTCTTCATCATCCTCATCTGAGGACTATAGCCAACAATATACCATCCAATAGGGTGGAGATCTCAATGCCAGAGGCCGCTCTTCATCATCCTCATCTGAGGTCTATAGCCAACAATATACCATCCAATATGGTGGAGATCACAACACCAGAGGCCGCTCTTCATCATCCTCATCTGAGGTCTATAGCCAACAAGATACCATCCAATAGGGTGGAGATCCCAATGCCAGAGGCCGCTCTTCATCATCCTCATCTGAGGTCTATAGCCAACAAGATACCATCCAATAGGGTGGAGATCCCAACACCAGAGGCCGCTCTTCATCATCCTCATCTGAGGTCTATAGCCAACAAGATACCATCCAATAGGGTGGAGATCCCAATGCCAGAGGCCGCTCTTCATCATCCTCATCTGAGGACTATAGCCAACAATATACCATCCAATAGGGTGGAGACCCCAACACCAGAGGCCGCTCTTCATCATCCTCATCTGAGGACTATAGCCAACAATATACCATCCAATATGGTGGAGATCCCAATGCCAGAGGCCGCTCTTCATCATCCTCATCTGAGGACTATAGCCAACAATATACCATCCAATAGGGTGGAGACCCCAATGCCAGAGGCCGCTCTTCATCATCCTCATCTGAGGTCTATAGCCAACAATATACCATCCAATAGGGTGGAGATCCCAATGCCAGAGGCTGCTCTTCATCATCCTCATCTGAGGTCTATAGCCAGCAATATACCATCCAATAGGGTGAAGATCTCAATGCCAGACGCCGCTCTTCATCATCCTCATCTGAGGACTATAACCAGCAATATACCATCCAATAGGGTGGAGATCCCAACACCAGAGGCCGCTCTTCATCATCCTCATCTGAGGGCTATAGCCAGCAATATACCATCCAATAGGGTGGAGATCCCAATGCCAGAGGCCGCTCTTCATCATCCTCATCTGAGGACTATAGCCAACAATATACCATCCAATAGGGTGGAGACCCCAACACCAGAGGCCGCTCTTCATCATCCTCATCTGAGGACTATAGCCAACAATATACCATCCAATAGGGTGGAGATCCCAATGCCAGAGGCCGCTCTTCATCATCCTCATCTGAGGTCTATAGCCAACAATATACCATCCAATAGGGTGGAGATCTCAATGCCAGAGGCCACTCTTCATCATCCTCATCTGAGGACTATAGCCAGCAATATAGCATCCAATAGGGTGGAGATCTCAATGCCAGAGGCCGCTCTTCATCATCCTCATCTGAGGACTATAGCCAACAAGATACCATCCAATAGGGTGGAGATCTCAATGCCAGAGGCCGCTCTTCATCATCCTCATCTGAGGACTATAGAAAACAATATACCATCCAATAGGGTGGAGATCCCAACACCAGAGGCCGCTCTTCATCATCCTCATCTGAGGACTATAGCCAACAAGATGCCATCCAATAGGGTGGAGATCCCAATGCCAGAGGCCGCTCTTCATCATCCTCATCTGAGGACTATAGCCAACAAGATACCATCCAATAGGGTGAAGATCCCAATGCCAGAGGCCGCTCTTCATCATCCTCATCTGAGGACTATAGCCAACAATATACCATCCAATAGGGTGGAGATCCCAACACCAGAGGCCGCTCTTCATCATCCTCATCTGAGGACTATAGCCAACAAGATGCCATCCAATAGGGTGGAGATCCCAATGCCAGAGGCCGCTCTTCATCATCCTCATCTGAGGACTATAGCCAGCAATATACCATCCAATAGGGTGGAGATCTCAACACCAGAGGCCGCTCTTCATCATCCTCATCTGAGGACTATAGCCAGCAATATACCATCCAATAGGGTGGAGATCCCAACACCAGAGGCCGCTCTTCATCATCCTCATCTGAGGGCTATAGCCAGCAATATACCATCCAATAGGGTGGAGATCCCAATGCCAGAGGCCGCTCTTCATCATCCTCATCTCAGGTCTATAGCCAGCAATATACCATCCAATAGGGTGAAGATCTCAATGCCAGAGGCCGCCTCTTCATCATCCTCATCTGAGGACTATAGCCAACAATATACCATCCAATAGGGTGGAGATCTCAATGCCAGAGGCCGCTCTTCTCATCCTCATCTGAGGACTATAGCCAGCAATATACCATCCAATATGGTGGAGATCCCAATGCCAGAGGCCGCTCTTCATCATCCTCATCTGAGGACTATAGCCAACAATATACCATCCAATAGGGTGGAGATCTCAATGCCAGAGGCCGCTCTTCATCACCCTCATCTGAGGACTATAGCCAGCAATATACCATCCAATAGGGTGGAGATCCCAATGCCAGAGGCCGCTCTTCATCATCCTCATCTGAAGTCTATAGCCAGCAATATACCATCCAATAGGGTGAAGATCTCAATGCCAGAGACCGCTCTTCATCATCCTCATCTGAGGACTATAGCCAACAATATACCATCCAATAGGGTGGAGATCTCAATGCCAGAGGCCGCTCTTCATCATCCTCATCTGAGGACTATAGCCAACAAGATACCATCCAATATGGTGGAGATCCCAACACCAGAGGCCGCTCTTCATCATCCTCATCTGAGGACTATAGCCAACAATATACCATCCAATAGGGTGGAGATCTCAACACCAGAGGCCGCTCTTCATCATCCTCATCTGAGGACTATAGCCAACAAGATTCCATCTAATAGGGTGAAGATCTCAATGCCAGAGGCCGCTCTTCATCATCCTCATCTGAGGACTATAGCCAACAATATACCATCCAATAGGGTGGAGATCCCAACACCAGAGGCCGCTCTTCATCATCCTCATCTGAGGACTATAGCCAACAAGATACCATCCAATAGGGTGGAGATCTCAACACCAGAGGCGCTCTTCATCATCCTCATCTGAGGACTATAGCCAACAAGATTCCATCTAATAGGGTGAAGATCTCAATGCCAGAGGCCGCTCTTCATCATCCTCATCTGAGGTCTATAGCCAACAAGATACCATCCAATAGGGTGGAGATCCCAAACCAGAGGCCGCTCTTCATCATCCTCATCTGAGGACTATAGCCAACAAGATTCCATCTAATAGGGTGAAGATCTCAATGCCAGAGGCCGCTCTTCATCATCCTCATCTGAGGTCTATAGCCAACAATATACCATCCAATAGGGTGGAGATCCCAACACCAGAGGCCGCTCTTCATCATCCTCATCTGAGGACTATAGCCAACAAGATACCATCCAATAGGGTGAGATCTCAATGCCAGAGGCCGCTCTTCATCATCCTCATCTGAGGTCTATAGCCAACAATATACCATCCAATAGGGTGGAGATCCAACACCAGAGGCCGCTCTTCATCATCCTCATCTGAGGACTATAGCCAACAATATACCATCCAATAGGGT
Source organism: Allobates femoralis (assembly GCA_033576535.1). NCBI lineage: Eukaryota > Metazoa > Chordata > Amphibia > Anura > Aromobatidae > Allobates > Allobates femoralis. The sequence continues at coordinate 9,700,541 of JARQOC010000005.1, forward strand.
GGAGATCCCAACACCAGAGGCCGCTCTTCATCATCCTCATCTGAGGTCTATAGCCACAATATACCATCCAATAGGGTGGAGATCCCAATGCCAGAGGCCGCTCTTCATCATCCTCATCTGAGGACTATAGCCAGCAATATACCATCCAATAGGGTGGAGATCTCAATGCCAGAGGCCGCTCTTCATCATCCTCATCTGAGGTCTATAGCCACAATATACCATCCAATAGGGTGGAGATCCCAATGCCAGAGGCCGCTCTTCATCATCCTCATCTGAGGACTATAGCCAACAAGATACCATCCAATAGGGTGGAGATCCCAACCAGAGGCCGCTCTTCATCATCCTCATCTGAGGACTATAGCCAACAAGATACCATCCAATAGGGTGGAGATTCAACATCCAGAGGCCGCTCTTCATCATCCTCATCTGAGGTCTATAGCAGCAAGATACCATCCAATAGGGTGGAGATCCAACCAGAGGCCGCTCTTCATCATCCTCATCTGAGGACTATAGCCAACAAGATACCATCCAATAGGGTGGAGATCCCAATGCCAGAGGCCGCTCTTCATCATCCTCATCTGAGGTACTATAGCCAGCAATATACCATCCAATAGGGTGGAGATCTCAATGCCAGAGGCCGCTCTTCATCATCCTCATCTGAGGACTATAGCAAACAAGATACCATCCAATAGGGTGGAGATCCAACACCAGAGGCCGCTCTTCATCATCCTCATCTGAGGACTATAGCCAACAAGATACCATCCAATAGGGTGGAGATCCCAATGCCAGAGGCCGCTCTTCATCATCCTCATCTGAGGACTATAGCCAGCAATATACCATCCAATAGGGTGGAGATCTCAATGCCAGAGGCCGCTCTTCATCATCCTCATCTGAGGACTATAGGCAGCAATATACCATCCAATAGGGTGGAGATCCCAATGCCAGAGGCCGCTCTTCATCATCCTCATCTGAGGTCTATAGCCAGCAATATACCATCCAATAGGGTGGAGATCTCAACACCAGAGGCCGCTCTTCATCATCCTCATCTGAGGTCTATAGCCAGCAATATACCATCCAATAGGGTGAAGATCTCAATGCCAGAGGCCGCTCTTCATCATCCTCATCTGAGGTCTATAGCCAACAAGATACCATCCAATATGGTGGAGATCCCAACACCAGAGGCCGCTCTTCATCATCCTCATCTGAGGACTATAGACAACAAGATACCATCCAATAGAGTGAAGATCCCAATGCCAGAGGCCGCTCTTCATCATCCTCATCTGAGGTCTATAGCCAACAAGATTCCATCTAATAGGGTGAAGATCTCAATGCCAGAGGCCGCTCTTCATCATCCTCATCTGAGGACTATAGCCAACAAGATACCATCCAATATGGTGGAGATCCCAACACCAGAGGCCGCTCTTCATCATCCTCATCTGAGGACTATAGCCAACAAGATACCATCCAATAGGGTGAAGATCTCAATGCCAGAGGCCGCTCTTCATCATCCTCATCTGAGGTCTATAGCCAACAATATACCATCCAATAGGGTGGAGATCCCAACACCAGAGGCCGCTCTTCATCATCCTCATCTGAGGTCTATAGCCAACAATATACCATCCAATAGGGTGGAGATCTCAATGCCAGAGGCCGCTCTTCATCATCCTCATCTGAGGTCTATAGCCAACAAGATACCATCCAATAGGGTGGAGATCTCAATGCCAGAGGCCGCTCTTCATCATCCTCATCTGAGGACTATAGCAAACAAAGATACCATCCAATAGGGTGGAGATCCCAACACCAGAGGCCGCTCTTCATCATCCTCATCTGAGGTCTATAGCCAGCAATATACCATCCAATAGGGTGGAGATCCCAATGCCAGAGGCCGCTCTTCATCATCCTCATCTGAGGACTATAGCCAACAAGATACCATCCAATAGGGTGGAGATCCCAACACCAGAGGCCGCTCTTCATCATCCTCATCTGAGGTCTATAGCCAACAAGATACCATCCAATAGGGTGGAGATCCCAATGCCAGAGGCCGCTCTTCATCATCCTCATCTGAGGTCTATAGCCAACAATATACCATCCAACACCAGAGGCCGCTCTTCATCATCCTCATCTGAGGACTATAGCCAACAATATACCATCCAATAGGGTGGAGATCCCAACACCAGAGGCCGCTCTTCATCATCCTCATCTGAGGACTATAGGCAGCAATATACCATCCAATAGGGTGAAGATCTCAATGCCAGACGCCACTCTTCATCATCCTCATCTGAGGACTATAGCCAACAAGATACCATCCAATAGGGTGGAGATCTCAATGCCAGAGGCCGCTCTTCATCATCCTCATCTGAGGTCTATAGCCAGCAATATACCATCCAATAGGGTGGAGATCCCAACACCAGAGGCCGCTCTTCATCATCCTCATCTGAGGACTATAACCAGCAATATACCATCCAATATGGTGGAGATCCCAACACCAGAGGCCGCTCTTCATCATCCTCATCTGAGGACTATAGGCAGCAATATACCATCCAATAGGGTGGAGATCCCAACACCAGAGGCCGCTCTTCATCATCCTCATCTGAGGACTATAGCCAACAATATACCATCCAATAGGGTGGAGATCTCAATGCCAGAGGCCGCTCTTCATCATCCTCATCTGAGGACTATAGCCAGCAATATACCGGCTCTGATTCCGCTCAGATATTCTCTGGCCGCACAAGGGAAGTGAACAAATCAATGGCCCACAGGACGCGCCACGTGCCCAATAGATGGATCTGGGTTGATCATAGCCGATGTCTACATAGACAAGATGAGACCTATCACGATTTCCTCATATCAGACTCCTGTTGCCTAATGATTGCAGCTTCAGTGGTGCCCACATCATTACTGGGTGGAGGAGAATCTGAGTGACAGTAAGTGCTGACTATATAACCCGACATCATGAACACGTTCCTGCGATGACGGCCTCGGGCCACCACTGTGCAATGCTACAAGTGAGGACAAGTCTGCGCCTGCAAGGGAGGAAAGGAGTTCACGAGGGTTATGGAGAAGGAACTCGCTCAAGATGATTCCAGCAGCCGGGGAGACCTTTACCTTTTCGTTGTTCAAGAACGAGGTTGTCAAACAATCTGCAGCAACCAACTGCAAGGTTCAGCGCACCTGTCATGATGGTCTCTTTTACTTTGGAGACTTGTGACACATTCGGGATCTCTGTCTCTTTCCTGTATTGAGACTTCATTTAAATGTGTTTCTCATCTTTGGCAGTGTAGGAGTTAATGTCAGTTTCTGTTGCTGCAATGCTCCTTAGTTTTCTTCCCAGGTGTGGCTACTTTGTGATCACTCCCATCTCCTTTATATGGTCACATGATCCAGCTTTCCTTGCTGGTGATTGAACTCACATCCTGGCCTAGCTATCTGAGGTGAAGGTGCTATTCTGGAGAAGATGACCATTGCCAGACCTCCACTCATCTCTTCTGTCCTTGTGGTGCATTTTTCCTGCTGAAATATATGTATTCCATTATGATTGTACCTCTCCATTTCACTGCCCCCTACTGTTTTATGATCCCTTGTGTTAGCTAGCTGTCAATCACCATGTGTCTATGGCCCGATTGGTGATGGGCTAATAAAGCTTAGACACCCCCCCCCCACCCCACCGCTCCTCACCTGAATTCACTTTTTGGGAGCGTATCTGGGGCTGATATTAGTCTGCTCCAGATGTGTCTGCGACAAAGTGGCTGTTTAAAGTGGCAAAATATGAAATAGACCAGAAATGGACTGGAATTGCCTGAGATAGACTGGAAGGTAATGACATAGAGGCCGCTCACACACTGTGTATAACTCTATTCACTACTAATCTTTACTATTTCTTTTATTTCATTGTTTGTTCTCCTATGTGCTTTCACCACCCACTTTCACCACCCTATCCCCCCTCCATCACCACTCATTCACATCAGCCCCTCTCTCCTCCCCTATGTACAGCTCTCATGCTATCTTCAATTTATTGAGGATTCTCAGCCCATCATATTCCAAAGTTTGCCATAATAAATCATGTCCTAAATCCAAAAACTATTAGCTCTTTGTCTTTTTACTGCTGCTCCTGTCAGGTGATATCTCCCCCAACCCTGCTCCGCCCTCTGCTAACTTCAACCCCTCTCCCACCTCACACAGAAACCCCACTAACCTGATTAGCATTATCTGCACACCTTCATCTCAATCTTTTAATTGTGCTCTCTGGAATCCACGGTCTGTATGTAACAAACTTGCCTTCATTCATAACTACTTTCTCACTAACCCTCTCAATCTCCTGGCCCTCACAGAAACCTGGATCCAGGATTCAGACACTGCTTCCCCTGCTGCTATCTCCTATGGCGGCTTACATTTCTCTCATTCTCCAAGACCTGGGAACAGACATGATGTGGAGTTGGCTTACTCCTGTCCCCACAATGTACTTTCCAGGTCATCCCTCCAGCCCCATCACTCTCATTCCCCTCTTTTGAGGTTTACACCATTAGGCTATTCCTTCCCCTTCCCCTCAGAGTAACAGTGGTATACCGCCCCCCAGGGTCACCCACCCAGTTCCTCGACCATTTCTCCGAATGGTTGATACACTTCATGTCCTCAGAATTACCAGCCCTCATTCTGGGAGACTTTAACATCCCCATAAACAGCCCCATCTCCCCATCAGCATCCCAGAAAAGATGGAAGAAGTGGCGATCAGGTGACTGGAAGATATGAAGGAGACAAAGATCAGGTGACTGGAAAATATGGAGGAAGCAGCAATCAGGTGACTGGTATCAAGCAGAATTCCATAATAAGAAGTAGACCACACTAAAATTAGGGGGCATACTTCAAAAGTTACTCCAAAAAGATTGCATAATATAGACAAGGAGTATAGACTTGAATTATATCATGAAAAAGTATCAAATTTATTTGGTGTTGACAAAAACAAAGACAAGGAGGGGAAGATCACAAAGTGCTCCATGCAGGTAGCCACAGGACGGTTCACATATATTACACTATATCAGACACACATAACATGTCTTGTCCATACATATAAAGGCTGGTGTCTGCGCAGAGACCCATATACAATAAACCACTTATGTGGGTACCTTAAACATCAATCACCTACAAAGCCATGTGGATAAAAGTTTACAATGACATTGCAACATGTTCCATGTATTATATCCCTTGTGGACTATTGTGGATCAGGATAGAATAGATACAGTTAGGGCCAGAAATATTTGGACAGTGACACAATTTTGGCGAGTTGGGCTCTGCATGCCACCACATTGGATTTGAAATGAAACCTCTACAACAGAATTCAAGTGCAGATTGTAACGTTTAATTTGAAGGGTTGAACAAAAATATCTGATAGAAAATGTAGGAATTGTACACATTTCTTTACAAACACTCCACATTTTAGGAGGTCAAAAGTAATTGGACAAATAAACATAACCCAAACAAAATATTTTTATTTTCAATATTTTGTTGCGAATCCTTTGGAGGCAATCACTGCCTTAAGTCTGGAACCCATGGACATCACCAAACGCTGGGTTTCCTCCTTCTTAATGCTTTGCCAGGCCTTTACAGCCGCAGCCTTCAGGTCTTGCTTGTTTGTGGGTCTTTCCGTCTTAAGTCTGGATTTGAGCAAGTGAAATGCGGCTCAATTGGGTTAAGATCTGGTGATTGACTTGGCCATTGCAGAATGTTCCACTTTTTTGCACTCATGAACTCCTGGGTAGCTTTGGCTGTATGCTTGGGGTCATTGTCCATCTGTACTATGAAGCGCCGTCCAATCAACTTTGCAGCATTTGGCTGAATCTGGGTTGAAAGTATATCCCGGTACACTTCAGAATTCATCCGGCTACTCTTGTCTGCTGTTATGTCATCAATAAACACAAGTGACCCAGTGCCATTGAAAGCCATGCATGCCCATGCCATCACGTTGCCTCCACCATGTTTTACAGAGGATGTGGTGTGCCTTGGATCATGTGCCGTTCCCTTTCTTCTTCCCATCATTCTGGTACAGGTTGATCTTTGTCTCATCTGTCCATAGAATACTTTTCCAGAACTGAGCGGCTTCTTGAGGTGTTTTTCAGCAAATGTAACTCTGGCCTGTCTATTTTTGGAATTGATGAATGGTTTGCATCTAGATGTGAACCCTTTGTATTTACTGTCATGGAGTCTTCTCTTTACTGTTGACTTAGAGACAGATACACCTACTTCACTGAGAGTGTTCTGGACTTCAGTTGATGTTGTGAACGGGTTCTTCTTCACCAAATAAAGTATGCGGTGATCATCCACCACTGTTGTCATCCGTGGACGCCCAGGCCTTTTACAGTTCCCAAGCTCACCAGTCAATTCCTTTTTTCTCAGAATGTACCCAACTGTTGATTTTGCTACTCCAAGCATGTCTGCTATCTCTCTGATGGATTTTTTCTTTTTTTTCAGCCTCAGGATGTTCTGCTTCACCTCAATAGAGAGTTCCTTTGACCGCATGTTGTCTGGTCACAGCAACAGCTTCCAAATGCAAAACCACACACCTGGAATCCACCCCTGACCTTTTAACTACTTCATTGATTACAGGTTAATGAGGGAGACGCCTTCAGAGTTAATTGCAGCCCTTAGAGTCCATTGTCCAATTACTTTTGGTCCCTTGAAAAAGAGGAGGCTATGCATTACAGAGCTATGATTTCTAAACCCTTTCTCCAATTTGGATGTGGAAACTCTCATATTGCAGCTGGGAGTGTGCACTTTCAGCCCATATTATATATATAATTGTATTTCTGAACATGTTTTTGTAAACAGCTAAAATAACAAAACTTGTGTCACTGTCCAAATATTTCTGGCCCTAACTGTATACCCATGTATCATGCCCAGTCTATGGGAAAAAGGCGCGACACCTATGGAGTATTAATGCTAACAGACAGAGTCAGTGTGTCATCTAGCTAGTAGGCATAATTACCAGAGCCGTCACTGGCCATCTTGCATGGGGCAGCAGGGGTGAGGGGTGGTCCGGACCAGGGGACCCCAACGCCTTTCGTGACCTCAGTATACCGGTCACTTCATCAGGGGATGCTCCAGGCTCCTCCATCGGAGATTTTTATATCCACTCGCGTCACCGGAAGTGACGTTACGCAAGCCGGTCACCAGACCGGAACTATGCGCGGCCGTGTCACAGCACACTGCACCGCCCACAGCGCCAACATCAGGCCACACGTGCGCTCACGGTCGCAGGGACGCGTCACCATAGCGACCGCGCGCGCACAGAGCCCGAACATCAGCGCTGATAGGCAGGAGGTCCTGTGACACCGCGCGCATAGAGGGACAAGCAGAGACAAGGGGGGGGATTTGCACCAGTTACCATAATGATCTATTAACCCAGTGTGCCAGAGTATTACATTATTTAGAATCATACATATGATATAGCAGTAAGCAGTGACACATATAGCGCACTGGTACGGTGTTCTTCTGATTCCCAGGTAGATTATGCAATTTCCACACAAATAGTCCTCAAGTTATTCCTTAGGAGACCTTGCTTGTTAGTAAAAAGAGCCAGAAAAATCCCACAGAAGCCAAGGGAGGAACCTAAAAAAATCCTTAAAAAAGGAAATAAAAACATAAATGTGTCAGAAAAAAACTGACTAAAAACATTTGAGAGGTACAAAAGATCAGGACACGCCAGGCAGCAGCGGCTACAGAAAAGGTGCAAAGCTTAGGTCTTCATTTAGACCTTTTGGTGACATTGTGTCCAATGCCACAATCCACTTTGTTTTCCGTTGTGACAGTACTTTACGGACATCACCACCCCCATACCCCCGTGTACCACGTCAATACCTCTGAACATCAGGGTCGACGGGTCACTATTGTGGTATTTCAGGAAATGACGTGGTAATGTCTTCAAAGTGGTTTGGTCTATCACTGTGGGGGCCGCGACAATGCCCCTCACATGCTCCCTCACCCTCCTCCTCAGCTCCCTACATGTCCTCCCCACATATATCTTACGGCAGGAGCACGTGGCATAATATACCACGCAACTCGTGCCGCACGATACGTATTCACGGATGTCATAGGAACGAGAACCATCGGAGGAGGAGAAGGAAGCAACGCGCTGGACATTCTCACAGGCCACACAGTGACCACAGGGATAACATCCCTTTAGAGGTCTCCTAGCTCCAAACAGGCCTGATGGAGTTGTTAGGTGGTGACTGTGGACTAGTAAATCCTTCAAATTTTTTGAACGTCTGGCCGTCATGAGGGGACGGTCAGATAGAGAACCTTTCAGATAAGGGTCGGAAAGGAGTATCGGCCAGTGTCTGTTAAGTATTTCTCTCATCTTATCCCACCCCTGGTTAAAGGTGGATATAAACCGAATCGGCTGGACGTCGGGAGTTACAGGTTTATTAGGACTATATAACAGAGAATCCCTAGGGGTATTTTTTGCCCGTAGGTATGCACGTTTAATTGACCTATTACTATACCCTCTTTCATGAAAACGATCCTTCAGATCCTGGGCTTGTTTTTCGAACAGTTCTGCGGACGAGCAAATACGTCTCATCCGCAAGAACTGTCCGATAGGGACAGCGCGTATGGTGGACCGTTCATGCGAGGATGATGCATATAAGAGGGAATTCACTGCAGTTGACTTTCTAAAGACATCAGTCTGCATGGTGCCATTAAGACCGACCTCCATGCAAATGTCCAGAAAGTCAATCCTATGAACATCAGATTTGTAAGTCAATCTTATATTCACCTCAATCCGCACCAATCCCCGCATGAATTCATCAAGCTGCTCCAGTCCGCCCCGCCACAAAATAAACAAATCGTCGATGTAACGGAGCCAGCACTGCACATGGGCGTCGGCCGGCCCGCCCCCACGTCCCTGCAACCGTGCGCGCACGTGTGGCCTGACGTTGGCGCGGTGGGCGGTGCAGTGTGCTGTGACACGGCCGCGCATAGTTCCGGTCTGGTGACCGGCTTGCGTAACGTCACTTCCGGTGACGCGAGCGGATATAAAAATCTCCGATGGAGGAGCCTGGAGCATCCCCTGATGAAGTGACCGGTATACTGAGGTCACGAAACGCGTTGGGGTCCCCTGGTCCGGACCACCCCTCACCCCTGCTGCCCCATGCAAGATGGCCAGTGACGGCTCTGGTAATTATGCCTACTAGCTAGATGACACACTGACTCTGTCTGTTAGCATTAATACTCCATAGGTGTCGCGCCTTTTTCCCATAGACTGGGCATGATACATGGGTATATCTATTCTATCCTGATCCACAATAGTCCACAAGGGATATAATACATGGAACATGTTGCAATGTCATTGTAAACTTTTATCCACATGGCTTTGTAGGTGATTGATGTTTAAGGTACCCACATAAGTGGTTTATTGTATATGGGTCTCTGCGCAGACACCAGCCTTTATATGTATGGACAAGACATGTTATGTGTGTCTGATATAGTGTAATATATGTGAACCGTCCTGTGGCTACCTGCATGGAGCACTTTGTGATCTTCCCCTCCTTGTCTTTGTTTTTGTCAACACCAAATAAATTTGATACTTTTTCATGATATAATTCAAGTCTATACTCCTTGTCTATGTTATGCAATCAGGTGACTGGACAGATACTATAGCGATTAGGTGACTGAAATATACGGAGGAAGCGGCGATCAAGTGACTGGAAAATATGGAGGAAGCGACGATCAAGTGACTGAAAGATATGGAGGAAGCGGTGATCAGGAGAGGAGACAAAGATCAGGTGATTGGAAAATATGGAGGAAGCGGCGATCAGGTGACTGGAAGATACGGAGGAAGTGGTGATCAGGTGACTGGAAGATACAGAGGAAGCAACGATCAGGTGACTGGAAGATATGGAGAAAGTGGCGATCAGGTGATTGGAAGATACGGAGGAAGCAACGATCAGGTGACTGGAAGATATGGAGAAATCAACGATCAGGTGACTAGTAGATATGGAGGAAGTGGTGATCAGGTGACTGGAAGATACGGAGGAAGTGGCGATCAGGTGATTGGAAGATACGGAGGAAGCAACGATCAGGTGACTGGAAGATATGAAGGAAGCAACGATCAGGTGACTGAACAGAGACTATAGCGTTCAGGTGACTGAAATATATGGAGGAAGCGGCGATCAGGTGACTGGAAGATATGGAGGAAAAGGCGATCAGGTGACTGGAAGATATGAAGGAAGCAACGATCAGGTGACTGGAAGATGTGAAGGAAGCGACAATCAGGTGACTGAACAGAGACTATAGCGTTCAGGTGACTGAAATATATGGAGGAAGCGGCGATCAGGTGACTGGAAGATATGGAGGAAAAGGCGATCAGGTGACTGGAAGATGTGGAGGAAGCGACGATCAGGTGACTGGAAGATACGGAGGAAGTAGCGATCAGTAGTGACGGGTGAGTCCTAAATTACTCGGAATCGCTTGACTCTAGTGAGTCCGAGCCTGGGACTCGCTACTCGTTGCGAGTCTAGCGAGTCCAATGTTAATGAATGGGGAAGCGAGTAATAGCGAGTAATGTGCGATTTACAAATCACAGATGTGTCTCGGAAAGCGCTCGCATTGCCGTTTTGGCGGGTTAACTGTGTGCTAACACTTGGCAGTGAAGCAGCACACTAGTCCCTGCAAAAATTATTAAGTGCGCACAAGTAGTCGCACAAGTAGGTGGCGTACGTGCTATTTGCAGGTAGGAGAGCAGCAACGCACTGGTCTGCCACAGAGAAAATAAAGCTGAAGGGGTTATTATGACCCAAAATCTATCAGCTGCAAAAAAATAAGAAATAGTACCTCAGCTAAGCCTCTGACTTCAGCTATTAGGAAAGCTGAGTGAGTAAGCTAAGCTATGAGGTCGCTCCTGTGTGCACTGTAATGGTGGGTTTACACGTCATGATATCGTATACAACGGCGCGGGAGCGCGCATTTCGTGCCCGGTTTTCCCTGAATCGCATCGGCGGTTTACACGCTGCGATATCGGGATACAACGTCCCTACGATGTATACGCCCCCCGACCCAGGAACGACCATTTAACATGGGAGTGAATGGGTGACGTTGCAGTACACATCGGAGTTGGGCTGTCACACGGGACGATCCGGCTCCAACCGGCATCCGATATCGGGCCGTTGAATAGCATGCTCATTCGACCCCCGATATCGGTTTACCATCGTTCCTGCATCGCATTGGATGTTCACACCGTACAACGCACGAACGATATCGGGTCCAACGCACGAACCACGTGACTTTTGGTCGGAGTTGGACGCAGATATCGCAACGTGTAAACCCACCATAAAGGCTGCTCCTCCCTGCCTGCCTGCCTACAGTCCTCTACACAGTACTCCTCTGTCCTCCTGGTAGCTCTCAGAAGAGCTGTTTGGGTTAAATATAAGGAATTTTTAAGTTTCCCTACACTGACTGACACTCCCTATGATCTGCTCCAGCATCTACCTCACCCTGCACTAGCTCAGATCGTCACAGGAATGTGGAGGAAATGGCGGTGGCAAGGCTTATATACAGCCTCGCCTCTCATACATGACATAGGCATCACGATGGACAGAAGCCAATCATAGTCCTGCCACAACCAACGTGGCTGTGGCATTACTGAATATGATTGGCTAACATGCTTGTCCATCTTCACAAGTTTTCTGACCTAACACGCTAGGCTGTCTCGGAAGCTTTGTCGGAACATAACAGATACTGTATTCGCGAGTTCCGAATACAGTATACAGGACTCGGATTCGTAGACTCGCTCAGACTCGCTGCTGACAGCGGGTATCCGTGAAGCGGTGCGATTGTTTAAACGATTTGGGGAGATTCAAGCTACATAGCGATGTGATATAGCGAGTCTAGCGAGTGAGAAAAAGTAAACTGACAAAACTAGGATTGCCATTGACTTGCATTGGACTCGTTACTGTGCGAGTAATCGCTGGGAAACTCGCCGAGTACAGAGTCCTGCGAGTCCCTTACTACTCACCGAGTAACGAGTCCTAGCGAGTAGACTCGCCCATCCCTAGCGATCAGGTAACTGAAAGATATGGAGGAAGTGGTGATCAGGTAACTGAAAGATATGGAGGAAGTGGTGATCAGGTGATTGGGAGATATGGAGGAAGCGGCGATCAGGTGACTGGAAGATATGGAGGAAGCGACGATCAGGTGACTAGAAGATATGGAGGAAGCGGCGATCAGGTGACTGAACAGAGACTATAGCGTTCAGGTGACTGAAATATATGGAGGAAGTGGTGATCAGGTGACTGGAAGATACGGAGGAAAAGGCGATCAGGTGACTGGAAGATAAGGAGGAAGTGGTGATCAGGTGACTGGAAGATACGGAGGAGACAAAGATCAGGTGACTGGAAGATACAGAGGAAGCAACGATCAGGTGACTGGAAGATATGGAGGAAGCGACGATCAGGTAACTGAAAGATACAGAGAAAGTGGTGATCAGGTGACTAGAAGATACAGAGGAAGTGGTGATCAGGTGACTAGAAGATACAGAGGAAGTGGCGATCAGGTGACTGGAAGATACAGAGGAAGTGGCGATCGGGTGATTGGAAAATATGGATGAAGTGGCGATCAGGTGACTGGAAGATACAGAGGAAACAACGATCAGGTGACTGGAAAATATGGAGGAAGCGGCGATCAGGTGACTGGAAGATACGGAGGAAGTGGCGATCAGGTGACTAGAAGATACAGAGGAAGCAACGATCAGGAGACTGGTAGATATGGAGGAAGTGGTGATCAGGTGACTGGAAGATACAGAGGAAGTGGTGATCAGGTGATTGGGAGATATGGAGGAAGCGGCGATCAGGTGACTGGAAGATACAGAGGAAACAACGATCAGGTGACTGGAAAATATGGAGGAAGCGGCGATCAGGTGACTGGAAGATACGGAGGAAGTGGCGATCAGGTGACTAGAAGATACAGAGGAAGCAACGATCAGGAGACTGGAAGATACGGAGGAAGTGGTGATCAGGTGACTGGAAGATACAGAGGAAGTGGTGATCAGGTGATTGGGAGATATGGAGGAAGCGGCGATCAGGTGACTGGAAGATACGGAGGAATCGGCGATCAGGTGACTAAACAGAGACTATAGCGTTCAGGTGTCTGAAATATATGGAGGAAGCGGCGATCAGGTGACTGGAAGATATGGAGGAAGTGGCGATCAGTCAGGTGACTGAAAGATATGTAGGAAGTGGTGATCAAGTGACTGAAAGATACGGAGGAAGCAACGATCAGGTGACTGGAAGATACGGAGGAAGTGGCGATCAGGTAACTGAAAGATATGGAGGAAGTGGTGATCAGGTGACTAGAAGATACGGAGGAAGTGGTGATCAGCTGACTGGAAGATACAGAGGAAGCAACGATCAGGTGACTGGAAGATACGGATGAAGCGACGATCAGGTGACTGGAAGATACGGAGGAAGTGGCGATCAGGTAACTGAAAGATATGTAGGATGTGGTGATCAGGTGACTGGAAGATATGGAAGAAGTGGCGATCAGGTGACTGGAAGATATGGAAGAAGTGGCGATCAGGTGACTGGAAGATATGGAAGAAGTGGCGATCAGGTGACTGGAAGATATGGAGGAGACAAAGATCAGGTGACTGGAAAATATGGAGGAAGTGGCGATCAGGTGACTAGAAGATACGGAGGAAGTGGCGATCAGGTGACTGGAAGATACGGGGGAAGTGGCGATCAGGTGACTGGAAGATACAGAGGAAGCAATGATCAGGTGACTGGAAGATATGGAGGAAGTGGCGATGAGATGATTGGAAGATACGGAGGAAGCAATGATCAGGTGACTGGAAGATGTGGAGGAAGCGACGATCAGGTGACTGGTTGATATGGAGGAAGTGGTGATCAGGTGACTGGAAGATACGGAGGAAGCGACGATCAGGTGACTAGAAGATATGGAGGAAGCGGCGATCAGGTGACTGGAAGATACGGAGGAAAAGGCGATCAGGTGACTGGAAGATATGGAGGAAGTGGTGATCAAGTGACTGGAAGATACAGAGGAAGTAGCGATCAGGTGACTGGAAGATGTGGAGGAAGCGACGATCAGGTGACTGGAAGATATGGAGGAAGCGGCGATCAGGTGACTGAAAGATATGGAGGAAGCAGCGATCAGGTGACTGGAAGATACGGAGGAGAAAAAGATCAGGTGACTGGAAGATACAGAGGAAGTGGTGATCAGGTGACTGAAAGATATGGAGAAAGCGAGGATCAGGTGACTGAAAGATACGGAGGAGACAAAGATCAGGTGACTGGAAAATATGGAGGAAACGGCAATCAGGGACTGGACAGATACTATAGCGATTAGGCGACTGAAATATACGGAGGAAGCGGCGATCAGGTGACTGGAAGATACGGAGGAAAAGGCGATCAGGTGACTGGAAGATACGGAGGAAAAGGCGATCAGGTGACTGGAAGATATGGAGGAAGTGGTGATCAAGTGACTGGAAGATACAGAGGAGACAAAGATCAGGTGACTGGAAAATATAGAGGAAGCGGTGATCAGGTGACTGGAAGATGTGGAGGAAGCGACGATCAGGTGACTGGAAGATATGGAGGAAGCGGCATTCAGGTGTCTGAAAGATATGGAGGAAGCGGCGATCAGGTGACTGGAAGATACGGAGGAGACAAAGATCAGGTGACTGGAAAATATAGAGGAAGCGGTGATCAGGTGACTGGACAGAGACTATAGCGTTCGGGTGACTGAAATATACGGAGGAAGCGGCTATCAGGTGACTGGAAGATACGGAGGAAGCGGCTATCAGGTGACTAGAAGATACGGAGGAAGCGGAGATCAGGTGGCTGGACAGAGACGATAGAGATCAGATGATTGGATGGAGAAGATGGTGATCAGGTGACTGTAAGATATGGAGGACTCTTCAAAGTCCTGTGTCTGATGTCCCCTCTACTCTGGACTATCTACATCTGACCCCAGGACTCACCTCTTCATAGTCCTGTGTCTGATGTCCTATCCTCTGGACTATCTACACCGGACCCCAGGACTCACCTCTTCATAGTCCTGTGTCTGATGTCCTGTCCTCTGGACTATCTACACCAGACCCCAAGACTCACCTCTTCATAGTCCTGTGTCTGATGTCCTGTCCTCTGGACTATCTACACCGGACTCCAGGACTCACCTCTTCATAGTCCTGTGTCTGATGTCCTCTCCTCTGGACTATCTACACCAGACTCCAGGACTCACCTCTTCATAGTCCTGTGTCTGATGTCCTCTCTCCTCTGGACTATCTACACCAGACTCCAGGACTCACCTCTTCATAGTCCTGTGTCTGATGTCCTCTCCTCTGGACTATCTACACCAGACTCCAGGACTCACCTCTTCATAGTCCTGTGTCTGATGTCCTCTCCTCTGGACTATCTACACCGGACCCCAGGACTCACCCCTTCATAGTCCTGTGTCTGATGTCCTGTCCTCTGGACTATCTACACCAGACCCCAGGACTCACCTCTTCATAGTCCTGTGTCTGATGTCCTCTCCTCTGGACTATCTACACCGGACCCCAGGACTCACCTCTTCATAGTCCTGTCTCTGATGTCCTATCCTCTGGACTATCTACACCGGACCCCAGGACTCACCTCTTCATAGTCCTGTGTCTGATGTCCTCTCTCCTCTGGACTATCTACACCTGACTCCAGGACTCACCTCTTCATAGTCCTGTGTCTGATGTCCTCTCCTCTGGACTATCTACACCGGACTCCAGGACTCACCTCTTCATAGTCCTGTGTCTGATGTCCTCTCCTCTGGACTATCTACACCAGACTCCAGGACTCACCTCTTCATAGTCCTGTGTCTGATGTCCTCTCCTCTTGACTATCTACACCAGACTCCAGGACTCACCTCTTCATAGTCCTGTGTCTGATGTCCTCTCCTCTGGACTATCTACACCGGACCCCAGGACTCACCTCTTCATAGTCCTGTGTCTGATGTCCTCTCCTCTGGACTATCTACACCAGACCCCAGGACTCACCTCTTCATAGTCCTGTGTCTGATGTCCTCTCCTCTGGACTATCTACACCAGACTCCAGGACTCACCTCTTCATAGTCCTGTGTCTGATGTCCTCTCCTCTGGACTATCTACACCGGACCCCAGGACTCACCTCTTCATAGTCCTGTGTCTGATGTCCTCTCTCCACTGGACTATCTATACCAGACTCCAGGACTCCCCTCTTCATAGTCCTGTGTCTGATGTCCTCTCCTCTGGACTATCTACACCAGACCCCAGGACTCACCTCTTCATAGTCCTGTGTCTGATGTCCTCTCCTCTGGACTATGTACACCAGACTCCAGGACTCACCTCTTCATAGTCCTGTGTCTGATGTCCTCTCCTCTTGACTATCTACACGAGACTCCAGGACTCACCTCTTCATAGTCCTGTGTCTGATGTCCTCTCCTCTGCACTATCTACACCAGGCCCCAGGACTCACCTCTTCATAGTCCTGTGTCTGATGTCCTCTCCTCTGGACTATCTACACCAGACTCCAGGACTCACCTCTTCATAGTCCGTGTCTGATGTCCTCTCCTCTGACTATCTACACCGACCCAGGACTCACCTCTTCATAGTCCTGTGTCTGATGTCCTTCCTCTGGACTATCTACACCAGACCCCAGGACTCACCTCTTCATAGTCCTGTGTCTGATGTCCTCTCCTCTGGACTATCTACACGGACCCAGGACTCACCTCTTCATAGTCCTGTGTCTGATGTCCTCTCCTCTGACTATCTACACGACTCCAGGACTCACCTCTTCATAGTCCTGTGTCTGATGTCCTCTCTCTGGACTATCTACACCGACCCAGGCTCACCTCTTCATAGTCCTGTGTCTGATGTCCTGTCCTCTGGACTATCTACACCGGACCCAGGACTCACCTCTTCATAGTCCTGTGTCTGATGTCCTATCCTTGGACTATCTACACCGACCCAGACCACCTCTCATAGTCCTGTGTCTATGTCCTCTCCTCTGGACTATCTACACCAGACTCCAGGACTCACCTCTTCATAGTCCTGTGTCTGATGTCCCTCTCCTCTGGACTATCTACACCAGACCCAGGACTCACCTCTTCATAGTCCTGTGTCTGATGTCCTCTCCTCTGGACTATCTACACCAGGACCCCAGGACTCACCTCTTCATAGTCCTGTGTCTGATGTCCTCTCCTCTGGACTATCTACACCAGACTCCAGGACTCACCTCTTCATAGTCCTGTGTCTGATGTCCTCTCTCTCTGGACTATCTACACCAGGACCCAGGACTCACCTCTTCATAGTCCTGTGTCTGATGTCCTCTCCTCTGGACTATCTACACCGACCCCAGGACTCACCTCTTCATAGTCCTGTGTCTGATGTCCCTCTCCTCTGGACTATCTACACCGACCCCAGGACTCACCTCTTCATAGTCCTGTGTCTGATGTCCTCTCCTCTGGACTATCTACACCGGACCCCAGGACTCACCTCTTCATAGTCCTGTGTCTGATGTCCTCTCCTCTTGGACTATCTACACCAGACTCCCAGGACTCACCTCTTCATAGTCCTGTGTCTGATGTCCTCTCCTCTGGACTATCTACACCAGACCCCAGGACTCACCTCTTCATAGTCCTGTGTCTGATGTCCTCTCCTCTGGACTATCTACACCAGACCCCAGGACTCACCTCTTCATAGTCCTGTGTCTGATGTCCCCTCTACTCTGGACTATCTACACCGGACCCCAGGACTCACCTCTTCATAGTCCTGTGTCTGATGTCCTCTCCTCTGGACTATCTACACCGGACCCCAGGACTCACCTCTTCATAGTCCTGTGTCTGATGTCCCTCTCCTCTGGACTATCTACACCAGACCCAGGACTCACCTCTTCATAGTCCTGTGTCTGATGTCCTCTCCTCTGGACTATCTACACCGGACCCCAGGACTCACCTCTTCATAGTCCTGTGTCTGATGTCCTCTCCTCTGGACTATCTACACCAGACTCCCAGGACTCACCTCTTCATAGTCCTGTGTCTGATGTCCTCTCCTCTGGACTATCTACACCAGACTCCAGGACTCACCTCTTCATAGTCCTGTGTCTGATGTCCTCTCCTCTGGACTATCTACACCGGACCCCAGGACTCACCTCTTCATAGTCCTGTGTCTGATGTCCTCTCCTCTGGACTATCTACACCGGACCCCAGGACTCACCTCTTCATAGTCCTGTGTCTGATGTCCTCTCCTCTGGACTATCTACACCAGACTCCAGGACTCACCTCTTCATAGTCCTGTGTCTGATGTCCTCTCTCCTCTGGACTATCTACACCAGACTCCAGGACTCACCTCTTCATAGTCCTGTGTCTGATGTCCTCTCCTCTGGACTATCTACACCGGACCCCAGGACTCACCTCTTCATAGGCTGTATCTGAAGTCCTCTCCTCTGGACTATCTACACCAGACTCCAGGACTCACCTCTTCATAGTCCTGTGTCTGATGTCCTCTCCTCTGGACTATCTACACCGGACCCCAGGACTCACCTCTTCATAGTCCTGTGTCTGATGTCCTCTCCTCTGGACTATCTACACCGGACCCCAGGACTCACCTCTTCATAGTCCTGTGTCTGATGTCCTCTCCTCTGGACTATCTACACCGGACCCCAGGACTCACCTCTTCATAGGCTGTATCTGAAGTCCTCTCCTCTGGACTATCTACACCAGACTCCAGGACTCACCTCTTCATAGTCCTGTGTCTGATGTCCTCTCCTCTGGACTATCTACACCGGACCCCAGGACTCACCTCTTCATAGGCTGTATCTGAAGTCCTCTCCTCTGGACTATCTACACCAGACTCCAGGACTCACCTCTTCATAGGCTGTATCTAAAGTCCTCTCCTCTGGACTATCTACACCAGACTCCAGGACTCACCTCTTCATAGTCCTGTGTCTGTTGTCCTCTCTCCTCTGGACTATCTACACCAGACTCCAGGACTCACCTCTTCATAGTCCTGTGTCTGATGTCCTGTCCTCTGGACTATCTACACCAGACCCCAGGACTCACCTTTTCATAGTCCTGTGTCTGATGTCCTCTCCTCTGGACTATCTACACCGGACCCCAGGACTCACCTCTTCATAGTCCTGTGTCTGATGTCCTCTCCTCTGGACTATCTACACCGGACCCCAGGACTCACCTCTTCATAGGCTGTATCTGAAGTCCTCTCCTCTGGACTATCTACACCAGACTCCAGGACTCACCTCTTCATAGTCCTGTGTCTGATGTCCTCTCCTCTGGACTATCTACACCGGACCCCAGGACTCACCTCTTCATAGTCCTGTGTCTGATGTCCTCTCCTCTGGACTATCTACACCGGACCCCAGGACTCACCTCTTCATAGGCTGTATCTGAAGTCCTCTCCTCTGGACTATCTACACCAGACCCCAGAACTCACCTCTTCATAGTCCTGTGTCTGATGTCCTCTCTCCTCTGGACTATCTACACCAGACTCCAGGACTCACCTCTTCATAGTCCTGTGTCTGATGTCCTCTCCTCTGGACTATCTACACCAGACTCCAGGACTCACCTCTTCATAGTCCTGTGTCTGATGTCCTCTCCTCTGGACTATCTACACCGGACTCCAGGACTCACCTCTTCATAGTCCTGTGTCTGATGTCCTCTCCTCTGGACTATCTACACCAGACTCCAGGACTCACCTCTTCATAGTCCTGTGTCTGATGTCCCCTCTCCTCTGGACTATCTACACCGGACCCCAGGACTCACCTCTTCATAGTCCTGTGTCTGATGTCCCCTCTCCTCTGGACTATCTACACCGGACCCCAGGACTCACCTCTCCATAGTCCTGTGTCTGATGTCCGCTCCTCTGGACTATCTACACCAGACCCCAGGACTCACCTCTTCATAGTCCTGTGTCTGATGTCCTCTCCTCTGGACTATCTACACCAGACCCCAGGACTCACCTCTTCATAGTCCTGTGTCTGATGTCCTCTCCTCTGGACTATCTACACCAGACCCCAGGACTCACCTCTTCATAGTCCTGTGTCTGATGTCCTCTCCTCTGGACTATCTACACCAGACCCCAGGACTCACCTCTTCATAGGCTGTATCTGATGTCCTCTCTTTTGGACCCGGGACGCTCCACGGTGTTTTCTGAGCTCCTCAGTCCGTGACCTTCAGCGCTGAGCACAATCCTTCAGTGTATTAATATCCTGAGGAGAAGACGGAGAGTCTGAGTGATCAAACTTTGAGACATAGGATGAAAGATGACATTTCCAGATAACAGTGTGAGATTGCAGAAATTTCTAAATCTTCACCACTTGACCATAAACACCCATAAATACAATGTGACTAATAACCTGGAGTTACCGATGAGGTCTTCCAGTCCCATCTCTGGTTTCTTCCATCCCTATCTATAAGCCCTTCCAGCACTCTCTGTAGACCCTTTCAGCCCTTCATCTAGGCCCTTCCAGCACTCTCTGTAGACCCTTTCAGCCCTACCTCTAGGTTCTTCTAGCCCTACCTCCAGGCTCTTCCTGCCCTACCTCCAGGTTCTTCCAGCCCTACCATTAAGTTCTTCCAGCTCTACCTCTAGGCTCTTCCAGCTCTACCTCTTGGCTCTTCCAGCCCTACCTCTAGGCTCTTCCAGCCCTACCTCTAGGCTCTTCCAGCTCTACCTCTAGGCTCTGCCAGCCCTACCTCTAGGCTCTTCCAGCCCTACCTCTAGGCTCTTCCAGCCCTACCTCTAGGCTCTTCCAGCCCTACCTCTAGGCTCTTCCAGCTCTACCTCCAGGCTCTTCCTGCCCTACCTCCAGGTTCTTCCAGCTCTACCTCTAGGCTCTGCCAGCCCTACCCCTAGGCTCTGCCAGCCCTACCTCTAGGCTCTTCCAGCCCTACCTCTAGGCTCTTCCAGCCCTACCTCTAGGCTCTTCCAGCCCTACCTCTAGGCTCTTCCAGCTCTACCTCCAGGCTCTTCCTGCCCTACCTCCAGGTTCTTCCAGCTCTACCTCTAGGCTCTTCCAGCCCTACCTCTAGGCTCTTCCAGCCCTACCTCTATAGTCTTCCAGCCCTACCTCTAGGCTCTTCCAGCTCTACCTCTAGGCTCTGCCAGCCCTACCTCTAGGCTCTTCCTGCCCTACCTCTAGGCTCTGCCAGCCCTACCTCTAGGCTCTTCCAGCTCTACCTCTAGGCTCTGCCAGCCCTACCTCTAGGCTCTTCCTGCCCTACCTCTAGGCTCTTCCAGCCCTACCTCTAGGCTCTTCCAGCTCTACCTCTAGGCTCTTCCAGCCCTACCTCTAGGCTCTGCCAGCCCTACCTCTAGGCTCTTCCAGCCCTACCTCTAGGCTCTTCCAGCTCTACCTCCAGTCTCTGCCAGCCCAACCTCTAGGCTCTTCCAGCCCTACCTCTAGGCTCTTCCAGCTCTACCTCTAGGCTCTTCCAGCCCTACCTCTAGGCTCTGCCAGCCCTACCTCTAGGCTCTTCCAGCCCTACCTCTAGGCTCTTCCAGCTCTACCTCCAGTCTCTGCCAGCCCAACCTCTTGGCTCTTCCAGCACTCCCTCTAGGCTCTTCCAGCACTACCTCTAGGCTCTGCCAGCCCTACCTCTAGGCTCTTCCTGCCCTACCTCTAGGCTCTTCCAGCCCTACCTCTAGGCTCTGCCAGCCCTCCCTCTAGGTCCTCTTCCAGCACTCCCTCTAGGCCTCCCAGCATTACCTATAATCCCACTCTATATTGAGATTCACCATAGAACCATTCAAGCAGTGCTATCGCTTCAGTTCTTGACACTTTCTATACAGCAGTTGTACCACGGCTATTTCTCTTTACCCCAGCACCATTAAGCACCCTCTGCTAAACAATCTCTTCTCCACCAGGAGGAACCCAATCAGCCTAATTCATCTTTCATCAACGAATTCTGACAACCGACAACCGATAAGAGAAGTGAACACACTGGTCTAACATCCAGGGGAAGAGCATTCCGGGGCACAAGGGCAGCACAGGAGAAGACTTGCAGATGTGAGGTTTTTAATAGTTGTATGTGATAGCTGTCCAAAACTGGTTATTAGGAATCCGTGTGTGGGGTAAATCGAGGTAAGAGACGGAAGAAGGGTGTGCGGATGATGTGACCGGCGCGGTGCGGAGGGGTCAGTACAAGGGTGAGATGGAGCGACTGACCACTTCACCCTCAGAGAGGTATCACGGCTTTATCTTAATGAAGAGTCTACATTATGTGAGAAGTTTTACAACTTTCTTATATACTTTGAGCCATTTTTAAGATCTCTGCTTGCTGTCAGTAAGTGACAATGTGACTATTGATGTAGATTGTTTCAGGGATTATGCTCCAGTATTAATGTGTGTAGACCTTGCCCTCAGCTAGGGATCTGCAGGTGGGGTGTACTGATTTATACTCGAGCCGCCTCACCTGGTCTGTGTCCGGCTCTGCGGTGCGGTCACAGCGTCCTCATGTCTGGTGTGGAGGGCGGTGGATGTGACGGAGGGGCAAAATATGTACAACATGTGCCCCGGCCTCAGATTACAGCACGCGGGTAACATTATACCCCTCATTACCCAACAGCAGCAACTGCCGCGTGCATGGAGCCCCATCTATAGGAGAACAGACATAACGGGGTGATAATATACAACCCATGAAGTGTGGACAGTGCGACTCCCAGCTGGAGAAACTAGACCCCGCTTATAATGGACAACGGTGTAATGAGACCTCGGTGAGGCCGGAGAGAAACAGAGGCAGACTGGTAAGATAAGTGTGAACAGTCACAAGAGAAAGAGCCCGGGGTCAGGAGCCAGAGCCCGGGGTCAGGAGCAAGTGCCCGGGGTCAGGAGCAAGTGCCCAGGGTCAGGAGAAAGTGGCCAGGGTCAGAAGAAAGTGCCCAGGGGTCAGGAGAAAGTGCCCAGGGGTCAGAAGCAAGAGCCCGGGGTCAGAAGAAAGTGCCCAGGGGTCAGGAGAAAGTGCCCAGGGGTCAGGAGAAAGTGCCCAGGGGTCAGAAGCAAGAGTCCAGGGTCAAGAAAAAAAGCCTGGAGTCATGGTCACAGCATCAGGAAGAATAGCCAAGGGTCATGGTCACAACGTCAGGAGACAGAGCCCGGGGTCAGGAGACAGAGCCCGGGGTCAGGAGACAGAGCCCGGGGTCAGGAGACAGAGCCCGGGGTCAGGAGACAGAGCCCGGGGTCAGGAGACAGAGCCCGGGGTCAGGAGACAGAGCCCGGGGTCAGGAGACAGAGCCCGGGGTCAGGAGACTGTGCCCAGGGTCAGAAGACTGTGCCCAGGGTCAGGAGAAAGTGCCCAGGGTCAGGAGAAAGTGCCCAGGGTCAGGAGAAAGTGCCCAGGGTCAGGAGACAGTGCCCATGGTCAGGGGACAGTGCACAGGGTCAGGAGAAAGTGCACAGGGTCAGGAGCAAGAGCCCAGGGTCAGGAGCAAGAGCCCAGGGTCAGGAGAAAGTGCACAGGGTCAGGAGAAAGTGCACAGGGTCAGGAGCAAGAGCACAGGGTCAGGAGAAAGTGCCCAGGGTCAGGAGCAAGAGCACAGGGTCAGAAGCAAGAGCCCAGGGTCAGGAGCAAGAGCACAGGGTCAGGAGAAAGTGCCCAGGGTCAGGAGAAAGTGCCCAGGGTCAGGAGCAAGAGCCCAGGGTCAGGAGCAAGAGCCCAAGGTCAGGAGCAAGAGCCCAGGGTCAGAAGAAAGAGCCCGGGGGTCAGGAGAAAGTGCCCAGGGTCAGGAGAAAGTGCCCAGGGTCAGGAGAAAGAGCCCAGGGTCAGGAGAAAGTGCCCAGGGTCAGGAGCAAGAGCCCAGGGTCAGAAGAAAGAGCCCGGGGGTCAGGAGAAAGTGCCCAGGGTCAGGAGAAAGTGCCCAGGGTCAGGAGAAAGAGCCCAGGGTCAGAAGAAAGAGCCTGGAGTCATGGTCACAGCATCAGGAAGAATAGCCAAGGGTCATGGTCACAACGTCAGGAGACAGAGACCGGGGTCAGGAGACAGAGCCCGGGGTCAGGAGACAGAGACCGGGGTCAAGAGACAGAGCCCGGTGTCAGGAGACAGAGCCCCGGGGTCAGGAGACAGAGCCCTGGGGTCAGGAGACAGAGCCCCGGGGTCAGGAGACAGAGCCCCGGGGTCAGGAGACAGAGCCCCGGGGTCAGGAGACAGAGCCCCGGGGTCAGGAGACAGAGCCCGGGTCAGGAGACAGAGCCCGGGTCAGGAGACAGAGCCCGGGTCAGGAGACAGAGCCCGGGTCAGGAGACAGAGCCCGGGGTCAGGAGACAGAGCCCGGGTCAGGAGAAGAGCCCCGGGTCAGGAGAACAGAGCCCGGGTCAGGAGAAAGAGCCCGGGTCAGGAGACAGAGCCCGGGGTCAGGAAGACAGAGCCCGGGGTCAGAGACGGCCGGGTCAGGAGACAGTGCCCGGGGTCAGGAGAAAGTGCACAGGGTCAGGAGCAAGAGCCCAGGGTCAGGAGACAAGAGCCAGGGTCAGGAGCAGCCAGGTCAGGAGCAAGAGCCAAAGGGGCAGGACAAGGCCAGGTCAGGAGAAAGTGCCAGGGTCAGGAGAAAGTGCCCATGGTCAGGAGAAGAGTGTCCGGGGTCAGTGCAGAGTCGGGGTAGGAGCAAGAGCCCGGGGTCAGGAGCAAGAGTCCGGGGTCAGGAGCAAGAGCCGGGGTCAGGAGCAAGTCCGGGGTCAGGAGACAGAGCCCCGGGGTCAGGAGACAGAGCCCGGGGTCAGGAGACAGAGCCCGGGGTCAGGAAAAGAGCCCATGGCTCAGGAGAAGGAGCCCATGGGTCAGGAGAAAATGCCCATGGTCAGGAGAAAGAGCCCAGGGTCAGGAGACAGAGCCTGAGTGGGTCACAGTCAGGAAGAAAGCCAAGGGTCATGTCACAAGTAGGAGACAGAGCCCGTGGTCAGGAGACACAGCCCGGGGACAGGAGACAGAGCCCGTGGTCAGGCAAGATCAGGAGGAAAGCCCTGGGTCAAGAGGAAGAGCCAGAGTCAGAAGGTCGGAGAAGATCCAGGTAGGTACAACATCAGGAGAAAGGCCCAGGGTCAGGAAGAAGGCCCATGGTCAGGAAAAAGAGCCCATGGTCAGGAGAAAGTGCCCATGGTCAGGAGAAAAGCCATGGTCAGGAGAAAGAGCCCAGGGTCAGGAGAAAATGGCCATGGGTCAGGAGAAGAGCCCAGGGTCAGGAGAAATGCTCATGGTCAGGAGAAAGAGCCCAGGTCAGGAGAAAGAGTCCGGAGTCAGGTCACAGCAAGGAAGATAGCAGGGTCATGGTCACAATCAGGAGACAGACCGGGGTCAGGAGACAGAGCCGGGGTCAGGAGACAGAGACCGGGGTCAGGACAGAGCCGGGGTCAGGAGACAGAGACCGGGGTCAAGAGACAGAGCCCGGGGTCAGGAGACAGAGCCCGGGGTCAGGAGAAGAGCCCGGTCAGGAGACAGAGCCCAGGGTCAGGAGACAGAGCCCGGGTCAGGAGACAGAGCCCAGGGTCAGGAGAAAGAGCCGGGGTCAGGAGCAGAGGCGGGTCAGGAGACAGAGGCGGGTCAGGAGACAGGGACGGGGTCAGGAGACAGAGCCCGGGTCAGGAGACAGAGCCGGGTCAGGAGACAGAGCCCGGGTCAGGAGACAGAGCACGGGGTCAGGAGAAAAGCCCGGGTCAGGAGACAGAGCCCGGTCAGGAGACAGAGCGGGGTCAGGAGACAGAGCCGGTCAGGAGTAATTAGGTCGAAGACCATTCAGGAGAAAAGGCCCATGGTCAGGAGAAAGAGCCCTGGTCAGGGAAAATGCCCATGGTCAGGAGAAAGTGCCCACGGGTCAGGAGAAAATGCCTCATGGTCAGGAGAAAGAGCCCAGGGTCAGGAGAAAATGCTCATGGTCAGGAGAAAGAGCCCAGGGTCAGGAGAAAATGCTCATGGTCAGGAGAAAGAGCCCAGGGTCAGGAGAAAGAGCCTGGAGTCATGGTCACAGCATCAGGAAGAATAGCCAAGGGTCATGGTCACAACGTCAGGAGACAGAGCCGGGGTCAGGAGACAGAGACCGGGGTCAAGAGACAGAGACCGGGGTCAGGAGACAGAGCCCGGGGTCAGGAGACAGAGCCTGGGGTCAGGAGACAGAGACCGGGGTCAAGAGACAGAGCCCGGGGTCAGGAGACAGAGCCTGGGGTCAGGAGACAGAGCCCGGGGTCAGGAGACAGAGCCCGGGGTCAGGACGAGTATGGTCAGAGAAGAGCCCGATGGTCAAGTCACAAGGTCAGGAGAGGAGACATGATCAGGGGGTCCAAAGCAGGAAAAAAGAACATGGTCAGGATCACAAGATCAAAACAAGAGCACAGGGTCAGGGTAACAGATAGGAGAAAAACCCAGGGTCAAGTTCAGAGAAGAGCCCAGGATTAGGGTCACAAGTTCAAGACGAAGAGCCCAGGGTCAAGAGAAAGAGCCCATGGCCTTGGTCACAAGCTCAAAAGGAAGAGCACAGGATCAGGTTAGCAATGTCAGGAGAAAGAACCCAG
This sequence comes from Allobates femoralis, assembly GCA_033576535.1. Lineage (NCBI taxonomy): Eukaryota > Metazoa > Chordata > Amphibia > Anura > Aromobatidae > Allobates > Allobates femoralis. The sequence goes on from JARQOC010000005.1 coordinate 9,727,057, forward strand.
GGTCATGTTCACAAGGTCAAACGGAAGAGCACAGGATCAGGGTAACAAGGGCTGAAGGAAGAGCACAGGATCAGGGTAACAAGGGCTGAAGGAAGAGCACAGGTTCAGGGTAACAAGGGCTGAAGAAAGAGCACAGGATCAGGGTAACAAGGGCTGAAGGAAGAGCACAGGATCAGGGTAACAAGGGCTGAAGGAAGAGCACAGGATCAGGGTAACAAGGGCTGAAGGAAGAGCACAGGATCAGGGTAACAAGGGCTGAAGGAAGAGCACAGGTTCAGGGTAACAAGGGCTGAAGAAAGAGCACAGGATCAGGGTAACAAGGGCTGAAGGAAGAGCACAGGATCAGGGTAACAAGGGCTGAAGGAAGAGCACAGGATCAGGGTAACAAGGGCTGAAGGAAGAGCACAGGATCAGGGTAACAAGGGCTGAAGGAAGAGCACAGGATCAGGGTAACAAGGGCTGAAGGAAGAGCACAGGATCAGGGTAACAAGGGCTGAAGGAAGAGCACAGGTTCAGGGTAACAAGGGCTGAAGGAAGAGCACAGGGTTACAAGGTCGGACGGATAAGCCCAAAGTCAGGGTCACAACGTCAGGACGAAGAGCCCCGGGTCAGAGTAACAAGATCAGAATGACAAGCTTGGAGTCATAAGTTCAGAAGGAACAGCCCAAAGCCAAAATTAGGGGCCTACTGTCACATTCTCAAATTCAGGATAGAGAACCCAGGGTCACATTCACAAGTCCAGGGTGAGGGGCCCTAGGTCACATTCACAAGTCCAGGGTGAGGGGCCCAGGGTCACATTCACAAGTCCAGGGTGAGGGGCCCTAGGTCACATTCACAAGTCCAGGGTGAGGGGCCCAGGGTCACATTCACAAGTCCAGGGTGAGGGGCCCAGGGTCACATTCACAAGTCCAGGGTGGGGGGCCCAGGCTCACATTCACAAGTCCAGGGTGAGGGGCCCAGGGTCACATTCACAAGTCCAGGGTGAGGGGCCCAGGGTCACATTCACAAGTCCAGGGTGAGGGGCCCAGGGTCACATTCACAAGTCCAGGGTGAGGGGCCCAGGGTCACATTCACAAGTCCAGGGTGAGGGGCCCAGGGTCACATTCACAAGTCCAGGGTGAGGGGCCCAGGGTCACATTCACAAGTCCAGGGTGAGGGGCCCTAGGTCACATTCACAAGTCCAGGGTGGGGGGCCCAGGGTCACATTCACAAGTCCAGGGTGAGGGGCCCAGGGTCACATTCACAAGTCCAGGGTGAGGGGCCCTAGGTCACATTCACAAGTCCAGGGTGAGGGGCCCTGGGTCACATTCACAAGTCCAGGGTGAGGGGCCCAGGGTCACATTCACAAGTCCAGGGTGAGGGGCCCAGGGTCACATTCACAAGTCCAGGGTGAGGGGCCCAGGGGCACATTCACAAGTCCAGGGTGAGGGGCCCTAGGTCACATTCACAAGTCCAGGGTGGGGGGCCCAGGGTCACATTCACAAGTCCAGGGTGAGGGGCCCAGGGTCACATTCACAAGTCCAGGGTGAGGGGCCCTAGGTCACATTCACAAGTCCAGGGTGAGGGGCCCTGGGTCACATTCACAAGTCCAGGGTGAGGGGCCCAGGGTCACATTCACAAGTCCAGGGTGAGGGGCCCAGGGTCACATTCACAAGTCCAGGGTGAGGGGCCCAGGGTCACATTCACAAGTCCAGGGTGAGGGGCCCAGGGTCACATTCACAAGTCCAGGGTGAGGGGCCCAGGGTCACATTCACAAGTCCAGGGTGAGGGGCCCAGGGTCACATTCACAAGTCCAGGGTGAGGGGCCCAGGGTCACATTCACAAGTCCAGGGTGAGGGGCCCAGGGTCACATTCACAAGTCCAGGGTGAGGGGCCCAGGGTCACATTCACAAGTCCAGGGTGAGGGGCCCAGGGTCACATTCACAAGTCCAGGGTGAGGGGCCCTAGGTCACATTCACAAGTCCAGGGTGGGGGGCCCAGGGTCACATTCACAAGTCCAGGGTGAGGGGCCCAGGGTCACATTCACAAGTCCAGGGTGAGGGGCCCTAGGTCACATTCACAAGTCCAGGGTGAGGGGCCCTGGGTCACATTCACAAGTCCAGGGTGAGGGGCCCTGGGTCACATTCACAAGTCCAGGGTGAGGGGCCCAGGGTCACATTCACAAGACCAGGGTGAGGGGCCCAGGGTCACATTCACAAGTCCAGGGTGAGGGGCCCTGGGTCACATTCACAAGTCCAGGGTGAGGGGCCCTGGGTCACATTCACAAGTCCAGGGTGAGGGGCCCAGGGTCACATTCACAAGTCCAGGGTGAGGGGCCCAGGGTCACATTCACAAGTCCAGGGTGAGGGTCCCAGGGTCACATTCACAAGTCCAGGGTGAGGGGCCCAGGGTCACATTCACAAGTCCAGGGTGAGGGGCCCAGGGTCACATTCACAAGTCCAGGGTGAGGGGCCCTAGGTCACATTCACAAGTCCAGGGTGAGGGGCCCAGGGTCACATTCACAAGTCCAGGGTGAGGGGCCCTAGGTCACATTCACAAGTCCAGGGTGGGGGGCCCAGGGTCACATTCACAAGTCCAGGGTGAGGGGCCCAGGGTCACATTCACAAGTCCAGGGTGAGGGGCCCTAGGTCACATTCACAAGTCCAGGGTGAGGGGCCCTGGGTCACATTCACAAGTCCAGGGTGAGGGGCCAGGGTCACATTCACAAGTCCAGGGTGAGGGGCCCAGGGTCACATTCACAAGTCCAGGGTGAGGGGTCCAGGGTCACATTCACAAGTCCAGAGTGAGGGGCCCAGGGTCACATATACAAGTCCAGGGTGAGGGGCCCAGGGCCACATATACAAGTCCAGGGTGAGGGTCCCAGGGTCACATTCACAAGTCCAGGGTGAGGGTCCCAGGGTCACATTCACAAGTCCAGGGTGAGGGGCCCTAGGTCACATTCACAAGTCCAGGGTGAGGGGCCCAGGGTCACATATAAAGTCCAGGGTGAGGGGCCCAGGGTCACATTACAAGTCCAGGGTGAGGGGCCCGGCTCACATTCACAAGTCCAGGGTGAGGGTCCCAGGGTCACATTCACAAGTCCAGGGTGAGGGGCCCAGGGTCACATTCACAAGTCCAAGGTGAGGGGCCCAGGGTCACATATACAAGTCCAGGGTGAGGGGCCCAGGGTCACATATACAAGTCCAGGGTGAGGGTCCCAGGGTCACATTCACAAGTCCAGGGTGAGGGCCCAGGGTCACATTCACAAGTCCAGGGTGAGGGGCCCAGGGTCATATTTACAAGTCCAGGTAACATACACACAGGGTGCTAAGGGGAGCCTTGTCTTCATTCCATCTCCTCTGCAAGGACTATTGATATTTTTTATTACACGCTCTAAGGACTTGTATTATGTTATCACCCTCTGTGCCTCCTCAAATTTACCCTCTGGTGCTCCTCCTCAAATTATCACCCCTCCTGGTGCTCCTCCTCCATTATCACCCTCCTGGTGCTCCTCCTCACATTATCACCCTCCTGGTGCTCCTCCTCCCATTATCACCCCTCCTGGTGCTCCTCCTCCATTATCACCCTCCTGGTGCTCCTCCTCACATTATCACCCTCTGGTGCTCCCCATTACCCCTCCCTCCTCACATTCACCCCTCCTGGTGCTCCTCCTCACATTATCACCCTCCTGGTGCTCTCCTCCACATTATCACCCTCCTGGTGCTCCTCTCTCCATTTCCACCCCTCTGGTGCTCCTCCTCACATTATCACCTCCTTCTCCTACATCCCTCCTAGGTGCTCCTTCCTTATTTATTCACCCCTCCTGGTGTCCTCCTCACATTATCACCCTCTGGTGCTCCTCCTCCCTTATCACCCCTCCTGGTGCTCCTCCTCCATTATCACCCCTCCTGGTGCTCCTCCTCACATTATCACCCTCCTGGTGTCCTCCTCACATTATCACCCTCCTGGTGCTCTCCTCCATTATCACCCCTCCTGGTGCTCCTCCTCCATTATCACCCTCCTGGTGCTCTCCTCACATTATCACCCCTCCTGGTGCTCTCCTCACATTATCACCCTCCTGGTGCTCTCCTCACATTATCACCCTCCTGGTGCTCCTCCTCACATTATCACCCTCCTGGTGCTCCTCCTCCATTATCACCCTCCTGGTGCTCCTCCTCCATTATCACCCCTCCTGGTGCTCCTCCTCACATTTCACCCCTCCTGGTGCTCCTCCTCTACATTTCACCTCCCTGTCTCTCTCCTCCCATTATCACCCCTCCTGGTGCTCCTCTCCATATCACCCTCTGGTGTCCTCCTCCATTATCCCCTCTCTCTCCATTATCCCCTCCTGGTGTCCTCTCTTATCACCCTCCTGTGCTCCTCCCATTATCACCCTCTGGTGCTCCTCCTCACATTATCACCTCCTGGTGCTCTCCTCCATTATACCTCTGGTGCTCCTCCTCAATTATCACCTCTGGTGCTCCTCTCCCATTATCACCCTTGTGCTCCTCCTCCATTATCACCCTCCTGGTGCCTCTCAATTATCACCTCCGGTGTCCTCCTCACATTATACCCTCTGGTGTCTCCTTCACTTATCACCTCCTGGTGCTCCTCCTCCATTATCACCCTCTGGTGCTCTCTCACATTATCACCCTCTGGGCTCCCTCCATTTCACCTCCTGGTGCTCCCCTCAAATTATCACCCCTCTGTCCCTCCTCCTCTTATCACCCTCCTGGTGCTCTCCTCACATTATCACCTCCTGGTGCTCCTCCCCCATTATCACCCCTCCTGTGCTCCTCCTACTTATCACCCTCCTGGTGCTCCTCCTCACATTATCACCCTCCTGGTGCTCCTCCTCGTGCTCCTCCTCACATTATCACCCTCCTGGTGCTCCTCCTCACATTATCCCCTCCTGGTGCTCCTCCTCCCATTATCACCCTCCTGGTGCTCCTCCTCACATTATCACCCCTCCTGGTGCTCCTCCTCACATTATCACCCTCCTGGTGCTCCTCCTCACATTATCACCCCTCCTGGTGCTCCTCCTCCATTATCACCCTCCTGGTGCTCCTCCTCACATTATCACCCTCTGGTGCTCCTCCTCCATTATCACCCTCCTGGTGCTCCTCCTCACATTATCACCCTCCTGGTGCTCCTCCTCACATTATCACCCCTCCTGGTGCTCCTCCTCACATTATCACCCTCCTGGTGCTCCTCCTCACATTATCACCCTCCTGGTGCTCCTCCTCACATTATCACCCTCCTGGTGCTCTCCTCCATTATCACCCCTCCTGGTGCTCCTCCTCACATTATCACCCCTCTGGTGCTCTCCTCACATTATCACCCTCCTGGTGCTCCTCCTTCACATTATCATCCCCTCCTGGTGCTCCTCCTCACATTATCACCCTCCTGGTGCTCCTCCTCACATTATCACCCTCCTGGTGCTCCTCCTCACATTATCACCCTCCTGGTGCTCCTCCTCCCATTATCACCCCTCCTGGTGCTCCTCCTCACATTATCACCCTCCTGGTGCTCCTCCTCACATTATCACCCCTCTGGTGCTCCTCCTCACATTATCACCCTCCTGGTGCTCTTCATCACATTATCACCCTCCTGGTGCTCCTCCTCATTATCCCTCCTGTGCTCCTCTCACATTATCACCCCTCCTGGTGCTCCTCCTCCCATTATCACCCCTCCTGGTGCTCCTCCTCACATTATCACCCTCTGGTGCTCCTCCTCCATTATCACCCTCCTGGTGTCCTCCATTATCACCCTCTGGTGCTCTTCCATTATCACCCTCTGTGCTCCTCTCACATTATCACCCTCCTGTGCTCCTCTCAATTATCACCCCTCCTGGTCTCCTCCTCACATTATCACCTCCTGGTGCTCTCCTCAATTATCACCTCCTGGTGCTCCTCCTCCATTATCACCCTCCTGGTGCTCTCCTCCATTATCACCCTCTTGGTGCTCCTCCTCACATTATCACCCTCCTGGTGCTCCTCCTCAATTATCACCTCCTGGTGCTCCTCCTCAATTATACACCCTCCTGGTGCTCTCTCTCAATTATCACCCTCCTGGTGTCTCCTCCATTCACCTCTGGTGTCTCATACATTATCACCCTCCTGGATCCTCCATTATCACCCTCTGGTGCTCCTCCTCACATTATCACCCTCTGGTGCTCTCACATTATTCCCTCTGGGCTCCTCCTCCCATTATACCTCCTGGTGTCTCTCACATTATCACCCTCTGGTGCTCTCTCACATTTCACCCTCCTGTTGCTCCTCATTATACACCCTCCTGTGTCTCCTCACATTATCACCCTCCTGGTGCTCCTCCTCATTTATCACCTCCTGTGTCTCCTCACATTATCACCCTCCTGGTGCTCTCCTCCCATTATCACCCTCTGGTGCTCCTCCTCACATTATCACCCTCCTGGTGCTCCTCCTCAAATTATCACCCTCCTGGTGCTCCTCCTCCATTATCACCCTCTGGTGCTCTTCATCAATTATCACCCCTCCTGGGCTCCTCCTCCATTATCACCCTCCTGGTGCTCCTCCTCATTATCACCCCTCCTGGTGCTCCTCTCACATTATCACCCTCTGGTGCTCCTCCTCCCTTATCACCCTCCTGGTGCTCCTCCTCACATTATCACCTCCTGGTGCTCCTCCTCACATTATCACCCTCCTGGTGCTCCTCATCACATTATCACCCTCCTTGTGCTCTCCTCACATTATCACCCTCCTGGTGCTCCTCCTCACATTATCACCCCTCCTGGTGCTCCTCCTCACATTATCACCCTCCTGGTGTCTCCTCCCATTATCACCCTCCTGGTGCTCCTCCTCACATTATCACCCTCCTGGTGCTCCTCTCACATTATCACCCTCCTGGTGCTCCTCTCCATTATCACCCCTCTGGTGCTCCTCCTCACATTATCACCCTCCTGGTGCTCTCCTCACATTATCACCCTCCTGGTGCTCCTCCTCCCTATTATCACCCTCCTGGTGCTCCTCCTCACATTATCACCCTCCTGGTGCTCCTCTCCCTTATCACCTCCTGGTGCTCCTCCTCACATTATCACCCTCCTGGTGCTCCTCCTCACATTATCACCCTCCTGGTGCTCCTCCTCCATTATCACCCTCCTGGTGCTCCTCCTCACATTATCACCCTCCTGGTGCTCCTCCTCACATTATCACCCTCCTGGTGCTCCTCCTCCATTATCACCTCCTTGGTGCTCCTCTCACATTATCACCCTCTGGTGCTCCTCCTCAATTATCACCCTCCTGGTGCTCCTCCTCAATTATTACCCCTGGTGCTCTCTCACATTATCACCTCCTGGTGCTCCTCCTCCCATTATCACCTCCTGGTGTCTCTCCATTATCACCCTCCTGGAGCTCTCCTCCATTATCACCTCCTGGTGCTCTCCTCACATTATCACCCTCTGGTGCTCCTCTCACATTATCACCCCTCCTGGTGCTCCTCCTCACATTATCACCCTCCTGGTGCTCTCCTATCATTATCACCCTCCTGGTGCTCCTCCTCACATTATCACCTCCTGTGCTCTCCTCACATTATCACCCTCCTGGTGCCTCTCATTACCCTGGGCTCTCCACATTATCACCCTCCTGGTGCTCCTCCTCCATTATCACCCTCCTGGTGCTCCTCCTCACATTATCACCCTCCTGGTGCTCCTCCTCACATTATCACCCTCCTGGTGCTCCTCCTCACATTATCACCCTCCTGGTGCTCTCTCTCACCATTATCACCCTCCTGGTGCTCCTCCTCACATTATCACCCTCCTGGTGCTCCTCCTCATTATCACCTCTGGTGCTCCTCCTCCATTATCACCTCTGGTGCTCCTCCTCACATTATCACCCTCCTGGTGCTCCTCCTCACATTATCACCTCCTGGTGCTCACTCCTCTACATTATCACCCTCTGGTGCTCTCCTCACATTATCACCCTCCTGGTGCTCCTCTCACATTATCACCATCCTGGTGCTCCTCCTCACATTATCACCCTCCTGGTGCTCTCCTCACATTATCACCTCTGGTGCTCTCTCAATTATCACCCCTCCTGGTGCTCCTCTCACATTATCACCCTCCTGGTGCTCCTCCTCCCATTATCACCTCTGGTGCTCTCCTCCATTATCACCCTCCTGGTGCTCCTCCTCACATTATCACCCTCCTGGTGCTCCTCCTCACATTATCACCATCCTGGTGCTCCTCCTCACATTATCCCCTCCTGGTGCTCCATCCTCCATTATCACCCCTGGTGCTCCTCTACATTATCACCTCCTGGTGCTCCTCTACATTATCACCCTCTGGTGCTCCTCCTCACATTATCACCCTCCTGGTGCTCTCACATTATCACCTCTGGTGCTCTCCCATTATCACCCTCTGGTGCTCTCCTCCATTATCACCCTCCTGGTGCTCCTCCTCACATTATCACCCTCTGGTGCTCCTCCTCACATTATCACCTCTGGTGCTCCTCCTCCATTATCACCTCCTGGTCCCCTCCTTCACCCCTCCTGGTGCTCCTCCTCCATATCACCCCTCTGGTGCCTTCCAATACCTCTGGTCTCTCCTACATTATCACCCTCATGGTGTCCTCTCCATTATCACCCTCCTGGTGACCTCCTCCATTATCACCCTCTGGTGCTCCTCCCATTATCACCCCTCTGGTGCTCCTCTCACATTATCACCCTCCTGGTGCTCCTCCTCACATTATCACCCCTCCTGGTGCTCCTCCTCCCATTATCACCCCTCCTGGTACTCCTCCTCACATTATCACCCTCCTGGTGCTCCTCCTCACATTATCACCCCTCCTGGTGCTCCTCCTCACATTATCACCCTCCTGGTGCTCCTCCTCACATTATCACCCTCCTGGTGCTCCTCCTCACATTATCACCCCTCCTGGTGCTCCTCCTCACATTATCACCCCTCCTGGTGCTCCTCCTCACATTATCACCCTCCTGGTGCTCCTCCTCCCATTATACAGCAGGTGAAATAAGTATTGAGCACGTCACCAATTGTCTAAGTATAAATATTTGTAAAACTGCTTCTGATATGAATTTCCCACCAGATATCGGTAACAACCCATCCAATCCACAGAGAAAGAAAGCACCATAGATGTCCATAAATGATGTGTAACAGTGAGAAATAAGACAGTAAAAGTATTGAACACATCACTGAAATGTATTTAATCCTTGGTTCTTCTCCTTTGTTGGTGATGAAGCTCCAGACGCCTCCTGTATGGAGACACTGGTCCCTGCATTGTATGGAGACACGGGTCCCTGCATTGTATGGAGACACCGGTCCCTGCATTGTATGGAGACACCGGTCCCTGCATTGTATGGAGACACCGGTCCCTGCATTGTATGCAGACACCGGTATCTGCATTGTATGGAGACACTGGTCCCTGCATTGTATGGAGACACCGGTCCCTGCATTGTATGGAGACACCGGTCCCTGCATTGTATGGAGACACCGGTCCCTGCATTGTATGCAGACACCGGTATCTGCATTGTATGGAGACACTGGTCCCTGCATTGTATGGAGACACCGGTCCCTGCATTGTATGGAGACACCGGTCGATGCATTGTATGGAGACACTGGTCCCTGCATTGTATGGAGACACCGGTCCCTGCATTGTATGGAGACACCGGTCCCTGCATTGTATGGAGACACCGGTCCCTGCATTGTATGGAGACCCTGGTCCCTGCATTGTATGGAGACACCGGTCCCTGCATTGTATGGAGACACCGGTCCCTGCATTGTATGGAGACACTGGTCCCTGCATTGTATGGAGACACTGGTCCCTGCATTGTATGGAGACACCGGTCCCTGCATTGTATGGAGACACCGGTCCCTGCATTGTATGGAGACACCGGTCCCTGCATTGTATGGAGACACCGGTCCCTGCATTGTATGGAGACACTGGTCCCTGCATTGTATGGAGACACCGGTCCCTGCATTGTATGGAGACACTGGTCCCTGCATTGCTCCTGTATGGAGACACTGGTCCCTGCATTGTATGGAGACACTGGTCCCTGCATTGTATGGAGACACTGGTCCCCGCATTGTTCGGAGACACCGGTCCCTGCATTGTATGGAGACACCGGTCCCTGCATTGTATGGAGACACCGGTCCCCTGCATTGTATGGAGACACCGGTCCCCTGCATTGTATGGAGACACTGGTCCCTGCATTGTATGGAGACACTGGTCCCCGCATTGTTCGGAGACACCGGTCCCTGCATTGTATGGAGACACCGGTCCCTGCATTGTATGGAGACACCGGTCCCTGCATTGTATGGAGACACTGGTCCCTGCATTGTATGGAGACACTGGTCCCTGCATTGCTCCTGTATGGAGACACTGGTCCCTGCATTGTATGGAGACACTGGTCCCTGCATTGCTCCTGTATGGAGACACTGGTCCCCGCATTGTATGGAGACACTGGTCCCTGCATTGTATGGAGACACTGGTCCCTGCATTGTATGGAGACACCGGTCCCTGCATTGTATGGAGACACTGGTCCCTGCATTGTATGGAGACACTGGTCCCTGCATTGTATGGAGACACCGGTCCCTGCATTGCTCCTGTATGGAGACACCGGTCCCTGCATTGTATGGAGACACTGGTCCCTGCATTGTATGGAGACACCGCTCCCTGCATTGTATGGAGACACCGGTCCCTGCATTGTATGGAGACACCGGTCCCTGCATTGTATGGAGACACCAGTCCCTGCATTGTATGGAGACACCGGTCCCTGCATTGTATGGAGACACTGGTCCCTGCATTGTATGGAGACACTGGTCCCTGCATTGTATGGAGACACTGGTCCCTGCATTGTATGGAGACACCGGTCCCTGCATTGCTCCTGTATGGAGACACTGGTCCCTGCATTGTATGGAGACACTGGTCCCTGCATTGCTCCTGTATGGAGACACTGGTCCCTGCATTGCTCCTGTATGGAGACACTGGTCCCTGCATTGTATGGAGACACTGGTCCCTGCATTGCTCCTGTATGGAGACACTGGTCCCTGCATTGTATGGAGACACCGGTCCCTGCATTGTATGGAGACACCGGTCCCTGCATTGTATGGAGACACTGGTCCCTGCATTGTATGGAGACACTGGTCCCTGCATTGTATGGAGACACCGGTCCCTGCATTGCTCCTGTATGGAGACACTGGTCCCTGCATTGTATGGAGACACTGGTCCCTGCATTGTATGGAGACACCGGTCCCTGCATTGTATGGAGACACTGGTCCCTGCATTATATGGAGACACTGGTCCCTGCATTGTATGGAGACACTGGTCCCCGCATTGTTCGGAGACACCGGTCCCTGCATTGTATGGAGACACCGGTCCCTGCATTGTATGGAGACACCGGTCCCCTGCATTGTATGGAGACACTGGTCCCTGCATTGCTCCTGTATGGAGACACTGGTCCCTGCATTGTATGGAGACACTGGTCCCTGCATTGCTCCTGTATGGAGACACTGGTCCCTGCATTGCTCCTGTATGGAGACACTGGTCCCTGCATTGTATGGAGACACCGGTCCCTGCATTGTATGGAGACACCGGTCCCTGCATTGTATGGAGACACCGGTCCCTGCATTGTATGGAGACACCGGTCCCTGCATTGTATGGAGACACTGGTCCCTGCATTGTATGGAGACACTGGTCCCTGCATTGTATGGAGACACCGGTCCCTGCATTGTATGGAGACACTGGTCCCTGCATTGTATGGAGACACTGGTCCCTGCATTGTATGGAGACACCGGTCCCTGCATTGTATGGAGACACCGGTCCCTGCATTGTATGGAGACACTGGTCACTGCATGCTCCTGTATGGAGACACCGGTCCCTGCACTGTATGGAGACACTGGTCCCTGCATTGTATGGAGACACCGGTCCCTGCATTGTATGGAGACACTGGTCCCTGCATTGTATGGAGACACCGGTCCCTGCATTGCTCCTGTATGGAGACACTGGTCCCTGCATTGTATGGAGACACGGTCCCTGCATTGTATGGAGACACTGGTCCCTGCATTGTATGGAGACACTGGTCCCTGCATTGTATGGAGACACCGGTCCCTGCATTGTATGGAGACACCGGTCCCTGCATTGTATGGAGACACCGGTCCCTGCATTGTATGGAGACACCGGTCCCCTGCATTGTATGGAGACACTGGTCCCTGCATTGTATGGAGACACCGGTCCCTGCATTGCTCCTGTATGGAGACACCGGTCCCTGCATTGCTCCTGTATGGAGACACACTTCCTTGCATTGCTCAGGTGGATTGTGGCCCATTCTTCCACACGAACATTCTTCATCTCCTGCAGATCCCGTTGATCCTTCTATGATCTCGGAGCTTTAGATCCTTCCAGACATTTTCCATTGGATTCAGCTCCGGTGATCGGCTCGGACAGTCTAGCAGATCTAGTTCCTTTCTTGTGTGTTTGGGGTCATCGTCTTGTGACCTCGTTTCATCTTTATCATCTGCCCCCTCTGATATCCGGGTGATCTCCATTGACTCTGGTAATATGTTTATTGATCCATATCACCCTTTGAATGATTACATTAATCTCGCTGCCTTTTATGCCTCCATTAGTTACTGATTGTGTAATCTGAGGTGTATACAGTATATACTCCTGTGTGTCATTATTACATTTATCCCCTTGATAGATCAGGCATTTATCATTGTGGGTTATTTTTGGTTCTTTACTGCCCTCTTGTGTCTTATTCTTGCATTTGCACATTATATATTGAGTCTTCCTGTAGATGGCGCCTTTATACACTCAGTCACCAGTAGTGTGGACTCATTACATTATAGGGACTCGCAGTCTCAGCTATGATCCCTCTACAATATGTTATAGCGGATCTAGAGATTTACTAGCCGTGGTCCTATGCGATCACATCAGGAGGGCGGCGGCCGCCTCTCACCCAGAGCGCTCTGTAATGTCTTCTCCCCTCTGTGCTCTCTCACTTGAGCTGTCTCTCCCCCTGTGCGCTCTCTTCTCCCCTTGTGCACTCTCTGCCCCCCTGTGAGACCCCTCGCTGTCTCTACCCTCTATGCGCTCTCTGCCCCCCTGTGCGCTTTCTCTCTGCCCCTTGTGTCACTGTCTCTACCCTCTCTGCCCCCCTGTGCGCTTTCTCTCTGTCCCATGTGCTCTCTCTCTGCCCTGTGTGCTCTCTGATCATTTCACACAAAACTCCAAAAATGGGCCGGACAAAAGTATTGGCACCCTCAGCCTAATACTTGGTTGCAGAACCTTTAGCCAAAATAACTGCGATCAGCCGCTTCCGGTAACCATCAATGAGTTTCTTACAATGCTCTGCTGGAATTTTACACCATTCTTCTTTGGCAAACTGCTCCAGGTCCCTGATATGTGAAGGCGCCTTCTCCAAACTGCCATTGTTACATCTCTCCACAGGTGTCTATGGGATTCAGGTCTGGACTCATTGCTGCCACCTTAGAAGTCTCCAGTGCTTTCTCTCACACCATTTTCTAGTGCTTTTTGAAGTGTGTTTTGGGTCATTGTCCTGCTGGAAGACCCATGACCTCTGAGGGAGACCCAGCTTTCTCACACTGGGCCCTACATTATGCTGCACAATGTGTTGGTAGTCTTCAGACTTCATAATGCCATGCACACGGTCAAGCAGTCCAGTGCCAGAGGCAGCAAAGCAACCCAAACCATCAGGGAGCCTCCGCCATGTCTGACTGTAGGGAGCGTGTTCTTTTCTTTGAATGCCTCTTTCTCTCCTGTAAACTCTATGTTGATGCCTTTGCCCATAAATCTCTACTTTTGTCTCCTCTGAGCAGAGAACATTCTTCCAAAACGTTGTAGGCTTTCTCAGGTAAGTTTTGGCAAACTCCAGCCTGGCTTTTTTATGTCTCGGGGTAAGAAGTGGGGTCTTCCTGGGTCTCCTACCATACAGTCCCTTTTCATTCAGACGCCGACGGATAGTACGGGTTGACACTGTTATACCCTCGGACTGCAGGGCAGCTTGAACTTGTTTGGATGTTAGTTGAGGTTCTTTATCCACCATCCGCACAATGTTGTGTTGAAATCTCTCGTCAATGTTTCTTTTCCGTCCACATCTAGGGAGGTTAGCCACAGTGCCATGGGCTTTACACTTCTTGATGACACTGCGCACGGTAGACACAGGCACATTCAGGTCTTTGGAGATGGACTTGTAGCCTTGAGATTGCTCATGCTTCCTCACAATTTGGTTTCTCAAGTCCTCAGACAGCTCTTTGGTCTTCTTTCTTTTCTCCATGCTCAATGTGGTAACACAAGGACACAGGACAGAGGTTGAGTCAACTTTAATCCATGTCAACTGGCTGCAAGTGTGATTTAGTTATTGCCAACACCTGTTAGGTGCCACAGGTAAGTTACAGGTGCTGTTAATTACACTAATTACAGAAGCATCACATAATTTTTCTAACAGTGACAATACTTTTGTCCACCCCCTTTTTTATGTTTGGTGGAATTAGATCCAATTTGGCTTTAGGACAATTCTTTTTGTGTTTTTTCATTGAAGACAAATTAAATGAAGATAATAATAGCAAAGAATTTGTGATTGCAATCATTTTCAGGAAGAAACTGAGGATTATCTGACAGAATTGCAGGGGTGTCAATACTTTTGGCCACAACTGTATATGGCGCCCCTATGGCAAGGCGCTACAGGTTGGTACTGCACCCCAAACAGAAGGTGTAGTGCCTCCGTAGTCAGGGATTTGGGGTTCTTACAGAGTCTGTCATAAGCATGCATACAATAGGTCACCTTAGGACAGGGGACTGTATAGTCAGTAGGTCCAGGGGGTGGAGCCTAGATTAGAATGGGAGACTTGAGTGACAGTTACTTCCAGTCAGTCAGCAGGAGGACGGACGTGAGGAGACGGCGTCTGTGACAGGAGGGCGCCTCTTTGGAGAGGGGTGACCCAGACACCAGAGGGGACAAACCAGGACCGGTTGGAGCCGGCTGGGGAGTCCGGGGTCGACACCGGCATACCGGAGCTCAGGCAGTCTGTCTATCCCTGACTGCAAACCGACAAGCTGTGGGACCGACATAAGGGAGCCATAGGGCCACACACTGTACCTCTACCTCAGTACCAAATTGGGTCCAGGACACTTTAGGGAAAGGACTGAATCCCGGTGGCGGGAGGATTACTCTGCTGCCGCTCCCCTCCGTACCGGTAAGGAACCGACTGTACCTAACAGTAACAGCCCAGGGGTCCGGTGAAAGGGCTCTTTAGTGTGGTTAAAGAGGAACCCAGACCCAGAAAGCTACAGCAAAAGGGACCATCGACAGACTCTGCAAAGTTACCTCAAAATCTGTGGCTGCGTCCCCGCTAAACCAGACTGTACTGTGTACTCCATCATCTGCCCGGTACCAGTAAGGAACGTCTTGAGCTGATCTGGTGTCTGTACTCTTTTCTCCACCGCCCAGAGGGCTCCCGCAGCATCAAAGAGGTGAGGACAACTACTCCCCTCATTTCACCCCACTGCCCTGAGGTAAAGCTCCACCTGTGGGGAGTTGTACTACTCTGAGCTGCACCTCCATCACCTCAGCGGCCGGCCGCAGCGCTGGTATCCACATTACCAGGTACCACAGGTGGCGTCACGATACCATTCCCCATCAACATCACCCCCACCCCCGCCATTGAGGATCCAGGGCACGGAACCGGGAGCCGACCAGCCATGATCCTCATCAAAGTGACCATCTGTCCCGGTATCAGAGTACCCCCCTACCCTGTCGACCGACTCAAATTGGCGTCACGAACAGGATCCCATGCCCGGTAAAACTGGGTACTGTGTGCCTAGAATTGGACTTTATTGACTGTTTGTGAACTGTAAAATCGGGCCGCCATTACTGCACCTCAGAAATTTAACTGCGTCACAGAGCGGGCGATAAAGAGCGCGAAGATAAGCCCCGCCCCTCTGCTCCGCCGAGCTTTGACGAAGTGTAGTGGCGGGCTCCTAAAAGGCCCGAAAGACTGTCCTACTAAACTTCTTTGAAAGGCGGGCCTGAATATGTAAAAGACTATGTGCTGGCCCAGAGGCGAGCCTCGGCCCCTCACCAAAGTAGGGCCATGCAAGAGGTGCCAAATTGTCTCCCCGCCCCCCTTGCTATCAAACAACCAAAGTGGCGGGTTGAGAAACGAACCGGAGGATCCAGCGAGTGTAGAGCCTTGAGAAGAGGAGGCCGCCGAACCGGAAAACCTGATCCGGTTCACTGAGGAGCCTGACCTGATTGTGGAGGAATTCGAGGAAGAAAGATCCAACCACCAGGCGAGTCCCGGGGAAAATCACCGAGAGGAAGGAGCAGCTGGCGGCGCAGAGGCGTCCAGGCCCCGCGAGCTATGGTGGGCCGATTGCCTGGAACAGCAACAAGACCGGGTCGGTATGGAGATGAGGCGGTTTCACTACCAGCCTCCAGCCCCGACCCCGCACTCCTGGCAACCCGTCGGGAGGCCACAGTTCCAGGAGGACCGGAAAGGCGACATCATAACCTATGAACGCCATGCAGGACCCCGGGGGTGGTATGCGATCCGGGTTAGCAGAAGTATGGAGTGATGAAACAATCCCGGTATCTTATATCAATGTAAATAGTTTATTGTTATTACTGTGAGCTAATATATGAAACGGGTATAGAGCAGGTAAAATCCGGTATACAATAATAAAGAGAGTGGAAAGGGCGTAAGGAGCTGTGCAGGGAGAGTAAAATCTTTGCCAACTGGTGACCCCAGGGCCAGGAGGCCTACAGTACTTATAGCCAAAAAAGACCCCTGCAGTACTCTTACGCCGTAGTAGCACCAGTGGGTAATGGTCTGTTGTGTATTGTGACTTTAGCAGCCTACAGAGACTTTACCTGCTGGACTGTGCAATCTCTAAATGTGAACTTTTGTGCAAAAGCCTGATGAACTTTAAATCAGAGACTTGATACCCAGTCCCCGTTTGGCCGATGTGGACTAAAGTAACATATATGTTTGCAACATTATAAGAAATGCACCTCATGGATGGGAAGATCAAGATTAATGCTCATTGTTTGTTACGCATATAAAAAGACAGCTCGAACCCGGTTTGGTTTTAACAGTCGCGGACGAGTGTAATTCACCAAGGGGGGTGTGGGATCCCTATGGCAAGGCGCCACAGGGAGATACTGCACCCCAAACGGAAGGTGTAGTGCCTTCGTAATCAGGGATTTGGGGTTCTTACAGAGTCTGCCATAGGCACGCATACAATAGGTCACCTTTGGATAGGGGACAGTATATTCAGTAGGTCCCAGGGGGTGGAGCCTAGAGTAGAGCGGGAGACTTGAGTGACAGTTAGTTCCAGTCAGTCAGTACGAGGACGGACGTGAGGAGACTGCGTCTATGACAGGAGGGCACCTCTTTGGAGAGAGGTGACCCAGACACCGGAGGGGACAAACCAGGACCGGTTGGAGCCGGCTGGAAAGTCCGGGGTCGACACCGGCGTACTGGAACCGAGGCAGTCAGTCGGTCTATCCCTGACTGCAAACCGACAAGCTGTGGGACCGACATAAGGGAGCCATAGGGCCACAGACTGTACCTCTACCTCAGTACCAAATTGGGTTCAGAACACGAAATGGACCATCAACAGACTCTGCAAAAGTTACCTCAAAATCTGTGGCTACGTCCCCGCTGAGTGACCCGTTAAAGCGCAAGGAGCGCGAAACTCTGCCATCGTCACCTCTGCCTCTCCCCCTCCCTGCAACATGTAACCAGCAAACTTGAATAAATGTGCAACACTGACCGGTGGCGGTGAGTGCCGTCTTTTCTATCTGATTTGTGCTGTCTGCGTCTTTGGACTGGCACCACGGGTTATTGTGACCGGCTGCATCTGCGGGGATTGCTGGAGACTGTTGCACACACTGGTGCCCCATTCCTACTTTTTTCATTTACTGCCCGGTACCAGTAAAGAACGTCTTGAGCTGATCTGGTGTCTGTGCTCCTTTTCTCCACCGCCCGGAGAGCCTCCCGCAGCATCAAAGAGGTGAGGACTACTACTCCCCTCATCTACCCCACTGCCCTGAGGTAAAGCTCCACATGTGGGGAGCTGTAACACCCAAGCTGTATCACATCACCTCAGCGGCCGACCGCGGCGCTGGTATCCAAATTACCAGGTACCACAGGTGGCGTCACGATAACATTCCCCTAACCATCATCATCATCCCCCACCATCCCCGCCATTGAGGGTCCAGGGCACAAAATGGGGAAACGACCAGCCGTGATCCCCCATCAAAGTGACCATCTGTCCCGGTATCAGAGTACCCCCCTACCCTGTCGACCGACTCATATATACCCAGTCATTCTATATATATATATATATACCCGTCACACTGTATATATATATATATACACCTGACCCTCTCAGACTTGTGTACGTCACTTGATCTCTGTGACTTTCTATCAGATTTGGAGAGTCGGACGATCCTGTGGATACAGACAGGTGTGATGGGATCCGCTGAGGGGATCTGGGATTGTGATCATGTTTCGGGGGTGGATGTATTTGGGGTTCCTGGTTGTGGGTTTGGGGTGATGAGCGGCGTCTGCGGCTCCTGCTCGTTCAGTGTCTCAGGTGGGGGGCCCCGCAGAGATCCCCCCACATTACTGTCTATTGTAATCACAGACCCTGAAGTAACTCACCCCCCTCCACCGCTCCATGCTGTCTGCCATCCTCTCCCCTGCAGGCCACATGTGTCCTCAGAGACGCCGAGAGCCCGAGGGTCACCAGGAAGAAGCCATTACTGAATCCACGAGGCTGAGACCCTCCAGAGACCAAGGGCAGCTGCTCCAACACCAAGAGACCAGACAGGGTGCAGCACTGCACCTGCCAAAACAATGAGGTCTCTGCCTGCAGTGTTCTGGACAGCCACTAGATGGCAGCAGAGGACCATGGCTGACACATGTGACAGCTCCTGCCTGCAGTGTTCTGGACAGCCACTGGATAGCAGCAGAGGACCATGGCTGACACATGTGACAGCTTCTGCCTGCAGTGTTCTGGACAGCCACTAGATGGCAGCAGAGAACCACAGCTGTGATATACAAGTGCATCTGAACCAGGGCCGGCTCCAGGTTTTTGTGGCCCCTTTAAGGCCTCGTGCACACATTCAGTATTTGATGAGTTTTTTACCTCAGGATTTGTAGCCAAAACCAGGACTGGATGATTACATACAGAAGTGGTGACATGTTTCTATTAGACTTCTCCTCTGATTGCTCCACTCCTGGTTATCTCTACAAATCCTGAGGTAAAAACCCACCACATACTCAGCGTGTGCACGAGGCCTTACAAATACTGAGGTAAAAACTCACCAAATACTCAGCGTGTGCACGAGGCCTTACAAATACTGAGGTAAAAACTCACCAAATACTCAGCGTGTGCACGAGGCCTTACAGATACTGAGGTAAAACCTCACCAAATACTCAGCATGTGCACGAGGCCTTACAGATACTGAGGTAACAACTCACCAAATACTCAGCGTGTGCACGAGGCCTTACAGATACTGAGGTAAAACTCACCAAATACTCAGCGTGTGCACGAGGCCTTACAGATACTGAGGTAACAACTCACCAAATACTCAGCGTGTGCACGAGGCCTTACAGATACTGAGGTAATAACTCACCAAATACTCAGCGTGTGCACGAGGCCTTACAGATACTGAGGTAAAACTCACCAAATACTCAGCGTGTGCACGAGGCCTTACAGATACTGAGGTAAAAAAACACAAATACTCAGCGTGTGCACGAGGCCTTACAGTACGGAGGGGAAAATCACCAAATACTCAGCGTGTTGCAGAGGCCTTACAAAACTAGGTAAAAACTGACCAAATACTCAGCGTGTGCACGAGGCCTTACAATACGAGGGAAAACTCACCAAATACTCAGCGTGTGCACGAGGCCTTACAAATACTGAGTAAAACTGACCAAATACTCAGCGTGTGCACGAGGCCTTACAGATACGGAGGGAAAACTCACCAAATACTCAGCGTGTGCACGAGGCCTTACATAAGGGAAAACTCACCAAATACTCAGCGTGTGCACGAGACCTTACAGATACTAGGTAAAAACTCACCAAATACTCAGCGTGTGCACGAGGCCTTACAGATACTGAGGTAAAAACTCACCAAATACTCAGCGTGTGCACGAGACCTTACAGATAGGCCAGGGTCACATTTGCGATGTGCCTAGCCTGCGGATTCCGTATTATCTAGAACTTTTCCAGCGCGCATAGCGTTACGCTATGCGGCGCTGGAAAAGCTGCCTTAGTTACCCGCTGTTTACTGCACGACCTGTCATACAGCAGCGGTCGGAGTGCGCTTTACAGCGCGCACAGGAAACGTTGCAGAACGGTTTCCTGTGCGGCGCTGTAAGCGCACTCGAGCCGCTCCTTATGACAGGTCGTGCAGGTAAAGGGGTAACTAAGGCAGCGTTTTCAGGCGCAGCGTAAGCTATCGGCGCTGAAAAATCTAAGATAAACCGAATCGGCAGGCTAGGGGCACATGCAAATGTGACCAGCCATACTGAGGTAAAACTCACCAAATACTCAGGTGTGCACGATGCCTTACAAATACTGAGGTAGAAACTGACAAAATACTCAGGTGTGCACGAGGCCTTACAAATACTGAGTGAAAACTCACCAAATACTCAGCGTGTGCACGAGGCCTTACAGATACTGAGGTAAAAAACACCAAATATTCAGGTGTGCACGAGGCCTTACAGATACGGAGGGAAAACTCACCAAATACTCAGCGTGTGCACGAGGCCTTACAAATACTGAGGTAAAACTCACCAATACTCAGCGTGTGCACGAGGCCTTACAAATACTGAGGTAAAAACTGCCAAATACTCAGCGTGTGCACGAGGCCTTACAGATACGAGGGGAAAACTCACCAAATACTCAGCGTGTGCACGAGGCCTTACATACACTGAGGGAAAAACTCACCAAATACTCAGCGTGTGCACGAGACCTTACAGATACTGAGGTAAAAACTCACCAAATACTCAGCGTGTGCACGAGGCCTTACAGATACTGAGGTAAAAATCACCAAATACTCAGCGTGTGCACGAGACCTTACAGATAGCAGGGTCACATTTGCGATGTGCCCTAGCCTGCCGGATTCCGGTATTATCTTAGAACTTTTTCCAGCGCGCATAGCGTTACGCTATGCGGGCTGGAAAACGCTGCCTAGTTACCCGCGTTTACTGCACGACTGTCATACAGGCAGCGGCTTGGAGTGCGCTTTACAGCGCCGCACAGGAACGTTGCAGAACGGTTTCCTGTGCGGCGCTGTAAAGCGCATCCGAGCCGCTGCCTGTATGACAGGTCGTGCAGGTAAACAGCGGGTAACTAAGGGCAGTGTTTTCACGCCGCTAGCGTAACGCTATGCGGGGCTGGAAAAAGTTCCAAGATAATACCGGAATCGGCGGCTAGGGGCACATCGCAATGTGACCTAGCCATACTGAGGTAAAACCTCACCAAATACTCAGCGTGTGCACAATGCCTTACAAATACTGAGTAAAAATGACCAAATACTCAGCGTGTGCACGAGGCCTTACAAATACTGAGGTGAAAACTCACCAATACTCAGCGTGTGCACGAGGCCTTACATATACTGAGGTAAATACTCGCCAAATACTCAGTGTGTGCACGAGGCCTTACAGATACTGAGGTGAAAACTCACCAAATACTCAGCATGTGCACGAGGCTTTACAGATACTGAGGTAACAACTCACCAAATACTCAGCGTGTGCACGAAGCCTTACAGATACTGAGGAAAAAAACTCACCAAATACTCAGCGTGTGCACGAGGCCTTACAGATACTGAGGTAACAAACTCACCAAATACTCAGCGTGTGCACGAGGCCTTACAGATACTGAGGTGAAAACTCACCAAATACTCAGCGTGTGCACTAGGCTTTACAGATACTGAGGTAACAACTCACCAAATACTCAGTGTGTGCACGAGGCCTTACAGATACTGAGGAAAAAACTCTCCAAATACTCAGTGTGTGCACGAAGCCTTACAGATACTGAGGTAACAACTCACCAAATACTCAGTGTGTGCACGAGGCCTTACAGATACTGAGGATAAAACTCTCAAATACTCAGTGTGTGCACGAAGCCTTACAGATACTGAGGTAACAACTCACCAAATACTCAGTGTGTGCACGAGGCCTTACAGATACTGAGGTGAAAATCACCAAATATCTCAGCGTGTGCACGAGGCCTTACAAATACTGAGGTAAAACTCACCAAATACTCAGTGTGTGCACGAGGCCTTACAGATACTGAGGTAAAAACTCACCAAATACTCAGCGTGTGCACGAGGCCTTACAGATACTGAGGTAACAACTCACCAAATACTCAGGTGTGCACGAGGCCTTACAGATACTGAGGTAAAAACTCCCAAATACTCAGTGTGTGCACGAGGCCTTACAGATACTGAGGTAACAACTCACCAAATACTCAGTGTGTGCACGAGGCCTTACAATACTGAGGAAAAACTCACCAAATACTCAGCGTGTGCACGAGCCTTACAGATACTGAGGTAAAACTCACCAAATACTCAGGTGTGTGCACGAGGCCTTACAGATACTGAGGTAAAACTCACCAAATACTCAGCGTGTGCACGAGGCCTTACAATACTGGGTAAAACTACACAAGACTCAACTGTGTGCACATGGCTTACAGATACTAGTAAAAATCCCCCAAATACTCCCTTGTGCACGGTGCCTTACAATCCTGAGGTACATCACCAATGTGCACGAGCCTTACTTATGATGCTCCTCTCGGCCTGTGTCTGCCTTACGTTACTTGGTAAGCCTCCCCTTAGCTCTGTGTACGCCCTTACTGAGTACAACTCACCAAATACTCCCGCTGTGCACGATGCCTGTCAGATCTGATGAAATCTCAATACTTAGCCTGTCACGAGCCTTACCCATACTGAGGTACACTCACCAAATACTCACTGTTGTGCACTCCTTACCATGATACTGGTGTGAAACCTCACCAACTCACGTGTTCACGAGTGCCCCTTACCTGTACGTGTCTGTTCGATAGCTTACCCACTTCCGTGTCCGAGGCCTTCCTAGTAATCCTCACCTTGCTCTGTGTGCACGAGGCTACATGCGGCTGTATATGTACTCTAGTGCCTTCCACCTGTACCAATGTGCATATCATCTGCTACTTCCCACTAAATATGACTCCCCCTGTGCTCTGTCTCTCCCCGGCTGTCTTGTTACTTCCCTGTGCTCTGTGTCCTCTTTCTCCCTGTATGATGCCTCTCCCCCTGTGCTCTGTGTCTCTCCCTTGCATCTGTCTCTTCCCTGTATGATGCCTCTCCCCTGTGCTCTGTGTCTCTCCCCTGTGTCTGTTCTTCCCTGTATGATGCTCCTCTCCCCCTGTGCTCTGTGTCTGTCCCCTGCATCTGTCTCTTCCCTGTATGATGCCTCTCCCCCTGTTGCTCTGTGTCTCTCTCCCCTGCATCTGTCTCTTCCCTGTATGATGCCTCTCCCCTGTGCTCTGTGTCTCTCCCCTGCATCTGTTCTTCCCTGTATGATGCCTCTCCCCTGTGCTCTGTGTCTCTTCCCTGTATAATGCCTCTCCCCCTGTGCTCTGTGTCTCTCCCCTGTTCTGTCTCTTCCCTGTATGATGCCTCTCCCCTGTGCTCTGTGTCTGTCCCCTGCATCTGTCTCTTCCCTGTATGATGCCTCTCCCCTGTGCTCTGTGTCTCTCCCCTGCATCTGTCTCTTCCATGTATGATGCCTCTCCCCTGTGCTCTGTGTCTCTTCCCTGTATAATGCCTCCCCTGTGCTCTGTGTCCTCCCCTGCATCTGTCTCTTCCCTGTATGATGCCTCTCCCCCTGTGCTCTGTGTCTCTCCTCCTGCATCTGTGTCTTCCCTGTATGATGCCTCTCCCCTGTGCTCTGTGTCTCTCCCCTGCATCTGTCTCTTCCCTGTATGATGCCTCTCCCTCTGTGCTCTGTGTCTCTCCCCTGCATCTGTCTCTTCCCTGTATGATGCTCTCCCCTGTGCTCTGTGTCTCTTCCCTGTATGATGCCTTCCCCCTGTGCTCTGTGTCTCTCCCCTGCATCTGTCTCTTCCCTGTATGATGCCTCTCCCTCTGTGCTCTGTGTCTCTCCCCTGCATCTGTCTCTTCCCTGTATGATGCCTCTCCCCTGTGCTCTGTGTCTCTCCCCTGCATCTGTCTCTTCCCTGTATGGTGCCTCTCCCCTGTGCTCTGTGTCTCTCCCCTGCATCTGTCTCTTCCCTGTATGATGCCTCTCCCCTGTGCTCTGTGTCTCTCTCCCTGTATATGCCTCTCCCCCTGTGCTCTGTGTCTCTCCCTGCATCTATCTCTTCCCTGTATGATGCCTCTCCCTCTGTGCTCTGTGTCTCTCCCCTGCATCTGTCTCTTCCCTGTATGATGCCTCTCCCCTGTGCTCTGTGTCTCTCCCCTGCATCTGTCTCTTCCCTGTATGAATGCCTCTCCTCCTGTGCTCTGTGTTCCTCTTCCCTGTATAATGCTCTCTCCCCTGTGCTCTGTGTCTTCCCCTGTCTGTCTCTTCCCTGTATGATGCTTTTCCCCTGTGCTCTGTGTCTCTCCCCTGCATCTCTCTTCCCTGTATGATGCCTCTCCCCTGTGCTCTGTGTCTCTCCTCTGCATCTGTCTCTTCCCTGTATGATGCCTCTCCCCCTTTGCTCTGTGTCTCTCCCCTGCGTCTGTCTCTTCCCTGTATGATGTCTCCCCCCTTGTGCACTGTGTCTCTCCCCTGTGTCTGAGTCTTCCCTGTATGATGTATCATCTCCCCTGTGCTCTGTGTCTCTCCCCTGTGTCTGTCTCTTCCCTGTATGATGTCTCTCCTCCTGTGCACTGTGTCTCTCCCCTGTGTCTGAGTCTTCCCTGTATGATGTCTCTCCCCTGTGTTCTGTGTCTCTCCCCTGTGTCTGTCTCTTCCCTGAATGATGCCTCTCCCCTGTGCTCTGTGTCTGTCCCCTGCATCTGTCTCTTCCCTGTATGATGCTCTCCCCTGTGCTCTGTGTCTCTCCCCTCTCTGTCTGTCTCCCTGCTCTGTTCCTCCTGTATGATGTCTCTTCCCGTATGATGCTCTCCTCTGTGCTCTGTGTCTTCCCTGCGTCTGTCTCTTCCCTGTATGATACCTCTCCCCTGTGCTCTGTGTCTCTCCCCTGCATCTGTTTCTTCCCTGTATGATGTCTCTCCCCTGTGCTGTGTCTCTCCCCTGTTCTTCCCTGTATGATGTCTCTCCCCTGTGCTCTGTGTCTGTCCCCTGTGCTCTGTCTCTTCCCTGTTATGATTACTCTCCCCTGTGCTCTGTGTCTGTCCCCTGTGCTCTGTGTCTCTTCCCTGTATGATGTCTCTTCCCTTGTGCGCTGTGTCTCTCCCTGTGTCTGTCTCCCTCTATGATGCCTCTCTCCTGTCTCTGTGTTCTCTCCCTGTATGATGCCTCTCCCCTGTGCTCTGTGTCTCTCCCCTGTGTCTGTCTCTTCCCTCTATGATGCCTTCTCCCTGTGCTCTGTGTCTCTTCCCTGTATGATGTCTCTTCCCTTGTGCGCTGTGTCTCTCCCCTGTGTCTGTCTCTTCCCTCTATGATGCCTCTCCCTCTGTGCTCTGTGTCTCTCCCCTGCATCTGTCTCTTCCCTATATGATGCCTTTCCCCCTGTGCGCTGTGTCTCTCCCTGTGTCTGTCTCTTCCCTCTATGATGCCTCTCCCTCTGTGCTCTGTGTCTCTCCCCTGCATCTGTCTCTTCCCTATATGATGCTTTCCCCCTGTGCTCTGTGTCTCTCCCTGTTTTCGTCTCTTCCCTGTATGATGCCTCACCCCCTGTGCTCTGTGTCTGTCCCCTGCATCTGTCTCTTCCCTGTATAATGCCTCTCCCCCTGTGCTGTGTCTCTCCCCTGCATCTGTCTCTTCCCTGTATGATGTCTCTCCCCCTGTGCTCTGTGTCTGTCCCCTGCATCTGTCTCTTCCCTGTATGATGTCTCTCCCCTTGTGCGCTGTGTCTCTCCCCTGCGTCTGTCTCTTCCCTGTATGATGCTCTCCCCATGTGCTCTGTGTCTCTCCCCTGCGTCTGTCTCTTCCCTGTATGATGTCTCCCCTGTGCTCTGTGTCTCTTCCCTGTATGATGTCTCTCCCCTTGTGCTCTGTTCTCTCTCTTCCCTCTATGATGCCTCTCCCTCTGTGCTCTGTGTCTCTCCCCTGCATCTGTCTCTTCCCTATATGATGCCTTTTCCCCTGTGCTCTGTGTCTCTCCCCTGTGTCTGTCTCTTCCCTGTATGATGCCTCACCCCCTTGTGTTCTCTGTTGTCTGTTGTGCTGTCCCCTGCATCTGTCTCTTCCCTGTATATGCTCTCTCCCCCTGTGCTTTTGTCTCTCCCTGCATCTGTCTCTTCCCTGTATGATGTCTCTTCCCCTGTGCTCTGTGTCTCTCCCTGCATCTGTCTCTTCCCTGTATGATGTCTCTCCCCCTTGTGCGCTGTGTCTCTCCCCTGCGTCTGTCTCTTCCCTGTATGATGCCTCTCCCCTTGTGCTCTGTGTCTCTCCCCTGGTCTGTCTCTTCCTGTATGATGTCTCTCCCTTGCTGTGCTCTTCCCTATGTGTCTCTCCCCTTGTGTCTTGTCTCTCTCTTCCCTTATGATGCTCTCCCTCTGTGCTCTGTGTCTCTCCCCTGCTCTTCTCTTCCCTATATGATGCCTTTCCCCCTGTGCTCTGTGTTCTCTCCCCTGTGTCTGTCTCTTCCCTGTATGATGCCTCACCCCCTGTGCTCTGTGTCTCTTGTGTCTGTCCCCTGCATCTGTCTCTTCCCTGTATAATGCCTCTCCCCCTGTGCTGTGTCTCTCCCCTGCATCTGTCTCTTCCCTGTATGATGTCTCTCCCCCTGTGCTCTGTGTCTGTCCCCTGCATCTGTCTCTTCCCTGTATGATGTCTCTCCCCTTGTGCGCTGTGTCTCTCCCCTGCATCTGTCTCTTCCCTGTATGATGCCTCTCCCCATGTGCTCTGTGTCTCTCCCCTGCGTCTGTCTCTTCCCTGTATGATGTCTCCCCCTGTGCTCTGTGTCTCTTCCCTGTATGATGTCTCTCCCTTGTGCTCTGTGTCTCTCTCTTCCCTCTATGATGCCTCTCCCTCTGTGCTCTGTGTCTCTCCCCTGCATCTGTCTCTTCCCTATATGATGCCTTTCCCCCTGTGCTCTGTGTCTCTCCCCTGTGTCTGTCTCTTCCCTGTATGATGCCTCACCCCCTGTGCTCTGTGTCTGTTGTGTCTGTCCCCTGCATCTGTCTCTTCCCTGTATAATGCCTCTCCCCCTGTGCTGTGTCTCTCCCCTGCATCTGTCTCTTCCCTGTATGATGTCTCTCCCCTGTGCTCTGTGTCTCTCCCCTGCATCTGTCTCTTCCCTGTATGATGTCTCTCCCCCTGTGCTCTGTGTCTGTCCCCTGCATCTGTCTCTTCCCTGTATGATGTCTCTCCCCCTGTGCTCTGTGTCTGTCCCCTGCATCTGTCTCTTCCCTCTATGATGCCTCTCCCTCTGCGCTCTGTGTCTCTCCCCTGCATCTTTCTCTTCCCTATATGATGCCTTTCCCCCTGTGCTTTGTGTGTGCTATGGCTACCATATATGAGGTGTCTGCCTGCAATGTCCAGGACAGCCTCTAGATGTCAGCATTATATGAGGTCTCTGCCTGCAGTATCCAGGACAGCCACTAGATGTAAGTAGAAGACCATGGCTGCCATATATGAGGTCTCTGCCTGCAATGTCCAGGACAGCCTCTAGATGTCAGCATTATGTAAGGTCTCTGCCTGCAGTATCCAGGACAGTCACTAGATGTCAGTAGAGGAGTATGGCTGCCATATATGAGGTCTCTGCCTGCAGTGTCCAGGACAGCCACTAGATGTCAATAGAGGACCATGGCTGGAATACATGAGGTTTCTGCCTGCAGTGTCCAGGACAGCCACTAGATGTCAATAGAGGACCATGGCTGGAATACATGAGGTTTCTGCCTGCAGTGTCCAGGACAGCCATTGGATGTCGGCAGAGGACCATGGCTGCCATATATGAGGTCTTTGCCTGCAGTGTCCAGGACAGCCACTAGATGTCAGCAGAGAACCATGGCTGCCATATATGAGGTTTCTGCATGCAGTGCCCAGGATAGCCTGTAGATGTCAGTGGAGGACCATGGCTGCCATATATGATGTACTCCCCCCCCCCCCCCCGACCGCTGACCCATGGACTTCCCCCAAAAGCTGACACATGGACTCCCCCTGACCGCTGACCCATGGACTTCCCCTGACCTCTGACCCATGAACACCCCCGACCGCTGACCCATGGACTCCCCCCCGAATGCTGACCCATGGACTCCCCCTGACCGCTGACCCATGTACTCCCCCTGACCGCTGACCCATGTACTCCCCCCTGACCTCTGACCCTTGAACTCCCCCAACCGCTGGCCCATGTACTCCCCCCCGACCGCTGACCCATGGACTTCTCCTGACCTCTGACCCATGAACACCCCCGACCGCTGACCCATGGACTCCCCCCGAATGCTGACCCATGGACTCCCCCTGACCGCTGACCCATGAACTCCCCCAACCGCTGACCCATATACTCCCCCCTGACTGCTGACCCATGGACTCCCCCTGACCACTGACCCATGGACTCCCCCTGACCGCTGACCCATGAACTCCCCCGACCGCTGACCCATGTACTCCCCCCTGACCGCTGACCCATGGACTCCCCCTGACCGCTGACCCATGGACTCCCCCTGACCGCTGACCCATGGACTCCCCCCCCGACCGCTGACCCATGGACTCCCACTGTCCTCTGACCCATGGACTTCCCCTGACCTCTGATCCATGAACTCTCCCGACCACTGACCCATGGACTCCCCCTGACCGCTGACCCATGGACTCCCCCTGACCGCGTGACCCATGGACTCCCCTGACCGCTGGCCCGGCCACCATTACTGGGGTGCTGGTCACATTGCCCATACAATCAGTGGGGCACAGATGTACATAGCGCCATGGAGGCATCGGTGGACGTTTCCTCTGGCGGTCCTCAGATTGTCGCCCCTGTGTATCGGGGACACTTGTGTATTGTTGGGCTCCTTGGTGATGTTACCACAGTTGCCACCTGCACCCGGGACAGAGGAGTCAGTGACCGGATCGGGTCTTTCCCGCCTGTGGACACAGTCAATACCGGCTGTCGGCAGGGACCAGTTCAGCCTGTTCTCATCCGATTAAAACCTGATGCCAAACCAGTTTGTGTTCACCAGAACGTCTGAACTGTGCCAGGATCAGGGCATCGGTGAACAATGGCGGGAGCTTTTGTACAGACATCTCCTCAGAAGCCCCCACAATACCCCTCTGTTAAGAAGAAATGTAAAAGGACCAATCCCTTCTTATTGTACGGTCCATGGTCTAGCGGTGAAGACGATCACCTTCATTATCACTCACCGAGGTCTCATTGAGTTTATCAGCTATCGCGCCCATGGATCCTCAGTTAATGCATGATCGCTGGTCACTGACCCCTTCTCTTTATTCATGACGCCTTGGCATCATTCCACGACCTCGGGACAATCCTGACCAATCCTGACAATTCAAGGGCTGTCACACCATAGAGGGATCAGCTTTATTCTAGGGCTGTCACACCATAGAGGGATCAGCTTTATTCTAGGGCTGTCACACTGTCACAAGTCACCCATGATGGGAATCCCAGATTAGACCAAACCCATCACCTTCTTTATCGCGAGTTTGATGGCTTTGCTACTTGGTCCTTATACACCTTCATGGTAACATAGTAACATAGTATTTAAGGTTGAAGGAAGACTTTAAGTCCATCTAGTTCAACCCATAGCGTAACAAGTTGACTGAGGACTCCACAGTCCTCTAATAACCTGTCCTGGTATTGCAGACCCCCAGTCCTCTAATAACCTGTCTTGGTATTGTAGACCTCTCAGTCCTCTAATAACCTGTCTTGGTATTGCAGACCCCTCAGTCCTCTAATAACCTGTCTTGGTGTTGCAGACCCCCCAGTCCTCTAATAACCTGTCCTGGTATTGTAGACCCCCCAGTCCTCTAATAACCTGTCTTGGTATTGCAGACCCCTCAGTCCTCTAATAACCTGTCTTGGTATTGTAGACCCCCCAGTCCTCTAATAACCTGTCTTGGTATTGCAGTCTCCTCAGTCCTCTAATAACCTGTCCTGGTATTGTAGACCCCCCAGTCCTCTAATAACCTGTCTTGGTATTGCAGACCCCTCAGTCCTCTAATAACCTCTCTTGGTATTGCAGACCCCTCAGTCCTCTAATAACCTGTCTTGGTATTGCAGACCCCTCAGTCCTCTAATAACCTGTCTTGGTATTGCAGACCCCTCAGTCCTCTAATAACCTGTCTTGGTATTGCAGACCCCGCAGTCCTCTAATAACCTGTCTTGGTATTGCAGACCCCTCAGTCCTCTAATAACCTGTCTTGGTATTGCAGACCCCGCAGTCCTCTAATAACCTGTCTTGGTATTGTAGACCCCCTCAGTCCTCTAATAACCTTGGTCGCTCTTCTCTGGACCCGCTCTAGTTAAGCTATGTCTTTCTTATACACCGGAGACCAGAATTGTACACAGTATTCTAAGTGTGGTCGTACTGGGAGTATCCAGCGTCCAGTCACTTCTCTGCCAGGCTTGGAGTCACCGGGGCCCCGACCACGATCTGTGGTTCCAACCTCCGACAGAAGACTAAGGACCTTGATCTCCAGCCATTCACACTAAATTTGGGAAGAGAAGTAACAGGGCTGGGAAAGCCACAAATGAGCAATACTAATGTGAACTATCAGTGGCTGAAAGCCTCAGATGAGCAATACTAATGTGAACTATCAGTGGCGGAAAGCCACAGATGAGCAATACTAATGTGAACTATCAGTGGCGGAAAGCCTCAGATGAGCAATACTAATGTGAACTATCAGTGGCTGAAAGCCACAGATGAGCAATTCTAATGTGAACTATCAGTGGCGGAAAGACACAGATCAGCAATACTAATGTGAACTATCAGTGGCGGAAAGCCACAGATGAGCAATACTAATGTGAACTATCAGTGGCTGAAAGCCACAGATGAGCAATACTAATGTGAACTATCAGTGGCTGAAAGCCACAGATGAGCAATACTAATGTGAACTATCAGTGGCGGAAAGACACAGATGAGCAATACTAATGTGAACTATCAGTGGCGGAAAGCCACAGATGAGCAATACTAATGTGAACTATCAGTGGCGGAAAGCCACAGATGAGCAATACTAATGTGAACTATCAGTGGCGGAAAGACACAGATCAGCAATACTAATGTGAACTATCAGTGGCGGAAAGACACAGATGAGCAATACTAATGTGAACTATCAGAGGCGGAAAGACACAGATGAGCAATACTAATGTGAACTATCAGTGGCGGAAAGACACAGATGAGCAATTCTAATGTGAACTATCAGTGGCGGAAAGACACAGATCAGCAATACTAATGTGAACTATCAGAGGTGGAAAGCCACAGATGAGCAATACTAATGTGAACTATCAGTGGCGGAAAGCCACAGATGAGCAATACTAATGTGAACTATCAGTGGCGGAAAGCCACAGATGAGCAATACTAATGTGAACTATCAGTGGCGGAAATCCACAGATGAGCAATACTAATGTGAACTATCAGTGGCGGAAAGCCACAGATGAGCAATACTAATGTGAACTATCAGAGGTGGAAAGCCACAGAAGAGCAATACTAATGTGAACTATCAGAGGCGGAAAACCACAGATGAGCAACACTAATGTGAACTATCAGTGGCGGAAAGACACAGATGAGCAATACTAATGTGAACTATCAGTGGAGGAAAGCCACAGATGAGCAATACTAATGTGAACTATCAGAGGCGGAAAGCCACAGATGAGCAATACTAATGTGAACTATCAGAGGCGGAAAGACACAGATGAACAATACTAATGTGAACTATCAGAGGCATAAAGACACAGATGAGCAATACTAATGTGAACTATCAGTGGCTAAAAGCCACAGATGAGCAATACTTATGTGAACTATCAGTGGCGGAAAGCCACAGATGAGCAATACTAATGTGAACTATCAGTGGTGGAAAGACACAGATGAGCAATACTAATGTGAACTATCAGTGGCGGAAAGACACAGATGAGCAATACTAATGTGAACTATCAGTGGCGGAAAGACACAGATGAACAATACTAATGTGAACTATCAGAGGCATAAAGACACAGATGAGCAATACTAATGTGAACTATCAGAGGCGGAAAACCACAGATGAGCAACACTAATGTGAACTATCAGTGGCGGAAAGACACAGATGAGCAATACTAATGTGAACTATCAGAGGTGGAAAGACACAGATGAGCAATACTAATGTGAACTATCAGTGGTGGAAAGACACAGATGAGCAATACTAATGTGAACTATCAGTGGCGGAAAGACACAGATGAGCAATACTAATGTGAACTATCAGTGGCGGAAAGACACAGATGAGCAATACTTATGTCACATTGACATTGAGGCGTCACATTGTTAGAAAAGAAACATCTCCAGAGTCTGGAGCTTCAGAGAGGAGATCTGTGGGACAATAGAACAATGGAGAGGAAAGGACACCATCATTTCCTACAGGCCCCGGCCAATCTGAGGATGGGGATGAAACCTTTATGTATCAGATGAACTAATTCTAAAAAAAACACGACGTAGTGATCATGGGAGCTCTCCACCATCCAGACATTTGTTAGGAATCTCTTCTTCCCTCTTCCAGAAGGAAGAGAAGAAAAACAAGGGGATCTGCTACAATCCTAATAAACAGGGAGGAAATGGCTGAGGAGGCAAGAGTGACTGGATGTCTTATGAGGAACACTTAAAGGCCCCGTTACAGACAGCGATGTCCCAGCGATCTGACCAATGATCGGGTTCACTGGGACATCGCTATCTGATTGCTGGAGAGCTGTCACACACACTAGGGTAAACATCGGATAACTAAACATAGCGCTGCACTTAGTTACCTGGTGTTTACCCTGGTTACCAGCCTCCAGGTGTGTACTGTGCAGCGCTGGGCATCGGCCGGGAGGTCGCTGATAGTTGGTCTCCCGCTGTCACACATGCCGATGCTGGCCGCCCAGCGGGAGACCAACGATCAAAAAATGGTCCTGGCCATTTACCAATGATCAGTGAGCTGATCGCTGATCGTTGCAGGGTGTCACACACAGCGACTTCGCTACGAGGTTGCTGCAACGTCACAAAACTGATAACATTGCAACAATATTGTTAGCGATATCATTGCGTGTAAAGGTACCTTTACACGCCGCCACTGTGCCTATGTGGCGCCCCGCAACGAGTGCGTCACAAGGGAGTATTGCAGCCGCAATATTCTCTGACACCGCAGTGATATAGTTAACTCTGAGATCCAACCCTACATGCATCACCTAGAACAGAGGGCCAATCCTAGGTCCTGGTGGGTGGAGTGTTAGGGTAGTGTAGGAGAACACACAATAGTCTAGAGCAGTCTAAAAGAAGCATCTAGAACCTGAAGAGAGCAGACTAGAGCTTAGAGAGGAGCGGGGGCTCCGCACCCCGTGCAGCCCCTGGGCCGTCACCGGTCGGGTGTCAGCGGCCTTACCAACCGGGAATGGGCATTTCTACACGGGTTCCCAAAAGACTCCCGTGCCCACAACTCACAGCCGGTTCACTGGTACCGAAGCTGGCAGCAGTTCACCTCTGCTACGCGAACCAGAAGAGTGGAGGATCAGCTTCACAGGAGCACCCCACCACCAGCCAGTTTCCAGTCGTCTAATCAGCGGTGTACCCACTGAGGGATCCAAGGCTCCCCAAAGCATCCACAACGTACAGCATGGATAGGGCATCGAAGCAGCCTCCCCGTACCCGACCTGGTATTCCTGGGCGACGCTGGCAATCAAGTTAGGTAGAATGGAGGAACACTTGCGGATCTCTGAGGGACACTATCACTGCTGAGTCCACCCAGTCTACTACTCAACCACTGTATACCATGTACTGTCTGCTGGTTACAGTAAAGACCCGTTATGGAGACTTTCTGTGTCTGTGCTTCCTTATGAACTGTCCGTCATCACAACAAGGTAACCGTAGCTGCCGCACAACATCTTGAGCAGCTCCAGCCTCCGGGGATCACCGCTCAGCCTGTGGGGAGCGTAACATCTTGCTGCTGTCCATCCCCCGGGGGTTCCGCAGCGTCGGTAGCCCTTACCGAACTACTCATAGGTGGCGTCACGAAGAAAACAAATTAAAACCCCTTTAATCTGTTCCCGCAAAACGTCTTCACTTTTGATCTGCACTACACCGGGCCCCACTACCGGCAGGCGCGGTCCACCCGTGACAAGGAAGGAGAAGAATCGCCTGTATCAACCGGAGTCAGTCGGCCGCGGTGAGTCAGAATTTGGCGTCACGAACAGGATACGAGCAGGCCCGTTACCCAACGGGTATATTGTGCTTAAACTGGACTTTATTGTCTACAATTGGACTTTGTTCGTCCCTAAAAGAACTTTCCCGCCTTTACACCATTGGGTCAAGATGGGCCCAAGATGGCGTTCCCGCCACAAGAAGCCGCCACGTGAAGCCCAGGAGTGAGTCAACCCCCCCCCCTCACAGTGGGAGGGCCAAAGACAAAAGGCGCCAAACTCTTTGTCCGCCCTGATTGCTCGAATCAACCATGGGGGCGGACCCCAAAGACTTTTCCCACCATTGGACTACAAAAGTCCACAGGAAATGGGAGTGGCAGACACAGACTTCTTCACCAGCTCGACCAGAACGTTTACCGGTTGAACGGGTG
Source organism: Allobates femoralis (assembly GCA_033576535.1). Lineage (NCBI taxonomy): Eukaryota > Metazoa > Chordata > Amphibia > Anura > Aromobatidae > Allobates > Allobates femoralis. The sequence goes on from JARQOC010000005.1 coordinate 9,761,915, forward strand.
TGGTTTCCCTCCAAGGAAGAAAATGTCCAGCGTGAGACTCCAAGACCTAATGCGGGAGGTCGAGGCGGAGGCCAGAGCAGCCCTAGGCCAACCGGGTCCGGATCCTGCCCTTACCATAGACGGCAGCCCCGACTTCTGGCTAGAGGCTCTACAAGACCTCCGGGTGCGGTTATTAGAGACAGTAGAATGGACGATTCGCAGCTGGAGCGCGACCCTAGGCAGAAGACTCCATCATGCGATGCAGCAGAGCCGACCGGGTACCGCTACTCCAAGCCCAGACGACGTCACCAGCTTCTCGACCGCCTCACTGTCACCTACCACCTGCCCAGCTTCGTCACCGGAGCCAATAGACTGTATCATTCCCGTGAGGACCACAGCTCAACCCGTTCCAGCGGTCAACACCGCAGCCGATTCCGTTCTTGAGCCGGAGCTCATAACACGCTCCATGGAAGAACTTGAACTTTACCAGGTTCCCACCGAGGAACCCGCGACGAGTTTCACCACTACGGAGACTGTCGCCTGTTTAATCCCCGAACCGGAGGCTTCCCTTGCCATTGCCGAGGCCTACCTGGTAACCGGGATTGAAACACCTTTACCTGCGGAAACAGACGAAGAGGCAGGCAGCCTGGAAGCCCTGCAGGACGTCCCTACGGAAGGATCCGCAGCACCACCGCCCTATTGTACAACGGAACAAGCTTCAACATCTCCAGCCAACGAGCAGCCTGATGTGGTCATCGAGGAAGAGGTCGGAGAGGATGACGACGAGACCCACAGCACCGCTGAGGATCTCGACACCGGGTTCGCTTGGGGAGACACCCAGGAACTTCCGACCGGGCATACAGCTCGGGTACATTGGTCGGGTGCTATGCCGACACCTTCCCCTGTGCCGTTCCACCGGGTTCCAATACAGACAGCCCGCCAAGTTCAAGCTTCCCGCCAAACCACCAGCTCCGTTACTCATCTCTACACCCCGAGCCGTAACGACGGAGATGTACGCCAGAGACGACGAGAGGAGTGGCAAGCCCGTGAGCGCGCCAACATGGAGGCCCGTGCCGAGGCTCGCCGCCAGCCGCCGCTGCCTGATGAACTCCGCCGTGAAGGTAGAATTTCCACCTTTAATTTACATACCGGGTGGGGGTTCGCTTGGGAGGTGGGTTTGAATGAGGAGGTGTTTGTGGGGCGCCGGGACGTTGAGTCAAACTTGCCAAGAGGACATCCCGATCGCGACCTGTACCGGGGCGATATAATCACCTACGAGCGCTATGCTTGTGCAGATGGGTGGTTTGCTATCCGGGTGCGCCATCGTTCTCCGTGCCAGAGACTTTAAAAAAAAAAAAACTTGAACTCTCTCACTGACTCTGTTCCCGTTAACCACTGACTGTGTGATCTCGCGGCTACAGCCTGGACTCTAGCTAAAGTACAGCCGACCGCCCGCTGGGTCCGCACAAAGTGATTACCTGTTTCTTTGCTTATATCATCAAAGCATATCATCACCTGTTTTTCATTTTTAATAAAAGTGTGTCATATATGTTATAAAAATGTAAAAACCTCTGTAATGTGAGTAGTTTGACGCTTGGGGACAAGCTTATTCAACCAAGGGGGAGTGTGGCGCCCCGCAACGAGTGCGTCACAAGGGAGTATTGCAGCCGCAATATTCTCTGACACCGCAGTGATATAGTTAACTCTGAGATCCAACCCAACATGCAACACCTAGAACAGAGGGCCAATCCTAGGTCCTGGGGGGTGGAGTGTTAGGGTAGTGTAGGAGAACACACAATAGTCTAGAGCAGTCTAAAAGAAGCATCTAGAACCTGAAGAGAGCAGACTAGAGCTTAGAGAGGAGCGGGGGCTCCGCACCCCGTGCAGCCCTGGGCCGTCACCGGTCGGGTGTCAGCACCTGAGGCCTTACCAACCGGGAATGGGCATTTCTACACGGGTTCCCAAAAGACTCCCGTGCCCACAACTCACAGCCGTTCACTGGTACCGAAGCTGGCAGCAGTTCACCTCTGCTACGCGAACCAGAAGAGTAGAGGATCAGCTTTACAGGAGCACCCCACCAACAGCCAACTTCCAGTCGTCTAACCAGCGGTGTACCCACTGAGGGATCCAAGGCTCCCCAAAACATCCAGAACGTACATCATGGATAGGGCATTGAAGCAGCCTCCCCGTACCCGACCTGGTATTCCTGGGCGACGCTGGCAATCAAGTTAGGTAGAATGGAGGAACACTTGCGGATCTCTGAGGGACACCATCACTGCTGAGTCCACCTGGTCTACTACTCAACCACTGTATACCATGTACTGCCTGCTGGTTACAGTAAAGACCCGTTATGGAGACTTTCTGTGTCTGTGCTTCCTTATGAACTGTCCGTCATCACAACAAGGTAACCGTAGCTGCCGCACAACATCTTGAGCAGCTCCAGCCTCCGGGGATCACCGCTCAGCCTGTGGGGAGCGTAACATCTTGCTGCTGTCCATCCCCCGGGGGTTCCGCAGCGTCGGTAGCCCTTACCGAACTACTCATAGGTGGCGTCACGAAGAAAACAAATTAAAACCCCTTTAATCTGTTCCCGCAAGACGTCTTCACTTTTGATCTGCACTACACCGGGCCCCACTACCGGCAGGCGCGGTCCACCCGTGACAAGGAAGGAGAAGAATCGCCTGTATCAACCGGAGTCAGTCGGCCGCGGTGAGTCACCTAGCAACAGGTATCCACCGCACGTGCACGCGCACGTTTTTGACGGTGGATACCGATCACCGATGCCGCATGTACACGCCACCATTGCGTTGTCAACTGAAGGTATCTTTGTTCCCCCAGAAGTTCCCACAGATCCTGCAGCTTACTTCCTGTTGAATACCTTCGCCGCTTCACACGCCGCTATCCACAAATGAATGTGGGCGTACATCTTTCGCGCCGCAAGTACATAGGTGTGACAGAGTTGTGTATTTTGTGATGCTAATACGCTGATTGGACAACGCAATAGCGTCATGATTGGGCAGCCTGCGCAGGAAGGCTGGCTAATACATGACGCCATTGCAATTGTGTAGTGTGAATGGACAGCTCTTTAAATATGGCGCCCTGTGAAGGGACAGCCAATGGTAACACAGTAGCCCCCACCAATGATCGCTGATGGAGCGCGGTATCCATGACACCATGGCACGCCCCTGGGAGTTCACTAGGCGACGCAACATCCATGCCTGTGCCCCGTTTAGACGCCACTACCAGGGCAATTGTGCCTTTGTGTTGCCTTGGGTTTTTGAGCACGGCTCGGAAACAGGTATCCGAATCAACAGCGGGTAATGAGATCAACTTCCCAATTTAAACGCCGCCATTTCGTAGCAATTTCATGGCAACAGACACAAAAATCTCCAATGCCAGGCAGTTGCTGCCGCCCAGTGGCGGCGTGTAAAGGTACCTTTATGGGGCCTTTAATGGCTATCTGCAAATATCTCAAGTGCTGTCACACTGTAGAGGGATCAACTTTATTCTAGGGATGTCACACCATCTGTGGTACGTGTAACTGCACAGACCTCCACTCATCTCTGCTGTCCATGTGGTGCATTTTCCCTGCTGAAATATATTGTATTCCATTATGAATATACCTCTCCATTGCACTGCCCCCTACTGTTTTATGATCCTATTATTTCATTGTTTGTTTTCCTATGTGCTTTCACCACCCACTTTCACCACCCTATCCTCCCTCCATCACCCCTCATTCACATCAGCCCCTCTCTGCTGCCCTACCCTATGTACAGCTCCCATGCTATCTTCTGATTACTGAAGATTCTCAGCCCATCATATTCCAAAGTTTGTCATAATAAATCATGTTCTAAATCCAAAAACTATTTGCTCTTTCTCTTTTTACTGCTGCTCCTGTCAGGTGATATCTCCCCCAACCCTGCTCCGCCCTCTGCTAACTTCAACCCCTCTCCCACCTCACACACAGAAACCCCACTAACCTTATTACCATTACCTGCACACCTTCATCTCCCTCTTTTAATTGTGCTCTCTGGAATCCACGGTCTGTATGTAACAAACTTCCCTTCATTCATAACTACTTTCTCACTAACTCTCTCAATCTCCTGGCCCTCACTGAAACCTGGATTCAGGACTCAGACCCTGCTTCCCCTGCTGCTATTTCTTATGGCGGCTTACATTTCTCTCATTCCCCTAGTCCAGGGAACAGACATGGTCAGGTGGAGTCGGCTTACTCCTGTCCCCACAATGTACTTTCCAGGTCATCCCTCCAGCCCCATCACTCTCATTCCCCTCTTTTGAGGTTCACACCATTAGGCTATTCCATCCCCTTCCCCTCAGAGTAGTACTGCCCCCCCAGGGTCACCCACCCAATTCCTCGACCATTTCTCCGCGTGGCTGCCGCACATCATGTCCTCAGAATTACCAGCCCTCATTCTGGGAGACTTTAACATTCCCATAAACAGCCCCATCTCCCCATCTGCATCCCAGCTCCTATCTCTAACTACGTCATTTGGCCTCTCACAGCTCTCAACCTATGAGACACACAAGGATGGTAACACCCTTGACCTGGTCTTTACCCGACTCTGCTCAACCTCCTCCTTAGATAACTCGCCTCTTCCGCTCTCTGATCACAACATTCTCTTCTTCACGCTCACAAACCCTCGCCCATCACAGCACAGTCTGACCTATCACACATTCAGAAATCTACAGGCCATTAACCCTCAAAACACTCACAGACTCTCTCATCTCATCACTGTCTCCAATCTCCTCCTTCTCCTGTCCAGATCTGGCAGTGAATCACTGCAATGACTCTCTCAGAAGCTCCTGGACCAAGTAGCGCCCCTCACCCTCCGAACCTCTAAACATAGAATAAAACAGCCCTGGCCACACCACAAACTCGATTCCTCCAGCGATGCTCTAGGAGTGCTGAACGCCTATGGAGGAAAACTCGCTCACCAGGAGACTTTATCCATTATAAATTCATGCTCAAAACCTACAACTCTGCCCTTCACCTCACCAAACAGACCTACTTCACCACCCTGATCTCCTCACTATCCAATAACTAAAAAAAAAAACTCTTTGACACCTTTCACTCTCTCCTCAGTCCTAAAGTGCAGGCACCCATCACCGACCTCTGTGCTGATGATCTGCCCCCATCACTGACCTCTGTGCTGATGATCTGCCCCCATCACTGACCTCTGTGCTGATGATCTGCCCCTATCACTGACCTCTGTGCTGATGATCTGCCCCATCACTGACCTCTGTGCTGATGATCTGCCCCCATCACTGACCTCTGTGCTGATGATCTGCCCCATCACTGACCTCTGTGCTGATGATCTGCCCCATCACTGACCTCTGTGCTGATGATCTGCCCCTATCACTGACCTCTGTGCTGATGATCTGCCCCTATCACTGACCTCTGTGCTGATGATCTGCCCCATCACTGACCTCTGTGCTGATGATCTGCCCCCATCACTGACCTCTGTGCTGATGATCTGCCCCATCACTGACCTCTGTGCTGATGATCTGCCCCATCACTGACCTCTGTGCTGATGATCTGCCCCATCACTGACCTCTGTGCTGATGATCTGCCCCATCACTGACCTCTGTGCTGATGATCTGCCCCCATCACTGACCTCTGTGCTGATGATCTGCCCCCATCACTGACCTCTGTGCTGATGATCTGCCCCCATCCCTGACCTCTGTGCTGATGATCTGCCCTCATCACTGACCTCTGTGCTGATGATCTGCCCCATCACTGACCTCTGTGCTGATGATCTGCCCCATCACTGACCTCTGTGCTGATGATCTGCCCCCATCACTGACCTCTGTGCTGATGATCTGCCCCATCACTGACCTCTGTGCTGATGATCTGCCCCCATCACTGACCTCTGTGCTGATGATCTGCCCCCATCACTGATCTCTGTGCTGATGATCTGCCCCCATCACTGACCTCTGTGCTGATGATCTGCCCCATCACTGACCTCTGTGCTGATGATCTGCCCCCATCACTGACCTCTGTGCTGATGATCTGCCCCCATCACTGATCTCTGTGCTGATGATCTGCCCCATCACTGACCTCTGTGCTGATGATCTGCCCCCATCACTGACCTCTGTGCTGATGATCTGCCCCCATCACTGACCTCTGTGCTGATGATCTGCCCCATCACTGACCTCTGTGCTGATGATCTGCCCCCATCACTGACCTCTGTGCTGATGATCTGCCCCATCACTGACCTCTGTGCTGATGATCTGCCCCCATCACTGACCTCTGTGCTGATGATCTGCCCCCATCACTGACCTCTGTGCTGATGAGCTGCCCCCATCACTGACCTCTGTGCTGATGATCTGCCCCCATCACTGACCTCTGTGCTGATGATCTGCCCCATCACTGACCTCTGTGCTGATGATCTGCCCCCATCACTGACCTCTGTGCTGATGACCTGCCCCATCACTGACCTCTGTGCTGATGATCTGCCCCATCACTGACCTCTGTGCTGATGATCTGCCCCCATCACTGACCTCTGTGCTGATGATCTGCCCCCATCACTGACCTCTGTGCTGATGATCTGCCCCCATCACTGACCTCTGTGCTGATGATCTGGCCTCTTACTTTATGGAGAAAATAGACAACATCAGCAAGGAAATCAGCTCCCAGCCTCCAAGCGCTGCCACTCCCATTCTTCCCCACATCTCCTCTGGCTCACTCTCCACATTTGACCCAGTTACAGAAGAAGAAGTCTCCAGGCTCCTCTCTTCCTCTCATCCCACCACATGCACCACTGACCCCATTCCCTCACACCTACTACAGACCCTCTCTCCGGTGGTCACCACTCACCTAACCAAAATCTTCAACCTCTCCCTCTCTTCTGGCATCTTCCCCTCCTCCTTCAAACACTCGATCATTACTCCATTATTAAAGAAATCTTCTCTCGACCATCCTGCACAAATAACTACAGACCAGTCTCCAATCTCCCCTTCATTTCTAAACTCCTGGAGCGCCTGGTCTACTCCCGCCTCACCCGTTTCCTCTCCGCTCACTCTCTTCTAGATCCATTACAGTCTGGCTTCCGCCCCCTACACTCTACAGAAACTGCCCTCATCAAAGTGACCAATGACCTTCTGACAGCAAAACGTAATGGTGACCGCTCTCTGCTTATTCTAGATCTCTCTGCAGCTTTTGACACTGTTGACCACCGTCTCCTACTCTCTATGCTGCACTCCATTGGCATCAAGGACACGGCTCTCTCCTGGTTCTCTTCCTATCTTTCTGACCACTCTTTCAGTGTATCATTCGCTGGCTCCACTTCCTCTCCTCTTCCTCTCACTATTGGGGTCCCTCAGGGTTCAGTCCTTGGACCTCTTCTCTTCCTCTTACTATTGGGGTCCCTCAGGGTTCAGTCCTTGGACCTCTTCTCTTCCTCTTACTATTGGGGTCCCTCAGGGTTCAGTCCTTGGACCTCTTCTTTTCCTCTCACTATTGGGGTCTCTCAGGGTTCAGGCCTTGGACCTCTTCTCTTCCTCATACTATTGGGGTCCCTCAGGGTTCAGTCCTTGGACCTCTTCTCTTCCTCTTACTATTGGGGTCCCTCAGGGTTCAGTCCTTGGCCCTCTTCTCTTCCTCTCACTATTGGGGTCTCTCAGGGTTCAGGCCTTGGACCTCTTCTCTTCCTCATACTATTGGGGTCCCTCAGGGTTCAGGCCTTGGACCTCTTCTCTTCCTCATACTATTGGGGTCCCTCAGGGTTCAGTCCTTGGACCTCTTCTCTTCTCTCTCTATACGGCCCTGATCGGACAGACCATCAGCAGATTTGGCTTTCAGTACCATCTCTATGCTGATGACACACAACTATACACTTCAGCCCCTGACCTTACTTCCACTCTAATAAAGAACACCAATAACTGTCTAACCGCAGTCTCCAATATCATGTCCGCTCTCTATCTGAAACGAAACCTTTCCAAAACTGAACTACTTCTGCTCCCGCCCTCTGCCAACCTCCCTAAATTTCAAAATTTCACAAATTTTTTTGTTGTCTTTATTATAGGCTGTAATAAAATTAATCTGCCATTTTTCATTCTCAGGTTCCAGGTGAGGTTTAGTTGTATCTGTAACAGCATTTTCCCTCAGTTTTCCATGGTGTTTTCAAGCATTTTTTTCAGATGTTCTCCCTGGGTTTTTCTGGTTCATTTCTCCTACCATCATATGGGCTTGTTCTATGTCACCCTTCCAGATGATTATTAAGTCATCTATAAAACGTTTATACATTATTATGTTGTCCTTGTATTTTTTCCGAGCTGAGGGGGATAGGGACTCGAATAGCCCCATAAAAAGATTTGCAAAACTTGGGGCTACCCGAGCCCCCATCGCGGTACCATACTGCTGCAAGTACAATTGTCATTCGAATTCAAAGACATTATGACTCAATATAAATTCAAGACCAGCCAGAAGGAATTCCAATTGTTCCTGTGGCATTTTTCCATTTTTCTCCAAGTAGAATGTGGTAGCTCTTACACCCAAATGATGCTCTATATTTGAGTATAATGCCACCACATCTAGGGTAGGGAATACAAAGTCCTCCTCCCATTCTATTCCCTCTAGAGGACTGATTAAATGGTTAGAATCTTTCAAGTGGCAGGGTAGTGATTTGACATGCGTTTGTAGGTGTAGATCCAGATAGTGAGACAAATGGCTAGTGAGAGAGTTAGTCCCCGATATAATGGGTCGTTCGGGGGGGGGGGTTTCGGGGTCCTTATGGATTTTGGGAAGATGGTAAAAGAAAGCCGTGGCCGATTCTCTATTAACTAGAACTTTTGTCTCTCTTTTTGTTATGATCCCTTTCTCAGAGGCCTCATTCAAAAGTGAGTGATATTCTTTAGAGAAATCACTAGGGGGATCCTTTTCCAATTTTTTATAATATTTTTGGTTGGATAATATTTTGGCTGCCTCAGCAAGGTAATCCTTCTCTAATACAGAACACCAATGACTGTCTAGCTGCAGTTTCCAATATCATGTCCGCTCTCTACCTGAAACTCAACCTTTCCAAAACTGAACTTCTCCTGCTCCCTCCATCCACTAACCTCCCTAAACCTGACATCTCTCTCTGTGTGCGGCACCATGATAACGGCTAGTCAGCAGGCTCACTATGATAACCCCTAGTCAGCAGGCTCGCTGTGATAACTCCTAGTCAGCAGGCTCGCAGTGATAACTCCTAGTCAGCAGGCTCGCTGTCTGGGTGTTATGTTTGACACCGATCTTTCCTTCTCCTCCCACACACAATCTCTCGCATAGCTATTGCCACTTTCACCTGAAGAACATCTCCAGAGTCCGTCCCTTTCTCACCAAGGAAACAACAAAAACCCTCACCGTGGCCCTAATCCATTCCCACCTTGACTACTGCAATTCTCTATTAATTGGCCTCCCCCTCTCTAAACTTTCCCCTCTCCAGTCCATCCTTAATGCAGCAGCCAGGATCACCCATCTGGCCAATCGTTACTCAGATGCCTCTGCTCTGTGCCAGTCATTGCACTGGCTGCCCGTACACTAAAGGATCAAATACAAATTACTTGTTCTCACCCACAAAGCTCTTCACAGTGCAGCACCCCCCTACATCTCCTCCCTCATCTCTATCACCCCACCTGTCCTCTTCACAGTGCAGCGCCCCCTACATCTCCTCCCTCATCTCTGTCTATCACCCCACCTGTCCCTCTTCACAGTGCGCAACCCCCCCCCTACATCTCCTCCCTCATCTCTGTCTATCACCCCACCTGTCCTCTTCACAGTGCAGCACCCCCCTACATCTCCTCCTCATCTCTGTCTATCACCCCACCTGTCCTCTTCACAGTGCAGCACCCCCCTACATCTCCTCCCTCATCTCTGTCTATCACCCCACCTGTCCTCTTCACAGTGCAGCACCTCCCTACATCTCCTCCCTCATCTCTATCACCTCACCCGTTCTCTTCACAGTGCAGCACCTCCTACATCTCCTCCCTCATCTCTGTCTATCACCCCACCTGTCCTCTTCACAGTGCTAGCACCCCCCTACATCTCCTCCCTCATCTCTGTCTATCACCCCACCTGTCCTCTTCACAGTGCAGCACCCCCCTACATCTCCTCCCTCATCTCTGTCTATCACCTCACCCGTCCTCTTCACAGTTTAGCACCCCCTACATCTCCTCCCTCATCTCTGTCTATCACCCCACCCGTCCTCTTCACAGTGCAGCACCCCCTACATCTCCTCCCTCATCTCTGTCTATCACCCCACCTGTCCTCTTCACAGTGCAGCACCCCCTACATCTCCTCCCTCATCTCTGTCTATCACCCCACCCGTTCTCTTCACAGTGCTGCACCCCCTACATCTCCTCCCTCATCTCTGTCTATCACCCCACCTGTTCTCTTCACAGAGCAGCACCTCCCTACATCTCCTCCCTCATCTCTATCACCCCACCCGTCCTCTTCACAGTGCAGCACCTCCCTACATCTCCTCCCTCATCTCTGTCTATCACCCCACCCGTTCTCTTCACAGTGCAGCACCCCCCTACATCTCCTCCCTCATCTCTGTCTATCACCCCACCTGTCCTCTTCACAGTGCAGCACCTCCCTACATCTCCTCCCTCATCTCTGTCTATCACCCCACCTGTCCTCTTCACAGTGCAGCACCTCCTACATCTCCTCCCTCATCTCTGTCTATCACCCCACCCGTCTCTTCACAGTGCAGCACCCCCTACATCTCCTCCCTCATCTCTGTCTATCACCCCACCCGTCCTCTTCACAGTGCAGCACCCCCTACATCTCCTCCCTCATCTGTCTATCACCCCACCTGTCCTCTTCACAGTGCAGCACCTCCCTACATCTCCTCCCTCATCTCTATCTATCACCCCACCTGTTCTCTTCACAGTGCAGCACCTCCCTACATCTCCTCCCTCATCTCTATCTATCACCCCACCTGTCCTCTTCACAGTGCAGCGCCCCCTACATCTCCTCCCTCATCTCTATCATCCCACCTGTCCTCTTCACAGTGCAGCACCCCCTACATCTCCTCCCTCATCTCTGTCTATCACCCCACCCGTTCTCTTCACAGTGCAGCACCCCCTACATCTCCTCCTCATCTCTGTCTATCACCCCACCGTCCTCTTCACAGTGCAGCACCCCCTACATCTCCTCCTCATCTCTGTCTATCACCCCACCCGTCCTCTTCACAGTGCAGCACCCCCTACATCTCCTCCCTCATCTCTGTCTATCACCCACCCGTCCTCTTCACAGTGCAGCACCCCCTACATCTCCTCCTCATCTCTGTCTATCACCCACCGTCTCTTCACAGTGCAGCACCTCCTACATCTCCTCCTCATCTCTGTCTATCACCCCACCCGTTCTCTTCACAGTGCAGCACCCCATACATCTCCTCCCTCATCTTGCTATCACCCACACGTCCTCTTCACAGTGCAGCACCCCCTACATCTCCTCCTCATCTCTGTCTATCACCCACCCGTCTCTTCACAGTGCAGCACCCCCTACATCTCCTCCTCATCTCTGTCTATCACCCACCGTCTCTTCACAGTGCAGCACCCCCTACATCTCCTCCTCATCTCTGTCTATCACCCCACCGTCCTCTTCACAGTGCAGCACCCCCTACATCTCCTCCCTCATCTCTGTCTATCACCCCACCGTCCTCTTCACAGTGCAGCACTCTCCTCTATTTTTATCCCGTCCTTCACATCATCCTATCTCTCCATCCTCTCACCCACCGTTCTCTTCACAGTGCAGCACTCCCCTACTTCTACACCCCTCTCTCAATCTACTCTCTTCTACTACACCCCACCGTCTCTTCACAGTGCAGCACCCCCTACATCTCCTCCTCATCTCTGTCTATCACCCCACCGTCCTCTTCACAGTGCAGCACCCCCTACATCTCCTCCCTCATCTCTGTCTATCACCCCACCCGTTCTCTTCACAGTGCAGCACCCCCTACATCTCCTCCCTCATCTCTGTCTATCACCCCACCCGTCCTCTTCACAGTGCAGCACCCCCTACATCTCCTCCCTCATCTCTGTCTATCACCCCACCGTCCTCTTCACAGTGCTAGCACCCCCTACTCTCCTCCCTCATCTCTGTCTATCACCACCGTCCTTTCACAGTGCAGCACCCCTACATCTCCTCCTCTCTCTGTCTATCACCCACCCGTCTCTTCACAGTGCAGCACCCCCTACATCTCCTCCCTCATCTGTCTATCACCCACCCGTCTCTTCACAGTGCAGCCCACCTCCCCTCATTCGTCTCACCCACCTCCTCTTCATCAGCACCCTACATCCCCTATTGTCTTACCCCACTTCTTCACAGTGCAGCACCCCTACATCTCCTCCTCATCTCTCTTTACACCCACCCGTCTCTTCACAGTGCAGCACCCTAATACTCCTCATCTCTGTCTATCACCCACCCGTCTCTTCACAGTGCAGCACCCCCTACATCTCCTCCTCATCTCTGTCTATCACCCCACCCGTCCTCTTCACAGTGCAGTGTCCTCTTCACAGTGCAGCACCCCCTACATCTCCTCCCTCATCTCTGTCTATCACCCACCTTCCTCTTCACAGTGCAGCACCCCCTACATCTCCCCTCATCTCTGTCTATCACCCCACCGTCCTCTTCACAGTTGCAGCACCCCCTACATCTCCTCCCTCATCTCTGTCTATCACCCCACCTGTCCTCTTCACAGTGCAGCACCCCCTACATCTCCTCCCTCATCTCTGTCTATCACCCCACCGTCCTCTTCACAGTGCAGCACCCCCTACATCTCCTCCCTCATCTCTGTCTATCACCCCACCGTCCTCTTCACAGTGCAGCACCCTAATCTCCTCCTCATCTCTATCACCCACCGTCTCTTCACAGTGCAGCACCCCTACATCTCCTCCTCATCTTGTCTATCACCCACGTCTTTCACAGTGCACACCCCCACATCTCTCCTCATCTCTGTCTATCACCCACCGTCTCTTCACAGTGCAGCCCTACATCTCCTCCTCATCTCTGTCTATCACCCACCCGTCTCTTCACAGTGAGCACCCACATCTCCTCCCTATCTCTGTCTATCACCACCTCCTTTCAAGTGTGCACCCCTACATCTCTCTCATCTCTGTCTATCACCCACCTTCTCTTCACAGTGCAGCACCCCCTACTCCCTCCCTCATCTCGTTATCACCACCGTCTTTCACAGTGCAGACCCTAATCTCCTCCCTCATCTCGTCTATCACCCCACCGTCTCTTACAGTGCAGCACCCTACTCTCTCCCTCATCTCTGTCTATCACCCCCCCGTTCTCTTCCAGTGCGCACCCTACTCTCCTCCCTATCTTGTCTATCACCCACGTCCTCTTCACAGTGCAGCACCCCCCTACCTCTCCCTATTTTTATCACCCCACCGTCCTTCACAGTGCAGCACCCCCTACATCTCCTCCCTCATCTTGTTATCACCCACGTCTCTTCCAGTGCAGCCCCTACATCTCCTCCTCATCTCTTCTATCACCCCACCGTCCTCTTCACAGTGCAGCACCCCCTACATCTCCTCCTCATCTGTCTATCACCACCGTTCTCTTCACAGTGCAGCACCCCTATTCCTCCCTCATCTCTGTTATCACCACCGTTTTCACAGTGCAGCACCCCTACCCTACATCTCCTCCCTCATCTCTGTCTATCACCCCACCCTGTCCTCTTCACAGTGCAGCACCCCCTACATCTCCTCCCTCATCTCTGTCTATCACCCCACCTGTCCTCTTCACAGTGCAGCACCCCCTACATCTCCTCCTCATCTCTTCTATCACCCCACCTGTCCTCTTCACAGTGCAGCACCCCCTACATCTCCTCCTCATCTCTGTCTATCACCCCACCGTCCTCTTCACAGTGCAGCACCCCCTACATCTCCTCCCTCATCTCTGTCTATCACCCCACCTGTCCTCTTCACAGTGCAGCACCCCCCCTACATCTCCTCCCTCATCTCTGTCTATCACCCCACCTGTCCTCTTCACAGTGCAGCACCCCCTACATCTCCTCCCTCATCTCTGTCTATCACCCCACCTGTCCTCTTCACAGTGCAGCACCCCCCTACATCTCCTCCCTCATCTCTGTCTATCACCCCACCTGTCCTCTTCACAGTGCAGCACCCCCTACATCTCCTCCCTCATCTCTATCACCCCACCTGTCCTCTTCACAGTGCAGCACCCCCTACATCTCCTCCCTCATCTCTATCACCCCACCGTTCTCTTCACAGTGCAGCACCCCCTACATCTCCTCCCTCATCTCTACACTGTCTAATCACCCCCACATCGTTCTCTTCACAGTGCAGCACCCCCTACATCTCCTCCCTCATCTCTGTCTATCACCCCACCTGTCCTCTTCACAGTGCAGCCCCCCCTACATCTCCTCCCTCATCTCGTCTATCACCCCACCTGTCCTCTTCACAGTGCAGCACCCCCTACATCTCCTCCCTCATCTCTATCACCCCACCCTTCTCTTCACAGTGCAGCACCCCCTACATCTCCTCCCTCATCTCTGTCTATCACCCCACCGTCCTCTTCACAGTGCAGCACCCCTACATCTCCTCCCTCATCTCTTCTATCACCCCACCCGTTCTCTTCACAGTGCAGCACCCCCTACATCTCCTCCCTCATCTCTATCACCCACGTCTCTTCACAGTCAGCACCCCTACATCTCCTCCTATCTATCACCCCACCTGTCTCTTCACAGTGCAGCACCCCCTACATCTCCTCCTCACTCTGTCTATCACCCCACCGTTCTCTTCACGTGCAGATTTTTCTTACACCAGTTCACTCAGCACCCCCTACATCTCCTCCCTCATCTCTGTCTATCACCCCACCTGTCCTCTTCACAGTCAGCACCCCCTACATCTCCTCCTCATCTTACGTTTCTACCCTACATCTTTTCATCACCCACGTTCTCTTCACAGTGCAGCACCCCCTACATCCTCCTCCCTCATCTCTAGCTCACCCCCTTCTCCCAGTGCACCAATTTCTCATCTTCACCCACATCCTAAGTGCAGCACCCCCTACATCTCCTCCCTCATCTCTGTCTATCACCCCACCATTCTCTACTTCTAGAATGACCTTCGACTACATCTGCACTATCCGATCCTCCCACTCCTGGCTCCAACACTTCTCCCGAGCTGCACCAATTTTCTGGGATGCTCTACCCCAGAAATTAAGATTATCCACAAGTTGCATGGCTTCAGACACTCACTAAAACACATGCTCTTTTCAAGGCGGCCTATCATCACACTGTAGAGACTCGTACAGCTAATCGATCTAGGGCTGTCACACTGCAGAGAGGATCAGCTTATTCTAGGGCTGTCACACTGTAGAGGGATCAGCTTAATTCTAGGGCTGTCACACTGTAGAGGGATCAGCTTTATTCAGGGCTGTCACACTGTAGAGGGATCAGCTTTATTCTAGGGCTGTCACACTGTAGAGAGATCAGCTTTATTCTAGGGCTGTCACACTGTAGAGGGATCAGCTTTATTCTAGGGCTGTCACACTGTAGAGGGATCAGCTTTATTCTAGGGCTGTCACACTGTAGAGGGATCAGCTTTATTCTAGGCTTCCCCTTGTAGAGATCAGTATTATGTACAATAGACTAGAAGCAATAGGATAAAACTGAATGGGAGGAGACACAGATTAGATTTTAGAAAAAACTTTGACAGGGCGATCAGTGAGTGGACCAGGCGTCCATGAGAGGTGGTGAGTTCTTCCTTCAATGGAGTCTTCATACAGAGCTGGACAGACATCTATCTGGGAGGAATTAGTGGATCCTGCTTTGAGCAGAGGGTTGGATCAGATGACCTGGGAGATCTGTTCACACGATGACCCGGAAGGTCTCGTCACGCGATGACCGGGAGGTCTCTTCACACGATGACCCGGGAGGTCCCTTCACGCGACGACCCGGGAGGTCCCTTCACGCGACGACCCGGGAGGTCCCTTCACACAATGACCCGGGAGGTCCCTTCACACAATGACCCGGGAGGTCCCTTCACACAATGACCCAGGAGAACCCTTCAGACAGGCCAAGAACTGGACACAGTATTCCAGATGATGTCTGACCAAAGAGGACATATAACTCCGCCCCAACCCATAACTCCGCCCCTAGGACCTCGCGGTTCTCATGGGGGAGGAGGTCACATGATGTGAAATTTGTGCGGAAAGTGAATGAACACAATAAATATCACAAGACAGAAAGTTCTGGATAAAATTAAGATTTATATATGAAATCACAAGTAATTAGAGAAAGAGGCGCCGCTCTTAAAGGGCCGGTCACTGCAGTGCTGGAGAGTTATAGGAGGAGCGAGGAGGGGGCGGCTGATCAGACAGCACTAGATGGAGGGTGTGATGGATGGTAGGGTGGGTGGCGGGCTGTGCCACTGCTGCAGTGCCAGCTACAACCCGTGGAGTGATGCTGGGAGAACAGAGACTGCAGGAGAGGGGGCGACCGGACAGAAACCGCGGGGGAGGGGGCGACCGGACAGAGACCACGAGGGGAGGGGGCGAACGGACAGAGACCGCGAGGGGAGGGGGCGACCGGACAGAGACCGCGAGGAAAAGGGGCGACCGGACAGAGACCGCGAGGGAAAGGGGCGACCGGACAGAGACCGCAAGGGGAGGGGGCCACCGGACAGAGACCGCGGGGGAGGGGACCGACGGGACAGAGACCGCGGGGGAGGGGACCGACGGGACAGAGACCGCGGGGGAGGGGACCGACGGGACAGAGACCGCGGGGGAGGGGACCGACGGGACAGAGACCGCGGGGGAGGGGACCGACGGGACAGAGACCGCGGGGGAGGGGACCGACGGGACAGAGACCGCGGGGGAGGGGACCGACGGGACAGAGACCGCAGGGAGGGGGCGACCGGACAGAGTCCGCGGGGGAGGGGGCAACCGGACAGAGTCCGCAGGGGAGGGGGCAACCGGACAGAGTCCGCAGGGGAGGGGGCAACCGGACAGAGACCGCGGGGGAGGGGGCGACGGAACAGAGACTGCGGGGGAGGGGCACTGGTCAGCTCGCACGGCTTCCTAAGACAAGAAATCTGAATACTGTGCACGATGTCCGGGGTATGAATACTTGTGCAATGTTCCCTTTTCCGTGCACGGGGGTGCGCACTACCTGTGGGTGCCCGATGCTGGTGACAGAATGCAGTGTGTGACCGGAGACCAGAGAGGGCGCTGGTGACGGGAAATCGAGCAACATCCTCTATGATTGTCAGAGCAGGATCCTCGCACATGGCGGCGACCGACCATGTGGCGGTGATGTTACCCGGCAGCCGCCGTCTGTGGGAGAAGGTGCGGCCGGGAGGCGGCCCACACAGGTCCGGGGATTCACATTCATGGTTTTCGCTCCTTTTTTCGGCCGTTTCTATGGTTACTGACAATTAACATTCCAGATGTTTTTACACTTATTGACTTCTGGGCCACGGACAACTCCCATCATCCAGGATCGTCCAGCACGATGTGAGGATGATGATGAAGAGGCAGAATGTGAAATCCACAACTTACGTCAGTCTCAGAACTTTTGTCCACGGCTGTAATAAGCTGGTTGCCATGGTTACAGCGCCCCCATATCCCCCCCACCCCAGGCTGGTGCTGTAGTGTATGGACATTAGTGTCATGACGCAGGAGGACATTGTGGGATCATATGACAGGAGGTGTGTCTGCCTGCAGCACCTCGGGGGTGGGGCTAGACACCTCAGGGGTGGGGTTATGGTGATAACAACCCCTACCGAATACAATATTAAATTATATAGAAAATTTTAGATAAAAATATATCTCTTAAAATGCAGAAATCTGTGGGGAAGATGTAGGGTGCCCTGAGTCTGGGTCCCTGAAACCACCATATAAAAATAAGTCCTCTGGGGAAGGGCCCGGGGCCCCATATTATAGTCACATGACCCCGCAGCACGGCCTCTTTTCGGCCGGGGTGGTGTCCTCGGCGGGAGCGATGAGCTTCAGTAATGGGGGCTCCCCGCTGGCATTAGTGTAGTAGACGGAGTCCGGGGACGTCACCTCTGGGGGGTCGGACTCCTGGGTTGGGGGTGCCGGGTCAGGCAGGGGTGGCGGCGGGGCATGTCTGTGCACCTTGGCTGCCGCCCGCTGTCGCTTCAGCTCCGCCAGCGTGTGGTGGGAACGCTCATGACTCAGGTCCGGGCACAGCTCCGCGTGGGTGGCCAGCTGGTAAGACACGCTGCGGTCCAGGCGCTTGGAGAAGGTGTGCTTAGGGGCGGAGCGCACGCTGCCGTTCCTCTGGGACACCGGGGCCGAACCTGCCGCACCATTCTTCTGCTCGTCCTCTCTATCACCGACCTCAACTTTCTGAGGCTCAGACTCCGACTGCTAAAAACAAAGCAAACACAGGAGGCATAGAGATATCTACAGGGTCAGCAGAGTGATATTATTATTATTAGAGGGCAGGGTCAGCAGGGTCATCTCATTATCAAAGGGCAACGTCAGCAGAGTCATCATGATCAGAAGGCAGGTCAGCAGAGTGATATTATTAGAGGGCAGGGTCAGCAGGATCATCGCAAGATCAGAAGGCGAGTCAGCAGAGTGATATTATTAGAGGGCAGGGTCAGCAGGGTCATCATGATCAGAAGGTGGGTCAGCAGAGTGATATTAGAGGGCAGGGTCAGCAGGGTCATCGCAAGATCAGAAGGCGGGTCAGCAGAGTGATATTATTTTAAAGGGCAGGGTCAGCAGGGTCATCGCAAGATCAGAAGGTGGGTTAGCAGAGTGATATTATTATTACAGGGCATGGTCAGCAGGGTCATCGCAAGATCAGAAGGCTGGTCAACAGAGTAATATTATTAGAGGGCTCGGTCATCACAAGATCAGAAAACGGGTCAGCAGAGTGATCTTATTAGAGGGCAGGGTCAGTAGGATCATCGCAAGATCAGACGGCGGGTCAGCAGAGTGATATTATTAGAGGGCAGGGTCAGCAGGGTCATCACAAGATCAGAAGGTGGGTCAGCAGAGTGATATTATTATTAGAGGGCAGGGTCAGCAGGGTGATCGCAAGATCAGAAGTAGGTGGGTCAGCAGAGTGATATTATTAGAGGGCAGGGTCAGCAGGCTCATCGCAAGATCAGAAGGTGGGTCAGCAGAGTGATATTATTATTAGAGGGCAGGGTCATCGCATGATCATAAGGCGAGTCAGCAGAGTGATCTTATTAGAGAGTGATCTTAGAGGGCGGGGTCGGCCTCTCACCTTCTGCTGGGTCTCGTTCTTTGCCGGCTTCTCCTCCTCGTCCTCCGGTGTGTCCCCCTCGCTCTCCCGGGCTCCGCGCTGCTGCCACACCATGGCCTCCTTCTGATGCTCTCTGCGGTATAGGTTGGTGCGCTCGGTGACGCTCACGCGGCGGACCACCTTCCTGTGGACACAGGGCGGTATAGTCAGGATGGGCTCCCAGCTCTGCGGGCCTGGGGCAACCGTGCACTCACCCCCGGCTGCCAGCACTGGACGTTCTCCTCTGGAGGGCGCTCTTGTGCTTGTCCTGGGACTTCTTGATGGCGTCATGTTTGTGTTTCAGCTCCAGGATTTTTGCGCGCACGTCCTCGTCACTGCACACATCTGTGGGCGGAGACAGTCACATGATGGGGCGGAGCCTTGGGGGCGCGGGGGTCCAAGCGCGGGGGCACAAGAGCGCGGGGGTCAGAAAGCGCAAGGTCTGAGAGTGCGGGGTCTGAGACACAGCCGGCACCCGGCACTCGCCCCTGTGTGACACAGCCGGCACCCGGCACTCGCCCCTGTGTGACACAGCCGGCACCCGGCACTCGCCCCTGTGTGACACAGCCGGCACCCGGCACTCGCCCCTGTGTGACACAGCCGGCACCCGGCACTCGCCCCTGTGTGACACAGCCGGCACCCGGCACTCGCCCCTGTGTGACACAGCCGGCACCCGGCACTCGCCCCTGTGTGACACAGCCGGCACCCGGCACTCGCCCCTGTGTGACACAGCCGGCACCCGGCACTCGCCCCTGTGTGACACAGCCGGCACCCGGCACTCGCCCCTATGTGACACAGCCGGCACCCGGCACTCGCCCCTGTGTGACACAGCCGGCACCCGGCACCGCCCCTGTGTGACACAGCCGGCATCGGCTCACACGGGCGGCATCCAGACACTATCAGAACTTATTTCTTATGTCTTTTTGTTATAATTTGAGTAGAGCCTTGTGATGTCATCGCCGCCCCCCCCCCCGTACAGTTACGTTACGTGTCCGCACCCAGAGGCGTCTCGTCCAGCAGAGACTTGGAGTTCAGGTCAGCGCCGTGAGCAACAAACATCTCCACCAACTGGATCTGAGGAAACAAGAACAGGTGACGCCACAGCACCGCCAGGAGGCCCCGCCACACCACCGCCAGGAGGCCCCGCCACACCACCGCCACGAGGCCCCGCCACACCACCGCCACGAGGCCCTGCCACACCACCGCCACGAGGCCCCGCCACAGCACAGCCACGAGGCCCCGCCACACCACCGCAAGGAGTCCCCGACACAGCACTGCCAGGAGACCCCGCCACACCACCGCCAGGAGGCCCCACCACACCACCGCCAGGAGGCCCCACCCCCCTCCACAAGGAAGTAGTAGGCCCCACCCCCCTCCACCAGGAAGCCCCACCCCCCTCCACCAGGAAGCAACACCCTCCTCCACCCAAGAGGCCCCACCCCCTTGACCACACAGCAGGAGGCCCAGCCCCCATCCGCCGTGCAGCTGCAGGGTGCGGGCCCTTACCTGACCCCAACAAGCCGCGGCATGGAGCGGCTCCCAGCCATCATTGTCCCGGGCGTTCACCGAGGCCATGTGCTCCAGGAGAAGCTCCGCCGCCGTCACATAGCCATTGGCTGCCGCGATGTGTAACTGTAATAGAGAGGAGGAGGTCAGAGGTCAGATGTGTCAGGGGCCCGGCGGTCCCTGTGTATTGGGGGCAGTCACTATACACAGGGGACGTGGCACAGTGTGGGGGTGATCATACAATAACAACACTCGCCCGGGGGGCACAGAAGTCTCCTCACACATAAGATGTCACCCGACACCGGGGACAAGGGGTGAATTATATATGAGGCCGAGAGCCGAGAAGACAACGAGCGAGAGACAGAGCGAGAGACCAGGGCGAGAGAGACAGAGCGAGAGACCGGGCGAGAGAGACAGAGCGAGAGACCAGGGCGAGAGAGACAGAGCGAGAGACCGGGCGAGAGAGACAGAGCGAGAGACCAGGGCGAGAGAGACAGAGCGAGAGACCAGGGCGAGAGAGACAGAGCGAGAGACCGGGCGAGAGAGACAGAGCGAGAGACCGGGCGAGAGAGACAGAGCGAGAGACCGGGGCGAGAGAGACAGAGCGAGAGACCGGGGCGAGAGAGACAGAGCGAGAGACCAGGGCGAGAGAGACAGAGCGAGAGACCAGGGCGAGAGAGACAGAGCGAGAGACCAGGGCGAGAGAGACAGAGCGAGAGACCAGGGCGAGAGAGACAGAGCGAGAGACCAGGGCGAGAGAGACAGAGCGAGAGACCAGGGCGAGAGAGACAGAGCGAGAGACCAGGGCGAGAGAGACAGAGCGAGAGACCAGGGCGAGAGAGACAGAGCGAGAAACCAGGGCGAGAGAGACAGAGCGAGAGACCGGGCGAGAGAGACAGAGCGAGAGACCGGGCGAGAGAGACAGAGCGAGAGACCGGGCGAGAGAGACAGAGCGAGAGACCGGGCGAGAGAGACAGAGCGAGAGACCGGGCGAGAGAGACAGAGCGGGGAGACCGGGCGAGAGAGACAGAGCGAGAGACCGGGCGAGAGAGACCGGGCGAGAGAGAGACCGGGCGAGAGAGAGCGAGAGACCGGGCGAGAGAGAGCGAGAGACCGGGCGAGAGAGAGAGAGACACCGGGCGAGAGAGAGACACCGGGCGAGAGAGACACCGGGCGGAGAGAGACACCGGGCGAGAGAGACACCGGGCGAGAGAGACACCGGGCGAGAGAGACACCGGGCGAGAGAGACACCGGGCGAGAGAGAACACCGGGCGAGAGAGACACCGGGCGAGAGAGAGAGACCGGCGAGGAGAGAGACCGGGCGAGAGAGAGACCGGGCGAGAGAGAGCGAGAGAGAGGCCAGGCGAGAGAGAGGCCAGGCGAGAGAGAGCGAGAGAGAGGCCGGGCGAGAGAGAGCGAGAGAGAGGGCCGGGCGAGAGAGAGGCCTGGGCGAGAGAGAGCGAGAGAGAGGCCGGGCGAGAGAGAGCGAGAGAGAGGCCGGGCGTGAGAGAGCGAGAGAGAGGCCGGGCGAGAGAGAGCGAGAGAGAGAGGCCGGGCGAGGAGAGAGCGAGAGAGAGGCCGGGCGAGAGAGAGCGAGAGAGAGAGGCCGGGCGAGAGAGAGCGAGAGAGAGGCCGGGCGAGAGAGAGCGAGAGAGAGACCGGGCGAGAGAGAGACCGGGCGAGAGAGAGCGAGAGAGAGGCCAGGCGAGAGAGAGACCGGGCGAGAGAGAGCGAGAGAGAGCGAGAGAGAGACCGGGCGAGAGAGAGAGCGAGAGAGAGAACGGGCGAGAGAGAGCGAGAGAGAGAACGGGCGAGAGAGAGAGCGAGAGAGAGCGAGAGAGCGGGAGAAGAGAGAAGGGGAGAGAGAGCGGGAGAGAACGGGCGAGAGAGACCGGGCGAGAGAGAGACCGGGCGAGAGAGAGACCGGGCGAGAGAGAGACCGGGCGAGAGAGACACCGGGCGAGAGAGACACCGGGCGAGAGAGACACCGGGCGAGAGAGAGAGAGAGACCGGGCGAGAGAGACACGGCGAGAGAGACACCGGGCGAGAGAGAGACCGGGCGAGAGAGAGACCGGGCGAGAGAGAGGACCGGGCAGGAGAGAGACACGGGCGGAGAGAGAGACCGGGCGAGAGAGAGCAGAGCCGGGCGAGAGAGAGGACCGGGCGAGAGAGAGCGAGAGAGAGGCCAGGCGAGAGAGGAGAGGGCCGGGCGAGAGAGAGCGAGAGAGAGGCCGGGCGAGAGAGAGCGAGAGAGAGGCCGGGCGAGAGAGAGGCCGGGCGAGAGAGAGCGAGAGAGAGGCCGGGCGAGAGAGAGCGAGAGAGAGGCCGGGCGGAGAGAGAGCGAGAGAGAGGCCGGGCGAGAGAGAGCGAGAGAGAGGCCGGGCGAGAGAGAGCGAGAGAGGCCGGGCGAGAGAAGAGCGGAGAGAGGCCGGGCGAGAGAGAGCGAGGAGAGAGGCCGGGCGAGAGAGAGCGAGAGAGAGGCCGGGCGAGAGAGAGCGAGAGAGAGGCCGGGCGAGAGAGAGCGAGAGAGAGAGCCGGGCGAGAGAGAGCGAGAGAGAGGCCGGGCGAGAGAGAGGCGAGAGAGAGAGCCGGGCGAGAGAGAGCGAGAGAGAGGCCGGGCGAGAGAGAGCGAGAGAGAGGCCGGGCGAGAGAGGCGAGAGAGAGGCCGGGCGAGAGAGGCGAGAGAGAGGCCGGGCGAGAGAGACAGAGAGGCCGGGCGAGAGAGACCGGGCGAGAG
Organism: Allobates femoralis; assembly: GCA_033576535.1. Classification (NCBI taxonomy): domain Eukaryota; kingdom Metazoa; phylum Chordata; class Amphibia; order Anura; family Aromobatidae; genus Allobates; species Allobates femoralis. Next base: position 9,785,399 of record JARQOC010000005.1, read on the forward strand.
AGAGACCGGGCGAGAGAGAGAGGCCGGGCGAGAGAGAAGACGGGCGAGAGAGGCCGGGCGAGAGAGGCGAGAGAGAGGCCGGGCGAGAGAGAGGCCGGGGGAGAGAGCGCGAGAGAGAGGCCGGGCGAGAGAGCGCGAGAGAGAGGCCGGGCGAGAGAGAGCGAGAGACAGGCCGGGCGAGAGAGAGCGAGAGAGAGGCCGGGCGAGAGAGAGCGAGAGAGAGGCCGGGCGAGAGAGAGCGAGAGAGAGGCCGGGCGAGAGAGAGAGGCCGGGCGAGAGAGAGGCCGGGGAGAGAGAGGCCGGGCGAGAGAGAGGCCGGGCGAGAGAGAGGCCGGGCGAGAGAGAGAGCCGGGCGAGAAGAGACGAGAGAGAGGCCGGCGAGAGAGGAGCGAGAGAGGCCTGGCGAAGAGAGGCGGGCGAAGAGAGACGGCGTGAGAGAGAGCCGGGCGAGAGAGAGGCCGGCGGGAGAGGCGAGAGCAGCCGGGCGTAGAGAGAGCAGAGAGGCGCCGGGCGAGAGACCGGTCCGAGAGATAGACCGTGCCGTGAGAGACCGGCATGAGAGAGCCGGGCGATGAGAGACGATCCGGGCGGAGAGAGCTCCGTCCCGAGTCAGGAGCCGCGCATCGAGACGGCCCCGGCCGCGCGAGAGCAGACCGGCGCGAGACGAGATGCCGGGCGTTGAGAGAACCGGGCCGAAGAGAGACCGAGCGAGGTCAGACAGGGAGGCCGGGCGAGAGAGACAGGAGGCGGAGGGCCGGGCGAGAGAGACAGAGAGGCCGGGCGAGAGAGACAGAGCGGCCGGGCGAGAGAGACAGAGGGGCCGGGCGAGAGAGACAGAGAGGCCGGGCGAGAGAGACAGAGAGGCCGGGCGAGAGAGACAGAGAGGCCGGGCGAGAGAGACAGAGAGGCCGGGCGAGAGAGACAGAGAGGCCGGGCGAGAGAGACAGAGAGGCCGGGCGAGAGAGACAGAGAGGCCGGGCGAGAGGGGACAGAGAGGCCGGGCGAGAGAGACAGAGAGGCCGGGCGAGAGAGACAGAGAGGCCGGGCGAGAGAGACAGAGAGGCCGGGCGAGAGAGACAGAGAGGCCGGGCGAGAGAGACAGAGAGGCCGGGCGAGAGAGACAGAGAGGCCGGGCGAGAGAGACAGAGAGGCCGGGCGAGAGAGACAGAGAAGGCCGGGCGAGAGAGACAGAGAGGCCGGGCGAGAGAGACAGAGAGGCCGGGCGAGAGAGACAGAGAGGCCGGGCGAGAGAGAGACAGAGAGGCCGGGCGCGAGAGAGACAGAGAGGCGGGCGAGAGAGACAGAGAGGCCGGGCGAGAGAGACAGAGAGGCCGGGCGAGAGAGACAGAGAGGCCGGGCGAGAGAGACAGAGAGGCCGGGCGAGAGAGACAGAGAGGCCGGGCGAGAGAGACAGAGAGGCCGGGCGAGAGAGACAGAGAGGCCGGGCGAGAGAGACAGAGAGGCCGGGCGAGAGAGACAGAGAGGCCGGGCGAGAAGAGACAGAGAGGCCGGGCGAGAGAGACAGAGAGGCCGGGCGAGAGAGACAGAGAGGCCGGGCGAGAGAGACAGAGAGGCCGGGCGAGAGAGTCAGAGAGGCCGGGCGAGAGAGTCAGAGAGGCCGGGCGAGAGAGTCAGAGAGGCCGGCGAGAGAGTCAGAGAGACCGGGCGAGAGAGTCAGAGAGACCGGGCGAGAGAGTCAGAGAGACCGGGCGAGAGAGACAGAGAGACCGGGCGAGAGCGAGAGCCTGGGTGAGAGAGAGAGAGACCGGGCGAGAGAGAGACCGGGCGCGAGAGAGAGAAAGAGAGAGAGAGAGAGACAGAGAGGCCGGGCGAGAGAGAGACCGAGGCGCAGAGAGAGAGAAAGAGAGAGAGTCAGAGAGGCCGGGCGAGAGAGTCAGAGAGGCCGGGCGAGAGAGTCAGAGAGGCCGGGCGAGAGAGTCAGAGAGGCGGGCGAGAGAGTCAGAGAGGCCGGGCGAGAGAGTCAGAGAGGCCGGGCGAGAGAGTCAGAGAGGCCGGGCGAGAGAGTCAGAGAGGCCGGGCGAGAGAGTCAGAGAGGCCGGGCGAGAGAGTCAGAGAGGCCGGGCGAGAGAGTCAGAGAGGCCGGGCGAGAGAGTCAGAGAGGCCGGGCGAGAGAGTCAGAGAGGCCGGGCGAGAGAGTCAGAGAGGCCGGGCGAGAGAGTCAGAGAGGCCGGGCGAGAGAGTCAGAGAGGCCAGGCGAGAGAGTCAGAGAGGCCGGGCGAGAGAGTCAGAGAGGCCGGGCGAGAGAGTCAGAGAGGCCGGGCGAGAGAGTGAGAGAGGCCGGGCGAGAGAGTCAGAGAGGCCGGGCGAGAGAGTCAGAGAGGCCGGGCGAGAGAGTCAGAGAGGCCGGGCGAGAGAGTCAGAGAGGCCGGGCGAGAGAGTCAGAGAGGCCGGGCGAGAGAGTCAGAGAGGCCGGGCGAGAGAGTCAGAGAGGCCGGGCGAGAGAGTCAGAGAGGCCGGGCGAGAGAGTCAGAGAGACCGGGCGAGAGAGTCAGAGAGACGGGCGGAGAGTCAGAGAGACCGGGCGAGAGAGACAGAGAGACCGGGCGAGAGCGAGAGCCTGGGTGAGAGAGAGAGAGACCGGGCGAGAGAGAGACCGGGCGCGAGAGAGAGAAAGAGAGAGAGAGAGAGAAAGAAAGAGAGATAGAGACACAGGGTGAGGGAAACAGAGCACACCATACTATTACTGCTGAGGGTAGTGTTCTCTGGTATCAGCTCTTGGTCACATTTATACATTATATATATCAAAGGCAAAAAAAGAGAAGCCTTCGGCAGGTGGAGAATAAACGCCGAGCGACCGCAGAAGAGAGAATTGACCATCAGTCACCCTCTGTCCTCAGTTGTTGCCCCCTCCACTCTCAGCCATCCCCTCCTGTTCTCTGTCATCCCCTCCTGTCCTTAGTTGTCCTCTCTGTCCTCAGTCGTTCCACTCCTGTTCTCCGCCGTTCCCCCCGTCCTCGGTAGTTTCCTCTGTACTCCACAGTCCCCTCCTATCCTCCGTCATTCCACCTGCCCTCGGCAGTCACCTCTGTCCTCGGTCGTCCTCTTCCTCTTTCGCTGTCCCCTCCGTCCATTGCTGTCCCCTCCATCCTCCGTCATCCCCTCTTGTCTCCGCTGTCCCCTCTGTCATCCCTTCCTGTCCTCCGTCCTCCCCCTCTGTCTCCGCTGTCCTCCGCCGTCCCCTCCTGTCTCCGCTGTCCTCCGCCGTCCCCTCCTGTCTCCGCTGTCCTCCGCCGTCCCCTCTGTCGTCCCCTCCTGTCTCCGCTGTCCTCTGCCGTCCTCTCTGTCATCCCTCCCTGTCCTCCCCTGTCGTCCCTTCTGTCCTCCGCCATCACCTCTGTCGTCCATTCCTGACCTCCGCCGTCCCCTCCGGTCTCCGCTGTCCACTCTGTCGTCCCCTCTGTCGTCCCTCCCTGTCCTCCGCCGTCCCCTCTTGTCCTCCACTGTCCCCTTCATCCTCTGCATCCTCAGCCACTCACCAGGCTGGTGCCCGCCGGGTCCTGAGAGTTGACCCCGGCCCCGGAGTCTAGCAGCTGGCGAATGTCTGCCACCATCCTTATCTCCGTGGCCGCTCGTGCCTCCTCAATCTTCTCCTGGGTGATCCCTACAAAGAGGAGAGACCCCACAAGGGTGAGCAGAGGACACGGTCACATGACCAGACACACGGGGTCCGGGCGACTCACCCTGATCAGCCATGGCGGTCTCTATGTGGTCCAGGGTGACGTCGTCCTCGCAGAGGTCATAGGGCATGTTCCCATCAGAGTTCACGGCCAAGAGGTTGGCGTCACTAAGGAGAGAGGGCACGGTCACCCCCCGACATGTACAATGGTCTCCCCCGTTACTATGGCGACACTTACTGTTGGATGAGCAGCTCCACTAGGTGCAGGTGCCCGCAGGTGGCGGCGGCGTGCAGCGGGGTCCACAGCTCACTGTCACAGGCGTTCACATCCGCGCCCGCGGCCAGCAGCGCCCGCACGATGTCTTCATAGTCATCAATACAGCACTGCGGGCACAAGACACCCTGACCGGACTGGAGGGGGGAGGAGTCAACACCGTCGGGGGTGGAGTCGGCAGTGTTGGGGGGGATGGAGTCAACACCATTGGGGGAAGGGGGTTGAATCGGCACTGTCGGGGGGGAAGGATGGGGTCAACAATGTCGTTGGGATGGAGTCAGCACTGTTGGATTGGGTGGAGTGCACACTACCGGGGGGGGTGTAGTCAGCACTGCCGGGGGTAGTGGAGTCGGCACTGTCGGGGGGGAAGGATGGGAAGGATGGGGTCGACAATGCCATTGGGATGGAGTCAGCACGGGTGGAGTGCACACTATCGGGTGGGATGGAGTCGGCACTGTCGGGGAAGGGGGGTGGGGGGGTGGAGTCGGCACTGTCGGGGGGGATGGAGTCGGCACTGTCGGGGGGGATGGAGTCGGCACTGTCGGGGGGGATGGAGTCGGCACTGTCGGGGGAAGATGGAGTCGGCACTGTCGGGGGAAGATGGAGTCGGCACTGTCGGGGGAAGATGGAGTCGGCACTGTCGGGGGGGGATGGAGTCGGCACTGTCGGGGGGGATGGAGTCGGCACTGTCGGGGGGGATGGAGTCGCACTGTCGGGGGGGGGGGGGGGGATGGAGTCGCACTGTCGGGGGGGATGGAGTCGCACTGTCGGGGGTGGAGTCCGTCCTGTCGCACACTCACCTGGTGCAGCGCCGTCAGCCCGTCCTCGTTGTACAGGTTGGCGCTGAATCCGCCCTGCAGTAACTGACGAACTGGAGAGAGACAGAGAGAGAAAGGAGCCATTAGAGAGTGGAGAGGTCAGAGGTCATCATCAGCCGGGCAGCGGCAGGAGGCCGCAGGGGTCGACCCTCGAATCTCAGAAACGGTCCAGGGAGGGTTAACTGACAGTCTGCAGGTGGAGCAGGATGGGGGTCCTGATGTACGCTGTAATCTGTGCCAGGGCAGGGCCGCGCGCGTGTTTGAGTTGGCAGCTCATAGGCACATTACTGCCTGCTGGGTAAATATCCGGGAAACGCCATTAACCCTAGACATGCCACACACCTGGAGAACACAATACAGAGAAGTGTAGAGTCTCCAACCCCCCACACACTGCCGCACTAACCCCTCCCCTGAGGACCCCCACACACTGCCGCACTAACCCCTCCACTGAGGACCCCCACACACTGCCGCACTAACCCCACCCGAGGGACCCCCCACACACTGCCGCACTTACCCCTCCCCTGAGGACCCCCAGACACTGCTGCACTAACCCCTCCCCTGAGGACCCCCACACAATGCCGCACTTACCCCTCCCCTGAGGACCCCCAGACACTGCTGCACTAACCCCTCCCCTGAGGACCCCCAGACACTGCTGCACTAACCCCTCCCCTGAGGACCCCCACACACTGCCGCACTAACCCCTCCCCTGAGGACCCCCACACACTGCTGCACTAACTCCTCCCGAGGGACCCCCACACACTGCCGCACTAACCCCTCCCCTGAGGGCCCCCACACACTGCCGCACTAACCCCTCCTGAGGACCCCCACACACTGCCATACTGACCCCTCCACTGAGGACCCCCACACACTGCCGCACTAACCCCTCCTGAGGACCCCCACACACTGCCGCACTAACCCCTCCCCTGAGGGCCCCCACACACTGCCGCACTAACCCCACCTGAGGGACCCCCCACACACTGCCGCACTAACTCCTCCCCTGAGGGCCCCCACACACTGCCGCACTATCCCCTCCCTGAGGATCCCCCCACACTGCCGCACTAACCACTCCCCTGAGGACCCCCCACACTGCTGCACTAACCACTCCCCTGAGGACCCCCACACACTGCCACACTAACCCCTTCCCTGAGGACCCCCACACACTGCCGCACTAACCCCTCCCCTGAGGACCCCACACACTGGCATACTGAACCCCACACTATACTCCCCGACCCATACACTGACCCCTCCCCCACACCGTGGCCCCATACACTGACCCCTCCCCCACACCGTGGCCCCATACACTGACCCCTCCCCCACACTGTGGCCCCATACACTGACCCCTCCCCCACACCGTGGCCCCACACACTGACCCCTCCCCCACACCGTGGCCCCATACACTGACCCCTCCCCCACACCGTGGCCCCATACACTGACCCCTCCCCCACACCGTGGCCCCATACACTGACCCCTCCCCCGCACTCATCTTGTGGCCTGTTACAGACAGGACATTCATGTAAATATTATTACAAAACAGTGAAATTGAAATCTCTGATAGGGCCACGTCACACACACAGATATCTATGCAGATGTTGGTCACAGTGAAATCATGGACACATTGTTCTATTTGTACACAGCCGCAAAATGGACCAATATGTCCATGATTTCACTGCAACCAGAGATCTGTGACCAATATCTGCACAATTATCTGTGTGTGTGACGTGGCCCATAGACGCAACTCCCCCAGGGCCCCCCGTGGTCCGGCCACAGCTCGGCCAGCAGTGCAGGGGTTAATCCCGGAAAGGAGGAAACAGTGACTTCCTGATCCCGGAGTGAGAACAGGACGGCGACACCGCGCCAACCTCAACCCGGGCCAGGGGCAGCGGGCACACAACGCCAGAGCCAGGACTAGGGTCACTGAGGACGGGGTACAGGGCATTATAGGGGCCGCGCACCAGGAGCAGCGGGCACACAATGCCAGAGCCAGGACTAGGGTCACTGAGGACGGGGTACAGGGCATTATAGGGGTCGCGCACCAGGAGCAGCGGGCACACAATGCCAGAGCCAGGACTAGGGTCACTGAGGACGGGGTACAGGGCATTATATGGGGCCCCCTCATTATAATGCCCCCATACTGTTATACCCTGGCTCTCTCCGTCACTTTCTGAATGTCCTGGTGGCACGGTGCCACGTCTCCAGCACCTTCACCTGTGTACAGAGGGCGCGGCTCACACAGTGATCACTCTATGTACAGGATCTAGGGTTTGTAAAGTCTTCCCCGTCCCCCGGGGTCTCTATTATCCCGCACAGCCCCGGTCCCCTATACAGAGCAGTGATGGTGGGGACAACAGGTGAGACACGGACGGAGGAGACCCCACACTCAGCGAGGTCAGGGGCCCGGGGCCCCTCACTATTATCTGCAGGGTTATGTATATACTATAGACAGGCAGGGCCGAAACCCAAGACTCTCCGGCCTCAGGCTCCACACAGTAATCCCATTAATCCTGGAAGGAGGCTGCGGGACTAACAAGATTATCACTTAACACCAACCTGCCCAGAGAGGAGAGGCCGGGAGATCCCACTGAAAAGGCCCAGAGAGGAGAGGCCGGGAGATCCCTGAGGCCCAGAGAGGACGGAAGATCCCACTGCAAGACCCAGAGAGGAGAGGCCGGGAGATCCCCCTCCAAGGCCCAGAGAAGAGAGGCCGGGAGATCCCTGAGGCCCAGAGAGGAGAGGCCGGGAGATCCCCCTCCAAGGCCCAGAGAAGAGAGGCCGGGAGATCCCTGAGGCCCAGAGAGGAGAGGCCGGGAGATCCCCCTCCAAGGCCCCAGAGAGGAGAGGCCGGGAGATCCCCCTCCAAGGCCCAGAGAGGAGCGCCGGGAGATCCCCCTCCAAGGCCCAGAGAAGAGAGGCCAGGAGATCCCCTCCAACGCCCAGAGAGGAGAGGCCGGGAGATCCCCCTCCAACGCCCAGAGAGGAGAGGCCGGGAGATCCCCCTCCAAGGCCCAGAGAGGAGAGGCCGGGAGATCCCTGAGGCCCAGAGAGGAGAGGCCGGGAGATCCCCCTCCAACGCCCAGAGAGGAGAGGCCGGGAGATCCCCCTCCAAGGCCCAGAGAGGAGCGCCGGGAGATCCCCCTCCAAGGCCCAGAGAAGAGAGGCCGGGAGATCCCCCTCCAAGGCCCAGAGAGGAGAGGCCGGGAGATCCCTGAGGCCCAGAGAGGAAGAGGCCGGAAGATCCCACTGCAAGGCCCAGAGAAGAGAGGCCTGGAGATCCCCCTCCAAGGCCCAGAGAGGAGAGGCCGGGAGATCCCCCTCCAAGGCCCAGAGAGGAGAGGCCAGAAGATCCCACTCCAAGGCCCCAGAGAGGAGAGGCCGGGAGATCCCCCTCCAAGGCCCAGAGAGGAGAGGCCGGGAGATCCCCCTCCAAGGCCCAGAGAGGAGCGCCGGGAGATCCCCCTCCAAGGCCCAGAGAAGAGAGGCCGGGAGATCCCCCTCCAACGCCCAGAGAGGAGAGGCCGGGAGATCCCCCTCCAAGGCCCAGAGAGGAGCGCCGGGAGATCCCCCTCCAAGGCCCAGAAAAGAGAGGCCGGGAGATCCCCCTCCAAGGCCCAGAGAGGAGAGGCCGGGAGATCCCTGAGGCCCAGAGAGGAGAGGCCGGAAGATCCCACTGCAAGGCCCAGAGAAGAGAGGCCTGGAGATCCCCCTCCAAGGCCCAGAGAGGAGAGGCCGGGAGATCCCCCTCCAAGGCCCAGAGAGGAGAGGCCGGGAGATCCCCCTCCAAGGCCCAGAGAGGAGAGGCCGGGAGATCCCCCTCCAAGGCCCAGAGAGGAGAGGCCGGGAGATCCCCCTCCAAGGCCCAGAGAGGAGAGGCCGGGAGATCCCTGAGGCCCAGAGAGGAGAGGCCGGGAGATCCCCCTCCAAGGCCCAGAGAGGAGAGGCCGGAAGATCCCACTGCAAGGCCCAGAGAGGAGAGGCCAGGAGATCCCCCTCCAAGGCCCAGAGAGGAGAGGCCTGGAGATCCCCCTCCAAGGCCCAGAGAGGAGAGGCCGGGAGATCCCCCTCCAAGGCCCAGAGAGGAGAGGCCGGGAGATCCCTCTCCAAGGCCCAGAGAGGAGAGGCCGGGAGATCCCCCTCCAACGCCCAGAGAGGAGCGCCGGGAGATCCCCCTCCAAGGCACAGAGAGGAGAGGCCGGGAGATCCCCCTCCAAGGCCCAGAGAGGAGAGGCCGGGAGATCCCTCTCCAAGGCCCAGAGAGGAGAGGCCGGGAGATCCCCCTCCAAGGCCCAGAGAGGAGAGGCCGGAAGATTCCCCCCCCCCCCCCCCAAGGCCCAGAGAGGAGAGGCCGGGAGATCCCCCCCCCAAGGCCCAGAGAGGAGAGGCCGGGAGATCTTCCCCCAAGGCCCAGAGAGGAGAGGCCGGGAGATCCCCCTCCAAGGCCCAGAGAGGAGCGCCGGGAGATCCCCCTCCAAGGCCCAGAGAGGAGAGGCCGGGAGATCCCCCTCCAACGCCCAAAGAGGAGAGGCCTGGAGATCCCCCCGAGGCCCAGAGAGGAGAGGCCTGGAGATCCCCCCGAGGCCCAGAGAGGAGAGGCCGGATTCTCCGGCCATTAGCAGATTACACAGGGGTCGGAGCGGCCCCTCTGGAGGAATCTCAGGTCCCCGGGTGTTGTGGGGCCCCGGACTGCTGGCACCTGTCACCTCCATCGTGTCCCCCTCCCCCAAATGTCACCGGTATCTACAACCGCACAGCTGAGGCCGAGCTGCGACCAAGCCGTATCACAACCCCCAACATGAGGCCGCCAACTCCAACCCTCCACATAAATCCCATACAACCTTATTACATCAGCCAGTCCAGTCCTGCGGTGTCCCCCCTCCCCACAATGGGCCAGTCCAGCCCCGCAGGGTCCCCACTCCCCACAATGGACCAGTCCAGTCCTGCGGTGTCCCCCCTCCCCACAATGGGCCAGTCCAGCCCCGCAGGGTCCCCACTCCCCACAATGGGCCAGTCCAGTCCTGCAAGGTCCCCCCCAACAATGGACCAGTCCAGTCCTGCAAGGTCCCCCCCAACAATGGACCAGTCCAGTCCTGCAAGGTCCCCCCCCAAGAATGGACCAGTCCAGTCCTGCAAGGTCCCCCCTCCCCACAATGGACCAGTCCAGTCCTGCAAGGTCCCCCCCAACAATGGACCAGTCCAGTCCTGCAAGGTCCCCCCTCCCCACAATGGGCCAGTCCAGTCCTGCAAGGTCCCCCCTCCCCACAATGGGCCAGTCCAGTCCCACAAGGTCCCCCCTCCCCACAATGGGCCAGTCCAGTCCTGCAAGGTCCCCCCCAATGGGCCAGTCCAGTCCTGCAAGGTCCCCCCCAATGGACCAGTCCAGTCCTGCAAGGTCCCCCCTCCCCACAATGGGCCAGTCCAGTCCTGCAAGGTCCCCCCCAACAATGGACCAGTCCAGTCCTGCAAGGTTCCCCCCTCCCCACAATGGGCCAGTCCAGTCCTGCAAGGTCCCCCCCAACAATGGACCAGTCCAGTCCTGCAAGGTCCCCCCTCCCCACAATGGGCCAGTCCAGTCCTGCAAGGTCCCCCCCAACAATGGACCAGTCCAGTCCTGCAAGGTCCCCCCCAACAATGGACCAGTCCAGTCCTGCAAGGTCCCACCTCCCCACAATGGGCCAGTCCAGTCCCACAAGGTCCCCCCTCCCCACAATGGGCCAGTCCAGTCCTGCAAGGTCCCCCCCAATGGGCCAGTCCAGTCCTGCAAGGTCCCCCCCAATGGACCAGTCCAGTCCCGCAAGGTTCCCCCTCCCCACAATGGGCCAGTCCAGTCCCGCAAAGTCCCCCCTCCCCACAATGGGCCAGTCCAGTCCCGCAAAGTCCCCCCTCCCCACAATGGACCAGTCCAGTCCCACGGGTACCCCCCTCCCCAAAATGGGTCAGGCCAGTCCAGTCCCACGGGTTCTCCCCTCCCCACAATGGGCCAGTCCAGTCCCGCGGGCTACCCCCTCCCTACAATCTGCCAGTCCAGTCCCGCAGGGTCCCCACTCCCCACAATCAGCCAGTCCAGTCCCGCGGGGTCCCCACTCCCCACAATGGACCAGTCCTGTCCCACAGGGTCCCCCCTCCCCACAATGGACCAGTCCAGTCCTGTAAGGTCCCCCTTCCCCACAATGGACCAGTCCAGTCCTGCAAGGTCCCCCCTCCGCACAATGGATAAGTCCAATCCCGGGGATTCCCCCTCCGCACAATGGGCCAGTCCCCTCCTGCGGGGTCCCACCTGCCCACAATGGGCCAGTCCCCTCCTGAGGGGTCCCCCCCCCTCACAATGGGCCAGTCTCCTCCTGCTGGGTCCCCCACCCTACAATGGGCCAGTCCAGTCCTCAAGGGTCCCCCCTCTCCCCACAATGGACCAATCCAATCCCGCGGGATCCCCCCTCACCACAATGGGCCAGTCCTCTCCTGCGGGGTCCCCCCTGCCCACAATGGGCTAGTCCCCTCCTGAGGGGTCCCCCCTCCTCACAATGGGCCAGTCCCCTCCTGCTGGGTCCCCCTCCCCACAATGGGCCAGTCCAGTCCCGCTGGGTCCCCCCTCCCCACAATAAGCTAGGCCTGTATTGCAGTGGAGCATTAAAGGGCCAGCGCTCTGCAGTGAGGGATTAGCAGCCGTTATATCCAGAGCCACAGGAACAATAATAAGGAAACAGGAACACAGAGGACAATCACATTACAGGAAGAGGAAGAGGAGCTGACACCAGAGAGCAAGAGAGAGGAGGAAGAGGAGCTGACACCAGAGAGCAAGAGAGAGGAGTAGGAGGAGCTGACACCAGAGAGCAAGAGAGAGGAGGAGGAGGAGGAGGAAGAGGAGCTGACACCAGAGAGCAAGAGAGAGGTGGAGGAGGAGGAAGAGGAGCTGACACCAGAGAGCAAGAGAGAGGAGGAGGAGGAGCTGACACCAGAGAGCAAGAGAGAGGAGGAGGAGGAGGAAGAGGAGCTGACACCAGAGAGCAAGAGAGAGGAGGAGGAGGAGGAGGAAGAGGAGCTGACACCAGAGAGCAAAAGAGAGGAGGAGGAGGAAGAGGAGCTGACACCAGAGAGCAAGAGAGAGGAGGAGGAGCTGACACCAGAGAGCAAGGGAGGGAGAGCAGGAGGAAGAGGAGCTGACACCAGAGAGCAAGAGAGAGGAGGAGGAGGAGGAAGAGGAGCTGACACCAGAGAGCAAGAGAGAGGAGGAGGAGGAGGAAGAGGAGCTGACACCAGAGAGCAAGAGAGAGGAGGAGGAGGAGGAGGAAGAGGAGCTGACACCAGAGAGCAAAAGAGAGGAGGAGGAGGAAGAGGAGCTGACACCAGAGAGCAAGAGAGAGGAGGAGGAGCTGACACCAGAGAGCAAGGGAGGGAGAGCAGGAGGAAGAGGAGCTGACACCAGAGAGCAAGAGAGAGGAGGAGGAGGAGGAAGAGGAGCTGACACCAGAGAGCAAGAGAGAGGAGGAGGAGGAGCTGACACCAGAGAGCAAGGGAGGGAGAGCAGGAGGAAGAGGAGCTGACACCAGAGAGCAAGAGAGAGGAGGAGGAGGAGGAAGAGGAGCTGACACCAGAGAGCAAGAGAGAGGAGGAGGAGGAGGAAGAGGAGCTGACACCAGAGAGCAAGAGAGAGGAGGAGGAGGAGGAGCTGACACCAGAGAGCAAGGGAGGGAGAGCAGGAGGAAGAGGAGCTGACACCAGAGAGCAAGAGAGAGGAGGAGGAGGAGGAAGAGGAGCTGACACCAGAGAGCAAGAGAGAGGAGGAGGAGGAGCTGACACCAGAGAGCAAGAGAGAGGAGGAGGAGGAGCTGACACCAGAGAGCAAGAGAGAGGAGGAGGAGGAGCTGACACCAGAGAGCAAGAGAGAGGAGGAGGAGGAGCTGACACCAGAGAGCAAGAGAGAGAGGAGGAGGAAGAGGAGCTGACACCAGAGAGCAAGGGAGAGAGAGCAGGAGGAAGAGGAGCTGACACCAGAGAGCAAGAGAGAGGAGGAGGAGGAGGAGGAGGAAGAGTAGCTGACACCAGAGAGCAAGAGAGAGGAGGAGGAAGAGGAGCTGACACCAGAGAGCAAGAGAGAGGAGGAGGAGCTGACAGCAGAGAGAGCGAGGAGGAGAGAGAGCAGGAGGAAGAGGAGCTGACACCAGAGAGCAAGAGAGAGGAGGAGGAAGAGGAGCTGACACCAGAGAGCAAGAGAGAGGAGGAGGAAGAGGAGCTGACACCAGAGAGCAAGAGAGGAGGAGGAGGAGGAGGAGGAGGAGGAAGAGGAGCTGACACCAGAGAGCAAGAGAGAGGAGAGGAGGAGCTGACAGCAGAGAGAGCGAGGAGAGAGAGAGCAGGAGGAAGAGGAGCTGACACCAGAGAGCAAGAGAGAGGAGGAGGAAGAGGAGCTGACACCAGAGAGCAAGAGAGAGGAGGAGGAAGAGGAGCTGACACCAGAGAGCAAGAGAGAGGAGGAGGAGGAGTGACGAGACACACAGGAGAGCAAGAGTGAAGAGAGCAGGAGGAAGAGGAGCTGACACCAGAGAGCAAGAGAGAGAGGAGGAGGAGGAAGAGGAGCTGACACCAGAGAGCAAGAGAGAGAGAGCAGGAGGAAGAGGAGCTGACACCAGAGAGCAGAGAGAGAGGAGGAAGAGGAGCTGACACCAGAGAGCAAGAGAGAGGCGGAAGAGGAGGAGGAAGAGGAGCTGACACCAGAGAGCAAGAGAGAGGAGGAGGAAGAGGAGCTGACACCAGAGAGCAAGAGAGAGGAGGAGGAGCTGACAGCAGAGAGAGCGAGGGAGAGAGAGCAGGAGGAAGAGGAGCTGACACCAGAGAGCAAGAGAGAGGAGGAGGAAGAGGAGCTGACACCAGAGAGCAAGAGAGAGGAGGAGGAAGAGGAGCTGACACCAGAGAGCAAGAGAGAGGAGGAGGAGCTGACACCAGAGAGCAAGAGAGAGAGAGCAGGAGGAAGAGGAGCTGACACCAGAGAGCAAGAGAGAGGAGGAAGAGGAGCTGACACCAGAGAGCAAGAGAGAGAGACAGAGAGAAAGAGCAGGAGGAAGAGGAGCTGACACGAGACAGAGAGACAGAGACAGAGACAAAGAGAGAGAGAGACAGAGACAGAGACAAAGCGAGAGAGAGCGAGAGAAAGAAAAGGATGTGGATGACCACAACCCCAAATACTGGCAGACCCCATCCTCTCCTCATACAGCACTGTATATACTGTATACCGGGGAGGTCACATACTTGTCCAGTATATCACACAGCGCTCTGTATCCGCAACCAGCCAGTGAAATAAGTATTGAACACGTCACCAATTTTCTAAGTAGATATATTCCTAAAGCTGCTATTGACATGTCCCACCAGATGTCAGTAACAACCCATCCAATCCACACAGGCAAATGGAAATAGAGAGTAATCCTGCCACAGTGATAATAATATCAGCTGGTTCATCTGATGGCCGATAAAAAGAAGTCTCATTACCAAGGAGCCTCACAAGAAACATCTCATGATGGGTAACACCAGTGAGCCGTCTCCAGACCTTATGTGTAATTATGAAAAATGCATCAGGAAAAGTATTGTACCACGGATTAAACACATTTCAGTATTGGTGTTCTTCGGCCTTTGTTAGTGATGAAGCTCCAGACGCCTCCTATAAGGAGATCCCGGTCCCTGAATTGCTCCTGTATGGAGACACTGGTCCCTGAATTGTATGGAGACACCGCTCCCTGCATTGTATGGAGACACCGGTCCCTGCATTGTATGGAGACACTGGTCCCTGCATTGTATGGAGACACCGGTCCCTGCATTGTATGGAGACACCGGTCCCTGCATTGTATGGAGACACCGGTCCCTGCATTGTGTGGAGACACCGGTCCCTGCATTGTATGGAGACACCGGTCCCTGCATTGTATGGAGACACCGGTCCCTGCATTGTATGGAGACACCGGTCCCTGCATTGTATGGAGACACTGGTCCCTGCATTGTATGGAGACACTGGTCCCTGCATTGTATGGAGACACACCGGCCCCTGCATTGTATGGAGATATTGGTCCCTGCATTGTATGGAGACACCGGTCCCTGCATTGTATGGAGACACCGGTCCCTGCATTGTATGGAGACACCGGTCCCTGCATTGTATGGAGACACTGGTCCCTGCATTGTATGGAGACACCGGTCCCTGCATTGTATGGAGACACCGGTCCCTGCATTGTATGGAGACACTGGTCCCTGAATTGTATGGAGACACCGGTCCCTGCATTGTATGGAGACACCGGTCCCTGAATTGCTCCTGTATGGAGACACCGGTCCCTGCATTGTATGGAGACACTGGTCCCTGCATTGTATGGAGACACCGGTCCCTGCATTGCTCCTGTATGGAGACACTGGTCCCTGCATTGTATGGAGACACCGGTCCCTGCATTGTATGGAGACACCGGTCCCTGCATTGTATGGAGACACCGGTCCTGAATTGTATGGAGACACTGGTCCCTGCATTGTATGGAGACACCGGTCCCTGCATTGCTCCTGTATGGAGACACTGGTCCCTGCATTGCTCCTGTATGGAGACACTGGTCCCTGCATTGTATGGAGACACCGGTCCCTGCATTGTATGGAGACACTGGTCCCTGCATTGCTCCTGTATGGAGACACCGGTCCCTGCATTGTATGGAGACACCGGTCCCTGCATTGTATGGAGACACTGGTCCCTGCATTGTATGGAGACACTGGTCCCTGCATTGTATGGAGACACCGGTCCCTGCATTGTATGGAGACACTGGTCCCTGCATTGTATGGAGACACTGGTCCCTGCATTGTATGGAGACACTGGTCCCTGCATTGTATGGAGACACTGGTCCCTGCATTGTATGGAGACACTGGTCCCTGCATTGTATGGAGACACTGGTCCCTGCATTGTATGGAGACACTGGTCCCTGCATTGTATGGAGACACCGGTCCCTGCATTGTATGGAGACACCGGTCCCTGCATTGTATGGAGACACCGGTCCCTGCATTGTATGGAGACCCTGGTCCCTGCATTGTATGGAGACACTGGTCCCTGCATTGCTCCTGTATGGAGACACTGGTCCCTGCATTGTATGGAGACACTGGTCCCTGCATTGTATGGAGACACCGGTCCCTGCATTGTATGGAGACACTGGTCCCTGCATTGCTCCTGTATGGAGACACTGGTCCCTGCATTGTATGGAGACACTGGTCCCTGCATTGTATGGAGACACTGGTCCCTGCATTGTATGGAGACACTGGTCCCTGCATTGTATGGAGACACTGGTCCCTGCATTGCTCCTGTATGGAGACACTGGTCCCTGCATTGTATGGAGACACTGGTCCCTGCATTGTATGGAGACACTGGTCCCTGCATTGTATGGAGACACTGGTCCCTGCATTGTATGGAGACACTGGTCCCTGCATTGTATGGAGACACTGGTCCCTGCATTGTATGGAGACACTGGTCCCTGCATTGCTCCTGTATGGAGACACTGGTCCCTGCATTGTATGGAGACACTGGTCCCTGCATTGTATGGAGACACTGGTCCCTGCATTGTATGGAGACACTGGTCCCTGCATTGTATGGAGACACTGGTCCCCGCATTGTATGGAGACACTGGTCCCTGCATTGCTCCTGTATGGAGACACCGGTCCCTGCATTGCTCCTGTATGGAGACACCGGTCCCTGCATTGTATGGAGACACTGGTCCCTGCATTGTATGGAGACACTGGTCCCTGCATTGTATGGAGACACCGGTCCCTGCATTGCTCAGGTGGATTTTGGCCATTCTTCCACACAAACACTCTTCACCTCCTGCAGATCCCGTGGATCCTTCTATGATCTTTAGATCCTTCCAGACATTTTCTATTGGATTTAGCTCCGGTGATCGGCTCGGACAGTCTAGTAGATCTCTGTTCTACCTCGGTTGTGTGTTTGGGGTCATCGTCTTGTGAAATGTCGTCCTCACTTCATCCTCCGGTAGATGCAGCAGATCTATCAGGAAGGTCTCATACATTTCTCCTTTCTTCCTTCCTTCTATTATATGAAGTTTCCAGCGCCGTATACTGAGAATCAGCCGCACCATGATGTCTCACCTCCACACTGCACTGTTGGGGTTTGGGGGGGATTTGCCTTTTGGTCTCATCTGACCACACTATCCTCCAGGATTTCACACACTTCTCTAAAAGTTGTGGAGGGAACTTTAAACGCTCTTGAACCTGCTTTTTGCTCAGCAATGGAGTCTTGGATGGTGAGAGTCCATACAGGAGTGTGCACACAGGAGCGTGCACACAGGAGCGTGCACACAGGAGCGTGCACACAGGAGCGTGCACACAGGAGCGTGCACATACAGGAGTGTGCACACAGGAGCGTGCACACAGGAGCGTGCACACAGGAGCGTGCACACAGGAGCGTGCACACAAGAGCGTGCACACAAGAGCGTGCACACAAGAGCGTGCACACAAGAGCGTGCACACAAGAGCGTGCACACAAGAGCGTGCACACAAGAGCGTGCACACAAGAGCGTGCACACAGGAGCGTGCACACAGGAGCGTGCACATACAGGAGCGTGCACACAGGAGCGTGCACACAGGAGCGTACATACAGGAGCGTGCACACAGGAGCGTGCACACAGGAGCGTGCACACAGGAGCGTGCACACAAGAGCGTGCACACAAGAGCGTGCACACAAGAGCGTGCACACAGGAGCGTGCACACAGGAGCGTGCACACAGGAGCGTGCACACAGGAGCGTGCACACAGGAGCGTGCACACAGGAGCGTGCACACAGGAGCGTGTATACAGGAGTGTGCATACAGGAGCGTGCATACAGGAGCGTGCATACAGGAGTGTCCATACAGGCCATAGAGGGGGAGGGCATCACTTACTGCTTTCTATGACACACTCGTCCCTGCTGACCCCAGCTCTTTCTGCAGTTCTCCACAGGTGTCCTTGTCTCTTCGGATGGTTCTTTTCCCTCCTCTGTGTGACATCTTGCGGGGAGCGCCTGGTCATGGCCGGATTATGGTGAAATGATTTTCTTTCCACTCCCGGATTATGGCCCCAGCAGAGATCACTGGAGCCTTCAGTAGATCAGAAATTCTCCTGTAATCAATGCCATCAGTATGTTGTATAACAATCAGGTTGTGAAGGTCTGGAGACGGCTCACTGGTGTTACCCATCATGAGATGTTTCTTGTGTGGCTCCTTGGTAATGAGACGCCTCTTTATCAGCCATCAGATGATCCAGCTGATATTATCACACTCAGTGTCAGGATTGTGTCTAATCACTAATGGTACCTTTACATGCAGCTACAGGTAACAGGTTTACCACAGGTAACTTACTGGTTGCAGTGAAATCATGGAGAGATGATTCCATTTGTACACAGCAACAAGATAGAGCCTTGTCTCCATGATTTCACTGCAACCAGTAAGTTACCTGTGGAAAACCTGTTACCTGTAGCTGCATGTAAAGGTACCATGACAGATCTCAGCCGGGGTCAGGACTCTCCAGGGCTTTTTGCTCCTCTCTTTCTTTATGTGTTCAGTACTTTCTCTCAGTGTAATTTCTCATTATTACACATCATTTATGGACATTTATAGTGATTTCTTTGCCTGTGTGGATTAGATGGGTTGTTACCGACATCTGGTGAGAAACTCACGTCAACAGCAGCTTTAGAAATATATTTAGATAATTAGTGACGAGTTCAATACTTATTTCACCCTCTGTAAACCTTGGTGTACATAATAAGTGGTCTATATCTCGGGGGGAGTAGACGGACCATCTCTCGGGGGGGGAGTAGAGGGACCATCTCACGGGGGGGGGGGGGGGGGGGGGGGAGTAGAGGGACCATCTCTCGGGGGGGGGGGGGGTAGAGGGACCATCTCATTTGGTAGAGGGACCATCTCACGGGGGGGGGGGGGAGTAGAGGGACCATCTCACGGGGGGGGAGTAGAGGGACCATTTCCCGGGGGGGGGTTGGTGGAAGGTCCATCTCACGACCATCTCACGGGGGGGGGGGGGGGGGGGGGGGGGGGGGGGTAGAGGGACCATCTCACGGGGGGGGGGGTAGAGGGACCATCTCACGGGGGGGAGTAGAGGGACCATCTCTCGGGGGGGAGTAGAGGGACCATCTCTCGGGGGGGGAGAGTAGAGGGACCATCTCTCGGGGGGGAGAGTAGAGGGACCATCTCTCGGGGGGGAGAGTAGAGGGACCATCTCTCGGGGGGGAGAGTAGAGGGACCATCTCTCGGGGGGGAGAGTAGAGGGACCATCTCTCGGGGGGGAGAGTAGAGGGACCATCTCTCGGGGGGGAGAGTAGAGGGACCATCTCACGGGGGGGGGGGGGGAGAGTAGAGGGACCATCTCTCGGGGGGGAGAGTAGAGGGACCATCTCACGGGGGGGAGAGTAGAGGGACCATCTCACGGGGGGGGGGGGGGGGGGGGTAGAGGGACATCTCTCGGGGGGGGAGTAGAGGGACCATCTCTCGGGGGGGGGGAGTAGAGGGACCATCTCTCGGGGGGGGAGAGTAGAGGGACCATCTCTCGGGGGGGGAGAGTAGAGGGACCATCTCTCGGGGGGGGGGAGAGTAGAGGGACCATCTCTCGGGGGGGGGAGAGGTAGAGGGACCATCTCTCGGGGGGGGGAGAGTAGAGGGACCATCTCTCGGGGGGGGAGAGTAGAGGGACCATCTCTCGGGGGGGGAGAGTAGAGGGACCATCTCTCGGGGGGGGGAGAGTAGAGGGACCATCTCTCGGGGGGGGAGAGTAGAGGGACCATCTCTCGGGGGGGGAGAGTAGAGGACCAGCTCTCGGGGGGGGAGAGTAGAGGGACCAGCTCTCGGGGGGGGAGAGTAGAGGGACCATCTCTCGGGGGGGGGAGAGTAGAGGGACCAGCTCTCGGGGGGGAGAGTAGAGGGACCAGCTCTCGGGGGGGAGAGTAGAGGGACCATCTCACGGGGGGGGGGGGAGAGTAGAGGGACCATCTCTCGGGGGGGAGAGTAGAGGGACCATCTCACGGGGGGGTAGAGGGACCATCTCTCGGGGGGGGAGAGTAGAGGGACCATCTCTCGGGGGGGGGGAGAGTAGAGGGACCATCTCTCGGGGGGGAGAGTAGAGGGACCATCTCACGGGGGGGGGGGAGGGAGAGTAGAGGGACCAGCTCTCGGGGGGGGAGAGTAGAGGGACCATCTCACGGGGGGGGGGGGAGAGTAGAGGGACCATCTCTCGGGGGGGGAGAGTAGAGGGACCATCTCACGGGGGGGGTAGAGGGACCATCTCTCGGGGGGGGGGGAGAGTAGAGGGACCATCTCTCGGGGGGGGGAGAGTAGAGGGACCATCTCTCGGGGGGGGAGAGTAGAGGGACCATCTCTCGGGGGGGGAGAGTAGAGGGACCATCTCACGGGGGGGGGGGGAGAGTAGAGGGACCATCTCTCGGGGGGGAGAGTTAGAGGGACCATCTCACGGGGGGGGGGGGGGGGGGGGGGGGTAGAGGGACCATCTCTCGGGGGGGGGGAGAGTAGAGGGACCATCTCTCGGGGGGGGGGAGAGTAGAGGGACCATCTCTCGGGGGGGGGAGAGTAGAGGGACCATCTCTCGGGGGGGGAGAGTAGAGGGACCATCTCTCGGGGGGGGAGAGTAGAGGGACCATCTCTCGGGGGGGGAGAGTAGAGGGACCATCTCTCGGGGGGGGGAGAGTAGAGGGACATCTCTCGGGGGGGGAGAGTAGAGGGACCAGCTCTCGGGGGGGGAGAGTAGAGGGACCAGCTCTCGGGGGGGGAGAGTAGAGGGACCAGCTCTCGGGGGGGGAGAGTAGAGGGACCAGCTCTCGGGGGGGGGAGAGTAGAGGGGCCAGCTCTCGGGGGGGGAGAGTAGAGGGACCAGCTCTCGGGGGGGGAGAGTAGAGGGACCAGCTCTCGGGGGGGAGAGTAGAGGGACCAGCTCTCGGGGGGAGAGTAGACGGACCAGCTCTCGGGGGGGAGTAGACGGACAGCTCTCGGGGGGGAGTAGACGGACCAGCTCTCGGGGGGGAGTAGACGGACCAGCTCTCGGGGGGGGAGTAGACGGACAGCTCTCGGGGGGGAGTAGACGGACAGCTCTCGGGGGGGAGTAGACGGACCAGCTCTCGGGGGGGAGTAGACGGACCAGCTCTCGGGGGGGAGTAGACGGACCAGCTCTCGGGGGGGAGTAGACGGACCAGCTCTCGGGGGGGAGTAGACGGACAGCTCTCGGGGGGGAGTAGACGGACCAGCTCTCGGGGGGGAGTAGACGGACAGCTCTCGGGGGGGAGTAGACGGACCAGCTCTCGGGGGGGAGTAGACGGACCAGCTCTCGGGGGGGGAGTAGACGGACCAGCTCTCGGGGGGGAGTAGACGGACCAGCTCTCGGGGGGGAGTAGACGGACCAGCTCTCGGGGGGGAGTAGACGGACCAGCTCTCGGGGGGGAGTAGACGGACCAGCTCTCGGGGGGGGAGTAGACGGACCAGCTCTCGGGGGGGAGTAGACGGACCAGCTCTCGGGGGGGAGTAGACGGACCAGCTCTCGGGGGGGGAGTAGACGGACCAGCTCTCGGGGGGGAGTAGACGGACCAGCTCTCGGGGGGGGAGTAGACGGACCAGCTCTCGGGGGGGAGTAGACGGACCAGCTCTCGGGGGGGAGTAGACGGACCAGCTCTCGGGGGGGAGTAGACGGACCAGCTCTCGGGGGGGAGTAGACGGACCAGCTCTCGGGGGGGAGTAGACGGACCAGCTCTCGGGGGGGAGTAGACGGACCAGCTCTCGGGGGAGTAGACGGACCAGCTCTCGGGGGGGAGTAGACGGACCAGCTCTCGGGGGGGAGTAGACGGACCAGCTCTCGGGGGGGAGTAGACGGACCAGCTCTCGGGGGAGTTGAGGGACCAGCTCTCGGGGAGTTGAGGGACCAGCTCTCGGGGGAGTTGAGGGGACCAGCTCTCGGGGGGGGGGGGGGGGGGGGGAAGAGGGTGTATCCCTCGGAGGCGGGGTGTATACCTCAGGGGTGAGGTCTGTCCCTCAGGAGCGGAGAGTATATCCCTCGGGGGCAGGGTGTATATCCTCAGGGCTGGGGTGTGGTCCCTCAGGGGCAGGGTGTATATCCCTCAGGGGTGGGGTGTGTCCCCCAGGGGCAGGGCATACACATATACACTCAGCACTCGCGGTGCGTCCTCTCACCCTCCTCTACGTCGTTCCGGGCCGCGGCCTCCAGGAAGGTAACGTTGTGGGGGAAGGTGACCTGTCGTTGTCCTCTCGGTCTCGGGTCCCGGTTCGGGGGCCTTCTTCCCCGGCGCCTCCTTCTCGCCCTGCGCCCACCTCTTCAGCTGTGCCGCCCCGCCTCTTCTGCGCCTGCTTCAGCCGCTCCTGGCTGCTCATCCGGCTGACGGCCGGCATCTCCGCCAGAAGCTCCAGGTGCTCCGCCATCACCGCCCCACCACTACCTGCACCGACTCCGCGTGTCCCCCACACTCAGGGGCCCCAGGACCGCCCAGCTCCAGCCGTCCATCTACCACCCCCACAGGAGCCACAGGAAGAGGAACTGCGAGGCCCCTGCAACAGAGGATGTGAGGGGCCCCTGGAACAGAGGTGTGAGGGGCCCCTGGAACAGAGGATGAAAGGGGGCCCCCTGGAAACAGAGGATGTGAGGGGCCCCTGGAACAGAGGATGTGAGGGGCCCTGGAACAGAGGATGTGAGGGGCCCTGGAACAGAGGAACTACGGGGCCCCTAAAACAGAGGAGGTGTGGGGCCCCTGGAGCAAAGGATGAGTGGGGCCCCCCGGAGCAGAGGAAGGTGCTGAGCCCCTGAGGCAGAGGAAGGTGCTGGGCCCCTGAGGCAGAGGAACAGCGGGGCCCCCAGAGCAGAGGAAGGTGCGGGGGCCCCGGAGCAAAGGACGTGTGGGGCCCCTGGAGAAAGAGGACTGTGCGGGGCCCCTGGACCCGAGGAAGGTGCGGGGCCCCTGGAGGTGCGGGTTCCCCAATGTTCGGGGCCCGGAGATTTCGGTCTCGGAGACGTCGCCGCTTCCTGGAGATCAGGCGGAGGGGGGGGCCCATGAGAAAAGGGGCGGAGACCAATAGGCGGAGCCAAATAAGAGCGGGAACCCAGAGAAAACAGACAATAGGTGGGGTTATCGGAGGTGGGCGGGGTCACCACTGGACGGGCGGAGTCAAAAGATTATAAAGATAATTCACAGTAGGCGTGGCCGAAGGGGAGAGAAAACGGAAAGCAAAGTGGGCGGATCCAGAGGGGCGTGTACATAACGGCACCTGAGACAAGAGCGAAACAGCGAAAACCGAACCAAGCGAATCACCCGCAATCCGAACCGTTCACATAATACTGCCATATATGTGATAATACCGTACACAGGACACATAATACTGCCATATATGTGATAATACCGTACACAGGACACATAATATGCCCTATATGTGATAAACCCTACACAGGACACATAATACTGCCATATATGTGATAATACCATAACAGGACACATAATACTGCCATATATGTGATAAAAACCGTACACAGGACACATAATTCTCTATATATGTGATAATACCGTACACAGGACAATAATACTGCCATATATGGATAATACCGTACACAGGAAAACATAATCTGCCATATATGTGAAATACCGTCACAGGGCACATAATACTGCCATATATGTGATAATACCGTACACAGGACACAAATACTGCATATTTGTGATAATACCGTACACAGGGACACATAAATGCCAAATATGTGATAATACCATACAAGGACACATAAACTGCCATATATGTGATAATACCGTACACAGGACACATAATACTGCCATTTATGTGATAATACCGTTACCCCAGGACACTAATACTGCCAATATGTGATAATACAGTA